>OX335787.1:8362200-10762200 GCA_946896805.1 Scutellaria galericulata | reverse complement strand
ATAAATGGATCAGCAAGCTGCATCACACAAGACCGATCATAATCCAGTTTCAAGGAGTAAGTTGAGGAAACAACTGTCTAGGTCATACAAAGAAGAAACCGTAAACTATAAAGTGGTACAGTCAACACCATCAAGCAAAAAGCTGAAGAAGTACTCTGTAGCACCCCGGACCAAAACGAAGCATAATTTATTAATTAAATATTTAAACACATGACTTAATAATTATGTGTGTATATTTTGACTGTTTAATTTAATATGTGCGTTTTAGATACGTATCTAATGCGAAGTTTAGACGGATAATTTTCTTGGACATGGTATATAGAATATTTTATACCACGCGATGCATATTTGAAAAACGAGAAGATAGAGATGAACTAGAGGTCAATCGGAGTTACGTAGCTCAAGTAATGAAGAAAACAGTGAAAACGAAGAATACGACTTATACGAGACGTATACGAAGAGTAGAAATACGAGATATTTCTGATGAATAGTAACTTGGAAAAGTCAACCCGTGAATAGTGCCGAGATATTTTGGATGAATAGTGTTTTCCGAATTCTATAAATAGAGGGTTCAGTCGATTCATTCTTTCACTGTTTTCCCGAGCGAGCCGAACGAGCCGAGTGCGATGAAAACACGTAAGTTCTCGACGAGACGAGTCTAGGACATCTTCCAGAATTCAATTCCGATTTACCGTTCGTCGGAAAACGGCGAGAGAAGGTCTCCAAACCCTAAACCCTAGTTCTTGAACCCTTTTCTCTCTCCCGTTTTCTTCCTCTCCCTCTCTTTTTCTCACGGTTGCAGGCAGCTGGGGGCAGCTGGGGTTGCAGGCTACCTACTGGAGGGGCGGTGCCGCTGTGGAGGGCGGCGCCGTTGCCGGAAAATGGTTGGAAAGGTGGGATGTTACATGGGGTTGGGTGTGTGTGTGTGTGTTGAACGTGTGTTGTGTATGCATGCTGTGGAGGCGGCGCTGTGCAGCGCCGCCATGAGGGAACTGTTGGCCGGCGCTGGTGATGCGCCGGCGAGTGTTGAGTGGTGGCGGCCGGTGGCTGGTGGCCGCCGGCCAAGCTTGTGCAGGGTGTGTGTGTGTGTTGATGCGTTTGAGTGTGTGAGTTAAGCGTGGGTGAGTTTGGTTGTTGCTAGGGTTAGGGCTAGCCGGGAAAGGTTGCCGGCGATGGGGGTTTGCCGGCGGAGGGTTTGGGAGTGGTCGCCGGCGACTGGAAGTCGCCGGCCAGAGTTTTGGAGTTGGGGTTGGGTTTTGAAAATCTGGGTATCGAAGAGTTTTGCGGCGAGGTTTTGAGCACTATTCACCGCCGGAATCCGGTGAGGGATGGCCGGAGGAGGTAGCCGGTGGTGCAGGCTCTCCGGTGGATTAGGTGGCGGCCACGTTGGGCGTCGTCGCCGCAGTAGGTGGTGGCTGAATGTTGGTTGGTTGGCGCGCGCGCTGGGCACGATGCCGGGAAACCCGCGCGCGCGCTGGGCGTGCAGCTGTCGAGCTACCGAGGGCACCGAGTGCCGCGCGAAGCCACCAAGAACTGTCGAGAAAACTCGACAGCCGCCGAGGATGCGCGCCTAGCTGCCGAGTTCTTCACCCGACGCCGGGTGCGTGCGTGCCCCGTCGCACGCAACGTCATTTTTCGATCCGATTCTCAATCCGAACCCCGTTTTTCCACCGTACGTCAACATTGAGTCGTCGCTGATGAGATGTCGTTGACCGAGGGTCGTGGGCCAGGTCAAAGTCAACCCTTTGACCAAAATTACCATTTTACCCCTCAACCTTAAAATGCTCCGTTCGAGCTCGTTTCAACTTCGATCGAGCTCATTCTTTTTCCGTCGTGACCAAAATTTCATTCCCTATCATCTTAGCCACTTGGACAGATCTGACCCTCTCGTTTCTTGGACTCCAATCTTTAGATCTCGCGATCCGACGCGCCTCTTACAATCAGTTCTTTCACCAGGAGTTTTTATAGCTTTAGTTATGTTTATTAAGGATCTAAGAAATGCCGTGACTTATGTAGGCTATCAATTGGAAGGAGCTTGTGATACTTGATCTTTGGTACTCGCTACTCACGTGGTAACCACCGAACAAGGTGGGGGTAAACTCTGAACCTTAATCGCCTTTACATTTCTGCTTCTAATGTGTATTGCTAATGTTGATCAAATGCATGAATTGTTGAATCCTACATGTGGTGGGGGTACATTCTAATCCTTTATTTGTCTATAGTTTTCCCTATTCAATGTTTGTCATATGTGTTGAGATATTAAATGAATTGTTAAACCTTATGTGTTGTGTTTATATGCTTTTGTTTAAAATGTCCACTAGTGTGTCGTGTGATGGGCTTTGTGCTCATTAAGCTGTGTGGCGTGTACCCTAGTGGGTCATGGGCTTTGTGCTCATCAGGCTGTGTGGTGTGTTCACTAGTGAGTCATGGGCTTTGTGATCATCAGGCTATGTGGTGTGTTCACTAATGGGTCATGGGCTTTGTGCTCATCAGGCTGTGTGGTGTGTTCACTAGCGAGTCATGGGCTTAGTGCTCATTAGGCTGTTGTGGTGTGTCCATTAGCGAGTCTTGGGCTTTGTTCTCATTAGGCTGTGTGGTCATTGGTGAGTCATGAGTTGGGTGTCCATTAAAGAACCGAATTATGTGATGTCTTATATATGTTTGATTTGTGTGACTACTTAAACTAAGAAAGTATTCACCACGAGTGTATTCAACGCACTCACCCCCTACCTGTACTCACACTATAGGAGATGAAGAAAGTGAAGACGCGTAGAGAGAGGGGTGTCCTATCAGCTGTTTCCATCTTCTGGTTTTGTCTTTTAAAGATAGGTTGTTCGTTTATAAAAGAAAACTGTATTTCTCCTTCTTTGTAAAAGATCCTGATGTTTTTCCGCTGCGTATGGTTTCAAACTCATTCTTTTATCGATTGTATCCGATGTTTTAAGTGTACCACTTCTTATCCTCTCCTGTTTCTTTCTATTATTATATCATGTACGCCTCTTTCCCCTTTCTCTCTTAACGCCCAAAAATGAAAAACTCTGATATTTTGACCGAAAGATTTCGGGGCGTTATATACTCTACTAGCAAACAAGCAAAGATCATCCTAAAGAGTATCAACAAAGAAGAAGAAAATATCAAAAGAAGTCTCAGATACCCAGAAAAAGTCAATAAGAGATCAACAAAAGCATCGTTCTGAGAAGAAGAATGCACAATCTAAGGAGGAATACCGTACCCCACAGTACGCAAATTCCTACATACACCACTGCTAACTCAGACAAAAGAGCACTCTCAGAAATTAGTAAGGTCCATCAAATAGTATCAAAAGGACCAACAAGTGGTATTCGTAAAGATAAGATCTCTACAAAAGAAGAAACTAGATATGGTATCAACAAATGAGAGACCTCAACAAAAGACTACAAACCCTGATGATCAAGTTGCTGAACAAGGCAACTAAGCAGGTTGCTGAGGTGATTAAAACTACGACTATTAGAGTAAGCAAAAGATCACTAAGGAAGTAACACTAGTATGAGTTATTCTCATTCCCAATGAAGCAAGCACTACAAACAAATAGATTGCCAAGGGAAATCATGTATCTAAGGACATAGCTGTTGTACCTGCTAAGAAAAGACAAGATGACAGTCTCCACAGAAGAATCCAAGAAATCACACGCCAAGGAACTGAGAAGAACACTCTTACAGGAACAAGAGCTTAAAATAGCTCTCTTGAGTAAGGAAGTATGAGTTCCTTAAGTAAGGGGGAACTTGTACAAGTTTTTAAAAGAATTAACTATTCTGCTCATATACATTAACTTTCTGGAACAGGATGCTACACTTCTAATAGAACAGACTTTTTAACAGTATCCAATTTCAGGACATAATAAGTATACACTAATTGTTTCAAGTGGATATCAGAGAGAAAATCTAACACTTAGCAAGAGAAAGTGCAACTCACGAAGAAAAGTAAATTCTCTACTGAGCTATGAATAGGAAAAGAAGCAACTTGATGACAGATACCTAGAAAAGATCAGAAGAAAGTCATCAAAGAAGAAAGTCTAGACATGTTGTATTAGATTTGTCAAGTGATGTCGGGAACCCAGAAATCATCTAGAAAAAGGATACTGCAGGAGAAAGAGAGAATATCAAAACAGTATCACAGCATAACAAGATTTCTGACCAAACAAGCTGTGCAACAAGTGATATCAGTATTACCAACAAGTGGTATCAGCAAGTTGATATGACTAATAGATGATATCAGAAAGTTGACATAGTACAACAAGTGATATCAGCACCAACAAGTGAGACAGCTCATACGGAGGATATAGAAGAGATTATCAAGAGAAATAGCATCACAGGAGAAAGCCTAACAAAGATATCAGCATGCTCTCAATAAATCAGTACTTATGGATTAGCATGTTATCTACAGAAGGAGTGATGGGTATCTATTACCTCGATTCAAGAGAACCAGCTATGCACAGAAGACTAATAGACGCTGCTGTCAATCAAATCACAACAGTTCCAAGATCTAACTTTTCGAAAGTTAAAAAGGTGGTTACAACACTCTATCCCAGAAGATTAGATATTTACAAAAAGGTCCCTCCACCTTTTTAGAACAACTGTTAGATCGTGCGTTTCATCTCCCAACCGTTGATCGAAGAAACTGTTCATCCGTCTAATATAACCGACTCTTCACCATTCTTCCACACATTCATACTCACTAAATGCTTGACATATCAAAACAACTTCTCATATGAGTCATACTTATCGTCAAGAAGAAGAAGATGGAGACACAAGAAGCCGGAGATGGAAATGGAGATGACGACGATGATGAAGACAAATCTCTGCTGACCAAGAAGTAGAGAAGGTCTTCAGAAGAATGGAGTATAGATGCTCTACTTACCAAGAAGCAGAGAAGGTCTTCAGAAACGAAGATGACCTCTAAGAGATAAGTGCCAATGAGTAGGCATTCGTCCTCCATTCAGATGACACCGGTCAGACTTCCTCAACTCCGATAAAGATATGGGACCGAGGAAGTCATTCAGGACCAATCCTTGGACAGAGAAGACACCTGTTGTCATTCATGGAGATAAAATAAAACAACAGGTTCTTCACAAGGGCTGTCAGCATACTGACGGTCTATGCAAGGATCCAGTGTCAGCAACTTCGAGCTGGTATCTGGGCAAAGTAAAAGAAAAATTACAAACCAGACCAGCAGTCAAGAATCCAAGGTGAACGTGCCTGGACATTGACGAAGGTGCACAGGTAACTGATCATCCACCGATCAGGTACCTGATCTCTTGTCTCGTACTTGCTAAGGTTGAGCAACTTATTCCCTTGGGTAGGAATAAGAAGGAGGATACTCAGTAAAAAGTACGAACATGTTGCTGTCTTGGCTTTGCGCATCAACTGTCAGACAAGAGAACCTGATGGCCAATCTTGGCGTAGTAACTCCATCCCTGAGCAGCAAGCTTGAGGATGATGACAGAAAAGGGGAAGCGAGTTACAAGTCAAGAGTCACTGAAGAGCCACTGTTGAAGCCTTATTGTAAGAGGGAAACAGTTAATAATGGCGATCAAGAGTCTTCTACCATCTGAAGCAACAAAGGACAACAAGCTGATCATCCAAGAAGATGTGAATAGTGCAACAAGCTGATGAAATATGCTGAAAAACGCATGCAGAGATCAGAGATGGTAGAGAGGGAGAAGAAGAACTCCCTGGTGGAAAAACGTGGAAACATCAAACTGAAGATACTGAAGAAAGAAGTAAAGCTAGATGGAGTAGTAGAAGCTTACTTACTTTTGTACTAAAATGTAATTGTACTTGTACAATCATTAAGTTTCTAGTAAAAGAGCATTTTTATTTAATGACTCTTGATCTTATTATGTTCTGTCATCATCAAGATAAATGGAGAAATTGTTGGAATATTTCAGTATTTATCTCGGTAAGACAGAACAATATGCGTAATAAGATAATGAAGTTTGCTAAAAGAAAGTTTCCACTGATTACATGATCATAAACTTATTTCTCTATGAATAAGATCATGTAATGGTTTTCCAAATGATAAGGAAAACCAAACTTAGAATAATTAAGAAGACATTCTCTAAGGGTCAGCAAGCTGTAGGAAACAGTAATCTGAGAGAAAGTATCTGCATAAGAAGCAGATATGATGCTGCAAGGAGTAGACAACAAGCTTGTTGGGATATTTTAGTAGTTATCTTGATAAGACGTAACACAACAAGATAAGAACAGTTTGCTTAAGGTATTGATACCTAGTTTCCACATTACATGATCACAAGCTTATCGATACTGAAGGAAAGATCATGTAATGGTTTTCCAAGATATAAGGAAAACCAACCTTAGAAGAAGTAAGAGAACACTTCTGAGGATCAGCATGTTGTAGGGAACAACAAGCTAGAAGAAGTATCCTTAGTAAAAAGGAGATAGGATACTGAAAAAGTAGTCAGCAGGTTGTGAGAAAGCTATTCTGAAAGAAGAACTCAGAAAGCAAGTAACTGCTGCAAGAAACCAACAGGAGCTGCAAGAATCCATTCTTGCAGCAGAGACTATCGAGGATACAGGACCCGCTGAGGAGACGGGGTCCTTGCTGAAGACCTTAGGTGAGGCTGTTGTTCTGACAACACTCTCTGAGGGTGAGAAGACCTCTGAAGAGGCGGCTGTTGAGACAGTACCCTTAGAGGATGTTCGAGAAGAAGCTGAGGTAACCGCTAAGTAGCTAGAGACACCTCATTAGGAGGTTGATGCAGCTGCTGCTGCAAGCTCAAAAGAACCTATCTAGGTTACAGCAGCAGAGGTTACTGAGGAAGTTGAGTATGCTGAATTCCTCCGGATGATGGCTGATCTCCGAAGGGGCGGTAAGTAGCTGCTGCAAGAAAGCAGTTGCAGCATTGCAGCAAAGTAAGAAAGAACGACATGCATCATCGTTGCAAGAAAAAGTTACAGGAATACTGCTAGAAAGAAGATACAGCAATACTGTACGAAGATACTACAAGAAGATCTAAGTTACAACAGCGCTGTAAAGAATAAACAGCTGCAAGCAGACCTAGGATACAACGTGAAGCTTTCTACTCAAATAGTCAACTGAAGAAGTATCCTGCAATCCGAGGAAGGGTAAATGCAGTACGAGGAACGAAGATCCAAGCAAGAATAAATAGAGCCGTTCCAAAGAAGATCAAAGTTGCAGACACGGAGCCAATGCCAAGACGCCATGTGGACTGACGTGCTGAAGACAGCTGCGAGCCGCAACCACCACATTAAATGCCCCAGAAAGAAAAGTTAAGTCGCATTTAATGCAAGCCATGCCTTTGATCAAGTACACTTTAATTCAAAATGGGAGATATCTCCTTCAATGGATATCTTCTCTACAAGTATAAATAGAAGGAGTGGCTGATTGAAGAAATTGCTGGACAAAGTCAAGAGGAAACTCACATATCATCCAAAACTTTTCTAGCTTTCATTCAGCCACTCAACCTTCTAGGAGCAGTCTACAACACCGAATGAGCTCTAAGAGATCAAGACTGCTTCTCAACAGCTGAAGATTTATTTTCTTTTTAACCTTGTTGCTGTATGCTTAGGTTGTTTTAGGTGTCGAACAGTTGATAGGAGAAATCCTTGATGTTTGTATAGTTGTCTAAGTGTTAGATAACTTCCCTGTGTGGGAGTGTGAAACCCTGTGTGGGTTTGCCTTTAGAGTTTGCAGTTGTTGTGTGAACGCTAGACTCTAGTAGGTGTTTAGCTTTGAAAGTTGATAGATTGTTAGGGGTGTCATGTAAATCAATCTTGCTTAACAAAGTTCCTGCTCGAGGTAGCAGTAGAGTGGACGTAGAAGGGTTACACCACCTTTGAACCACTATAAGCCATAAGTATTTTATTGATTTCTTATTTGCGCTTTATCGTTCATATCTATCTCTGTCATAAAACATAAAACATTTTGAAAAGGATCATATTTGAGAAAACCAGCCTTGTGTCTTAAAACCGTATTTTTCCGCTGCGTATAAAACTCTAAGTTACAGCATGCAGCACTGCATCCTAGTGCTGTAAGCAGTAACTGACTGGCGCTGCAAGTTCAAGTAACTTACAGAACAGTAAGTTTTAAAACAGATTTTCAAAATCGACCAAGGTTCATTCACCCCCCTCTGAACCTCGAACACCACTTGGGACCAACAAAGCTGTAAGGAACAGCATGCTGAAAAAGAAGAAGAAAGCTTCAAATAGAAAACTGTCGACAAAGGAAGTAGGAAGCTGTCAGCAGATTACAGAAGCTAACAAGCTGGAAAGAAGTAGCAAGCTGAGGAAACAGGAAGCTGTTAACATATTACAGAAGCCAGCAAGCTGGAGAGAAGAAGCAAGCTGAGGACAGCAAGAAGCAACATCAGGAAGATCATGTAGTAAGAAGAAGAGAAAAACTAGCTGACTTCAAGCAGCCGCTACATGAACTTCAGCCTTGGACCCATACCAACTTGACAGGTCTACATGAATGACAGAGAGGTCCACGAGCAAATTGTAGGCGTATTAAATGCACACGTCAAGATCAACTCAGAAACATTTAATGCGGCTACAGAAGAAGATCTTGAGAAAATGGAGTTCACATTCAAAATGGGGAAATGTCTTCCTTCAACGGATACTTTCCTCCAACGGATACATTCTCAACATCTATAAATAGAAGGTGTGGCTGATTGAAGAAAATTGCTGAACAGAGTCGAGAGGAAAATCAGACATATTCCAAAGCTTCTCAAGCTTATCCATGTTCAGCCACTCAACCTTCTAGGAGCAACATACAACAGTTTTAGGACTACAAAGATCAAGACTGTTCCGCATCAGTTGAAGAACCTTTTATTTTCTTTTAACAATTGTGCTGTGTGCGCTAGGTTGTTTTATGGTGTAACTTAGTTGAGAGGATTAGATCCTTGCTAAGTCTTCCCTTTGTGGGATTGTACCCTTTATGGGTTGTGGCCTTCGACTAGAGTCTGGGATTCTAGTAGGCGTAGTTTGTTAGGAAGATGTTTGTAAAACGAGGCTTGTAATTCGAACTGACCTAACAAAATTCCTCCTTGAGTAGGAGTAGAGTGGATGTTGGGATATTTCTGAGGTTATCTTAATATGACAGAACAGGTTGCTAATAAGAAAATATAGTTTGCTAGAGTAAGTTTCCACGAATTACATGATCGGATAAATAGTTGAGATCATGTAATGGTTTTCCAAATTATAAGGAAAAATAATCTTAGAAGAAACAAGAAGTTATCTTCTAAGAGCAGCAAGCATGGAAGAAATAACATGATGTTGTAGCAGAAAAAGATGGATGAAACAGAAACAGGATGCTGAAATAGAAAGTTGACGCAGGACAGAAAGCTGAAGAGAAGGAAATAGAATCCTGGCAGCGAACAGAAAGCGGAATAAAATAGCATCCTGAAAGAAGTAAGCAAGGAAGAGCGAGCTACATCAATCTACAGAGGAAGTAGGAAGTAGCCAACGGATCTATTGCAGAAAGACAAGTTCTACTCCTATCCATGCAGTACGAAGAAGACCAAGCAACTCAAACGGGAAGAAAGCTATCTGGCAACCAGACTAGCTACGCGTTGCATAAAAGTCAAAGATTGTGGGCGCATTAAATGCACATGTCAAGAACATCTTAGAAGCATTTAATGCGAAGATAAAGAAGATCTTGGAGATCAAAAGCTGCAATTCAGAACGGGAAACTGTTCATCTTCAACAGATACATTTCCAACGGACATATTCTCAAGATCTATAAATTGAAGGTGTGGTTGAACTAACAAAGGTGCTGAACAGTGTTGAGAGGAAAATCAGAAATACTCCAGAGCTCCTCAAAAGCTCATGCATGTTCAAGCCACACAACCTTCAAGGAGTAACATACAACAGTCATAGGACTTTATAGATCAAGATTGCTCCACACCAGTTGAAGAAATTTTTTATTTCTTTTAACCATTTGTGTTGTGTGCGCTAGGTTGTGTTTGGTGTAACTTAGTTGATATGATTATATCCTTGCTAAGTAATCGTCATGTGTAGGCTATTTTCCCTATGTGGGATTTGTACCCTGTGTGGGTTGTAACCTAAGAATCTGGGATTCTGTAGGTATAGCTTGTTAGGAAGAGGTTTGTAGAGTCGAGACTTGTAAATCAAACTGACCTAACGAAGTTCCTCCTCAGTGAAGGAGTAGAGTGGACATAGAAGTATTACACCACATTCGAACCAATATAAGCCATAAGTGTTTATTTGCTTTGACT
Source organism: Scutellaria galericulata (assembly GCA_946896805.1). NCBI lineage: Eukaryota > Viridiplantae > Streptophyta > Magnoliopsida > Lamiales > Lamiaceae > Scutellaria > Scutellaria galericulata. The sequence continues at coordinate 10,751,945 of OX335787.1, read as the reverse complement.
GCATGTTGTGTTTTGTTTATTGCATATCTATCCTGTTGCACCTGTCATAAGCATATTCGTCAAAAATAATTTGCTAAAATCATATTGCAAAAAGAAAACGTGCTTGCAAAACAGGAAACTCTATCTTAGTTTAATCCGCTGCGTACTGTGATTCGAGACAGGAACCTGATCAGCATTGTGCCAGGTTACTGACTCGAGTCGGGTTGTTGTTTCTCTTTGGAATCAGGAACCTGTTCGTTAAAAAGAGTTTTGAAAAGATTTTGTGAAAATCGATAGAGGTTCATTCACCCCCCTCTAAACCTCTGACCACCACTTGGGACCCAACAGTGGACGTAGAAGGCTTACACCACCTTCGAACCACTATAAACCTTGTGTGTTTATATGCTTTGATTTACTTACTGTTCTGCATTTTACATCATCATATATCTTGTAGTATACATCATAAGCATCGTGCATTAACGTATTGGCAAAGAGCATACTTGTAAAAGAAAACTGGTTTCCAAAAGAACTCTATCAAGTTTATTCTGCTGCGTTATATTCTGATACCGGGTCAGTAACTTGATTGAGCTTAAAGCCAGGTTGCTGATTCGAGACAGGTTGCCAATTTGTATAGTAACACTAAAGAAAATATAATATTATATTTATAGTAATAATAATCTGTAAAATTAGATACTCGATCAAAAGTAATGTAATATATATAATATAATAATAAGTTATTTACTATAATGAAGGAATGATTGTAGAGGACGTGTGTCAAATTGTAAGCACTTTTTTAAAATTTCAACATTTTCCAAATATTGAATAAAAGATAAATTAAGTAAATAATAGTTATTTAAAGTAAAATGTGAACTTGCACTTGTTTTTACTGATTAACCAAAAAAAAAAAAAGAGGATGGCTAACTGATTTTGAGAAATTCTATAAATTATTTTTTGAAATTATTTATATATATTTTTATAACATTATATAAAACTTAAATTTAAAAACATTTATATGATAAAGTTCATGTGATTCACGGAAATTATACTAGTACTTCTATTAATTTCTTCCTAATACATTATAAAACCTAACTTTTTAAAAGATAAAGATATGATAAGACCTAATTGTGCTACTTTAGAAAAATTGTATTCATATTAAATTAAAATATATTCTTACCAAAATAAAACTCATTCTTACAATAAAACTCAATTTTGACTAAAGCAAAAAATAGCAGGTACTTTTTGTCACTCAAAAAACTTTCTAAATAAAGAAGTTATGATTTTATAAAGGAAAATGAAATCAAATATAAAAAAGGGCTAAAGTGGTAGTATTTTGCACCGGGGGGTGGTGGGTCATGTTATGGCACTATAGTTATTTCATCAAATCATTAATTTTACTTAAACATTAGCAAATATAATATGGTTTTTCATTTTTTTTTTGTAATTTTAACCAACATACATATTTCGGGTATGTTTATTTTGACAATAACTTTCACCATTTTAAAGTCACTATCATTTTGTATATTAAGTCATTGTTCTATTTTAAAACGATGAGAGTTATTTTCGAAATAAACATATTCAAAAACTACCTGTTTGTTAAAATTGTAAAAAATATGAAAGTTCATGTTATATTTGTTAATATTCAAAAACTTGGTTAAATTTGCAAATTAAGTAAAGTTTGTGATTTTTGTGGCAATTAACCCCTTTTTTTATTATTTTTCCTTCACATCTTTTACATAAAAAAATTAAATTACAATAACGTTTTGAAATCTGTTTTTAACGCATATAATATTAAATTAAAACACAAAGTTGGCTAGCCACTCATTTAAAGGCTTTTGTATTGAAATGTGGAATATGAAGAGGCATAGTTAAATTTCATCCCACAAGAAACAGGTTTAGCTCAGGTTCCAAACTGATAGTTGGATGATAGTTATGAAGTATGTGCATATTTTTAGTAGGTAAACTTATGTTTTTATGTGTCATATACATCCGTTACCTATCTATCCACAGTTTTAGTATCAAAATACTCAAATATTATTTTCATGCTACTTTTAAATAATTTTTGAACCGAGGAACATGATAATGAGTTATATGATGGATTCGAAACAAGATTGTTAGTCTTAAGTGGTCAGAGGTTCAGAGGGGTTTAATGAACATCTATTAAATTTTGCATTTCAAAACTTTCTGTAAGGTTACTAAATTCTACGTAGAATACAGCAACACACGCGATTCAGTAAGCTGGCAGTATGCTTGATCAGCTTACTGTTTCTGAAATTACCGTATGCAGCGGAAACTTAAGATAAAGTTTCTTTTGTGAAAAACGTTTTCTTTTTCAAGTATGATTTTAACAGAATCGTTTTCAGCAGAATGAGCAGGATAAATGAGATATACAGCAAGTAAGATAAAACAATAAACACACAAAGGGTTTATAGTGGTTCGAAGGTGGTGTAATCTTTCTACGTCCACTCTTCTCTTTCACACAAGAGGAACTCCACTAGGTCAGATCGATTTACAAATCTCAACTTTACAATCTTCTTCCTAAAAAGCCAATACGTACTAGAATCAGAGAGATTCCTAGGCTAATCACACACAGGGTACAAATACTCACACAAAGTAAATAGCCTTAACAACTTAAAAGCTAACACTTAGTGAGGATCTAAATCCTTCCCACTAAGGACACCAACTAAAACAACCTAGCGCACAACAAATAGGTTAAAAAGTATATGTTCTTCAACTGATGCTTCGAAGACAGCCTTAAGATCCTTGATAGCTCGAAGACTTGGGCTTGATTATTTCTTTGAAGGTTGAGTGACTGAACATAGAAAACTTGAGTTTACTTGAAAGATTGAGAGCTAGAAAACTGCTTCAGTTGTTCAGTAGTCTTCTCGAGTCATCTTCACCTTCTATTTATACTTGTAGAGAATATGTCCGTTGAAGAGAGACACACTCTCTGTTGAAATTTAAATCTTGATCTCATTAGATCTTCGCATTAAATGTTCTTGGAGAAATTGAAAAGTATCTGCAGCGCATTAATGGCGCCACTCCTCGGCGACAGTGCTTTTGTAGGTCCGCGGTCCAGATGGCATCATCTCATTGGTCAGGTGCTAACTTCCATCTACTGGACACTTTTGATAGTGCTTAATCCTCGTACTGCATTCACTTCTTCCTAGTACTGCAATAAATAAGAGTTAAGTAAACTTACTGCTTCCTGCTTAGGTTGCAGTGAGTACTTTATATTCTGCATCTGCTTTCTGATCTTTGTCTGCTTACTGATTCTTTAACAGCTTCCTATTCCTGAATCCTACTTGCTGATTCTGAATCAAGCTTACTGATTTTGAATCTTGCAGAAAACCTCCAGTTCTTCTTAGTGAATACTATATGCTGCTTACTGATCCAATTTGTTGATTTTGCTTACTGATCCTCCTTACCGAAAATCAGCATCCGATACATCTTCAAGTGCAGAATCCTGCTGCGATCACGAACTTCTATCTTTCTGATTTTTTGCATATCTTCAAAATACATCTCAGAAAATAAACGTAACCAAACTAAATTCAACTTAAATAATGTGGAAAAATGGGGTACTCCAACTTCCTATACAAAGCTACTTTGTCTCATCAAAACCTATCAGAAATATCTCAACAATTTCCCCTTCTTTGATGATGACAAAACTCCTTACAAAGAAGTATATACAGATGTACATAACTACATACAAAATGTACAAATAAAGTACAATAGAGCTAACTTAAAAAAAATAGATAGCTCACACACTTCATACACTAATATGAAAGAATAAAGAATAAAGAATTCTTTACAAGAAAGTGCTTACTAAAATGATCTTCTGGGAAACTGCAATAATCGACTACTTCCTCAGGTTTCTGTTCTTCCAAACAACCTTCTCTTCACATAGTCATTTCAAGAATTGGTTCCAGGTTGCTTTATACCAATCTCATACTTTGTTCCTTTCCACTAATTTAGAATAGACTCTTGATAGGATTCTTCCAGCTTCTTCTTGATATTAGGAACCTGAATCCATCGAAGCCAGTAATCCTTACAGAAAGGAATCTGCTCTTCTTTTTTTATCCTTTCCAGCATGTTTAATTGAATATCCATCTTTCTTTCTCTAACTAGATTCTCAAACTTTATCAAGGCCTCGAAACATGTTGGATAGGTCACAAAGCAATTATACTTGCATAATTGTCTGAAATACCTCAAGTATTCAGTTCTCTTAAAAAGAGTAATTTCCTCAAATGTTGGATTCATGTTCTTTAGCAAGGATCGATACTCAAATATCTTCATGTCCCATGCCATATTCACTTTCTCAGTGTAACACCCCATTTTAAGAAAACACCCTGCATATGCATATTTTATGAAATCTAATTTAGTTTCGTATTTGAATTTATTAAAGTGTGAACTTTTATATTACCTAACGCTATGATCGATGATTTTAAATTTTTTATGATCTAATATTTTTTTGAGATTTTAAGGGTTTTGCAGGATAACTCGCGAAGAAAACCGAACTCGATCTCCACTCACTCAACACATATGAACGGAAAATAAAAAATAAGATAATAGATAAGTTTAAATGAATTAAGATTATATTAGGTTAAGACACTTACTCGTTTGTGCCTACGAATGCTTTATTTAATGTAATTTTACGTATGATCTATTTATGTGATTTTATGTGATAAATGATTTTACTTGAACACACATGCATACATCATAATGTGTATCAATATGTATCTTATAAAATAAAACCTTAAGACATAGTATGTAATTTTGAACATACATACATGAAATGAAGATTGTATCTTCTTTTATGATGAATATTATTTAGTAAAATTAATTATGCATGTAGTATTAATTTTAGCATCTCTTGTGATCATAAACACACATATTTATACACATTAATTTGATTAAAGAAAGAGCTCAAATAATAATAATAATGATAATAATAATAATAATAATAAAGAAAAAAAAAGATGGAAAAACAAGTTAAGTATATAAGTATAAATATCACCTTGATACTAGCTATTGATGACTAAGGTATGCAATGACACCTCCTCCTTCATTTTCTACATCTCCTTCTTCAATTCCTACACCTCCTACTCCATTCATGCTAGCTATTGATGCATCATGTTATAAGAAAAGAAGAGAAACAAAAATCAGCAAAAACGAAAAGATCAAAATACATCAAGTTCTTCCTCACAAACCCTAAAGGTATTTTTGGCTAAACTTTCATAATACTTCCATTAAATTCTTTGGCAATTGGTTGAGAATTTTCATATAAGTTTTAATTGGATGAAAAGAAAGAGTTTGTTGCTATACTAGGTTAAAGGCTCATGATCCGCTCCTCTGTTCTGTAACTTTCTGGAATGATTAGAAATTAATTTAGGCCAAATTCTTTTTAACATGTAATATACAAAGTGAGAATATTTCTGTTAAATTTCATGATATTTGGACTTGAATTAGATTTACTATAATTTTTCAAACATAGTTCTGTCCTGTGACAGATTTACCCTATTTTTAGGACTGAATCAGACAATTTTCTTGAACTGTATCCTTCAAGTTTATGTATGATCTTCTACTATGTTTTAGAACCAGTTCTTAGGTACGTGCAGAAATTTAGTATGAAGTTTTTTTGAGTTTTGTACAATTTATGCCAAATTTTACAACATAGCCTATTTTCTGCATAGACCATGTCCTGTTCTCAGTCTAGTTCTAAAATTCATAACTATTTATTCGAATCATATTTATAAGCCATAATTTACTATATTCTATTAATGACTCTTAATAACATGATAAAATTTACCATGTAATTTTTGGAACCTTATGCAATTTATGGTGATTTTTTCAAGAGAGTCTATTTTTAGCATATATTATGTTCTGTTTTTAGCCTATTTAGAAAAATTCATATCTAATTTTGTGAATCTTATTTTCAGTTGATATTATTATATGTTATACTTGAATGTGTTTTCTGACTTTTGTAAAAATATGAAAGAATTTCATCAATCGTATAAGATATGGTGAATTTTTCATTGAAGACTGTTTTTCAGTTGAAATTGAAGTGAAAAACTAGTTAAATGGGAGATTTTTAATTCTTTGTACAAGCAGTTAAAATTTATGAATTTTGATTATGTTATACTAAAATAAGGTATGTGATTATATGAATAATATTGGGATTTTGGGATTTATATATGAATTATTAAAATTATTACATCTTTATGTGTCATTTTATATCCAAAATTGCTAATTTAAGTGACTAAAAAGCAAATCATAAACATGTTTTGATTTATATGTTTAAATGATTTATCTATAATATGATCATATTTATTTTCCATATATGAATTAATAGACTGAATAATTAAATATATATCGAGCGTAGTTCGAGACGGTTAGTGGATCCGGAGATATCCTCGTAAAGTCAAATATATCGATTACAAGTGGGTAACTTCTACTCTCTACTATGTGTTGATTATTGAATTAATAAGTTGTGTATGAAAATCTACGGCTGAAGCCCGTAACTATAACCAGTATGTAATTTCCATACTGGGCGACGACCATAAGGGCGAGAGTGCCTGGTCTATGAAAGCAAGGTTTAGTGGGTGAGCGACTCCCACATTCCTTTATGTTATAGTATGGTCCAGGGTGAGCATACCCGAAGGACATGTAGTACTTGCTTAATAATTTAATTGCTTCAATGTATTAGACAGTAAAGTTATCCCACTGAGATCTCTCTCCGGAGATGTCTCATGATGTTTTTTATATTCTTCAGGCTCAGCAGATGATGATGTGGACGTGTAGTAGGTTGGGCTGACTTCTCACTATCACTTTAAAGTAGATATGCTAGAACCATGTTTCCTTTTAAAAGCAATATGTTGTTTAAACACGTATTATATGAAAAACAATTTGCCTACACTTATCTCCTGTTATATATATGTATGTTTTGTTATGTTAATTCATTTAAGTTTTTGGTTTGAACAATTTTCCTAGCAATGTGGGTGAAGCACGACTAAACTTGATTAATAGTTGATATATAACTATATATATGTTATATTTGAAACAAAAAAAATATTTAGTTCTCATGTCTTCAATTTAGGTCCTCCGTTGTATATTAAAAAGTAATTATGATTTCTTTAGTTCCTAAATAAATAAAGGGTGACGATCTATTTCCAATTAAATGGGGAACGGGGCGTCACAGTGTGGTATCAGAGCCGAGGTTTAGGAATTTTTACCTTGAACTCTAGGACAAATGTTTTAGTATAGGTGTGTTTTCAAATATAAAGTTATGTGTATGATTAGGATTATGAACTAAGTATGCTAAGTGAGGGAAAGTCAACAGCCAGCTATCGTTCGAATCGTCGTCGGGTAAGTATTTTAAGTTATGTTTTAAAGATATTTGATAAAGTATGATATGTTTTATGAAATATTTTTAGTTATGATGTTATGCATGTAAGAGATCGTTAGAAACAGTCTAATGAAGGTATGAAAAGTACTGATAAACAGTATGCAGTGGTAAAGTATTGCAATGATCGAAATCATTTAATTATTCTGTTGTTTAAATTTAATCCTTTTGTTTCGAAAAATATAAATATATATATATATATATATATATGCGTGCATGAATCCCTAGATTATGGAACTTGAAGTTGACCTGAATAGATAGTATAGCTGAATGGACTGTGAAGCTGAACGCGCATAGTTAGAGCGCGAGTATCATGAGTGCCATCAGCATGACTGGGAAGACATACAGGAGTTTTTGGGACGCATTAGTGCGGCGCGTAGGAGATTCTCAGATCTGGGTCTTGTAGACGATTTACGTGCTCGAGTACACCCAGCATACCAAGCTATAGCTCGGTCAGTTTTCCGAAAGCTACTCATCCTTAACGGTGGATGGGGACCTCAGATTGAGTATAGAGCTTACTACTTGAGTTTGAATGAGGCTATAGAGCATTATGAGATGTGCTTAGCCAATATAGCACAAATGGAGAACGAAGCTCATCAGTACTTGCTACGAGCTACGATGTGGGCCACGCGTCTATAGGCTATTGATGAGATTTATGCACATGCGTACACCGAGTTTGAGAGGCTATCTACACACAATCATGATATGTTGGAGAGGGCAAGAGTTGCCAGGATCTCACTTCGAGAATGACAGATCTAGTTAGAGATAGGTGATGGAGTAGGTCTTAGTCGACCACCTGCATCTGAGTATGGACGCCCATCGAAGCACCCTTGCAGAGGTTCTGATGATGATGAGGAGAGTCAAGGCTCATGTTGAGCCTTGGGATGTTAGAGTGGGTTGTTATTTTGATTTAGCTAGTACATTTTCTCAAACTCTTATAAGGGCTTGTATGCCTTTCTTTTCTCTTTTTAGCTTGGATGCTCTGACCATGTCCTGAATCAGAACGCTTGCGCTTCCTATTGATGATCAGAGGTTGATCATCATCATCATCCTCATCGAATTCCTTCACTATTTCCTCCACTGCAACATCGAACTCCTCATCTGCTTTCCTGTTACTTTTCCCATTTTTTGCATCATCAACCGGGACAGCACTCAGAAAAGTTGAGTCGGTGGGCACATGTTGAGAAAAGGCCCAATGTAAGATGGTTTGTATCTCTCTAACAAATAGTTTGAGATTCATGATTCTGTTATTTGTGCTTTGAGCAGCACGAGCCTGTGTAGCAACGCTTTCTTGAAGAGAATTGAGCACAAGATTCTGTGCAGCTTGATTGTTCCAGATCTCATCAACTGATCTACTCTATTCTGTAAGATGGCTTTTGATTTCATCAACAGATTGATCTCTTGCTTTATTGGTAGCTTGTTGTTCATTCTCCACTCGTTTTTTCTCACGGTACAAAGCATTCCATTCATCATTCATCCTGTTCTGTATACGAGAAGGAAGTTCAGAAAGCTCCCTTCGTAGATCCTCCATTGATAATGAGTGTTCTTGATCGCTTCGGTGAATGTTGTTCGCTATGTTCATCTCATGCATTTGCAAGACGCGGATAACACCTTGAACAACGTTCATAATCCCTTGAAGGGATTGTTCCTGAGAGTCAGAAAGAGTCTTAACTCTAACTATTTGTGGTTCTGCTTCCTCTTTAGTATAAAGAACCATAGCCTGACTCTGATCTTCTTGTTGCTTGGCTTCCTCTTCAGCAACTTCCTGTCGGAATCTCCTCATCTGGGCTTTATTAGATTCCTTAATCTTTTATGGCGATCTAGGTGGAGTGCCACTTTCAAAATCATCGTCACCGTTACTTGATGAGTCACCTCCATCATCAGGATCTTACTCAGGAGCAGCAACAAGAGTTTATTTACCTCCTCGAGGCAATCTTTCTTCTTCAGCATTCCTTTCTTTATCCTCCGCCAATATTGTCTCAACAGTATCTATGCCTGAGGTCTTCTTAGAAGAAGCTGTCTCAACAACATTCTCATCAGCAGCAACTTCAACAACCACGCTTGCTTCAGCAACTCTGGTGGCAACATTCAGGAGCTCAAGATTCTGAGCATTAAGATATGTTTACTCAACCAATTGCTGTAATTCCACCAGAAGAAGATCATCCTCTATTCTTTCAGCTTCAGCACGAGTTACCTGGATGATATCTTCAGCAAGTTCTGAAAGGATAACAACATCCGCTTCAACTGTATCCCGTCAGTCATCAGCATTCTGCACTGCTACAGTAGCCAGTACAGGGAGTCCTGCCTCAACAACTTCCTCCGTGGTTGCTTCATCGGCGACTTCCTAATTTAAATCGTTCAGGACTCCTTGAATCTTTTCGGAAGGTTTCCCATCAAATGATAGAAAATGATATACTGGGGAACTTGTATAGTCGACCAACTATTGCTCATCAGTCTCCATTGCAACCAAACTAACAATGGGTGACAGTGCTGCTAAGTTCCTGTAAGTTAGAGAATCATGGCCTTCTGCAACAGCACTTGTTTCTTTCTCCTGCTTGCAGTATTCTGGGTGTTTGTCGGATGGGTTCTGATCTGCTTGCTTCCAACCCCAGTTGTAGCATCCTTTGATTAACTTCCTCAACATCGAGGTGAGCTAACTGAGCTTCAGCAAACTCAAGTTCTGATGGGGTCCTAACAACCTCAGCAAATACTACATCAATGTGTTGTCTTCCCCAACTTTTATAGACTGCTCACACAGTTGTTCATCAAAGGTATCTTTACCTTTGGATGTTCTGTGCTTCTTGATGTGTTCCTACGTTTCTATAATCTGACGAATCATAGCATCATGACAGGAACCAATAAACTCAAGATGGAGCAGTGGCAGTATACTATCAGTATGATATCAGTAAACTCCACTATCTATTGAAGAACTATGTCTTCTAACTTCAACCAACTTTCCCACTGCATCAATTCTCTCGCACATGAGAGTCTCATCAGCCTCCAGTAATCATATACTCTGGCAAAAGTGTTGTAGATCGCCTCAGCTGTCCTTGTAAGATTATCTTGTGCGCTGTATAAGTCAATATCACTTATAGATTGCTCAACCTTGAGCTATGTTTCAAAAATTTGAGGTGTTCCTCAGGCTTGAAATTTTCCACAAGTACTTTATACTTCTTCGCTTACTTTCAGGGTTTGCTGTTTCGTTTCCCCTTGCTCTCCTTTGCAAGCATCTTCATCTTCTTCCTTATCTTCCTCATCTCTTTCCTGCTTGGAAGGACGAGGTGTTTTAATTCAGGTATTGGTTCAGAGACCAGACCGTCATTTTCTTCCTTATCATAATCCTATTGGGCTTCCTGATCAGCATTCTGAGCTTCAGCTCCTTGATCTTCATCAAATCTCTGATCAAGGTTTGAGACTGCCACTATCATCACATCTGGTTCATCAACTCCCATAGCTGCATTCTCTTGGACTTTTTAGAAACTATCACTATTTTCATCAGTAGAATCTCCCAGAGCAACATTCTTAGGAGATTGTACTTGATGAACAATCACATTGGACTCATCGAGCCCCGCTTGTGCTTGCTCGACATTAACCATATTGAGATTTTTAATGGGTTCTTCAATGGAGCTCTCTTGAGATCTTTCTTAATTGGCCTTCTGGCAGGCATATCATCATTATCATCATCCTCATCGCTAGAAGAAGCCGAGTCAGCAGATCCTCGTACAACATTACTGCTGCTCTTTGTTGCATCATCTAAGTCACTTTCTGCAATCTTACTTTTTGCAGCAATCTTCTTCTTTGGTTGATGAGCCTTCTCTGTAGTCTTCTTCTTGGTGAACCCCTTCTTCACTCCTAGAAACCAGCCAGGAGCAAGTGGTACATGTTCTTCCACTTGAATATCCTTCTTGCAGAGAATGAAGGTTATGGTGATCCCAAAACTCCTCCTTATGGTCTTCTTGAAGGCTTCTTCCCAAATCCTCTGAAAGAGGAGTTACCCTCAATTGATTCTTTCTTCTTTGATAATCGCAGTCATCAACCGAATCCGAAGATCGGTACACTTATCGAAGCTTCCACATCTGCCTTCAATGGAGTATACATAGATGTCATGAAAAATTCGTACTCAGGCTTGGGTTTCTTCTTCTCAAAGCTCTTCTTTAGACCCTCAGAGATGGAATCCTGTTTGAACAGTTTCCAGTTTTCCTCCATGTACCCATAACCATATCGCTCCAGTTCTGAGTAAGTCATACCTTCATTTGAGATGTCGAAGGTATCAACAATATCCTTCGCCGTGAGCTCGTACTCTTCGCCATCAGGACTCATCCTGAAGTGGATCATTTGCGAGTCCTTAGACAACTCAGCAAATACTGATTTTTTAAATGTTGAATGCTGAACTTCTGTATACTTCCCTCTTACTTCTTAAGCCCTTTCTAAGACACATATCTCTTTCCATACTTCATAGCTTAATAACCCCAAACTCATTCCTTAACATAGAAAACCTTGATTCACATAGGAGTTTTGTGAATATATCTGTTAACTGCATATCAGTATGCATTTTCTCAAGCACAATATCTTTCTTCTCCATGTGATCTCTTATGAAATGATGTCACACATCAATATGTTTTGTTCTTGACTGGAAAACAGGATTGTGTGTTAAAGCAATGACGCTAGTATTATCACTCTTTCTGTTATTTCATATTCCTTTAATTATTGTTGTATCCACAATATCTGAGCACGACAACTTTCTGCTGCTACATACTCTGCTTCAACAGTCGACGTTGCTATGTATGTTTGTTTCTTGAAGAACCAAGAAACTAGCATATCTCCTATAAATTGACAAGTAGCACTCGTACTCTTCCGGTCAATTTTACATCCTGCAAAATTTGAATCTGAGTATCCTTTAAAATTGAAGCCACCTTCCTTAGGATACCATAAGCCAACATCTTGAGTACCCTTCAAGTACTTGATAATCCTTTTAACTGCTGCAAGATGTGACTTATTCGGTGTCATTTGGAATCTTGCACATACCCCTACTGCAAATACTATATCCGGCCTGCTTGCTGTAAGATACAGTAGGGATCCAATAAGCCTTCTGTATTTTGTGATCTCCACATCTTTTCCACCTTTATCCTTGTTAAGACTAATTGATGTGGCCATATGAATGCTTACTGACTATCCATTCTCATTCCAAACTTCTTGATCAGTTCATTGGTGTACTTGGCTTGATTTATAAAAATCCCATTATCCACTTGTAGACCAAGGAAGAAACTTAATTTTCCCATTATGCTCATCTCAAACTTTTTCTGCATGAGTGTTGAGAATTTTTCACATAAATCTTTGTTTGTAGACCCAAAGTTAATGTCATCCACATAAATTTGTACAAGCAGTATGTTGTCTCCGTCCGGTATTTTGAAAAGAGTCTTGTCTACTGTCCCTTTCTGAAATCCGTTCTCTAAGAGATATAGGGGCATCGTATCATACCAAGCTCAAAGTGCTTGCTTTAAACTATATAAAGCTTTCTTTAATCTGAATACCTTGTCTTATGCTTGTTCTTCGAAACCCGGTGGCTGCTCCATATATACTTCTTCAGATAAGAGTTCATTTAGAAATGCACTCTTCACATCCATCTGATACATGTTGAAATTTTTATGAGCAGCATAGGCTAGAAATATCCTCATTGCTTCAAGTCTTGCAATAGGAGCAAATGTCTCATCAAAATCTATACTTTCTTCTTGGCAGTATCCTTTAGTCACTAGTCTTACCTTGTTTCTAACTACAGTACCAGTTTCATCTGGCTTGTTCTTAAACACCCATTTTGTTCCAATAACTCCTTACTAATCGGGCCTCAAAACTAATCTCCATACATGATTCATTTCGAATCTATTCAACTCTTCCTATATGGCCTGTATCCAATTACTGTCTTCAAGAGCTTCTTCCATACTTTTGGGTTCAACTTGAGATATGAAACATGTGAACAATGATTCTTGCGGTCTAGATCTTCTTATTCTAACACCTTCATTGATATCACCAATGATAAGCTCTCTTGGGTGATTCCTGAGCCATGTCTTATCAGGCTCAAAACTGTATGATGGTTGCTGAGCAGTAACCTGTTGATCAACAGTATTACTGCGGTTATTGTTGGACTATAGTATCTTATCTGCTTGATGTGCAGTATCCTGTGTTACTGTATTCCCGGATGCAGTAACCTGTGTACTATTTTCAGTAACCACTTTAGCAGGTACTAGAACTGCATCAATGTATATTACTGTATGATCCTTAATATTCTTTTGAGATACATCTTCTTTTAGATTGTCTAACTCAATAGTATCACAGTGTGGTTCATCAAACACAACATATATTGATTATTCTACAACCAAGCTACTCTTGTTGAAGATCCTGAGTGGTTTGCTTACTGATTAGTATCCTGAAAATACTCCTCTATCAGATTTTTCATCAAAGGTCATCAAATTCTCTTTGTCATTGTTCAGAATATAATATCTGCATCCAAAGATGTGTAGATATGAGATGTCTGGTGTATTGCCATACCAAACCTCATAATGAGTCTTATCATGATCCTTGTTAATTAAGCATATATTCTGAGTATAACATGTTGTACTGGTTGCTTCAGCCCAAAATCTCTTTGGTATTCCAGCATTAGCAATCATGGTCCTTACTGCTTCCTTTAAGGTCTTGTTCCTTCTTTCTGCTACTTCATTCTGTTGAGGAGTCCTTGATACAGAATACTCATGATAGATCCTATTTTCTGAACAGTATTTCTCTATGAATCTGTTTGTGAATTTTGTTCCTCTGTCAGATTTTATATTCACAATGCTTAAGCTCTTCTCATTCTGTATTCTCTTTATGAATTCCAGTAGCTTGTTCTGAGTTTCTAATTTCTTGGCCAGAAAGATGGTCCAAGTAAATCTTTAGTAGTCATCCATGATCACTAGGGAGTACTTCTTTCCACTGACACTAACAGGCTCTACTGGACCAAAAAGATCCATGTGTAGAAGATCTAGAATCCTGTGAGAAGATCTCTTTACTTTCTCTTTGAAAGAGCTTTTTACTTGTTTGTCTTTTTGACAGGCTCCACAAACATTCTCCTTCTTGTAAGCAACATCTAGCAAACCTCTTACCAAGTTCTTTCTTGCTAGTTTGTTGACTGTCTTGAAGTTTAAATGGCTTATCCTCTTGTGTCATAGCCAGCTTAGTTCTAGAGTCTTTTAGTAATAAAGCATGTCGACTACATTGTTAAGCTCTAATCAGCAAGATAGATGTTATCTCTCCTAGTTCCAATAAGTTTCACCTCATTCGTCTTGTTGTCTTTAATCAGGCACTTGTTGAGGTTAAATTCCACTGAACATCCTTTCTCACAGAATTGGCTTATACTCAGGAGGTTGTATTTTAGCCCTTTGACATATGAAATGTCACCGATACTTGCATTGCCTCTAATTAAGTTTCATGTGCCTTTGGTGCTTCCTTTGGAGTCATCTCCGAAGACAATCTTGGGTCCTTTGCATGGTTGGAAGTCCCTTAATCCTGTTTTGTTGCCAATCATATTTCACGAGCAGCTGCTATCGATATACTATACATCTCCACTGCTTTTTGGAAACTGTGCCTACAAGTAAATCAGGTAGATTTAGGTACTCATACAAGTATGGGTTCTAGAGGGTAAGTTCTCTTTGGGACCACACCTGCTTAATGACAATTATCTTATCATTAGCCTTGGTGGTTTTCTTTCTGTAAGTACCCTTTGCAGGATATTGTTTGTAAACTGTGCGTGCTGGAGATTTTCAGTTGTTACCTTTCCTGTTTGAGGAAGGTATTCCTGTAGCGCCCCGGATAAAAAACGTGCATAATTGATTAATTAAATATTTAAACCTATAATTTAATAATTATGTGCGTATTCTTTGACTGTTTAATTAATTTCGTGCATTTCAGACATGTGTTTAATGCACGATTTAGATCGATAATTTTCCTAGATGTGGAACATAGGATTTTATTTTACCACGCGATGCGTATTTGAAAACTCAAGTAATGAAGAAAACAGCAAAAACGAAGAATACGACGTATACGAAGAGTATAATATACGAGATATTCTTGATGAATAGTAAAAAGAATATTCCAAAGAATATTCTGATGAATAGTAACTTTTGGAAATCTATAAATAGGAGGCTCACTCAGTTCATTTTTCACCATTTTTCCGAACGAGCCGAAAAGCGACGAACACACGTAAGTCTCTCTCCTCCTCTCTCTTTTCGATTTTCTACCAAACATGTCGGTTTTGGCCATTTTTGCACACAACGTAGCCCTCGACGAGACGAGTCTAGGACATCTTCCGGAATTCAATTCCGGTTTCTCGTTCACCGGAAAACGGTGAAAAACAGTAGGAAAACCCTAACCCTAACCCTTGCACCACCCTCTCTCTCTCCTCTGTTTTCTCTCTCTCTCCTCCTTCTTTTGCCGGAGCAGTCATCGGAGAAGCTGCTGGGGTTGCTGGTGAGGCGCCGGAGGGGTGGCGCCGCCGGAGCAACAATAGGTGTGTATGTATGTGTGCGTGCATGTGTGTGTGTTTTAGTGTGTGTTTTGAGTGTGTGTGTGTTTGCGGCTGGTGGTGGCCGGCGACTGGGGTCGCCGGCCAGGGTCACGGTGAGTGGTGGTGGTTGCCGGCGGCAGGTGGCCGCCGGCGAAGGAAGGGAGTTAGTGTGTGTGTATATGTGTGTATGCGTGAGTGTATGTAGGTGAGAGGTTATAGATATAGGCTGTGTGTGTGTTTGGTTGGTCGGGAAAGGTTGCCGGCGACGAGGGGTCGCCGGCGGAGGGTTGGGAGTGGTCGCCGGCGACGGGAAGTCGCCGGCCAGAGTTTTTGGGTTGGGGTTGGTTTTCAAAAAATCTGGGTATCGAAGAGTCTTGCGGCGAGGTTTCGAGCACTATTCACGGCCAGAATCCGGTGAGGGGTGGCCGGAGGAGGTAGCCGGCAGTGCAGGATTTCCGGCGGACCAGGTGGTGGCTGGAGCTGAGCGGCGCCGCCGCAGCAGGTGGCGCCGGGAAGTGGGCTGACGAGCAGGGGCGATGCTGGGAGCCTGGGCATGAGCTGGCCGAGGCTGCCGAGAAAACTCGGCCAGCCGCCGAGTGGTGCGCGCCCGCTGCTGAGAAAACTCAGCAGCCACCGAGTCCTGCCGAGACGTGCGCGCGCTAGCGTGCGAGGCCGCCGAGTGATGCGCGCCCACTGCCGAGGAAACTCGGCATCCGCCGAGACCCACGCCCACGCTGTCGAGAAAACTCGGCAGCTGCCCAGACCGTCGGGTGCCGCGTGTGCCCGTGTGCACCCATGCACACCCGTTGGGTGACGACGCGCACGCAACTCCGTGTTTTCGATCCGAATCCCGTTTTTTCCGCCGTACGTCAACATCGAGTCATCGCCGACGAGATGTCGTTGACCGAGGGTCGTGGGCCCGGTCAAAGTCAACCCTTTGACCAAAATTACCATTTTACCCCTAATTTTAAAATGCTCCGTTCGAGCTCGTTTCAACTCCGATCGAGTTAATTCTTTTTCTGTCGTGACCCAAATTCCATTCTCTATCATCTCCGCCTTTGAAACTGATCATCTTCTCTCGTTTCTTCGACCTCAATCTTTAGGTCTCTCGATCCGACACGGCTTTTACGATCATTTCTTTCACCAGGAGTTTTTATAGCTTTAATTATGTTTATTAAGGATCTAAGAAACACCGTAACTTATGTAGGCTATCAGTTGGAAGGAGCTTGTGATACTTGATCTTTGGTCCTTGCTACTCACGTGGTAACCACCGAACAAGGTGGGGGTAATTTCTATCTCTTTATCTGTTTACAGTTTTCCCTATTTAATGCATGATTGGCGGAATACTAAATGTTGTGATTATATGCTATGTTTATGTGTCATGTTATACTGTGAAAGGACGTGGGTCCACATACATTCTTTTGTAGGGTCGGGTGATTCTCGTACCTGAGATGAGTAGGGTCGGGTGATTCCCATACCTGAGATATGTAGGGTCGGGTGATTCCCGTACCTGAGATTCGTAGGGGTAAGTCGGGGAATACCCGCACCTGAGTTTAGGTTATTAATTACGTGCTGTGCATTTTACGTGTTGTGACTAAGTCCAATTTGGTATATTCTGTTTCATTTATCCATCAAATGTTATAAGAGGTGGATTTCATCCCCACGAGTGTATTCCACGCACTCACTCCCTATTCTGTAACTCACGTTACAGGTGATGGCGAGCAGGGTGATCCTTAGAGAGAGGGATGATGGTGCTCTATCTAGGCTGTTGTATTTTAAGTTTGTTGGTTCACAACAGTTAAATAATGATTTTGTAAACTCGTTTTGTAAAGTACAATCTTGTGTTGATTTTGGGATGATGGATCCTAATGTATCTTCCGCTGGTATGTTAAATGTTTTATTTCGGCTTAATGTCAGGGATTTGTATTTTGTAAAATCGTCTCCTTTCTATTTTCAAATGTTTCTATTTTATTTCATGTACGTCTTTTTCCCCTTCTTTCTTCACGCCCAAAGAGAAAACTCTGATATTTTGACCGAAAGATTTTGGGGCGTGACAATTCCCTTATACCTTTCTGAAGTATGAACTCCTTGAGCATGTATGTTTTGGTATAGTAGGGGTAGAACTTTTGCTTTGACCTAGAAGACTGCTACATTCTTCTCTTACTTGCAGCATACTGATTGTGCTGCTTTCTGAGTATTTGTGCAAACTTACTATCTACTATCTGCAGCATGGGCTTTTTTCCCTTATCTGTTGTACTAACTATGTTTAGTCTTCCATTAACTAGAAGGACTTCCTCAGTATAGGATACTCTGGCTTGAACAAATTTTCCAGCATTGGATATGCTTGCTACTTTCTGAGAGCTTTCTGCATAGTATCCTAGACCATTTCCTCTGTAGGCATTTTGGGTCTCCAAAATACATTCTTGTGCTTTTCTAGCTGATTTGCTGGACACATTGATTGTGTTTTGCAAACTAGCTTTCTCAAACTCTAGCTTAGTGACCAGCAGTTTAAACTTAGAGACCTCAGCTCGGAGGTTGTTGCATTCTGTACTGTAGTACTCAAGGTCAGAAACCTTTTCCTTCAGTACAGTATGCTCACTCTTGAGCTTTTGGTTTCCTCTTTCAGTTCTTCATGAGATGAATTTATCTGCTCAAAGTCACTCATGATCTGTCTAAACAACTGGATCATGTTCAGCTTCTCAGAATGAGAAACTTCGATGGATTGAGAAGTTACCTCGTCATCTTCTACCTCTTCAAAATCTTTGACCATAAGGCATAGTAGTGCTTCCTCATCGGAGGTAGAGCTGTCACTATTGCTCTCGGATGAACAGTTGTCCTTGGCTTCCTCTTTGGAGCTGCTTGTTGTTTACTGAGCTTCTTTCGTTCTTGATGGCTACAGCTGGTTGTCCTCTCACAAGAATTTTTCTTGCTAACTTGTTGATGGTTTTGAAGTTCAAATGACTCATCCTTTTGTACCAAAGCCAACTTAATTCAGATGTACTCTTTGCAATAAAGCATGTTGGCTGCACTGTTGAACTCCACTTTACAAGATAGATGTTTCATTTTCTGGTTCTAGTAAGCTTCACCTCATTAGACTCATTATCCCTGATCAAACACTTGTTGAGGTTAAACTCCAGAGAGCATCATTTGTCACAAAGCTGACTAATGCTTAGGAGATTGTACGTTAGTCCTATTATATAGGACACATCATTGATGAGGCATTGTCTTTAACAAAGCTTCATATACTCTTAGTGTTTTCTTTTGAGTCATCTTCAAACACCACATTAGGGCCTTTATATGGTTGGAAGTCTTTTACGGCTTCTTTGTTGCTAGTTATATGTCTTGAGTAACCACTGTTAGTATACCATACATCACTACTGTTTCCTGGCAACTGTTCCTACATGTACTTCAGACAGATTTAGGTACTCATACAAGTATGGGTCATATAGGGTTAGCATCTTTTGGATCCATATCTGCTTCACAACAATTAGTTTGTTATGAGCATTGATGGTTCTCTTCCTATAAGCAGTCCTTACAGGATGTTGCTTGTGAACAGTGTGTGAAGGGGCTTTCCTGGTATTATCTCTACTGGTAGAGTGTGGTATTCTCTTATATATTCCTGGAGTATATGCTCCTTTATGTTTAAACATATAAGTAATTCTTGAAATCTTTTATAGCTTCGCATTTACTTTTTAAGAGGTAGACATAGAAATACTTTGTGCAATCATCAATGAAGGTAATAAAATACTTTTTTCTCATCTCTAGTTTGCACAAACTTCAAATCACATACATTCGTATGAATTGATTCTAAAGGTTTTGTGCTCCTTTCAACATAATGAAAATGTAGCTTAGCTATTTTGGCTACAATACACACTTCACATTTCTTTTGTGTGTTTATTTCATCAAATTTTAGTAAGTCCAAGTTTACAAGTCTTTTTATAGTATTTAGATTAACATGTCTCAATCTAATGTCATAAATCAAAACACTCAACGACATAAGAAGAAGTTGTAGTTTTTTTTATTATTCACTCTAGGTACAACGTGGCATTTGACCATTACATTAAGCTTAACCAAGCCATTGGTGAAATAACATCTACCTAAAAACATACCATACTTGGTGAGAATAAATTTTTCAATCTCAAATGCAGGTTTGAACTCATGGTTAACAAGCAATGAACCCGAGACAATGTTCTTTCGGATGTTTATAACATGTACCACATCCTTTAACGTGAGCTTCTTTCCAAAAGTAAGCTTTAAAACTACGTGGCACACTTCAACCACTTTAAATGAATCTTGATTGCCTATGTGGAGCTTACGTTCACTCACGACCTTATAGGAGGAAAAGACAACCTATTCGAGCACACATGGTAAATAACTCCAGTGTCCACAAACCATTCCCTTAGGTTATCTACCATGTTGACTTCAATCACCACAACACATAAGTCTTAATCAGACAAGTCTTTTTTTTATCGGTCAAATTCGCTTGGTTGCCTTTTTTCTTCATAGGCAACCTATATTCTTTAGCCATGTGGTTTGGCTTACCATATTTATAGCAATTGCCATTGAACTTGGTCGTCTTAGTCGGCTTCTTCCCCTTCTCGTTTTGATTGGGGTTGGGGCATTTCTCTTGTTGTTCTCTAATAGGTTGACCTTAGCATTCATTGGCATATAAAGCTAAGATATGTCTTCCTATGGTCCTCCTTGATTCAGAGCTTGACAATCAAGTCCCCGAGGATTATCTCATTTTGTTTGTACTTCAAGAATTCCTAAAGTCCCTCCAACTAGATGGGAGCTTCTCTATCACACAAGCTATAGTGAAATGTTCAGGTAAGTTCATGCTTTAGCTTGGACTTCATGTACCACTAATTGGAAGTCTTGCACTTGATCAATCACGGGATGAGTGTCCACCATTTGGAACTCAAAGAACCGAGCCATTATGAATTTCTTGACTCCAGCGTCCTTGATCTTATACTTCTTCTCTAAAGCATCCCATAACTTTTTCACCATCTTACAGCTCGCGTACATGCCATACAGCGAGTCGTTCATCCCATTAAGGATATAATTATTGCATATGAAGTGGTTGTGCACCCAAGCATCAAGCATTGTACGCGCTTCCATGTTCATGTCACCTTCAGCCACGACCGGGGGGTCTTACTTCAGGTACATAGCCACACCGATAGTGGTCAGGTAGAATAGCATCTTCTGCTGCCAACATTTGAAATTTCACCCGTGAACCTATCGGGTTTCTCCGCAGTAAGCAAAATAGCAGGTTGTACTGTTGTATTGAAGGTTACAACAACTGTAATGGTAGTTGCAACAGGGATAACAATAGAAGGAACTTCGTTGTTGTTGTCATTCTCATTGTCCGATATGGTCAAGTCTATCTCGTCTTAAGATTGTTAGAATATAAACACTCAACAATGGGCAGAACTTATTTTAAACAAAAAAAACAAGAAACAAAACATGACTTATAGAAAGCCAATATATACAATGATATGACGACAAGTTAAGTTAAGGAAATACCCTCTTTTCTTAGACGAGATACGCCCAAGTTAATGCTCATTGAACTGTGTGTATCATCTACCAAAGATAAAAAGATTTCATCTCTTGAGAAAGTAGCACCACAATCCCAAGAGCTCCAATGAACTTCGGCATTTGAGAACCGAGTTTTGGATGTAAAATGGAAAACTCTTGATGCAATTATCATACACTTCAATCGTATACAAAATGAGGCCTAAAGACCCCTATATATAGATCTCCAACATGGGAATTACACCTGATAATTGATGAGAATTTAATGACCAAATAATGGATTGTTTAATACATACTAACGACTCATTCAAAAAGCCAATAGTCAACTTGTACTAGGTTGCATTGCTGCAACCTTTAGGTTACTTGGTGTAACCTTGCAGCTTGCTATTTAGTTACTATTCAGCTTACTTGCTGCATCCTAGTAACTTACTATGCTGCATTATTGCATCTTACTATGCTGCATCCTAGAAGCTTACTACGTTGCATCCTTGTAGCTTATTATACTACATCACAAAAGCTTACTATGTTGCAACCTTAATCCAAACTTGCTCCAAAAAGATAAAACAGGTCAGGAAAAACCTGGGCCTCTTCCGTCCAAGTCTAATAGCTAGGAACCAAGGTCGGTTCGGACCGAGCCGAGCCAAGCACACATAGGTGCATGTGTAGCATAAGCAATGTTAAAATATCCCAAAATATCTCTGATATTTTTCCGATATTTTCATTTTTCACGTGATCGATATAAAAACTGGCTGGAACGATATATCTTCGATATTTTCATTTTTTTTCACATAACGATAAAGAAATGAGAAATTTTTATCAAAATATAGATAAATTATCGATGAATATTGATATTGATTTCATTTCAGTGGCTTCATGATACAAATGATAGAAAAATATATGAAATATCGATAAATATCGATAAAATATTATTAAATATCAGTATCATTTTCGATATCGTTGGCTTCATGGTACAAATTATAGAAAAATCAGTGAATTATTAGGAAAACATCGATAAATATAAGAAAGATATCGGTACATATCTATACCGATATTTCCACGATATATCTGTGAAATTAAGGTACCAGGGTTTTCATGATAATTTTGTGAAATTAAGGTACTAATATTGGCC
Organism: Scutellaria galericulata; assembly: GCA_946896805.1. Classification (NCBI taxonomy): domain Eukaryota; kingdom Viridiplantae; phylum Streptophyta; class Magnoliopsida; order Lamiales; family Lamiaceae; genus Scutellaria; species Scutellaria galericulata. Next base: position 10,729,373 of record OX335787.1, on the reverse strand, counting down.
CTGGATCCTGCACATGCCGTGTTTGTGGAAACCCCCATAGAAACATCCTCCATTATCTTTGTTATCGTCCACCTATTTAAGCTCAGTCGTTGTATCTCCTTCTCCTTCATCGTAACCATTGGCTCTCTACACTCTCTAATGTAATGCTAAAACTCTTAAGCATATGCATAATTTGTTTATTTGTATATTATTATACCCCTCTTATTTGTTTGAGATTGCATGGACTCCAAGCATATGCTAAAACTCCTAAGCATATGCTAAAACTCCAAGCATCATTTTCTTTCTTAAACTACTAAGTTCCATGGACCAAGGGTTGTTAATTGGAGCCTAGTAACATAGGACGAAACTAGTATACAAGTTCTCGTTCAATCCTGCTCCCAAATATTGTCACCACTTGTGGATTTTATTCTAACCACAGATGCAGATAAGACATTAAATGCAACAAACATAATCAAGTTCCCCAAAAGTTCGAATGTTCCATAGATAAATGCATTGAAGAAAAGAGATTTCATGGTATGAAGAGGAAGTCAGTCATGGTGATTTGGAGAAGGTTTATGACTTACATCATAACTACATTTTATATTTTCTATCCAAATAATATAACTTGTAATTTTTAGAATAATTATTACTATATGAATACATATTTTAAATATTATAATATTTTGAAATGGTGGTAATCGTTAGATTGAATTTATTATGTTTATATTTAGTTTTAAATTCTTATGTCATATGATTGTCCATTATATTTGTATTTAGTTTTAAATTCTTATGTCATATGATTGTCCAGGAAATTTAGTAAATATATATACTGTTGGTCCCAAGTGGTCAGAGGTTCAGAGGGGGTGAATGAACCTCTATCGATTTTAAAATCTTTTCTATTATAATAGGTTCCTGATTCACTGAGGAATGCAGTAACCTGTCTCGAATCAGTAACCTGGTCAAAGGCTGATTCAGGTTCTTGACTCGGTATTAGATTGCAGCGGAATAAACTTAGATAGGGTTTTTGTTTTGCAAACCAGTTCCCTTTCAAATATGATTTTAGCAAAGTCTTTTGTGTATGATGATTATGATATGCAGTAAGATAGATATAACAAGATAAGAGCAATGCAATAAGTAAATAAAAGCAGATAAACACTTATGGTTTATAGTGGTTCAAATGTGGTGTAAGCCTTCTACGTCCACTCTACTCCTTCCCAGATGAGGAACTTTGTTAGGTCAGTTCGAATTACAAGCCCAGCTTTACAAACATCTTCCTAACAAGCTATACCTAGAGAATCCCAGATTCTTAGGTCACAAACCCACACAGGGTACACAATTCCACACAGGGTACACAATCCCACACAGGGCAAGTAGCCTATTTCTAGACTACACACTTAGCAAGGATCCAATCCTCTCAACTAAGTACACCTAAAACAACATAGAGCACACAACACAATGGTTAAAAGATAAAAGGTTTTCTTCAACTGGTGCGAAGCAGTCTTGATCTCTAGAATCTTCAATGCTATGGTAGACTGTTTCTAGAAGGTTGAGTAGTTGAGCAAAGGAAAACTTAGAATAAGCTTTGGAGTATTTCTGATTTTCCACTTGGCTATGCTCAACATTTTTCTCAGTCACTCATACCTCCTATTTATAGATCTTGAGAATATATCCGTTTGGGAAGTATACATTGAAGGGGAACACTTCTCTATCTTGAATTCAAGCTTTGATCTCTAAGATCTTCTTTGTGGCCGCATTAAATGATTCTGAGTTGTGTTGGAACCGACGGATCGTCGGCTCTATGCAATTAAATAATCGGGTTCCATGCTAGATATAACGAACGCAGCGGAATAAAAGAGTTATACCTTTTGATCAATCTAAAAGAAAAGGTGCCAAAGATTGATCTTTCGTAACCTTAGGCCTCTTTGATCGTCTGATGTATTCCTACAGCCTTTCTCGAACGTTGCGTGGCCAACGATCCTTCGAGAAATCTCAGTTCTGCTCTCTCTCTCACTATCACGTGTTTTCTGTGATCTGTGTCTTTGAGGCGTTGATGGAAAAGAGCTATATATAGGCTATACCAGGGACCTAGAGGAGGAATTGGGTTGGGCCTCCTAATGGGCTTAAGTATCCTATGTTCGGCCCGAACACATAATTTAAACCCATCAATAATAATTCAGTTCACTAAAGAATTATTATTGAACTACCGTCCCAATCCCATATTTAATATGGGCTCCTTCTTATTATGTGCACGTTTATCTCCCTGTGTTTAAGATATGGAATGTCCGTTAATTAAATAAGTTACTGACAACTAATTAATTAACATCTAATTCCAAGAGTAGTACCACTAAACTTTATTATCATGTCGGATTAAATCCACCTACAGGGTTTACATGATAATCCTTATGAGCTCCTCAAGGGGACATCATCATCCTAAATAATTAGGACACAGATTCCTTGTATAATCAACAGTACACCATATAGACAATATTGTTTCCCAATTCACCGAGTTTATTGATTTAATAAATAAATCTCACTCATTGGCAAATTAAAGAAACAAATATTGTGTATACGTGGCTGTTATTATATAGGGATTAAGAGAACGCACATCCATAATAACAAAGGTCTTGTTCTATTATATAGTCAGTATAAAACGAACAACCTCAAATGGTCCTGCTCAATACACATAAAGTGTACTAGTGTAGTTTTATAGTCAAGACAGACTAATACCAAACTACACTACAACCATTCCGATGATTTGTCCAAATTCATCTTGGTTGTGGGCTACTATTTATAATTTATAAGAAACTGATAACATGATCTTCTGTGTGGCACTACACACCAAGTTATCTATAATATAAATTAATTGGACATTGCATAAACATATATAACAAATATAAAATGCAAACATATGACCAAAGTGATTCTCATTCAATAAAAGATGTTCATACAAAAGTTAGGCTTATAGTATACATCCTAACAATCTCCCACTTATACTAAAAGACTATGTTGTCATCTACACTACCATACATCTGATTCCCATTCCTTCAACATGCTCATCGAAGGCTTTCGCTGGAAGGGCCTTTGTGAAAGGATCTGCTAGGTTATCGGCTGATGCAATCTTGGCGACAACAACTTCCCCTCGTTTTACGATGTCTCGTATCAGGTGGTACTTGCACTCAATGTGTTTTCTTGCTTTATGGGCTCATGGTTCCTTCGAGTTTGCTACTGCACCACTGTTATCACAATAAATTGTGATAGCTTTAGGCAAACTAGGAATCACTTCTAAGTCCATCATGAAGTTTCTGAGCCATACAGCTTCTTTGGCTGCCTCAGAGGCTGCCACATACTCAGCTTCCATGGTTGAGTCCGAAACGCATTTCTGCTTAACACTCCTCCATACTATGGCTCCACCTCCCAAGGTAAACACATAACCCGAGGTAGATTTACTGTTGTCCCTATCCGACTGGAAATCAGAATCCGTGTAACCCACAGGAAGCAAATCATCTGCTTGGTAAACTAGCATATAATTTCTAGTCCTTTTCAGGTACTTTAAAATATGCTTTACCGCAGTCCAATGTCCTTGTCCTGGGTTACTTTGATATCTGCTAACCATGCCCACGGCAAAGCAGATATCCGGCCTCGTACATAGCATTGCATACATTAGGCTTCCTACGGCTGAAGCATAAGGAGCTGCCTTCATATCCTCTATCTCCTTTGGTGTCTTAGGACACATCTCCTTAGATAAAGGTACTCTATGTCGAAAAGGTAGAAAACCTTTCTTGGAGTTTTGCATGCTAAAACGAGCTAGGACAGTATCAATGTACGAAGCTTGAGTTAAGCATACCATCATTTTCTTGCGATCCCTTATAACTTTGATCCCAAGAATATGTCCAACTTCTCCCAAGTCCTTCATATCAAACTGCTTGGACAGCCATACCTTTACGTCTGACAACACCTTGACATTGTTGCCAATGAGCAAGATGTCATCTACGTATAGTACAAGAAATACCACCACGTTTCCGTCACTCTTCTTGTATACACAAGACTCATCCGGACATTGAATGAATCCATAAGATTGGATTACCTCATTAAAATGGATGTTCCAAGATCTCAAAGCTTGTTTTAGTCCATAAATGGACCGATTAAGCTTACACACAAGATGCTCTTTGCCCTTTACAATGAATCCTTCTGGTTGCTTCATATAGATGTTTTCTTCAAGACTACCATTAAGGAAAGCTGTCATGACATCCATTTGCCAAACCTCATAATTCATATGAGCAGCAATAGACAAAAGAATCCGGATAGACTTAAGCATGGCTACCGGCGAAAAGGTTTCCTCATAATCGATGCCTTCTTTTTTAGTATACCCCTTCGCAACAAGCCTTCCTTTGAAAGTTTCTACTTTCCCGTCTGATCCTCTTTTTCTTTTGTAGACCCACTTACATCCAATGGCTTTTACACCATTTGGTGGTTCTACTAGCTCCCAGACTTGATTAGAATCCATAGATTCTAATTCAGAATTCATAGCTTTTTGCCAAGATTCTGCATCTTTATCTTGGAGTGCTTCGTCATAGGTCCAAGGATCAAATTCATGTTCACCAGGTACTAAGTCCGAAGACTCTCCCAAAAACATGAATCTATCAGGTTGTCTAACAACCCTCCCACTACGACGAGACACTTGTGGTAATAGTGTATCATTAGTGATAGATGGTGCGGACCCCTGTGGTATCTCATCTTGTACCGTTGGTACTAAGGTAGGAGTTTCCCCTCTTATTTCTTCTAGAACAATTTTACTCATGGGCTTGTGATTCATTACATAGTCCTCTTCTAAGAATCGGGTATTTGTGCTAACAATTACCCTCTGATCTTTAGGACTATAAAACAAACCACCTTTCGTTCCTCTAGGATAGCCCACAAACAGCCGAACTTCCGTACGAGATTCCAACTTATCAGCATCTCCCTTCAGCACATGTGCTGGACTACCCCAAATCCGAATGTGTTTCAGACTAGGCTTATGCCCATTCCACAATTCTGTGAGAATAGAGGGTACTGTCTTAGAAGGTACCAAGTTCAGAATGTACGCTGCCGTTTCCAGGGCATACCCCCAAAACGAATTCGGTAATTCTGAATAACTCATCATCGATCTAACCATTTCCATGAGAGTCCTATTCATTCGTTCCGCCACACCATTCTGTTGGGGTGTACCAGGTGCAGACAATTGGGATTGAATCCCAGCCTCTGATAAGTAATTCCTAAACTCTTCTAAGAGGTACTCGCCACCATGATCAGATCGTAGTGTTTTGATACATTTACCATGACGCTTGTCCAAATCAGCCTTGTACTCTTTGAACTTATCAAAGCACTCAGACTTGCGGCGCATCAAATAAATGTATCCATATCTCGAATAATCATCTATAAAAGAGACAAAATATTCGAAACCACCTCTTGCTTGGATAGACATAGGACCACACAAATCAAAATGAACCAATTCCAACACTTCTTTGGCTCTATACCCCTTGGTTTTAAAAGGCCTCTTGGTCATTTTTCCTTCCAAGCAGGACTCGCAGGTTGGATAGTTTTCCACTTCCAATGAACTCAAGGGTCCATCGGCTATCAACCTTTGAATCCTACTCAAGTTAATGTGACCTAATCTTAGATGCCAAAGATATGTTTGGTTCATTTTTTAAGGTTCTTTTCTCTTATTTGAGTTAGAAGATGTATTATTAATTTCCATTTGTTGCATCGTAGGAGTTATTGGATTAAGAGTATATAAATTGCCAACCAACGTACCAGAACAGATAATAACCCTATTTTCTTGACAACCACTTTGCCATCAAAAGAAACAGAATATCCATCCAAAAACAACTTAGAAACTGAAATCAAGTTCTTTCTAAACCAAGGTACGTAAAGACAATTCCTCAAAACCAAAGTCTTGTTCCTATCAAACGATAAATAAACATCTCCCACTGCAACAGCCGCCACTTTCGCAGCGTTGCCCATGTAGATGGTAATCTCGCCCTCACTAAGTCGCCTGGTTTCCTGGAACCCCTGCAAAGAATTGCAGACATGATCAGTGGCTCCCGTATCTACACACCAGGTGCCGGTAGATAACACCGCTAAACATGTTTCAATAATTAGTGAATAAGATGTACCTTCTTTGTTCTTTTTTTTATGAGGACAATCCACCTTCCAATGTCCATGCTGCTTGCATGTGAAGCACTTGCCCTTCGGCTTTTTCACACCACCTTGTGGCCCAGCCTTTTGTGGTCCATTCGCTTTCTTCGCCGAAGGATTCTGTTTCTTCTTCTTCTTTCCACCTTTCGGCTTAAAAGTAGAAACATTTTCAGCAACGTAAGCTTGAGCACTTTGACGAAATAGTCCTTCTGCCGATTTGAGTTCTGTCAGAAGTTCCACCAAGGAGTACATCATTTTGTTCATATTATAATTAAGGCGGAACTACTCAAAACTCTTAGGCAGTGTTTGGAGCACGATATCGACCTGGGTTTCCCCATCGATTTCAGCTCCAAGGACTTCCATCTCATTCAAATGAGCCATCATCTTAAGGACGTGATCACTCACAGGTGTCCCCTCAGACATGGTGGTCGTCATTAAGTTTCTCATTGCCTCCTGTCTGGCAGCCCGACTCTGGTGTCCGGAGAGTTCTTTGAGATTGTGCATCATATCATAGGTAGTGGGCATGGCCTGATGCTGATGTTGCAGTACATCTAACATGGAAGCCAAAATGTAACACCGCGCCATCTCATCTGTCTTAACCCACTTCCTATAATTCACTTTCTCCTCTTTTCTCCTCTTCACTAGAGTTTTCATCAGGCATGTCAGGACAGTGCTCATGGAGTACAAACTTGTACTCTTCAGCAGTTAGGACAATATCCAGGTTTCTTTTCCAGTCAATATAATTAGGACCAGTAAGTTTGTTTTCTTTGAGTATAACAGCAAGTGGGTTGAAAGACATAATGAAATCCTGAGAATCATATAAAGAAATAAATAAATAAATACACAGGTCATAACATATAGAATTTAAAGCCTATATTGTTCCCTCAAACAATATAATTAAATTCACCAACACCTCAAAACACCGTGAATTTTGCATGCCACGATAGTGTGGTCGTATACTAATTCAAACATTCGTTAGAGAAGGTTTTACCCATTAATTTCATTATCTTGACAAACAAAATAAAATTAATAGTTGGTTAATCTTTAGCCATACAAATAACAGCACTTACTCCGATGGGGAGGATACTATCATATGCACCTAAGTGTATACCATTACTTAATACCAAGTCAATCATCTAGGTTTGTGTCTCTTCAGATGGAGAAGATTACACGCTCCTAAATAATTTCCTATAATTATCCATAAAGAAAGTTTGATCTAGTGATCCACAATCAAACTCATCTGATATTGAGGAAGACACTTAAAGCCAACGCGCAAGTTTAAATGCATCACTTATAAACCAGTAATGGAGACCATGGGATTTATTCAAAATAAATCCCTCTCCCACTTAGTTATTTAAAAGAGGGAATTTAGCATGCAATAACATGTAACATATAAAAGCATGCTTGATAAAACAACAAACATATAGATAGGCAATAAAAATGGAATAAAATGAATCCAACTATTATGGCCACTTCGATCGAATGTTCGCCTGCTAAACGGGGATCGACCCCGTTAGAAAAAATTAGGGTTTAAAACCCTAATCAGCGTCAAAATCCAGCGAACAGAATAGGGTTGTTGCGCGAATCCAGTAGGCTGTTGCGCAGAATCAGCGCCAATCTAGCGAACCCTGATCAGCGGCAACATCCAGCAATCTGTTCCAGCGCCTAGCAATCTGATCGAACAGCCCCTTAGTCAGCGCCTATCCATCTGGTCAGCCGCCGTTTGGACCAGCAATCCATCTCAGCAAATTATATCGATCAGATTACATCAAGATTGCAATCGAACAGTTTTACATCGAGAACAAAACAAGAATTACATAAACTGACCAAGAAATCGATCAAGAATTACATAAAACCTAACACGACAAACCGCCGTGTTTTTACTATTACAATCATGCAACCAACCCAAAACAAAAAACCTCGATAGGTCCAAGGGTTTAGATCATACATTAACATACACACAGACCATAATAGTTATCCTATGCAACCCTACTATCACACAATCTGAATATAAAACGTATGATATAGCATAAGATCATAATAATTAACCGATCCAATTGTATAGAACCAGAAACCTCACTCTGATACCAATTGTTGGAACCGACGGATCGTCGGCTCTATGCAATTAAATAATCGGGTTCCATGCTAGATATAACGAACACGGCGGAATAAAAGAGTTATACCTTTTGATCAATCTAGAAGAAAACGTGCCAAAGATTGATCTTTCGTAACCCTAGGCCTCTTTGATCTTCTGATGTATTCCTACAGCCTTTCTCGAACGTTGCGTGGCCAACGATCCTTCGAGAAATCTCAGTTCTGCTCTCTCTTTCACTATCACGTGTTTTCTATGATCTGTGTCTTTGAGGCGCTGATAGAAAAGAGCTATATATAGGCTACACCAGAGACCTAGAGGAGGAATTGGGTTGGGCCTCCTGATGGGCTTAAGTATCCTGTGTTCGGGCCGAACACATAAGTTAAACCCATCAATAATAATTCAGTCCACTAAAGAATTATTATTGAACTATCGTCCTAATCCCATATTTAATATGGGCTCCTTCTTATTATGTGCACGTTTATCTCCCTGTGTTTAAGATATGGAATGTCCGTTAATTAAATAAGTTACTGACAACTTAATTAATTAACATCTAATTCCAAGAGTAGTACCACTCAACTTTATTATCATATCGGATTAAATCCACCTGCAGGGTTTACATGATAATCCTTATGAGCTCATCAAGGGGACATCATCATCCTAAATAATTAGGACACAGATTCCTTCTATAATCAACAGTACACCATATAGACAATATTGTTTCCCAATTCACCGAGTTTATTGATTTAATAAATAAATCTCACTCATTGGCAAATTAAAGAAACAAATATTGTGTATACGTGGCTGTTATTATATAGGGATTAAGAGAACGCACATCCATAATAACAGAGGTCTTGTTCTATTATATAGTCAGTGTAAAACGAATAACCTCAAATGGTCCTGCTCAATACACACAAAGTGTACTAGTGTAGTTTTATAGTCAAGACAGACTAATACCAAACTACACTACAATCATTCCGATGATTTGTCCAAATTCATCTTGGTTGTGAGCTACTATTTATAATTTATAAGAAACTGATAACATGATCTTCTGTGTGGCACCACACACCAAGTTATCTATAAAATAAATTAATTGGACATTGCATAAACATATATAACAAATATAAAATGCAAACATATGACCAAAATGATTCTCATTCAATAAAAGATGTTCATACAAAAGCTAGTCTTGTAGTATACATCCTAACAAGTTGTTCCTGACATGTGCATTTAATGCGCCCATCATTTGCTTCTGGACCTCTCTGATATTCTTGTTGTCTTGTCAAGTCAGTATGAGTCCATGGCTGAAGTTCATGCAACGACTACTTGATGTCAGTTAGCTTTGCTCTTCTTCATCCTGCATGATCTTCCTGATGCTGCTTCTTGTTGTATTTGGCTTGCTGCTTCCTGTAATCTGCTGGCAGCTTTCTGTATATAGCTTTCTGCTTCCTTCATGCAGCTTTCAGCATGTTGTTTCCTACAGCTTGCTATCTCCTTTTTGCAGCATCCTATCTGCTCCAAATGCAGATACTCTCTTCAGCTTACTGACTCTTAGAAAATGTGATTATGTTTCTTCTAAGGTTGGTTTTCCTTGACACTTGGAAAACCATTACATGACCTTTTAACTTAAGGTCATGTAGACAGTATGGAAACTAGGTACTGACATCCCTAAGCAAACTGTTATTGTCTTATCATTATAACTACTGAAATATCCCAACAATTTTCCTCTTTATATTGATGATGACAATTGCTGCTCAAATCCAAAACAGCAACCTGTCTCTTCCAAGGTTCCTTCTTCTTATTCCTACCCAAGGGAATAAGACCTCGAGAGAAAGATGTGTCAGGAGGTCAGGTACCTGATCGATGGATGATCAGTTACCTGTGCAGCTTCGTCAATGTCCAGGGCACGTTCACCTTGAATCTTTGTTCTGCTGATCTAGCTTCCCCTTCACCGTATCATTAGTGTTAGTGAGGATTCATCTCTTTGCCCAGTGACCAGCTCGAAGCTGCTGACACAATATCCTTGGACAATCAGTCAGCTTGCTGACAGCCTTCGAGAGACATCTGTTGTTTTTCGGTTTTATCTCAATGAATGGCAGCAGGTGTCTTCTCTGTCCAAAGATTGGTCCTTAATGAATAACTTCCATATCATCCTTTGATGTGGAAGGCTTCTTCATGGGCTTCGGTCCCATATCTTTTCGGAGTTGAGAAAGTTAGACCCGTGACAGATAAATGAGGGTATATACACGCCCCTTGTTTATCGTTCTCTCATCTTCTTTATCTTCAATCATCTTAAAGAGGAGATTGCGAGGGAGCTTCGGCATCTTGAATGTTGGTCCTAAAAGTCCCAAGTGGTCAGAGGTTTAGAGGGGGTGAATGAACCTCTATCGATTTTGTAAACTCTTTTGAAAAAGGAAAACTTTCTGTAAGGTAGGTTCTTGACCCGAGATAGAATGCAGCAACCTGACATAGATCAGTAACCTGGCAGTATGCTCGATCAGGTTCCTGACTTGTATACATAGTACGCAGCGGAATAAACTTGATAGAGTTTTTTTTGGAAAACAGTTTTCTTTTGTAATAATGTTATTTGCCAATCCTTTTATGTACGATGTTTATAATGTATACTGCAAGATATATATGATAAGGTAAATGCAGTGCAGTAAGTAAATCAAAGCATATAAACACACAAGGTTTAGAGTGGTTCGAATGTGGTGTAAGCCTTCTACGTCCACTCTACTCCTTCACACAAGGAGGATCTTTGTTAGGTCAGTTCGATTTACAAGTCTCGCTTTACAAACGTCTTCCTAATAAACTATGCCTACTAGAATCCTAGACTCTAGTTTGAGGCTATAACCCACAAAGGGTTCACAATCCCACAAAGGGTAAGTAGCCTATTTCTAGACTACACACTTAGCAAGGATCTAATCCTCTCAACTAAGTTACACCATAAACAACCTAGCACACATAGCACAATGGTTAAAGATAAAAAAAGGTTTCTTCAACTGGTACGAAGTAATCTTGATCTTTGATGGCTTCAATGCTATTGTAAACTGCTCTTGGAAGGTTGAGTGACTGAGCTTAATAGTATCTTTGGATAATATAAGACTTGTGAGAACTTGCAATGTGTTTCAAAGCTTTAATTGTCTTCATGGTCACTCCATCCTTCTATTTATAGATCTTTGGAAAATATGCCCGTTGAAGAAAGACATAGTTCCTATTTCAGTTCAAAATTGATCTTTCAAGTCTTTGCATTTAATGCGATTGACAACTTGAGAATGTAGGGCATGTCCTATTTCTTTTCGCATTAATGGCACTGCTCCCTAGTTGCAGACCTTTTGCAGAGCCGCAAGTCCAGATGCCATCTTCTCATTGGCTTGGTTCAAACATCTCTTTAACGAGTCTTTGTTAGTAACCTTCCTCGTACTGCATTCAATATATATTCCTTGTATAATGATAAATGAGCTCAGTGGATTCTGTCAGCTTGTTGTTTTCATCTTTAGTGCTTAGATGTCAGCTTTCTGATTTGAGTCAGCTTCTTGTTGTGAATCATCTTTCTAACTTCGAGTGGTTTTCTTTATCTTAACATCTGATTGTCAGCATCCTGACTTGAGTAGTATCCTTTGTTCAGACAGTTATTTAGTTTTCTTTATGTCTTCCTGACCTTCTGATTGCTTGATTCTTCTTTGAACATGAGTGTTCTTTGAAATTCGGCTTCAAACATTTATCTTTATTTTTACAAAGACCTATCATCATGTTTATGAAGATACGCTTATAGGTCTGTGTTCCTGATTATAAAACGTGGATAATGGGTACTCTAACTTTCTATCCAAAGTTACATTGTCTCATCAAAACTTACATAGAAATCTCCCAACAATTTGCCCATTTTTTATGATGACAAAACCCAAAAAAATAAATAAATAAGATCAGGTAGCTTCTTATATGAAAGAAAAACAAAATCGCATGTTTACAATGTGAGAAATAGCTTGTTGTATAACAAAACCCAAAGAATAGAATTTAGAAATTTCTTTTACAAGGGATGTTATTTCGGATATGATTTGTAAACATGTTTTCTTCATCTTTTTGTTCCTCAAAACAGCTTTCTTTGAATCTGATCATTTTCTGAGCTTCTCTATTGATGATGTTTTGCTGCTTCTTCAAACTTCATTCCTCTCCACCAGTTTGAGATAGAGTCCTCATATGACTTTTCAAACTGCTTGGCTATGTTGGGAATCTGAATCCATCTTAGCCAAAAGTCTTCACAATAGAAGAGTTGATCTCCCTTCTTGACTCTTTCAATCAGCCTTTCTTGCCATGGCAGCTTCCATTCTCTCGCCAGATACTGATACTCATTCAGTGCTTTTTCGCATAAGAGATAGTTTTTTAAGTAGCCATTCTTGCATAGATCTCTAAAGTATATCATGTAGGCTGATCATTTGAAGTTTCGAATATCCTCGAATCTGGGATTCCTATCCTGTGGTAGAGTGATCTTGTTGAAGATTTCTATGTCCTAGAAAACGGGGTCAATGATGTTCTCCGGTTTCCAATCAAGTAGAACAAAAATTTGAGCAGGAATTTATCGCTTGTAAAATTTGGAGCTTCCTGATTTGGATAGTAGTGTCTCTCAGTGTTGTAAACTCCATTGTCAATAACTCCTAGTCTTGAAATCCAGTTAGACTTCAGCTCTCTTTGATCAGCAAGGGCTTTATACACAGCAACCAGTTGCTGCTTTCCCTGTCCTTTTCTTCTATCTCCTTCAGTTTGCTGCCTTTGTGTTCTTTGTTTTGTTGTAGGGGCAATAACTTGAGTTGTTGCAGTTCTACCTGCTGCTTGTTTGGCAACATTCCCGGTATCTACATTTTCATCATCATCATCATCATCATCTTTTCTACTCCTTTTCAAACCAGCATTCTGACCAGTTCCAGAATCAGATCTCTTTCGCTTGTTTTTCCTGGTCAATGGAATCTGATTCTCTTCATCTTCTTCTTCAACAATTTCCCTTGCTATAGATTCAACAAATGTCGCATCAGGCTCCTATTGTTTTCTTTTCCCTTGTTTTCTCCATTTTTCTTCCCTCTTTTTGGCATCATCAACAATAACGCCCTATTGGGTGGCGGCTTCAGTAGCTTCAGCAGGATAGACCTTTTTCCAGAATATAACTCATCTCTCCTACCAACATTTCTAGGGTCTTGTACCTATCTTTGAGCTCAATAATATCTTTGTTTTAAGAGGAGGAGCATTCTTTAAGATCACTCAGGACAATTCCATGGGCATCCTGAGTGTCCTTTACTTCTTTCATACTGATCTGTAGGGCAGTGGTGACATTCTTCTATCTGCCTTCAAATGCAGCTCTGGATTTGGTCTAATTGTTGAATTCATTGTTTAGCTTGTCATTTATTTCGCTAAGAAGTTCTTCAATCGTCTTCCTTAATTCCTATAAAGAAGAAGCAAACTGACTTTCATCAGTAGCCACTTACTTAGCCAGATGTTTGTTAAGAGCTCTTGCAAGTTCCTGAACTACATTTATCACACTTCTAAGTGTCAGCTCTTGAGAGTCAGCAGGGATTTCAACCACTGGTTGAGGATCATGAGGAGTAATTTCGACCAGGGCCTGACTCGCACATCTTCTGACTTATTCTTCGTCTTATTGTGTTGCTTGTGCTTGTTTGGTAGCAAGATATCTCACACTCTCCTCTTGAGTAAGTGGGATCTTTCTAGGTTCTTTGAGTGGGGGAGTTTGATTAATCATTAATATCGCTTGATGTATCATTACCAGTATTACTTGGTGGTAGAGCTGTTACTGAAATAGGGTCCTTGCCTCTTGAAGGCAACTCAGCATCCTTCTCAGTTGTCCCTTGTATATCTTTAAGAGGAACTGTCTCAGCAGTATCCATGCTAAGATTCTATGATTGAGGTGTTGTCTCAACAGGAACTGTCTCAGCAGTATCCATGCTAAGATTCTGTGATTGAGGTGCTATCTCAACAGTGACCTCGGGATCAGTAACCTTCTCACCGAGAGCTTGACTTTCCTCAGCGACTTGTTCAGTGATAATGGTTGCTTCATGGGAAACGACATTAGTTTGCGTCTCTTCTCCAACTGTTGTTTCATCAGCGACTTCAACTGCTTGAAGAGGTGCAGTTGTAGTTATCTTAGCAACCTCCTCAGTTGCGTCATCAGCAACCTGATTTTTTTCAGAAATGTATACAGTGTTAGTGATTGCTTCAGCAACTGGTGTTTTACTAGTTACTTCTCGGTCAGTAACTTCTTCTTCATTCTCATGATCTGTTCTAGCAGTTTCCCCCTTAGTTTCTACGTTCCTTTCTGTATTTGTCTGAGGGTCTTCATCAGCTATCTGTGCTGCTACCTCAGCCAACATAAGGAGTCCTGCCTCTGCAACTTCCTCCAGGGCTGCTTTATCGGCAAACTTAGTCTGAATATTTTGACAAACTGTTTGAATTAGCTATTCAGGTTCAACATTGATTGGTGGTATGATAGAGTAGTCAAGTAACTGTTCATCTGAATCCACAACATCAAGATTAGTGATTGTATAAAGACCTGTGATGCCTATGTATGTTGGGGATACAGTTTCTCCAGCAACCCTAGAGCTAGATTCCATATGTTGCAGCTCTCTAAGAGGTATGAATTGTTGGCTTCTGCTTGCTTCAATTCCTTGTTATAGCATCCTCATGTTAGCTTCCTCAGCAGTACAGGTAGCTAACTGAGCTCTTGCCAACTCAACTTCAGATGAGGTCCTAACAGTCTCGGTGCTAAGGCTTATCAGAATGTTGTCTACCTCTGTTGTCATTGGCTGTTCTCTCCTTATTTCCAAACTTTCTTGCTTGTTTGACCAGTAGGTGGAGAGTTGATTCTTTCTTTCCTCAATGAGATTAATAAAGTCATCAGCATGTTTAACTATAAATCCTAGCCTGAAGAAAGGTAGAAGTCCTAGACTATCATCTTCGTGCATTGCAAAGTTCCTAATCCAAGACAGGATTACGTCTTCCACTTCAAACCAGTCTTCCCAACCAGCGAGTCCTTGTAGGGCTCAGCCTCATCTCCCTCAATTCCTCATATATGTGGAGAAATCTTCTGAAGATTGTGTTAGTGGTAATATTCAGTATCTCCACTGCATCATCAGCACTGATTGACTCGATATAATCTTTTACTCTATTAAGAATGTCAATCTCCTTGCATTTGAGCATTCTTTCTTCGAAAGAGGTCACAAGTTCCTCTCCGATGTTGATTTCTTCAGCATTCTCAGAAATTGTTAGTTGAGTTTCCATTGTAGGTTTAGCATCATGTTCCTTCTGGTCTTTAGGGATTTCTGCTGTAGTACTGTTATCAGGAGCACAAGTTGTTAGAGCGGTAACTTGCTCGATGTTTTCTGATGGAGGATCCTGATGTGGCAGTGTTAGTGATGGCTCTTCGTCAAGAATTGCAGCTTCCTCAGGAATAGTTTACTCTACTGTTATAATGACCAGGGTGTCAGATGGAACAGTAAGTTCGTCTTTAGGATCAAAATCCTGCAATCTGAGGGTTGATTTCTTTTTCTTGGGGATTGGATCAGCTTCTTTTGCTTTCTTCTTCTTCGAAGAAGCAACCTCATTTTGCTTGTACTTTGTAGGTGGAGCAATTTCCTTCTGCGCTCCAGCTTTCTTCACACCTAGGTACCAACCTGGTGAATAAGCTATAATTCTTTCCAGATGGATGTTTTTGAAACAAAGGATTGAGGAAATAACAATTCCAAAACATCTTCCTGATAAAATTTTGGTAGCTTTCTCCCAGATTCTCTGAAATACTATTCCTGCCCAATTGACTTTTGCTTCTTAGATAACAGCAATCATCGTTCTGAATCTTGTTGTTGTACACTTGTCAAAACTTCCACATCGGCCCTCAACAGTGTGGACTAAGATGTCATGGAGAAGTTCGTATACAGGTTTAAGCTTCTTTTTCCCAAAATTTCCAGTGGAGGTTTCTTCAACGGAATCCAGTTTGAACTGATTCCAAGTTTCCTTCAAATATTCTGACCCATAGGTAGCAAGATTAAAATAGGTCATTCCAGAGTTGGAGATGCCAAAGGTTCTTGCAATATCCTCAATAGTTAGGGTTTGGCTTTCTTCCACGTTTTCATCCATCTTAAAGATGATTGTCTTTCCATCTTTGGACAGTGTGGCAAATGTGTAGAATTTCTCTACCGACAGAGCGGAGTATCCTGTGTAGGTTGTGGTCAACAATTCATCGAGTTTTCTATTGATGATATGATTCCAGACACTAATGAGAAGGGTTTTATCTTTGTAAGGAGACTCGTCTCCTAGAAGTGCGACAACATTCACTAGCCTCCCTTCAACCACTTTGGTTTCTCTTGCTTTTGTCATGGTAGATCTTTGAATGAACTTGAGAAATGATTTGTGAAGCATTTGTTTTTGCAAAGAGAGGATTTGAGTGAGAGATTGTGATGTGATGTAGAGAGACTCAATTGTTTTTTGCGGTTTAAGAACTTCCCTTGTTTAAAAACTGATCAACGGATAAGATTGAGAATTTTAAGGGACAGTTCTTATCAATGATTGAGATTTGGATTACAGAGTGGCAGATCTATAATTTTGAGATTTCGTCAGAAGGAAAACTGTGCATTTCTCTCTCTGAAAAATGTGACTTTCGTATTTAATACAGTTGCCAAATTGTCACTCTTAATCATTTGTTTAAGGTTATTGTTGATGATACGAGGTTTTAAACCATATAAATGTTGATCATTAAATATTGTCCTCAGCAACCTCTCTTCAGTAACCTGATTCAGTATCTTGTGTTCTGTATCTTGCTGCTTGAGATATTTCTGAGACTGGACACTGTTGTAGGATTCTGTGCTTATGAGAGTCAATATCCTGTCACAGTATGCTAAAAGAACATAGAAAGTTGAAGTGAACACTTGATGTCAGTAAGTTCTCTCTTACTTTAAGGGTTCTTCTTTTCCTTGTTCATCAGAGCTTGATGATTCCCAATTCAGATCTTGTGTTCTGTATCTTGCTGCTTGAGATATTTCGGAGACTGGACACTGTTGTAGGATTCTGTGCTTATGAGAGTCAATATCCTGTCACAGTATGCTAAAAGATCATAGAAAGTTGAAGTGAACACTTGATGTCAGTAAGTTCTCTCTTACTTTAAGGGTTCTTTTTTTCCTTGTTCATCAGAGCTTGATGATTCCCAATTCAGATCTTAGCATAGAAAATCTTGATTCACATAGAGGTTTTGTGAAGATGTCCGCAAGTTGAAGGTCAGTATGTACTTTCTCCAATGTGACGTCCTTCTTCTCCACATGATCTCTGATGAAGTGATGTCTCACATCAATATGTTTCGTTCTTGAGTGGAAGACAGGATTGTGAGTGATGGCAATTGCATTGGTGTTGTCATATAGGATGGGAGTTTTCTTTCTGTTATGCCATAGTTCTTCATTTGTTGTTGTATCCATAAGATTTGTGCACAGCAGCTTCCTACAGCTACATATTCAGCTTCGGCTGTTGATGTTGCAATTGATGTTTGTTTCCTGCAGAACCAAGAGACAAGCCTCTGTCCAAGAAACTAACAGGTTCCACTTGTAATCTTTCTGTCTATCTTGCAACCTACGTAATCAGAATCTAAGTATCCTTTGAGATTAAATCCTCCTTCCTTTGGATACCATAAACCAACATCTTGAGTCCCTTTTAGATATTTGATTATCCTTTTAACTGCTACAAGATGTGATTCTTTAGGAGCTGTTTGAAATCTTGCACACACTCCTACTGCAAATACTATATCTAGTCTGCTTGTTGTGAGATATAACAGGGATCCAATGAGTCTTCTGTACTTGGTGACTTCCACATCTTTTTCATCTTCGTCTTTATTCATGATGATTGATGTGGTCATAGGTATAGTTACTAGTGATCCACTCTCCATACCAAACCTCTTTATCAATTTCTTAGTGTACTTGGCTTGATTGATGAAAGTTCCATTTTGAAGTTGTTTTACTTACAAAACCAAGGAAGATACTTAGTTCTCCCATCATGCTCATTTCAAACTTACTTTTCATAAGTGAGGAGAACTTGGAACAGAGTTCTTTATTTGTTGATCCAAAAATGATGTCATCAACATAGATTTGTACAAGCAGTATGTTGCTTCCATCTAGTATCCTGAAAAGAGACTTGTCTACTGTTCCTTTGTGAAATCCATTTTCCAAAAGATATAGAGACAATGTGTTATACCAAGCTTTGGGTGCTTGTTTCAGTCCATACAGAGCTTTCTTCAATCGAAATACTCTATCTTCTCTCTGTTCTTCAAAACCGGGTGGTGTTCCACATAAACTTCATCTAATAGAAGTCCATTCAGAAATGCACTCTTCATATCCATCTGATAGACTTTGAAGTTATTGTGAGCAGCATAAGCCAGAAATATCCTTATTGCTTCAAGTCTTGCAACAGGAGCAAAGGTCTCAACAAAATCTATTACTTCTTGCTAGCAGTATCCTTTTGTGACTGTTGGGATATTTCAGTAGTTACCTTGATAAGACAAAACACAAATAACACAATAAAAGAAGAACATTTTGCTTAAGGTATTGGTACCTAGTTTCCATATTACATGATCATAAGCTTATCGAGAATGAAGAAAAGATCATATAGTGGTTTTCCAAAGGTCAAGGAAAACCAACCTTAGAAGAAGGAAGAACACTTCTGAAGATCAGCATGCTATAGGAAACAGCAAGCTAGAAGAAGTATCCTTAGTAAGAAGGAGAGAGGATACTGGAAAAGTAGTCAGCAGGTTGTGAGAAAGCTGTTTTGAAAGAAGAACACAGAAAACAAGGTTACTGCTGCAAGAAACCAACAGGAGCTGCAAGAACCCATACTTGCAGTAGAGACTATTGAGGTTATAAGACCGACCGAGGAGACGGAGTCCTTGCTGAAGACCTCTAAAGGGACGGCTGCTGAGACAGTACCCTTAGAGGATGTTCGAGGAGAAGCTGAGGTAACTACTAAACAGCTAGAGACACCTTGTAACACCCCGTTTTCAAGAAAACCTGCATTGCATATTTTAAAAAGTACTTTTAATGTTTATTTAAGAATGATTTAAGCGTGAGATCTTATATTACATTAAGATATGATTTATGATTTCGTTGTGCTTGTTTATTTTAAAGATTTTATGATTTGATTTTCTTTCGAGATGTTAAGGGTTTTGCAGGATTGCTCACGGATGAAACCGAGCTCGATCTCCACTCACTTGACACACATGAATGGAAGTAAAAGATAAGATGATAATTAAATTAATTGAATAAAATGATTTAGGTTTATATGCTTTCTTTTTAGGAAGTTTTACTTATGATCTTTATATGTGTATTTATGGAATAAGACGTCTTACTTGAACGAGCATGCATTATAGTAATTATTAGAATAACCGCGATGCTTATTATTATTAATTTAAGTACAAATGGAAATTTAATACTTAATTTTATGCTAAGTGATTTCCACATTTGTGTTATATATACATCACATTATGATTGCTAGTCCCTTTAATAAGGTGTACACATATTTATAAATATGTGTAATATGAAAATCAAAATGTCAAGATAAATAATTACATTAACCTTTATTTTTAATCCAAAACTTCCTTGATAAGTCTTGTTAACCTATGACTAAGTAAACTAGCCTAGCCACCTCACTACCCTAATTGCAACATGCAAAAATATCCACCCACTTGCAACATGCAACATGCAACACACCCTTGCTAAGGATATATATATATATATATATATATATATATATATATATATATATACCTCCCTCCCTCTCTCTCGATCACTCTCTCTCTCTCTCTCCCTCTCTTGATCACTTCTTATAAAAGAGCCAAAGTCAGAGATAAGTTAATACAAGAGATAAAGGAAAGCAAAGATCATATATCCTTCAAGTTCTTCTTCTCAAACCTAAAGGTATTTTTGGCTAAACCCTTATGAATCTTTTATTAAAACTCATGATTTGTGCTTAATACTTTAGGATAAGAAGTCCAAAGATGTTCTTTGGCATATTTTTTGGGATTATATGTTGTTTTCATGGAGGAATAAGTTGATTCTAGAATAAGCTTAAGGATATGCTTTATTTTGTTACTGTTTTAGTTGTGTTCGAAACTTTTACAAATTGAATTAAGATTAATCCTTTTGCTAGATTGAAATATATGAAGTTAAGAGTATTTCTGTAAAATTTTATGACGTTTGGAGTTAAATTCAATTTTATATGATTTTTCTAAGATAAACTGTTCGGAGACAGTTTTCACCCTGTTTTTGGGTCTGGTTCGTGTAATTTTCTGGAATAATATACTTCGAATTTGTGCATAAAATTTTACTATGTCCAAGAACCTATTCTTAGGTACGTGTAGGATTTTAGTATGCATTTTTTCGAGTCTTGTACGATTTATGCCGAGTTTTACAATAAAACCTGTTTTTCACGTAGACAATGTCCTGTTTTCAGTTTCGTTCTAAAATTCATAACTAATTATTGGGATGGAATTTATAAGCCATATTTTACTATATTGTAGTACGTATTCTTATGAGTATAAAGAAATTTACTATGACATTTTTGGAGTCTTGTACAAAATATCATTAATTTTACAATATGGTCTGTTTTCGGTCTAGGTGATACCCTGTTTTCAGCCAATTTCTAAAATTCATAACTAATTATGTACATGTTATTTTCAATTGATATTTTTATATGTTATACTTGGATATGTTTTCTGACTTCTGTAAAAAACTGAGAGTATTTCCTTAATCCTATAATATTTGATAGGGTTTGCTATATAGACTGATTTTTGAGCTGAAATTCAAGTGAAAGTCTTGTTTAGGATTCTATTTTTATTTATTTATATACGCTGCGAAAAAATTATGAATTTTCAGAATATGATAATTGAAACTAATATGTGATCATGCAAATAATGTTGTGATTTTATGAATTATATGGGAATTATTAAAATTGTTACACCTTTATATGTTCTTTAGGTCTAAAATTGCTAGTTTAAATGCTTAAACAATTAAGTTATAAGTATGAATGTGTTTTAGGTTAATGTAACCTAATATAAATGCAAAAGATTATGTTATACGACATAAGAGGCTAATCAGTTAAGTGTGTCGAGCGCAGTCGAGACGATCGGAGAATCCGGAAGCCATCTTTGCATAATCAACGTACAAGTGGGTAACTTCTACTCTCTACTATGTGTTGTTAATTGAATTGATAAGTTATGTATGAAAACGACTCTGCTTAATTGTCTGATCCATGAAAACGACCCTGCTTAATTGCCTGGTGTAACACCCAAATTAAAATTTGACTACATAAAATATAGCAAGAATTCTCAAGAGTTGAAAATGAAATTTAAATAAAAATAATAATAGAATGAAAGATAAACTAGATAAGCAATTATCAAAATAAATAAGAATGTATAAGATTAACATTAGTATATAAACGTGCATGCACCCAAACATTTACATTTGAATAATAATAATAATACTAACTAGAAATAAATAAATAAAGAAAAAGGGGATTAATCTCTCTCTCTCCTCACCACTTCCACGCCACCTAGCACTCTCTCTCACCACCAAAACTGGACAACACACCAAGTGACTCCTCACCTTGGTTGCAAGCTGGAAAGAAGAGAAAGGAAAGGGGAATAAGGGAAAGAACAGTACAGCTTCTCCACAGCTCCTTCTCTCTCGATTCTTTCTCTCCCACAGTCTCTCTCTCTCGGTATCTCTCTATCTCTACCAACTCTTGACACCTAGCACGCCAAAACACTCCACCCTCCCCAAAAGTCACCACCGTACCCACATGTTGCAACAAGAAAAGAGATGTGTGCAGTGAAGGAAAGAAATTGGAAAAGAAAAGGTAGGAAAATATATCTCCTTCGCCCTCCCTCCCCTGCTCCCTTGGTCGACGTGGCTGCTGTGTTTTATTTGGAGTTACTGGCGCAAGGTTGCGCCGGCGAGTGGACTGGAGAAGTGCCGCCGCCGTGAGCAGCGGTGAGTGTGCAGAAACCGGCGCCGAGAAGGGCGCCGGCAGTGGGGGTGGTGTGTGTGGGGGATGTAGTGTGCGGGTGTGAGGGTTGTGTTACGTCGCCACCAAAGGTGGCGATTTGGGCAGGCGTGTGTATTGTTTGGGCTGTTGGGGATCGGTTAGGGAGTCGGGGTTTTTCGGGTTGTTGGTTGCCGGCGCAGTAGTCGAACCGGGGTGAACAGTAGATCGACGCCGTGAGCAGAGGCGCCATGTATCGGGTGTGTGTATGGATGGGTTTTCTAGGTGTTGGTGCTGCACGCTGGGGGCCGACAAGGCAGCAGTCGCTGGGCATACGACGGAGAGCACCGGGGGCCGGGGGCTGTTGTCGGGCTCGTCGGGAATAGGGCTTGGGGTGCTGCGAGTGCGCCGGGAGAGCTGGTGCACGCGCCGGGTCTGTTTTGGGGCTGGTCAGCAGCTGCCTTTCATGTTGTATTTACTTGAGTTGTAGAGTTGCGTTGTAAGTTTGGGTGGGTTGTCTTGGTAGATGATAGTATGGTGGTCAGTCGGGGGTGAGTCGCCGGCGACGCGGGTCGCCGGAATCCGTGGTTGCAGCGACGGAAAGGAGCTAGTTGCAGCAGATTTTGGGTGACCGGCCCTGCACCGAAGACTGCGCGCAGGCAGCGTTTGAGATGCCGTTTCAGGCACTTTCGGGAATGGGATCGGGAAACTGTTTTTATGGCATATCCTAGGGTGTATGGGGAAGGTCTCCACTAAGTTTGGTGGCCGTTCGAGGTCGGACGACTGAGAAATAATTTTACGAAGTTGGGGCTGCGTTTCTGCACCCGAACTGGTAATAGTCACGGAGCAGAAGGTCTTAACGAAGAAATTTCCTAAAACTGTTCGTATGAGGTATTCTTCAATGTGTTGAGAGAAATCCTACCAAGTTTCACCTTAAAACGAGTCCGTTTGAGGGGCCTAAGATGCATCGGGGCACAGAGTGGCAGTGCAGTATGCAATGGTGATTTCAGCCTTTTGCAAGGGTAATTCCCAGACGATCGAAAGTCAGATGGGCTTGAGATTTCATGGAGGTAGTATGCACACCGAGAGCTTCATCATGAGCTTTCTGGATCATAAATCGGAGCTCAGACGAGGAAGATAAGCAACGACAATTTTCTTTCAGTTGGCAAGGGATTTTACATTTGCAAGATAGTTTAATTTGCAAGATTAGTTTGTCTTGCAAGTTTGATTCTTTCCTTGTAGGAAACGTAGTAGTTTTTCCAAGAGACCACTTTATTGAGGCGACGAAACAAACTTAGGATTCAAAGAGTTGAGCTTCACGAGGGTTACCACCGAACGAGATCGTTAGCCATTAAGATCTCAAGGGACAACGTAGACAATTTAAAGGGTGACAACGAGTAAAGGTAAGTAGAAATTCATTTGCAACTACAATGCATGAACATAGTATTTTATGTGTTTACTTGTATTATATGATAATAGTGAATTTACGTTTCTTGATATTGGTGATTACTTTTTATGTGTGATTAAAGATGATGCATTGGCATTGAATTTTGTACATATAATTCATGAGCATAGATAGGTGTATGCATAGAAGACATGTTGAGTCTGTGTGCACATCATATCATATAAAGAGCAAAGTTAAAGCAAAGTTGACCACTACTAGTACATCGAGGCCGGTATCGGCTTTCATAGTAAAAGTGTGCCTATGGCATGCGAGCCGTGGTTATGGTTCGAAGATATTGGGCCATAAACATGACTTTAAAGCAAAGTACAGAGATTATTGAGCTAGCTCCTTTCCGATGTACTGTAGATGAGTCAAGGGCCCAACATAGTAAAAGATATCAAAGCCATGCATTCACGACATGCTTAAAGTCCTTACAACCATTTGTATGACAGTGCATGCATAATTTCTGCTTACTGAGCTTATTAGCTCATATAGTTCATGCATTGTAGGTGAACCTGCTGATGTATAAGCTCATGGACTTACTGACTGTGTTGTTGAGTTCCTACGGGTTCGGAGATGGTGTACATGGATGACGACCTGTTGGGCTACGCTATGAGTTTATTCTGCTTTAAACAATGTTTTGATAAAGTACTTGAAATTCTGTTGTTTGATCATTTAATGTATATAAATATGTAAAATATAGAAGTGAGTGTGGTTTAACTTCATGGTACACACTACAAAACGTGTTATAGTTTTACTGGGTTCTCATGTGCAAGAAAAGTTATTTATGTTATTATGTTTTATATTTAAAAAAAATCACACAATCACTAACAGGTCTTTTAATATGAAAATCTATTACATGTCTAGCTCTATTAGAAAAGTGGTCGTGACACCTGGTCCATGCGAGGTTTAGTGGGCGAGCGATTCCCACATTCCTCTATGATTATGACATGTATTACTTGCTTAACGATTTAATTGCTTCAATATATTAGATAGTAAGGTTATCCCACTGGGATCCCTCTCCGGAGGTGTCTCATGATGTTACTTTATTTATATTTTCAGGCTCGGCTGGTGATGACGAGGACGTGTAGCGGCTGGGTCGATTTCTCCCTACTACTTTAAAATTGTTATGTAAAAAACCATGTTACTTTTACTTTAAAAACGATATGTTGTTTAAACGTGTATTATATGAAAAATAAAACGATGGGCCTAGACTTATCTTATATGTACGTTTTGTTGTGTAAAGTCATGTAAGTCTTCAGTTCAAATATTTTACCTAGAAATGTGGGTAAGACACGACTAGACTTGTTTAATAGTCGATGTATAATTACATATATATGTTATATTTAAAAAGTAAAAATTTTAAAACTCTCGTGTCTTTGCTTTTAAGTCTTCCGCTGTATGTTATAAAATCATTATAATTTCTTTATTTCCTAAGTATGTAAAGGGTGTCGACCTATTTCCAATTAAATTGGGAACGGGGTGTTACACACCTCATGAGGAGGTTGATGTTGCTGCTATTGCTAGATCAAAAGAACCTATCCAGGTTACAACAACAAAGGTTACTGAGGAAGCTGTATACGAAAGGGTGGCAAGTAGCAGCTGCAAGAAAGCAGTTGCAGCACTGCAGCAAAGTAAGAAAGAACGACATGCAGCATCGCTGCAAGAAAAAGATACAACAGTACTATACGAAGACACTGCAAGAAGGTTTAAGTTACAGCAGCGCTGTAAAGGACAAACAGCTGCAAGCGGACCTAGGATACAGTGTGAAGCTTTCTACTCAAACAGTCAACTGAAGAAGTATCCAAACAAGTATAAAAAGAGCCGTTCCAGATAAGGTCAAAGTTGTAGACATGGAGCCAATGCCAAGACACCATGTGGACTGACGTGCCATAGAAAGGTGCAAGCCGCAACCATAGCATTAAATGCTCTAGAGAGAAAAAGTCAAGAAGCATTTAATGCGACCACAGAGAAAATCTTGAGAAATCGTAGTTCACACTCAATATAGGGAAGTGTCTTTCTTCAACGGATACTTTCCCCAACGGATATACTCTCAAGATGTATAAATAGAAGGTGTGGCTGATTGAAGATTTTGCTGGACAAAGTCAAGAGGAAATTCATATATCATCCAAAGCTTTTTAAGCTTTCACATGTTCAGCCACTCAACCTTCTAGGAGCAGTCTACAACAACAAAGGATCTCTCAGAGATCAAGACTGCTTCTCAACAGTTGGAGATTTATTTTCTTTTTAACCTTGTCGCTGTGTGATTAGGTTGTTTTAGGTGTCAAACAGTTGATAGGAGAGATCCTTGCTGTTTGTATAGTTGTCTAAGTGTTAGGCAACTTCCCTGTGTGGGAGTGTGGAACCCTATGTGGGTTAGCCTTTAGAGTTTGCAGTTGTTGTGTGATCACTAGACTCTAGTAGGTGGTTAACTTTGTAAGTTGATAGATTGTTAGGAGCGTCCTGTAAATCAATCTTGCTTAACGAAGTTCCTGCTCGAGGTAGCAGTAGAGTGGACGTAGAAGGGTTACACCACCTTCAAACCACTATAAGCCATAAGTGTTTTATCGCTTTCTTATCTGCGCTTTATCTTTTATATCTATCTATGTCATAAGCATAAAACGTTTTGAAAATGATCATATTTGAGAAAACCAGTCTTGTGTCTTAAAACCTTTATTTTTCCGCTGCGTATAAAACTCTAGGTTACAGCGTGCAGCACTATATCCTAGTGCTGTAAGCAGTAACTGACTGGCGCTGCAAGTTCAAGTAACTTGCAGAACAATAAAGTTTTAACAGATTTTAAAAATCGACCAAGGTTCATTCATCCCCTCCTCTGAACCTCGGACACCACCTTGGGACCCAACAGCGACCAATCTTGCTTTGTTTCTGACTACAGTACCAGATTCGTCTAGCTTGTTTTTGAACACCCATTTGGTTCCAATGACTCCTTGATGGTTAGGTCTTGGAACTAATCTCCATACTTAGTTTCTTTCAAAACCATTCAACTCTTCTTGCATTGTCTGAATCCAATTGATGTCCTCAAGTGTACTCTTAGGTTCTACTTGTGAAATAAAGTAAGTGAATAGTGATTCTTGAGGTCTTGATCTCCTAGTTCTCACTCCTTCATTTATGTCTCCAATCACCAGTTCCCTTGTGTAACACCCCGTTTTCAAGAAAACCTGCATTGCATATTTTAAAAATACTTTTTATGTTTATTTAAGAATGAGTTAAGTGAGAGAACTTATATGATGCTAAGTTATGATTTATGATTATGCGTTATGTTTAATTATTTTAAAGATTTTATGATATGATTTTCTTTCGAGATGTTAAGGGTTTTGCAGGATTGCTCACGGACGAAACCGAGCTCGATCTCCACTCACTCGACACATATGAATGGAAGTAAAAAGATAAGATGTTAACTAAATGAATAAAATGATTTTAGGTTTTATGCTATTTTTATTCGTTACCGTTTTTGAATGCTTTCTTTTTATAAAATATTACTTATGATCTTTATATGTGATTTTATGAAATTAGACGTTTTACTCGAACGAGCATGCATTATGGTAAATATTAAAATAACCGCAATACTTATTAATTTAATTACATATGAAGATTTTTAATACTTAATTTTATGCTAGGTAATGTTACACTTATATGATTTATACATTACATTATTATTGCTAGTCCATTTAATAAGGTGTACACATATTTATAAATATGTGTAATATGAAAATCAAAATATCAAGGTAAATAATTAATTTAACCTTTATTTTTAATCCAAAGCTTCCTTGATAAGTTTTGCTAACCTATGGTAAGTAAACTAGCCTAGCCACCTCACTACCCTACTTGCAACATGCAACACACCCTTGCTAAGGATATATATATATATATACCTCCCTCCCTCTCTCTCGATCACTCTCTCTCTCTCTCCCTCCCTTGATCACTTCTTATAAAAGAACCAAGGTCAAAGATAAGTTAATATAAGAGATAAAGGAAAGCAAGGATCCTATATCCTTCAAGTTCTTCTTCTCAAACCTAAAGGTATTTTTGGCTAAACCCTTATGAATCCTTCATTAAAACTCATGATTTATGCTTAATACTTTAGGATAAGAAGTCCAAAGATGTTCTTTGGCATATTTGTTGGGATTATGTGTTGTTTGCATGGAGGAATAAGTTGTTTCTAGAATAGGCTTAAAGATATGCTTGGTTTTGTTTCTGTTTTGAATCTGTTCGAAAATCTTAGAAATTGTTTTAAACTAAATCCTTTTGCTAAATTGAAATATATGAAGTCAAGAATATGCCTGTAATATTTCATGAGGTTTGGAGTTAAATTCAATTTGATATGATTTTTCTAAGATAAACTGTTCGGAGACAGTTTTCACCCTGTTTTTGGGTCTGGTTCGTGTAATTTTCTGGAATAATATACTTCGAATTTGTGCATAATATTTTACTATGTTCAAGAACCTGTTCTTAGGTACGTGTAGAATTTTATTATGCATTTTTTCGAGTCTTGTACGATTTATGACGAATTTTACAATAAAACCTATTTTTCACATAGACAGTGTCCTGTTTTCAGCTTCGTTCTAAAATCCATAACTAATTATTGGGATCGAATTTATAAGCCATGTTTCACTATATTGTAGTACGTGTTCTTATGAGTATGTATAATTTTTCTACGTCATTTTTAGAACCTTGTGTAATTTGTGGTGATTTTTACAATAAAGTCTGTTTTCAGCATACACTATGTCCAGATTTCAGCCAACTCCGAAAATTCATAACTAATTGTGTGAATGTTATTTTCAATTGATATTTTTATATGTTATACTTGGATATGTTTTCTGACTTCTGTAAAAAAATGAGAGTATTTCCTTAATCCTATAATATTTGATAGGGTTTGCTATATAGACTGATTTTTGAGCTGAAATTCAAGTGAAAGTCTTGTTTAGGATTCTATTTTTATTTATTTATATACGCTGCAAAAAAATTATGAATTTTCAGAATATGATAATTGAAACTAATATGTGATCATGCAAATAATGTTGTGATTTTATGAATTATATGGGAATTATTAAAATTGTTACACCTTTATATGTCCTTTAGGTCTAAAATTGCTAGTTTAAATGCTTAAACAATTAAGTTATAAGTATGAATGTGTTTTAGGTTAATGTAACCTAATATAAATGAAAATGATTGTGTTATACGATATAAGGAAGCTAATCAGTTAAGTGTGTCGAGCGCAGTCGAGACGATCGGTGGAACCTGAGGCAACCCTAGCACCTTTTACGTACAAGTGGGTAACTTCTACTCTCTACTATGTGTTGTTAATTGAATTGATAAGATATGTATGAAAATCTACGACTGAAGTCCGTAGCTATAACCAGTATGTAACTTCCATACTGGGCGACGACCTTAAGGGCGTAACTGCCTGGTCTATGAAAGCGACCATAAGGGCTTAATTGCCTGATCTATGCAAGGTTTAGTGGGCGAGCGACTCCCACATTCCTTTATGTTGACCTTAAGGGCGTAACTGCCTGGTCTATGCGAGGTTTAGTGGAAGAGCGATTCCCACATCCCTCTATGAAAGTAAGGTTTAGTGGGCGAGCGATTCCCACATTCCTTTACGATTATGACATGTAATACCTGTTTAATGATTTAATTGCTTCACTATATTAGACAGAAAAGTTATCCCACTGGGATCCCTCTCCAGAGGTGTCTCATGATATTACCGTTTTATATTTTCAGGCTCACTGGATGATGACGTGGACGAGTAGAGGCCGGACTGACTTCTCTCCGTTGCATTAAATAAATATATTAGAACTAAGTTCTTTTTCTTTAAAAACAGTATGTTGTCTTAATCATGTATATTATATGAAATGATGGGTCTAGACTTATCTTATATTATATATGTTTTGTTGTGTAAATTCACGTTGGTCTATGGTTCAAACATTTTACCTAGAAATGTGGGTAAGACACGACTAGACTTGTTTAATAGTCGATGTATAATTACATATATATGTTATATTTAAAAAGTAAAAATTTTAAAACTCTCGTGTCTTCGCTTTTAAGTCTTCCGTTGTATGTTAGAAAATAATTATAATTCCTTTAATTCCTAAGTATGCAAAGGGTGACGACCTATTTCCAATTGAATTGGGAACGAGGCGTTACACCTTGGTTGATTCCTGAGCCATGTTCTATTAGGCTCAAAAGTGAATGTGGGTTGCTGATCAGTTTGTCGTTCAGCAGCATCTTGTATTTGATTACTGTTTGTCTGCTGATTCCTGTTTTCTTGCTGATCATCATCCATTGTTATTGCATTTCCTGGTGTAGTAAGTTGTGAGTTGCTCGTTGTAACTTCTTCAGCAAGTACTGGAATTCCATCAACGAATCTTATTGTCTGGTCTTTGATCTTTATTTTGGATACATCTTCTCTTAGTTTCTCCAGATCAGTAGTATTACAGTATGGTTCATCGAATACCACGTGAACTGATTCTTCCACAATCAAGCTTCTTTTGTTGAAGATCCTGAAGGTCTTGCTTGTTGAGGAGTATCCCAAGAACACTTCTTCATCAGATTTCTCATCAAAGGTCTTTAGGTATTCTTTTCCATTGTTCAGAATGTAGCACCTACATCCAAAGATGTAAAAATGTGAGATATTAGGTGTTTTTCCATACCATACTTCATAGGAAGTCTTGTCATGCTCTTTGTTGATCAGACATCTGTTATGCGTATAATATGTTGTGCTAGTTGCTTCAGCCCAAAATCTCTTAGTATTCCAGCATCGGCAATCATTGTTCTAGCAGCTTCCTTCAGAGTCCTATTTCTTCTTTCTGCAACACCATTCTGTTGTGGAGTCATTGCTGCAAGTACTCATGACAAATTCCATTCTCTGAACAATATTTCTCAATAAACTTGTTTGTGAATTCAGTTCCTCTGTCAGATCTTATCTTTACAATGCTTAAGTTTTTCTCATTCTGCACTCTTTTCATGAATTCTGGAAGCCTGGCTTGGGTTTCTGATTTCTTGGTCAGGAAGATGATCCATGTGAATCTTGAGTAGTCATCCACGATTACAAGGGAATACTTCTTCCGACTCACACTAACAGGCTCCACTAGTCCAAATAAATCCATATACAGAAGATCCAGTATCCTATTTGAGGATCTTTGAACTTTGTCTTTGAATGAGCTTTGTACTTGTTTTCCTTTCTGACAGGGTTCACAAACACTTTCTTTCTTGTAAGCAACATTTGGTAGTCCCTTGACTAGGTTCTTCCTTGTTAGCTTGTTGATTGTTTTGAAGTTTAAGTGACTCATCCTCTTATGCCATAACCAACTTAGCTTTGTAGTGCTCTTTCCAATGAAGCGGGTTGGTTGCAATTTGAGTTCCAATCAGCAAGGTAGATGTTGCCTCTCCTGGTTCCAGTTAGTTTAACCTCATTTATTTTGATGTCTCTGATCAGACACTTGTTGAGGTTGAACTCCACTGAACATCCTTTGTCACAAAATTGACTGATACTCAGGAGATTATATTTTAGTCCTTTGACATATAACACTTCTCTGATACTTGCATTGTCTTTGATCAAGCTTCTTATTCCCTTAGTGCGTCATTTGGAATTATCGTCAAACGCTACTTTGGGGCCTTTGCATGGTTGGAGGTCTCTCAATCTGGCTTTGTTACCAGTCATATGTTTGGAGCAGCCACTGTCAATGTACCATTCATCACTGCTGCTTCCTGGCAACTGTACCTGCAAGTAAATCAGACGGTTTTAGGTACTCATCAAGTACGGGTCCTAGGGGTTAGTGTATTTTGGAACCCACGCTACCTTATGGTAATTAATTTACCAGAGGCTATGTTGGTTCTCATTTTGTAAGTGTTCTGGGTAGGGTACTGTTTATGAGCTTGTTGTTTCCAGGTCCTATGCTTTCTGTTTGTGAAAGGTATTCTCTTATACCTTTCCTAAGAGTAGACCTGTTGGAACCTTGACATGAATATCTTGGTTCTCAGAGAGTGAAGCTCTTGTCCTAACTTAGAAACCTACTACTTTCTTTTCTTACTGACAGCATACTGATTATGCTGCTTTTTTAGATTTCTTGCAGACTTACCGTTTTCCTCCTGCTGAAGGGGTTTCTTCTCTTTATCCAGAATAGTTGTTTTGTTCAAGCTTTCATTCATTAGAGTAAGCTCTTGAGTAAAAGGAACTTGAGCTTGAACAAACTTTCCAACTTTGGATGAGCTGGCTTCATTCTGAGAAGTACTAGCACAGTATTCTAGACCAATTCCAGATTGGTGATCTGGGTTATTTAAATAAATTCTTGTGTCTTCTTTGCTGATTTGCTATATACACTAATAATGTCTTGTAGTTCAGCTTTCTCAGTTTGTAGCTTAATGACTAGCAGTTTAAACTTAGAGACCTCAGTTCTGAGTTTGGTGCATTGTGTACTGAAATATTCCAGGTTAGCAACCTGTTCTTTCAGTACTATCTGCTCACTCTTGAGCTGACGATTTTTCTCTTTAAGTTCTTCATGAGCTGAATTTATCTGCTCAAAGTCACTCATGATCTATCTAAAAGATTGGATCATGTTAAGCTTTTCAGAATTTAAAGTATCGAGAGATTGTGAAGTTACATATTCTTCTTCATTGTCCTTGTAGTCCTTAGCCATGAGGCAAATCAGTGCTTCTTCATTAGATGAGGAGCTGTAGGTGCTTTTTGATGAGAGATCTTTCTTGTCTACAGCGTTGGAGATGTTTGTTGCTTTGAGAGCTTCATTTTCAGTGAGAAGTGCCCTAAGCTTTTTTTTTCATTTCTCTTTCTATCGTTTTTCTGCTTCATCTCTTCCTCAATATACTTTTGTACTTGTGGGTAGGGATAGTTTCTGATAAAGTAGCCAGGTCTTCTACAATTGTAACATAGGTCTATGGTTCATGTGTCAGTTTGCTGATGAGGTTTGATCTGAGGACTTATCTCTGATGATTGTGGCTTTCTTCTGACGTTGTTCCCTTTATGGTTGCCTTTTATGAATTTCTTGAACTTCTTCAGTATGAGCGTCATTTCTTCTTTTGTATCATCAGTAAGTACTTCATCTTTTCTATCTTTCAGCTTGTTGTTGCTTGTGTCAGTAGTAACCTGATTTTTTACAATGAGTGCTGCAATTTTTTCATTCGTTTCTTCCATCTCTTTTCTTCTTCTTTCAATATCGTATTCGAAGGATTTTAGATCGGAGAAGAGATCGAAGGTATTCATCTTGTTGAGGTTCAGTGACACTCTCATCGCGGTCTCTTTACTGTGCCATTCATAAGGTAAGGCTCGTAGCACCTTCATATTTTTCTCCTTCTAGGTGTATGTTTTTCCCAAAGATTCAAGCTCATTCACAATGGTTGTGAATCTCTGATCGAGCTGTTCAAGGGTCTCTCCAGACTTCATGTTGAATTACTCAAACTGTTGGATGGCTTTGGAGATTCTATTATCTCGGGCAAGTTCATTGCCTTCACATATCATCCCTAACATTACCCATATTTCTTTGGCTATAGTGCAGCTTTTAACCTTACTAAACATTCCTTTGTCCAGCGTGAGAAATAGGCATTTTTGGCTACATTATCGAGATTCGCTCTCTTCCTGTCTTCAGGGGTATATTCATGTCTTTCTTTGAAAACATATTCCTGTAGTGACGGTCCTCTTCTAAGTATTGGTGCAGCTTCCTATAGTCTGACACCTAGTGGTATATTAACATCATCATCAACACTAGTTGCGCCCTCTACTTCACCGTCTGCTACCTCAGCTGCTGCTTCTGCATGTCTATAATGGCAAAGTTGTTTGACATATGTAGCATTTGCTTTGTAGATCACTGGAGGTCCTTCAATGATGACGAACCATATTTCGTCGTGCATTGCTGATAGGTGAGCTTGCATATGTATCCTCCAGTCATCATGTTCATCTATGGAAAACATAGGTAGCTTATGATGCGAAGAATCCATGCTTATGCTAAGAGATGAGTTTTGGTCCCATGAAAACTGAAAACAGTTTATCCAAATGTAAAACGGATGGATCTGGATTGAATACCAGTCAAGTTGGCTTTTAACCCAACTTGCTCTGATACCACTTGTTGGTCCCCAAAGTCCCAAGTGGTCAGAGGTTCAGAGGGGGTGAATGAACCTCTATCGATTTTGCAAACTCTTTTGAAAAAGGAAAACTTTCTGTAAGGCAGGTTTTTGACCCGAGATGGAATGCGGCAACCTGACACAGATCAGTAACCTGGCAGTATGCTCGATCAGGTTCTTGACTTATATACACAGTACGCAGCGGAATAAACTTGATAGAGTTCTTTTTGGAAAACAGTTTTCTTTTACAATAATGTTCTTTGCCAATCCTTTTATGCACGATGTTTATGATGTATATTGCAAGATATATATATGATAAGGTAAATGCAGTGCAGTAAGTAAATCAAAGTATATAAACACACAAGGTTTATAGTGGTTCGAAGGTGGTGTAAGTCTTCTACGTCCACTCTACTCCTTCACACAAGGAGGATATTTGTTAGGTCAGTTCGATTTACAAGCCTCGCTTTACAAACCTCTTCCTAACAAACTACGCCTACTAGAATCCCAGACTTTAGTTCGAGGCCACAACCCACAAAGGGTTCACAATCCCACAAAGGGCAAGTAGCCTATTTCTAGACTACACACTTAGCAAGGATCTAATCCTCTTAACTAAGTTACACCATAAATAACCTAGCACACATAACACAATGGTTAAAGATAAAAAAGGTTTCTTAAACTGGTGCGAAGTAGTCTTGATCTTTGATGGCTTCAATGCTATTGTAGCCTGCTCCTGGAAGGTTGAGTGACTGAGCTTAATAGTATCTTTGGAGAATATAAGACTTGTGAGAACTCGCAGTGTGTTTCAAAGCTTCAGTTGTCTTCATGTTCACTTCATCCTTCTATTTATAGATCTTTGGAAAATATGCCTGTTGAAGAAAGATATAGTTCATGTTTCAGTTCAAATTTGATCTTTCAAGTCTTTGCATTTAATACGATTGACAACTTGAGAATGTAGGACATGTCCTATTTCTTTTCGCATTAATGGCACCACTCCCTGGTTGCAGACCTTTTGCAGAGCCGCAGGTCCAGGTGGCATCTTCTTATTAGCTTGGTTCAAACTTCTATCTAACGAGTCTTTGTTAGTAACCTTCCTCGTACTGCATTCAATATACATTCCTTATATAATGATAAATGAGCTCAGTGGATTCTGTCAGCTTGCTGCTTTGATCTTTAATGCCTAGATGTCAGTTTTCTGATGTGAGTCAGCTTTCTGTTTGAATCAGCTTCCTGTTGTGAATCAGCTTTCTGACTTCGAGTGGTTTCCTTTGTCTTAACATCTGATTGTCAGCATCTTGACTTGAGTAGTTTCTTTTGTTCAGATAGTTGTTTAGCCTTCTTTATGTCTTCATGATCTTCTGATTGCTTGATTCTTCTTTGAACATGAGTGCTCTTTGAAATTCTGCTTCAAATATTTATCTTTATTTTTACAAAGACCTATCATCATGTTTATGAAGATACGCTTATAAGTCAATGTTCCCGATTATAAAACGTGGAGAATGGGTACTCTAACTTTCTAAACAAAGTTACATTATCTCATCAAAACCTATATAGAAATCTCCCAACATCGAACATCCTTCTGATAGCATCCATTTCATAGAGGATGTTCTTCCTTCGTATGAGAGGCGCGAGTTTGATGGGATAAGTTTCAACACCCGTGATGACCTCTTCATCACCCATTGAAAGCTTCATTCTTTTCCTGGTCATCAGAGATTTCTCGTCTTCTTTTTCTTCTCCTCCATCTACATCATCTTCTTCTCCTCTTTCTGGAATCTTCATCACCATACAACTTGATGTAACTTTTTTTGTAGAGTATATGGTTGCTCATGCTTTAATGAAAAGCGTTTAAGGAAAAGTGATGAATGCCTCTGGTATAAATAGGTGAATATGAGCGGTTTCTTCAATCGACGGTTAGGAGATGAAACGCATGATCTGACGATTGATTCAAAAAGACGGAGAGGCCTTTTTACAAAAAGTTGATCTTCTAAGATAGGCTTAAATGACCACCTTTCTAACTTCTGAAAAGTTAGATTTTGCTCTGTTGTGATTTGATTGACAGTCATTTCTATATATCTTCTGCGCATGGCTATATCTCTTAGATCGATGTTGTAGAATCCTGACACAACTTGATGGTACCACTTGATGGTTGCACTTGTTGATAGTTGATAACACTTGTTGTTTTTAAGATAAAGGATATAGCATCCTGTTGCAGTATGTCATAGGTTCAAGTTCCTAGGTTGTTTGAATTCTGGATGTGTATCCTGTAGGAGTCAGTCGGTGTGTACTTTTCTGGATTCTTCTGAAGAGGCTTACCTTAGCATTCTGTCTTGTCTCTTCAGGTTCATTGGCTATATCTTTTAGGAAGCAAATTTCCCTTGGTAGATTCGGTACCACTTGTTGGTCCCTTAACAACCTGCTTAGTTGTTGCTTCCTTAGTAACTTCAGCTACTATAAAAGGTGTAGCTTTAGTTACTTCAGCAACCTCCTTAGTTACTTCCTTAGTGACTTCAGCTACTATAAAAAGTGTAGCTTTATTTACTTCAACAACCTCCTTAGTTGCTTCCTTAGTGACTTCAGCTACTATAAAAAGTGTAGCTTTAGTTACTTCAGCAACCTGACCATCATGACCGTTTGTAGATGATATACCTGTTTGAGATCTTGAGTGTGTATACTGTCTGAATCAGTGGGATCTTCTGCATTGTTTCAATCTTTGTGCTAGACAGTATCTCCCCCTTAGTTCATGCATTCTTCTCTCTGATGAGGTTTCAAGAAAAATTTTCAAGAAAGTCATTGGGTTTCCTTCTGTTGAGGTGTCGTCTCTCCTTTCTAGCATCCTTAGCCACAGTTTATTGATTCTGATCAGTTTTCTGTTTGAGAGTCCTCTTCCTAGGTCAGAACAACTTCCTACAAATCTCAAAATAGATATATCAGATGATTTTGGATAACCAGAGATATGAAGTGTGTTTACGCTCGAGTTAGAGAATGAGTTTTGGTCTTAGAAAGAAAAGGTTTTTCCAATGCAGAAATGGGTGGATCTGGGTAGGTTACCAGTTAAGTTGGCATTTAACCCAACTTGCTCTGATACCACTTGTTGGTCCCAAGTGGTCAGAGGTTCAGAGGGAGGTGAATGAACCTTTATCGATTTTAAAATCTTTTCTGTTATAACAGGTTCCTGATTCACTGCGGAATGCAGTAACCTGTCTCGAATCAGTAACCTGTCTAAAGGCTGATTCAAGTTCCTGACTCGGTATTAGATTACAGCGGAATAAACTTAGATAGGGTTTTTGTTTAGCAAACCAGTTCCAATTTCAAATATGATTTTAGCAAAGTCTTTTGTGCATGATGTTTATGATATGCAGTAAGATAGATATTGATAAGTGTCATTTTTCACATATTTTTGCGTATGTTTATGTATTCATTTGGATATGTTTAGATACGTTTTTATGGTGATTTATGATATTATATCGTATAAAATGCATTTGACGGGTTTGTGCTTAGTTTCATGATTTTGATGAGAAAAGTACAAGTTTCAAACGTAATTGATAATCAAGGAAGGAATCGTGGAAAACGAGGAAGAATAGGAGTTGAAATACGAGATCGCATAGAACAGTTGATGGTGCACGGTCTGGTCGTGCAATGTAGCACAACCGTGTACCAGTATGCAGTGAGTCTGGATAAGGGTGCACGACTGTGCCCCACAGCACGGTCAACTCCGTGCAATCACCAGTAACCCTAGGTAGGGTACGGTCGACCGTGCCGTATAGCACGACCATACCCGGGTGAATAGGAACTCGTAGAAATTTGGTTTTCTTTGATAATCTTCACATGTTACTTCACTTGGAAGATTCCCACAATAATATAAATACTCAACATGAAGAGAAGTAGAGGAGAGATAAAGATGAAAGATTGATAGAGAAAAACACGAGAGTTTGAGAAGCATCGAGAGGATTTGAAAAAGAATTCAAGAGATTGAGGAATCGCAAGATCATCATCTACTGGAGTTTTTAATATTTACTTTCTTATTAGTTATTAGTAGATATGATATTTCCAATCTTGTCTGAGTTTTTTTATCATCATGTCTGGCTAATTTTCTACGGTTTCTAGGGCTTGTTAGTAATTTGATTTGAATCTTGATGGATCTTTAATTTCAATTCAATGTTCATCTTCGTTTATCCTATTTGTGTGTTTATGAGTTGATTGCTTGTTTGGTTATATGGCCAGTAATTGATCATGTTTTAGTAATTAGATCAAAATTCGGGAGATGAGATTTAATTATGGAAGAATAAACACATGAGAGCTGTTATGTTTCAATCAGATTGAGTAGGGATACCTTTGGTGGCATAATAATCAACCGGTTAACTGACTTGGGAGAGCTGTTAATTCGATATATGTGATTGCTCATATAGGATGATTGATTGTTGAACTTGAATTGGTTAAAGTGATGTTTTGATGAGAATTAGATGAAAGCATATCCTAGACCCTGTCTTAGATATCTGTTGTTCTTGAGTGAATTTACTTGCATAGTTACCTTTCTATTGAATTAATCTGAAATTGATGAGATTTGATTTTCCTAGATAAAGCTGAGAACTGAATTTGAGTAGTTAGTTAATTCCTAGATAGCCAGTCTTTATGGGAACGACTTTGCTCACCACTTCTACACCCTACACCGTACACTTGCGGGAGTAGCTAGAAGAAATTAATGAACTAGTTTTTTGCGCCGTTGCCGGGGACTGGAGTTTAGGAATAATTAATATTCGAATTATGTTTTTGTCTTTAGTCTAGGATTTGTTTTTATTTTTATTTTTTTTCTGATTTTTAGAGAATATCTGATACTTGTCTTTTAGGTGTTTTCAG
Source organism: Scutellaria galericulata (assembly GCA_946896805.1). NCBI lineage: Eukaryota > Viridiplantae > Streptophyta > Magnoliopsida > Lamiales > Lamiaceae > Scutellaria > Scutellaria galericulata. Next base: position 10,690,731 of record OX335787.1, on the reverse strand, counting down.
ATTGTGCATGAACACTCGCTCTAAAAAGGCGAACTTGATTGCACTAAATTTGGAGATTGACGCAACTTGCAGATGTAGTAAAACACGAAGGCAATTGTTCGCTCAAACTCTAATGGATGAAGATAATCCAGTAGATCAAGTACTAAATAATCGAGAAGGGGTGAACCAAGCACCACCAATCGGTGCTCAAAGAGCCATCAGAGACTATTTTCAACCAAAACAAAATAGAAGGGGGGTTGTGCGACCACCTATTCAAGCAAATAATTTTGAGTTGAAGCCGGCTCTGATTAGTATGGTTCAGCAGAATCAGTTTGGGGTAGCCATTTAGATGACCCCAATGCGCATCTGGCGCAGTTTCTTGAAGTATGTGATACGATCAAGTTGAATGGTGTTTCTGATGATGCCATAACACTTAGATTGTTTTCTTTCTCTTTACGAGATAAAGCAAAGTTGTGGTTCAACTCACTTCCTCCAGGCTCAATTACTATGTGGGATGGATTAAGTAGTAAGTTTCTATTCAAGTACTTTCCACTAAGTAAGACGTTGAAGTTGAAGAGTGAGATTACACAGTTCAAGCAATTTGATGGGGAGTCCTTTGCGCGAAGCTTTGGAAAGATTCAGAGATATGTTAAGGAGATGTCCTCAGCATGGATTCCCTGAAGATCAACATGTTTGTTTCTTCTACAATGGACTGTTTGGATCAACAAGAGCTATGATAGATGCAACGGCAGGAGGAGCATTGTTAGCCAAAAGTCCGGAGGATGCGATTTATATTTTGGAGGAAATGGCAACACACAGCTACCAATGGCCGTCTGAAAGAAACACATATAGGAAAGTAGCGGAGATTCAAAGTCAAGATCAATTGTCCACTTTATCCTCACAAATAGCAGCCCTTACAAATCAAGTATCTACACTGGTAAAGGTTCAAACTCAAAACGTAAAAAGTGTAGGGAGTCGAGGATGTGATTTCACCAAACAAGAGGAAGTAGAAGAGGTCAACTATGTGAATGGGCAAAATTACAACAACCAAAACTTCTGAAATAGGGGTATGTATCAGTATAAACACGGAAGGGCGAATCATGAAAATTTTTCTTATGCAAATAATAAGAATGTTCTGCAACCCCCTCTGGGTTTTTCTGTTACAAATGGAGTTATCGATGAACCAAAGAAGCCAGCGCTAGAAGATTTGGTGGGTGCATTTTTGAATGAATCACGAGATAGATTCGTAAGGATTAAAGAAAGATTTGATGCACGAATGAAAGCTTTGGAGTTACAAGTCGAGCAGATTTTCGAGTACATTGGGAATCAACATAAAAAGGGACAATATCCAAGCACCACTGAAGTGAATCCAAGGGAGCAATGTTTGGCAATTCAATTTAGAAGTGGAACGGAATACGAGGGGCCAAGAATGTCGGTGGCGGAGGAAGATGAAAAGGAGATGAATAAGGAAGAAGAAGTGGTGGAGAAAAAGGAAGATGAAGTCGAACAAAAAGGGGCTGAAAAGCCAAAATCAAATTCTAAACCTTCACTTCCATTTGCAATTTCTTCAATTCCTTTTCCTCAACGGTTTCAAAAGAAAAAGTTAGATGCTCAATTCGATAAATTTCTGGAAATTTTCAAGAAAATTCACATTAACATTCCTTTTGCAGATGCTTTGGAACAAATGCCGAACTATGCTAAATTCTTGAAGGATGTAATGTCAAAGAAGAGGAAAATAACGGATTTTGAAAGAGTGAATCTTACAGAGGAGTGCAGCACAATCTTGCAACAAAAGTTGCCACAAATGCTTAAGGACCCGGGGAGCTTCACAATTCCTTGCGAAATTGGGGGATCAATTTTTGATAAGGCTTTGTGTGACCTTGGAGCAAGTATAAATTTGATGCCGTTGTCCATTTTCAAGAAACTTGGTCTTGGTGACGTGAAGCCTTTCACCATCTCATTGCAATTAGCGGATAGGACAATAACTTACCCCAGGGGAATCATTGCAATTAGCGGATAGGACAATTTATCTTCCCGATGGATTTCATGGTTCTCGACATGGAGGAAGATCATGAGGTGCCCCTGATTTTAGGATGACCATTCTTAGCCACGGGACGAGCGTTGATTGACGTACAAAAAGGAGAGCTCACCTTGCGAGTAAATGACGAACACATCGTATTCAATATTTACAAGGACATGAGATTCCATGATGAGAAGGAGAACTACAGTTTTGTTGATATAGTGGGTACCTGTGAAGAAGATCGAGAAATACCAATGAAGATGTACCATAGAAAGATAAGAAAACGGCAAGATGAAAGTCAAATCAAAGAGGAAAAGACCGGGCATGACCGTGCTGTGGCGCACGGTCAGACCGTGCCGGTAGAAAAGAGGTTCTGGACAATGGGGCACGACCGTGCTGTACAGCACGATCAACCGTGCCCAGCCGTCTGATGGAATTTGATGCGGAGATCGAGGAAAATTTTCCACCATAAAAGATATGTTTTCATCTCGTCTGGCTGAAGACCTTAAACTTAGCGCTACTTGGGAGGCAACCTAATTAGCCATTTCTTTCCATATTTTAAGTCTTCTTTGGAATTGTCGACTTTAAGTTTGGGGGATGGTTTGCATCACATAAGTAGTTGCATTATAGGTTTATTTTTTTAGCATATTTAATTTTTTTTAGGATGATAGATGATCTTGTGATTAGGAGATATGAAGTGAATTCTTGGGTTGCAAGAAACATGAATTGAGTAAAATGAACGTAGGGATATATTTCTTGATTGATGTTGAAAGTTTATTTTGAATTTTTTGGTGAATATATTTGAGCATGCAATGATTGTGTAGTTTTGAGGAGTATGAAAATAAGCTTGTGAGATTTGAGCCTTGACTTGATATTACACCAAGTCTTATTTTCTTGAGTGTGTGGTTAACGATTGTCTTGTATATACCTCTAGAAATTGCTTTGGTATCTCCTTCGAGACTACACATACATGTGAATTTTTTAAAATGATATAAGGCCATCTTTGTTCTGATTAGTCACTTAGCCAAATAATTTCTCACCAAATTCGATATATTTCCTTAGTTGGCCTTGTTGAGCCTTTAAGCCTTATTCTTTGATTAGCCAGATAATTGGGTAAATTTCTAGTGCTTTTATTTTAAGCCTACCCACCTGTGAAGCTAAATTGAAAAGTGATAGGTGAAAGAAGTATAAATATAATAGGAAGTATATGTGGAGTTGGAGAAAAAAATTTGGTGGATGAGATCAAGAAAGAATGATGAGAAAAAAAAGAAAGAGACCAAGTGTAAAAATGATGAAAGAAAAGAAAATATATACTTGGGTTAAAGAGGTGATTGTTGGAAGGAAAATTTTTGCATGAGTTGTGCCTATTTTGATATGTTTTAGGTATTTAGTTGAGTTGTGCCTTTTCTGGAACTCAATTGAATAATTATTATTTTTGACATATCGCTGGAACTCATGTTTTGGGTGAAGTGGTCATTTGAAGAGACCTCATGAAGATAGAAAAATTTATAATTTGAGTTGAAATTTGTGGAGGAGCTTCGAATATCTGTTTGAGTAGTCACTTTTATCCCAAATTTTTCCTACCCCTGTCCAAAGAGCCTCATTATGTCCAAATAAAGTCCTTCTTGATTCTTAATATTCACATGTACAAACGTGGTGTAGAAGTGAGACGATTTGCAAGCTTATTATAGGTTTTACTTGATTTATTGTTTTGAGCGTATACACGTCCTATCTTTAAACACTTTTGAGCGTGAGTGATACACTGTTACCTTGTGAGGTTCATTACTCCTTGGAAGTACATGGTTATGAATTGTTTGAAGTATTTATTAGAAGTTTGGATGAATTTTTGATATCAATTAGGTATATATGATCTATAGTTTGATTTGCTTAAATTCATGGTTCGTGTTTCTTCTAAGTGCTTGCTTAGTTATTTTTAGGAGTGTCAGTTGAGTAGTTGATGTTACTCGAGGACGAGCAACAGTTCAAGTTTGGGGGATTTCATAATTGTCGTTTTTCACATATTTTTGCGTATGTTTATGTATTCATTTGGATATGTTTAGATTCATTTTTATGGTGATTTATGATATTATATTATATAAGTTGCATTTGACAGGTTTGTACTTAGTTTCATGATTTTGATGAGAAAAGTGCAAGTTTCAAGTGTAATTGATAATCAAGGAAGGAATCAAGGAAAAACGAGGAAGAATAGTAGTTGAAATACGAGATCACGTGGAAGAGTTGGTGGCGCACGGTCTGGTCGTGCCATATAGCACGACCGTACGCCATTATGCAGTGAGTCTGGACAGGGCACGACCGTGCCCCACAGCACGGTCAACTCCGTGCAATCGCCAGTGACCCTAAGCAGGGCACGGTCGACCGTGCCGTATAGCATGACCGTGCCCAGGTGAATAGGAACTCGTAGAAATTTGGTTTTCTTGGATAATCTTCACCTGTTACTTCACTTGGAAGATTCCCACAACAATATAAATACTCAACATGAAGAGAAGTAGAGGAGAGATGGAGAGGAGAGATTGATAGAGAAAAACACGAGAGTTTGAAAAGCATCGAGAGGATTTGAAAAAGAATTCAAGAGATTGAGGAATCGCAAGATCATCGTCTACTGGAGTTTTTAATCTTTACTTTCTTGTTAGTTATTAGTAGATATAATATTTTCAATCTTGTCTATGAGTTTGTTTATCATCATGTCTACCTAATTTTCTAGGGTTTCTAGGGCTTGTTAGTAATTTGATTCGAATCTTAATGGATCTTTAATTTCAATTCAATGTTCATCTTCGTTTATCCTATTTGTGTGTTTATGAGTTGATTGCTTGTTTGGTTATGTGGCCAATAATTGAGCATGTTTTAGTAGTTAGATCAAATTTCGGGAGATGAGATTTAATTATGGAAGAATAAACACTTGACACATAAAAAGACTTAGATCGGGAGATTAAGGAATTTATGTGATGGGAAATCAATCTTAGGTACTTTTGGGAGTTGTTATGTTTCAATCAGATTGAGTAGGGATACCTCTGGTGGCATAATAATCAATCGGTTAACTGACTCGGGAGAGCTGTTAAGTTGATATATGTGATTGCTCATATAGGATGATTGATTGTTGAACTTGAATTGGTTAAAGTGATGTTTTGATGAGAATTAGATGAAAGCATGTCCTAGACCCTTTCTTAGATATCTGTTATTCTTGAGTGAATTTACTTGCGTAGTTACTTTTCTATGGAATTAATCTGAAATTGATGAGATTTGATTTTCCTAGATAAAGCTGAGAGCTGAATTTGAGTAGTTAGTTAATTCATAGATAACCAGTCTCTGTGGGATCGACCTTACTCACCACTTCTACACCCTACACCATACACTTGTGGGAGTAGCTAAAAGAAATTAGTGAACAAATATAACAAGATAAGAGCAATGCAATAAGTAAATCAAAGCAGATAATCACTTGTGGTTTATGGTTTATAGTGGTTCGAAGGTGGTGTAAGTCTTCTACGTCCACTCTACTCCTTCCTAGAGGAGGAACTTCGTTAGGTCAGTTCAATTACACGCCCATCTTTACAAACATCTTCTTAACAAGCTATACCTACAGAATCTCAGATTCTTAGGTCACAAACCCACACGGGGTACACAATCCCACACAAGGCAAGTAGCCTATTTCTAGACTACACATTTAGCAAGGATCCAATCCTCTCAACTAATTACACCTAAAACAACCTAGCGCACACAGCACAATGGTTAAAAGATAAAAGGTTTTCTTCAACTGGTGCGAAGCAGTCTTGATCTCTGGAAGCTTCAATGCTATGATAGACTGCTCCTAGAAGGTTGAGTGGTTGAGCAAAGGAAAACTTAGAATAAGCTTTGGAGTATTTCTAATTTTCCACTTGGCTATGCTCAACATTTTTCTCAGTCACTCATACCTCCTATTTATAGATCTTGAGAATATATCCGTTAGGGAAGTATCCGTTGAAGGCGAACACTTCTCCATCTTGAATTCAAGTTTTGATCTCCAAGATCTTCTTTGTGGCCGCATTAAATTCTTCTAAGTTGTTCCTGACATGTGCATTTCATGCACCCACCATTTGCTTCTGGACCTCTCTGACATTCTTGCTGTCTTGTCAAGTCAGTATGAGTTCATGGCTGAAGTTCATGCAACGGCTACTTGATGTCAGTTAGTTTTGCTCTTCTTCACCCTGCATGATCTTCCTGATGTTGTTTCTTCTTGCTGTCTTTGGCTTGTTGCTTCTTTCAGCTTGCTGCTTCCTGTAATATTCTGCTGGCAGCTTTCTGCATGTAGTTTTCCTTCATGCAGCTTTCAATATGCTGTTTCCTACAGCTTGTTATCTCCTTTTTGCAACATCCTATCTGCTCCAAATGCAGATACTCTCTTCAGCTTGCTGACTCTTAGAAGATGTGATTCTGTTTCTTCTAAGGTTGGTTTTCCTTGACACTTGGAAAACCATTATATGATCTTTTAACTTAAGGTCATGTAGACAGTATGGAAACTAGGTACTGACATCCCTAAGCAAACTAGTTTTGTCTCATCAATATAACTACTGAAATATCCCAACATATATGATCATGCTTTACTTACCTAAAAAAAAGTACTAAAATGAAAAGACAACGGTCAAAAATCATTATCAAATAATTTGAAATTGTTGTCTAATATGTCAAAATCCATTGTTATATGACTTGAAACTATTGTCTTATATTCAAAATCGGTGTGTTATCTATCTAAAACAACAGTTAATAATCATTGTGTGACTGTTGTCTCAAATATCATTGATATTTGAAACAACGCTTTCGCTTTTTAACTGTTGTCGTAGAAACCAAATCATTATCGTAAGCAGGAAAGACAATGGTAGTCGACGATTTGTCAATAATTTTTAGATCCAATGATAATGGTTTATTGTGGCTATGATAACAATTTTTAACTATTGTCGTAGATAACTTAGATAATGATTATTAACCATTGTTTCTAGCACATTTTTCCAGATCTTACAACAATGTTAGCTACAATAATAATAGATTTTAGGCTACGACATCGATTAACTATTATCTATCAGCATAATTCTTGTAATCATGAGCTCATTGGTGGATCCTATATAGCGGCACTAGATGGTTATATTTAAAATCAAGTTTTATATACATAGGTACATTCATTCTATATTAAATTTTAAAAAACTTAACATTGTAATTATAGAATATTATAAATCACATAAAAACATATAATTCTCACATATACCTCAGACTTCACGTTAGCAATTAAAGTAAAAAATGTTTGCTTATATACATATCATAATTAACGTGATTTTAAAGTTGATGATTTATAATTTCAACCAAGAATACACACTTAAAGTTGATGTTATTTTATATAATTAATGCTTTTTTTTTTAATATTTGGAGTAAACAGGGGCCATGAAATCTACATTCTTTTCAACACCATTAATTTCTAAGACTATCCCCCATCGGCAGAGGTCGTCAACCTAAATAAGGAAAAAGATAAAAAAAAGAAAATAAAAATGGAAATAAAATCCACGGTGGAAACCGGTTGAAGACATGGTTGAAATATCAACCTTATCTACCATCTTTCTCAATTTGAGTTAATCAATTAAAATTTGACACATGTCATTTTTTTTATTTGTTCAATTAGATTTTATATAGATAAAATATATATTGTAAATATTGTGAATAATATGTATTTAAAAATATATATATATACATATATCAAAATTCATATTTTTTAATTCTCTATAAATAGAGTATTTTTTCAATTTCGTATTTCAACTCTTGTAATTGTAATTTCGTTATTGTATCTTATCTTAAATGTGTTTTAAATTATTTCCGTAAGATAATTACAGATTTAGAATATTAAATTATTTAATGTATTTTTTATATATTTTAAATATAAAATATATGTAATTAATAAATAATAAAATCATAATTATTATTTTAGGTTGGATTGAACTGTGAATGTGAGTATAAAAAATATATAATTAATTTGAGTTATAGATTAAATAGATGAATGTGGGAAAAATTAATATTTTATTTTAGATTGGATTAACAATTACAAATGCAAACAAACCTCCCAAGATTCTTGTTATCCAAAAATTGTTACAGCATTAAATGTCTGCCACGTACTCTGTTTCTTTTCATTTAATTTATATTTTGAAACAAACCCTTCTTTTTGTATGATCAGAATCACCACCTATCCTCTCCAGTTCATAAGAACAGATAATCCTTTTCAAGAACCTTGAATGCCATCACAATATTTGTAGCTGAAGAAGAAGAAGATTAGAGATCAAGAATTCAGAAAATGGAAATGACAAGCCATTCTCTCTCATATGCCAAGCACAATTCTTTATCTCCACCCTTTTTCCCACCTAAAACAGCCCTTTTCGTTCGTACCTCTGCCAATTTTCTGGGCCACAAATGCCTCTCCAGAAAGCTGAAATTTAGTGCGAGAGATTTGAGAAACAATGGCGCCATAACAGCTTCTATTTCTCCAAGCAGCTCTGCAACTGATGGGTCTGTAAGATGGCTTCTTCAACCCATAGGTTGGTTAGTAAGCTTGTGTGTGTGCTCAAGAATTTTTTTTCAGTGTTTTTTTGGTTTGATTTTGACCTAATAATGGGCAAAGTGGATAATGTATACTGAATTTAATTTTTTTTTTTTTAAAGTAAAAATTGCTGATTTAAAGCTAAGTATGACCGTGATAATTTGATGGGATAAAAATTTTGGTCTATTTCTCATTAAATCTTGAATTTTGATGGGTTTTAGCATTGTGTATTGTTGAAAATAATAGTGATGATGATATGTATTTTTAAGAATTCCATTATGAAAACTGGAGTTTCTTTTGATGCTTAATATGCATATAAATGTAGATTGATTTGATTATCTATGAGAAGCCAGTGGTTGAAGTACTTGTCTTGTATTGACTCTAACTTGGTGAATAATGAAATTCAACTGATGTTGTGAACATTCATATATGTGAAGCATTGCACTCAGTTGAATAAAAATAGTGATTAGCATGTAACTGAATGGGGCATTTTGTTCTTTAATTGAGGTATAACACTAGGCACTTATTTTCATGAGAAGCTCGTATGTTGTTCCTTGATAGGTGATGGTGATACGAGGCACATAGGTTATAAGATTGACATGCCCGGTGCATTTGAAATAGCGTCCGTAAGTATTTACAAAGTTGATCTTTATTGATTACTTTCTAGAATGATGATATTGGGTGCTAAACATTTTCACATGATTCAGAATGTAGTCACTGTTGGGCGTGTTCGTGACAAAGCGGATATTGTGATTTCTGTGCCCACAGGTACTCACCATAAGATGCTTCACTATTTCTCTGCTTGCTCGTTCAATCGTTGGATCTGGTTGTATAATGAGATATCCTTGTTCGGTTTTATTCTTTACTCTGCATGCTCGTCACTAGAGTTTGCATCTTAAATACCGTTAAGCCTTGTTGATTTTTCCTTGCATGTCTATCTCATCATAAAACTTAATGTGCTCAATTAATTTGAGCTCATTAAAAGTATATAGGTTCATTGTGGATTTTGAAATACACACAAAAGATAAAAAAAAAAGTAGTTTCGAAAATGTTTGGAGGATTAAACTTTGTTCGAATGATTTGTTGGGAAATAATGATTGGTTGTTTCTTGGAATGTCGTTTTTATTCATTTGTTTGTTGAGTCATTTACACCCATTACAGTATCCGGTTTGCATGCTCGGATTCAGAAAACAGAAGAGAATCTTTTGATAACAGATTTAGACAGCACAAACGGCACTTACATTAATGAAAAACGCCTCATACCTGGGGTAGTTTCCCCTGCATCACCCGGGAATCTCATTATATTTGGTACGCTCAAACTCATTACTAATTTACTACAATTAACTCCTACACTTTCAACAGAGTTTACTATCGATATTTGAGATTTAACATTAATTTCTTTTATAATTTGCTTGATCCATCGATGTTTTTCTTGACAGGCGACACCAATTTAGCGATATTCAGAGCCTATAAGCTTGAGAAAGCGACTGAACCGGAGGAATCTGGTACCGACTCAGGGACTGAGTCTACAGCTTAATCAATCTTGTATAATTATTTTCTGTTAGAACAAGGTAGCTCAAACGAAATACATGAATTTTATCCAACAATGTTTACTATAACTTGGGGTGGTTTTGGAGCAACCATAATCGAGAAGCTTGTGCGCTGTTGAGTCATTCGATCTTTTATTTTCTCTCTGTTTCTCAAGAATTCTTGGAGAAAACATTATTTGCATATGATAAAGAGATTGCATGAACTTAAAGACTCTCAAGTTTAAGCATTTCGCAGTTTTGCAGTGCAAAATGGGGCAGGAGCTCTCAATGTGTTCATTTTAGACCTGCTGGAGACTATTATATTTCAGTTTTCGTATGATTTTATAAGTATACATGATTGTGTTATAACGAGAATACCGTTACCATATGATGTGTATTACTATAAAACTCAATGAAGTTTGTTTTCATACAAATACCCCTTTAGGATATTACGAGTTTATATCTCCTGCAAATCGAACCAACCTACAAAATTTGGTTTTGGTTTGAATATAAATCATAAAATTGACTTGGAGTTTTAGTTGGCTTGAGAATAGAGTTATTTTGGTATATGATTCCTTCATTTTGGTTGAGTTTTGGAGAAAATTAGATTTTTAAGTTTGGAGATGTAGCATTTGAGTTTTCCGACAACTAAGTGGTGTAATTTCTAATGTTTTCAATGTGGTTTCGACGTGGTTTCTCTTAAAAATGAAAAGGAAATAGTTGTTGAAGAATTTCTAATCGATTTGTGAAGTTTGGAAAAGAAATCTGTAATACCTAAAAGTGGTTAAAATTTCAATTAAAGTAAAGATTGTGATTTCATTCGCAAGTATAATACGACCTTGTTTAGCGGCGCCCACATGCACTTTTTTAGTATTTTAAATACACATTGGCAAATGACGTGTCAAGCTGCCTAAATACGTAAACACCTTCAAAACTAAATTATGCCCGTTGGTTTGATTTGTACGTGATATTTAAAATCGTCTTATATTTACTAATATCCAAAAGTTTACTTAAAATCACATATTAAGTAAACTTTGTGATTTTTACGTCAATTAACCTTTTTATATTTTTACCGGTTGATATATTTTTTTTACACCTTGTCATTTAAACTTCAATTATTTTACACAATATATACCACTGTTGAAGAAATATTCCACCAGAATATTCTACATGATATGATATAGTGTAGACTAATTTAAAAAAAAAAAAAAAAAACGACAGAATGATTAAATGTAATTAACCCTAAAGATCTAAAAGTAAATAAGTACCAAAACCTCTAGTTTGCTACATAAAATCGAGAAATCAATTGTAATGAATACGCATTATCGATAAAGATAAAAACTTGGATGAGATGTCTCACGAACCATATTATATAAGATGAAATTATCATCCAATTCATTTCATTTTATTATTAAGTCAAAATTAATCATTTACTAAATATCTTTAAATGAGATATCATCTCACGAATCAATCAAGATTCTCAACGATCTTAAAAGAGAATCACTGATTGATCAAAGGATAGATGCGAACAACACGAATGCCACTCCAATAAGAAAATGTTGCGTAGATGGTAACAATAATATGGATGGGCCTGCATTGTCAAATCCTGCAAAAAGATCATTATATTAACAACCATTAAGAAAAACAATAAAAATGAAATTATACTTTTCATTTTAATGCAGGCAGAGTTTCTAATTTTCATTTGAGTACGTTTTTCTCCGTAGAAATTAGATTTTTTTTTTCTAATTAATCCCTGAGTATGTTTTTCTCCGTAGTAATTAGATTTTTTTTTTTTCTAATTAATCCCTGAGTATGTTTTTCTCCGTAGTAATTAGATTTTTTTTTTCTAATTAATCCCGAGATAATAGTTTCGTGGATAAACATAGGTGTCATACCCCCAAATTTTAATAAGATGGTACTAGTAGTTTTAAATATGATTTGGGTCGGGTTCGACAAAGGGAAAACAATTTTCATTAGAGTTTAGGTAAGGTTCGGGTTTATACCCTCGAGGCGAGTCGGATCCGATCTAGAATCGTGTATTTTTTTTCCCTGACCTTTATATTACATTAATCATATATTTATGTTATATTAGTCCTATCTTTATGTACAAATATCATACATTTATCTAATACTTTAACTTAAAAAAAAAACCCTAATTTCGGCACAATTTATACATATATATTATATACTATTACTCATATCTTTATGTGATATTAGTCATACATCTATATCAAGGTAGTCATACATTTATGTAATATATAAAGGTACAACTAACATAACTAGAAAGTATGACTAACATAAGTAAAAAGTGTGACTAACATAAGTAAAATGTACGAAAGGTATTAATGACGGTTTAAAAAAATGTTAAGGTAGAGCTAAAAACTTAAAATGTATAACTAACATAACATAAATGTATGACTAATATAATATAAATGTATGACTAACATAACATAAAGATACAACACCCGGGAGTGAGCTTGGGTGGGTTTGGGCGCACCTACCTAGGCACGTGGTAGGTCGGGTTGACCTGGGTGCATGGACTTAATGTCTATGCAACAGTTGCACAAAATTTTTTATGTTGTATTAGTGGATTCTTTAGTTGGTATTTGGTATTTTTAAAAAAAATCTTGATTGTATATTTTTCTTTGTATACATTATTGTGGAGTTTGCAAAATACGTCCTATAACTTATACCCAGCTCCATCCGTAGTCCTTTATCTTTTTACTTTATCAATTTTAGTTCTTTAACTTTTAATTGCTCAATTTTGGTTCTATCTGGGTCGAAATTTGAATTTTTCGCCGGAAATTGCACGAGCATAACACGTGAGTCCTTCAAATTGGGGATTTTTCATACTTCCGGTGGGGCTCACGTGCTATGCACGTACAATTTCCGGCGAAAAATTCAAATTTCAACCCTGATAGGACCAAAATTGAGCAATTAAAAAGTTAAAGGACTAAAATTGATAAAGTAAAAAGATAAAAGACTATGAATGAAACTACAGGACGTATTTTGTAATTAACTCCATTATTGTGATTGGTTTCGTTCAATTTCAAAATGGGTTTGCTACCTACTTAAAATACTCGTTAAAAAATATGCTTATATTCATTTAAAAAATAGTTGTGTGTAGTCATCAAGTATAGCATGTAAGGGTGATATAATATTTATATGGTTAGATTATGGGTACCCCTAAATGAGAGGGTTCTTACCGGTTGTCATTTTTAATATATAACAACCCGACGTCTTACTAATTTGGGAATATATAACAATCCGACCCTTTGGATTATTATTGTTATTAGGTAAATCACGAAATATATCTCAAATGATACGATTTTAAGGTTGAGTCTACTAATATCATTAGTATAACCCAATAATCTCAAAAAAAGAAGAAGCAATGTTTGCTTTTCTTAAATTTAGAATTCATACTGTTATCTCCAACATGACTAACAATTTCATCATTTACAACTAGGAGAGGACTGAAATCTTATATTTTAATTTGTACTAAAATTGGTTTTTATGTTAAATACATTGGCCATTAAATTAAGGGACCCAATTTTATTACAAGTTATAAGTATAATGACTTAATTTTTTACAAACCAAATGACATCAATAAATGAGAGTAAAAATACACAAATGTTTACTATTAAGAGAATGTTTGGATGAACTTATAAGCTCCTTAAAATGTTTTACATATATGATGTTTGAAAGCTTATAAACTCCTCAAAAATATTTGGTGAAAATTTAAAAATAAGATTTGATTTTCCATAAAAAAATAAGATGTCTTTTTTAAAAAAAAGTAGGGGATTCCAACTTATATATTTCTAAAATAAGATCTTAGTTTTTATAAATTCCTTCAAATTTGATTTATTTAAATTACACAATTGTTATTATTAACATTTTATTAATTCCATCATCTTATTTATCCAAACTCTACAACAACTTATTTAATATATATATATATATATATATATATATATATAATAATAATTATAATAAACTCAAAACACATCTTATAAAATTGAATCACTTATAAACTCTTTTAAATAATTTCATTCAAACATCCTCTAAAGTACACATATCAATGTATCCCATTACATTACTACTTTATTAGTTCATATCTGAACTTAAGTAAAGTTTTAATTTCGAGTTCCCTCCTTAAATTTAAAGTTAAATATTTTCATTAATTACTAATATATCATTAGAATATACATGAAGTTAATATTACCAAATTATAATATACACATATTTATCTCATTTGTTGTGATCATAATTTTCATTTTATTTTTGTCTCAAGTTAATATCCCCCAATGAAATGCAAGTTTTGTAATAATTAAAGAAGCAAATGTGATCTATTTTTATAAAAAAAAAAATTTCAAATTTGGAGAACCAAAATTTAGATGGAAATCGATTTTCCCGAACTATAAATCACGAAAAATAATGGTTTTACTACTTAAAACACAAATTCTGCCATTGTAACCTTAAGTAATGAAATCATAAGTCATAATGTAGCTCATGGGGTCCGTATCCACTTCTTTATAAATGGATAGATTGAGGTTAGTCAGAATTCGAACCTAATTAAATATATAATAACCCTAATTCATTAAAATAAACTTTAAGTATCGAATTAATATTTAAATAAAATGAAAATATGAAATATAATCACTGACTTATACAACATCATTAATAGACCTCTCGAAAGTTAGGCACGATATTTAATTTTCTTCTGATTAATAATTATGAGTTGACTTTTTACATGATTAGTCACCACACCGTAGTTCACTAGCTAGGCACTCTCCGAAGTCATTAAGTGTCATGTAGATTACACATAATCTTCTACCCCCTCCATTCATTTTTAAGTAACGTACTACAGCTCTACACACAAATTAAGAATAATTTTATTTTCTTAATACATTCTTCGTTAATTAAGCTTTTCTTTGACCATTTAGGCATGTCTCTATTGAAAACATGGTTACTATACAATATATTTAATTTAGGCATTAATTAATCATAGGGGTATATATGTAAATAATGTACAAAACGTCAATTAAATAGGAAAAAATTTAAAATTTCAAAACGTCACTTAAAAAGAAATTGAGGGAGTATTACATTTTGTGTTATATTTCATATTTCAAAATAATTAGTATTTTATAACAACATTAATTAATATGTAATGTGTATTAAATATCATGAAACACAAGATGTAACACCGAATGTAATAAAGGATGCGGACCACAATTAGACACATAGGGCTACATTTTTGGTACTATTAATACTGATACTATTTTTGGTACATTCTACATTAAATGGAAAAATAAATGTTCAAAAACACACACACACAAATATATATATATATATATATATATATATATATATATATATATATATATATATAATTCAACACTAGTTTAGACCCTGTGTTATACCAGATTTATAAAAGAAATTGAAATAAATTTTGTAAATGATATATAGTGTAATCTCATTTAATATTTAAATATAATATAATTTGGATATATTAGTAAGATTCATATCCATGTATTTCATGGAATTTTCCAGATGAACGAATTTATAAAGAGTTGGTCTCTTGTGAGACTGTTTCACATGCGACAAGATTCAAGTATGCCTTTTATAGGTATAAATATGTTTTTTACAGTATAAGTACGAGTTATTCAAGTATAAGTATGTCTTTTTGTACTATAAGTGCAACCGTCGCACCACATGAGTTTTTGCCATTTATATATGAATATAAATAAACTAAGATGTATATAGGATAAAAGAATGTAAATTTCTCATGATTAATTTGATCAGTAGTAAAAATAACAAGTAAAATAATATATTTTAAGAAAAATCAATACTAACGTATAGAGAGTTGATATACAAATTTCATGAATAAATGTGTATTATATAATATGATGTATGTATCTATAGATTTAATTTATTTAAAAAAAAAAAACTACTTTTTGCATTTTCAAAAGAAAATTAACTAAAATCACCACGCCCCAATAGTAGTAGCCAAATTTGCATATTACTCTCACATCAAAATCAGATGTAATTGCTTACTTCAAAAAAAAAAAAAAAGAAAACTGGACGTACCTGGACACATGGTAACTGGAGAGGTTTTAACATTACAAAGTGAAGGAAGAATAAGAGCTCTATTAGTATCAATGGAGAGATCAAACTGAGTAGAGTTGGAAAGCAGTTGACAAAGGCAGATAGGGTGGGTGTGTGTGAGGTTAGCCAGCTCTGGGCAGCATGGTGCATCTGGCCTTTTCAACCTACTCTCTTTCTCCACAAAGTTCAAGCAATCTGCCATGCTTGTTAACTGGGTGAAGCAATCATCACCTGCTTCCGGCGAACTGGCCGGAGCAGCTAGCGGCGATTGTGCTTCCACCGGTGGTGGTGCCGCCAGGTAGAGGGCGGTGGTCATGATCAGTAGATAGGTTATGGTAGTGGTGGTGGTGGTGAGAATGTTGGCCATAGTTTTAGTTATGGTTTGTAGCTTATAATGGTTGTTATTAATTAGCAGTGATTTGTATTTAGGTTATGTGGAGTTGTGTGCGCAATATATATAGGTGCCAATAGAGGTTGTTTGGTAAGTGAAGCAATTGTGTGCCCCTGTGGTACAGATCCTAGGATCCGTACCCCAACCCACACCGATCCGACCCAGCAACCTGACCCGACACACACACACACATATATATATATATATATATATATATATATATATGGCTAATTTCATTTTTAGCCCCGTAGGAATTGTCGCGGGCCGATTTTGACCCATTTTCAGGCCTTTTTGGCCCACCCTCACAATTCCGTCTAAATCTAACAGACCTACCATGTGCGACGCACGTGACCGTCAATTCTCTCTATTTGTTGCATTCCAGACTGAAGGGGGACACGATTCTCTCTATTTTATAGAACCCTAATTCCCAAATCATACAAATTCAAAGATTCCCAAGCCCAATATTAAAAACAAGATAATCATCTCTCTCTCCTCACGCATCTACTCACTCTCGTACATTACAATGTGAAATTTGC
The DNA here is from genome assembly GCA_946896805.1 of Scutellaria galericulata. NCBI lineage: Eukaryota > Viridiplantae > Streptophyta > Magnoliopsida > Lamiales > Lamiaceae > Scutellaria > Scutellaria galericulata. The sequence continues at coordinate 10,673,606 of OX335787.1, read as the reverse complement.
GCATTCTTGAATCCTTACCCATTTGATTCTCTCTGGAAGTAGCTACAGATCTGGATCAACAATGAACTCCGTCGGAGGCGGTGACACCATCGATGCCAACAACAGATATCTCCGGCTCTTCGTCGAGTTTCGGCGAAGATTGCAGTGTTGTGAAGATGGGTGACAACGATTGAAGGTGATTAGGACGATGATTGAAGTTGCGATATTGTAATGTTGTTACAGAGGTGATTGGGTGGCGGCATCGGGATGGGGGTGGAACTCGTCGGAGATTGAAGGTGGAGGCAGTAGTGGTGCAACGGCGAAGAAGAGGAGAAAATGGCGGAGATGCAGTTGTGTAGAAGAAACAGCGGTGCTGAATGTGCAAAGAGATGAAGGAGATGAACAGTGAACTAGGGCTCCAATTTTTTATTTTATGAACTTTTTTTTAATACCAGTTTTGACAGTTTCCATTAACTAAACTAACGGACAAGGCTAAACTTGATGGTTTTTGGGCCACTTTTGATACTATGTGCCAAAATCGGCCCACGGCAATTCCTACGGGACCAAAAATGAAATTAGCCCTATATATATGTGTGTGTGTCTTTTTTTCAATTAATCCATACTAGGGGTAAAGATGCAGCGCCTCTCCTCCTCCTCTTCTTGATTTCACTATCATCCGTTGTTGTCCTTCTCTTCTTTATCACGTATGCACTTATATCTTCTTCTTCTTAATTTTATTTGTATGGAATCATCTTGTTTTTTCTATTTTTTCCTCCTTCTTTTTCGTATAAAATGATCTTGTTTTATTATATGGAATCATCTTAGTTTTTTTTTTCTTTTGTGATTTTTCTTCTTTTTTCTCTTCTTTTTCTTTTTCATATTTATTGATTTAAATGATTGATTTCAAATTATAATTCGGCTAGAAGAGAGCAATTGTGGTCGAAGTTTTTTACATGTTTATTTGCAGTAATATGAATTATTTGCAGAAATTTTAAAATTTCAAACTGACTCTACAATATACTAATACCTTTTGAGTATATGAGTAATACCTTAAGTTATATGAATAATACCTTAAGTTAAATGAGTAATACCTTATATTCAATAACAAATATTGTTCCCCTACCCACCGTGGCATGCTTTAAAATGTCCACCGCTGATGTGTAAAGATCACATCCATCTAAATATTTTAATTTTAATTTAATGATTATGTTGGATTGTTGACACATCAACGGCAATGTGTCTGATGGGTAGGGTAACAATCTTGATTCAATAACTCTTAAAATAAATTTTAAGATTCTAAACTTATACTCTACAATACACTGATACTTTTGAGTATATAAGTAATACCATTAATTATACATTTAATATCTTTACATGAAACAAGTAATACCTTAAATAATATTTTTACTAACAATATAACTAATACCTTAAGTATACTTTATAAGTATGCCACTAATACCTTATGAATAAACAAAGTAATAGATTTTAGATATATAAATAAGGCAAAAACTGTTGTGCACAAGGTGCACGGATCCTAGATCCGTGCACCACAATTTGGTGAGTGAGCAGCCCAACCCATAATATATATTCTCCAGCCCATTAACCCGCCCAACCCTACAATATATATTCTCCTCTACTGACGTGGGTTACAACTACTGTTCTTTTTCTTCATGACCGCTTCACTCTTAGCCTTCTCCTCTTCTTCTTCTTCGTGACCGCTGTTCTTCTTCTTCACTCTTAGCCTTCTTCTACTTCATCCAGTCCTCCAGATGCTTAATTCAAGCCACCTATCTCGTCACCACTCCCGGAGGCAGCGTTGTGATGGAGTCCATCGAATTGGCAGTGATTTGCGGCGGCGATGTCTGGTTGGGGTGGGTATCCATGCCCGTTTGTGAACGAATCTCGAGATTGGGTTGAAGAATTATTTTTTGATGTGATTTTTTCAGTCATTAAATTGATTAAATTAGTTTGTTTGCGATGAGGATTACAAGCTCCCTCTCCTGAAATTAGTTGTGGAAAATTGCTGGCAGAATCGAACCTTTTTCTTAAGCCACCACTGAACAAACTCTTCTGCATATTTTTATAACAGTATTACTATATATAATATAATAGTATTACCTAATTATGTATAATAGTATTACGTAATTATGTATAACAGTATTAGTATAACATTTATCAATAAAGCCTATATAAAAGTCTAATAGTATTAGTACAACATTTTATCAAGAAAACCTGTATAACTTAATTGTATTAGTAATTAAATATTACTTTAACATGAAAATAATATAACAGTATTACTTTATATAATATAACAGTATTACCTAATAATGTATAACAGTATTAGTATAATGAAGTATAACAATATTAGTTATTATTACATCAACATCTAAATAACATAAAAGTATTAGTTCACATAATATAATAGTATTATCTAATGAAGTATAACAGTACTAGTACATTTAACAAGAAAACCTATATAACATGAAAGTAACATAACAGTATTACTTTATATAATATAACAGTATTACTTAAGTAACCCAAGCTGCTACAGTGACGCGTAATTTTTTTAAGGCGCGTGTAACAGCGCGTGATGGGTGCGAGTGAGACAAAAAATGATCCATATTGTTGTGCATGGATCAATGGATCCGTGCACAAGTTGCACGGGAGTCTCCCTTTATAAATAATACCTTTAGACTTTTGTGATAAACAAGCAATACCTCTACATATAACAAGTAACACCTTTAGGTAGAATAAGTAATATTTTTCATTAAAACAAATTAATACTCATAGATAAAACAAGCAATACCTTATAAACGTAAACTAATTAATACACTTTACTGAACAAAGTAAAATGCAAGAAATATCTTATGAATATGCAACTAATACCTTATGAGTATATAACTAATACCTTGACTGAAAGGATTTATGCAGATTGAGTGGTGCATAGACATACACCAGCTATGGTGTGGTGGCGGGTGGGGATGCATGGAGATGGTCCACGCGCCGGGTCGTCCGTGCCCCGGGTATATAAATATTTGTGATTTGGTAAAGATTTGTGAAAACACATTATAAGTTGTTTTTTTTAATTAATTTATAAGATATTCAATATGCATTATTTTGAAAAATAAATCATTGGATTTTTTTGATATTTCTGTATATATATAATATAAAATATGGATTTATGAGATATTAGTATTAATTATAGTATTGATCAAATTTAAGGAATTTGTAACATATTATTTCAAAATTAAATTCAAATCACCATTAAAAGACACTTAACCCTAACTTCTTATTATGTGAGTTGAAGGTTAATTTTTAACACACACACACATATATATATATATAGAACTTGTTTTCAAATATATCAAGTTTATAATTAGTTGTATTTTGGTAAAAACAAAAAAAAATTTTACATACTTAGCCAAACACCTTCTTATCAGGATAACAATTTTCTTCGGGCTTGTTTTGTTTGAGTGATGAGTTTGTTAATATTGTTAAGTATAGTGGATTTTTACTGTTCATCAAAAGGTGATTTGATGTTATTTTGTGTATGGTTTAAAGGTTGTGTATTAGGTTTGAGATATATTGTGTGTTTGGTTTACGTGATTATAATTTTACCAAAGTAGCTTTGAAAAGTTTGAGAAATAAACTTTTATTTGGTTTATTGGTTAAAATTGATAATATTGCAATTGACAATTATACCCCTCCACCTATTTCTAACAAAAAAAAATTAATACTCATCCAAACAGTTTAATTTTGGAAAAAAAAATATTATTCCTCCCAGCAACAAAAATGCACGCAAATCAGCTTCTCCCAATAATGAAAACACTCAATTCTTCTCCATCATCCACTTTACTCCAATTTCACAAAAAATTAAGATGTAATCCCATTTGTATTGTATTGGTGATTAGTTACACAATGAGGAAAAACGTATCGATTCTGCAATATGATTTTGTTTGAGGGAAGAAAATGGGAAAAATGACTTTTTTAAATCTCCACCCAAATGGTTGTTTGTGATTCCCTCATGTTGAATATAGAGATTATCGATGGGATGGAAAGACTCAATCCATTCTCGACAATGTTCTTCAGCCTGATGATGAATTGACTTTCTTGAATCTTCGTGTGGAAATTTGAGATGGTGGTGGAGGAAGAAAACAGGATAAAGATGGCTGAATAATACAGTGGTGGAGGAAGAACGAAGGTGTGGAAGAAAATAAAGAAGATGGTTGAGGAAGGGAGATGGTAATTTTGGAATAAGGGTTTTCTCCCAAATGGGGAGAGACGGTTTAGGGAGGCTTGGAAGTGGGGTAGAGTTTGTATATATGTAATTATTGGAGCATATCACTTGCATATATTTTACCTTAATTAAAGGGTTGCGTATCCTTAGCATGATTAGGAGTTTTTGTAATTTTCTTGATTGATTCTTTTTGATACATTCCATAATAATTTCTGGAATCTGGTTGTATATATTTGACCATGTAGATGAATGAAACATGACTTCCGCATATCTCATGTCTTCAATTCTAATATGGTATCAGAGCCGAAACCCGGGAAACAATAATTTTCATCCAAATAAGCACGATTTGTCGTCATTACACTAATGACGAACGAAAAGAACACGATCGATCACTTATCCCCTTACTACACTCACGCCTCAGATCACCCTGGACAGGTTTTCGTTGGTGAGTTGCTGTGTGATGGGAATTATGGGGACTGGATCAACGAGATGAGCAATGCTCTATACGCCAAGAATAAATTTGGCTTCGTTGATGGCTCCATCCCAAAATCAAAATCAGATGCATCGGAATATCTACACTGGATAAGATGCAATGCCATGGTGAAGGGATGGTTGAATATCTCCATGGATAAAGAGGTTCGTGCTAGCGTGAAATACGCTAAAACCGCTCGTGAGGTTTGGGTGGATTTGAAAGAAATATTCGGGAAGGAGAGCGCCCCACGCGCGTATGAACTTCGACAAACAATTGCCGCTACTCGCCAAAACAGAGCCTCGGTGTCGGCTTATTACACAAAATTAAAAAGCCTTTGGGAAGAAATCCAATCAATGACACCTTTGCCCAAATGCACTTGTGGAAAATGTGATTGCAATGTTGAGAAGGAGAATCTGGCCATAAGAGAGAAGGAACGTCTTTACGAATTTCTCATGGGGCTAGATGAGGAATTCGGAACCATTAAACACAGATTCTGGGTTCGAATCCACTTCCGAATGTAAGTGTCACTTTTCTCCTTGTATCTGAGGACGAGCAACAAAGGGCAATTACGGCCTTGAGAAAACAACCGGTTGAAGCAGCAACGTTTTCAACCCAAATCCGTGGTAATAATTTCAGCAACAATGGTGGCCGAAGCAACAATGACCGCAGAGCAGAACATAAGGCGGTGAATACAAATTTAAAATGTGATCACTGTGGCAAGACAAAACACACTAAAGATATGTGTTTTGAATTGATCGGGTACCCAGAATGGTTTCCAAAAGCTGGACGAGAAGGCAATCAAAAGAGGCCACCAGTCTCAATTCCTAAGCAGCCTCGGGCAGCAACGGTGAACTTTGATAGTTGTCCAATTCCAGGTGTATCAAAGGAACAATTTGACAAGATGCTGAAATTCTTCTCTCATCGCAGTGATACGTCTGATGAAGGAACTTCAAATCCTTCGGTAAACATGGCAGGTAAGATATCCTTTGATAGGTCGTGGATCATTGATTCCGGGGCAACGGAGCACATAACTTGTGACTCCAAAAATCTGTTTTTACAGAAGAAGGCAACTGGACCTCCCGTTCAGATTCCAAATGGAGATAAAATACCTGTGAAGGATGTTGGGAAGATGATTCTTCCGAATGGATTTGAAATTGATAATGTTTTGAGCATTCCCGAATTTAAGTGCAATTTACTATCAGTAAGTAAGCTCACGAAAGATTTAAATTGTGCAATGACCTTTTTTGCCAATTTTTGTGTAGTACAAGACTTACACTCGAGGAAGCTAATTAGTGCGGGTAGACTGTGTGATGGGTTGTATTGTTTGGAGCCGATGCAAGATGGAGGGGTGGCAATGTCAGTGGCAAAGACAGTGAGTTCTGAAATCTGGCATCAGAGGCTTGGATATGCCTCGAGTGAGAAAATTTCCTTCATTAGTAAATTTTCGAATAAAGTTAGTAGTGTTCAGTTGAGTCATTGCGAACCTTGTATGAAGGCAAAGCAAACTCGTCTTCATTTTCCGCATAGTTCCATAAAAACTCATGATTGTTTTAAGCTTATTCACTATGACATATGGGGAGGATATAAGACTAGTTATTTTTCGGGTGCTCATTATTTCCTTACTATTGTTGATGATTATAGTAGGGGAATTTGGGTTTTTCTAATGAAATTTAAGTCTGAAGCTCAGAATTATTGGACTGCCTTTTGCAAAATGGTGCATACTCAATTTGATAAGAAGGTGAAGAGAATAAGAGCTGATAATAGGGGGAGTTTAGATCAAATTTCATGATGAATTTTTATACTGATAATGGCATTCTATTAGGAACATCTTGCCCTAATACTCCACAGCAAAATGGAGTAGTTGAGCGTAAACATAGGCACATATTAGAGGTGGGAAGATCATTGAGATTTCATGCTAAATTGCCTATACGTTTTTGGGGAGAATGCATATTAACTACCACTTACATTATCAAACGTCTTCCTTCAAAAGCCATCAAGAACAAAACTCCTTTTGAAATTTTGTTCAATAAATATCCTGCCTATGACCATGTGAGAGTGTTTGGTTGTTTAGTGTATGCTCACGATAATAGTGGTAAAGGTGATAAATTTGGCGAAAGGGGGAGACCAGGTATTTTTGTTGGATACCCAAGTGGACAGAAGGGATATCGTGTATATGATGCCCAAACTAGACAGATTTTTACATCTCGAGATGTCACATTCTTTGAACATATTTTTCCTTGGCAAGATGACGACAAAGAGGTTGCAAATGACATTTTGTCCTTATGTGAGCAAAGTTGGGAACACAAATTTGCTCTTGACGGAGTTGGTCCATCTTTGCCAGTGCCACCTAATATTGGTACTAGTCCACCACCTCTTGTTTCAACCGAAGAAACAACTGAGGTAGTCGTGGAACCTTTTGAGGCATCAGGGAATGAGCAGCAGGCTCAGGGTACAACTGTGGGTCACAGAGACATAAGGCAGAGCACTAGAATCCGCCGGCAACCGAAGCACCTCTCTGGTTACGAGACTGATTTGCCACCCTCACTACAACATCCACAGTCTACTGTCCACTCAGTTACCTCGCAGGTATATCCTTTGTCCAATTACGTAGCATATTGTAAATTCACTAGTGCTCATAAATCTTTCTTAGCGGTCATCACTTCATACGATGAGCCAAACCATTTTACTCAGGCTGTGAAAGATCCTAAATGGAGAGAGGCCATGCAGAATGAAATTGACGCTCTTGAACAAAATGGAACATGGACACTTGAGCCCTTACCCCCTGGCAAGAAAGTAGTGGATTCCAAATGGGTGTACAAGATAAAATTCAAACCTAATGGTGAAGTTGAGCATTACAAGGCACGGCTCGTAGCAAAAGGGTTTACACAAGTCGAGGGAATAGATTTCCACGAGACTTTTGCCCCCGTTGCCAAGCTTGTGATAATCAGATGTCTTATTGCTGTTGCGGTCAAACAAGGATAGAACATTCATCAACTGGACGTAAATAATGCGTTCTTGCATGGTGATTTGAATGAGAATGTTTACATGAGAATTCCCCAAGGATTTGCAAAAGAGGGGGAAACTAGAGTATGCAAGTTGCAGAAGTTACTGTATGGTCTACGACAGGCATCTCGGAATTGGTACTACAAGTTTTCTAAGGCACTTCTTGAGAGAGGTTTTCGACAGTCGTGAGTAGACCACTCATTGTTCATATATCAGAAAGAAAAAATTTATACACTTGTCTTGATTTATGTAGATGATGTAATCATGGCGGGGACTGATATCGGCCATATTCATGCAACTAAATCCTTTTTGCATAACACTTTTGGCATTAAAGATTTAGGACCATTGAAGTACTTCCTAGGAATTGAGGTATCCAAAACATCTGATGGCCTTGTTCTTAGTCAAAGGAAGTACACACTTGACATACTTGAGGAAGCGGGCGTACACGGTAGTCGTCTGAGTGCTTTTCCTATGGAGCAAAACACGCAATTCAAAAGACCAAGCAATAGTCCACGTACTGAGCCGGGGACTTATCGTAGGCTTGTTGGATGTCTATTATACTTGATCGTTACACGACCCGACATAACCTATGCCGTCAACATACTTACTCAATTTCTTAGTGATCCGAGAAAGGAACATATGGAGGCTGCATTGCGTATTCTACGCTATTTGAAAGCCACAGCCGAACAAGGCATTTTTCTACCTCGTGATGGTGGACTTTGACTTGAAGCCTTTTGTGACGTAGACTACAGCCGGACAAGGCATTTTTCTACCTCGTGATGGTGGACTTCGACTTGAAGCCTTTTGTGACGCAGACTGGGCAGGGTGTAATTTTACTCGATGCTCATGTACAGGTTATTTTATCTCTCTTGGAGGTGCTCCTGTATCATGAAGGACAAAGAAGCAAACTGTTGTCTCTCGTTCTTCGGCAGAGGCCGAATATCGTGCAATGGCAGTCACAGTGAGTGAAGTGTTGTGGTTAAGGTGGTTGCTCAAGGATTTGCGAGCTTTGCAAGATGGTGGAACCATTTTGTACTGCGATAATCAGGCTGCTTTATACATAACAGCAAACCCAATTTTCCATGAACGTACCAAACACGTGGAGATGGATTGCTATTTTGTTCGAGAGAGGGTTCAATCTAGAGAAATATGTCCTACCAAAGTATCTACACAAGAACAGTTAGCCGATATCTTCACTAAAGCGTTAGGAACGGAACGCTTTCATACTCTATTGTCCAAGTTGGGCGTTCGAGATCTTCACGAACCAACTTGAGGGGGAGTATTGGAGCATATCACTTGTATATATTTTGCCTTAATTAAAGGGTTGCGTATCCTTAGCATGATTAGGAGTTTTTGTAATTTTCTTGATTGATTCTTTTTTATACATTCCATAATAATTTTTGGAATCTGGTTATATATATTTGACCATGTAGATGAATGAAATATGACTTCCGCATATCTCATATCTTCAATTCTAATAGTATGACATAATTGATAATATTTAATTTTGGGCAAACACTCCTGTGCACCAGGTGCACGGATAACACTCCTGTGCACCAGGTGCACGGATCTAAGATCCGTGCAATCCGGGTCGATCCGACCCGGATCCGTGAGTTTTTTTTTTTCCAGATTTTTGTCCTGACCTTTATGTTATAAATGTATGACCTTTACGTTATAAATGTGTGACATTTATGTACAACTGTCTCTACCTTTATGCACTGTAACTTAGGAAAAAAATGAAGATTTTTAACACAATTTGCACTATGTACCTTTATGTGATATTAATGTGACCTTTTATGTTATATTATGTCACCTTTATGTACAGATATTCTGACCTTTATGCATCTTTATATATTATATAAAGGTCAGAATATTTGTACATAAAAGTGACATAATATAACATAAAGGTCGCATTGATATCACATAAAGATGTAAAGTTCAAATTATATTGAAAATCTTCATTTTTTTTCTAAGTTACAGTCTCTAAAGGTCATGATAGTTGTACATAAAGGTCATACGTTTATAACATAAAGGTCACACATTTACAACATAAAGGTCACAACCTGAAGCAAAAAAAAAAAAAAAAAAAAAAAAGGAAAATTCAAAAACACGCGGTTCCGGGTCAAAAACCGGGTCGATCTGGATTGCATGTACACCAAGTGCACACAAGACCAACTCTTAATTTTGTGGGAGCATTTTAGACATTTTAGATGGAATATTGGAGTATTTTAGAGAGATTAAGTTATGTTACTGTTAAGCTTGTGGATGGGTTTATTAGTCCACAATCCATTTTTTACGAAGGATTTAGAGATGGTCTTATGTACCCCGGGGCACTGATCCTAGGATCCGTGCCCCCAACCCGACCCGGCCCACCATTTTTAATTATATATATTTTTTCTCTTTCTTCTGCAACACCCAACAACAGCCCTCCTCATCTTCTTCTTCTTCATCCTCCTACTTCTTCTTCATCTTTATATATATATTAGTTGAGTACACGTGCGTTGTACGTGGATAGACAAACTCGTGAGAACCATTTTCTGGTTGATTTTGTGGGTTTATTTGATTATTATAAATTAATGTCTTTTCAATTTAATATAGGTATCATAACAACAATAATTTATTAAAAAAATATTATTCGATTAAAAAATTATAGTTCCACTATTCCTACTAAAAAATAGAATAATAAATCTAAAACGAAAGATTATAATTCTAATTTGACCACTAACTATATCTTTTCTTGTTTGATCTTCTTTTCCATCTTAGTCCTCTTTCTTCGTGATTTGGTTAATAAATCTTTCATTGTATGATCCTCCTCACTGCTGAATACTGGATACATTCCTTGTTTTTTTGTCTTCCTAATTCTTTGTTTTTTCTTGTTTTCATAATCTGTTGTGGTGGCCACTATTATTGTCATTGTCGTGGTTGTATTGTTTAATTTATCATCTCTTATCTCCACGGGTTCCAACTTTTCTATTGCTTCAGCTACTGCACTCAATCTTCCTCCTTCAACTTTTGTATTGTAGTTTAGGACAATTAGAAAACGGACTTCACTTGCTCCTTGTAAGATCAACCGTCTGTAGTATTCAGATGTGCTTTAGCCCTGCATATGAAAAAGAACAAGAAAGATAGATTTTAGCAATCAATATAAAAATTCTTAGATTTTAGTTAATTTTTTTAAAATCATTTAACTAAAGAAATATTGTTACCTTCTCAATGGACTTCAAGTAGTCTTCTATTGAGCATCCAACATAAATTGATGTCGTGTCACCAAACATTGTTATTGTTGCTTCAAGATGACCTTGTATCACACTTAGTTTAACTATGTATCTGCAATCAATGAATTTATATATTTATAGTTGCATGTCATTGCACGTTTTATTTTATGATTTATAATTTTAATTTTTTACCTCGGTATTGTTTGCACTGGGTCATCTTTGCACTTTCTACATATTATATTTCCGTCATCTTTAGGTACCAATGTTGTGCATTTTTTGCATGCGTTGTACCATATTTTTGTTTCATTCTCTACCTTACCCACAACTCCAGTGAAATTATAACATGCATTCTACATTGAGAATGAATACATGATACAAAGTCTAATATAAAAACTACCAAATAATTTAAATATTTATTTATATATTTTAATGTACATGCATGGATGGAAAATAGAGTATAAATTGTATGGATGGCAAATATAGTATAAATTGTATTGAATATTTTAAAATCTATTAAGACCAATTTTTATATTTTAACTTCAAAGATAAGATTTGATAAAAGAAAAATAAAAAAGAAGACATCAAGTACAATGGAAAATAATTTTGCCTTTTGATTTCAAGCTTGACATGATTCAAATTTCACTAATTTAGTGTCTTTCAGTATAACGTATCATAAATTTAGTTAGATATACATCAACACAGTAACATTAACATGTCTCAATATTAACAATGCCCTTATTAACATCATCAGTTGTATAAACATTTGGAACTGAAAGATGATCGGACATTTCTTCATCATAGTCAGCATGAATAAGGTCAGATGAAGTGTTATCTATATCAGAATGATTATTAGAAGGGTGTTTAGAAGAAATATGATCATAAACAGGTAAATCATAAGATATGATCTTCATGAGTCGGATTTTGGAAAATGTCATTCATATGAGAATTTTCAAAACATAAAGACTCAACCACCTTATCTGTAAAAGCTTTATCAAACTAAGGATATATTGTTTCATAAAATTTAACATCTCTAGAGACAGAGACCTTATCAGAAGACATATCAAGAATTTTATAATATTTTGTGCCAAAAAAATAACCTAAAAACACACATTTAACAGCTTTAAGCTGAAACTTATGTCTATGTGCACTTAGTATTAGCAAAACATAAACAACCAAAACACTTCATATAACTAAGATCAAGAACTTTGTTAAAATGCATTTCAAAAGGCCACTTATTGTCTAAAATAGTTGAAGGAAGCCTATTAATAATATGTGCAGTAGTGAGAACACAATCACTTAATAAATTTAGAGGCAAACATGCTTGAAACAACAAAGCTCTAGTTACTTGTAACAAATGTTGGTGTTTTTTTTTCAATCAATCCATTATATTGAGGGGTTTCAAAATCTGATGTAAAATACCATGCTTATGATAAAAGTCTACAAGTAAAAATTTTGTGCCATTATCACTTCTTGTATTTCAATTTTTCAAAACCCGAGCAATTCACCAATATATGCCTAGAAGCTAATAATCATTCAAAACAAAATATCAAGGCAAGGTTGAAGAACAATGAGTTATGAATCCTAATTTGTAAGACTCCAAAAAGTCTACATAGGGATCTAACATGTAACCATGTCCAGAAATCAACAACAAATTTTATGCATCTAAACTACAATTAAGACAGATAAAATAGAAAAAAATGCTTCATAAGTACAATTCTCAACTAATATTCCGGAACAAAACATTATAGATGTTTGAAAAATATAGTTACATACCTTTGATAGGGAATCTTTTCTCATGATAAGATCTTCAAGAGACACCTCTCTTCCTCCCCTTATTCTTTGTGTCATTCTCAACTTGCATATTTCCAGTGGATCATGAATGGTGCTCGACAGTTTTGCAAGTTCTTTAGATATCAGACCTATTTGTATAGTTGAAATCGAAGTGGTTTGCAACTGGATCTCACCTAATCAAAGTTTACAATTTTAAAATTATATTTCATTCTCAAGACATTTGCATATATTCGTTGTCTTTATTTTCCTTTCAAAAAAATTAGGTGAGTTTTTGTTTTACCTTGAAATTCCTTTGTTGTGACCTTTGTAATGTCAATTGTTGGTTTTTGATCAACAATTTGCTGCAATTCTATTCCTTCATTCAATGACATGTCTTCCCAAAGAGAAATGTCAATGTAGTGGTGTCTACATATGAAACAAAAAAATTAAATTGGAATTTTTATTTAATTATTTTGTTTTGCTTGTAATTTAAATTTACATATTGTTTTCCTACTTTCTTATAAAAGATAGATTATACTTACTCTTCATCTATCAGAGTGATTTGTCTTACGGCCACTTTTTTGGGGTGTCGACAATTATGCTTTCCTTCACCCTTGTAAGAATTCCACATATATCTACATAAACCAAAAAAATTATTTAATGATTATTTTTTTAAATTATTGAAAAGAAATACAAATAAGAAATATAGGTACCAAATCTGTTGTGTTCCTCATGCTTACTACGTAAGTCATTGTACTTCACGTAGACATTTTTATTGTGGCTTTGGTCAATATTATTTGCAGTTTCCTTCACAGTGCTGAATTATTTTAAAACTAATTCTTTTTCCGGATGTACCGATGCGAAGTTGGTGTTTGCATCTTTGACCATCACATTTTCAATCAAATATGTGTTGTTTCTTTTGAATTCATTTCCAAATTTTTGGATGTCATCATTAAACATGATCATTCCAATTTGGCCTGCAAGAATAGGAATTGGTTAGTAAATAAATGAAAAAATTAAATCAAATACAATTGAAATAAATATACAAATGAAACTAAAATAAACTTGATCAGTATCAATCGACTTGACAATTTGGCTTTACTTTTAATTTATTTTTCTTTCAAATTGGTCAGTGCACAATTTTTTCTGAAGTATAGAAACAAAAATGTAATTGGAATCCACTTACCTCTTCATCCATCATTATCATTTTTTGAATTTTCACGGAATTATTTTTCCTTCAACATACTTGATGGCCAACTCTTAAAACCTTCAATCGTATTGAATTTGCTTTTTCTCCAATTTGCAAAAGTCTTATGGGTACATTTGTTTCTGTCGTCATGTTTTATCCTATAGTATAACTCTCATAAGAGAACCACACAACATAAATCGCTCATCAAAATAGCAAAATATTACAAGCTAATATTTTATAAGTGTTAGATAATGAATTGTTTAAAATAAAATCAAACATTACACAACGTGGTTAATGTCAATTTAATTATAATTTTTTTTAAATCGTAAAAAATAAATTTAATGATTATCTAATCGCATTCATACAAAGAAAGAAAATCAGGAAAAAAATATATAGCATGATATGTTTATGAATTATCGATTCAGGACAAAGTTCACGCATATCTTAATGTAATAAATTCCAGATAAATAAAGGTGTGGCCAAATACACTAATTACAAACTGATATATGTATGTACAACTTGTTTATAGGCGTGCTTGTTCCATGATACATAAATCATATTATGCTATCTTGAACAATGATAATAGGGAAAAAAGTTCAGACCTCGAAAATACAAATATACAAAAATTATAATATTAATAAAAAATAATCAAAGAATAATGACAGATTATCATCGATGATTGAAGGACCATAAGAATCCACAATTGGTTCTACTTACATAATCAGCTCCTATTTAACAAACTGGAGATATAATTTCCAAGAAAAGAAATAAAAGTTATTTCCATGACAGTACATCTCAAAATTTCAATAAATTAGAACCAAAGATCTTACATGGTAGCAATACTATAACTGTCTATATTGCATATATCAATATGAAAAAAAATTAATTAAAACCACTAATATATGAAAATTAGGGAAAAACAGAATCCAAGAAAAAGTCATGCAAGAAAAAGTAACAAAAATATACAATCCTCATGATTTTCACACTGATCACAAAAAAACATTAAAATTTTTTGAAGACAAACCACTATCACCAATTATGAAAACCTTGATGAGATAATTGTAATATGATTGTGCTCTTGCCAATGGTACTTGTTATGTTGTTGTATAAGTAATACAAATATTTCATATATATATATATATAGTGTGTTCATATTAAATTAGAATCCTAATAAACTTCTAATGCAATTAGATATACAGAGTTTTCCTTCATTAGGACTCTAAATTAAAGTTCTAATGAAATTCTAATTAAATTAGATATGGAGAGTTTTTTTAATTAGGATTTTAATTTACTAAGGATTAGTTAGGATTTTAAATTAGAATTATAATAAATTGGTTTCATAATTAAGTCAAAATTTTGTTAATGGAAGTTCTGAATACAACTCCATTATTTATCTCCACCATCCAATTCAGAACTCTAATTATGAGTTGTATCCAAAATTCTTATCGGTTATAGAATTTCCCGTCTTCGATTTCATATATAAACTAAATTTTTTTTTCTTTTAATAATATTTCAATTCTCAACTAAATCCTTTCAATTATTGATATCGCCTTCATATTAAATCAAATTAAATTAAAATTTTCATTGAATTTTAAAGAATTGGATGTATATTAATTTTCGTATAAATTAATATTATTAAAAAATATGCTTATAATATATTACTGAAAAGCTCTTTAAATATATATAAATATAAGACTAATTTTAGTTTAAGATTCAAAATGTTCAAGATTACAAAAGAAAAATAATCAAAACATGTAATTTTTTTAAAAAGAGTTTGAAATATAAAGGACTCTTATTTTTTATAATCAAATAGAAGTATATGGATTTTCCTCGAGTATTTCAGTGAGCTTCCGAACAATTCCTTCTGATACATGCGAATTAAGGCACATTCTATTCGTAGTTTCATTTTCAGTATCAAAAAAATATAATTGAAAATTAGTTGGTTTGTTTCCATTAAGACTCAAACTTGGGAGGTTGTGATAAATCATTCCCTGTACTCGAAAAGTGAAAACTCCTCGTCGTGCTGAAGCAAGCTCTTTATCCAATTTCACTCCAAATGAAGTGAATGAGAATATGGAATTGTATGAACGTATATTTTTTCTAAAATCAACAGATTCTTCCGATTGAGAAGTGTATAGTTCGTACAATTTCTCTCGAACTTCTGCAGCTGCAAATTTAACTTTTCTATTATCACAACAAAACGTGGGAGGCTCATACTCAAATCTTGTTGCTCCACAATGAATGCAACTTAGCATTTTTTTAGTTTATGTTCCCCTGTCATTCAAATTCATAATTAGATAAATATATTAATATAGAATTTTCAATTTTATATGAAATATGTACTTCAATACAAAGTTTAAAGAATATTAAAAAAATATACCTTCAGAGTTACTTAAATTTGCTTGAACTTGTAAATTATATGTTGCTTGTCTCTTTTCACGATTCTGCAAAACATGTTCTACATAGTCTTTTTTCTTAGCATCATTAAGATTTGCATATCTTCTATTTTGTCTAGCAAGTTTCCTTTGACGCCATATATATTTCGTCTCAGACATCGCCACTTTTCTTTGATTATATTTCAAAAAAAAAGAGTTACTAAAAAATTTTAGAAATAAGTTTTTGTTATGTTTATAAATCTTGTTTTAAAATTTGTCATCGTACTATAAATTAAAATTATTGGATTTAGTTGAAAAATAAAATCATACATACCTGTTACGACAACCTACGATTTCAAACTTTAAACTTCAATCTTTGATTACTTGTTGTAAACTTCAATCTTGAATTACTCATTGTAATCTGCTCGAACTCTTGACGTATAATCCTCATGAATTTCACACTGAGGTTAACTCGTGTGGGTATTTTGGCTATTGTCACATGACCCTAAATTAGACTTCTCGTTTAAATTTGCCATTTATTGATTGATTTTATATGTAAAGTATTATTTTAATCGAGTTAGGTCAAATAATTAATATTTGATAAATAAGAAGAGGTCAATATTTCAATTCTCAACTAAATCCTTTCAATTATTGATATCACCTTCATATTAAATTAAATTTATCATTGAATTTTAAAGAATTGGATGTATATTAATTTTCGTATAAATTAATATTATTCAAAAATATGCTTATAATATATCATTGAAAAGCTCTTTCAATATATATTAATATAAGACTAATTTTAGTTTAAGATTCAAAATGTTCAAGATTACAAAAGAAAAATAATCAAAACATGTATTTTTTTTAAAAAGAGTTTGAAATATAAAGGACTCTTGTTTTTTATAATCAAATAGAAACATAAAATAAATATTAAATTACGTTGCTATCCCTAATAAAGAGTTTTCTTTCATTAGGACTCTAATTTAAATGGATTTGATTTAATTATGTAGGAGGGTTAAAATTGGCATTATGAAAAATGGACGAAACATTCATACTTATATAGTGTAATAGATATGTATATATATATATATAAATGATCTGAAACACGCACATGTTGATTTTAATTTCCTATGTAGTGCTCTTTCAGTCGTTGTTGTTTGAAGCCACTGGAAGAACAGTGAACCCCATCAACGGCGTTGTGGGGCTCCTATGGACCAGCAACTGGCATGTCTGCCAAGCCGTCGTCAAGACCGTTCTCCACGGCGGCGCGTTGAGGTCAATCACAGAGTTTTTCAACGGTGAATCAGAGCCTGACGACGCTTCTAAGTGAACGGACATGTTCAAACTCCAAGACCCTAAGGTGCAAAAACGGTATCGTTTACCGGATGAGCCGACGAAGGCTAATTGTGTTGGCCGATCTTGATCTCGACTTGATGCTGGTTTTTTTCAGTGAAGAAAAAAAAGCCAAAGCGGTGAACCGGGAGCACATCAAATGAGGGGTACATGAAAGTTTTGTCAATGTGTTCTATCTTCTTTTTAATTTATTGAGAAAATTCTGAATAATTCATTTGTTTTTTATTGTTTTTCCAACCCAAAAGTCATATTCATCCAACTATTGCACTTCACTGTATACCTTTGAATGAAAACCAAACATTTTTTTTATTTTTTTCTCCAATTAGGGATGAAAAATAATAATAAAATATGTAAAATAAAATGTAAGGAACAATTTTTTTTAAAATTGCATTTGTGATACTTTAAAAATGCATATGTCATACCTTATATCATAAGTATCAATACCATAAAGGTAACTATGTAATACTTCAACGATGCATATGTAATACCTTATACTATAAACACTAATACTGTAAAGGTGGGTATATGTAATACCTTAAATGTGGGCATATGTAATATCTTATACTATAAGCATTAATACCTTAAAGGTAAATATGTAATACCTTAAATGTGTGCATATGTAATATCGTATACTATAAACATTAATATCTCAAAGCTAAATATATAATAACTGTTATGAAATAATTATATGAAATGTGGATGTCATTTACCCTTCCATCTTCCATGAGTTACACTCCTCCACTACATCCCCCACATATTTCCCATATTATGATTCATATTAATATGTATTAAATTAGTCCATGTGTGATTCTCCTATACATAAGTGGTTTGTCACCTTCATTTGTAATCTAAGACAAAGCTTGAGTACACTTGAGAGAGTAAAATAATATTCCTACATCTTGTGTTCTTTCTATTTTCCTCCATATTTTGTTTATTTAATATTAGTTTCACAATACATTATCAACACGACGAGTCTCTATCTTGGGAGTTAAAGTTGAAGATATATTTGGAGAAGTGAATTGGATAAGCACAATTATATATTTTGGATACTTTTGAGGTAACATCTTTCTTTTGATCTTTGTTTGTTTTCATTATAGCTAACCTTACAAAGTTAGAATTTGCATCTCTTGACATTAGTAGAAAGAATTATTTATCATGGGTATTAGATGCGGAAATTCATCTTGAAGCAATGGGCCTTAAAGATACCATTGTTGAGAAAAATAATGCCTTAAATCGGGTCAAGACAATGATTTTCCTTCGTCATCATTTGGATGAAGGGTTAAAAGTTGAATATTTGATTGTGAAAGATCCTCTTGTACTATGGATGGGTCTAAAACAAAGATACGACCACTTGAAGATAGTCGTCCTTCCAAAAGCCCATTATGATTGGCTCCATCTACGACTACAAGATTATGATTTGGCAATGTTCAAGAATACTTCTCAACTAAAATTATGTGGTGAAAATATCACTGATAATGATATGTTGGAGAAAACATTCTCTACTTTTCATGCCTCGAATTTGCTCCTACAACAGCAATATCGATAAAAGGGGTTTAAAAAGTATTCTGAAGTCATTGGTTGTCTTCATATTGGCGAAAAAAATAATGAATTATTATTAAAAAATCATGAGTCCCAACCCACTGGTGTGCTCATGGGCGTGGTCATGGTGGAAGCCGAGGACGAGGTGGTCATTATCGAAGACGTGGTCATGGAAAATATTCTCCTTATAATAATAACAATCTTGATTGTAGCAAGAAATAAATTATGTCTCCCAGAAGAGAGATAATGGAGAAAAGAAAAATTATGAAGATAAATGTTTTTGATATGGCATAGAAGGTCATTGGTTCCGTATCTGTCGAACTGCAAATCATCTTGTTGAACTTTATTAAGCATCCTTGAAAAGGAAGGATAAAAATGTTGAGGCAAATACAAAGGATAAAAATGTGGATACAAATCTTGTTGATGAAAATGTTGTTTATAATGGCCTAGATGATATGACTCATCTTGATGTGACCGATTTCTTTGTGGATCCTGAAGATCCCAAAATAAATTGAATGTTGAATACCCTATGTATTTTGAATTTTTATTATGAAGTTTATATGTTATAAATATATTTTGCATCTTTTATTAATATTTTGCATATTTTACTAATGTTTATGCATCTTTTAATTTTATATGTAATTTCTTCCTGAAGAAGAAATGGATGCCAAACTATTAGGATTAAATAATAATGGTGATTTTTGTGTAATTGATAGTGCTTCTACGCACACTATTCTTAAAGATAAAAATTATTTTTCTCATATAGAAAAGGGGATATAAATGTTAATACTATAAGTGGTAGTGCAATCTTAATTGATGGCTCCGAAAGAGCCACCATATTTCTCCCCGAAGGAACTAAAATTGTCATAAATGATGCACTATTATCTTCCAAGTCTCGTAGAAATTTGTTGAGTTTTAAAGATATTTGCCGAAATGGATATCATATCGAGATTTAGAATGAGAAGAATGTTGAATGTTTGTTGATTACAAAACTATTTCTGAAAAGAAATATATATTAGAAAAGTTGTATTCATTTTCTTCTGGCTTATATTATACAAAAATAAATACAACTGAAGCACATCACCTAGTAAACCTGAAGTCCATACAAAAATTAATTGTTAGGCCTTCACCAGCTAAAGTGGGGATTGAATCCCTTGCATTTATAGAAGGAATTCATGGTGATATATGTGGGCCTGTAGATCCACCATGTGGACCATTTTGATATTTTATGGTGTTAATTGATGCATCAACAAGATGGTCACATGTATGTTTATTGTCTTCTTGCAACCTGGCGTTTGTGAGATTACTTGCTCAAATAATCAAGTTGCGAGCACAATTTTCTGATTATTCAATTAAGGGAATTCGTCTAGACAATGCTGGTGTATATTCATCAAATGTTTTTTTATGGTTATTGCATGTCCATTGGAATAAGTGTTGAATATCCTATGGCACATGTTCACACACAAAATGGTCTAGTCGAATCATTTATTAAATGTCTACAATTAATTGCTAGATCATTGCTAATGAAATCAAAACTCCCATTATCTGTATGGGGATATACTATATTATATGCATCAACACTTGTGAGAATACAACCGACAAGTTATCACATTTATTCTCCCCTACAATTAGCATTTAGTTATAAGCCCAATATCTCTCATATATGAATTTTTGAATGTGCGGTTTATGTTCCAATTGTACCACCTCAACGTACTAAATTGGGCCCCCAACGAAGATTGAGAATTTATGTCGGGTATGGATCACCTTCTATAATTAAATATATTGAGCCATTAACAGGTGATTTATTTACTGCAAGATTTACAGATTATCATTTTGATGAATTATATTTCCCGACATTAAGGGGAGGTAAAGATCAATCAAAAAAAAGAAATCAATTGGAGAACAACATTTGATTTTCTTGATCCTCGTACAAAAGATTGTGAACTTGAAGTTCAAAGAATTATACATTTACAAAAAATTACAAATCAGTTACCGGATGCATTTAATAACTCTAGAAGAGTTACTAAATCACATATTTCTGCAGAAAATATGCCGGTAAAAATTGATGTCCCTCAAGGACAAATACTAAGTGTTAATGAATCCAAAGTACGCCTGAAGCGTGGGAGACCTCTCGGTTCCAAAGACAAAAACCCTTGAAAGAAAATAAGGTGAATAATAATGAAGAATTTCAAATTATAAATAGTGACAAAAATCAATCTCCTGAAGAGATTGCCTTTGAAGATGTTGCTTCTAAAGAGCTAGCTCCCAAAGAGAATGAAATAATAGAAACTTCTATAAATTTTGTCACTATGAGAAAATGTTGGAATCGAAGAGAAACAATTATTTATAATATTTTTGCAAATAATGTGGCACTTGATATATGGAAGAAGAAGAGGATCATGAACCCAGATTGGTTGATGAATGTCGGCAGAGAAATGATTAGTCAAAATGGAAAGATGCAATCCAATTTGAATTGGATTCACTAGCAAAATGAAAAGTTTTTGAACCTGTAGTTTGAACACCTGAACGTGTGAAGCCAGTGGGATATAAATGGGTAAGGAAAAAATGAGAAAAATGAAATTATGAGATATAAAGCTCGTCTTATAACCCAAGGTTTTTCTCAAAGACCTGAAATTGATTATGATGAAACATATTCCCCCGTAGTGGATGCAATCATATTTAGATATCTTTTAAGTTTTACCGTACATGAAAAACATGAAATGCGTTTGATGAATGTTGTGACTGCATATTTATACGGTAATCTTGAAAATAATAACTACATGAAAATCCCTAAAGGATTTAGCATGCCTGAAGCATGTAAGTCAAATCGTAGAGAACTTTATTTTATCAAGTTGTAGAGGTCATGTATGGGCTTAAACAATGTGGACGTATGTGGTATAATCGTCTTACTGAATGTTTAGTTAAATAAGGATATACCAATGACCCAATATGTCCATGTGTTTTTATAAAGAAAAATGGGTCAAAATTTGTGATAATAGCAGTGTATGTTGATGATCTCAATTTGATTGGAACTTCTGAAGAGTTACAAAAAGTGGTGATACATTTAAAGAAAGAATTTGAGATTAAAGATTTTTGAAAGATTAAATTATGTCTTGGTTTACATATTGAACATCCAGAAGGTGGAATTTTTTTCCACCAAAGTACTTATACCCAAAAAGGTATTAAAGCAATTTTATATGGAAAATGCACATCCATTAAGTACCCCAATGGTCGTCTGGTTACTTGTTTCTAATCAGGATTCTTTTAGACCGCAAGAAGAAGGTGATAAGATACTTGGTGATGAGATATTTGGTCCTGAAGTACCATATCTTAGTCCAATTGGTGCACTAATGTATCTTGCAAACTGTACAAAACCTGATATATCATTTCTCATCAATCTATTGACAAGATTTAGTTCATCTCCTACATGACGACATTTGAATGGTATTAAACATATTTTTCACTATCTCCAAGGAACATCTGATCTTGGTCTATTTTATTCAAATAAATCTTGACCTGAATTACTTAGTTATGCTGATGTTTGGTATTTATCTGACCTACATAAAGCAAGGTCTCAAACTAGATACATATTTATAAGTGGTGGTACGGCCATTTCATGGCGATCTACAAAACAATCACTAGCTACCATATATTACAATCGTGCTGAGATTCTAGCAATTCATGAGGCCAGTCGAGAATGTGTTTGGCTAAGATCAATGACCCATCATATTCGAAAGAATTGTGGGTTATCACATGACAATGAGAATCCTCCAACAATATTGTATGAAGACAACGCGACTTGTATAGCTCAATTAAAAGGTATATAAAAGGAGATAAAACCAAACATATTTCACCAAAATTCTTCTTTACTCATGAGTTACAAAAGAATGCTGAAATCGACGTGTAATAAATTCGATCAAGTGAAAATTTGGCTGGTTTATTTTCTAAGGCATTACCGACTGCAACATTCAAGTAATTGGTGAAGCATATTGGAATGCATCGATCAAAGGATCTCAAGTTATGTTTGAATCAGGGGGAGAATCAATACATAAAGTAATATGTACTCTTTTTCCCTTATCTAGGGGTTTTTTACCATTGGGTTTTTTCCTAGTAAGGTTTTTAACGAGGCATATTCTTTATATAATGATGGACATCCAAGGGGGAGTGTTATGAAATAATTATATGAAATGTGGATGTCATTTACCCTTCCATCTTCCATGAGTTGCATTTCTACACTATATCCCCACTTATTTCCTATATTATGATTCATATTATTATGTATTAAATTAGTCCATGTGTGATTCTCATATAAATAGGTGGTTTGTCACCTTCATTTGTAAGCTAAGACAAAACTCGAGTACACTTGAGAGAATAAAATAATATTCCTACATTTGTGTTCTTTCTATTTTCCTCCATATTTTGTTTATTTCATATTAATTTCACAACAATACCTTAAATGTGCGCATATGTAATACCTTATACTATAAGTATTAATACCTTAAAGGTACAATATTATTATAAACAAAACATAAATTATTACTTAAGGTATTACTTGTTACATGTAAAGATATTATTGGTATAATTTAAAGGTATTACTCATATACGAGTGTAAGTTTAAAATCTTAAAATTTCAAATATTTCATCATCTTCTTCCTCTAAATTTCTGCAAATCGTGATTTCATCACCTTCTTCATAAATTATTTTGCAAATCATGATTTCATATATTATTCTTCTTCTCTCATCTTCTCACTTGAAGAAAAGAGAGATATGAAGTAATTTTCCACTATTTAATTTTATTAGAAATAAAAATAATGAAATTTGTGTAATCTATTATTGCCATCTATTTTTATGCTTCAAAATGATTTTAAAGTCTCGAATTAGAAAATAAATTTTTTTTTGTTCGTGAATTGAAAAATCACAAAACTTAAAAACCAACAAATAAATGAAACATTATTACATAGTTTTCCACAAATTAAATAATTAATACAAAATGAATGATATTTAAGTTTGATATGGATGCTCGAAATGAGTGCAAGATTTGTGAGGAAGAAGGACTATATATTTTCTGGAAAAAAAAGAAGAAGCAAAATTTTGTGTTCAAAACCTTGCTTCAATAGAAAATATAATCAAAGTTAAACAAAGAAAAAAAATGGAGGATCAACCTTGTTTCGTGCTCTTCATCCCTCTTCCAACTGGGGTTGATGTCACGCCCCGGTTTCTTTCCATAAAATATCAGATTTTTTCCTTGTGGGCGTGAAGAAAGAAAGGGGAAAAAGACGTGCATAAAATTAAACAGAAAACTTTGGAAAAGACAACACACATTTTTATACATGCAAAACCTCGGCGTTTAACCGAATTAAAACATTTAAAACAATGTAGCGGAACATCATCAGGATCCGTAGAGAAAAGGAAAAGAGTTTATCTTTCGCAAATGTGAATCAATAAAACAACGTTTCATCATGAGGCTTTGAGAACAAAAAGAGAATCTTGATACGGCACCACCCTCTCTACGCGTCTCGACTTTCTTCATCTCCTATAGTGTGAGTACAAGTGGGGGGTGAGTGCGTTGAATACGCCCGTGGTAAATTTCAAATATTAAGGTTCGTTAAGCAATTAAGTCATTTTTAAATTTACGAATACAACAATTAGACATAGCACATATAATGCATCGCACATAAAATACAGACACACCACTCTAAGAGTACTCAACTAACGTATGGTGTTTTTTATGGGCCACCAGTCCATCCCTAACGACGTATGGTGCTTTTATGGGCCACTAGTCCATTCCTAACGTATTGGTGCTTTTATGGGCCATCCGTCCTTTTTTTTAACATGACTTTTTGGACTTCCGTCCTTATTTAACATTTACATAAGGTATGCATGAAGAAGTAATAACACATCATTTATTCCAAGGCACGTAAAGTTCAGTCAATCCATAGTATACATTATCATTTAATAATCATTGTTTCACATTCATGCATCTGATCAACATTAGCAATACGCATTAGATGCTGAAACATAACGACGGTTAAGGTTTAGAAGTTACCCCCACCTTGTTCGGTGGTTACTACGTGAGTCACAAGTATCCAAGACTTGATATCTCGATTCTCAATCCAATTGATATCAATCCAACTGATAGCCTACAAAAATTATGGTGATTCTTAGATCCTTAATACGCTTAAAACTTATATTTAAAATGTATAAAGATAGCCGCAGAGAAGAATCATTCGATAGAGACGAGACGGATCGATATATCAAGAGATTGAGGTTGACAAGACGAGAGTGAAAGATCAGTTTATAAGGCTGAGATGAAAGAGGGTAAGATAAGGGTCGTAATGCAAAAAGAATGAGCTCGATCGTAGTTGAAACGAGCTCGAACGAAGCGTTTTAAGGTTGAGGGGTATTTTGGTACTTTTGGTCAAAGGATTGACTTTGACCGGGCCCCGACTCCTGGTCGATCGGACGTACACAAAGACTCGGTTCGACGTGTGAAAATACTCGACGGTGCGCGCTCGGCGTGCATGACGGTACCCAGCACGCGCACAGGATCCCCGTCGTCCACGCCCGCGCGCGCGGCTTCCGTCGTCCATGCCCAGCGTGCGCTGGATCCCCGGTGCCCGCGCCCGCGCGCACGACTGCCGGGACGCCCGTTTCCCATCGTTCGCCCGTGCGCGCGTGCATCCGTCCCCGACGCACGCCCCCGCGCGCGTACCCGGCACCCAGCGCGCGCACCACCACCACCAGCAACCACCACCGGCGGCGGCGGCGGCCGGAAAAAAATTTAAAGAAGAGAGAGGAGAGAGAAGCTTACTTATTTTCCGTCGCTTTCATCGTTTTGAAAAACTATAACCTTTGAAATGAAGGGCCCCCTATTTATAGATTTTAAAAGTTACCATTTACCAATGTAAAATTAATTTACCGTTCATTAAAATATTATTTTATTTTTACCCTTCATCAAGATTTTTACATTTTTCTTCGCCATTTGAGCTACAGGTCTCCGATTGATCTCTAGTTTTTTTCTATCTTCTCATTTTTCCGTCGCGCATCTTATGGTAAAATAATATTCTCTGTTCCATGACTTAATTATTCTTCCATCTAAAACATGCATTAAACATATTTCTAAAACGCACGTAAACAATTAAAACTTAATGCACATAAAATATTTAATTAAGGGTTTAGTTATTTAATTAATCAATTATGCTTCGTTTTTGGTCCGGGATGTTACATCCTTTACCCCTTAAAAGAATTTTGTCCTCGAAATTAAACGTGTACCTAAGAAATCTCATCCTCTTATTCCTATGTTGTTTCGTCCTTTCCAATCCTCGTCAAGGAACTTGCAGGACTTGGCTATTTGGCTAAGCTCGATGTTTTAAGCTTTTGTCAGTCCTGAGCTTCTCCAATTCTTTCTCGAACTTTTCTAACCCATTCAACTTCTGTTTCTCATTCTTCTCATTTTTCAACTCAGGTCCCTATAAACTTAGTGTTCTATCCCTTGGGTCACCTGCCTCTAGGTCAATCTCCTCGGGATCCTCATCGAGATCATCATCCTCCGACTCCGAATTACTGCTAGACAAATCGTAGGATCCCGACTTAGGAGTAGTCGGATGGCCGTGTCGGCCCCACAGCTCTAGCATCTCCCTTGCCACATTTCCCAAGTCGGCGAAGGGTGTGTAATCTATCGGGGAATGTACGAGCTTATCCCTATAGACTAAACGCGCCCTAGTCTTCCACTCATAGGGTAAAGTATGAGTCATGTGTAGACACGTCTAAACACCATATCGTTGTATAGTGAGAAGTTGTAACGCCCCAGAATCTTTTTGTAAAAATATCAGAGTTTTTCATCTTTGAGCGTTAAGAGAGAAAGTGAAAAGAGACGTACATGATATTTAAAAGAAAGAATAAGGAAAGGACAAGGAGTGTTACACTTGCAACATCGGTTACAACCGATAATATAGAGTTTTAAACCTTACGCAGCGGAAAAACATCAGGATCTTTTACAAAGAAGGAGAAATACAGTTTTCTTTTACAAACGAACAACCTATCTTTAAAAGATAAAACCAGAAGATGGACACAGCTGATAGGACACCCCTCTCTCTACGCGTCTTCACTTTCTTCATCTCCTGTAGTGTGAGTACAGGTGGGGGGTGAGTGCGTTGAATACACTCATGGGGATGAAATCGCCCTCTTATAACAGTCCACAGATATAAAATACCGGAAATATAACACTCAGTCACGTTGTCACAGTATAACATGAACACGTAATCATAGCATAAGATCACAACATTTAGTATTTCTCAATCATGCTTCAAAATAGGGAAAACCATAGACAGATAAAGAGATAGCAATTACCCCCACCTTGTTCGGTGGTTACCACGTGAGTAGCGAGTACCAAAGGTCCCGTGTCTTGGATCTCGTGTCTCAAACCCGGTGTCTCAAATCCCGTATCTCGATGTTCAATCAAACTGATAGCCTACATACGTTACGGTGTTCTTAGATCCTTAATAATGTATAATTAAAGCGATAAACGATATCGGATAAGAGACGATCGATCGAGACAAGACGGATCGGTAGATCTAAAGATTAGAGTCAAAGAAACGAGAATGGAAGGATCAGTTCAGCCTCTGATATGAAAGAGGAAGGAATTTGGATCACATAGGAAAAAGAATGAGCTCGATTGGAGTTGAAACGAGCTCGAACGGAGCATTTTAAGGTTGAGGGGTATAAAAGTAATTTTGGTCAAAGGGTTGACTTTGACCGGGCCCACGACCCGCCCAGCTCGCCTGCGCGGACTCGCCACCTAAACGGCCTTCCAGCCGCCGCCGGCCGGCGAACCACCGGTCGCCGGCCACACCCTCGGATTCCCCACACTTCAGGCTACTAACTCCGGCCAACGGCGGCCACGACGGCGCCGTCTAACTCTGCCAACACACCTGCAAATACAGCCCGTCGCCCAGCTTTCCGACGGTGGCCTGCTTGACCAGGCCACTTCCCGGCGCCACCTAGAGCGTTAGCGCCTCCCCCTTCCGCCGCCACTTACCTCTCCGGATACCTTGCACCGCCGTATACCACCTCCGGCCATCCCTCTCCGGATTCCGGCATGAATAGTGCCTCAAAAATACGCCGCAAAACCCTTTGATACACTGATTTTTCCAGAAATTCCAACTCCAACTAAAACTCCGGCCGGCGACTTCCAGTCGCCGGCAACCACTCCCAGCACCTCCACCGACGACCCCTCGTCGCCGGCAACCTTTCCCGGCCAGCCCAACACCCTTAACCATACATATGATGTTGCTCCGATCCAAAGCTCCGGTTCTTCAACCCAAAAAATCAAAATTCCAGACTTGTAAACCTGCAAAACAAACACCGGGAGGGGTTCCCGGCGATGGGACTCCGACGCTCAAGTCAGAAAAAAGGAAGAGGATATTTTTTTGCAAGTGTACGTGTGTGTATTTTTATTATAAGTGTGCATAAGAAAAAATAAAGAATGAGAACAAGAGTATATATAGACTCCCTGGGATATGAGTTGGTTGAGATTCATCCGACAAAATATGGGATACGGACTAACAGATCCGCTGAAATAGCGGTTAGTTAGGATCAAAGTCTGTCCGCCACATTCCATGTTAATCAGTTCGCTGTTATGACATCGAACTAAATCAGTTCCTTTTTCATTAGTTCGATCATAGGGCTGTAACTAAGTTCGCTTAGCTTCGCCATATACCAGTTTTCCCTTGTATCTTATAACTAAGTTAGTACGTCATCGTATTTCCCACACTAGCTTGAGCTTCGTTAGTTCGATCAGAAGATGGCCGAACAACTTGTT
Source organism: Scutellaria galericulata (assembly GCA_946896805.1). Taxonomy (NCBI): domain Eukaryota; kingdom Viridiplantae; phylum Streptophyta; class Magnoliopsida; order Lamiales; family Lamiaceae; genus Scutellaria; species Scutellaria galericulata. Next base: position 10,644,654 of record OX335787.1, on the reverse strand, counting down.
TCTCAATACTTCAGCAGCCTTGACTTTGGTCTCAGTTCGGCTTCTAAGACAAGGACTCGGTTCGACTTGGTTCAACTAGGTTCGGTCTATTAAGAGAGAAAATCGGTTCGTCTTAGTTCGACCATATCAAGTACTCCCCCCCTTTGAATTGCGTGTTTACACGCAATATCGGAGTTCGATAACTTATTAGCCGAACACTTAGCGCGCCTTCCCAAGACGAAACGTCTCTTCAGCCGCTTCTGTCCCATCTTTGGGACACGTGGCCCGATTGGATTCCCGCCCAGCACCCTTTTGTCTTCCACCGTTGGATTTCATCGCATCTAACGGCTGGAAGTGCGCGACTTTTCACCTTTTCCCCCCAAAAACCGATAAAATCTCTCTATAAATACGCCCTTCATTAGGTTGAAAAACCTTTACGCCACAAATCACTGTAGCTTATCTTCTTCAAGTTTTCATCTCCGATCTCTAGGTTTCTTCGATTGTTACAGGTACCCATCTTCTCCTCTTCCTTTTTCGTTATTTTTCAAATGGCCACCTCCAGTTCAATGGTACAGGCTTCTAAAAACTCAAGGCGAAAAACCGTAGATATAGTATTTTCTTCCACAAAAACCACCCAGACCCATCTAACCTTACTAAGCTCACTCTTGGTGGGCGGTTATTCTGTGGCAATTCCTAGCCCAGAAGACCGACCCCATCGAGCTCCAATCGGTCATCAGACGTGGTTCCTTAAACATGTCTCCCTCGGCTTAGTTCCCCCTGTTCATCCCTTCTTTTTAGAAATTGGTTCGGGTTTCGGCGTATGTCCGAACCAATTACATCCCAATTCAATAAGTTATATTGTATCATTTTATATGGTATGTAAATGGATGGGGGTCGATCCTACTTTCGAACGATTTCGATCTTGCTTTGTTTTGAAAAACGCCAATCCTTTCCGTTTTTACTTGAGCCCTCGCAGGGGGGAAAGGCGAGCTACTTTTCTATCTCCTGGGGATGAAAAGGTCAGTTCCTGGGAGAGGTATTATTTTTTCATTCGCGGACCAGCGAACCAACCTTTGAATTCTCTTTCCTGGGTCCAAACTTCTACCCAATCTGATCCTCCTCCTCCTGATTACCAAATCTCTGTTTTGAATAAATTTTTTGACAAAGGGTGGTTCGACGTGGTCCAACTAAGTTCTTGTGAATCGTTGCTGGCATTCTGGGGGTTCTACCCGAACAACCATGTTCCTTCTCGATTTAATCTAGGTCAATCCTTTTAATTCCTGTCATTTATCGTGCTAATACGAACTGCTTGGGTGCATATTGGCTTACCCACGCCTTTTTGCAGATAGGAAAATGAATCAATTTTTCAGCTTCGCCGATGAGGTCCCTGAGGAGGAGAGGACTCCCTATTCGCCTTCTTAGAGTTGCGTGAATACTGTCTTAGCTGCGTCCTTCAAACAGGCGGAAGAAACTCGCCTCGCCGAGCTAGCCAAAAGGACTCCAGGCCCAACTGATCATGTGATGCAAGAGGGTGTTCTCCCCGAGAGATCAGAATCTGCTTCGCTGGTCACACTGCCCACTGCTGAAGCCCCTTTCAGTTCGACTACGCCCACTGTTCCCTCGTTTGATCATGTCGATCTGACCGAGGAGGTCGCAGAAGACGCGGCGAAGGCTACGCCTTCTCTTCAAGGGAAGAAGAGGGGGCCTACTAGTTCGCGAAAATCCGCGGACAAGAAGCAGAAAACAGCTGAGGCGCCCCCCGTTAGTTCGGAGGTCTCGAGGGATGTGGTCGTTCAGAAGGGGAAAGCGGCAGAGGTTGAGGAGGATGCTGAGGCCAGAGATATAAGGTTAAATCTTGCTCGCCTGGCGAACGCGAGGAAGTTTTTTGAAGGGTTAAGCAAGAGGGCTCTTCGTCGCCGGGACAAAGCTTTAGAATACCGCCATGTAGCGGAAGAAAAGGATGAGGAGAAAAAGGCGCTGGAGAGCGACCTGGCGATCCATTCTGACCAGACGAACAAGTTGTCCACTGAATTGGAGCAGTGCCAGGTCGAACTCGCAATGGCTCGGTCGGAGGTATCGAAAAGGGATGATTTGCTGTTGGAGAAGGAGAAGTTCGCCACGGAAAAACAGGAGCAGCTCCTGACTGTTGAAGCGGAGGTTCGGAAGCTGCGGGAGGATTTAAAGCGGGAGGAGAGTGCGCGGAATCAGTTCGCGGAAAATTCGAGGATAGAGGGATTCCGAGCTGGGATTACAGAAGGCTTCCATCAATTCGCTCAAAGCTCGGAGATAGAGCTAATAGCTGAAGAGTTTCGCGAGAGGCTCTTTAATCGCTTGTGGAATTCCATGCTTTTCCTCTCCAAGGCTGCTCCCATGGCCGAAGCCTATTTCAGGGAAGGTGTTCGGTTGTGTCAAGAAGAGGTGAAGGAAGCTCAGCTCGAGTCCCAGCTCCGATTCCGTCTTCCTTCGCTTGGTAAGAAATTGGAGCAGTCCTTCCCGATTCCTCCCGGTTGGCAAGGGGATCCGAACGAGGATGTTGATGCCAGATGGTGGGCAGGATTTCTTCAGCAAGCCATTTCTGAAGTCCTTCCAAGTACCAGTTCAACTATTCAACTCGAGGAAGATACTTCAAATCTTATGGTGGATCTTCCTGATGAGATGTTCGATCCTTCTGCACCGCCGACCTCCGCTGCTGAACCTTCTTCCAAAAAGCTTTCTGATGATACTTTGTAAAAAAATTTCACATTTTTTATCTAGAACTATTCTGTATCTTTTATGATCAATCCATCGAATTTCCTATTATAATTTTGTCCATTCCTATTACAAGTTATTCACGTCACAAACTTTATTAATAAGCGAATGGACCATAAGATATGCAAGCCTTAGTTCGAATAATCAACACTTTGTAGTTTGTTTAATCGGGACACTCCGAGGGAGTGTTTTCATTCCGAGGGAATGTTGAAGTTCGCTCAATCGGGACACTCCGAGGGAGTGTTTGCATTCCGAGGGAATGTTGGAGTTCGCTCAATCGAGACACTCCGAGGGAGTGTTTTCATTCCGAGGGAATGTTGAAGTTCACTCAATCGAGACACTCCGAGGGAGTGTTTACATTCCGAGGGAATATTGAAGTTCGCTTAATCGAGACACTCCGAGGGAGTGCTTACATTCCGAGGGAATGTTGAAGTTCGCTTAATCAAGACATTCCGAGGGAGTGTTTACATTCCGAGGGAATGTTGAAGTTCGCTTAATCAAGACACTCCGAGGGAGTGCTTACATTCCGAGGGAATGTTGAAGTTCACTCAATCGAGACACTCCGAGGGAGTGTTTACATTCCGAGGGAATATTGAAGTTCGCTTAATCGAGACACTCCGAGGGAGTGCTTACATTCCGAGGGAATGTTGAAGTTCGCTTAATCAAGACATTCCGAGGGAGTGTTTACATTCCGAGGGAATGTTGAAGTTCGCTTAATCAGGACACTCCGAGGGAGTGCTTACATTCCGAGGGAATGTTGAAGTTTGCTTAATCGAGACACTCCGAGGGAGTGCTTACATTCCGAGGGAATGTTGAAGTTCGCTCAATCGAGGCACTCCGAGGGAGTGCTTACATTCCGAGGGAATGTTGAAGTTCGCTCAATCGAGACACTTCGAGGGAGTGTTTACATTCCGAGGGAATGTTGAAGTTCGCTCAATCGTCATGCATGATAGTAGTAAAGCAGAAAAATGACACAATGATATAACGTGGTTCGGTCAAATCGACCTACGTCCATGGGGTAAATGTTTCTTATTTCATAAAATAGCAGGAATTTAAAAAGTAATAAACAACCTATATATACATGAATCTTCAAGCATAGAACTTCTTCAAATGACTCACATGCCAAAGTTTGGGTAACCTCTTACCATCTTCATCCGTCAGTTCGTAAGATCCTCCCGAAAGAATCTTGGAAACTATGTACGGACCTTCCCAAGTAGCATCCAACTTTCCAATTTCAACCAGGGCGTCAGCTTGCCTTAGTACCAGATCTCCTACTTGGAATTCCCTTCTTCGAACTCTTTTGTGAAACGCAGCTTGAACGCGTCTTTTATAGAGCTCGTGTCGAACTCGGGCTTCATCCCTCAATTCCTCCAGAAACATTAGGTCAGTTCTAATCAACTCCTCGTTTTCTTGTGGTTCAAAATTGGTGATCCGCAAAGCTTCTCCTTGAATTTCTGTTGGAACTACTGCTTCCATCCCAAACGCCAAACTGAAAGGACTCTCTCCCGTCGTCGTCCTAGTCGTTGTTCGATATGCCCACAGTACTGATGGTAGTTCATCCACCCAGTTCGAATTCTCAGATTCGAGCCGCTTTTTGAGTCCATCCACTATGATTCGGTTTACTACTTCGACTTGGCCATTTGCTTGTGGATGTGCAACTGCGGTAAACACTTGCACAATTTTCATCTCTTCGCACCATCCCGTGATTTTCTTTCCTCGAAACTGAGCTCCATTGTCTGATACCAAAACTCTTGGCAAACCAAATCGGCAACAAATATTCTTCCAAACAAAGTGTATCATGTCAGCTTCTGTAATTTTGACTAGAGGTTCGGCTTCGACCCACTTAGTGAAGTAATCTACTGCTACTACCAAAAATTGTTTGCTTCCCCTGGTTTTCACAAACGGACCAACTATGTCGATTCCCCATCTAGCGAAGGGACAAGGCGAACAAGTAGTTAGCATATCTGCAGCTGGCGTGTGGATTCGCCATCCATGTTTCTGACAAGATTCACATTTTCTAACAAGCTCCTCAGCATCATTCTTCAACGTGGGCCAATAAAACCCAGCTCGTACCACCTTCCGAGCTAAAGCTCTTGCTCCAGAATGTTCGGCACATCCTCCTTCATGAGCTTCTTTTAACACCTTAATCCCTTCTTCTTGAGATAAGCATCTTGCATCCGTTGGTAAAAAGGTTTTTCTGTATAATAATCCGTCAATAACATAGTAGAAACGAACTTGCCTTTCTAACCTCTCTAACTCTTTCGCTGTTCCTTCCCTTTTGCCCTCCAAAAAATGTAAGAAAGGGGTTCTCCAATCGGTCTCTGCCTCGTCGATATTCATAACTTCACTTTCTCTTCCAACACCCATCACAGTAATACTTCTCTGCGAACAGTCTTGCAACGAACTGCCTATCTTCGATAGAAAGTCCGCCTTTTCATTTTCACTTCTGGGGATCTGTTCAATTTGAAGCTTTTCAAATCTGTTCTCCATATCTTTGATTTTGTCCACATAGGAAATCATCCTATCTTCTTTGACTTCACACTCATTTCGGAGTTGTTGTGTTACCAACTGTGAATCTGATTTCACTGTTAAGTGGCGCGCTCCAGCCTGTTCGGCTATCTTCAAACCCTGCAAAAAGGCTTCATATTCTGTTTCATTGTTAGATGCTTTGAACAAGAATTTTATGGCAAACTGTAATTCATCCTTTTCTGGACTAATCAGCAATATTCCAGCTCCGGCTCCTCGATGAGATGAGGATCCATCTACAAACAACTCCCACTCCTTCTTTTCTTGTGCTCTGGTTGTTTCTTGGATGAAGTCCGCCAAGGCCTGACCTTTGATAGCTGTTCGAGGTTCGTACTTGATGTCAAACTGACCCAGTTCGATGGCCCATTTGACCAATCTCCCTGATGCCTCAGGCTTTTCCAGAATGGTGCTCAACGGATGATCTGTTCGCACTGTTATCTCATAACTCAAAAAGTATGGCCGTAATCTCCTGGCAGCAGTAACCAAAGCATATGCCACCTTTTCGATCTCAGTATATCGCACTTCGGCTCCTTGAAGAACTTTACTGACGAAGTAGACAGGGAACTGGTCCTTCCCTTCTTCTCGCACAAGAACCGAACTAACAGATTCTTCGCCAATCGCCAAATATACCAGCAGCGCTCCTCCTTGAATTGGCTGCTTCAATAATGGAAGTGAAGAAAGGAACACTTTTAAGTCGTCAAAAGCCTTCTGACATTGTTCGTTCCATCCGAACTGACTATTCTTTCTAAGGACTTTGAAGAAAGGCAATCCTTTATCCGCCAATCTTGATATAAACCTGCTTAGAGCAACAACTCGACCAGTTAGAACTTGTACCTCTTTTATGGTTCGCGGGGGAGCCATATCTTGGATAGCTCGAATCTTGCTTGGATTAACTTCGATTCCCCTCTCAGTAACCATATATCCCAGAAATTTCCCCGCTTTTACTCCGAATGAGCACTTGGATGGATTCAACCGCATCCCATATCTTCGAATAGTTGTCATTGTTTCTCTCAAATCTGCCGCATGAGTGTTCGCCTGAATACTCTTCACCAACATGTCATCCACATAAGCTTCCATATTACGACCTAACTGGTACTTGAACTTCTTATCCACCATCCTCTGGTAAGTAGCTCCCGCATTCTTTAATCCAAATGGCATCACAGTGTAACAATAGGTACCTGACGAAGTGATGAAAGAAACTTTGGGTTTGTCCTTCGGATGTAGCAAGATCTGATGATACCCTTGTGCAGCATCCATCATGCTGAGCAGTTCGCAGCCGGCCGTTGAGTCTACCAATTTATCGATTCGAGGGAGTGGGTAATGATCCTTTGGAGAAGCTTTGTTCAAATCTCGGAAATCGATACACATTCGCCATTTGTTTCCAGGTTTAGGCACCAACACTACATTAGCCAGCCACTGAGGGTATTGGATCTTCTCAATATGCCCTATCTCGTTTTGTTCGTCACCAAAGTGCCTCAATTTCTACTTGATCGGTCGAACCTCGGGCTTAGTATCCAACTGATGAACTGCTATATCCGGGTTTATACCCTTCATATCTTCCGGCTTCCATGCGAACAAATCCACGTTCTCTCTCAATACCTGCACAATCTCACTACGGTTCGGTTCGGCCAAATGACTGCCAATGCGAACTACATGTCCCGGTTGTTCGGAGATCAACTCAATGCTCATCAATTCTCCCTCTTCAAACTCTGCTGTGTTCGCCTCTCGTCCTTTCTTTCGACTCTGATCTCTTTCTCTATCAATCTCAGTTTTCTGTTCGGCCTTCCGTTTTTGGGATTCGGACTGGCGAACTGCGGCTACGTAACAGCGTCGAGCTGTCTGCTGATTGCCGTGGACTACTCCCACTCCCACAGTTCGTCCTTCCTCATCTTCCACTGGAAATTTCATCATCAAATGAGCAGGTGAGATAACAGCTGCGTAAGTACTCAACGAAGGACGCCCTAAAATCACGTTGTACTGCGAAGGCGCGTCCACCAATAGGAAAGTTATTGTCTTATTTTGCCTCCATTCCTTTTCTCCCAGAACCATGGGTAACTGGACCTTGCCAAACACTGTCACGGCCTCTCCAGAAAACCCATAAAGAGAGGTCTCCACCGACTTCACTTCGACTGTCGATCTCATCTTTCGAAAACAGTCCATGAACATAATGTCCACCGAACTGCCGGTATCAACGAATATCCTTTCTACGTTGAAACCCCCAATCTCGGCCGCAATCACCATAGCATCGAACTGCGGACTCTGGAGAGCTACTTTATCTTGAGCCCCAAACTGCACTACTACCTCGTCGAAAATCGTTTGAACCTCATCGTCTTTCTGTCGAACTGAATTCAATCTCGCCTTGTGAGCTCTATTCGAATCTCCATCCGTTGGTCCTCCTATAATCATGTGTATAGTGGGCCTTTCCTCCCTCTCAGGCCTGTTTTGCGGCGGAAGCGGCGGAGGGGGAGGTAGTTCAGGACGATGTTGTCCCCTTTCTCTTCTAGGCTCCTCCCGAGCATTCCTCTGCTCTCTGTTATCTTGTCGGCGAGGACGAACATACCGAGCAAGCCTATTTTCCCGAACTAATCTCTCTAGTTCGTCTCTAAGGTGCAGGCATTCATCAGTGTCGTGTCCATATTCGTTATGAAACCGACAAAGCTTGCCATTCCCGAAGGTGGATGGCTTTTTGGGATTCGGGCTCCAGGTCGCCGGCCATTTCAGTTGGGGCAGATTCCAAATCTCCATCAATACCTATCCAGGAGAAATATTCAGGGGGGTATATTGGTCATACCTCCTACCAGCTTTGTTCTCTCGCAACGGCGGAGGCGCGAACCTCGATCGAGATTCTCCCGTCTCCTTTCTTCTTGTAGGCTCCTGTTCCTGTGACTTACTAGCTCGGTTAGAGCCCTCACCCTTCTTAATCCGTACTGCCTCTTCCAGGTTGATGTACTTGGTGGATCTCTGCAATAAATCATCAAAATTCCTCGGCATCTTCTTAACCAAAGAAGTATGAAGATCACCCTCTTTCAGACCCTGCATGAAGGCATTGACTATTAAGTCATCCGAAGCCCCAGGAGCTTCCCGAGCTGCATCTGTAAATCTTCCAACGTACTCTCTCAACATCTCATCCCCTTTCTGTTTCACCCCAAACAGAGTTTGAGTAGACCGCCGCTGTCTTCTGGCACTGACGAACTGGTGTAGGAATAACTCTGATAATTGTTTGAAGTCATGAATAGTTCCATCAGTCAATTGGCTGAACCAGGTCTGAGCAGCCTTGGTGAGGGTAGTAGCAAACACCCTACACTTGATGCCATCTGAATACCGGTGTAAGAGAGCGGTATTTTCAAATCGACACAAGTGATCCCACGGATCAGCAGTACCATCGTAATCAAAATTCACCGGTCGAAAAGATGCCGGTAATTCGTCTTCCATCACTTCCTCCGAAAAGGGATTCCCCCTTGAACCCTTTGGGATTCGTCGAATATTACGCTGAACTTCTTTCATCTCTCTTTTCAGTTCATCAACCCTATCCGATAACTCATCGCGGCCTCGTTTCTGTCCCCGAGAGCAATCAAACTGGCTTTCCCTCTCATCCGTTTGTGACCTATAATCACTGGCTTCTTTCTCCCGATGAGTGTCCATATTATCCAGATGTGACTCAGCTCTTTGTTTCCCCATTGCTTTCTGGACAGCTGCTTCCATCAAGTCTGCCAATTCCTCCGCCGTTAAAGTAATGGTACGGGGGGGATCCACCGGGGTAGGACTCCGGTCACCCTCTCGATTTTCAGGCCTCCTGGATGAATCACCGACTTCCATCCTTCTTTTTGATCCCCTGGTATTCACCATGCTTGTTATCTCAACGCCTTAAAACTCAGATTGTTTTTCCCACAGACGGCGCCAATTGATGTTGCTCCGATCCAAAGCTCCGGTTCTTCAACCCAAAAACTCGAAATTCCAGACTTGTAAACCTGCAAAACAAACACCGGGAGGGGTTCCCGGTGATGGGACTCCGACGCTCAAGTCAGAAAAAAGGAAGAGGATATTTTTTTGCAAGTGTACGTGTGTGTATTTTTATTATAAGTGTGCATAAGAAAAAATAAAGAATGAGAACAAGAGTATATATAGACTCCCTGGGATATGAGTTGGTTGAGATTCATCCCACAAAATATGGGATACGGACTAACAGATCCGCTGAAATAGCGGTTAGTTAGGATCAAAGTCTGTCCGCTACATTCCATGTTAATCAGTTCGCTGTTATGACATCGAACTAAATCAGTTCCTTTTTCATTAGTTTGATCATAGGGCTGTAACTAAGTTCGCTTAGCTTCGCCATATACCAGTTTTCCCTCGTATCTTATAACTAAGTTAGTACGTCATCGTATTTCCCACACTAGCTTGAGCTTCGTTAGTTCGATCAGAAGATGGCCGAACAGCTTGTTTCTCAATACTTCAGCAGCCTTGACTTTGGTCTCAGTTCGGCTTCTAAGACAAGGACTCGGTTCGACTTGGTTCAACTAGGTTCGGTCTTTTAAGAGAGAAAATCGGTTCGTCTTAGTTCGACCATATCAACATATACTCCCAATCCTATACACACACAAACACACGAATATACACACACACACCCACTGCCTCGCCGGCGGCCACCTGCCGCCGGCCACCCCCACCTGAGCCCTCGCCGGCAACCTCCCGTCGCCGGCCCACCGATCACACACGGCGGCGCCACCATGCGCCGCCCCAACAGCAAGCAACAAGCACACACACACACTATCGCACCATACAACACACGCACATGCACAATCCATATATACACGCACTGTACAACTCCGGTGCCGGCCCTCCGGCATCTCCACCACACCACCAGCCATGTCTCCAGCGACTGCTCTGGCGAGAAGAGGAGGAGAGAGAGAAAAAACAGAGGAGAGAGAAGGTGGCAAGGTTAGGGTTTCAAGGCTGTTTTTCGCCGTTTTCCGGCGAACCGTAAGTCGAAATTGAATTCCGGAAGTTGTCCTAGACTCGTCTCGTCGAGACGAACGTCGTATGCGAAAATCGTTCGATTCCGACAACGTCGGAATTTTCCGGCAACCCTCCGGCGGCGGCACCGCCGCGCCGGAAGCAGAAAAGAGAGGAGAGGGGGAGAGGAGGGAGGAGAGAGAACTTACGTGTTTTCGTCGCACTCGGCTCGTTCGGGAAACGGTGAATTTTCGAAGCGAATGAGCCTCTATTTATAGAATTCCAGAAATCACTATTCACCGAAAATATCCGGATCACTATTCATCCAAAATATCCCATTTCACTGTTCATCAAGAATATCTCGTATTTTCTACTCTTCGTATACGTCTCGTATACGTCGTATTCTTCGTTTTCACTGTTTTCTTCATTACTTGAGCTACGAGTTTCTGATTGACCTCTAATTCATTTCTATCTTCTCGTTTTTTAATTACGCATCGCGTGGTATAAAAATCATCTAGGTTTCATGTCTAGAAATTATATCCATCTAAAACCGACATTAAACACGTATCTGAAACGCATGTAATTAAATTAAATAGTCAAGATTAGCGCACATAATAATTTAATTATAGGTTTAAATATTTAATTAATCAATTATGTTTGTTTTGATCCGGGACGCTACAAAAGTAGTTGGCACTGAAGAGTCGTATGTCTCAGTCTAAGAAGTAAGTACGTTTTCGACAAGGACAAAGAAGAGAGAGAGAGTTGAAGAAACAGGGAAAAAGTTGTCACATCCAACAGAAGGAATTAGCTACATGCGTAACTCCTTTTGTAGAATTTCTAACGCGTTCCTAAGAGGCTATACGTGGCGCGTTCTATCACACGAATAGATGAGAATATCATCGATAACACGATGATGAAAGAATCGAGATAGGGATGGATGGCATGATTCACCAAATCTGTAAAGGCAGCTGGAGCATTGCTAAGTCCAAATGACATTACTACAAACTCGTAGTGGCCATAAACTCGTCCTGACTGCTGTCTTAGATATATATGTGTCTTTGACTTTTGTCTGGTCATATCTAGACACTAAGTCAATCTTCAAGAACACCCTGGCATCTCTTAATTGTTCCGAGAGATCTTTCAATTCGAGACAGGGGATACTTGTTCTTTATTGTCCGCTTGTCCAGCTCTCGTTAAGTAATATACCTCCGAAAGCTTCCATCATTCTCCTTCACCAAGAGCACTGGGGCTCCCCAAGGCAAAACACTTGGTCTATTAAAACCTTTTATCTAAAAGTCCTTGTAACTGGACCTTCAGTTCTTGTAATTCTTTTGGTGTCATCCTATATGAAGCTTTCGACATCGGTATAGATCATGGAATGAGATCGATCCCGAAGGTCACTTGTCGATCTGGCCGAGGACCGGGTAAGTCCTCTAGGGAGACGTCTAAGGAATCCCTTACTTCCAGTATGTCCTCGATATCCTCTGGGGAGATTTACCATGTTGACCAACCAAACTTCGCAATTTCTTTTGCTCAGCATCTCGGTTGCCTTCATGGCCGATATAACCCTTGAGTCAACTTTAACTCGTGTTCTATGGAACGTGAACTCCGGTTTTTTCGATATTTGAAAGAAAATTTCTATTGCACGACACTTGATTACTCCAGCCAGTCCATTCCCAGGATTACGTCAAAATCCTTCATCTCCAGAATGTGAAGATCCGCTAGGAGAATTTTATCTTCAAAAGCAATCTTAAGGTGACGGTATAGGTGTTTTATTTTAACCGTCTTCCCTGAAGGAATACTAACTTCTAGATTTTAGCAACTACCCACCGTCCTCATGCTTCCACAGATCCGGTATCACAACATAGATAAGAAATAAACACGAAACGCGATGAGAGAAGTAAACATAGATTCCATCGATTAGCAAAAGTTAAACTAGTATCCTATATATATAAGCAAAAGATGTGTAGTTCATACATAATACAAAGGGTTATGTTTACTACTACAAGGTGAGAGCCACTGCCTATTTATCTATATATTACTAAAAGTTCATTGTCCATAACCTATCTCTCGGTAATCTCTGTGCGTGTGAGAGAAAAACTCAAGCTTGGCCCGCTCCTGGCCTTGGCCTCTGTGCTATAGCTACTTGAATCTTAGACTTCTGGCAGTCGCGCGCTATATGTCGAAGTTCTCCACACTTATAGGAATTTCGGGTTCCATGGAGGCAAGGTCCCGCATGCGACTTTCCACATTTGGGACATGAGTTCCTTGGCCTAGAAGTAGATAGAAGCGGTGTATCGTTAGTCCTTGGAAATTTATTTTGATTGAAGTTCTGGCTCGGTTCGGTCCACTTTCTCTTTTCAGGCATCGAAAGAATCTCCTTAGGAAGCACATCATCCAAATGCAGACGAGAGGCAATCTCTTGGGCTCTCTCGATAACACTTGCGTGGGTCATCATTCCCTGACCAGCCAAAATTGAACTGATCTCCGGGCGAAGATCCTTTTCAAAACGTCGGGCTTTCTTATCATCGGTGTTCACCAAGTATGTGGCGTATCTGCTCAGATGATTGAACCTCCATTCGTATTCTCCCACCGTAGAGATCCCTTGATGGAGATGTAGAAACTCTGTTTCCTTTTTATCTCGGTAGGATTGAGGTATAAACTGATGAGAAACCACTTCTTTAAACCCTTCCCATGTCATCTCCTCTCTTTGAGATGGCAAGAGGGTCCTCTCGTACGAGTCCCACCAATGACTCACTTCTTCGGTGAGCTGGAAGATCACACAGGAAATCTTCTGCTCTTGGGTACATGTTAGATGTCCGAATAATCGGTCGAGTGACCTTAGCCACTCTTCGGTGTCAGCCGGTTCGCCCTTTCCATCGAAAGTCGGTGGATTAAATCGCCAAAACTGTTCGTATATAAGATTAGGATTGTATTTTGCTAGCTGTGGGGTGGCTCGAGTTACCTTAAAGTGTTGTGCCAATCCCCGTAGAACAATTACTAAATCTCCTATGCTTGCATTATCATTCCGTTCCGACTAATTTGTCGCTGAGGGCTGTTCTTTTCGGGGTCGTCCTCTAGGCATATTTCTAAAAATGACAAACGAAACTAACCCTTATCATCTACCCCGCGTAGTCCAACAATACATATATATATATATATATATATCAACAGATAAATAAGTAACAGCCAACATGACACCGATAAATTTCTCTGTCATTTGTTTATCATGTTAGCATAATATTATCATGTACCATAGTATATATTCAAATTGCATAAACCAACCAGGAAGGTACATCAGGAAACCTATCATAGACGTCCACACGTGGTTTTTATAGACTTCAAGCATTAACAATGACTTTACGTATCGTAACCACGAACACGGAAAGACACACCAACTATCTCACCCTGTTATGAACAAGGGCCAATGATAGTCTCAACTATCAGACATAGGATATCAACTCCTATGAACGGCCATACATCGCACACAACCTCACTCTGCTGCAGTCAGCGGCTTTATGGCGGTGGCTCAAAGCAGTGTGTCGATTGTAGTGACATCAAGAAGTTTTTTAAAAGATCTTTTTGCCGTGAAACAATATCCGTATCGCCCCGTCAAACTTAAACAGTTTATATCATGCAAACAAGATAACACATAACAGAGAAACACTCTTTCTATTAAGTCTTATGATTAGGGAGACACGTATAGAGAGAGAATGGTGCTTATCCATTTCTTTTCGAAAATATTTCCACGTTTTAAAGACACATTTGGAAAGAGAGGCAAGTTTGAGCAGAGCCCTACAAAGGGTAGAACTAAGCTCTGATACCATCTGTCAATCCCCGGTTTCTTTCCATAAAATATCAGAGTTTTTCCTTGTGGGCGTGAAGAAAGAAAGGGGAAAAAGACGTGCATGAAATTAAACAGAAAACTTTGGAAAAGACAACATACATTTTTATACATGCAAAACCTCGGCGTTTAGCCGAATTAAAACATTTAAAACATAGCAGCGGAACATCATCAGGATCCGAAGAGAAAAGAAAAAGAGTTTATCTTTCGCAAACGTGAATCAATAAAACAACGTTTCATCACGAGGCTTTGAAAACAAAACGAGAATCTTGATATGGCACCGCCCTCTCTACATATCTCGACTTTCTTCATCTCTTGTAGTGTGATTACAGGTGGGGGTGAGTGCGTTGAATATGCTCGTGGTAAATTTCAAATATTAAGGTTCGTTAAGCAATTAAGTCATTTTTAAATTTACGAATACAACAATTAGACATAGCACATAATGCATTGCATATAAAATACGGACACACCACTCTAAGAGTATTCAACTAACGTATGGTGCTTTTTACGGGCCACCAGTCCATTCCAGAACGAGATCATGGACCTCCGTTCTGTTGGTACTTTTTACGGGCCACCAATCCATCCCTAACGACGTACGGTGCTTTTATGGGACACCAGTCCATTCCTAACGTGTTGGTGCTTTTATGGGCCACCAGTCCTTTTTCTTAACATGACTTTTTGGACTTCCGTCATTATTTAACATTTACATAAGGTATGCATGAACAAGTAATAACACAACATGTATTCCAAGGCACGTAAAGTTCAGTCAATCCATAGTATACATTATCATTTAATAATCATTGTTTCACATTCATGCATCTAATCAACATTAGCAATACGCATTAGATGCTGAAACATAACGGCGGTTAAGGTTTAGAAGTTACCCCCACTTTGTTCGGTGGTTACCACGTGAGTCACAAGTGTTCAAGACTTGATATCTCGATTCTCAATCCAATTGATATCAATCCAACTGATAGCCTACGTAAATTACAGTGATTCTTAGATCCTTAATACGCTTAAAACTTATATTTAAAATGTATAAAGATAGCCGCGGAAAAGAATCGTTCGATAGAGAAGAGACGGATCGATATATCGAGAGATTGAGGTTGAGAAAACAACAGTGAAAGATCAGTTTATAAGGCTGAGATAAAATAGGGTAAGATAAGGGTCGTAATGCAAAATGAATGAGCTCGATTGGAGTTGAAACGAGCTCGAACGGAGCGTTTTAAGGTTGAGGGGTATTTTGGTACTTTTGGTCAAAGGGTTGACTTTGACCGAGCCCCGACTCCCGATCGACCGGACGTACATAAAGACTCGGTTCGACGTATGAAAATACTCGACGGTGCGCACTCGGCGTGTATGACGGCACCCGGCGCGCGTATAGGATCCCCATTGCTCGTGCCCGCGCGCGGCTCCCGTCGTCCACGCCCAGCGCGCGCGGGATCCACGACGCCCGTCTCACGGTGCTCGCCCGCGCGCACGCGCACCCGTCCCCGGCGCTCGCCCGCGCACGCGCATCATCACCACCAGCAACCACCTTCGGCGGCGGCTACGGCGGCGGCGACCGGAAAAACAAATTTAAAGAAGAGTGATGAGAGAGAAGCTTACTTGTTTTTCGTCGCTTTCGTCGTTTTGAAAAACTATAACTTTTGAAATGAAGGGCCCCATATTTATAGAATTTAAAAGTTACCATTTACCATTATAAAATTAATTTACCGTTCATTAAAATATTATTTTATTTTTACCCTTTATCAAAATTTTTACCTTTTTCTTCACCATTTGAGCTATAGGTCTCCGATTGACCTCTAGTTTATTTCTATCTTCTCGTTTTTCCGTCGCGCATCTTATGGTAAAATAATATTCTATGTTCCATGACTTAATTATTCCTCCATCTAAAACATGCATTAAACATATTTCTGAAACACACGTAAACAATTAAAAATTAATGCACACAAAATATTTAATTAAGGGTTTAGTTATTTAATTAATCAATTATGCTTCGTTTTTGGTACGGGGTGCTACAGTTGCAACCGAGACAATCTCTCTGTATATATATTTGGTACTATTATAATAAGAATGCATATGATGGGCAATATGGTATTTTCAAACTTGAATAGAGTGGCACAATGGGCCGAAAAGAATGAGAAGTTGTTCATGCAATTTGGATGTTAACTTAACCCACCATCATGATGGGTTTATTTAACACATCAATTAACCCACTTTAAACCCAAAACAAAAAAGGGGCCCAAATAAATGTGCGCCACTAACATAAATGCCTAACACAGAGTTAAGTGGGTTTAAAGGTCACTAACCCATCCTAACTTTGAAACCAAACGGGCCCTAAGTTGACAAGTTGACAGTGAGATTTATTTTTGCTAATCATGTCAATTTAAAATAAATTGAAAAAAAGAAAGGAGGAGTAGAACGAAAAAAAATTGGAGAAGAAAAAAGAAAAAAGAAAAAAGAGAGAGGTTGAGTGAAGAAAGGAAAACAGTGTGTGTGTATATAACATTAAAAAAAAAGAGAAGGCTTGGAAAACAGTGTCTATATAAAACTTAAAAAACAAAAGGAAAAAGCTTGGTCAACGGGTCAGAGTCGTGGTCAACAGGATTGGGGGTATGAATCTTAGATATTTGTACCTCAAGGGCACAAAAGTTTTTGCCTAAACCAAGTACTTAGAAGTGGACCTAATTATTTCCAGGCTTCAAACATGTGAACCAAATATGGGTTTGGGTTAGATAAAATGTGTAAACCAATTCAAATCCATGAATCAAACATGGCCTTTGAGTAGGGGTGGGTAAAAATATCGAATTACCAAAATATTAGGCTTCCTGATATAAACTTCGCTTTGATCACATGATCAGCAAGCCTCGTAACAAGCAATCTAGTTCTATTTCATAATCCCATAGAATGATATATATATTCCTCAACAACATCACTAGAGTGCCTACTTCCAAATTCAACTCATGATTCGACACACCAGAACATTTGGTTTCCATTTAAGAATTCTAGTGTGTGAACATCTTCCAAAATATCAACATTAGAACCCGACTTGCATGGTGTATCGAAACTTAGGTAGGTCCTAACTTCACCATCAATCATAAAAGCCATATAATCATTGATTTTCTCCACCACATTAAGTGTTGGAGCCAATATAGCTCTATCATGAAGATAAGTCAAATCATTCGAAGCACTATCGAATTGAGGATATATACTTTCAACGATTGTAGCAATAGGATCACAGGAGTTCTTCAGTAAGATGTCATCTGGGATATCAATATTGTCTATACCATCATTATCAATTCCAATTTTGTCATCTTCTATATTAGCAATCCACTCTGAAAACATCTTCAATCTAGCACGTTCATCATCAAACACAACATAATTCTGAAGTCTCATATTCTTTGTAAGTCTCAATATCCTGCAGTGTCTCCAAAGACAAGATGAATTGATTGCTGAATTCACTATACGTTGCCTTGTTCCTTTCGGAATAACTTGTAGTATTTTTCGAAAATCTCTTCCCAAAACAATAGTCTTTCCACCAGAAGGCAAATCATGACTTTCGGGATTGGTGAACCTTAGGATATCACGCATGCTTCTATCAAGTGCTTCAAAAAGATGCTTATGTGTCATCGGAGCTTCATCCCATATGAATAACTTACACCTCACCAGAAGTTCAGCTAGTGGACTTTCTTGCTTGATATTGCAAGTCGAATCCTTAGTCGGATTAATTGGTATCACAAACTTAGAATGGATAGTTCTTCCACCCGGAAGAAAAAGAGAAGTTATACCGTTGGAAGCAACATTCAACACAATATTTCCTTTTGATCTAATGGCCGCCGAAAGTGTTTTCTAGACAAATGTCTTTCATGTACCTCCGTAACCATAAACAAAAAAAAAGTCCTCCCTGATTTGACTTCACAACACTCATTATTGTTTGATAAACATGATGTTGTTCATCATTCAAATTATGTAGCATCATATTATGTTCCATGATCAATGCTTCAAAATCGTATTGGAGCTCATCATTGATGTATTTGTTTTGATAATTTGAAGAACAATCAAGATCTAGAACGGGCATTGAATCAAATTCTTTCAAGCTTTTTCCACGATATCTCAATAACTTATCGAGCTCCAACAACATAAGATTTTTTATATCATCATTAGTCAATATTACACTCATATATTAATTAATAAAAAACATATATTATACATATCTAAATCAAGTAAAATAAAAAAAAAACTTTTATTTTGTAAATAAAAAAACAATTTTTAAATCATATTCAAAATATAACACATAATATCACCTTAATTTCAAAGCAATGCCTGATGTTTATGCAATATGTCATCTGATAGATATTTCCAACAACTTTCCCATAGAATTTCTGGACACTCATAGAATCAGACGACAACAATGTCACAAATAATACTGGCAAGGATTGTGAAGATGCCCAAAAACTTGCATCAATGATTCCATCTATATAATCTTTGTCGTCTTCCAACAATATTAATGAATAACATGCATCCCAGTATGATGCATGTTATTGCCCATTCACCTTTTTCAAATCATCATAACATGTCGCCCTTCTTACTATGTTAAGAAGACACCTGAGGTAGTAATGAATTCTTCCTAATGAAAATTGTCTTTACCTCGGAACCCACTCTCTAGTGGCTTGTTTCCATACGAACTTTCGTGGGAATTCAGAGTAAGTAAGACTTATTGGTTTTGAATACTTCTTGTTAGCCTCAAACCAAGCTAAACACATACTATGATTTACAGATTCATAACTAAGAACATTTTCCAACAAATCATTATTAGCAAAGATTATGTTATGTTCATCAGGAAGATGAAAGCTCAATCTCTCAATGGGAGGGTATTTGTACTGTATTTCAAATCCATATGTCCTTCAAGATGCTTCACATGGTGAGATGTACAGACAATCATAGTACATTTTTATCTCGTCAACTTCTACATGTTTATTTTGATCACTCGCACTCCGGTAGAATGTCGTTGTCACACGATCATGTCCTTTGTTAACATATTTAAATAAATACTTGATAGAACGTGATTGGTTGCATCATTCAACATTTAAGTGAGAACCATACTTAATCAATAGGTAACGATTGTGTGGAACGACAAGTCTATTGTCTAAATACACACATTTATTCATCACTATTATACCATTATCTCTTCTTCTATATACCGGATATCCAGACTCATCAATGAATGTACAATCAACAAACCTTTTGGGGAAATGCTTGGTACATCGTCCATCCAACATGCATGGTGAATTCTTCACTGCATTATTGCATGGTCCATGAATCATATAATCAAACACCGCTGAATAGTATACCGGATCCGACTTCTCATCTAGAATCTCAAAAGAAATTATTTTATCAATGTCATTTGGTGTTGGGTATTTATCTTCATTGGATAAAAAGAGAAGAATGTGAGCATGTGGTAGACCTTACTTTTGGAATTCAACAGTATATACAACTGCAACATGAGTATTGAGATAAAAAGTTAAAACATGACATTTATAATAATATAGTGAGGTATCACTAAAATACGAATTGATCAAAAAATTAATGAAACCTGCTATGACATTTCTAAATAATTTATTGTGTCGAAGATCCTTAATCAAAACATCAAATTTTATTTGAAAAACTCGAGATACAATACCCGTACTATCTTCTGGCCTCAAATTTCTACTTCCCACAAACCGAGCAATCTCTGGCAATTTTGGATTACAGGTAAATGTTATGAAAAGGTCGATATAGCTTGCCCATTTACAAATAGTCATAGCATCTTGATAGTTTTGAATCATGTTAAGTGGCCCACTGGTAAAAGAAGAAGGTAGGATTACTCTCATTTCTTGAGTACATGGATCTGTTTCACCTTGTAAATATGCATCATTAAGACCTTTGTATATTTCACAGTGCAACTGTTTCTAATGAGTCCTTATATATATCAGTCTGGACAACTCAATCATTATATACGCATCATGTAGCACCCCAGACCAAAAACGAAGCATAATTGATTGCTTAAATATTAAACCCTTAATTGATTTATTATGTGCATTAATCTTGACTATTAAATTTAATTACATGTGTTTCAGATACGTGTTTAATGCATGATTTAGATGGACATATTTTTCTAGACATGGAACATAGAACATTTTTATACCATTATATGCGTAACGAAAAAACGAGAAGATAGAAACGAACTAGAGGTCAATCGGAGACCCGTAGATCAAATGGCGAAGAAAAGGGTAAAATCTTAATGAACGGTAAAAAATAAAAAGAATATTTTAATGAACGGTAACTTATATATTTTTGGTAAATAGTAACTTTCCAAAATCTATAAATAGAGGCTCATTCAATATTGTACCATTATCTCTTCTTATATATACCGGATATCCAGACTCATCAATGAATGTACAATCAACAAACCTTTTAGGGAAATGCTTGGTACATCGTCCATCCAACATGCATGGTGAATTCTTCACTGCATTACTGCATGGTCCATGAATCATATAATCAAACACCGCTGAATAGTATATCGGATCCGACTTCTCATCTAGAATCTCAAAAGAAATTATTTTATCATGTCATTTGGTGTTGGGTATTTATCTTCATTGGATAAAAAGAGAAGAATGTGAGCATGTGGTAGACCTTACTTTTGGAATTCAACAGTATATACAACTGCAACATGAGTATTGAGATAAAAAGTTAAAACATGACATTTATAATAATATAGTGAGGTATCACTAAAATACGAATTGATCAAAAAATTAATGAAACCTGCTATGACATTTCTAAATAATTTATTGTGTCGAAGATCCTTAATCAAAACATCAAATTTTATTTGAAAAACTCGAGATACAATACCCGGACTATCTTCTGGCCTCAAATTTCTACTTCCCACAAACCGAGCAATCTCTGGCCATTTTTTATTACAGGTAAATGTTATGAAAAGGTCGAGATAGCTTGCCCATTTACAAATAGTCATAGTATCTTGATAGTTTTGAATCATGTTACGTGGCCCACTGGTAAAAGAAGAAGGTAGGATTACTCTCATTTCTTGAGTACATGGATCTGTTTCACCTTGTAAATATGCATCATTAAGACCTTTGTATATTTCACAGCACAACTGTTTCTAATGAGTCCTTATATACATCAGTCTGGACAACTCAATCATTGTATACGCATCATGTAGCACCCTGACCAAAAACGAAGCATAATTGATTGCTTAAATATTAAACCCTTAATTGATTTATTATGTGCGTTAATCTTGACTGTTAAATTTAATTACGTGTGTTTCAGATACGTGTTAAATGCATGATTTAGATGGACATATTTTTCTAGACATGGAACATAGAACATTTTTATACCATTAGATGTGTAACGAAAAAACGAGAAGATAGAAATGAACTAGAGGTCAATCGGAGACCCGTAGCTCAAATGGCAAAGAAAAGGGTAAAATCTTGATGAACGGTAAAAAATAAAAAGAATATTTTAATGAACGGTAACTTATATATTTTTGGTAAATAGTAACTTTCCAACGGTAAATAGTAACTTTTCAAAATCTATAAATAGGGGCTCATTCAATTCCAAAATTATCTTTTCTCCGAACAAGCCGAAAGCAACGAAAACATGTAAGTCTCTCCTCTCTTCTCTTCTCTGTTTTCTGTCTCCGGCGGGTGGCCACCAACGCCGCCACCGTCGGTGGTCGGAAAATTTAAAGTTATCGGTTTCAGCCGATTTTCATACACAACGTAGGTCTCGTTGAGATGAGTTTAGGACAGTTTCCAGAATTCCAATCCGATGTCTCGTTCGCCGAGAAACGGCGAAAAACCGCTTCCAAACCCTAAACCCTAGTTTATCACCCTTTCTCTCTCCTCTGATTTCTCTCTCTCTCTCCTTCTAGCCGGAGCAGGTGCCGGAGAGGCTGCAGGAGGTGTGGGGAAGTCTCTGGAGGGGCGGCGCCGCCGTGGGTGGCGGCACCGGAGATGAAACGGGTGGTGGAAAGGTGGTGGATGCAAGGTGTTTTGTGTGTTTTATTGAAGTTTGGGGGCTTTTTTGGGGTACTGTTCTAGCCGTAATCCGGCGAAGGGTTGCCGGAGGTGGTGGTCGCCGGAGCAAGGTTGACGGCGGACCAGGTGGTGCCGGCGCCGGGGGGCGCTGCTGCAACTGGCGGCTGCTGGAAATTGGCACAAAGTCAGGCGCGTAGGGCGCTGGGCGCGCCACGCCGGGTGCGCGGTCGTGCGCGGGCGCACGCGGTCGTGCGCGTGTCTGGATGCTGGTGCACGGGCGTGCACGGGCGTGCGCGGCGTGCACGGGCGACGGGAACGCACGTGCGCTGGGCGGGCGACGGGAGTCACGCCCGCGCGGAGCGAGCGACCGGTAGATGCGCACGCGCAAGCGAGCGATGGGTGCGTTGCGCGCGCGGCGCCGGGTCCGTGGTGCGAATCTCGTTTTTTCCACCATACATTATCATCGAGTCATCGGCAATGTGATGTCTTCGATCGGGAGTTGGGGGTCCTGGTTAAAGTCAACCTTTTGACCAAAATTACCAAAATACCCCTCAACCTTAAAAGGCTCCGTTCAAGCTTGTTTCAACTCCGATCGAGCTCATTTTTTTTCCGTAGTGACCCAAATTTCATTCTCTTTCATCTCAACCTTATAAATTGAACTTCCACTGTAGTGACTAGGATTTATCGATGCATAATTTGGCAATTAAATATTTAAACCTCTAATTATTTAATTTACATTATGTGCGTTTCAGAAAATTAATTACATGTATGTTTCAACTAAGTTTAATATTTTGGATATTTCGTAAAGAAAGGAAAGTCGATATAATAATCCTTAAGTGGAATGAGGTTAAAGAGAATGAAAAATCGGACGAAACGCCGAAGAATGAATCGAATCGGAGTTCGATTGATGTCCCAAATTAATTAATATCATAAAGACATTTAATATAAAGTTTAATGTTATAGTTTAAAGTTAATGACAAGATTAATGAAATAATATAAATAACAAAAATCATAGCATAAAGTAATAAGCATACAGTAAAGTTAATCCTAAGATAAAATTTCTGTTGTTTCTACTCTCTAAGTTTTTCGGCGGCCGGCCGGCCGGAGCGCTGCAGCCGGCGACGCCGAATTTTCCTCCGACCCAAAACCTATCGAAATCTATACCGTTTTGAAACTCTCGCAGAGCCCGTTCCAACCCCGGGCTCGGAATCGTCATTCGCCTTCGCCTTCGCCGGCAATTCGCCGGAGAAAATTCTGCTTTCTCTCTCTAGAAACCCAATTCTTTCTCTCTCTTCGTATCTCGGCCATCCGGCCACTGATCGAGGCGATTCTTGAGCCTAGATTATAGTTCTCGCCGAGCCCGCCTCGATTCTGGGCTCGGATTGTCGATCGGCCGGCTAGATCTCCGGCATGCAGCAGTCAAAGTTTCCGCAGAAAATCACTTTCTCTCTCCTCTCCTCTCTTCTCTCTCTTCGATCCTCTCTCTCCTGCTATCTTTCTCATCTCTCTCTCTCTGGTCGGAGGTCGGGGGCGGCGCTTCCAGCGCCGCCGTGTGTGGGTATAGCCGGCGCAAGGAGCGCCGGCGAGGTGTGCTTTTGTAGCCGGCGGCAATGGCCGCCGGAAAGAGGGAGTATGTGCATGCGCGAGAGGCTGTGTTTAGTGATGTTTGGGCGGCGCTTCCAACGCCGCCGTGTGCTATGGTGGCCGGCGTGAGGAGCGCCGGCGTATGATGGTGGTTACGGTGGTGGTGGCCGGCGACACGGTGTTGCCGGCGGAAGCATGCAGTGGCGGTGGTGGAGGGGCAGTGGGTTAGTTGGGGTTGGGGTGGATTTTGGGAATTAGATTAAGCCCAGGGACCATTTTGCAAAGCCTAAGTTTATGTTTATTCTCATTTTGGTCCCCCGACTTCTATTCTGTACACTTTAGTCCTAAAATCTTCTGGAAATTATAATTCCACCCCCAGAACTTCTCTGTAATTACAGTTTCTTCCCAAGTCAAAGTCAAACCTAACCAGAAAATACGTTTTTACCCCTAAACCCTAAAACGCTCCGTTTTCACTCGTTCTTCGTCCGGTTAAACTCATTCTTTTGCCTATAGAGCCGTAGTCGAACCCTCTTCGATATGTGATCAAGTTCTAAACCTTTCGAATCGTTTCTATTTTCCATCATTGTTTCTTTCGATAGAGCTCTTTAATTAATATACGTAATAATCATAAAACAGACTAATAAAGTTTACGTTTGCATATGTAGGCTATCACGATTAGGAGCATTCGTGTTTATTTTAAAAGCTTGCATCACACGAAGTCCAGCACATAATTAGGTGGGGGTAACTTCTGAATCTTAACGACTTTTACGATTCTGTACTCATTATATCTTGATATGCTATGATCTGCTGATAAAATTAATCAATGTTGATACGTGAATAATCGCATGCTATAAATTGATTGAACTTATGTGCTTTGGAATTATGTGCTGTGTTATTATATGTTCATGCATACTATGATAAATGTTATACGCGGACAGAAGTCCACGTTCATCACGGAGGGACTCATGGTCCGTAAAAAACTTCACGGAGGGTTTGGTGGGCCGTAAAATGCACCAACGGTATTAAGACCGTTACCGGATAAGACGGGGATTACCCGCACCGAAAGGGATATATGTGCAATGCATCTTTTACGTGCTGTGATTACTTGGTGTGCAGTTTATCGTTTACACAGTTATCAACTTATTTTAATCATGAAAACGAAAATTACTCCCACGAGTGTGTTCAAACACACTCACCCCTATCTGTACTTATACTACAGGAAACTATGAATGATGAGACACGCAGCGAGAGGGGTGCCGTATCCAGTGTCCTTACTGTTTAGTTAAATTTGAAAATGTTTTGTCGAACAATATTATATATCTCCTTTGTTTTGTAAAAACTGATGTAAATATTATGATGGATCCTGTTTATTTTCCGCTGATAGTTTTAAACGTATCCTTCCGGCAATGTGCCGACGTTTTTCTTTTGGAAAAGTATAAAGGAATCATATGTTTTATCAGAACTTAACTGCTCTCTGTTTCTGAAAGTTCAATACTTGATACTTGATTTGTGTAACGAACTTTAAGGATTTACGATTATTTGTTTACTCTATTTTTTATTTTAAGTTTATCTTTTCTTTCTTTTTCCTGCACGCCCATGAGCTACTCTGATGTATTTAAACGTATGAAAATGGGGCGTGACATCCACCCTAGTTTTCTGAATCTCAATCTTTACATCTCTCGATCTGTCGCGTCTTTAAAGATCTAAGAAACATTATAAATTAAATAGGCTACCAGTTGGATTGAGCATTGAGATACTTGATCTTCGATACTCGTTACTCATGTGGTAACCACCGAACAAGGTGGGGGTAACTTTTGATCCCTAGTAACTATATGTTTCTGTATTTAACATACTATGATGATGAATGAACGGATGCTTATGAACTTATATATGTTTGATGTGTGGGGGTAACTTCTAATCCCTAATAACTTTATGCTTCTGTATGTAACGCACAATGATGATAAATTAACGCTATGAATTGTGAACTTATGTGTTTTGAGATAAATGTTGAGATTATATGCTATGTGTGAGGGTAATTTCTAAACATCTACGTGTTTATTGTTTTCCCTATTTGATATATGAACTGTTGTGAATATTGTGGGCATACTTTTATCTTAGGAATGGATTTGGTGGTCCGTAAATACACCGGGATTTGGTCGTCCGTAAATACACTGGGACTTGGTGGTTCGTAAATACACCGGTAGCTAGGGATGGGCTGGGTCGTCCGTTAAGGAAATGATTTACGTGTTGTGTTTAATTGTTGAACTTATAAATGTATACTTTGTGTAACTGCTTAATAATTATGTGAATATGGAAAGTATCCACACGAGTGTATTCAACGCACTCACCCCTATTATGTACTTACACTACAGGAGATGAAGAGAAGCATGATGCGTAGAGAGAGGGGTGCCTTATCAGCTTTGTCTTTTTCCATTTTTATCTTTTAAAACTATGTTGATAATTTGTAAAATTAAAATGTTCATCTTCTTTGTAAAGGATCCTGATGTTTTTCCGCTGCTATGTAAAATGTTTTTATTTCGGCTAGCCGCCGAGGATTTGTATTTGTAAAGTTGTCTCCTATCTGTTTCCAAAGATTTCTATTTTAAATCATGCACGTCTTTTTTCCCCTTCTTTCGTCACGCCTACAAGTAAAACTCTGATAATTTTTATGAAAGAAAATGAGGCATGACACATCAACCACAAACTGCTGAAACAATCTTCGACTGTATAAAATTGTAGAATTCTCGGTCATCCTCTCATGCAAATGGTAAGCAAAGAACTCTCGTATGCTTACTCTTTTCCTCCCTCCGCGATTTGGTCTCTCAACTCTGAAAATTGTATATCCTCTCTATATTCATCTTCACCATATGGAAACAACAGAGTATATTGCAGTCCAAGATATGATGGTTTAATTCATTTATCCTCTTTAGTTTACCGAATTGTGATTCTACGATGATATCCCTATCACCCACGATTGGTCGAAATCACCAACAATAAATGATGCTACTTCTGAAACGGTTCGCAAATTGTACATCCTTGTATCTTTACCCCTTCTTCCAATCAATCATAATTTGACTTTAGATAGACCTTCATTTTTTATCTTATGAGCAGCCATTCTAAAAGATCTCACAAGAACAAATTGTTTTGATCCAACATATTTTTCAATTCAGAAACAATCTTTGTATGAAGGTTATTTGTTTCACTATCTTGCCTATAAAATTTATAAATGATATATCATCAATTTGTTGGAAAAATATAAGGCTAGGTTTTATAAAAGAAACAATTAAAAATTGATATCGATTATAGATTCTCACCTTACTGATCTTAGTCCATTTGCAACTTCATTGTCAGAATCATAAATATACAACTAAGCAAACTTTGGGGTCTCATTATGTTCAGGGAGCAAACTTCCAATTAAATGATAATTTTGACCATTTAATTGAAAAATCAGTGGAGATCTTGACTTATTCAAGTCAGAATTAATCTTGACTGCCATAAATGTAAAACAAAACATAATTATATGACCTAATGTTATCCAAGGTCTAAAAAATCACCGATAGGCGCCGATATATTGCCGATTAATCAGAAAAATGAAGTATCCGATATGAAATTCGAGTGCTGTCAAAATTCATTGTTATCGCCGATATATCGATGATTCTTTTATATCGGATAGGCTGTGTATAAATCTATTAATTTATCTCGAGAAATCGGTGATATATCGGCGATATATCGCCAATTTATCGTGAACTATATTATCGGTCCAATTTTTCAATTTCTGCCTTTTTTTTCTTTTTTGTCGGTGGCTCTTTATACATTTTTTTTTCATTTTCATTTTCTGAATTTTTTTTTTGTCGGTGGTTGCTTCACTTGCTTGCACTATATTTCTTTTTTATGGATATAAAGTTTAAAGATCAATGCATTTGATTGGTTACCATAATATTGTTGTCCCCCATATTGAATACATCATATATGATATCTTCACCAAAGATTCTTTCAAAGGTGCACCAATCCATTATAAATATTGCTTCAAAGTTTGAATAAGCTGTGTATTTACTCAGCTTAATTTTCTTGCTTCATAAATTATTTTGCTTGCTTCATATATTATTTATAATTTGCTTGCTAATTTTCCATTGATTGTTCGTCAACAACAAGAAGGTTCATCATTTAAAGGTTAGTTAATTTAAATACTTAACTACATATTTAATTTTTGGAAGTAATGTTGTAATCTATTTTGTTAATTTGTTATTAGTAGATTTAGTGAATTTGTATCCATGATTTTGATGGAAATATTATCTTATATATATATATATATATATATTACTTTGGGCTCCTTGTTTTATATTATGTTTAATTTAGAAAGATTTAATTTAATTTACATTAAGTGATGTTTTAATATATAGAAATTAATATGTGAATAATATACATATTTACATTAGTTATCATAGATGCATTTTCCTAAATTTTAATTTTACTATAATGTATGTATAAAATTAATGTCACTAGAAAAATAGAAGATAAAATATATATAATTTGAGATGAATTGGTAGTCGTAGTTGGCCAGACCCTTACCATTCTTTTATGAGATGTAAAGATATATTAAATATTTGGATTTGTTATATATATTTGTTTTGTGAATTGGGATTTTATGAGATGTACATAGATTCTTTAAAGATAAGGGACTACCACATATCTTTCCACAAAATGATTGAGAATATAAATATATATGCTTCATATAATGATTGATTTTATTTTGAATACTCACCATGTATACAACTTATAGTAAATTAAGTTCAACTTATGTTTTTATCAGGCTAATTAATTCATTTGAATAATAACTTTTAGATTATGTCATATTAATTTTAATGCGGAGACTGAACAAGTTGTTGCTTTATGGATTATGTCAATTATTGCAACTAAATATTGGACGGATTTGTAAAACTTAGAATATATTATTATAATTTATAACTGATTTAAATATTATAACTGAAACTGTTTAAATTTGCATAATATATTAATAAATAAAGTCTTGTAATTTATTATTTATCACTTGTAATTTAATTTTGGGTAAATTACATAATGATTGCCAAACTATGGTCACTTTTCCACTTTTTTACCCGAACTTTCAAAGTTTACTGTAAAATAACTCAACTTTATTTTTCTTACCAAACAATAGCCAGAACTTTCAAAAATTACTGTAAAATTACTCCGGCGGAATATTCTGAGAATATTCCGTTCGACCTTTCAAAAATTACTGTACAATAGCTGAACTTTATTTTTTTTTATACCAAATAATAACTGAACTTTTTTTTAATAACTAATTAATTAAATTAACTAATTAGAAATAACAATATTATTAATAACTATAAAAATAATTAGAATAACTAACAAACAATAAAAATAATATTAATAATTTTAAAAAGAATGTTATTGTTATTATTATTATTATTATTGTTATTGTTGTAATTCATATTTTAGGTATTCATTATTGTCATTGGTATTCCGCTTTGTTAGATGATCTGGACATAAATGTTATTCTTTATTCTTCCTTTTTTTAATTTTATTTATTTATTTTAGATTGCTCATATTATCATAATTCATCATGTTAAATTGTTTTAATAATTTTTTTTAATAAATAGTGTAAATAAATAAAAAATAGAATATAAAAATAATACTGTGAATTGTTTTCTGATGAAATATGAAAATAACTATTGTAAAATAAGAAAAGATATTTGAAAGTAAATTATAAAAAATCCGAAATGGAATGAGCAATCGCATCATTTTTCTATTAAAATGTACACTCAAAAATAAAAAAAGAAAAGTTATATGTAAACCATAGAAACTACATGAAATTTTTTCACTTTCGTTCGAAGAAGATCAATTATTCTATAGATATTTATAACAACAACAACAACAATAATAATAATAATAATAATAATAATTAAACAACAACAATAATAATAAATGTTATTATTATTTTAATAATTATTATTTATTATTATTGATGTTGTTGATGTTGTTGACTTGTTGTTTGTAAATTATTATTTTTATTATTATTATTAGTATTATTGTTGTTGTAATTCATATTTTAGGTATTTTAATAAATATTTTTAGTATTCTTAATTTTATTATTACTATTGGTAATATTATTGTTGGTAATTAATTTTTGTTCTTATAATTATTGTTATTATGATTGTTTTTAGACTTATTAATATTATTTTTATTGTTTGTTAGTTATTCTAATTATTTTTATAGTTATTAATAATATTGTTATTTTTAATTAGTTAATTTAATTAATTAGTTATTAAAAAAAAGTTCAGCTATTATTTGGTATAAAAAAAAATAAAGTTCAGCTATTGTACAGTAATTTTTGAAAGGTCAAACGGAATATTCTCGGAATATTCCGCCGGAGTAATTTTACAGTAATTTTTTAAAGTTCTGGCTATTGTTTGGTAAGAAAAATAAAGTTGAGTTATTTTACAGTAAACTTTGAAAGTTCGGGTAACAAAGTGGAAAAGTGACCATAGTTTGGCAATCATTTTGTAATTTACCCTTTAATTTTTAACTTGCAACTTTATTTATTAATATATTATGCATCTCTGTGTATTTAAATTATTTATTTAAAATATTTGAACATATTTTCTTATACCGAGATAAGGAATGGCAAGTGAAAGTAGTTTTGGTGGAAAAAACCCTATATGGAAATATTGCACAGTCGTCCCCGGGCAATCAAATGTCACTACTTATAGCTTTTACGACCACACGTTTATGAGTGGAGGTATTACACGTTTCAAATATCAATTGAGCCACATGGACCCGGGTAAAAATGGACGTCCCTGTAAAAATGTACCTCCAAAGGTTAAGAAAGAGATGCGCGATTATATTAAAGCTAAGGAGGTGGCAAAAGGGAAGAAAGCTATAAAAATGGACGACATTAGAGCAGAATTACGAAGGGGGTTATATATGATGAGGATGCAGATGAGGATGATGACGATATTGCGTATCCTGATGACATGATAGATCAAAATGAACGACAACAATATCGTGCCGCTGTACAACAATATAAGGCAAGTGAGTGGGAAAGAGATCAAATGCCTTATTTTGGGCGTAACAGAAAAGGTTCCCAAAGTACTCGTGGTTTGAATTTTGAACCAGCAACAGCACCAGCACCAGCACCAGCACCATCTTTATATAAATCACAAGATGCAAAACAAAAAAATATAAGGATACAAAAATATGTTTTCTGGTGTAAACATCAGAGAAAAAATGGGACGGATGGTGAGTAAATTTTTCATTTACGATAATGTACCACCAGAGAAAGCTTCGTCACATCATTTTTGAAATATGATCCAAAGTGCATAGGAAAGTGGTGCGGGTGTAAAACCACCAACTCCATATGAGATTAGACATAAGTATCTAGATATAGAGTACACTGACATGAAGATGCATGTGAACACACAAATGCAAAAATGGAAGACATATGGGTATACAATCATGACCGATGGATGGACAAGACCAACAAAATTGTCAATCCTAAATTTCATGGTCTATTGCAAGGGAAGCATTGTATTTCTTAAATCTGTTGATGCACCAGATAAGATCAAGGATCATAAATACATCTATGATCTACTTAAAGATATTGTGAAAGAGGTTGGAGTGAATAATGTCGTTCAAGTTGTTACAGATAATGGTTCCGCTTTTGTGAAGGCGGGAAAAAAACTCATGCAAAAATATAACTTATATTGGACACCCTATGTTGCACACTGCATTGACTTGATCTTTGAAGATATTGGAAAAAAACATACTGTCAAGGCAATCATTATGAAGGCTAGGCAATTGACGAACTACATTTACAATCATGGGTGGTTGTTGGCAAAAATGCGAGAGTATTGTCAAGGAGACATAGTACGGCCAGGAGCAACTCGTTTTGCAACAAACTATATCGCACTAGATAGTTTGTTGAAGAAAAAATCTAGCTTGAAAAAATTATTCATGGGCAACAAATGGGCTGAAAATCATTTGAGCCGTTCATATGTGAGTAAATCAGTGAAAAGTCACGTTCTTGACCACCAGTTCTGGGATCAAGTAAGACATGTGGTGGACATTTATGAGCCATTATATCAAATACTTCGAGTCGTGGATACCGAGGTTGTTCCCACCATGCCGATCTTATATGAGTTGTTTCGTATCATGAAACAAAAAGTCCAAAACACAAGATCATCATTATGGATACTTAATATAATTCAAGCTAGATGGGAGAACACACTTTCACATCCACTACATGCTGCAGATAATATCATTCAACACATATTATGCACTTGTATAAATTATTTGATATACTAACTGCATTTTTTATTTTGTAACATTCTACTTGAATCCAAGATTCCAGTATACCCAAGGAGTTGGTGAAGATATGAATCTAATTCAAGCGGTGCACAAAGTGTTCAACAAACTTGAACCCTGTAGCACCCCGGATCAAAATGAGCATAATTGAATAATTAAATATTTGAACTCTGACTTAATAATTATGTGCGTATGTTTTAACTGTTTAATTTAGTACGTGTGTTTCAGATACTTGGTTAACGCCGGTTTTAGTTTTAGATGGGTATATTTTTCGTGACATGGAACCTAGAATATGATTTTACCAAGAGATTCGTATCGGAAATATGAGAAAACAGAAACAAACTAGAGGTTAATCGGAGACCCGTAGTTCAACTGACGAAGGAAAGGGTAAAATTTTGATAAAAGGTAAAAATAAAAATAATATTTTAATGAAAGGTAAATTGAGATATTTTTGGAAAATGGTAATTTTTCAACGGTAAAAAGGTAAATTCCAAAATCTATAAATAGGGGCTCATAATTTTCAAAACTTATACGTTTTCAAAGCCGACGACCCGAGCGACGCTCGCGACGCGAACACGTAAGTTCTCTTTCTTTTCTTTTCCTTTTTAATTTCCACCGTCGCCGGAGCGCCGCCGCCGGAGTCGCCGCCGCCGTCGCTGCCGGCCAGCAGTGGTGCTGGTGCTGGTGTGCCGGGCGTTGGGTGCGCGCCGGGTTGTGCGTCGGGTCAGGCGTCAGGTGCGCGCCGGGTTGTGCGTCGAGTGCGTGCCGGGTGTGCGCCGAATACCGGGTGCCGAGTGTGCATCGGGTGCGTGCCGGGTGTGCGCCGGTTGCCGGGTGCCGGATGTGCGCCGGGTGCCGGGTACCGACTGCGCACGGGCGTGAGCGCCGGGGGTCTAGCGTGTGCGGGCGACGGGGACTAGGTGGCTGAGGAAACTCGGCAGCTGCCGGGTGATGTGTGAGCCGTCGGGTTCGTTTTCGCCCGACACCGGGTGCTCGCGAGCCCCGGAGCACGTAATGCTGTATTTTTGATCCGTCGTATCTTTAACAAACATTTTTCCGCCGGGACCCTTTACAGCTTTAATTATACTGTATTTAAAATCTAAGAAACACCGTAAATGTGTAGCCTACTTGTTGGACTAATCTTGGAAGTGTTGGGTTGATGGACGTACTGTTCTATCTACTCACGCGGTAACCACTATACGAGGTGGGGGTAATTTCTAACTCTTAATCTGTTTACTGCTTTCCCTACTTATGAAATATGATTGAGAATTACTGAGTGTTGTGTTTATACTTGTTGTGCCATATTATATCTGTGAAAGGACCGAGGTCCTCCGATCATGCATTCTGTTCGTCCCCTGCTATTTTCTACTACTCCGTGGAGGTGTCGTGAGCCTCTTGAAATGCACTAACGGTGAGATACCGTTATATAGGGTAACTCGGGGGAATCCCGCACCTATTCATCCCTTGCCATTTCTAATATCTGCTTTGCATATATCTGTGCTGTGACAACGTGACTGTAAGTTAGCTTTTCGGTATTTAAATTATGTCTGGAGTCTTATGAGGTGGATGTTATCCCCACTGAGTGTATTCAACGCACTCACCCCTTAATCTATACTCACACTACAGGAGATGAGGAAGCTGGTGAACCCTAGACGGAGGGAGATAGTGCTAGCTATTGGTTTTTCTGATAAATGTCTTAGTTTAAACATTTCCAAACACGTTTACAAACAGTTAATGATCTGTATATATTTTTTTTGGGTACTTGTGAGGATGGGATATCCTGATGTTTAGCTTCCGCTGCATATGATGTATATTATCGGTGTGAGACCGAATGTTATCGGTCGAGGCCGAAGGTTGTTATGAGATGGTTTCTTGTCGTCCCTTATCTCTTTCTTCTGTTGTCCCTTGCTTAATTCTTTCTGTATGTGTTATGTTACGCCCCATTTTCATACGTTTAAATACATCAGAGTAGCTCATGGGCGTGCAGGAAAAAGAAAGAAAAGACATACTTTAAAAAAAATAGAGTAAACAAATAATCGTAAATCCTTAAAGTTCGTTAAACAAATCAAGTCATCAAGTATTGAACTTTCAGAAACAGAGAGAAGTTAAGTTCTGATAAAACATATGATTCCTTTATACTTTTCCAAAAGAAAAACGTCGGCACATTGCCGGAAGGATACGTTTAAAACTATCAGCGGAAAATAAACAGGATCCATCATAATATTTACATCAGTTTTTATAAAACAAAGGAGATATATAATATTGTTCGACAAAACATTTTCAAATTTAACTAAACAGTAAGGACACTGGATACGGCACCCC
This sequence comes from Scutellaria galericulata, assembly GCA_946896805.1. Taxonomy (NCBI): domain Eukaryota; kingdom Viridiplantae; phylum Streptophyta; class Magnoliopsida; order Lamiales; family Lamiaceae; genus Scutellaria; species Scutellaria galericulata. Next base: position 10,610,325 of record OX335787.1, on the reverse strand, counting down.
TCTCGTTGCGTGTCTCATCATTCATAGTTTCCTGTAGTATAAGTACAGATAGGGGTGAGTGTGTTTGAATACACTCGTGGGAGTAATTTTCGTTTTCATGATTAAAATAAGTTGGTAACTGTGTAAACGATAAACTGCACACCAAGTAATCACAGCACGTAAAAGATGCATTGCACATATATCCCTTTCGGTGCGGGTAATCCCCGTCTTATCCGGTAACGGTCTTAATACCGTTGGTGCGTTTTACGGCCCACCAAACCCTCCATGAAGTTTTTTACGGACCATGAGTCCCTCCGTGATGAACGTGGACTTCTGTCCGCGTATAACATTTATCATAGTATGCATGAACATATAATAACACAGCACATAATTCCAAAGCACATAAGTTCCATCAATTTATAGCATGCGATTATTCACGTATCAACATTGATTAATTTTATCAGCAGATCATAGCATATCAAGATATAATGAGTACATAATCGTAAAAGTCGTTAAGGTTCAGAAGTTACCCCCACCTAATTAGGTGGTGCTGGACTTCGTGTGATGCAAGCTTTTAAAATAAACACGAACGCTCCTAATCGTGATAGCCTACACATGCAAACGTAAACTTTATTAGTCTGTTTTATGATTATTACGTATATTAATTAAAGAGCTCTTTCGAAAGAAACAATGATGGAAAATAGAAATGATTCGAAAGGTTTAGAACTTGATCACATATCGAAGAGGGTTCGACTACGGTTCTATAGGCGAAAGAATGCCGGACGAGGAACAAGTGAAAACGGAGCGTTTTAGGGTTTAGGGGCAAAAACGTAATTTCTGGTTAGGTTTGACTTTGACTCGGGGTGAAACTGTAATTATAGAGAAGTTCTGGGGGTGGAATTATAATTTCCAGAAGATTTTAGGACTAAAGTGTACAGAATAGAAGTTGGGGGACCAAAATGAGAATAAACATAAACTTAGGCTTTGCAAAATGGTCCCTGGGCTTAATCTAATTCCCAAAATCCACCCCAACCCCAACCAACCCACTGCCCCTCCACCACCGCCACTGCATGCTTCCGCCGGCAACACCGTGTCGCCGGCCACCACTACCGTAACCACCATCATACGCCGGCGCTCTTCGCGCCGGCCACCATAGCACACGGCGGCGTTGGAAGCGCCGCCCAAACATCACCAAACACAGCCTCTCGTGCATGCACATACTCCCTCTTTCCGGCGGCCATTGCCGCCGGCTACAAAAGCACACCTCACCGGTGCTTCTTGCGCCGGCTACACCTACACACGGCGGCGCTGGAAGCGCCGCCCTCGACCTCCGACCAGAGAGAGAGAGAGATGAGAGAGATAGCAGGAGAGAGAGAGGATCGAAGAGAGAGAAGAGAGGAGAGGAGAGAGAAAGTGAGTTTTGCAGAAACTTTGACCGCTGCAGGCCGGAGATCTAGCCGGTCGATCGACAATCCGAGCCCAGAATCGAGATGGGCTCAGCGAGAACTACAATCTAGGCTCAAGAATCGCCTCGATCGGTGGCCGGATGGCCGAGATACGAAGAGAGAGAAAGAGGTGGGGTTTTTTTTAGAGAGAGAAACCGAATCTTCACCGGTGAATTGCCGGCGAACGCAGCGGCGGATGACGATTCCGAGCCCGGGGTTGGAACGGGCTCGGCGAGGGCTTCAAGATGGTATGAGTTTCGATATGTTTTGGTCGGAGTGAAAATCCGACGACGGCGGCGTCGCCGACGCTTCGGCCGGCCGGCTGCCGGAAAACTTAGAGAGAAGAAAGAGCAGAAATTTTACCTTAGGATTAATTTTACTGTATGCTTATTACTTTATGCTATGATTTTTGTTATTTATATTATTTCATTAATCTTGTCATTAACCTTAAACTATAACGTTAAACTTTATATTAAATGTCCTTATGATATTAATTAATTTGGGACATCAATCGAACTCCGATTCGATTCATTCTTTCGGCGTTTCGTCCGATTTTTCGTTCTCTTTAACCTCATTCCACTTAAGGATTATTATATCGACTTTCCTTTCTTTACGAAATATCCAAAATATTAAACTTAGTTGAAACATACATGTAATTAATTTTCTGAAACGCACATGATGTAAATCAAATAATTAGAGGTTTAAATATTTAGTTGTCAAATTATGCATCGATAAATCCTAGTCACTACATGTTATGCGTCCCTTGCTTTTCTATCTTCACGCCCGGGTAAAACTCTGATATTTTTAACGAAAGATTTTGGGGCGTGACAAACCCGCCTCAGAAGGCATAGCCCAAATTGGAAATGAAGTTTAAAAACTATAATTAGAATATGCTTTATATAACTACTAGTGAAATAGAAATTTATAGAGTATACTTGCATAATTGTGTGAATTTACAGATCACCTATTTTCGTGATTCTAAAAAAGGATTCAGTGATCATGCTACGCTTGCATCAAGAAATACAATGATCCCAGGTACGTCTTGTTACCGATTATATTAATTACAACAAAATTATTTGGAAAGTATATATGTTTAACATTTATTAATGCTTGGCAGTTGAGTGGTGGGTTATGTATGGCCAATCATCGCCTACACTTAGAAATCTGGCCATAAGAATATTGTCACAAACAACGTCGTCTTCTGCTTGTGAAAGAAATTGGAGTACATTTGCCTTGATACACACTAAGCAGCGCAATTGACTTGCATATTCTAGACTTGAGAAACTTGTCTTTTGCTACTAAACATGAAATTAAGGTTACGAGATATGGAAGCTAAAAATGACAACGTTGCTGGGCTAAACTATCTTGATGTAGTTGATGTAGCGCCGGACATTGGTGATGAGGAAGAAGATCCATTGTTCCAATGGATTCGGCCTATCCACATGGACGACGCTGAAGGTAATCCGGATCCAAAAGTTTCAACAGCTACTCGTGAATATGGCATGAATGTGTCTCAGATAATGGAAGATGATGTTGGTGTCAATAGTAGTGGTTCAAGTGAATCTGTGGATACTTCCACAAATAGTGGAAGCAATTTTGGTGGAAGCATCAGTGGTGGTGATGGTGGAAATGTATCAAATTATGATGCTGAAGATCAATTTCAGTTAAGTCCATTTACCGGTGAGGCCGATTACACTCATGCAACACAAGATTCTGACCATGGAAGTAGAGCAGGAGGTGTAGGGATTGGTGCTATTGGAAAGAATTATGGAAGTTGGAACTGGAATGAAGATGAGAGCTCAAACCCTGATATTGAATCACTTTCTATGAGTATTGACTCAATGAATATGAGCAATGATCCGTACAATGCATATCAACCATCGTATTCTCACGGCAGACATAGCACTTCACAGTTTGATTGGTTTAGTCAAAATCCATTTTATAACCAACTACCTCAAATGTCACATGGAGGTTCAAGCATGCATCAACATAGTCAACCATATTGGGTCAATCCACATTATCTGATTTATGGAACTACAGTTGGAAGAAATAAAGAAACATATGAAAGTTATCTCCATGATTACGCTGAAAATTGCTCTATTGTCTTAAGTTGGCATTGTTTGACTCAAGATGGCATATCAGGAGTTCAAGCTATTATTAGGTCATGTATTAATTTTGTATGATAATTTGTCATGTTATCATATGAGACAACATTTAAATAATAGTTTATCTCTAAATTTGTTGTTAACATATCTTTTTATTTGAAATTTAAGTTCAATTATGTATTAATGTTACTTATAATATTATATAAAGTACAAAATTATTTTTTTCAAATTTTTTTCAAATTTTTTAAATTTTTTGCGCAAAAACCTATATATCCACCGATATCGATATATCCGCCGATATATCCGTAAAATTAAGGTATCGATATATCCGTCAATACATATATTTTAGTCCTTGATGTTATCCAAGAAATGTTTGCTCTTAAGACTATCTAAAAACATCAAGTCATGTAATATTGTGGGCGGCATCTTCAATACAGGCAATTGAATCTTTCCTTGAATGCAACATTCAGAATATTTTGGATTTGTCTGATTTTTATCTGAGCGCACTCTCTCTTCATACCAAAACAAAGAATCACAACACTGAGAATGGTACATTGGGTCACCATTGTCCAAATACCCTGTATATTATAATAAATTGTTATAATCGATGCTTACACTAAAATAATATACATTAAAATGGAAAGTAGTTAACAAAATTGAATTTATATTCTCACTGACATATTAAGATCTTAAATATATATATATTACATAAATAAAATTGATTTTATGATTTAGATACCAAATCGAGAGATTAATTAATCTTGTTACATACTCTATTATATTTCCGGAAGAGATGACATGGGTAAATCTATATATATATATATATATATATATATATATATAATGCTCAATACGTAGATATATATTATATAGACATAGACTATGCAATAACTATATATTACATATGAATCAGTAGTTATTCACATATGTAAAGATATTTAATATGACATGCTAGATTTTACATAAATAAAATTGATTCAATAATTAAATATCAAATCGAGAGATTAATTAATATTGATACATACTCTATTATATTATCGCAAGAGATGACATGGGTAAATATATATATATATATATATATATATATATATATATATAGTGCTCAATACGTTGATATATATTATATAGACTTAGACTATGCAATAACTACAATCATTACGTATTAGTATTTTAAAATATGATATATTATATTGCTCCATTTATAAATTTTTTTTTAAAGATTTAGACTATGTAATAACTATATATTACATATGAATCAATAGTTATTCACATATGTAAAGATATTTAACATTTCATATAATATATTCATAGAAATTAGGTGTTATTTTTTAGTGGATATTTAACATACGATATTCTAATACCATATATACCAAATATTTAACATATCAAATATATTAAGTTTTTTGTTGCTCAAATTGTATCCATATACAAAATTGATATATATATATATATATATATATATATATAAGAAAAATCCAATATTTATTACTTTAAAGTCAACTATAGAATAATAAATAATTGTATTTCTTCTTTTAGCAACTGAAATGGTCGGGAAAATTTTTGGCATTACTATTTTTGGGTAATTATTATTATTATTATTATTATTATTATTATTATTATATATAGATATATAGATATAGATAGATTTATTTTTATTTTTATTATATTACATTGTATTATACATTTAAGTTATACTGTATTTTATATTATTTATATATTTATATCATATTTTTATCATTTACATTTTTTATATTATTTGTAAAATGCTCATTTATTCTATTTATATATAATAACGAAAATATCGTAGTATTAGACAAAATCTTATTTCATAACTTCAATTTTTTTTGTATTATTAATATCATTTGTATATTCTTTAGGTTTTATAATTATTTTATTTTTAATATGGGTGCATCATTTGTATAGAAATGAGGTGTGTTTAGTAAGTTTTGGGGTGCGGATAGCCGCACCCTTTTAATATATATATATATATATATATATTAAAAATTCTATTATTTTGTACTTTTTTAATTTTTTTTATTATTTATAGATAATCAAAATAATTTTATACTACTTATAATTTTTATACTATATATGACTTAATTTGAGGAGGTTAACTAGTTGAAATATAAAATAAATAATGACAATTATCGAAATCTAAAAAAACATTCTCATTTTTTTTTTTAAATTCTCTTGTACGTAGAAATATATAATCCCATCGAGATGAGAGGAAATGAGTCAAATAACTAATCTCATATATTTGTGGTGACGAATTCCAATGAAAATCAAATTACAAAATATGTGATACCCGAACTTCTCACTACTTACTGATCAATGCACTTCATATATCATATACATCTCTTATTATTTTATGTACTACTTGTAATCCTTATGTTATTTTATTTTGCTGTTAAATATTTTATTTATATGTTCTTGCATAATTGGTGTTGAGAAGGCCTTATCATAATTAGTTAAGAACTCTAGTGATATTTAAGCGTATAATCTATTAGTTGATTAATAATAATATAAATTAAGAATGGAAAACAAGTTTAAAAAGGATTTAACAAATATATATACTCATGGATAAAATAATATATATTATATGTTTTGGTGTATGGTGGAGAAACTTTATCAATATTATAATATATATGTAGTCATCATGTATGTGAGCGTGTATATATATATATATATATATAAAGAAGTTTCATTAAGTATTATGAGTGGGTCTTGTGCGATACCATCTCACGGATCTCATTCCATAAGACGGGTCGGGTCGGGTCAGTTTAATGGATCCCAATCCTTTTTAGCGTGTTTGGAGATATGGAAACCTCGCTGCTGCGAACAGTACTAATTCTATAACTTTTCTCTTCCTTACGTGTCTCAAAAGTTTCTTTCTCATCTCCTCCATCACTCCAGCTAAAGCTTTTCTCTCTTTCATTCTTCTTTTTGCCTGCAAATCGGTGAATTTTCCACCTAAAATGGTGATTTTCTGAAAAATAATAAAACAGCCACATATTTTTTCTAATTTAATTTCGATTCTTACAAATATCTATAAATTAGAAAGTTTTGAATATGGAGAATCAAGAGATTGTAATTATTTCTGAAGAAGAAGAAAAAGAAGACATGCATGAAGAACAAGAAGAAGAAGTGCAAGAAGAACAAGGTAGAAAACCCAATTTACATCTTGAAATAAAGTATTACGTATTGTATGTTAAAGTACTACATATCAAGGTGTAAGTGGGTGTGGATTTGCTACATATCAATGGTAGTGATTTACAGTTTCGTAGATACTTTAATGTATTGGGTGATACTTTTGGAAGATTAATTTGAAAAAAAAAAATCAACTCTTAATATGTAGTACTTTTATTGTTGTTAGGTAATACTTTTTAATGTATTGGGTGATACTCTTGCACAATTAGTTTGAAACAATATCAACACTTAGTATGTAGTACTTTTATTGTTGTTTGGTAATACTTTTTAATGTATTGGGTGATACTTTTGGAAGATTAATTTGGAAAAAAAAATCAACTCTTAATATGTAGTACTTTTAATGTTGTTAGGTAATACTTTTTAATGTATTAGGTGATACTCTTGCACGATTAGTTTGAAAAAATATCAACACTTAGTATGTAGTACTTTTAATGCTATCAGGTAATACTTTTTAATGTATTGGGTGATACTCTTGCACGATTAGTTTGAAAATACTTTTTAATGTATTGGGTGATACTCTTGCACGATTAGTTTGAAAAAATATCAACACTTAGTATGTAGTACTTTTATTGTTGTTTGGTAATACTTTTTAATGTATTGGGTGACACTTTTGGAAGATTAATTTGAAAAAAAAATCAACTCTTAATATGTAGTACTTTTAATGTTGTTAGGTAATACTTTTTAATGTATTGGGTGATACTCTTGCACGATTACTTTGAAAAAATATCAACACTTAGTATGTAGTACTTTTAATGTTGTTAGGTAATACTTTTTAATGTATTGGGTGATACTCTTGCACGATTAGTTTGAAAAAGTATCAACACTTAGTATGTAGTACTTTTATTGTTGTTTGGTAATACTTTTTAATGTATTGGGTGATACTTTTGGAAGATTAATTTGAAAAAAAAAATCAACTCTTAATATGTAGTACTTTTAATGCTGTTAGGTAATACTTTTTAATGTATTGGGTGATACACTTGCACGATTAGTTTGAAAAAATATCAACACTTAGTATGTAGTACTTTTATTGTTGTTTGGTAATACTTTTTAATGTATTGGGTGATACTTTTGGAAGATTAATTTGAAAAAAAAAATCAACTCTTAATATGTAGTACTTTTAATGATGTTAGGTAATACTTTTTAGTGTATTGGGTGATACTTTTACACGATTAATTTGAAAAATATCAATTCTTAATATGTAATACTTTTAATGGTGTTATGTAATACTTATTAATATATTGGGTGATACTTTTGTAAGATCAATTTGAAAAAAAATCAACTCTTAATGTGTAGTACTTTTTATGCTGTTAGGTAATACTTTTTAGTGTATTGGGTGATACTTTTGTACGATTAATTTGAAAAATATCAACTCTTAGTATGTAGTACTTCTATTTCTATTAGGTAATACTTTTTAATGTATTGGGTGATACTCTTGCATGATTAGTTTGAAAAAATATAAACTCTTAATATGTAGTACTTTTAATGTTGTTAGGTAATACTTTTTAATGTATTGGGTGATACTATTGCACGATTAGTTTGAAAAAATATCAACACTTGATATGTAGTACTTTTATTGTTGTTTGGTAATACTTTTTAATGTATTGTGTGATACTTTTGGAAGATTAATTTGAAAAAAAATCAACTCTTAATATGTAGTACTTTTATTGTTGTTAGGTAATACTTTTTAATGTATTGGGTGATACTCTTGCACGATTAGTTTGAAAAAATATCAACACTTATAATGTAGTACTTTTATTGTTGTTTGGTAATACCTTTTAATGTATTGGGTGATACTTTTGTAAGATTAATTTGAAAAAAAAAATCAACTCTTAATATGTAGTACTTTTAATGATGTTAGGTAATACTTTTTAGTGTATTGGGTGATACTTTTACACGATTAGTTTGAAAAATATTAATTCTTAATATGTAATACTTTTAATGGTGTTAGGTAATACTTTTTAATATATTGGGTGATATTTTTGTAAGATCAATTTGAAAAAAAATCAACTCTTAATATGTAGTACTTTTAATGTTGTTAGGTAATACTTTTTAGTGTATTGGGTGATACTTTTGCACGATTAATTTGAAAAATATCAACTCTTAGTATGTTGTACTTTTATTTCTATTAGGTAATACTTTTTAATATATTGGGCGATACTTTTACACGATTAATTTGAAAAAAATCAACACTTAGTATGTAGTATTTTTATATATAATAGGCCAGTACTACTCTTTAGTGTATTGGGCAATACTTTTGCAAAATTAATTTGAATAAATATCAACTCTTAATATGTAGTACTTTTATTGTCATTAGGTAATACTTTTAAATATATTGGGTGATACTACACAATTAATTTGCTTAATTTATTGTTCTTTTCTTAGTGTATTTTTCGGTTTATGTGCTAAAATATTACATATTATATGTTAATGTATTACATTTTGTTTTATGCAGAGGATAACATTTGTGAGGATTTTAGTGGTTCTCTGCTTGGTTTCAAAAGAAAAACAATTGATGATATGCATTATTTGTATCGTAATCATGCACTTGCCGTGGGGTTTAGTGTTAGGAAATCCACTACTAGAACTTCAAGTAATAGTGATGGTGTTGTAGTGGAGAAGTACTTTGTATGTTCCTGTGAAGGATCATAAAAACACAAAGTTCAAATCCAGAAAAACCAGATGATCTATCTAAACTCAATAGTAAAAAAAAAGTTCCTATAACACGAACATGTTGTGGAGCTTCATTGAGGGTTAAATTAAATGATAATGGTCTTTATGAGGTTGTCCATCATGTCATTGTGCATAATCATGCACTAACTAGGGGGAATTGGAATCATCTTCACCATTCTCAAAGAACAATCACCAATGAAAAGGGGAAAACAATGGAGAAAATGATATCCTCGGGGATGAGAGCAGCTGATTCATTTCGATATATGGTGCAAGAAATAGGGGGAATACATTGTTGGTCATACAATGCGAGATCACATAAATTTTGTGAATCGTTTGAAGATGAAGATAATAGAGGCAGGTGATGCACAAACCTTGATAGATATATTGCATCAACAAGAAACTGAAGACAAAGATTTCTTTTTCAGGTAAATGTAATACTTTTCTTCTTAACTTATAATACTTATAGGAATAGTATGTGATACATTTTATTTTCAAAGTCAAATTAGATGAAGAAGACAGATTGGCTAACATATATTTGAGGGATTCAATGATGAAAGAGGACTATGGAGTATATGGTGATGTGATGATTTTTGACACCACATATCGAACAAATAAGTATAATTTGATTTGTGCACCATTTGTTGGTTTTAACAATATTCATTCAAAGAACGTTATGTTTGGTTGTGCCTTTATTGCTAATGAGAAGGTTGAAACATTTGAGTGGCTTTTTGATGTTTTCAAAAAATCAATGGAATATAAATCTCCTATCAGCTTGTTCACTGATCAAGATCAAGCAATTGCCAATGCAATAGAAAAAGTAATATTTTTATATATAATGATTAAGACTTTTGTGTGTATGACATAATATATCAGTATAATTTTAGTATTATTTTGCAGGTATTTTCAGAAACAAGACATAGGCTATGTATATGGCATCTCCATCAGAATGCTATAAGCCGATTTGGACAATTGAAACGAAACATCTCATTCAAAGATGCATTTAAGAAATGCTTGACATGTTGTTCTAATGAAAGTGAATTTGAAAAATGTTGGAGTTCAATGATATCCACTTATGGTTTGGAAGAAGATACTTGATTTGCAAGGTTGTATAGTTTGAAAGAGAAGTGGTGTACCGCGTTGAATAAACAATACTTTTCTGCTGGGGTATTGTCTTTACAAAGGAGTGAGGTTACGAACAATGCAATATGCTTCAATGCAAAAAAACAACAAATTTGACTGAGTTTTATCATATCTTCAATCAGACAGTAAAAAGATGAAGGGAAAGAGAACAACTTGATGAATTTCAATGTTCACGCTCACAGCCTACGTCTCACTTACTATTGAGTGGAATGTTAAACCATGCATCAGAGGTATACACAATGTCTCTATTCCGTGACTTTGAGGCTGAATTTATTTCTTCTATTTCTACTTCTTATACACTTGTTGAAGAAAAAGATGTTATCAAGACTTATGACATTGCAACAAGTGATGAGGGTGAAGATTGCCATCATGTCATGTTTGATCCTATAAGAACTTTGATCACATGTTCTTGTAAGAGATTCGAAGAGGTTGGTTTATTATGCAAACACAGTCTAAGAATATTACACATGCATTCCGTTCTTCAGATTCCAGATGTTTACATTTGTAGAAGATGGACAAAAACAGCAAAATATGGAATATGGGACAACTTACCTAACCAAGTTGACATGACCAAGAAATCAAAAGATTGTATCGTTTGGCGTCAACAAATGGTACGCAAATATTACAATCTTGTGATAAAATGTGAAGAAGATGAGAGAGCAAGAAAGATTCTTGAAGATAGTTATAGTAGAGATTTTGTTGCCATTGATTATTTGACTTCTACTACTGAGCCTTCTCAACCTTTACTTTGTTCATCCAACACTGTTGTAGATCCAGTTCGTAGTATTACGAAGGGTAGGAGCAAGAGAAAAAAAGGGCATTTTGAAAAGAAAAGAAAAGAAAATACACAGGTCAACGAATTTGGTTCCAAGACTCCAAATGCACGATTAATTTGATAATATTTTTAGTATGTAGTACTTTTATTTCTATTAGGTAATACTTTTTAATATATTGGGTGATACTTTTGCACGATTAATTTGAAAAATATCAACTCTTAGTATGTAATACTTTTATATGTAATAGGTGATACTTTGAAATATATTGGGTGGTACTTTTGCAAGATTAATTTGAAAAATTTCAACTCTTAGTATGTAGTACTTTTATTGATGTTAGGTAATACTTTTTAGTGTATTGGGTGATACTTTTGCACGATTAATTTGAAAAAAATATCAATTCTTAATATGTAATACTTTTAATGCTGTTAGGTAATACTTTTTAATGTATTGGGTGATACTTTTGCATGATTAGTTTGAAAAAATATCAACTCTTAATATGTAGTACTTTTATATTTAATAGGTAATTCTATTTAATATATTAGGTGATACTTTTGCCGATTAATTTGAAAAAATATCAACTCTTAGTATGTAATACTTTTATATGTAATAGGTGATACTTTTACATATATTGGGTGATACTTTTGCATGATTAATTTGAAAAATATCAAGTCTTAGTATGTAGTATTTTTATTTCTATTAGGTAATACTTTTTAAGGTATTGGGTGATACTTTTGCAAGATTAATTTGAAAAAAATTCAACTCTTAGTATGTAGTACTTTTATTGATGATAGGTAATACTTTTTAGTGTATTTGGTGATACTTTTGCACGATTAATTTGAAAAAATATCAATTCTTAATATGTAATACTTTTAATATTGTTAGGTAATACTTTTTAATGTATTGGGTGATACTTTTGCATGATTAATTTGAAAAAATATCAAATCTTAATATGTAGTACTTTTAATACTGTCATGTAATACTTTTTGATATATTGAGTGATACTTTTGTTTTCATCCATTAATAATTTAGTTCTTAATATGTAATACTTTTACATTTCAAAGGTAATAGTTTAAAGCATATTATATATGTAACGCCCCAAAATCTTTCGGTCAAAATATCAGAGTTTTTCTTCTTTGGGCGTTAAGAGAGAAAGAGGAAAGAGGCGTACATGATATAAAATAGAAAGAAACAGGAGAGGATAAGAAACGGTATAATTAAAACATCGGATACAACCGATAAAAGAATGTTTGAAACCATACGCAGCGGAAAAACATCAGGATCTTTTACAAAGATGGAGAAATATAATTTTCTTTTACAAACGAGCAACAACTTTTAAATATAAAACCGGAAGATGAACACAACTGATAAGGCACCCCTCTCTCTACGCAGCATGATTCTCTTCATCTCCTGTAGTGTGAGTACAGGTGGGGGGTGAGTGTGTTGAATACACTCATGGAAATAAAATCCAAGTCTTATCACATGTTAAGCAGTTTATGTAGCGCCCCGGATCAAAACGAGCATAATTGATTAATTAAATATTTAACGTATGACTTAATAAGTATGAGCGTTTACTTTGACTGTATAATTAATTACGTGCGTTTCAGATACGTATCTAATGTGTGATTCAGATCGATATTTTCTTGGACATGGCATATAGAATATTTCTATACCATTAGATGCGTATCGAGAAGACGAGAAGATAGAAACAAACTAGGGGTCAATCGGAGACCCGTAGCTCGAACGGCGACAAAAAGGGCAAATCACGGAGTTTCGGAAAAGTCGGAAGATATTTACGTTGAATGGAAACGAAGATATTTACGTGAATAGTAACTCGGCAAAGTCAACTGATGAACAGTAACATGGGATATTTTGGATGAATAGTGATCCGGATATTTTTGATGAATAGTGTTTTCGGAATTCTATAAATAGAGGGCTCAGTCAGTTCATTTTTCATCGTTTTTCCGAACGAACCAAACGAGCCGAAAACGAGTAAGTTCTCTCTCCTCCCTCCTCTCCCCCTCTCCTCTCTTTTCTGCCTCTGGCGCGCCGCCGTCGGAGCAGCCGCCGTCGGCCGGTCGCCGGAAAATTCCAACGTTGTCGGAATCGGACGATTTTCGCACACGACGTTTGTCTCGACGAGATGAGTCTAGGAAAATTTCCGGAATTCAATTCCGACTTACGGTTCGCCGGAAAACGGCGAAAAACAGCCTTGAAACCCTAACCCCTCATCCTTTCTCTCTCCTCTGTTTTCTCTCTCTCTCTCCTCGCCCTCTTGCCGGAGCAGTGGCCGGATAAGCTGGTGGTGGTGTGGTGGTGATGCCGGAGTGGTAGCGCCGCCGTTGGTGGCGGCGCCGGGCCGGAACAGTAGGTATATATATGTATGTTGTGCATGTGTGTGTGTTGTGTGGTGCGATAGTGTGTGTGTGCTTGTTGCTTGCTGTTGGGGCGGCGCATGGTGGCGCCGCCGTGTGTGATCGGTGGGCCGGCGAGGGCTCAGGTGGTGGTGGCCGGCGGCAGGTGGCCGCCGGCGATGCAGTGGGTGTGTGTGTGTATTCGTGTGTTTGTGTGTATAGGATTGGGAGTATATGTATGGTTAAGGGTGTTGGGCTGGCCGGGAAAGGTTGCCGGCGATGAGGGATCGCCGGTGGTGGTGCTGGGAGTGGTCGCCGGCGACGGGAAGTCGCCGGCCGGAGTTTTGGTTGGAGTTGGAATTTCTGGAAAATCAGTGTACCGAAGGGTTTTGCGGCGTATTTTTGAGGCATTATTCATGCCGGAATCCGGAGAGGGATGGCTGGAGGTGGTAAACGGCGGTTCAAGGTATCCGGAGAGGTAAGTGGTGGCGGAAGGAGGCGGCGCTACCGCTCTGGGTGGCGCCGGGAAGTGGCCTGGTCAAGCAGGCCACCGTCGGAAAGCTGGGCGACGGGCTGTATTTGCAGGTGTTTTGGCAGAGTTAGACGGCGCCGTCGTGGCCGCCGTTGGCCGGAGTTAGTAGCCTGAAGTGTGGGGAATCCGAGGGTGTGGCCGGAAACCGCTGGTTCGCCGTCCGGCGGCGACTGGAAGGCCGTTTGGGTGGCGAGTCCGCGCAGGCGAACTGGGAGCGCCGGGAGGCTGCTGGGCGCGCTGGGCACACGGCGACGGGAGCCGCGCGCGCGCGGCGAGCGAGCGACGGGTGCACTGCGCACGTGACACCGTGTTTTCGATCCGAACCTCGTTTTCTTTCCGTCGTTCATCCGTATCGAGTCGTCGATGACGAGACGTCGTTGATCGGGGTCCGTGGGCCCGGTCAAAGTCAACCCTTTGACAAAAATTACCATTTTACCCCAAAACTTAAAATGCTCCGTTTGAGCTCGTTTCAACTCCGATCGAGCTCATTCTTTTTCCATCGTGACCCAAATTCAATCCTCTATCATCTCAGACTTTGAAACTGATCTGTTCCTCTCGTTTCTTTGGTCCCAATCTTTAGATCGTTCGAGCCGTCGCGTCGTTAACGAACGTTCTTTCGCCAGGAACCTTTACAGCTTTAATTATACGTTATTTAGGAACTAAGAAATGTTATAACTTATGTAGGCTACCAGTTGGATTGAGCGCTGAGACATTTGATCTCTGGTCCTTGCTACTCACGTGGTAACCACCGAACAAGGTGGGGGTAATTTCTAAACTCAGTATCTGTTTACAGTTTTCCCTATTCAAAGCATGATTGAGGAATACTAAGTGCTGTGATTATATTTGTTGTGTCATACTTTATACTGTGCATGGGCTGCGGTCCACCTCTTTCATGCATTCGCCCCTTATCCCTTTCTACTACTCTGTTGAGGTTTGGTGGTCCTCTTGAAATGCACCAGCGGTATTGAGACCTTTTTATAGGATAAGACGGGGGAATCCCGCACCTATTCGTCCCTTACCATTTCTAATATCTGTTGTGCTTTTACGTGCTGTGTTCTGTGTTAAAATTATACGCATGTTGTATTTATATATCTGTTGAGTGTCATGAGGCAGACTTTATCCCCACGAGTGTATTCAACGCACTCACCCCCTATTCTGTACTCACACTACAGGTAAGGACGAGCGGGGTTGAACCTTAGAGAGAATGAAGATGGTGCCCTATCTGGATTTTATATTTCAAGTCTGTGGTCTCACAGCAATTAAACAATGATTTTTATAATCCACGTTTTGTAAATATAATCTCGTTTATGTTTCGAATAATGGATCCTAATGTTTTTCCGCTGCGTAAGGTTTTAATATTCTAATTTATCGGTTGTATCTGATGTTTCAAGTGTACCACTTCTTATCCTTTCCTTTTTCTTTCTATTTTATATCATGTACGTCTTCTTCCCCTTTCTTTCTTCACGCCCAAAAAGAGAAAACTCTGATATTTTAATGAAAAGAAAACGGGGCGTGACAGTTTAAATAAACAACACATATACAAGTTCAACAATTAAACCCAACACTTAATTACCAATAGGTGCGGGTGTAACCCGTCTTACCCTATATGCATGAAGAAAGGTGGTAAGCGACAGTTATTATAGAATAAAGGAGGTAAGAGACAGTTATTATAGAAGAAAGGAGGTAAGAGACAGTTTATAGAAGAATTGAGGTAAGAGACAGTTTATAGAAGATATGAGGTAAGAGACAGTTTATAGAAATAAGGTAAAAGACAATTTATAATATGACAAGTCATTTAGTATTCCACAAAACATGTATCAGATAGGGAAAACCGTAATCAGATACAGAGTTAGAAATTACCCACACCGAACACAACATATAATCACAGCACATAACCCAAGACACTTAAGCCTCGACCAATTCATAACGATCAATAGCATTCTAATAATATCCAGTTTACATGCATACGTCAATTGAAATATAAATATTTGGATTTAGAATTTACCCCCACACAATATACATCACAGCAAGCATGCGTTCATTTATCATCGTCGTGAGTTTAATACAAAAAACATAGAGTTAATAGGGTTTAGAATGTACCCCCACCTTGTTCGGTGGTTACCACGTGAGTAGCAAGTACCAAAGGTCAAGTATCACAAGCTCCTTCCAACTGATAGCCTACATAAGTTACGGTGTTCTTAGATCCTTAATAATTCATAATTAAAGCTGTAAAGAATCCGGAGAAAGAACGATCGTTGAGACGAGACGGATCGAGAGATCTAAAGATTGGGGTCCAAGAAACGAGAGGGACAGGTCAGTTTCAATGGCTGAGGTGGTAGAGGATTGAATTTGGGTCACGATGGAAAGAGAATGAGCTCGATCGGAGTTGAAACGAGCTCGAACGGAGCATTTTAGGTTTAGGGGTAAAATGGTAATTTTGGTCAAGGGTTGACTTTGACCGGGCCCACGACCCTCGGTCAACGACATCTCGTTGGCGACGACTCGATGTTGACGTACGGCAGAAAAAATGGGATTCAGATCGAAAACACGGCATTGCGTGCGCATGATCACCCGATGGGACGAGCGTGTGCGCGCGCGGCACCCGACGTCTCGACAGTTGCCGAGTTTTCTCGACAGCATGGGCGCGTGTCTCGGCGGCTGCCGAGTTTTCTCGGCAGCGGGCGCGCACCACTCGACGGCTGGCCGAGTTTTCTCGGCAGCCTCGGCCAGCTCGTGCCAAGGTCACCCGGCGTCGCCCCTGCTCGCCAGCCCACTTCCCGGCGCCATCGCTGCGGCGGCGCCGCTCAGCTTTGGCCACCACCTAGTCCGCCGGCAAGCCTGCACCGCCGGCTACCTCCTCCGGCCACCCCTCGTCGGATTCCGGCCGTGAATAGTGCTCGTAACCTCGCCGCAAAAGACTATACCCAGATTTTCAAAACCCAACCCCAACTCCAAAACTCCGGCCGGCGACCACTCTCAATCCCTCCACCGGCGACTCCCCGTCACCGGCCACCTTTTCCGGCCAAACCAACACACACACAGCCTATATATACACACGCATAAACACACACACTCACGCTCAAACACACACACACCTCCCTCTCCTTGGCCGGCGGCCACCTGCCGCCGGCGACCACCACCGTCCACTGAGTCCTTGGCCGACGACCTCCAGTCGCCGGCCACCACCACCGTCGTGCACACACACACACGAACACAGTAGCTCACACACACACAACGTAAGGTGTGTTTACACACACACACCCTACTGCCAAGCTTGGTCGGCGGCCACCAGCCGCCGGCTACCTCCTACTCCACCTCGCCGACGACCTCCCGTCGCCGGCCGTTCCTTCCCCCACGGCGGCGCCGCCTCCAATAGCATGCACGAACACACACACTTATACACCATACAACACACACACATGCATGCATACATATATATATAGCCACTGTCCTTCTCCGGCACCGCCACCCACGGCGGCGCCGGCACTCCAGCGACGGGCCACGACCTCCGGCGGCCTCCGGCAGCAGCCCCGGCACGGTGGAGAGAGAAAGGGGTGATCAAGGGTTAGGGTTAAGGTTTCAAGGCTGTTTTTCGCCGTTTTCCGTCGAGACGAATGTCGTGTGTGAAAATCGGTCGAAACCGACAACGTTGAGTTTTTCCGGCCACCGGCGGTGCCGCCGTGCCGGCGCCGGTTCCGGCGGCAGCACGCCGGAGGCAGAAAAGAGAGGAGAGAGAGAGAGAGAGGAGGGAGAGCCCCTATTTATAGAAATCAGGAAATCACTATTCACCGAAAATATCTCCGTTACTGTTCATCGGTTGACTTTTCCGAGTTACTGTTCATCAAGAATATCTCGTATATTCTACTCTTCGTATACGTCATATTCTTCATTTTCACTGTTTTCTTCACTACTAGAGCTACGTAACTCTGATTGACCTCTAGTTCGTTTCTATCTTCTCGTTTTCTCGATACGCATCTAATGGTATAGAAATATTCTATATACCATGTCCAAGAAAATTATCCATCTAGAACGTGCATTAAACACGTATCTGAAACACACGTAATAAATTAAACAGTCAATATAAGCGCACATACTTATTAAATCAAGTGTTAAATATTTAATTAATCAATTATGCTTGTTTTGATTCGGGGCGCTACTGTCACGCCCCAAAATCTTTTAGTCAAAATATCAGAGTTTTTCTTGCGGGCGTGAAGAAAGAAGGGGGAAAAGACGTGCATGAAATAAAATAGAAATCTTTGGGAAAGAAGAACAGATGATTTTATACATACAAACCCTCGGCGTCTAGCCGAAATAAAACCATTTTACATAGCAGCGAAAAAACATCAGGATCCTTTACAAAGAAGAAGAGCTGTTTAATTTTACAATCGAGCAAGATATCTTTAAAAAGGTAAAACCGGAAGATGGACTCAGTTGATAGGGCATCCCTCTCTCTACGCGTCAAGATTCTCTTCTTCTCCTATAGTGTGAGTACAGGTGGGGGGTGAGTGCGTTGAATACACTCGTGGTGAAATACTTTCTTAGTTTAAGCAAGTACACAAATCAAACATATATAGCGCACAGCACATAATTCGGTTCTTTAATGCCACCCAACTCATGACTCACCAAAAGGACTTGCAGCCTAATGGGCACATGCCCATATCTCACTAGTGGACACGAAATCCAAAGGATACCCTACAGAATCTCAGGTACGAGTATCACCCGACCCTACATAATCTTAAGTACAGAATCTCAGGTACGGGTATCACCCGACCCTACAGAATCTCAGGTACGGGCATCACCCGACCCTACAGAAGCTCAGGTATCCGATGGACACAAAGACCAGCACTCTCCCACAGACACACAACCCAAAGGACACACTAACCAAAAGCATATGAACACAGCATTTATGGTTTAACAATTATCCCCCACAACACATAAGCACATAAAGTTCAACAATAACACAAAATTAGGGAAAACTATAATCATATAAGGGTTTAGAGGTTACCCCCACCTTGTTCGGTGGTTACCACGTGAGTCGCAAGTATCACAGACTTGATATCTTGATTCCCAATCCAACTGATATCAATCCAATGGATAGCCTACACAATTTTACAATATTTCTTACATCATTAATACGCTTAAAATTTATATTTAAAATGTATAAAGATAGCCGTAGAGAAGAATCGTTCGATAGAGACGAGACAGATCGATAGATCAAGAGATTGAGGTTGAAGAGACGAGGGGGAAAAGATCAGTTCAGCAACTGATATGATAGAGAAAAGGATTAGGGTCGCTATGGAAAAAGCATGAGCTCGATCGGAGTTGAAACGAGCTCGAACGGAGCGTTTTAATATCGAAGGGTATTTTGGTAATTTTAGTCAAAGGGTTGACTTTGACCAGGCCCCGACTCCCGGTCGACCCGACGTACACAAAGACTCGGTTCGACGTGTGAAAATACTCGACGGTGCGCGCTCGGCGTGCACGACGGCACCCGGCGCGCGCATAGGATCCCCGTCGCCCGCGCGCGCGGCTCCCGTCGTCCATGCCCAGCGCGCGCTGGATCCCTGGCGCCCGCGCCCAGCCGCCTGGGAATCAGCTGCTCGATCAGCCCACTTCCCGGCGCCACCTGCCGCGGCGACGCCTCCCTTTGCCGACGGCACCTTGTCCGCCGGCAAGCCCACACCTCCGGTCACCATCTCCGGCCAAGTTTTCCGGAATCCGGCCATGAACAGTAACCCGTTTCTCAGCCCAAACGTACCCAAACGATCACAAAATCTTTGCCACCACAACTAAAAACCACTCCGGCCGGCGACTTTCCGGCGCTGGTAATCACCCCCAAACCATTCCAAATTCTTGTCCAACACCTCAACTTACCCCAGAAACAGAAACGACCCAAAATCGTCAAGACACGAGAGAGAAATGGGAGAGAGAACATGGTTGAAAAACAAGGGTTTAGGGTTTTGGAGGCGGTTTTTCGCCGTTTCCCGGCGAACGAGACATCGGATTGGAATCCGGAAGCTGTCCTAGACTTGACTCGTCGAGGGCTACAATCTGGGCCTAGGTTATATTTTCCGGCCACCGGCCACAGCGGCGGCGGCAACGGCACGGCGGCGGCGACGGCACGGCGGCTCCGGTGGTGGCGGCGACGGTCCGGCGGTGGTCCGACAGCAGCGCTCCGGCGACGGCGGAAAATAAAGACGTAAAGAAAAAGAAAGAAAGAGAACTTATGTGTTCGCGTCGCGAGCGTCGCTCGGGTCGTCGGCTTTGAAAACGTATAAGTTTTGAAAATTATGAGCCCCTATTTATAGATTTTGGAATTTACCTTTTTACCGTTGGAAAATTACTATTTACCAAAAATATCTTAATTTACCTTTCATTAAAATATTATTTTTATTTTTACCTTTTATCAAAATTTTACCCTTTCCTTCGTCAGTTGAACTACGGGTCTCCAATTAACCTCTAGTTTGTTTCTGTTTTCTCGTATTTCCGATACGAATCTCTTGGTACAATCGTATTCTAGGTTCCATGTCACGAAAAATATACCCATCTAAAACTAAAACCGACGTTAACCAAGTATCTCAAACACACGTACTAAATTAAACAGTCAAAACATACGCACATAATTATTAAGTCAGGGTTCAAATATTTAATTATTCAATTATGCTCATTTTGATCCGGGGTGCTACAGCTACAATATAATACTTTTCTGTTCTATCAAAAAACCTACTATCACAATACAATCATATCATACTATTATCAAACTAAACAACCAACACTCTTACATTAAATTAAAAAAAAAAGCAGCCTATAGAAGCAGACTCATATTTACAACAAATCAACGATCAACAATATCTTTTAAATTGTGAAATATATGTAAGCAACACCATAACAATTAATCAATGTATATGTTTTCTAACAAAGAGGAAAGACTTCCCATAACAACATGTTCTTAGACAAAGATAGAGTCACTTAAGATGTATCATCCTTGCAAAAAATCATTACAAAACTATTTCTTCAGTTTCTTTTTACCCTTCTTTGCAATCAAACTTGGCTTTTCCACACAAAAATTGTGCACTCTCTTCATTAAAGATGACCTGTCATCATTCAAATCTGATAACACGATACTGATTCCAATTTGTCCTCTCAAAGCATTTCTTATAGCAGCCTTTTCACAACATATGAAAAAAAAATTAAACATGTATTAGTTCCCAAGCAGCACTAGAATACACGATATTATTGAATTTTTTAGATTATAATATCATAGTACCTTTTGTCAAATCTGTATGAGAATACACTGTTCCTCTGAAAAACTGCATGTGATGCATCATGTAGACTCCACAGTCAACATCACCCTCCTTGTTTGCCAAATGAATCGAATGTTCTCGAATTGAAAAGCACTAACATCATCAGCTTTGACATGATTTATTGATTTCAAAAAAGTAGCCATTTGAGTTTGCTACAACAATAAATCAAAAAAAGAATAAGTATAACTCAAAAAATCTATTCAAAACCAAATAAAAGAAATAACATCATACCACAACTTCAATAGCATTTTTGTATTCCAGAAAATCAGCATGTATCCTGTTATCTAGATATTGTAACTTTTCTTCTCGAAAGTTGATCACAACAGCAAAGTAATGATGGAATAGATTAACAGAAACAAAAACCTACATAAAAAAATTATATACATATAAGTTAATGTATTAAATGTATAAGAGTAAATTAAAAAGGTTTCAAAAATTACTTACCATATCAATGTTGTTCAAATCTCTATTATTTAGCTTCAACCAAATATTAAAGCAATTTGTGGATGAATGTCCATTATGCTCAACTTCTTCCCCTTTCATAATCTTGTTCAAATAAAACTTCAAAAAAAACAAACAAATAAGAAGGCTAAGTGATACTTTTAAACATAATAAGTAATACTTAACAATTGAACATATAATACTTACGGTGTGTGTAAGACCGAAGTAGAATCGTGATGGATTCGTTGCTTCAACACGATTTAACAACAAAATCCATGCATCAATGATACTATTGAAAATCATTTTTTGAGGATATAATGATAACATATCTTCCCTCGAAACACTGTACTTATTTCCATGAAGAAACAAATTCTCGCTACAAAAAATTACAAAATAGAAAAATATTTGGAACCAACTTCTTGTAATTAGCATTCATACTAAAATATAATTACTTAGAGAAGTAGATAAAAAAAACTTACAGAGAATCTAATGATGCATCTTCATTCATGCAATAGTCCAACACATCTTTGCTCATGATGTCCGTATCAGAAAAGTGCTTCTTATTTGCATTCATGTACCGAGATACATATCCCACATCTTCGTCAAATGGCCAATCATCAAATTCTAAAATTCTCTTCTTCAATGCAACTGAAGAAATGGCTCCTTTGACTTCATCAATGCCACAATCTTCATTTTTCTCTTCTCCCACATTTTCATTTGGCTCGAAAATGGCAGCAACGACATTCTTATTTTCAGCAACTTTCTCATTTTCAAGGGTTAGAAGTTCGAATGAAGGCATATCTTCAGAAAACTTCTTCATAAACAAAAATTTTTCCACTAACTCATTAATGTATTTATGAACTTCAGCATCGGAGAAAAATTTTTGTGAATCACAAATGGCATTGGACTGTGAAGGACTTTGCGATTGCTTTTGTTCAACAGTTATTTGTTCCTTCACTTTACAAAGCTTTTCCAGGTGGAAACTAGTGGCAACAGACACATCCCTCTTAATCAAGAGGAATGTTTCATGGACATCCTACAAAAAGAATTGCATGTCTAAAAAAAGGTAATATTTTTATTCCTAATAAGTGATACTTTTATTCATAACATGTAATACTTATATAAAAATAAACTTAAAAATAATTGCATACTTACATCTTTTGTAATTTTCTTTATCGCTGCATCATCCATTTCATCATTTGGAATAAAAAAAACTGATGAATCTGGGATTTTGCTCACCCATTTTAATTTCACTCATCTCTTCATCAACAACTTTTTTCTCCTCATTGTGTTCTACACAACTTATAGGATAAACATCTACCCATCCCCCTTGACCATAATGCCCAGCTTCTTTCTCTTCTTTTAAACGTTTCACCAACTTCTCTCTTAACCAATGTTTGATTAATGGTAGAGAACATGGTTTGACTACTCCTTTCCAGCTAACTCTAAGAAGGTAAATAATTTGAAGAACTAGAAGACAACCAGTGATATTCTTTGTACCAGCTCTCCTATTAAAATTATCTACCCAACACAAAGTTTATCAAGCACAAACGAACACCAATCAAACGAAGAAATTTTTTCAACATCCAACAAATATTTCAAAGGAGACAAATCAACACTACGATTTGCCGTTGGAGTCAAGAATGAAGATAAGCTATAAATCACAAAAAACCTTTTAAAGTCATCTTTCCCATCTTTAAGACTAAGTACCAACTCCTTCAAGGATGCAAGAGAACCAATATTAATTTTTTTCTTAAATTCTTCAATGCAATCTAAGTTCTCTTTCTTTCTAGCATCTACAACTACTCTACCCCCACTCCTAGGCAACAAAAATACATCACACACATCATCTGGTGTCACAACAAAACTCCTTTTGCTATCTATGGTAAGCATTCGACTTCTACCATTAAATTTTTTAACCAACCATTTAACCATATGAGTGGGGAAAATGGCAATGAAAGATCAAGTAATCCTCCAAAACCTATATGCCTAACATCATTCTTTTGTTTTTCAGTAAATTGTTGCATAATATCACAAAGACCATGAGGTCTACATTGAGTAACAAATGTCATACAAAAAATATAAACCAATTTCAGAATGAAAAAAATATAAACCAATTCAAATCACGAATAATGTATAATACTTTTCTACTGAAAAAATATAGATAACCTGGCTGGCTTCTTTTTTTCAGACTTCTCTTCAATAGTTACCAAATTTTTACTACAAAAGAATGCACCACTTATTTTAATAAAAATTGTTATCAATATGATATAGTACAACAAATTAAAAATACTACCTGTCATTCTTTTTTTTCGATCTTGTCTCACGAACAATCTGAATCTCCTCTTTTTCCATTTTCAAACTTTCACTACAAAATGAAAATATGTAATACTTAAATTTCTCTTCATCTCACCATTTTTTTCTTCAGGAAATACATTCTTCTTCTCACGCATCTTCTTCTTTTCCATCAATTTCTTGGAATCAAACATTCACAAACATAATTGGATCACACAATACATGGATATAGGTCTACTGCAAAATGAATCTAAGAAGTGATGATGGTCTGTTTATGAAAAAGTATGAAATCTGAGAAGATTATTGTGATTTTTGAAGTGTTTGTAGTTAGTGGAATTCGATGAGTCAATCAATCGAAAAGTTGATGGACTAAATCAACAGAAGAAAAACACAACAAAACACAATACAAAATCGAATCCTCCAAACCCTAATAAGTTTAACAAAACACATCAAAAAATAATAAATCGAACTAAATACTTATAAAATCATGAAAGAATGTCTTATAAACACCAAAAAACACAACAAAAAACCAATATATTTAGAGAATAGCAATAAAATTTTCAAATACACTAAAAAAACTAAAAAAACGAACAGATAAAATGCCGACCGTTGCTAGAGAAGCTCACCATTAATCAAAACGTCGACCATTGCTGGAGAAGCTCAGATGAACTTCGACATGGATGAAGAAAGCCGTGAAAGCCGTGAATGAAGAAATGCATGAATGAAATTTGAATTTCGGGCCTGAATTTTGTTGTAACTTGGGCCTGAGTTTTTTACGTTAGTTGGGCTGATAGAGCTGCTGTGCTCTTCATTTAATTGGGCTGAGCAGGTCATGGGTCCGACCCGTCTCACGGAATGGGATCCGTGAGACGGTCTTACGCAAGACTTTGTCAAGTATTATTATATGTGTGTAAAGCATAAGTATGATATGCATTATAAACACATGTGTATGCGCCTAAATGTTTGTAATATATTATAATAATAATAACAATATGAAGCTTACTAAAGAAGTATAAATTGAGGCGGTGAATAGTTATATATATGTATGCATCATTTTAATAAATAAAAACAAAGATAAAAAAAGAAGAACCTGCAAAAAAAAAAAAACAGGGTCTGTTGGTTAGTTGTGTCTTTGTATCTCATTTTTAGTGTTTAATTGAAGTAGGATTATCGTACTTAGTATCAAGAAAGTTTGAGGGGGAACTTAGAGGTTTATACAATCAAAATATTTGGAGATCCAGATAAGTAGAAATTTATTATAACTACTAAACATAAAATAGTATGTTGTGAATTATTTGTGTTAATTGATGATACATGTATACTATGTGT
This sequence comes from Scutellaria galericulata, assembly GCA_946896805.1. Classification (NCBI taxonomy): domain Eukaryota; kingdom Viridiplantae; phylum Streptophyta; class Magnoliopsida; order Lamiales; family Lamiaceae; genus Scutellaria; species Scutellaria galericulata. The sequence goes on along the minus strand of OX335787.1, from coordinate 10,584,751 downwards.
TTTACGAGATTTGATTTGTTGTTCAATGGCTATCGTAAAATAAATGAACCTATGAGTTCAATGATTGTTATGAAATGAATTTGATAGTTGAATGGTTATTGTGGAATGAAGTTGTGAGTCCTATCAAATGATATGTTTTGACAACAAGGGGATGAAACGGTACTTTTGAGTCATATTTATGTTGGCCACGTGGTGTTGTGTGCATGAAATTGGTGTTGTGTGCACGAGGTTGGTGTTGTGTGCACAAAATTGGTGTTGTGTGCACAGAGTTGCTGCTATGTGCACAAAATATTTTAAAAATGAACTAGTTGAGTGTTTGAGTTGGAGATTAGAAGTGAAATAGGTGATTCGAGAAGTGGATTCATGGGAAGGATTTGTAAAGAATCATACTATCATACATAATTTCTGCTTACTGAGATTTATCTCATGTAATTTATGCTTTGTAGGTAACCATGATGATGTGTAACGTTATGGACGTATCGGGCAAGTTGTTGAGCTCCTGCAGGGTTTTGAGCACTCATGTACATAGATGACGACCTGTTGGGCATCATTGTGGTCTATGCAACTTTTGCTTTTAGATATTAAGTCTCGTTTGGACATGTTCTGAATTATATAATATGATGCGTACTAATGGGTTAACATGAAAATTGTTTGAGTTTCTAACTTGTTGAAACTTCTTTTATATGAATGTGAACAGAGTAGCTTTGGGTATGAGATAATATTATGTTGTGTAAAAATAAAAAATAATACAAAAATAAATAGCAGGTTTTTAGATTGTGTTATATTTAAAATTTGTTTTATGTGTGGTTAAGTAAGTGTGGTCATGACAAAATATCAATAAAAAATATGAGAATGAATATACTATTTCATTAGGGTTAAATGCATAAAACCCCCTTGTGTTTTGGAAAGTCGGCATCGCTCCTCCCTCTGTTAAAAGAATGGCAACGTGGGATATCCATAAATCGATGTGTCTTTCCTAAAATCGTTAGAAATAACGGTAGTGCATTGTGTGCGCCAGAAGTGCAAAAGTTGTTGGGTTTTGACCAATTTTTAAGTATTAAATGAATATTCTATCCTTACCTTTTGTCTATAAATTGCACCATGCCCCTTTTTCACAATAAAGCTTGTGATTTAATACTATTTTATTTATTCCCTTTGTTTCAATTTTTGGAATTTTATTTTACGATTTCTTGTAAAATTTTATCTAATATTTTATTATTATTTTTAAAAAACCAATAAAATAATTCTTTGAAAAAATAATATAAAAAATTAGGATTTAAATTATTGAAACCAGATTTATATATCATGACATCCCAAACAAGGATTCACAATCCTCTCATCTTATGAACAATCGGATGCCTTCTTTTTCAATAAAAAAGACATAACAAAATTAATAAAAAAAAAAGAAAATTCAAAATTGTCAGATGAACCTCCTTCATCCATTTCGATATGTTCTTCTCTACACTCTTGGCTACATAAAGGTGTATTTCCTCTGCAGTTCAATGGAAATTCTCAGATGCTAAATTCTCGTATGCAATTCAAAAAACCCTAGGTGAAATTAGGGTTTAATTTCGCTCACCTGTACATGAAGATGTCGCTGTTGTGGCTGAGTTGTCGACGGTAAAGGGAGCAGGAGTCGAGATAATGGGGTTGGTAGTTTTCGTATTTACATCCAGTGTAGTAGTAAGCATCTGAGCCCATCATTAATATATTTTCGGCGGTGGTTCATGGCGGCGAAGGTGGTGGATCTGGTTGTGCAACTTGAGAGGGAGATGGAGGTGGTAAATCTATTTAAGGATGGAGATGAAGGTTTAAGGGTGCTTATGTATTGATGAGATGGGTTTGAGCGGTAGTTTTGTGAGTCACCGGCGGACTTAGGGGCGGTCGAGAAAAGATGGCTCTGTGTAGATTGATGGAGAGGTAGCGGCGACTGGTGGTGGTCGGCGGTGAATCTGCAAAAAGAATGGGATGAACACTAGGGCAATTGCAATTTCTTGAATTTATTTTAATAAATAATAATTTTTTATAAGAATTCTTTTATTTTCTTTTTTTAAATTAAACTTTAATTCTATTTTAAGGGTATAACAGGAAATTCAAGATAAAATATAACGACGTTAAATTCAATTTAAAAAATGGAGCGTATGTCGTATTTTTGATATCTCATGTGTAATTCTTATCATTCTTTTAACAGAGGAGGGAGCGACGCCGACTTTCCAAAACACAAGAGGGTTTTATGTATTTAACCCTATTTCATTATGCCAATCATATCACTATTGTTTGAAAAAAGTAATTGTTTTTTAATATAAAATAAATAATGAATTATATGATAATTTTTAATTTGATATAACTTTTAGGAAAAATTCATTATTAATCTTCTAAGTTGTCTCACCGAATTTCTATCCTTATCTTCCATCTTTTATTTTTTAATCCTCCATATTTAAGAAATTTTATTTTTTAGTCATTTAACTTGTTATAGCAGATAAACGTCACTTGTTGATGTTTTGTATAATTTAGCTTGATGTTTTGTATAATTTAGCAACTTTTTTAGTTACAAATTAGTATTTTTTAGCGAAAGAAGACATTTCATTCGATTATTTGTTATTTTATATCAAAAAAATAGAAGAAATTTTCATTTTCTTCATCTGACATACCTATATTGACATTAAGTAACTAAATGTTATGAAATAATTATATGAAATGTGGATGTCCTGTAGCACCCCGGATCAAAATGAGCATAATTGAATAATTAAATATTTGAACCCTGACTTAATAATTATGTGCGTATATTGTGATTGTTTAATTTAGTACGTGCGTTTCAGATACATGGTTAACACCGGTTCTAAATGGATATATTTTTCGTGACATGGAACCTATAATATTATTTTACCACAAGATTCGTATCGGAAATACGAGAAAATAGAAACAAACTAGAGGTCAATCGGAGACCCGTAGCTCAACTGACGAAGGAAAGGGTAAAATTTTGATAAAAGGTAAAAATAAAAATAATATTTTAATGAAAGGTAAATTAAGATATTTTTGGTAAATAGTAACTTTTCAACGGTAAAAAGGTAATTTCCAAAATCTATAAATAGGGGCTCATTCTTTTCAAAACTTATAAGTTTTCAAAGTCAACGACGCGAGCGACGTGAACACGTAAGTTTCTCTCTCTTTTCTCTTTCTTTATGTTTTTATTTTTCCGCCGGAGCGCCGCCGGAGCCGCCGCCGCTGGCTAGTAGTGGAGCTGGTGGTGGTGTGTCGGGCGTCGGGGTATGCGTCGGGTCGGGTGCCGGGTTGTGCGTCGGGGACGGGATGTGTGTGTCGGGATGTGCGTCGGGTCGGGTGCCAGGTGTGCGAGGGTGAGCGAGCGTCGGGTGCCGGGTTGTGCGTCGGTGCTAGGTGTGCGCGCCGGGGGCCGGGGGTGCGCACGCTGTGCGGGCGCCGGGAATCTAGCGCGCGCGGGCGACGGGGACCGGGTGGCCAAGGAAACTCGGCAGCTGCCGGGTGATGCGCAAGCCGTCGGGTTCTTTTTCGCCCGACGCCGGGTGCTTGCGTGCCCCGACGCACGTGACACCGTATTTTCAATCCGAACTCTATCATGTACACCATACAGCAACATCGAGTCGTTTTTGGCAAGATGTCGTTGACCGAGGGTCGTGGGCTCGGTCAAAAGTCAACCCTTTGACCAAAATTACCGTTTTACCCCTAAAACCTAAAATACACCGTTTGAGCTCGTTTTAACTCTGATCGAGCTCATTCTTTTTGCGTTACGATCCTAATTTCATTGTCTATCATCTCAGCCTTTTGGGTTGAACTTTCAGCCTTGTCTCCAAAATTCCAATCTTTAGATCGTTCGATCCGTCGTATCGTTAACGAACGTTCTTCCGCCGGAACCTTTTACAGCTTTAATTATACTGTATTTAAGACCTAAGAAACACCATAAATGTGTAGGCTACTTTTTAGACTAAGCTTTGAAGTGTTGGGTCGTTGGACGTATTGTTCTATCTACTCACGCAGTAACCACTATACGAGGTGGGGGTAAACTCTAAACCCTAATCTTGGTGTTTCCATTAACGAATACATGAGTGACGATATATGAACGATATGAATTGTGAACTTAAGTGTGTTGAGATAAATGCTGTGATTATATGATGTGTTCGGTGAGGGTAACTTCTAAACTCAAGGTATTTACTGTTTTCCCTATTTGATATATGAAATGTTGAATCTTATTGTTGAACCCTATTTACTGTGAATGTTGTGTGCGTATTGTTTTATTGTGGGGAAGGGACAGGGTGGTCTGTAAGTACACCGTTAGAGATGGACAGGGTGGTCCGTGAATACACTGCTAGGTATAGGGACTGAGTGGTCCGTGAATACACCGCTAGGAAGGGATTGGGTGGTCCGTGAATACACCACTACCTGGGAATGGGCTGGGAAATAGCTTGGTCATCCGTTAAGGAAACGATTACATGCCATGCCTTATATGTGATGTGTTTATTTGCCGAACGTATATATATGATTGATTTGTGTATCTGCTTAATAATATTAAAACTTGGAGATTATATCCACGAGTGTATTCAACGCACTCACCCCCCACCTGTACTCACACTATAGGAGAAGAAGAGAATTTTGACGCGTAGAGAGAGGGGTGCCCTATCAGCTGAGTCCATCTTCCGGTTTTACCTTTTTAAAGATATGTTGCTCGATTATAAAATTAAACAGCTCTTCTTCTTTGTAAAGGATCCTGATGTTTTTCCGTTGTGCAAGGTTTTTTTAAGTTACAATTGGGGGTTGGGGGACTTGAACCTGAGACATTACTCAAGGTGAGTGATGTACCTGCCACTAAGCTAAGTCTATGGATACATATTTGCATGAAAATTGATATAAACAATTAGAAATTTTATTTTTCACAAATTATATTCTTAACCTATCAGGAAATAGATAAACAAAAACGTTTGCTTTGAAATTTAATATTTATTAGAGAAGAAATTTGGTTGAAGATTAAGAATTGATTTGGGGATTAGGTTGATTTTTAGAAGTTGAATTTTTGGAAATACTGATTTGAGGTGTCATTCTTTCTTTTTGTTATGAAATAATTATATGAAATTTGGATGTCCTTTGCCCTTCCATATCCCATGAGTTACAACAAGCCACTACTTCTTTTCATTCATAATTCATAATGGTGTATTGAATAATTTCATGTATTTTCACCTGTAGGTGGCTTGTGATTTCATTTGGATGTATGAAAAATCTTAAGTGAATAAAATATTCTCTCTACATTTTGTCTTCTTCATGTTCTCTTCTTTCGTTAGTTTATATATCTATTAGTTTCACAACACGTTATCAGCACAATGAGTCTCTATCTTGAGAGCTAAAATTGAAGATATTTGGAGAAGTTGGATAAGCACTATTATATATTTTGGATACTTTTGAGGAAACATCCTTTTTTTTATCTTTGTTTGTTTTCATTATGGCTAACCTTACAAAGTTAGAATTTGCATCTCTTGACATTTGTGGAAAGAATTATTTATCATTGGTATTAGATGCCGAAATTCATCTTGAAGCAATGGGCCTTAAAGGTACCATTGTTGAGAAAAATAATGCCTCAAATCAAGATCGGGCCAAGACAATAATTTTCCTATGTCGTCATTTGGATAAAGGATTAAAAGCTGAATATTTGAATGTGAAAGACCCTCTTGTGTTATGGATGGGTTTAAAAGAAAGATACGACCACTTGAAGATGGTCGTCCTTCCAAAAGCCCGTTATGATTGGCCCCATCTAGCACTACAAGATTTTAAGTCTGTAAGTGTATATAATTCAGTAATGTTCCAGATTACTTCTCAATTAAAATTATATAGTGAAAATATCACTGACAATGATATGTTGGAGAAAACATTCTCAACTTTTCATGTCTCGAATTTGCTCCTGCAGCAGCAATATCGAGAAAAGGGGTTTAAAAAGTATTCTAAACTCATTGACTATCTCCTTGTTGCCGAATAAAAAAATGAATTATTATTGAAAAATCATGAGTCCCGACCCACTGGTGCTAGTCCATTCCCTGAAACGAATGAGACTAAATCTCAAAATTTTGGACGTGGTCGTGGGAGTGGTTGTGGTGGTCATTATCGAGGACGGGGTCGTGGAAAATATTCTCCTTATAATAATAACAATCTCGACTATAGCAAGAAACAAATTATCTCCTAGAAGAGAGATAATGGAGAAAAGAAAAATTATGAAGAAAAATGTTTTCGATGTGGCATGGAAGGTCATTGGTCCCGTATCTGTCGAACTGCAAATCATCTTGTTGAACTTTATCAAGCATCCTTGAAAAGGAAGGATAAAAATGTTGAGGCAAATACAAAGGATAAAAATGTGGAAACAAATCTTGTTGATGGAAATATTGTTTATAATAGCTTAGATGATATGACTCATCTTGATGTGGCCGATTTTTTTGTGGATCCTAAAAATCCCAAAATAAATTGAATCTTGAATATCCTATGTCTTTGGAATTCTTATTATGAAGTTTATATGTTATAAATAATATTTTGCATCTTTTATTAATAGTTTGCATCTTTTACTAATGTTTATGCATCTTTTAATTTTATACGCAATTTCTTCCTGAAGAAGAAATTGTTGCCAAACCATTGAGATTAAATAATAATGATGATATTTTTCTAATTGATAGTGCTTCTACACACACCATTCTTAAAGATAAAAAATATTTTTCTTATATAGAAAATGGAGAGATAAATGTTAATACTATAAGTGGTAATAAAAAATATTTTTCTTATATAGAAAATGGAGAGATAAATGTTAATACTATAAGTGGTAGTGCAAACTTAATTGATGGCTCCGGAAGAGCTACCATATTTCTCCCTGGAGGAACTAAAATTATCATAGATAATGCACTATTATCTCCAAGTCTCATAGAAATTTGTTGAGTTTTAAATATATCCGCCGAAATGGGTATCATATTGAGACTTTGAATAAGAAGAATGTTGAATGTTTGTTGATTACAAAAACTATTTCTGAAAATAAATATATATTTGAAAAGTTGTAATCACTTTCTCCTGGCTTATATTATACAAAAATAAATACAGCTGAATCACATCACATAGTAGATCTGAAGTCTACAAATCCCAATGATTTTATGGTTTGACATGATCGCCTTGGACATTCTGGTTCTATAATGATAAGGCGAATAATTGAAAATTCACATGGTCATTCATTGAAAAATCAAAAGGTGTTAAAAGCTAATGAGTATTCATGTGTTGATTGCTCACAATGAAAGTTAATTATTTGGCCTTCACCAGCTAAAGTGGGGATTGAATCCTCTACATTTCTAGAAAAAAATTCATGGTGATATATGTGGGCCTGTAGATCCACCATATGGACCATTTCGATATTTTATGGTACTAATTGATGCATCAACAAGATGGTCACATGTATGTTTATTGTCTTCTCGCAACCTAGCGTTTGCGAGATTACTTGGTCAAATAATCAAGTTGCAAGCACAATTTCCTGATTATTCAATTAAGGGAATTCGTCTAGACAATGCTGGTGAATATTCATCACATGCTTTTAATGATTATTGCATGTTCATTGGAATAAATGTTGAACATCCTATAGCATATGTTCACACACAAAATGGTCTAGCCGACTCATTTTGTTCAACGTCTACAATGAATTTCTAGACCAGTGCTAATGAAATCAAAAGTCTTTTTATCTGCATGGGGACATGTGTTGAGAGTGTGAAATACACTCGATACATATGTTTTCTAATGCGCTTAATGTGTTGTTCCCATGAAAAAGTGAGCGTTAAGTGTATTATATGGCTTGTTATAGGTACAAAGGGAAGAAATACGAAGATAAACAGGAAAAGTATAAAAAACGAGAGAAAATGGGAGGACAAAATCTAGGACCGCGGTATCAGAACGATGAAAGAAATTTCTGGGTACTGGATCCCGGGACCGCGGTATCCGATCTCGGTACCGCGGTATCGACCGTAAAGAGGGACGCGATGTTTGGCTTCAGTACCGCGGTATCCGATCTCAATACCGCGGTACCCGTATCGTAGTTTGTTAGGAAAATCCGTTTCTTTTATGTTCTCTACGTGGAAAAAGATCCTTTCTTCCCTAGGTATCTGTATATAAGCCATTTTTTAGGATGGCGAACGGCATCATTCACCCCAGAAAGCAAGAGAAGATAATCAAGCGAAGTCAAGAAGATCGGCAAGAATTCAAGCATAGTGTTTTCTTTCTTTTTGTTATGAACTTTTACGACTATGAGTAGCTAAACCTTTTATTTCTAGGGTTTATTCAAACCCTATGTGTTATTTTATGAACTTCTTAATTTAATTCGATTGCAAGTTCAATTTATGATTCTTTCTTCTGTTTGATTTAATTAAGTGCATAAACCTGATCAATTTGTGTATCTTTATGATATTATCAAATTCGTATTGGAAAATCGGTTTGGTAATTAGAACTGTGGTAGAAGATCCTTCGAGGAGGGTTAAACAATCTTAGTGTTTCATTCTGCATGTGAAATCGTAGGAATATAGATTTCACCTTAGGAAGCCAAAAATTGGGATTTAAGCTTAATGCTTTGTTATGAATTTAATTGTGTAGGAATACAGTAAATTGTTCATAGCATTAGATTCATGCATCACGTGAAAACGGGGTATGATTATATTAGCATCTCAGGTTAAGAACCGATAATTGAATCTTGTATGAGAAAAGAATAAGAGGGGAATAAAAACACATAGGGGGAGATAAAATCCTAGGGTTGTTTATCTTGATCAATAATCTTGTTTCTTGAAGTTTCTTTGCTTTCTTGATTTCGTAGTTTAATCTTAGTAGTAATAATAATCCAACATCAATTTGAATTCGCTAGATAAGATCGTAGGTTACGCAAGTCTAGTACTTAGGAGTAGATAGTTATTATTTTCCCTGTGGGTTCGACATCCGGACTTTTCAGACCACTATATTACTTGTTACGATACGTGCACTTGCGTAGTGTTACTTTTTGACCAACAAGTTTTTGGCGCCGTTGCCGGGGAATTTAATTATTTGTCTATATTTTCTTGATATTACTTAAGTGACTTTTCTTACTCTAGCTTTTGTTTTTATTTCGATTTTCAGGTAGACGGATCTGTTTATGTGAAGGAGAGACGCACAAAGTCGAGTGCCATTTGATCCTGAGATCGAAAGAACACTCAGACAAGTTAGAAGAAACCGGATTGAGAATCAAAGGATGGAAAACCAAGAAAACAACAACGAGCTGCATAGGGTGAATAACGATCCCAATAACGATCCACCCCCACTAGCTCCTATTTGTCCAGATGTTCAACCAAGGGATAACAACACCCATCCCATCCAGGATTTCTATGTCCCAACTATGGAAGGATTTCGACCGAGCATCCGTTATCCACCCATTGATGCCAACAACTTTGAAATCAAGGCAGGGTTACTGACGATGCTAGCAAATAACGGGTTGTTTAGTGGGCTAGCTGGTGAAGATCCATACTCTCATCTGGTGAATTTTCTAGAAATATGCGATTCTCACAAGCAAAACGGAGTTTCTTCTGAAGCACTTCAGCTCCGCTTGTTCAAACACTCTCTGCAAGGTCAAGCTCGCCTGTGGCTCTCTTCATTGGAGCCCCATTCCATCATTACATGGAATCAACTTGCGCAACTCTTTATGACTACTTTTAGTTCACCTGCTAAGGAAGAGAAGATTCAGAATCAAATTCACACCTTCTTGCAGAATGATAGAGAAGAGTTATATGAAGCATGAGAGCGATATAAGATGTTATTGAGAAGATGCCCAAATCATGGAGTAGAACAATGGCGTCAGATGCAACTGTTCTATACAGGGCTGAAGGAGAATGCTCAAACTGTGCTCGATGCAGCAGCTTATGGAAATTTTTTGGGTCTTAGCATACCCAATGCTACGGTTCTGTTGGACAATCTTTCGAGGAACCGACATGCCAAGCTTCCTAGCCGAAACACAAGTGGGACTGTCAAGGTTCCAGGAATGTTAGAGGTAGACCACATCACAGCTGTGCAAGCACAAATGGCACAATTACCTCAACAGACTCAACAAATTCTACGACGATTGGAGTCAGGATCTCAAACACAGCAAGTCCAAGCTGTGCATATTCCCGCAGCTACTTCAATTTGTTGTGAGATATGTGCTGGAAACCACTACACTAATGAGTGCATAGCTGAGCCAGCTCCTGTGAATTATGTGAATGATGGTAATCGACAGTTTCAGCAGCGATTTCCAGGGAACCAGCAGAATCAAAACTATTTCAGGCCACAAGGGCAATACCAACCTAGACCACAAGGACAATTTCAGCCACGGCCTCAACAGGGATCTCACAACCAACAAGAAACACAACAATCAGTTGGTGGAGCATTCAAGGCCATTGAGGATTTGAGTGCCATGATGGCTCAATTCATGACCACGACTCAAGCTTCTCTACGAAATTTGGAGTCTCAAGTGGGTCAAATTTCGGTGGAATTGAACAATCGACCGCCTGGGGCATTACCATCAAACACTGAAAATCCAAAGCGGAATGAACAATGCCAAGCAGTCAGTCTGAGGAATGGAAAGCAATTAGAAGACATCCCTCGGAAGGAAAGCTCGAAAAAAGGAAAGGAGAAAGAGGACGGGGAAGAAGTTCATAAAGAAAATCAAGAGGCCACGTCTAACTTGACGGCCGAGCATAGGGAAAAAGGGGAAGTGGCTCCTACGCCTTCCCCACAAGTACCGTTTCCCCAACGTTTAAAAAAAAGCTAAACTTGATGCCTCATATCAAAAGTTTTTGAAGAAGTTGAGTGAATTGCACATTAACATACCCTTTACTCAAGCTTTAGAACAAATGCCTAGTTGGGTAAAATTCTTGAAAGATATTTTGTCTAAAAGAAGAAAACTAGGTGATTATGAAATGGTGGCATTAACTGAGCAGTGTAGTTCTATTCTTTCTCGGCCCCTTCCACCCAAGCTTAAGGACCCCGGGAAGTTCACGATCCCTATCACCATTGGAGACAAACATTTTAGTAGAGCACTAATTGATTTGGGGGCTAGTATTAGTTTGATGCCTTTATCTGTCTACAAGAGTTTAGGAATAGGAAAGATTAAGCCCACCTCTGTAACACTTCAATTAGCGGATAGATCTTTTTCTTATCCTAGGGGGATTGTAGAAGATGTTCTTGTAAAGGTAAAAGAATTCATATTTCCTGCAGATTTTGTAGTGCTTGATATGGAAGAAGACAAGGAGGTCCCTCTGATTTTAAGGAGACCATTCTTAGCTACGGGGGGAACCATGATTGATGTCACTAACGGAGAATTAACCATGTCTTTAGGAGAGCAAAAGATCACTTTCAATGTGTATCAAAGTCTTAAGCATCAAAGTGATTCACATGAAGTTTTGACTATTGACACTATTGATATGCTATTTGATAACTCTTTGTTGTTGGATCCCTTGGTAGCATCTCTTTTTGCAGGGGATAAGTTTATGGATGAGCAGATGGAGGAACAAGCATCGTACCTTGATTCGATGATAGCTCGACAAAAGCAATAATTCGAACGATTAGATGCATCGCTGAACCCCAAGAACATGTTCAAACCATCGGTGGAGGAGCCACCAAAACTTGAGCTTAAAGAGCTTCCCTCTCACTTAAAACATGTTTATCTTGGTGCTAATAATACTTTACCGGCAATAATTTCTTCTTCTTTGAATTCGCTGCAGGAACAAAGGTTATTAGAGGTACTTTGAGAGCAAAAGATTGCACTTGGATGGACTATTGCCGACATCCGAGGTATTAGTCCAACATTTTGCATGCACAAGATCATCTTGGAGGAGGGACACAAACCATCAATTGAACAGCAACGGAGACTGAACCCCATCATGAAGGATGTGGTAAAAAAGGAAATCATCAACTGGCTAGATGCAGGTATATCTATCCTATTTCTGATAGTGCATGGGTAAGTCCCGTCCAATGCGTACCTAAAAAAGGGGGAATGACTGTTATTAAAAATGCAAAGAATGAACTAATTCCATCTCGAACAGTCACGGGGTGGCGAATATGCATGGACTATAGGAAATTGAACAAAGCCACTAGGAAAGATCACTTCCCTCTACCCTTTATTGATCAAATGCTTGATAGGTTAGCGGGGAAGGAATTTTACTGTTTTCTTGATGGTTATTCGGGTTATAATCAAATTGCCATTGCACCGGAAGATCAAGAAAAAACCACATTTACTTGCCCGTATGGTACATTTGCTTTTCGACGTATGCCTTTTGGGTTATGTAACGCTCCTGCGACTTTCCAAAGGTGTATGATGGCTATTTTTACGAACATGGTAGAAAATGGGTTAGAAGTCTTTATGGATGATTTTTCTGTTTTTGGTGATACGTTTGATACTTGTCTCTATATGCTAGCTAAGGTTCTTCGCAGGTGTGAAGAGACTAATTTAGTGCTCAATTGGGAGAAGTGTCACTTTATGGTACAAGAGGGTATCGTGCTTGGACATAAGGTTTCGAAGAAGGGAATTGAAGTTGATCGAGCCAAGATTGAAACAATTGAACGACTTCCACCCCCAACTTCTGTTAAAGGAATTCGGAGTTTTTTAGGCCACGCAGGATTCTACCGGCGATTCATCAAGGATTTTTCAAAGATAGCTGCGCCCTTGTGCAAACTACTCGAGAAGGACATTAAATTTGAATTCAATGGTGAGTGTCTTGCAGCGTTTAATGAACTCAAGCAAAGGTTAGTCACTGCCCCTATCATTGTAATGCCTAATTGGGAAGAACCATTTGAGCTCATGTGTGATGCTAGTGATTATGTTGTGGGTGCCGTTTTGGGCCAAAGAAAAAATAAAATTTTTCATTCCATTTATTATGCGAGTAAAACTCTTAATGATGCACAGTTGAATTATACCACTACGGAAAAAGAGTTGCTGGCTGTAGTATTTGCTTTTGAAAAATTTCGATCTTATTTGATTGGCACAAAAGTTGTAGTCTACACTGATCACTCGGCATTGAAATATTTGATTGAGAAAAAGGATGCTAAGCCTAGGTTGATTAGGTGGGTTTTATTGTTACAAGAATTTGATCTAGAAATTCGCGATAGCAAGGGAACAGAGAATCAAGTAGCGGATCACTTATCTAGATTAGAGAACAATGTTGTTGTGAAGAATGCACCTACAATCAATGAACATTTCCCGGATGAATATTTATTGGCCCTTAATGATGAAATTCCTTGGTTCGCTGATTTTGTGAATTATCTAATTAGCCAGGTACTTCCACCGGAGATTTCATCCCATCAAAAGAGAAAATTTTTACATGATGTTAAGTTTTACTCTTGGGAAGAGCCCTTTCTTTTTCGACATTACAGTGATCAGGTTATTCAAAGATGTGTCCCTGAGAGTGAACAAGAGGACATACTGCACCATTGTCATGCTTCGGATTATGGAGGACATTATGGAGGCGAAAGGACGGCTCAAAAGGTTTTACAATCAGGTTTCTTTTGGCCATCTCTTTTTCGTGACTCGTATATTTTTGTTTCTAAGTGTGACCGTTGCCAGCGTGTGGGCAACATCTCTAGGCGCCACGAACTCCCATTAAATACGATGATTGAAGTCGAGCCATTCGATGTATGGGGGATTGATTTTATGGGACCATTCGTCCCATCTTTCAATAACTTTTATATTTTAGTGGCGGTCGACTATGTGTCTAAGTGGGTGGAAGTGGCGGCCTATCCTACTAATGATTCATCTGTAGTGTGTACCTTTTTGAAAAGACAGATTTTCACGAGGTTCGGTACTCCAAGAGTAATTATTAGCGATGGAGGTACGCACTTTTGCAATAGGAAATTCGAGGCCCTCTTAGCCAACTATGGGGTGAAGCATAAAACAGCTCTGGCTTACCATCCACAAATAAACGGACAAGCTGAAGTCTCGAACCGAGACATCAAAAATATTTTGGAAAAGGTGGTAAGCCCGACCCGAAAGGATTGGTCCCGGAAGTTAGATGACGCACTTTGGGCATATCGCACTGCATATAAAACTCCACTGGGCATGACCCCATTTCGACTCATGTATGGTAAGGCATGTCATTTACCGGTGGAATTGGAGCACAAGGCGTATTGGGCAATCAAGAAGCTAAATTTTGATCTCGAGGCATGCAAGGAAAAGTGAATGGCCCAACTTGTGGAGCTTGATGAACTATGCTTGAACGCATATGAGAGCAATCGCATCTACAAGGAAAAAACCAAACGATGGCATGATAACAAGATCCTCCACCGTGACTTTCACAAAGAGGAGCTCGTCTTGCTATTCAACTCACAACTTCGACTTTTCCCTGGAAAATTGAAATCGCGATGGTCGGGACCATTCCAAGTCGTCGAGGTGTATCCTTACGGTTCCGTTGAGGTCATGGATACGGAATCGGGGCGAAGTTTTAAGGTCAATGGGCAACGGCTGAAACACTATTATGGTGGCACTGTGGAACGCCAACCAAACTCGATCACTTTGGGATAATAACTTCACGAAGTCCGGCTGAAGACTGTAAACTTAGCGCTGCTTAGGAGGCAACCCAAGTTTTGTTTTTTTCTTTCTTTGTTTTGTTTTTGTTCTCTTATAGTTTTTGGGTCCACATATGCGCATAGTTAATCAAGTTAGGAAAATTTTAGCAGATAAAAGGAGGATGGATATCAATCCCGCGGTTCCCGATTTCGGTACCGCGGTATCCAAGTGAAGGAAAAGACGCTGAGCAAACTGGATGTCGGTACCGCGGTATCCAATATCTATACCGCGGTACCCAGGTACGCGTTTTACATACTGTTTGCACTGGATGTCAGGACCGCGGTATCCAAACTCGATACCGCGGTACCGGGTCCTATTAGGCCAAAAAACGGGAAGGCTCCCCCATTTTCAAATCCCCCCATTTCCCCCTCCGTCCCTCTTCACCCAAAATTCTTTTCTTCATCATTTTTTTTTCGCTCACACTTGTTGAAATATCAGGTAACACTCTATCTTTTATGCTCATTGAGGTTTACATGCAACAATGTCATGGGAATTTGTCCAATTTCACTACATTTTGCTTAATTTTGAATTCTTCAATTTTCATGCCAATTCGGGTGGATGGCTTAACAAGTTTGAATGAGGGATTCCATTATGTATTTATGGGCTTGTTGTGGTTGATTGAGGGTTGTAATTTTGTAGGATTGGGTTGGATTCATCAAGAACACAATCAACCTACTCACTCTATCTCTCGCCCACAAGGTGTTCGACAGATTGCCTCAATCAAGTTTGGGGGTGTTTTGCTAGCTTGATGGCTCCGAAAAAGAAACAAAGGGCCGAAGGTACCGGTTCGTCCAAAGGTACCGGAGCTAAAGGAAAGGGGAAAGCTACCATCCCTCCGAGCGGCACCACAATATTCTTCACCGAAATCGCCGAGGAGGAATACTCAAAACGGCGGGCAAAGATGATCATTCCGGAGCGAGGCTTCGAACTCTTTCCGGGTGAATACGAGGAGATCACCACCCAAATTCGACAACGTCGGTGGTTCGAATTGTGCGAAAAGACAACCGAGTACAACCTCTCTTTCATACTCGAGTTCTATGCAAACCACAACATCCCAACGACGAAATACACACCACAGAGCATGCATAGGCCCCTCTGGTCAATCGTGTGTGGTGTGGCAGTGGATTTTAATGATGAGCACATTCACCGGTTCTATGAATTACCGGGGGACGCGACCGCACAAGGCAATTGGAATGAAATGAAAGGTCGGGTAACGCCCGAGGAAGTGGGAGAGTTCTTATGCCGCCAACCACCAGTGTGGAAGACCAAGGAAGAGCTACTCCAGTGGACGATTCCAAGATCCGAGTTCAAGCTCGAGGCGAAGGTTTGGCTTCATTTTGTTTGTCATCATCTCATGCCAACTTCCGCCCTTACGAATGTGGCATTCGAAAGATGCGCTCTCATCTACTACATAATGAAGGGGGAGCGTATCCCGGTGGCCCAGATCATCCGAGCCCGACTCGTAGATTCTATATAGGACTCGCACAAGTCGAACTTGTTCCCCGCTCTCATCACGGGGCTGTGTACTCTTAATGGCGTTCAGCGCCTTGAGTCGGACACGGTGGTACCGTTGAAGAATCCGATTAATGCCGCCGTCATTTGACAGATGGATGCCGGAGCGGCTAGAGCACGCCCGCAGGGGCCACCGGCCGAGCGACGACCCGAGAGGGCGACCACGCTTGCCCAAGTATCGCAGGAGCTCGGTGAACTCAGGGATACGCAATCCGACATGCTCGAGGCGATGAAGAATTTTTTCGCGTGGATCCCGAAGGCGCTCAAGGCTACAGCTGCAGCTTGTGGGTGTTCAGCGATTCCGCTAGAGCTCGAGGCGCCGGAGTTCTTTCCCGTGCGTCGTTAGAGGCATCGGCGAGCTCGTTCACCTTCTCCACCGGATGTGCATGATGCCGAAGCGAATGCGAGCGAGGACACTCCGCCACAGGATTTTTGATCAGGTGCATTCTATCCTCGTACTTCGTTCTTATGACATTGAGGGCTATGTCAAATTTAAGTTTGGGGGTGGAATGTACTCTTTGCTTTTTGCTATCTGTTGTTGTACTGATTCTATGCGTGCGTGTGCGTTGTAAGTGTCTCATATAAAAGACAAGAATTTCAAATTTCTGTCGTTTTGACTATGTTAAGATTCGTATTATGAAGTGCGTAGCTTGATTGCATGATTTGATGAATATGTGCCCGTCTGCTTTACTTTATGACTTGTGCGTTGAATCTGCGTTGTTAACCATTTTGATGATTGAGCATTGAGGATTGAGACTAGTGTGTTGCACATGTGGGTTGAATTGATCTATACTTAGTATGTCGAGTCTTTTTTGGTGTTATGGTGGTTATGTTCGGCTTAAGAAAGAAAATTTTGTTGCTCGAATGATTCGAATAAGTAAATTCTTAGGGGCATCTTTATGCTTAACAACCTAAAACCAACTGGTTTGGGATTGTTGATTGAAAATTCGTTACATGGATCACTCGAGTAGTGGTGAAAACTAATAAATGAGTTAATATGTGAAAAACTTCTAGTTGAGGAAGTGTGGTTCGAGTAAGTATGCGTGTGGGGTGTTCTACACCTAATGCCCTAAAGCCATCTAGTTTGGGTGTCATTGGTTGAAAGCTCGTTACATGGACCAATTAGAAAGCTCAATGGATTGCACTGAACTTGGCAATGAAATATTAAAAAAATAAAAAATAATAATAATAATAATGAAAAGAGATGCCGAACGTAGTTTTGTGCTTGTGATAGATATGAATGATTTTGACGGTCTAAGTTTGTGAAAAACCCCACGGTGTGACAGATTAGTTAATTTCCTTCATGTTTGAATAGTTGAGATGTGTTGGCAATGCGGGGGTCGAGGCTAAGTCTTTAGTAAATAAGGGGGGAATAAACATTTTGAATGTGATTTTGCTAAGTGCTTTGTGTTGAAGTTTGATGTGGTTACAGCTATGGGTATTTGAAGTTTGGTCTGTTCATGATTTCGTTGCTGTTTAATTTGAGTTGTGAGGTTATTTTTGTGCGAGGACGCACAAATGTTTAAGTTTGGGGGTGTGTTGAGAGTGTGAAATACACTCGATACATATGGTTTCTAATGCGTTTAATGTGTTGTTCCCATGAAAAAGTGAGTGTTAAGTGTATTATATGGCTTGTTATAGGTACAAAGAGAAGAAATACGAAGATAAACAGGAAAAGTATAAACAACGAGAGAAAACGGGAGGACAAAATCCAGGACCGCGGTACCCAGAATGGATACCGCGGTATCAGAACGATGAAAGAAATTTCTGGGTACTGGATCCTAGGACCGCGGTATCCGATCTCGGTACCGCGGTATCGACCGTAAAGAGGAACGGGATGTTTGGCTTCAGTACCGCGGTACCCGTATCGCAGTTTGTTAGGAAAATCCGTTTCTTTTATGTTCTCTACGCGGAAAAAGATCCTTTCTTCCCTAGGTATCTGTATATAAGCCATTTTTTAGGATGGGGAACGACATCATTCACCCCAGAAAGCAAGAGAAGATAATCAAGCGAAGTCAAGAAGATCGGCAAGAATTCAAGCATAGTGTTTTCTTTCTTTTTGTTATGAACTTTTACGACTATGAGTAGCTAAACCTTTTATTTCTAGGGTTTATTCAAACCCTATGTGTTATTTTATGAACTTCTTAATTTAATTCGATTGCAAGTTCAATTTATGATTCTTTCTTCTGCTTGATTTAATTAAGTGCATAAACCTGATCAATTTGTGTATCTTTATGATATTATCAAATTCGTATTGGAAAATCGGTTTGGTAATTAGAACTGTGGTAGAAGATCCTTCGAGGAGGGTTAAACAATCTTAGTGTTTAATTCTGCATGTGAAATCGTAGGAATATAGATTTCACCTTAGGAAGCCAAAAATTGGGATTTAAGCTTAATGCTTTGTTATGAATTTAATTGTGTAGGAATACAGTAAATTGTTCATAGCATTAGATTCATGCATCACGTGAAAACGGGGTATGATTATATTAGCATCTCAGGTTAAGAACCGATAATTGAATCTTGTATGAGAAAAGAATAAGAGGGGAATAAAAACACATAGGGGGAGATAAAATCCTAGGGTTGTTTATCTTGATCAATAATCTTGTTTCTTGAAGTTTCTTTGCTTTCTTGATTTCGTAGTTTAATCTTAGTAGTAATAATAATCCAACATCAATTTGAATTCGCTAGATAAGATCGTAGGTTACGCAAGTCTAGTACTTAGGAGTAGATAGTTATTATTTTCCCTGTGGGTTCGACATCCGGACTTTTCAGTCCACTATATTACTTGTTACGATACGTGCACTTGCGTAGTGTTACTTTTTGACCAACAACATGCTATATTACATGTAGCAACACTTGTGAGAATACGGCCTACAAGTTATCATACTTATTCTCTCCTACAATTAGCATTTGGTTATGAGCCCAATATCTCTCATTTAAGAATTTTTGGATATGCGGTTTATGTTCCAATTGCATCGCCTCAACGTACTAAATTAGGTCCCCAACGAAGATTGGGAATTTATGTCGGGTATGAATCACATTCTATAATTAAATACTATCAGTACACTCGTGCGATGCGCGAATTGTTATATAAAATTTAATAATTTTTAATGTTGATGACATAATGTAATGATATATCATTTAAATGTGAAATATATTTTTTTTTAATATCTATATTAATAAAAATGTTAATATTTCAACTTTAAAATTATGTTATTTTAAATAATTGTATTTGATAAAATTAGAAATTTTGAATGCAAACAATTTTGAAACTCAACATTTTAAATTTGATATAATTATATAAGTAATGTAAATAATATATTATGAATTTTAAAATAAATATGAATTTGATATAACATGCACTAAAACTGAAATTATGAATATAATTAATTTATAAATATAACACAATACAATATAAAATAATAAATTAAACATCAATATTCAAAAATTAATAAAATAATAAATATGACATCAATATTCAACAATTAAATTTGAAAATAAAATTGAACACAATGTAAAATAATAATAATATTTTTTTTGTTTGTTAGTTTTAATTTCTGAATAATTAAGAAATGATTTATTATACTTACTAATATGTTTTGTTCTTTATATTTTAGAATTGTAAATAAATTTTCTACATTGTTTTTAGATGAATTTGTTCAAAAATATTTATATTTATTCCAAAATTTAGTTTATATTTAAAATATTTAGCTTCCAAATTATTTTTACATTTTAAATTAATAATTTTTAGATTTTTGAAACCATGTTTCAGATTATTTTAGAACAAATTCTAGTTTATTTTAATACAACTTTTAGATTAATTATATCTCTTTATTTGAAATAATTTCGAATAAATTAGCAAATATTTTTATTAAGCTATTTTTTATTCAATTTATTGATATTTATATCTTTCAAAATTAATATTACATATATATTTGAATTAATTTTTAAATTTTATTTGTTGATTTTAAATTGTTAAACCTTGTTATTATTATTCATTTTAAATTTTTTATTATTATTTTGATATTTTTATAATAGTTTTCATAACATTTTATAGCACCTCGTAAAATTAATTTTAGATATTAAAACTATTTTCCACATTTATATATTAAAATTTTAAACTAATTTTCCAAATTTTTAATTTTTGACATAATGTTTAAATTTTATTACTTTCAAATTTTGATCACATCATTAAAATATAATCATATCCTTGAAGTATATGATTACTGAAGTGAATATGTATAAAATTATGTTGGTGTATGGTGCTAAACTTCTCCACAATTTATAGATGTGGACAAATCTTATTTAGTACTTTTCTTACTCTTTTTATTTCCTAATAAAATGTATTGAGTAAATTTAAAATTATGATGCAAGGAAGTGAATTCTATTGGAATAGGGCCCACAATTGAATTTTTAAATATTACAAATAGTAGGGCCCACAATTGAATACAATTGAATTTTTAAATATTACAAATAGTAGGGCCCATAATTGAATTTTTAAATATTATTATCATAACATTTTCTTGTAAATGACAAAAAATATTATTTTTTAGAGCCTACAAAAAAAATCAAAATAAAAATATTTATACAATCATCAATTTGATGTGACATTTTTAGGAGGGAAAGTGGCAAATTAGTAAAATTTGTCAACTTCTCTCATTTTATATATAGTATAAATATTGAGCCATTAACAGGTGATTTATTTACTGCAAGATTTGCATATTGTCATTTTGATGAATCACATTTTCAGACATTAAGGGGAGGTAAAGATCAACCAAAAAAAGAAATCAATTGGAGAACAACTTTTGATTTTCTTGATCCTCGTACAAAAGATTGTAAACTTGAAGTTCAAAGAATTATACATTTGCAAAAAATTGCAAAATAATTTACTAGATGCGTTTAATGACTAGAAGAGTTACTAAATTACATATTCCTGCAGAAAATGTGTCGGTAAAAATTAATGTCCCTGAAGAGCAAATACTAAGTGCTAATAAATCCAAAGCATGCCTTAAGTGTGAGAGACCTCTCGGTTCAAAGACAAAAATCCTCAAAAGAAAAGAGGGTTGAATAATAATGAAGAATTTCAAATTATAAATAGTAACAAAAATCAATCTCCTGAAGAGATTGCCTCCGAAGATGTTACTCATGAAGAGCTAGCTCCCGAAGAGAATGAAATAATAGAAACTTCTATAAATTTTATCACTACGAGAAAATGTTGGAATCAAAGAGAAACAATTGTTGATAATATTTTTGCATATAATGTGGCACTTGATATTATGGAAGAAGACGAGGATCATGAACCTAGATCAGTTGATGAATGTCGGCAAAGAAATGATTTGTCAAAATGGAAAGATGCAATCCAATTTGAATTGGATTCACTGGCAAAACGAAAAGTTTTTGGACCTATAGTCTGAACACCTGAAGGTGTGAAGCCAGTGAGATATAAATGGGTATTCATAAGGAAACAAAATGAGAAAAATGAAATTGTGAGATATAAAGCTCGACTTGTAGCCCAAGGTTTTTCTCAAAAACCTGGATTTGATTATGATGAAACGTATTGCCTTGTAGTGGATGCGGTCACATTTAGGTATCTTGTAAGTTTTACCGTACATGAAAAACTTGAAATGCGTTTGATGGATGTCGTGACTACATATTTATACGGTAATCTTGAAAATAATAACTACATGAAAATCCCTGAAGGATTTAGCATGCTTGAAACATGTAAGTCAAATCCTAAAGAAGTTTATTCTATCAAGTTGCAGAGGTCTTTGTATGGGCTCAAACAATGTGGACGTATGTGGTATAATCGTCTTACTGAATGTTTAGTTAAAGAAGGATATACCAATGAACCAATATGTCCATGTGTTTTTATAAAGAAAAATGGGTCAAAATTTGTGATAATAGCAGTGTATGTTGATGATCTCAATTTGATTGGAACTTCTGAAGAGTTACAAGAAGTGGTGATATATTTAAAGAAAGAATTTGAGATCAAAGATTTTTGAAAGACTAAATTTTGTCTTGATTTACAAATTGAACATCTAGAAGGTGAAATTTTTGTCCACCAAAGTACTTATACCCAAAAGGTATCCAAGCGATTTTATATGGAAAATGTACACATCCATTAAGTACCCCAATGGTCGTCCGGTTACTTGATCCTAATAAGGATCCTTTTAGACCGCAAGAAGAAGGTGATGAGATACTTGGTCCAAAAGTACTATATCTTAGTGCAATTGGTGCACTAATGTATGCCAACTGTATAAAACCTGATATATCATTTGCCATCAATCTATTGGCAAGATTTAGTTCATCTCCTACACGACGATATTGGAATGGTATTAAACATATTTTTTGCTATCTCCAAGGAACAATTGATCTTGGTCTATTTTATTCAAATAAATCTCGACTTGAATTACTCGGTTATGTTGATGTTGGGTATTTATCCAACCCACATAAAGTAAGGTCTCAAACTGGATACATATTTACATGTGGTGGTATGGCCATTTCATGGCGATCTACAAAACAATCACTAGTTGCCACATCTTCTAATCATGTTGATATTCTAGCAATTCATGAGGCCAGTCGAGAATGTGTTTGGCTAAGATCAATGACCCATCATATTCGAAAGAATTGTGGGTTATCACATGACAATGAGAATCCTCCAACAATATTGTATGAAGACAACGCGGCTTGTATAGCTCAATTAAAAGGAGGATATATTAAAGGAGATAGAACCAAACATATTTCACCAAAATTCTTCTTTACTCGTGAGTTACAAAAGAATGGTGAAATCAACGTACAATAAATTCGATCAAGTGAAAATTTGGCTGATTTATTTACTAAGACATTACTGACTGCAACATTCGAGAAATTGGTGAAGCATATTGGAATGCGTCGATTAAAGGATCTCAAGTGATGTTTGAATCAGGGGGAGAATCAATACATAACGTAATATGTACTCTTTTTCCCTTATCTAGGGATTTTTTTCCCACTGGGTTTTTTCCTAACTAGTAAGGTTTTTAACGAGACATATTCTTTATGTAATGATGGACATCCAAGGGGGAGTGTTATGAAATAATTATATGAAATATGGATGTCCTTTGCCTTTCCATCTCCAATGAGTTACAACAAAACCACTACTTTCTTTCATTCATGATTTATAATGGTGTACTGAATAATTCCATGTATTTTCACCTATAAATAGTTGGCTTGTGATTTCATTTGGATATATGAAAAATCTGAAGTGAATAAAATATTCTCTCTACATTTTGTCTTCATGTTCTCTTCTATCTTTAGTTTATATATCTATTAGTTTCACAACACTTTATATTTATGTTATTTATTTTTTGTGGTGTTCTATAAAAATAACTTTCATTATTGTTAGAATTTAATTTGTAATTAAAAATAAAATAAAGCAGCAGGTCAAGGATCGAAAAATAATATATCTTAAACATGAAGATAAAAAATAAAAAATAAAAAGTGAAAATAATGGATGCAAAATCTAATGCGACAAATTAAATAAAATAATTTTGTTTTCCCTAAATCTCTCTCTCACCGGTACAAAGAAGGCAAAGGGCCCCGAAAACCTGTTCGTCAGTAGAACTCACTGAACTGACAAAACCCAACTGATCAAACAGTTTAGAGAAGAATAATCCGAAAAAGAAGAGAGAGAAACGAAAGCAGAGTGATAGAAATGGTGAGCATACCATTGCTGCTAATGGGTTGCGGCGGCGTTGGCCGCCAACTCCTCCACCATATCATCTCCTGCCGGCCCCTCCATCACAGCCAGGTTTCTCCATTTTATTCACTCAGTCAATGTATCAAACAGTTTGCATTCAATTATTGTCGCTAAGTATTGCTTTTGTTTCTTGCGATTCTGATGTTGCAGGGGGTGAGGTTAAGGGTGGTGGGAGTGTGTGACAGTAAATCTATGGTGGCTATACCAGATGTTTTAACTTCCGAATTCCATGATGATTTCTTGCTGCAACTTTGCCAAGCCAAATCCAGTGGCTCTTCTTTGAAGGAACTTGCTAATATTGGTGAATTATTTTTGTTTATTTATAATCTGTCAAAATGCACTAGCTTTTCTCATTGATTAGTGCACAAGATTAATGGGTCTTTTTGTGAAAATGTAGATGAGTATCAAGTGTTTTCTGGTCGGGAAATTGGAAGTAGAGTGATCGATGTTGCTGCTGCTCTGCGTAAATCAAGTGGTAGGTTATAGTTTGATCCTTTCATCTTTATGTTTATGAATTTGATTGGATCATAGCTTTCAATAGTCATTTCTATTGTCACTTATTTAGCTCTCTTTTTTCCTGGCCGTCTTGGCCCTATAAATGCATAGAGTTCTTAGATTAAATTGCTTACGTTTGCACTCATGGTTAATTGTATACTTCTTATCACAATGGTAGCACAGACCTTTATCCCTTCTAGCTTGGTATTTGGCTGGAGTGAGCTTCTTGAATAGTAAGTTGTTTCCAGATTGAGGCACTCATTTATCAGTTTGCTTTCCTGTCGGTGGTTGGTATAAGATCAAGTTTTGGTTCGTATAAGGATTTGTAATCTGCTTCTAGTATGGGTTGAGATCACTATTCTGGGGAAATAAAGATGGTTGGCTATACCTGTTTCGAGCATTTTTTAAATAGCATTTACCAGCCTTATCAATCACATCAAGCTTATGCTCTTCATGCTTAGCTACATTTACTGCCTGTACACACCACTCAAGAAACTGCAAACAAAAAACTCAGCAAGACCTAAATTTTTGCACATAAAAAATGATTTTTAATTCATCAAAGCTCTCTTTCTACGAAGTAACATCAGCTTTCTGGATTAAATTGGTTAATTAATAACTACATCCTCATTTCTTACTTCAGAAAATGTTAAATAATAAGATTGCAAAAGAACCCCATGCTCCAACTCTCTCCTTCACGTACTCCATCTAGCTCAAGTCGGCCTTATCTCTTAATAGTTTGCGGTGAAACTAATCTTGGCATGTTCTTCCATGGGAAAAATTGATTACAATGGCTCAACCATGTTTGAGGTTAATCTCATCAAACTTAGGAATCTCTATTTTTGGTAGTTTGACATTCTAGTTTTGTGATCTCGATCCATTGTGAGTATTGTTGTGAGGAGGAGTGTTAATTTCCAACTTTATTGGTACAACAACACCTTGTATGAATGGCTTCTTCTATCTGCAACTTGTCTTTCCTTTATCATGTTGTAACTTCAGGAAGGATTCAAGTGTTGCAGATCTTTTTCCATGTTCTGCTCCAACCTATTGAATCTTTGGTTATTCTATTCCTTCACCTCTTTCATCATTGCTTCATTCTTTCATTGCCTTTCCTTGCAGTGCTTTGAATCTAACGTTTTCTACCATAGATGGCTCTTAGGTCGTAGGAAACCTTTCTCTAAATTCCTGTCGTAACAACCTAATCTGGTTAAGCAAATAATTAAACACAATATGAAAATTTAGAGTAAGTTTTATATCAAGTGGGTTTATTCATTGATAAAGCATGAAAACAACCAAAGAAGACAAGAAATGGAAATTCCCCAAGGGGTGAAACTGTTTGACAACTTTTCTATCTAAAATGGCATTGAAATTCTGAGTATTGAAATGGTATAAAACTATCTCCATCCTCCATTGCTTCATCTGACCGTCCATCTTTACTTATTTATGCCACATTTCAATCACTCAATTTACAGGGTTCCCAATAACTTCCTATGTTTTTGCCACCCTGTCTTCCATATGTCTCAAGATGTGACATCATGCTTACAAGCGACTGCCGCCTACAAGCCTTACTTAGAAAATATAAAGGAAATGTATCTTAACATTAAGTACAGGACATTGGGAAATTATTTCTCACATGAGCAGATCAGAATTCGTCAAATTTTAGTATACCAGTCGTATGAATGTTTAGCTTTAAATTACAATAGCTTTGAGATGAGTTCATAATTTTATGGATAAAAAAAATTCATCCCAAGGGTTCTTAATTATGTTAAAGCTTAACTTTTAAATTACAATAGCTTTTTCATTGTTAATTTGACAGGACTGGCACTTGTTGACTGCTCAGCGAGCTCTGAAACTGTTGCACTGCTGAGTGAGGTGGTAAACTTAGATTGTTGTGTGGTGTTGGCTAACAAGAAGCCTCTTACTTCTTCACTGGTGACTTAATCTTTTCAGAGCTAATTTTCTTTTATTCTGCATTGTTATTTTGAAAGAAAATAAGATGTTCTGCTTCTAGCTTCGAATTATGGTTGTTGTATTATCTTCTACATTAGTGATGTGATTAACTGTTGGATGATCAATGTTAAGTCACATCACCTTCTGCAATTTAGCAGTCAAGCTATCGGCATGACTATGAAAGATATCAGTGTTTTTCCTTCTTACGTGCAGGAGTATTATGACAAGCTGGTCTCACAGCCTCGACGAATCAGGCATGAGTCAACAGTAAGTGTTACTCAATTCCCTGGTAATTAGCATCAATTTTGCACATTGTATTGCAGCCACCAAGTTTTAGTAAATAAAATTTAACAATTCAGTGATGATTGAAGATGAGAAAATGCGACATACACACTTCAGAACATGTACATAGGAGAGTACAAAGTAGAGAATCATTAATTTAGAATTACAAATGAACAGGAAGACCTATAAAATCTTGGTAACAAACTTTAAAAAGGATATCTTATACTTAAATATAATCGAGAGCATGTCAGGAACACTATAGCAAGATACGATCCATATAGTTGAAACCACAAAGTGGGATAAAGGTTTATTTGTTGTTATATTTATCTATGCATTAACTATCTAAATTTTGACATTGTTATCAGCTTTGTCGGAAGCTGTAAAGCATATATACTTACCTTTTCTGTTATGTGGTAGGTTGGTGCTGGTCTTCCAGTCATATCAGCTATAAATCGTATTCTTTCATCAGGAGATCCAATATTTCGTATTATTGGAAGTTTGAGTGGTATAATTTTTCCCCACAATATAAGTTGTTTCTTGATTTGAGTGATAATATAAATTTATGGATGAAGAACATTTCATGCTTTTGTTTATCAGGGACACTGGGTTATGTGATGAGTGAGGTTGAAGGTGGAAGACCATTCAGTCAAGTTGTTAATGCTGCAAAAAGCCTTGGATTCACTGAACCTGGTAATGAATCAACCATACCATACTAGTGCTAATTTCTTGATCAATCTTGTGTAGTCTCATCGATGTAGAAGTTTACGTGTGAGCACAATATAATTAAAGTGAGCTCTGTCCTATTGAGCTATGTTGCATGTCAAATTATAAATTGGAAAGCTTTCTGATGAACCACCACTTAATCTGTTAGAAAGAGTATTATTTTAACTTTTAATTTGATACCTTCAAGACTTCAACACGCTCTCACGTGTAGGCCTGTTCCTTTGTTCTAAAGTCTTGCATGTGGAGATTTTTTGATAAATGGGTGACTATAAGATCTAAAAACAAGACCTTTCATCTGGCCTGGCTCTCATATCATGTTGAATTGTTAGAGTGGAGTATCATTTTGACATTTAATTTAGGGTAAAAAACGAAAACCCATCTCAAGTATACATGGTTTAGCACTTTGCTATATTATTTTTAAATGTTTTCATTTTACTATATAAAGTACATGGATTTTGCAGATTACTAAATTTTTGACTGCCCTGTCATACTTCCGGCTGAAATTTGGTCATGTGCATCCCATGTGATATTTAGAGGGGTAAAATTGTATTTTTATTCCACTGCTTCTTCTTCCTTTAATTATTAACCCATTTCTCCTTTATCATCCTTCTTCTTCATCCCCCATTAATTTATTCAAATAAAGCTCGAGTATCCAGAGTTTATTAAGTTGGTAATCATTGTTGGAATCTCTCGGTGAGATAATTTTTGTGATAATTTCAAATCGATTTACTCAACCAGATAGCCAATTTCTTGAGGGATTTCTTCTTCAATGCTGCAATTCGGCAAGTAAAATTAATTCAACTTCTTGCGATTCAGAATCATATAAGGGGACAACATTCATTAAAGGAATTGTCGATGACGTTGTGCAGTTAAAGATTCGTTGTTTCAAGAGATTTCTATGGAAAAGCTCTTGAAAATGAGCTGCAATTACCGTAGAAAGAGGCTAATATGTTGACACAGTAAATTTCTAGGAAATTGAAGGAAAAAAGTCGATGTCTAAGTTCAGAAAGCTTCCAACAGGGAAATTGATTCAGCTAAATAATGGTTCTTATTAAATCTCAAATCTAAGGAAGCATGAAAATCAAAATTACAGGCACAAAGAATTATTGATTGTTGATTAAAACAAAAATTAAGAAGAACCAACTCAAGCCTAGTTCGAAACTAACGAGAGTGTTTTAAGAAATCGATTCTTGCAATGAAAATTCCCAAAAAAATGAAGAAATAGAGAGCTTTACAGTGATGTAAGCTAATAGGGAGATAACACAGAAGAGTGAAGGTGCAGCCATGCAGGCTCCGATGGAGTGAGGTGGTTGCCTCGTGGTGGATGGAGGATGAAGAAGAAGAAGAAGAAGAAATGGGTTCACATTGAAGATGAAGAAGAAGAAATGGGCTTGAAGAAGAAGATGATGAAAAAGACTATTTTACCCCTCTAAATATCACGTGGGATGCACATTAACAATTTCAGTTGAGTTGTAATAATGTGGCAGCCAGAAATATGATGTGGCAGTCGGAGATATTGTTGTCTGCAAAATCCGTGTACATTATATAGTGAAATGAAAACATTTAAAAATGATATAGTAAAGTGTTAAATCACGTATACATGAGATGGGTTCTCGTTTTTTACCCTTTAATTTAATACCATCGTATGATGAGTACTATTACCAGTCATTGTTGGAATCCTATATATTGTAAAGGAGGCTGGGACCTCTCTTTGGTGTCACTTGGTTTTAACAACTTCATAATCAGCATCTTATAATATATATTAATAATTACTTGTGAAATGTGGACAGAAACATATGTTCATTGGCTGCTATCATGTTTGTTGATGTAAGGCTGCCTGTTTTACTTTATGAGTGAATAACTGTGAGGTGGACTCCCATGTTTCACTTTGGCATGATGGATAGATAATGGCTTATTGGTTTTAACTAAAGAGAAACTTAAAAATTTAGCATACCTTATATTAACCTGCCTGAACTTGGCAGGTTCTTTTCTGCAGAGACTAGCAACAGTTGACTGGTTCAATTTTGAAGACCATCCCATTTCCTTTCCATCTTCTCATTGCTCAATAATAATCAGCTATCTTGATCTCTATCATACAAAAAGGAACTGCAGCACAATTCTTCTGTTTGAATCTCTGATTTTTTTTTGATTTTTTTTTTTTAATAAATATCAGTCTCCTTGTCCTATTTATTGTTAGTTCGTTACATATTTTTGTCTAAGGCAGACAGTATATATGTTCAAGGACAATTAAGCTCAATATTATTTATGATAGAAGATTATGACATGAACCCTTTATGATTATCTCTTGAATGAGTGATATCATGGAGTAGTCCATTTGTTAGAGGTCTAATGAAATATGTGATCCAATTAGTTTTGGATTGACATTAGAGTGGAGTAAGTGATCCTTATCTCTTATTCTTTCCAATCATCGTTCTTGGTTAATTCAAGAGTCAAGATTTCCCTGATCTTAGTTGAATTACCTCTCTTTTACATCAGTTAAGATGTGTGTCTTGGTCATAGGCTGTTCATTACTCCGATGCTGCGCAGTAGGCTGATTGTTGAACTTTTGCATTTTGATGAAATTTCTCCTAGGAGAAGGAATTTATTTGGTCCATCTTTTTCTACTTTTTCTGTTGGCTTATAACAGGTATTTTAAGACAGTAATGTATTCGGGACTGTTTGCTAGATTACATGCAAGAGAGGAAAAACTGAGGCCTAATAAATCATTTGCTGGTAAGGATTAGTGAATGAATGTAGGAAAGGTAAAAACAGACGTGCATGCTTCATGTTGGGATATAATTTGTCTGCTGACAAAAAAGATGGAGTCAGTTATACGTGCTGATCAGAAGATAGGAGCTTAAAATGCTAATTTAGATCCTATGAAAATAGGAATTCATAATCCACAAGGATTATGTAGGTACTGCAATTCACTTTCAGAACTTAGAGGACTTTTAAGAAACGTTAAAGGAGATAGTCTCTTAGTTTGGCATATTTTACATGTTAGATTTTGGTGACAATTATTCTTCTATGTGGATTGTTCTGACTTCAATTTTTACTCTCTTAGATCCTCGAGACGATCTCAGCGGGATGGATGTAGCTAGAAAGGTCTGTCTCTTTCAAGTTAACAGAAATTTGCTTGAAACATATGTAAAAGGTGATGATAGATATCCAATTGTAAGTTAGAGGCACAGCACTATATGCATTGTGTTGTAACAGAAAAGACATTTTAAAAGTTTCTTATCATGTTAGTTACGTGCACTGCAACTTCATCACAGCTTAATTCTGCCAAATCACTAAGAAAGTCTTATCATGATCAAACAAAATTTGATCAATTATACGCATCAACAAATATTGTGCAAGTTGGGTTATTTTCCGTACTAATAAGGATTTTACTTTCATATTCTGAAAACAGGCACTAATCCTCGCCAGACTTCTTGGACATCGCATCGAAATGGACAATATTAAGGTTAGTTTGTTCAGTTGCCTCGGCCATTGCATCCTTATTCAAATAGTATAGGAATTAGACATTTGACAATGCAAGTTCTCTTCTAGGTTGAAAGCTTGTACCCTGAGGAAATGGGACCTGCTGTAATGCCCCTGGAAGAATTTTTAGTGCACGGCCTTCCATCACTTGATAAAAGTATCCAAAAACGGATTGAAAATGCCTCTTCAAATGGAAATGTTCTGCGCTATGTTTGTCTGATCGAGGAATACAGGTATTGTCTGTTTTAGCATATAGTTTTCTGTTTGACGTAAAAAAAAATAACAGCAAGTTCTAACTTGACACGTGTTTTACGCCTCTGCTAGGTGTGAGGTTGGCATACAAGAAGTTGCAAAAGATTCACCACTGGGTAGATTGAAGGGCAGTGATAATGTGGTAAGTATTTATGCATCATAGAAATAATACTACTCCCTCCAATTCAAAATAAGTGTTGTTCTGGAGTTTGTCATAAATTAAGGAATATAAAAATTAGACAAAACTACCCTGTGACAATATCAATCTCTTCACACTCATTTCTAAATTAATATGAGATGAGATATTATAAAAGAAAGAGATATGGGAAAATTGAGGTAAAGAAAGATTGTAGAAATCTTGTGTGAATAAATTTTAAAGTATCAAATAGGTAAGTTCAAAATTAGAGATTGAGATTAGGGATAAACTTGGGAAAAAAGTGGCAAAATAGCTAAAGCGATATTTAATTTGAAACAAAATTTAATTTCAATATCTAGAATTTCAAAAGAAATCCTTTTTCCTTCTCTTCAAAATCCTCAGTTCTTACAATAAACACTGTTTAAACCTCAGTTGGAGATATACAGCCGGTGCTATAGCAAACAACCTCTGGTTATTCAAGGCGCTGGAGCAGGCAACGATACTACTGCTGCTGGCGTCCTTGCTGATATCCTCGATATACAGGACCTGTTTCGACCCTCAACTTCTTCGTCTTGATCACTGCAAACTTGTGGTAATTAGATCATCGCATCCATTTTCCTTAAGAGAGGTAAATTATCCCGATATACCCAAGTTTTGGTAGCACCACGAAGAGGAAATGTGTTGATAAAACTCAATAAAGGATGTGATATTGTACCTTGGCAACTGAGAGTTTTGATGGTATTTAAATCTATTTGCGTAATTATGTACTTAAGCTTGTCAAGCTCATCTGGCAATCTGTCTCTCCATCTTATATTGTTCATGTTTAGATAAATTTAACTTCATACCATAAGTAGAAACAAACTTTCTGATAGTATATCATAATCATATAGAAGAATTCGTCAAAGTAGTAGTAGATAGATGGATGGATTGAATAGAAAGCTTATTATAAAATAACTAGATTTTACATGATACAATTCTAAGGAGAATATTGTGTGCAACTACTTAACGAAACATTCATTTTCACATGTCTACAAAGTATAAAAAATTTACATATTTATGGAGTAAAACTAACTACTCATTGTTCTTCATTTCCAATTTAGAATAATATTTGTTGATATCAGCAAACCCAAATGCATGCTGGAAAAAAGGTTTCTTATATCACAAAAATCAAAATTATTTATGTGCCCATGTGCATGGATCATAAATCCGTGCAACTGGGTCGACCCGACCCGGTGGTGTGTTTCTTGCATCCCACGAGTGTCTCACGCGCGTCCACACATGTTTGTCCAAATCCTAGTTTTGCAGTTATGTTGGTCTAATCTCTTAGTTTGGCGAACTTAACATTTTAGTTATATTCGCATAACCTTTTAATTATGTTCGCATAACCTTTTGCAGTGTATGACAGACCTATAATACCTTTCAAAACCTTTATGTTATAATAATATAACCTTTATGCATAATAATTTAACCTTTTTGTCATAATAATATAACTTTATGTTATACTTTAAGTACATAAAGTCATAAAAGTTATGCTAATATAACATAAAGGTTAAATTATTATAATATAAAAGTTTCAACTATACTACATGAATTTTTATAGTGAAAAAAGTCTAAGATATTCACTGAAAGGTTATGAAATCTATAGATAAAAGTTATACTATTACAACATAAATGTTATAACATAAATTTAAAAAAAAACTGGGCGTGGATTTGGACCCGACCCGACTCAACCGTCGCGCCCAATTGCATGGATCATGATCTATGCATTTGGTGTACACGAACACTACTTCACAAAAATATAAGAAATTTACTTTTTTACCACTTTAATCTATCAAAAGACCGAAATAATCTTATGGGTTACATGATGCACAATGACCATCATAATCTATATAAACCTTACAAGATATGATCCATATAGGTGTTACACGACATGATCCATATACACATTACATGATGTGATTCATATAAACATTATACGATATATCAATTGATCTACATATTGAACGACATAAATAACATGGGTCTGAAAACATTATTTACTTGTGAAAGGGGAGGGTTGGGACAAAAGTTTGATTTTTTTTTTACAACTTAAAGAATTATAATTATTGATAAATTTGTCAATTTCCTAAAAAAGTGGTAAAAAAAAACCATTATTATCTTTTGTCGTAAAGAAAAAAAAAAGGGCAAATATTCTTGTGTATCAATTGCATGGATCCGTAATTGGGTCGATCCGATCTAAATCTTTGCATTTTTAGCTTTTTTTTATTCATGTGTTACCTTTATATATACTAGGTTTGAACCCGTGCAATGCACGGACTACATTTAACACTTATCTAATTTTTATTTTATAAGTAATATTATTTTATAAGTGTTTGTTGATTTATTTTTATGTATAATATTTTTTTCTATATCCTTAAAATAATCTTTCTCATTGTTTTTTGTTTTTTCATTTTATCTTTAGCACAACATTGTTAATTGCTAGTTCTTTATAGGTGTTTTAACTATTATATTTGGTATTTTTATATCTTTCTTTAATAAATATACAATAAATCTCATTTATATCGCTCGAAGGCACCTGTTTTGTTTTGATTTTGCCTTTGAGTACTCTTTTATCAAGTTTACATAATGATTTCATTTGTATTATTTTCCTTTTTTTTTTTGTTCTTTTTATTAATCTTAACCAATTGTTACATTTGTTGTTATAATGTTTTTTTACAATTTCCCGATGGTCTAAAGGGGTGCTTGGACTGGATGTGTCAATCCTGATTTTGAATGAATAATATTCTAATCATGTTATTTATTAATTTGCAGAATCCTATAACTCTAATCTATTTTTTCTACTTTATCCACTTTTTTTTACAATTCCCATTAAAAATATTTTGTTTTTTTAAATAAAATAATAGAACATCATCTATTTTTTCCACAATTCCCGATATGATCCACTTTCAAACTTGCAAATCTATATACGTCCCAATGTAAACATATCCTAAGTTTTGTAGCACCTATTTTTTGTTACTATCATTAGTTTTGCAAGAGTATTATTGTTTACCTTTTTTTTTTTCAATTTGAAATGTTGGACAAAAACTATTATTCATGTTTGAAACCAAAGATTTCATATAGAAAAAGGCATACAACATTAGCAATTTCTTCCAAGCATTTGTAACTTACATATTTATTTTTTTCAAAGTACTTATTTTTTATAGAATAGTGGAGTTTGTATTTAATTGGTATTAATTTTTTGATAAGTTAAAATGCTTATGTGTCAACATTTCAAAGTGCCAAATGTCAACCCAAGGTTCATTTGAAAAACACATGTGACACAATTTGAGAGATTCAAACCCTCCTTATATATATATATAGATTAGTATGACTTTTATATTATATTAGTATGACATTTATGTACAAATATCATAACCTTTATGTAATTTTGTAACTCCGAAAAAAAATCAATTTTCAGTGCATTTTTGGATCAACATACCTTTATGTGATATTACTCATACATTTATATGATATTATGTTTACCTTTATATCAATATAATCATACCTTTATGTAATTATTTTTTATATCTTTTAGTAATGTTAGTCATACATTTATATCAATATAATCACATAATCATACCTTTTATTATTTTTTATATCAATATAATCATACATTTATGTAATTCTTTTTTATATTTAGTTATGTACTCATACCTTTTAGTCATACATTTAGTTATGTACTCATACCTTTTAGTTATGTTAGTTGCACCTTTATATATTACATAGATGTTCTATGTTAATATAAATGTATAAGTAATATCACATAAAAGTATATATGTACAAATTGTGTTGAAATTCTTATTTTTTTTTAAGTTAAAGTATTATACAAAAGTAACAATATTTATACATAAATATCATACCAACATAACATAAATGTAACACATGAATAAAACAAGCAAAAAATAAAATGCATGGATGCAGGTTGATGATGGCATTTGAGCACCTAATGCACAAGGGACTAAGTCAAGGAAAAAAAAGGTTGTTGACCCTTTGCAAGCCTGTAAGTTGTATCCAAATGAATTTTATGTGAATATTACTTCTGTATAAGAGGTAATCATGTGAGAAATTTAGTAGTACTAGTTCTAAATCATGTGTGTTGCACGTGGGGATCAGTTTAAACTAAAAAAAGAAATAATATACAAATATCTTATATATAACACTTTTATATTAGAGTTATAACTAACACATGATTTTATATGATTTTGAATTAGGATTGTAATATAAAATTATTTAAATATGAAAATCCTAAATTACTATTATAACCTTAAATAATAATTTTTGATAAAAATATATTCGGTAATTTATTTTGTAAGAAACATTCACACTTTTATATAAGTAGTAGATATAATTATTAGTGGGCTATTTATTACCACAAACAAATCATGTGTTCCATTTTCTTTTTTCATTCCCATGTAAGAAAGATCATCACTTAAGTATTACAATTTTATTATATATTTTAGGTTAATTAACCCATAAATGATCCTCATTATTTTTTTTCCATTTACAACATGGTCTTTTAATTTTATCATCACAAATCACTATCTTTAAAAAAATTTAACAATTTGAAGTATCAGACATTTCAGATTTCAATTACTAATTTGGATCTCGAAAACTTCTGCATCTACATGCTCATTCCTTGTTGTCACTAACAAAAAATATATTATAACTATTGGAGCATAAAATCTCTCAATCAATTTTAGAAATCGTATGTGGAGAAAATCGGGGTCAAGGGTTTAATTTGATTTTTCATTCAATTTTTGCTCTATTCGAGTCTTAATCAAACAATAACTTAAAATTTGATTGAGGTTTGAGGAATGTCAGAATTTTGGAGCTTGAGTGGGGTTATAGAGTTTTCTGGTGGTTCATTAGTAGTGGTTCAATGTATTTGATGATGTATTGGTCGGCTTTTTCAAAGTTTGAAGATGGAAAGGTGTTAGTCCTGATAGATACAAGTGTTGGAAAGTAGAAAGAAGAATAAGAGATGATAAGCCATTTTCATTAACTCAACATAATGTGTGATTGTAGCTTTTCTAAACTAATAACCTAACCAACTATCTTCTTTGCTAACTAATAGTGATATGAATCACTGTGCATGAACATATCTCAAAGGAAGTTTTGTACTAAGAAAATGAAATCTAGTAAGAGCTAAAGGCTTTGTTAATAAGTCTGCCACTTGTTCTTCAGATGGAATAAAACGCGCTTTTAATTATCGAGCAAGCACATTTTCCCTGAAGAAGTGAATACCAAGCTCGATGTGTTTAGTTCGAGCATGGAAAATAGAATTCGAGGTAAGTGTTGCAGCACTTGTGTTGTCACACCAAATAAGAGGAGGATTTTCAATATGTATGTCAATCTCCTTGAGTAAAGACTTAAGCCAAATCAGATCAGTGCTAGTGTCAGTCTGTGCTCGATACTCTGATTCAGCACTAGAACGTGACACTATTGGTTGCTTCTTTGAGCTCCAAGTTAAGAGATTTCCACCAAGAAATAATCAATGTCCACCAGTAGATTTTCTGTCGTCAACGTTGCTAGCCCAATCAATATCTGAGTATGCTTCAAGTAGTAGTCTATGAGCAAGAAGAAACTTGTGAACTTAAAGATGCTTGATCAGATGTTACAGGTGAGGGGTTCAATACAGGAAGATCCACAAAAATATTTATATCAGATCTAGTAGATGAATCATGAAGATTAGATGATCTAGCAGATGAACTATGAAGATTGGATGAATCTTGAAGTTTGCAATCAGAACCATGGAGATTATATGAACCCTGAAGATTAGAAGCAATAGGCATAGAAGTTGTAATTAAGCTACATAGTAGGAGTAGGAAATAAAAGAGCATAGAGTGTTGGTGATAAGTAGGAAAATGTGTACATAAATGACGATTTGGAATGTGGTTTTTATAGAAAAAGGTTATGTGCAAAATATATTTTTCTACATATTGATATTTCGCATCCAAACTTGTGCATTTTAAGTGATTACCAGGCTTAATGGAACTAAGTTGTAGTAGATGGAGCGAAATTGGGCCGGAGAAAAGTGCACATTGGGCCAAAATCGATCCCACGGACTACACTAGATGGACACTAAGTATGTTGATTACCTAGTGCAGAGCTAAAAATTTGAAATTTTGACTTAAAGTCCAAGATTTAAGGCCCGTAACCCATTCTCACTAATATTTAAAGGCAGGAACCCTACAGAATTAAGGAGAACGCCCGTGAGAGAAGAGAGACACATTAGATTATCTTTTATCTTTTATTTTCTCTAATTTTCAAGTATGGAGACTCTTTAAGATATCAATATGCTTGGCTAGAAGTTTATTTATCTGGTTTGAAGGGAAATTTGAACTCACCTTTCTTACTATGTGATCGTTTCTAGTAAAGTTTAATTTGATTTACTATCCGGAGTTACTTTGTGTTATCTGTTTTACATGCTAAGGGTTTATGAATGTTTGATATAGTAATGGTCTGCAATGTTGAATGCTTTGTATGCCTATTGCTAGAATAGATGCCGATAATCCGTAATTGTTACAGAAATAGAATCATTAGTAGCAACTGATTTCAATTAGGGTAACACGAGTTCAAGTTAAATGGATCGAACGTTTCATATCTGTTTGGTTTGGCCTGTCGTTCTAGAGTTCAACGTTATTGGTAAATTAAATCTAGATGTCATACCTAGCTATTAGATTGTTTACCAATTATGGTCAATTGGGATCGTATCTTTAATTGAATACATCGTAAGAGATGACATGAATAATTAACATTCAAGGGTTGAAGATTTTGGAGTAAACTGAATTAACGTTGCATGCGATCATAAATGAAGAAGGTGGGGATAACTAAACTGAATACTAGATTAGTTTTCATAATTTGATTATATTATTATTTTTCTTAGTAATTAGTTGATTAGTTTGAGATAGTTTCAATCCAAAACCCCCATTTTGTTACTTTCGATTTAGTACGTTAACACTTGATTGGTTTTACTGTTCTCTGGTGGGATTGACTCCTATTTATTGCAAATGCAAATTAGTGGAGGAAAAGATTCATTTTTGGATGCTTGGACAACACACCAAATTTTAGTGCCGTTGTTAGGGAGCGGTGTTGATTAATTTTGTGTTTTTCGTATTCCATTGTAGTGACTTTTTTTTTCTCTTACAGTTTTTTGTTGTTAGCGCTGATTACAAGACTACACTGAGTATATCCTTCACTTAGTATCGACCTGTGAGAATTCTTTTAGCATCACTTAGTGAAGGCGAAGACATGACCGCATATCAGACCTTGAAGCAACTCACTAACCCGAATATTAATGAGAAAACCCTTGCAATCATTTTCCATACTATTCCTGATGATTAGCCCCCATGGTCGAGCCAATGACTGTAAACAATGGCGCTCATTGGGAGGCAGCCCAATCTCTTAGCTTTAATTTATTTTTTCTTTTTTTTTTAATTTTATTTCTTCATTTCATTATTTCACTACAAGAAATTTGGGATTTAACAACGGGTTTTACCCGTTGTTTCCATATTTTTAGCGTTGTCGTATCCAGCGTTGCAAAAAAGAATTCGCCATTTGACAACAGTTTAAAAGCGTTGTCTTATCTAGATAAGACAACGCTTTAAAACCGTTGCACAAAAGTGTTGTCTTTTTTAAATATTTTTTTAATTAAATATTAAATAGGACGATGACGGCATCATAATGCTGCCACGTCATCATGCCACGTCATCAAAGTACTGACACATCATGCCACGTCGCCATAGTGCGGACGACGCTTTAAAACCGTTGCACAAAAGTGTTGTCTTTTTTAAATATTTTTTTAATTAAATATTAAATAGGACGATGACGGCATCAGTGCTGACACATCATCCCACGTCGCCATAGTGCGGACACATCATCATGCCAAATATTTTGTGTTGACTAGGATTCGAACCCGAGTGACATGGTGGTACTCCAACCACTAGACCACTTGTGCTTTATGTAATAATATTCTACATGCATTTCTTTTATTTAAATTTTTGATATTTTTCAATATTCTATTATCAAATATTTTTTATTATTTGTATTTTTAATATATTTTAAAAGGTTAAATATATATATATATATATATATATATAATTGGAAGATTAATGATTAATTAATATGTTTAGTAATGTTTAATCTAATTTCATTTTAAGACAATTATAAAATATAATAGTGCATATTTTTAATATATTTTATGAAAATACTATTTTTTAAAATTATGAGTTTGTTCATATAAGATAATATTAATGAAAATAATATAAGATAAAATCATAAAATAATTAAACTTTTCAAATTTAATTTAATTAAAAAATAATTAATATTATCACATAATTTTTTGTTAATTTTTATTATTTTTATTTTTAATATATTTTAAAAGGTTAACAATATATATATATATATGGAAGATTAATGACTAATTAACAGAAGATAATATAAGATAACATCATAAAATAATTACACTTTTCAAATTTAATTTAATGAAAAAATAATTAATATTATTACATGTTTTTTGTTAATTTTTATTACTTGTATTTTTAATATATTTTAAAAGGTTAACAATATATATAATTGGAAGATTAATGACTAATTAACATAAGATAATATAAGATAACATCATAAAATAATTAAACTTTTCAAATTTAATTAAATTAAAAACAATTAATATTATTACATATTTTTTGTTAATATTTATTATTTGTATTTTTAATATATTTTAAAAGGTTAACAATATATATATATACATATATAATTGGTATGATTTATATATATCTTTTTTTTTTTGCTTTATAAAATAATTGTTTAAAATAATTTATGTTTTTTGTATTAATTTTAAAACCAAACTCATTTTATATTTATTTTTATTTTAGAAAAACATTCATAATTTATGAACTATGAATTATAAAACATAATTTTTGAATTATGATTTAAAATAATATATAAATTTTGTATTATTATATAAA
This sequence comes from Scutellaria galericulata, assembly GCA_946896805.1. Taxonomy (NCBI): domain Eukaryota; kingdom Viridiplantae; phylum Streptophyta; class Magnoliopsida; order Lamiales; family Lamiaceae; genus Scutellaria; species Scutellaria galericulata. The sequence goes on along the minus strand of OX335787.1, from coordinate 10,544,591 downwards.
AGGGTGAGTAATATTTTAGGTGTAGTTTCTTAATTAATTCAAAATAGTATTTTATAAAAATTCTATTTTTTTAAATTATGACTTTGTTCATATAAGATAATATTAATGCAAATAATATAAGATAACATTATAAATTAATTAATTTTTTTAAATTTAATTTAATTAAAAAACAATTAATTTATAATTAACACAACACATAAAAAAAACGTTGCACAATGAGTTGTCTATTGGCAAAAAAGTACTATGAAAAGACAACGCTTAAAAGCGTTCTCTTTTTAAAAAAAAAAAAGACGCCATAAGACAACCCTTTGAAAAAGTGTTGCACAAAAGCGTTGTCTTTTTAAAAAAAAAAGACGCCATAAGACAACCCTTTGAAAAAGCGTTGCACAAAATCGTTGTGTTTTTTTTAAAACAAGATGTCATAAGACAACTCTTTGTAAAAGCGTTGCACAAAACCGTTGTCTATTTAAAAAAAAAAGACGTCATTTAACAACCCTATGAAAAAAGCGTTGTCTTTTAGCGAATGTTTTGAACAAAGACAACACTTTTCGGAAAAAGGGTTGTAAATTTCGAAAAGACTACACAAATTCATAAAAAGTGTTGTCTTTGGGGGTTGTTGTATCCAATTTTTCTTGTAGTGTTTTATTCTTCTTCTTAATTTTTTTTTGTTAATTTCATAGGAACGAGCCACCATTCTCTCTAAGTAGAGATATCATCTCGGTTTTGAAGTCTCAAAGTCAATTAAGTTATACACTGGGTTGACACTAGGTAGACTCACTATGTAGTGTATCTCTAAAACACTATCTATTCAGCATAAATACCCCATAATTCCTTGAACCCTACTCACATTCTATCTTACCCTCTCTCACTCAAACTTTCCATACCTTCCCATTTCAACTCACCACCTACAATCTTCAACCCATTACTATCCACCATCCTTTACATTTTCGACCTCCATCTAAACCCACCATCCAAAATCCAACCGCTGATCCCACCATCGTGGTAGCGCCTCTGTCGTCACCTCTTCCTATCCTTCTCCCAAAACTTGGATTTTGGATGGTGGGTTTAGATGGAGATCGAAAATGTAGAGGATGGTGGATAATGTAATGGGTTGAAGATTGTAGGTGGTGAATTGAGATGGAAGGTATGGAGAAGGGAGGTTGAGACGACGTGAAGTTTGAGTGAGAGAGGGTGAGATAGAATGTGGGTAGGGTTTGGGAAATTAGGGATATTTATGTTGAATTTGTAGTGTTTTAGAGATACAATACATATTGAGTCCACCAAGTGTCAACCCAGTGTATGTCTTAGTTTACTCCAAGACTCCAAAATTGAGATGATATAGACCTAGGGGAATGGTGACTCTTCCTGTGAAATTAACAAAAAAAAAGAATAAAATAATGAAATGAAGAAATAAAATTTAAAACAAAAAGATAAAATAAAAGAAAGCTAAGAGATTGGGCTGCCTACCAATGAGCGTCTTTGTTTACTGTTTTTTGGTTCAATCAGATTGTTTGTTCATCATTCGATGTTGGGGTAGTCCAAGTGGACGTGGTCCAAAGCATTTCTAGGAACACTCTCCTAAATAGCTTAAGTCGATGACCATTGACTTTAAGCACTTTGTTTTTTTTTTGTTTACGAATTTACACTGCACCATGAAATAAGACATGAGTAACAACAAATGGACCGACCTAACGAGAACGTAGCTTACCGGGAAACAATTTCAGTTTTGAGTGATAGAGGATGACTTTTTGACCAACGGAGAAAGTCTTTCTTGTGATTTGCATGTCGTGAAATGTTTTTGTCTACGCCTTATAAATCATGGCATTCTCATATGCGTCGTTCTTATCTCATCGAGTTCTTGCAATTGCAAATTTCGATCCAGACCAACCTCATCGAAATTCATATTGCAACGTCATGATTTCCAAACTTTCTAAATAATATATACTGCAGCATGAAAGACATGCCACCAAAATCTAAAGGGTAATTTATCTTGAGCCAATAAAGAAAGTCTCATTTCCACTATATGAAGATGTTTTCTCTTTGACCTACCATATTGTTGTTAATGAGTGTGAGGACATGGATGTTGGAAATGAATACCAAGTTTAGCTAACATAAGAACTAAAGACATATACTCTCCACCTTAATCAGATTGTAAGTACTTAATTTGAGTATGAAACTGTCTCTCAACAAAAACATTAAATTGAAGAAAAACATTATGTGCTTCAGATTTCAGCTTTAGAGGGAAAATCCATGTATACCTAGTATAGTCATCCAAAAATGTACGTAGTACTTATATCCATCAAGAGAAGAAACATGAGAAGGCCCCTAGAGATCTATATGAACAAGGTGAAATGGTGCAGTGGTTTTAGTGCTTGAAACAGAAAAATGTTGTTGAAGCTTCCCAAGCATCAAGAAATGACACCTCTTTATTCTTAAAAGGAACTTTCAAAGTATGAAGAACATTGACTAAAATTAAATTACAAGGGTGTCCAAGTCTATTATGCCACATTTGTATATTATTTGAGATTACATCAAATTAACTAGAATCAAATGAACTAGCACTAGTGAACTGAGAAATACTTAGAAGATTCTTTGTTATTTTAGGGATAAATAGAATATGATTCAGCAGAAAAGATGTAGTATGATCATTGGATGGCAGAGTAGAAGACCCTACTTTATAGATACGTAAGGAATAATCATTACCTATTGTTAATTCAACATTCCCTTTGAAATCTGATTTGAGGGAAAGGTTCTCAAAATCTGCAGTTATGTGGATCATTGACCTTAGAAGAATCATTATGTGCAAGAAACATCTGGTGATTAGACCCCCAAGATTGAAAACTAGAACCAGAATTAGTGATAGATTTATTTGCCATTTGTAACACTTAATAGCAGTATGTCTTATCCTTCCACATAATCGACACAATGGTTTATTGGTAGATCGAGCTCCAAAACGGCCACCATCTCGAGAGTAGGATGGAGATGTTCTTCCATAAACTACATGTGCATTTGGAGAAGGTTGAGTAGTCCCTTAAGCATTGGAAGAATAGTATGTAGCCATATTGGCAGAGTGAAGTTGATTGTGTGTTTGCAATCTCATCTCATGTGTTTGTAAAACAAACTTGACCGCAACTAAAGTAAAAGTTTCAGATCTACAAGTAAGGTTAACAATACCACCTAGAACATACAATATGAGCTCCTCATCACTAATGCTAGTACCAATTGAGATTAGATCATTAACTATTGAGGTCATAATCATCAATCAACAAATCATCTTTCTTAAGCGATTGGAGTTGAAAATGTAGTTGTGAGAAACGAGCCTTTGACTGTATACGAAAAACAGATTCAAGAGTCTTCCATACCTCATAAGATGTATGACAACAATTTGTCGTACATATGGCTCATCTATTCAATTTGGTAAGAATGTTGATCATCACTCTCTAAACTCTTTAGTTTCGTTTGGTTCATGTTTACGATGTTCCTATATATGCGAGGACATGCAAATATAAGGTTTTAGTTTTGATTGCATGTTTCAAGATAATGAGGTAAGTATTTTAAACTACAAAATTACCGTAATTGAGTTAATCCAATTTGGTGCATTATAATGAAATTTTGGATATGATTTGTCACGCCCCGTTTTCGTTCTTAAAATATCAGAGTTTTCCTTTTTGGGCGTGCAACAAGAGAGGAAAAAGAAACATACATTTTAAAAGTTGCGGAAATAAACAGACGAGTAACAGTTTAAAACAACATTTTAAAATCAGGAACTTCGAAAACAGTTGAAGATACGACCTTTACATGTTCTAAACTCTCGGCGTCCAGCTGGAAGAAAACCTTGAAAAACGGAACAACGGAAATCATACAGGATCCTTAACATAGGAGAATAGTTTAACTTTTACAATCGATCATCTTTGTTTAAAAAGCAAAACTGAAAAGATGAAAAGGAAAAAGATCACAGCTAATATGGCACCCCTCTTTACTCTTCTCCACTTTCATTGCTCCCTGTAGCGTGAATACACGTGGGGGTGAGTGCGTTGAATACACTCGTGGGAGTAATTTTCATATTTTAACGTTTATTAAACAGTTAAACAAATCAAATATATATAAGATTGGCAATTAATCACAGCACATAAAATGTATAACACATAATATCATAGCGCTCATCATATCTGCAGCGAGGGTGGGTACTCCTCGTTGACCCCAGGTGCGGGTACTCCCCGACTTACTTTATGGACTGCTATTCCTCCATAGCATGAAAGTAGACCTTCGTCCCTTCAGCATGAATGCGACCTTTCGTCCCTTCAGCATGAACGTGGACATTTGTCTCTTCACATGAATGTGGACTTTTATTTCTTCACAACACCATCGTTATGCTTGCATGAACACATTAATTACAACATATAATCACAGCACGTAAGGTTCAACAATTCATTTAACATCAAGTTCACATGCATGCGTTCGTTTATCATTATTGTGCATTAAATACAGAAACGTAAAGTTATTAGGGATTAGAAGTTACCCCCACTTTGTTCGGTGGTAATCCACGTGTAAATCAAATATCAAGTTCTAAAGTGTTTTGTTCCGATTGAGAGCCTTTTTCGCTTTTTATCATATTTCACTTAGATCTTACATGCAACTCAAAATTAAAACTTAATCATGCTTCTAAGGAAGAAGAGTGGTGAGGATTTAGCCAAAATACCTCTTAAATGCACAAACTATGAGTTCTTTGAAACTTGCTTTAAAGGAGATTGTACTTTGAGCTTAATTTTCCATGATCTCTTGGAAGAATCTTGTTTCTTCACTTGTTTCTTGAATTGGGCAGCTTGTTTGAAGATAGAGAATATGATTTGGAGTGGAAGAAAAAGAGTAGAGAGAAGGAGGAGCAACTATTTAGAGAGAGAGAGAGATGTGCTCAAATGAGAGGAGTGAAATGAGCTCATATGTGGGGTCTTCCCTTTTATATATAGCATGTAGTATACCAATTCTAATTTAATACATGTATTATACATGTAGATCATCTCTTGTAGTATTTATCCACTAGAGGTGTGATGATTTGTAGCATTGAAACTTGTGGTGGATTTGATGGGGGCATGGGGAATTGAGTGTAGTTTCATCTAATGTGACATGTACAATAAATGAATCACGGTAATTATGCATAAACTTATTTCCAATTTAATACATCATATAAGCCACATAATTATGAATGAAGATATATTTAATTTAATACGCCATGTAAATCACACACTTTATTGCACACAATTCATATGATAATAAAAACAAAATATACTTAACCATAATTAAACACATTAGTCATGTTCCTAATATTAATCATTTAATCATTTTTATGTGTAACTTATCTATTTTTGGTCATTCTTTTACTCGTGCATGTTGAGAGCATCACGATCGAACTCGGTCTCTTCAGATAGCTATCCTACAAGACTTTTAGACTTGATAAAAAGTAAAAATTCGTCTTAAACTCGAAAAGATCATACGCTATAAATTATTTTATAAAGAGTGCAATTTTTTTTATATAAAAATATGTTATGTAAGTTTGTATATATTTCGATTTTTCGTATTCTTCGTAATTTGGGCCACGAACCCGTATCGAGCCGTCTTTTAACATTTTAACTTTCGGTTTTTCGACTACGATACCTTTGGGTTTTGGTTTACGATATCATTATTAAATTATAACTTATGCTTCTCGATTTGATTATACCTCCGATTAATTAATCATGCATTATATCATTTTTCTGAAACACACGTAATTAAATCAAACAATTAGGGGTTTGATTATTTAATTAGCCAATTATGCATCATTTTATCCTGGGCGTTACATGTTTTTTTTTTGCTTTTTGAACATTATTATTATTATTGTTATTATTTTATTTTAAATAAATTGTAGGGTGACAGAATTGAAGAAGAGTGAGTCTCAGTCACTCCCTTATGTAAAAGTACCATTAAATTGCATATTGTAAAATCAAAAGGTGAATTTGCTAAGAAGAATATAGCATGAGACATTGCGATTTATTATTTTTAGATGAAAGTTTCCGCAAAAATAATAAAGAATGTATTTAGCCCATAATAAAAATATAAGCCAAAATTTGATTAATTAAATGATCAATATAAAATTGTTGTATGACTTTGAAATTAATGATTAAAGTATTTTGTATTTTTCTAAATTTTGCTTCTAATAGTAATAATAAAATTTGTTTTGTATATCATACTGTCACGTCCCAAAATTTTTTAGTCAAAAATATCAGAGTTTTACTTGCGGGCGTGAAGAAAGAAGGGGAAAAAGACGTGCATGAAATAAAATAGAAATCATTTGAAAGAGATGGGAGACGATTTTACAAATACAAAACCCTCGGCGTTTAGCCGAAATAAAACCATTTTACATAGCAGCGGAAAAACATCAGGATCCTTTACAAAGAAGAAGAACAGTTTTCTTTTACAAACGTGAATTATTAAAACAACGTTTCAACATGAAGTTTTGAAAGCACAAAGGGAAAACTGGATATGGCACCGTCCCTCTCTATGCATCTTGACTTCCTTCATCTCCTGTAGTGTGAGTACAGGTGGGGGGGGTGAGTGCGTTGAATACACTCGTGGAAATAAAATTCAAGTCTTATCACATGTTAAGCAGTTTAAATAAACAACACATATACAAGTTCAGCAATTAAACCCAACACTTAATTTCCAATAGGTGCGGGTGTATCCCGTCTTACCCTATATGCATGAAGAAAGGTGGTAAGAGACAGTTATTATAGAATAAAGGAGGTAAGAGACAGTTATCATAGAAGAAATGAGGTAAGAGACAGTTTATAAACGAATTGAGGTAAGAGACAGTTTATAGAAGATATGAGGTAAGAGACAGTTTATAGAAGATGAGGTAAGAGACAGTTTATAGAAATAAGGTAAAAGACAGTTTATAATATGACACGTCATTTAGTATTCCACAAAACATGTATCAGATAGGGAAAACCGTAATCAGATACAGAGTTAGAAATTACCCCACCGAACACATCATATAATCACAGCACATAACCCAAGACACATAAGTCTCGACCAATTCATAACGATCAATAGCATTCTAATAATATCCAGTTTACATGCATACGTTCGTTACCCTCATCATGTGTTAAATACAGAAAACATAGAGTCATTAGGGTTTAGAAGTTACCCCCACACACATCATATAATTTCCACATTTATCTCAAAACATATGAGTTCACATTTCATAGAGTTATTAGGGTTTAGAGTTTACCCCCACCTCGTATAGTGGTTACCGCGTGAGTAGATAGAACAGTACGTCCAACAACCCAACACTTCCAAGATTAGTCCAACAAGTAGCCTACACGTTTACGGTGTTTCTTAGATTTTAAATACAGTATAGTTAAAGCTGTAAAGGGTCCCGACGGAAAAACGTTTGTTAAAGATACGACGGATCGAAAATACGGCATCACGTGTGCCGGGGCACGCGAGCACCCGGCGTCTGGCGAAAAAGAATCCCGACGGCTCACGCATTACCCGGCATCCGACCCGATGCACACCCCGGCCCGACGCGCACCCCGACACCCGACCCGACGCACATCCCGATGCACACCCCGACGCACACCCCGACACCCGACCCGACGCACACCACCACCAGCTCCACTGCTGGGCGGCGGCAGCGGCGCTCCGGCGACGGCGGAAAATAAAAACGTTAATTAAAACAAAACGAAAGAGAACTTACGTGTTCGCGTCGCGAGCGTCGCTTAGGTCGTTGACTTTGAAGACGTATACGTTTTGAAAATTATGAGCCCCTATTTATAGATTTTGGAAATTACCTTTTTACCGTTGAAAAGTTACTATTTACCAAAAATATCTTAATTTACCTTTCATTAAAATATTATTTTTATTTTTTACCTTTTATCAAACTTTTACCTTTTCCTCCGTCAGTTGAACTACAAGTCTCCGATTGACCTCTAGTTTGTTTCTATTTTCTCGTATTTCCGATACGAATCTCTTGGTAAAATCGTATTCTAGGTTCCATGTCGCGAAAAATATACCCATCTAAAACTAAAACCGACGTTAACCAAGTATCTGAAACACACGTACTAAATTAAACAGTCAAAACATACGCACATAATTATTAAGTCGGGGTTCAAATATTTAATTATTCAATTATGCTCATTTTGATCTGGGTGCTACACATACTATTTCATTTTTCCACTTTAAATTTATGTTAGAAGTACATTAATTAAAATTTTGTTGTCAATGTTCTATTAGAAAACTTGTACTTGTTAGAAGACATAGGTTACACATAAAAAATTCATTGCATTTGTTTATCGAAGGTACATCGAGCCACGAGGAACATATCTTCTAACATCTGTAATTTTTTAAGTTCTTTTAGTTTAATTTTGGGTTAGTTACTTAGTTATAAAAATAAAAAATAAAAAAAAACCAGTCATTGCTTTTTATATAGTTTTATTCAAGAAATTTAAACATATTTGAAATTTAATTACGGTGTTTTAAATTTTAAATTCTATACATGAAGTTTAAACTAATTACAATTTGATTCATTTGACGTATTTTTGTTAAAATAATTGTCAGAACCATCATATTGGACGTCATGTTAATAGACCAACCTAACATAAAAAGAATGTGTTGAACAATATTTTTGTCATTTCAAAATTTCTTATTTGAAACATGATATTGACTCGTTACTATCGGCAAAGTTCATTTCACCCCCATTTTCTTCAACATTCTAAATTTCTCTTTAGAACTCCTTTCTTTATGATGTTCAACATGACAATTTCGATAGACAAGTAAACGAGAATCACTTGAAAAGTTATCAGATGAATTGAACTGTAAAATTCTTAAAATTCATAAATGAAATTGCAAAATTTTAAAAATCTATGATTACATATAAAAAAATTTAATTTTCATGTATGAATTTACAAAAATTATGAAGTTGTGATTAAATTGTAGAAAGTGTTATTATTAATTTTATATTTTGTAATTAACCCTTTTAAGTTTTCATATATATATTTCACAAACTACGCACACTTTTTTCACTTATTGTTTACTCATAGACATAAATTTATTAACTTCTAGTTGAGAAAACACCTAAATTATTGTATCACAATTTTTTAAAATTGTTTTCAACTAAAATAATACAGAAAATAAACTCTTTTTTTTTTTTTTTGGATCAAAGAAAAAAAAGAGTAAACTAAAAGTCTAAAACTAGGTAAATTTTAAGAATTTAAATTAAAAAATCAAATAGAATTGTACAGTCCCAATCAGATGGGCCATCGAAACAATAGACTTACTTTTGCAACCCCACTTATCTGCCGTCGATTCAACAGTAGCCAAATATCGGATATTCTTCAAATCATTTTCAGCCGTGCGATCAAAATCAACGGTTAATAGACCCGCGCCCACTAAGGTCCTTTGGCATACACGTGACACCCACTCACCCTCTCCCCTTCTCTCTCCTCTCTCCTCTCTCTCTCTTCCCCGTTCCCTTTCTGCGACGTCGCCGGTGCTCCTCCGAACGTCGTCGTTCCATTCCTTTCAACCAATTCAAGAACCCTAGAATTCCAAGGATTGCGTAATTTGTCACATATTCTGAAGAAATAATTTTCCCCTCTATTCATCTTGGATCATAGGTATTTGTCTCTCACATCATATACGGTGATTCAACATTTAATTCCATACGTTATACATTTACGGAATTTAATTTCTCTATCATTACTGTATTCATGAGCTGATTAGTGTGTAAAAATACAATCTTGAAGTGATTGAGAAGGTTTCATGTTTGTCATAATGTATTGCAGTTATACACTTATACTACATGAGTACTTGATTTCATAAGGAGATAATTTTGTTAGAAACATATATATATATATATATATATATATATATATATATATATATATATATATATATATATATATATATATATATATATATATAGGGTGGAGAAATTGATATGATGTCTGATGTTTTTGCTACATCTTGATACGTTTTTGGGTATTTTCTGAATACATAGTTTGTGTGTGTGTGTGAAATAGTGGTTAGCAGGTATAATTTGAGCTTGGCCTTTATAATCTATAATTTGAGCTTGGCAAGTATAATATAAGTGTATGAACTGTTGAAATTCATGCAGATATCTCATATAATGGTGTGGAAAAGATGCAAAGAAATGCAGCTTGCTAGTGGTGTTATCATGCTACTAAATTTTGTGAAAGTGGGATGAAGGGATTCTCGTATGGGTATTGAATTCATAGGTGTCGAAGAGAGGAATATGGGCCAACACGGAGGAGTGATGGATGAAGGTGATGATGATTCTAATTGTGGCGGAGGTATGGATGCTTTCGGGCAATCACTTGTACAGGACGAGGATGGTAATTTTCCAGAGCCACATGTTGGAATGGAATTTGATTCCGGGGATGCAGCTAAGATGTTTTATGAAGGCTATGCTAGAAATGTAGGGTTTAGCACTCGAGTTCACTTAGACCGGTCAAAGAGTGATGGCAGGGCTGGCTCCCGGGAATTTTCGTGTTCCAGGGATGGGTTGAAGAAAAGAGCTGGTGAGACCTGTGGGGCAATGCTCCGAGTCGAGTTAGGGAGTGAAAATAAATGGGTTGTAACAAAATTTGTGAAAGAGCATAGCCACACCATTGTCGGTCAGGGTAAGTTGCAGTACCTCAGGCCTAAACGACATTTTGCTGCCACAACAAACAATGTGGTGGAAACTTTCCAAGGCCTGGACGTAGTTCCCAGTGGCGTAATGTATGTTTCTATGGATGGAAATGCTGTCCCTACAGAAACAAACCATGTAGGAAAGAATATGATTGCTCGAGGACTAAATCATACAGTTAAAAATAATATTAGCTCGCTTGGCTTTACGCCAGGATATTCCAGTCGAAGAAGAACATTGGGTAGGGATGCTCAGAATCTCCTTGACTATTTCAAGAAAATGCAGGCTGAGAATCCCGGATTTTACTACGCCATACAACTTGATGAAGAGAATCGCATGGCTAATGCGTTCTGGGCGGACTCGAGGTCTAGGACAGCGTACAGCCATTTCGGTGATGCTGTTATTCTGGACATGACATACAGGATAAACCAATATAGAGTACCGTTTGCTCCATTGACAGGAGTGAACCATCATGGTCAGATAATTTTATTTGGTTGTGCGCTACTTCTAGATGAATCTGAAGCTTCATTTGTGTGGCTATTTAAGACATTTCTGGCTGCAATGAATAATTGTGCGCCGGTCTCTCTGACCACAGATAAGGATAGAGCCATACAGGCTGCAGTTATACACGTGTTTCCACAAACCCGCCATTGTGTAAACAAATGGCACGTGCTAAGAGAAGGCCAGGATAGAATGGCTCATGTCTGTCTTGCTCATCCTAACTTTCAGATGGAGCTGTATAACTGCGTCAACATGACTGACACTATTGAGGAATTTGAATCATGTTGGGCATCCATCCTTGACAAGTATGACTTGAGGAGAAATGATTGGCTTCAGTCTATATATGACTCCCGCAGGCAATGGGTGCCTGTTTATTTTCGAGACTCTTTCTTTGCTGCCGTTTTTCCAAGTCCTGGATATGAAAGCTCATTTTTCGATGGCTATGTAAATCAGCAAACTACTCTGCCAATGTTCTTTAGACAATATGAAAGAGCTTTAGAGAATTCATTTGAGAGGGAAGCAGAACCTGACTTTGATACAATGTGCACCACCTCAGTGCTGAAGACACCTTCCCCTATGGAAAAACAGGCTGCTAACTTGTACACAAAGAGAATATTCTCAAAATTTCAAGAAGAGCTAGTTGAGACATTTGTATATACTGCCAATAGAGTCGATGGAGATGGGCATAACAGTACGTACAGGGTGGCGAAATTTGAGGATGACCAGAAAGCCTATTTTGTCTCATTGAATATGGCAGAAATGAAAGCAAATTGTAGCTGTAGGATGTTTGAGTATTCTGGCATCCTATGTAGACATATTTTGACAGTTTTTACTGTAACAAATGTACTGACCTTGCCATCACATTACATCTTAAAGCGGTGGACACGAAATGCTAAAAGTGGGGTTGTAGCTGATGAACAGAGCGAGCTGCAAGGACACGAGTCTCTGACAATTAGATTTAATAATTTATGCAAGGAAGCAATTAGATTTGCCGAGGAAGGGGCTATATCATTAGAGACATATAATGCAGCACTTGTTAGTCTTAGAGAAGGAGGGAAGAAGGTTGCTGGTATTAAAAAAAGTGTAGCAAAAGTTTCACCTTCTAGCTCCCAGGTTAGTGGATTGTCTTATGATGATCGGAGATCATTCATAGCTAATCCTGAAATGACTCCTCTTCTTTGGCCACGACAAGATGAAATAATACGACGCTTTAATCTTAATGATGCTGGTGTTCCTAGTCAAACAACTTCAGATCTGAATGGCCCACGCATGGCCCCGGTTTCTCTTGGTGGTCATACTGATAACATGGTATAAGGAAATCTATGAAATCTTTGTAAAAATTAATTATTTCTTTAAACAATGAAATGTTGATCTCTCATTTTTCCTTCTGCAGTTGATGCTTCCTTGTCTGAAGTCAATGACTTGGGTAATGGAGAATAAGAACTTGAATCCAGCTAATAGGGTAGCTGTAATTAACCTAAAGGTATGCCTTCTTAATTATTCAATGAACATCTCGAAATTAGTAATAGACTGATGACTTCTTTTTCTGTTTACACTGTCCTTTCCTTTTTCATTTTTGTTTTGCTAAATGTCAATAGTTTTAAGCTGAAGGGGAATTACAGAAATGTAATATATGAATCACTAATGGGCTATTCAACTTTACTGCATGCAATTGTACTTCTAGTGAGGTGTAGCATCTAGTCAGTTTCCTGATTGACCTTTGTTTCAGAACTAAGTTCCATTCAGAAACCTAATCTGATGAATTATCCTTTTTCCAATTCTTATGGATCAATATCTTTTATTAAATTGTCGTGTTGATGTTGTATGGAACTGTCACTATGTTTCAATTTTCTTCATGGTTTTTGAGTCGATAATTGCCACACGATGCTCCCATACTTTGATGTAGAAGTTGAATTAATCGTTACTTGTAAATTACTTGTCCTGTGCAGTTACAAGATTATGGCAGGACTCCAGCTGGAGAATCAGAGGTAAAGTTCTCACTGTCAAAGGTCACATTGGAGCCAATGTTGAGGTCCATGGCCTACATCAGTGAGCAGCTTTCTACCCCTGTCAATAAGGTTGCTGTCATCAATTTGAAGGTCTGTGCTTCTCTAATTTGATATGAAATTGATGAGATTATTGTATCTTTTCTGTTCCTTTTTACATAATATTGTCAATGTTCCAAGTCTATCTTAAAAAGATGGCAAAAAATTACACTGAATGACAAGTTATTCTATATGCCCTTGATACGTTTCGATGCTATTGAGCTAACACACGCCATAATTTTTTATGCTATTTTAAAATTGCAAGATAGAGGCTAAATCTACTGACAAAACTCCCCGTTATTAAATTGGAATCACCTGCCTTAGTAATGTAGTTGACGGTTTTCATTTACATACCTCACAGCTTTCTGGCCTAGTGGGACCTCACTTTATCTTCTACTAGGCAATGCCATGTTTTACCCTGTTTAACTAATTCGTATTGCCACAAAACTGGGTTCTTATAATCTGCATGCAAATGTTGTGTCTTTGATATAGTCTGTTCTTATTCAGCTTCAAGACACGGAGACAACTTCAGGAGAATCAGAAGTGAAATTTCAGGTGTCGAGGGATACCTTAGGTGCCATGTTGAGATCAATGGCCTATATCCGTGAGCAGCTTTCAAATGCAGTAAGGATTCCTTTTCTTCATTATGGCTTCTCATGAAATTACCTCGTTCAATTCTCTAGAACTGATATAAATGTCACAATGTCTCTCTATAGCCTGATTCTATGATCCATAAGTTCTTTAACTACAAATGGGTGTATTTTTTATAATTATAATTACTTTCCCCGACTCATATATGGGTGTCATGGCAGGTCGAGCCCAAACAAGATACTCCAGCAAAAAGACTGCGAAAGTAGGATACTTGTCATTCCAGTGTACACACACCACAGGTCGGATTCAACTCTCACACGAAACATACTCCATCATGTTTGTAGCATTAACTTAATGTTCCTGTCTCTCAATTGAATCTTGTTTGCTATCTAAAGTTTGTAAATGCAACATTTTGTTTCAATAGGGCAGAGATTGTGGGACAATTAGATGAATCCTTGTATATTTATTTAGATGGTTTTGTAGGAATTAGTAAAGCATTCTTAGTGTAATAGTTCTTGCTCTTGTTATACACAGTAGCAATGTATTATGTATGACCATGAATTGAAGTTGGATTTTCTAGTCCAAGTCTTTAACCATGTCATTCCTATGTTTCTTTTTTCTTTTTTCAATTTCGTTCAATTACATCAGAGTACAATTTTTGTTGGTGGATAGAGATGAAAATGGGTAGGGTGTTTATTTGAATACGAACCCCTTCACATTTCCCAAACAATTAAAAATGGATTATTTGCCTAAAAAATAATGACGTTTGCTTTGGTTGTCAATTTAACTAAATCTTTGGAATTTTGGGCAAATTATACAATATTAATATGTGCATGCATATATACATCTAGATGTATATATAGAAATAAAACATGGTTAAAAAAATAATAACAAAAATAATTTCCATTACAAGAGGTAACATTTGAATACTTATATTATTGGAATGTATGAGGTTTTATAATTCATTTTATATTTATCTCTTATTTTAAAATAACTATTATAAGATATATACATTAAAATATATCACTATTGTTATATTCTATAATTCATTTTACATTTATCTCTTATTTCAAAATAATATAAGATAAAGATATATACATGAAAATATATCACTAATTTACATGTTTTGTATAATCGATATAATGAAAAACGCCATGAAATATAGAATATTTTGTTTTATTAGCAAATAGTAATGGCAAAAACTCATGTGCAGCCGTTGCACCGTACAATGGTTGCACTTATAGTACAAAAAGTCATACTTATAGCCGTAAAAGACATACTTGAATAATTTGTACTTATACCGTAAAAAACATCTTTATAAAACACATACTTATAGCTGAAAAACACATACTTATACCTGTAAAAGTTCATACTTATATCGTAAAAAAACCCTTATAAAATACATACTTATAACTTAAAAACACATATTTATACCTGTAAAAGCTCATATTTATACCGTAAAAAACATTCTTATAAAATACATACTTATAGCTTAAAAACATATACTTATACCTGTAAAAAAACATACTTGAATTATGTCGCATGTGAGATAATCTCATAGGAAACCAATTCATTAGTAAAATTTATACATGTAAAAGATATACTCGCATGTGAGACAGTTGCACAAGACACAAATTCAATGCTAATAGAGGTTTGAAGGTGTTGAATTGGCAGCGCAATATCCGTCCAAGATTTATCGAATCGGCGACTCTCCACTTGCCCTCATCTTGGTCACCCTCTCTTCATTCTATCCACCAGGTACTACAATCTCTCATGAATTGATATATCTCTGTATCGCGCGAATTTGCACACGCGATTGATTGAATAAATAAAATCTTGGAAACTGGGGTTTTGTGGGATTGATTTTTATGTGAGGAATTCGTTATGTGGGCTGTGGCAGAACATGTTCAAAATTTATGGCCTTTCTCTGCTTTTATATTCAACAATGATTTGAGGGCATCAGATAGGATTGTCAACAAATTACCCATTCCCGAAACCACCAAGCACTTTGTTTACGCCATTCGGGACCCCGAATTGGAGGCTGTGATTTACGTGTTATCGGTTCAGAATTTGTCCGAAAGGTCCGCTTTAGATGCCGAGTGTTTGATTAGAGCGATTAAACCCGATGCTGTTGTTGTGCAAGTGGGAGAATTGAATGGTGAACAGATGAATGGGTTGAGACAGGATGGGAATAGATGTAAGGTTGGTGATGATGATACTGTCCCCACCTCTGTGTTTGAGGTATTGAAGAAGTGTTTTATGCATAAGATTAGTAGGGAGAGGTACGAGGACGTTGCAGGGACTTCGGTCTTGAAGGAGATTTTCGGTGTCAGTTTCAATGGACACCTCATTGCAGCTAAGAATGCTGCTGAGGAAGTTGGTTCATCATTCGTGATGCTCGAATCGCCTTTTGTGAAATGCAATATGTGTGGTGATAGTGAATGTGATATTGAAACAGAGGCTGAGGTTGTGAATTCACGTACTGGCTTTGGAACTGTGTTTGGTTTGCAGCTTAGTAATTTGGTTCCTCAAAGAATTGGAGGTTCAGTCGTTTCTCTGAGTTCAAGGGCTTTTCGTGCCACGGATGAAGTTCAGTCTCAAATGGTGAGATCATTGTCTTCTTACTTGGTTTGTGTGAATCCTCCTTCGAAGTTTTCAGGTGGGGATGTTCGGCCAATAGTTGATTATGAGGTCCCACAGTTTGCGAAATATGTTTATCCATTGCTCGTTGATTTGCATGACATGTTTGTCGACATCCCCTCCATGGGAGCTGCTTTAGCTTGTGCACAGAAGATGCTTTGCGATGTTAGTAAAGGAGAAGTCATTGACAACCATTTGCTTTCAGAAGTGTATGCGTTTCAGATCGCTGTTGAGGGGCTCAGAATCGCTTTGAATAATGCGGGTCGGTTGATAAGGAACTCAGTGCCACCTCATTGTGAGTTCTCCGATCTTCCTATGGACGACAAGTCACATGCTATTCTTGCCCAGGCTCTTCGAAGCCAGAGCAAGAAGTACAAATCAATAGTCGCAGTAGTTGATGCTAGTGGCTTAGCAGGGCTCAGAAAACACTGGAAGACTAGTGTTCCTTTAGAAGTTGAAGATATGGTTGATCACCTTGCTATCAACTACGGAGATAATGGTGAACTTACGACACGTGGTGGCTTTAGAAATCGGTTATTAGCTGATAAGCCTGTGGTGGCAGTAGGGGCAGGTGCAACGGTGGCCATTGGAGCCTCGTCCCTCTCTAAAGTTATCCCGGCATCAACTTTCATCAAAATCGCCACATTTCATGTCCCAGCTTCTCTTAAACTAGTGTTCACTCAGACCCAAAAGGCTCTTCTTTTTGCACTTAGCAAGGGTCTTGGGCCCACCAAGGTAGTGGCCCCAGGAATGGTTAGCTCTTCGATGAAAGGCTCGGTCATAAAGGCCGCTGCCTCTGCTGAAAAAATACGTGCTGTGGCTCACGGTGTTATAGCCTCTGTAGAAAAGACGAGCCTTTCTGCCATGAGAACAGCCTTCTATGAAATAATGAGAAAACGCCAACTTCAACGAATTGGAGTTTTACCGTGGGCTACTTTTGGGTGCAGTATGGCAACATGCTCGGGTTTGCTTGTCTATGGCGATGGAATTGAATGTGCGGCTGAATCATTTCCTGCAGCTCCTTCGATCGCCTGTTTGGGTCGTGGGATCCAGAGTTTACGCCAGGTGTCACAGGTCGTGAGGCAGGCAGAGAGTTCAAGAATACAGACATCAATAGAGTCTTTGTTGCACAAATTTAAGAAACTGAAACTTCAGTAAATATTCATTTTATACTTCGTCAGCTAAAGTGCATCCTAATTGGTTTGAATGTCATAAATGCTCAATGTGAAGATGAGATATTCTGTAAATAAATCAAACAGTAGAGGAGGATTGTTTAGTGACTATTTTTGATCTTGTAGTTTGACATACTCATCAATAAGGAAAAGGCATTTTCGTTTATCAGTATTTGTCTCATATTTTTGCCCCATTGACTCTGTATCATACCACCAATGTGATCCATTTAATCTTTCATGTTTTAGAATCACTAATTGTGTGTTATGCTACGGAGATGCAAAAAAAGATGATATTGTAGGGTTACCAAAGCTTTAAGCTATGTTTGGACTGGACTTGGTCCATCCGAATTTTGGATGAGTTCAATTCAGTCCATGTTTGGACAAGAATTATCAAAATCCTACAATCATACTCTATTTTTCCTACCTTTTCCACAATTCCCAACAAAAAACATCTATTTTTTCTACAATTCCCAAATGTGAAAATGACACATTAACCATAATTCTATTCAAAATTCATACTCACAAAATCCTTCTAAAGCCCAAATCCAAATTTGCAAAAACCACCTTAAATCCAGAACAAACATAGCCTTGTGAATTCTCAAGAGAAAACAGGGTTTTTGGCCCAGACTAGGTGGAAAAGATAAAGAGCATTGAGATAGAGTGATGTTAGTAGTTTGGATACATTGCTGTGTTTGGATATTTCACATTTGTATCTCATATCTGCTATCTTTCACCGCTGCAATTTTGAGTTTAAAGATATCATATGTGACCATTTTTGCCTTAAGTTTGATGTTCCAAATAAACATGTCAACTTTTGAATGTGTTGTGGTGCTACAAATTGCAGATTAAGAATTTTGAATTGATCGAGCATACCACTCTTATTTTTAAAGTTTCTCTTCTATTCTAAATAAGTCTAAACATCAATTCCAGTTTATCCACAACATCTAAACTCTTTTCGAGATTAAATAAACCCTAATTCCTTCACAATATAAAGAAAACACTGTATTACAACACATACGTATCTCCAGAAAATGTGATAAATACTCAACTTCATGTATTCTATTGATTCAACTTGTCCTCCCCTCGAGAGCTTTGCAACAGACTTCTCGCCCCATCATCCGATTGCATTATCAAACAAAGAATGCCAAAGACGAGCAAAAAATGGGCATCAAACAGGGAGAACTCAACCATTGCTGCTTACTCGAGGATGAGAGAAACCAGAGCAGCTTGCATCTACACTTTGAGATGAGAGAACCAAACATAATATTGTTTTACCCTCATAAGCTTCTGTAGTCTATAACTGTGACTTCATCTTCTGGAACATCCAGGTCATTATAGCTGCAAATTTGTTAAATCGAGGTTAAGATCCATGTGCAGGAAGTGAAACAGAAACTAACAACGATAGAATTACAGTGGCATCTATGTAATTCATACTTCTTGCACACTAATAGGAGCATACAGCAAGATTTGAAAATTGTACACTCCATAAATACACAATCAATTTAATTTATCAGAAATTATACCCCATTGGTGGCTTCAATTTCATCCAAATCCCAAATTTTAACCAAATGACGAAATCTAGGAGGTGGTGATAGCTACAAGTTTCCAGAGAAGATGGGCCTAATTTTGACATATAAAATTCCTTTAACCTGGTCATATATTGTAGTGAATTCAAGAAATATATTTCATGTCTTCTTTGTTCACTTGTTTCATGCAGCTCTAGTATTTACTTTATGCCAAAAGAAGGGGACAGACTAAAGAATTTTTGCTTAGAAATAAGAAACCAGAGTTTACTAGACAGAGAATTCTAACATTTTAACCTATTACAGATATTAATTAATCAAGTGAAGTTATGAAAACACTCATCTACAGAACTCAAGACATTTTGCTACCAGTTCATCACTAGGGTTGTCCTTTTAAAATTAAAAAACCTCAACAATCTTCCAGTTAGCACATTGATGAGTTCATATTAAATAAAAGAAGTACCAACCTTCGCAAGCTCCGAGGATCCTGTCGAAGTGTTGGGGGCATTGCAATTATTGGAGAAGGTCCACTTAACTGGGGACCTGATCTTCCATTCCTGCCTGCTTCAAAGGGGGAAGGACCACCTTGGTCTCGTAACATCCGCATAGCAACCTCAGGAGGAGCAGGAACAAAAGGGCCCAGTGGACTGCAATCAATGACCATAAATTCAACCAATCGAATACTATGTATTTACAATAAAAGATATTCTGAAGAGTTAAAAACCACATCCAGCATTACTAAGATGAGGGAAAGAATGGTCCAAACTTACCCGGCACCAGGAACAGGCATCAGCACAGGAGGAGGTATGTCTGAAGGGAAAGTTGCAACAGGAATGCCTTGCCCGCCAAAAGAATCAAACATTTGTTCGTCTGCATTGTTCCCAAAAGAACCATCATTATTGGTGAAATCCCCAGACTGAGGATTCTCAGACCTATCAAAGCGTTCATTGCCATTGGCACGGTTTTCTCTACGATTTCCTCTTTCATCTTTTATTCTGTTATCTAAGCCAGGTCTTCGTCTTTGTGGCTTATCCTTCTACAGAGGAAGCCATGTGAGTAATGCAGGATGAGGTATAGTTAGGATGAAAATTTGGGAAAAGAAGCTACAAGAAAGACTTACCAAAGAAGGTTGCATGACAGGCGTCCCTCCAGGTGCATTTTCATCACTGCAATACATGATAGTTATAGAGCTTGCAACCAAAGAGACATCATAGGCATATTCAAATGGCAGTACTTACTTCATATAGTTCTGGAAATACAACTCTTCACGCACTTTGGACGTCAGTTCCATCACGAGTTCTGTGTGCTTCAATTTTAAATGTTTGTGAACAAATTCTGCTGCATGAAAGAGCTTTGTGCAACCTTTTGCTCCACATCCATACTTCCAACCATATTTTTCATCCCTAATTTTGCGGACATATGGATCCAAACCTTCAGCAGCTGTAGCATCTATCTTCTCCTTCGCGGTCATTGCTTCCAGAGGATCTGAATTCTTCAGCCTCTCTTGCCAATGAGAATCTAATTTTTTCTCCCACTCGTTCCCATTACCAACTGCATCAGTACTCTTGTCATCCACTCTAATATGCCGGAGACCTTTTGCTTCATTTGTTTCAACCAACCCATAATAATCAACTCCATGAATGCGCCAGAGATAAGTTAGAAGTGTGTCTAGAAGCTCAATCCCCTCAAGTCCTTTGATTGAAGTTAAACCACGTATGATAATGACTGGACCACTTGAACTTCCATGAGACTTATCTCTGCTCATTCTGTCATTATCAGCTCGACATAAGATGTTGTCCTCAATTCCTTTTTCTGTATCAAGCTTCCGTACAAGAGCTTGAGCTTGTTCAATATCAATCTGAATTCGTCTGGGCTCAGAACAGACTGGGTGAGCCTTTGGGGCGGATGAAAGATCAGACTCTTTGGCACCAGCCCTTCCAGGCCGCCTTCTTTTGCCACCCACATCTGCTTCATCTTCAGAATTTGGTTCGCTGGACTGTTCTGCCTTGTTTGATGTGGAAGGATTAAAAGCAGGACCTCTATAAACAAACAGAACTAGGTCAGATTAGTATAACTATAAAAAAATTGTTATACTGAAAATCACAATTGCAGAGCATCTCTTACAAATCCAAAGTCCCACTCTGCAGATCAAGCAGAAAATCCTTTTCCAACTTCCTAGCAAGTTCATTCCTCCTGCAAATGTCATTGTGTTCAGATCTTTGAATATGACCAAAATGGATGCCAGGAACACAAAGTATGTAAATACACGACATAAACAGCATTGCACATTGACAGTGTTCCACCCACATGCGTACCTTTCTATGACAGCAAGCAAGTTTGTTGGATGATATTTGTCCTTTAACCTAAATGGACAAACAAACCCATATCAGGCACAAAACAGGGAGTAAAAATAGCATTTAGAAAGAAAAAAAAAGGGAAAGAAAGAAAGTAAACAAGAAGTACCATTCTTCATCTTTGTGTGCATTAAAGTAAGTTCTTTTCTGGGTAGTTATATACTCTGTCCTGTACTCTTGATACCTGATCATACTCGGGAATTAGCAAAATTAGCAAAGAAACAGAATAAATTAACAAGCACAATGAAGTAACAACACACTTTACTTGAAAAGGGACCCAATCTAGTAAGGTTAAACTGATTAACTCTAATACATTCCCAATCTGACCTGCGCTCAGCTTCAGCTGGTAAGATATCATCTTCAAGCTCCTGAATGAACTGCTTATAAGACATCATTCCTTCCCTGGAAAAAGAACAAATATCCTAATTAGGAGTTCTAGCTGGGATAACATTGAAACAACAATTTTTTTTTTCCTAAAAAGAAACTATGCCAATAACTTAAACAGGTACAAGTGTGCAACTTCACATGCAAAAATCAACATGAGGAAAAATAACATCAAGCAGGCAACAGACATAGAATACAAAATGCCACCATATTATTGGTCACAACAAAAAGCAATAAGAGGTGTTAATACAGCGCAGGATATAAGATTAGCAATCTTCCCCAGAGATTCCCTTCAATATTATCATTGATTAGTTCAACAGTCAAGCAGCATGTTTCGGAAAGATAAGCACAACAAGCAGATAACTTTACGTGAGCAGGGCAACTCACTGGAGAACACCCATTTACATAAATCTAGAAGAATGAAAGAAACAGACTATGTGAGAATAAGTTAAGGTCCTTGCATTGAAACAATTCAAATGCGACCCCTAGAAAAATATGAATTTGCTCCAAAAACCAGATTTCCACACAACTGCATGCTACATACCTTTGGGTTCCACCAGCATTAAAAGCATCAGCAAAAGCACCACGACCAGAATCCCAATCTGCATAAAGAAGCTCAAAATGATAACATAGACAAGGAAAGCCGACATAAAAAATTTAAGCTAAGACTACTGTACTGTAAGTGAGACAATTAAAGACCCAGGCAATCCCAGAGCATATGCATTCAGAAACGTCAATATAAGTGCAAACCATAGCCAAACTGCATAGTCAATATAGAACAACAAACTACATGAGAAGTGCTACATACGAATTATCAAATGAAGGAATTTTACTCGTTTTTTAAATATTAAGATTTGATTACTCAACCATAACAACTAAATATCCCTCCAACCAACATTTACACATCATAGATACAAGTTAATTTTGAAAAAGAAAGACTAAATTCCCAACCATTTTTCGCAATTGCAGTATAAAGAGGTTGAGCATTTAATGCTTTGCTAGTAATAAAGGTCGATAAAAGCATCAATGTTAACTATATGCACAACTGAATGATTTTCTTGCAAAAATAAGAAACACAGAAAAAAAGACAAGTTGTTTACCTAGACAAGTATTTAACACATATGGGTGGCCCAGGGCCCATTTAGAACAAACCTTTCTAGGACCGATTTTCGGACAAGATCAACGAATTGATTTTTATACCAAAACCATAAGATGAATGTATACAACAGTAGGAAAACATGCACACTAGATGTGGCCAGATAGTTAACAGTAAAACCAGTAACCATTCATTTGAAGCCCAAAATGTATCTGAAATGAAAAGTTGGACTGAAGTAGTTTAAGAGTCAACAACCATTTTGAAGGCATTATAATCATTGCAGAAGCTGTGCAATTCCCTCAGTTTTATATTTTCCTGAATTTAGTAATCCTGCAGGCAATTGAATAAGCTGAGGTCCTAGAATTAGCAGGCTTCTCTTTCTCAGCATTCATTTTGTACACTCTATTTAATACCTAAATGAGATTTAGAATTATCAAATATATACCAAATACCCATATGTGCGAGTACTGAGTGGTCTAACTCAGATCTTGTCCTTGAATAGTTCATTGACCTATCTACTAATTAATTAAGCACACGGCATTACCAACTGTAACACCAACATCATTGTATTCCTCTGAGGCAGCTACACAGACATTTATCATTAAAAGATTAATTATCCCCATAACCAATTTGATTAAACAAAACTCACAAAGTAAATTCAAAAGACATTCCTAACTATCCTTTGACTTAGGCTTATTATAAGGTCTTAAAAAAGGATAATACATTTCAAACAACTATCTCCAAAATAGTTTTGTCACTGCCAGCCACAAACTGATAGCGCATAGCTACTAAGATTAGTCACTGAAGCGCAATTGACACACACATCGTGTTTATTTAACAAGATAGGCTACATGCTAAAGCACTATGCTCATCTTAAGGACACAAACCAGCATTAGGCAAATCACAGTTGTTAGACACTCCCGAGGAGTGAGGCGCAGAGGACGCAAGTTGTAGAGCATCTACAAGTAAGAGGCGGGCATTGTTCACAGGACCACACAGCCTAACAACTACTCCCTCCAATTCAAAATGACTACCGCTTTAGAAAATAAATTTTGTTTCAATTTATCCGTTGCTTTACTATTACCAAGAAGAGTTAATGATATTTTTCCACTTTGCCCCTATCTTGTTTTTTGTGCTATACTTTAGTTTCATGGTATATATTAATTGTGTCTATTGAACATTTGGCAATAGTCCTTTTACACACATAACTATATCTATTAAATGCTTACTTAATACCTGCGAAACAACCTTAAATGACAGTTTTTTTAAATGGAAAGAGTACGAGGCAATTATAACTAAAACAAACTATTGAATTCCATCCAAGAGAAATACCAAAATCAATATGCTACAATAACTAATGAAGATATAGGAACCATGTTGGAATTCACAAACAACAAATGCGTTATTTGAAAAAATAACCATAATAAAAGCATGCAGGATACAGATGTAACACCTTGATAGCCACCAGCTGAACGACCCATGTATCTACCATGAGGTCTGTCATCAGGATAACCAGGTCTACCCCCATTCTCACGTTCATATCCACCAGGATAATCGTATCCAAACCTGAAAAAAAAAAAAAAATCTTGCATTATTAGAGCCTAGTTGGACAGCAAAATAAAATCTCTGAGCCGCAAAGTAGAACAATCAGTTCCCCATAGAAGGAACTAAGTGAAAACGAGGTGCATTTTCTTTATATTAGAAGATAAATATGAATTGGCAAGAAGAAATACAAATGAGGAGCTCCTACACTCACTGATAACAATGTAACTTATACAAGATCCTGCAATCATGTATTTTCCCTTATCAGCTACCAGCTATTATCATTAAACTTTGAACCTTGACTATAAAGTTGGGTCTAAATCCGAACTGATGATTTGAAATAACATAAAAATTGATTCTGCCTCTAGAAAACTGAAGTTAAAATAGATATGCACAATGATCATACAAATAATTCACAACTTTAACAAATGACTTCTCCACGAACCAAGTATCTAATCCATCTAATCATCAAATTCCATAAACAATCGACTAATGTGCATTCAAATGATAAGAGCAATGGTAGGGATATCAATTAAATGCACAAGAACTCACCTTCGGTCTCCAGGCCCATAACCTCCTCTTGGACTCCCTCCTCTCCTTCCATCATAAACATCATCCCTCCTTCGCTTATACGGGGGAAACGGGGGCGATCTTCTCGGAGGCGGAGAATGCGGACCTCCTCCACGTCGGTCTCTATAAGGAGGTGGAGGGGGGCTTGGACTCATCCTACCCCGCTTATGATAATCCCTCTCACGCGGTGGCGGCGGAGGCGGCGATCGATTGCGATCATAGTATTCACGGCGCGGCGGCCTGTCAAAGTCCCGGTCATCCCGCCGATCTCTGGAGTCACGTTCACGGTCTCGGATGGCTCTGCGTGGCGGTGGAGGCGGAGGAGGCGATGATGCGGCGTCGGGGGCAGAGTCCGAAGGTGCGGCGTCAGTAGGCTTGTCGTCAGCGGTTCTTTCACGGCGGCGGTCGAGGCTTTCTTCGGTGGCAGGTAAATCTTCGGCCATTAGCGAAATTCAGATTGAAGCGAAACCCTAATCTGCTTCAGAGAGTGTGGAGGTGTGCGCGCAGCGATTTCGAGTTTGGGGTTTTTGAGACGAAAGTGAATAAAAAACATTTATTCAAGAGTCAAATTACATAATTACCCTACAAAATTCCAGGACCCTTTATTTAGTGTGCTCCGAACATTTTATTATTACCTCCATCCCAAAAATATTTTAGGTCGAGTCACTATGGATTTATAGTTTTTTTTCCAGGTGTACTAATTGATTTTTTTATATTATCTAGAATAATAAATTATATATTTTCTCTTTCAAACAACAACATTAAATCAATGTATAGTATCAATTTTCAAATATATTAAAATATTTTCTAATCTAATTTAAGATTAAAATAATTGACTATATTTGTAAGGGTAAATTACATTATAAAAGCCAAACTATTGTCACTTTTCCACTTTGTTACCCGAACTTTCAAAGTTCATTGTAAAACAGTTCAACTTTGTTTTTTTACTAAACGACCGCCAGAAGTCACCGCCGGTGGAATATTCCGGGAATATTCCGTCTGAATTTTCAAAATTAACTGTAAAACAACTCAACTTTCCGGATTTACCAAACGACCGCCAGAATTAAATTAAATTAAATTAAATTAAAAAATACAAATCAAATTAAATTCAATAACTAAATTAAATCGGCCGATTTTGGGGGTCGATTTGGGGGTTTTAGTTATTTAATTTAATTTAATCAAATCAAATTAAATCGGCCGATTTGGGGGTTTTAGTTATTTAATTTATTTAATCAAATCAAATTAAATCGGCAGATTTTGGGAGGCCGATTTGGGGGTTTTAGTTATTTAATTTAATTTAATCAAATCAAATTAAATCGGCCGATTTGGGGGTTTTAGTTATTTAATTTAATCAAATCAAATTACATCGGCTGATTTTTTTAGTTATTTAATTTAATCAAATCAAATTACATCGGCCGATTTTGGGGTGCCGATTTGGGGATTTTAGTTATTTAATTTAATCAAATTAAATCGGCCAATTTTGAGGGGCCGATTTGGGGGTTTTAGTTATTTAATTTAATTTAATTTGATTTGTATTTTTTATTTAATTTAATTTGATTTGTATTTTTAGTTATTTTTTATTTAATTTAATTATGGCGGTCGTTTGGTAAATCCGCAAAGTTGAGCTATTTTACAGTTAATTTTGAAAGTTCGGGATGGAATATTCCCGGAATATTCCACCAGCGGTGACTTCTGGCGGCCGTTTAGTAAAAAAACAAAGTTGAGCTGTTTTACAGTAAACTTTGAAAGTTCGGGTAACAAAGTGGAAAAGTGACCATAGGTTGGCTTCTATTATATAATTTACCCTATTTGTAACGTGGAAATATTGAGTAGGTATGAAGGTCCACAAATAACTTAAAACAAACTAATTTTTATAGGGAGATTGACTCGTGAACGGAGGATGAGTATTTCACCATAATCTCAATACCTTATAATTGTTTTATATTTGTATTCACTTAAAGTTGGAGTACCAACATCTGAATTTTTGAACTCATTCTAGTGTGTGGTTTTTTTTAACCGAGGTTCTGTGGACTAGGTATTCCTTAAGGCAATTGAGACGACGGTCGTCGTCTACAGGATGAACCGGAGCATACTACTTCGGAGCGTACTACACTACCGACTGACTCTTTCGGTGGTTTGACTGGTAGAGTACGCTCCACTTACAAGGCAAGGGGCACGTCCACCATTACTCAAGTTCCTGAATTTTTGCGAGGCTCGTCACAGCAAGCGTCACAGGCCTACTACTTCATCTTGTCGGATAGTACTATGGATCGAGTTCGGAGCGTGAGTACACATTTTTTTATATTTCTTATTATTATTTTATAAATTTTATTTATATCATTAAATTCAATTGTGCAGTATAATGACATTGCATTAGTGTTAATCCCTTCTAAAGAATGTGTTCAAGAGCTTTCTTAATGGGAAGAACTTCAACTGGAAGCTTATATCACCCGACGGAAAGACGGTATATTGGGAGGAGTTTTCGGTAATGTTCTACCTTAATTTGAGTATTATTATTATTTTGAAGTTATTATTTTTGTTCAATGATGCTTTCTTTTATAAAAACGGTGTACTTGGGACCCGACGTTGGACGAAAAATCTGACGCTTATACCCAGAGAAGGTTGGGATCAGCTACCATGATTTAATCAATAGTTGGAAGCAGAAATGGATCGGAAAGGAGAAGCAGCCCGAGTGCGTGCCTGAATCCACCTGGAAGGGGTTCTTAGACTACTGGTCTGACCCTGCTATCAAGGCAAAGTCCGAGCAGGCCCTAAGAACCGTCTAAGCGAGCCCCTCGGATCGGGTATAGGTTTCGTCAACATAAAGGAGACTCGAGGTCTACTGTGGAGCACTTGTAAGATCTCGTAAGTATATCCACTCCATCTCTTAGTATAATTAATATTGAAGTTCATTTGTATATTATGGAAATTTGCGCAATCTAAGAAGAAGGGTGCCCCTACCCTGAAGTACGAACTCTTAAGGAGGTTTCACGGCTCCGGTGAAGATGATACGTACATCGACGACAGGGCTAAGGCAATTGTTGTAAGTATTTTTTTTACTTCTTGTTATACCTCAAATTTTTATATTCAATTGTTTTCCTTCTAATTTTTTTACTTGGAAAAAATATTCAGGAGGCTTTCGAGGGGAGGTTGTCCCAGCTCAGTCAGACATATGACTCATCGAAGTCCCGCCTCGTTGACTTAGACTGGTTGTACATCGAGATAGCATGTGTGTAGAAAAGACGAGTGTACGGGCTGGGATTGGTTGACAAGAGACGATCCTTGATAAGTTGTGTCACCTCTCATGCCACGTCGCCTAGTCAGATAGACATTGATCCGAGCTTATAAGAAAACGAAAAGCGACAATGGCAGTATGAGACGAGGATAGCGAAATATGAGTGCCAGTAGGCTGAGTTTAGGAACCAGCAAACAGAGTTCCTATGAAACCAGGCTGAGATAAACAACCTTCTGCAATCCTAGCAAAGAATCATACAACATCTGACCTCCACCCCGCAGTTGCAGCCTGCTGCCGATACTCTCTATGCTCCAACTGACAAGGATCCCTAAACTCTGGATGATGACGCTGAGGATGTAGATAATGATTGGTGAACATTTGAAAACAATTTTTTATATTAAATAATATTATTTTAATTTGTAATTAAATTTTTGAATTTTATAAATTTAATTTAATTTCCATATTAATTATCGGATTTAATTTCATAATTGTTATTATTTAAAAATTTTAAAAAATAAAAATAATATAGAATATTACCGATAGAAAGCTCCGTCGGTAAGACCACAAACTAATTTCGTGTGTTTCCACATTCTCAATTCATTCATGTCCGTTGGTAAATCAATTAGCGAAGGAAGTTTTTGGTAAATCACCAACGAAATTATCTTTTCATCGAAAAATTCATGGTTTTTCTGTGGGCATTTCCATTTTTTTCATGATTTCTATATTTTTTCCAGAGTCGGTCGGAAAAGTCGTATGTAAGTTACCGACGGACTATTTTTTCCATCGTCAAAATATTATCGACGAGTAGTATTGTTGGTCCTAAGTGGTTTAGTGGTTCAGAGAGGAGGTGAATGAACCTCTATCGATTTTTCTTTTCAAACTTGTTTGAACTTTCATGATTGTATTCTATCGCAGAATACAGCACTGAATGCAGTACAATAAGTTGGGCGAGATTGTTGTTCAACTTACTATATTGGAGTTTTGTATGCAGCGGAAGTAAAGTTGATAGAGTTTCTTTTGAAAACGTTTTCTCAAATATGCTTTTTGCTAAACTTTGAATGCAGAATGATAAGATCTGAAAAGCAGCACATATATGGTAAGAACAGAAAATAAACACAAAGGGCTTATAGTAGTTCGAATGTGGTGTAATCCTTCTACGTCTACTCTACTCCTACTTCGCGGAGGAACTTTGTTAGGTAAAATTGAATTACAAGACTCATCCTACCAATCTATCAACCAAACAAGGTTTTCACCTACAAGGACTCAGCTTCCACACAGGTTGCTCGAATCCATAGGTTGATCCACATAGGATCCTACTAACTCACACAGAGTTATTGCCTTAACAACTTAAGACAAAGACAGTCAGCAAGGATCTAAATCCTATCAACTGAGAACACCTCTAAAACAACCTAAGCACACAATACAAAAGTTAAAAGTATATAGGTTTTTCTTCAACTGGTACTTGAAACAGCCTTGATAACTTTGGAGCTTGAAGACTCGAAGACTTAACTGCTTCACTAGGAGGTTGAGTGATCGAAAACTTAGAGAGTAGAATGCTTGAGTACTTGTTCTTGCGAGAGTGAGTTTTGAATTTCAGTTTTTCACTAATTTCTTCAGTCGACTCTTCTTCTATATATAGCTATATATAAATGTAAGAAATGTGCCCGTTAAAGAGAGACACACTTCATTTGAATTTGAATTCCCTTTGATTGTCATTGATCTTACATTCAATGTCTTTGAAAATTTAGGAATGAATTTATTATCTTATTCTGCAGTTCATTTAATGCGACTGTTTTACGCTTCAAGGTTGTTGCAGTCTATCAATCCACGTGTCGGTGAGACACTGGTTCTTTGTACAATTTGATTACTCGTCTCTACTGGCTATATTTGACAAGATGTATTCTCGAATGACAATGATCTTCCTCGTATTGTATTATTGTGTGCGACTGTCTTCTTCCTGCATTACCTTCTTTCAACCCGGGAATGTTGTGCCAGGTTACTGCAAACTGAAACTGTAGTGAAACTTTCTGTTTGTCTTACTGTATTCTTGTTTGCTACTTGTTGTATTTGCTACTTACTGTATACAGTATCTGATAAGATTTCTCTGTTATATCCGACTGCTACAAGAAACCTTTTTCTTATTGATTTCCGAGTTTCTCCATTCTTCAACTTAGACTTTTAAGACTCGAAAACTAATCTAAGTTTCTACTTAAACAATATGGAAAAATGAGGTACTCTAAATTCTTATTATAATACTACCTCCGTCCCGGCTTAACTTGCCTACGTTGACCGGGCACGGAGATTAAGAAAATGCAGTTGACTCAAGTGGATATGCACTTTTTGATGGCATTTTTGTAATAATATGCACATCAAATCAAGTGGATATACACTTTTTGATGGCATTGTTGTAATAATGTTGAAATATAAGGATATTAAGGTAAAAAAAAATTTGCCATTTATGGGCTGGCAAGTTGAGTTGGGACAAACCAAAATGGCAAGTAGGCAAGTTGAGCTGGGACGGAGGGAGTACTATTTTTTCTCATCAAAATGTAAACATAAATTTCATAATAATTTCCCCATTTTTTATGATGACAAAACATTTACATTATGCAGTTCATTGCAAAAATTCAGAGTGTCATGCAACATATCATTTTCATACATTATACGGGAATGATTACACAGTACAAGGATTTTTCATGCATTGATTTGACTGAGCTATCATCCTATCTTATAAACTAGCAGCTCATATGTTCAAACAAATATTTCTAGCATGTTGTCCTATATAGAAGATGATAATGAGCATGAAGTGCATAGAGTGAGTTTGTTCCAACATTAGTAATTTGAGTATATTAGAAAGCAGAGTTTACAAGTTACAAGAAATAGCTTATAGATTGGTTTTACAGATAAGTGTAGTTAGTTGTTGACCTTATACTCACTTCTTCAGGATTGCTAACGTTCGTAGAGCTTTCTTCTTACTGTATCATCTTTTGGTGGCTTCCTCTTTTGTAGAGGGTTATCTCTTCGAACGTGGGATTTTTATGTTTTGATAGAATCACCTTATCAAAAAATTTCAGATCTCAAGCATGATTTTCCTTGAGGGGCCTCTAATCCAGCATCATAGACACTTCAGCAGATACATGGTATGGATTAAAGTAAAGAACATCTTGAGGAGGATATTGGTATAGGGCTTCATCAACTTTTTTTGCAAGCTCTGACTTCTTCTCCCTTATAACACCAAGTCTGGACATCCAGTCTTCCATGTCCTTTCGTCTTTTCTCTTCAGCTTCTTTCAGCTGTCTCCACTTCTCTTTATCAAGCCTTCTGATTGCAGCAACATGTAATGGTTTGCTCTTTTGGAGAGGTTGTTGCTGCTGTCTGCTGCTTTGCTGCTGCTGTCTACTGCTCATTCTTTGAGCCGATGCAACTTCTTTTCTTTCTGCTTGTCTGGATGCAGTACTGCTTACTGTTTTGGATGCAACAACCCCAGCACTTGCACCTCCTTTATCTTTGTCGTCCTTCCTCTTCTTATATTGAGGGCTCTAGCCGTGTCCAGAATCTAATCGTCTTCGTTTCTTGCTGGCCAGGGGCTCTTCGTCTTCTTCATCATCCTTCTCCAGTTCCTTCATAATATCCTCTACTGTAGCATCCATCTCATTGCCTGCTGATATTTTCTTACTCTCCCATTTTTTATCATCATCAACTGGGGTAAGCTGGAGAGATGCTAATTTTTGCTCTGTAGGGATGAATTGAGAAAAAGCATGGTGTAAGATTGTTCTCATTTCTCCAACAGATTATTCAAGGTTGTTAATCCTCATTCGTGTTTTGAGAAGCACGAGCTTGAGTTGACGTGCTTTCCTGTAGCAATGGTGCTTTTAATTTCATACGTGTTATGTAGCAATGGTGTTTTTAATTTCATCAACAGATATGTCCCTTGCTTCGCTTGCAGTTTGGTGTGTTCTTTCAACTCTCTGTCGCTCATGATGTTGTGCATTCTATTCAACATTGAGCCTTGATTGTATTTTGGAAGGAAGCCCAACTAGCTTCCTTCTCAGATTCTCCATGGATGAAGAATGAGATTTATCGTATGTTGATGTTGTTGGCCATATTCACTGCATGGGTCTGCAAAGCCTAGACCAGCCCATGTACACTATCAATGATTCATTAGAGAGATTGCTCTTGAACATTAGTAAGAGTCAAAGGGTCATCTCTAGTTGCTTCTACTGCAACATGTTTGTATGGAACCAAAACTTGACTCGTATCCTGAGCTTGCTTTTGTACTACTTCAGCCAAGGACTGCTCAATGTTTTTTCTGATCATATCTGCTGATTGTACCTTGCGAAATGGTGAGCCAAATCTTGGTGGAGGACTATCACCTCCAAGATCCTCATCATCATCATTAGAATAATCACTTCCATCATCTTTAGGATCTTGTGCAGGAGCGGCTTTCTGAGCTCATTTCCATCATCGAGGTATAACATCATCTCTTTCTTGTCTTTTTAAATCCTCCGCGAGCACTGCCTTAATAGTAGCTGTGCCCGAGGTCTTCATTGGAGATGTTTTCTCAACAACAATCTTAGCATTGTTTTCCTGCTGATCGGATCCTCCAGCTACATTGTTGTATCCTCTCTTACTTTTACAATTCTAGTGGTAACATCGAGAATTTTCAGGTTTTGAGCATCGGTGTATATGTGTTCAATGATGTGCTGGAATTCCACCAAGAATTAATCATCCTCTGATACTTCTGGTTCAGCTTTGACGATATGGATGACTTCTTCTTCAATTGCAGCGAGGATTGCAGTATCAGAATCAGCTGCATTCTGGTCCATATCAACATTCTGTACTGCTAGTGAAGCCAGTACATGGAGCTTTATCTTAACAACTTCCTTCATAGTTACATCATTGGTAATTTCTTCATTTAGGCTTGTTAGGACTCCTTCGATCTTTTCAAAAGCTTCCTCCTCAGATGTATTTTCTATGTATTGTGGGGAATTTTCATAATCCACAAGCTCCTGTTCATCAGTCTCCATTGTCTCAAGACTAACAATAGGCGACAGGGCTGCTGTCATGTTGTGGAAAGATGGTGAGTCATGAGCTTCTACTCCACTTCCTCATTCGTCTGGTTGCAGCTTGCGAGAAGTTTGCCTTAGTGGTTTAGCAGTATTTACTTGCAGTCTTAGCTGCAACATTCTCTTGTTGGCTTCTTCTACATCAAGATGTGTCATCTGAATTTCGACAATCTTCAATTCCATCGGGTTTCCTACAATCTCGGTATTGGGGTTTATCAATGCATTGTCTTCCCCTACTATCATCGATCGTTCACCCTCTGTACTATCGAAAAGATTTTTCCTTTTGGTAGCTCTGTGCTTCTTCAAACTCTTTTGTTTTTCAATAATTTTCTTCAGCTTCGCTTCTCTACAGGATTCAACAAATCCTGGTTGTAGTAGAGACAAAATTTCATCAAATTAAGCCCAGTCAAGGACTATTGCTTTTACTCTGAGGAAGACCTTCCAAGCCAGTAGCTCTTCTCCTTTAGACAGACGATGCTCCTTCAATGTTGGTAGAGATTGAAGAAATTCTCATTGATTGACTTAGCAGAGTGAGAGAAAAGGGAATGCACCAAGTCTGAATCAATATCATTGATGGTCTTTTGATAATCGACCCAAGCTTCTACCTAGGTGATCGGTTCTTCAGTTGTATCCCTCACCACTGGTGCTTGATTCTTCTTTATCTTTTTCTTGAGCTTATTGTCTCTCAGCTCTTTTCTTCTTTGCTCAAGCCTTTGTTGCTTCTTCTTTCTCATCTCCATACGGCTCAGTAAGATGAGGTGCTTCACTTGGGGTATTGGCACAATGCCATACTGTTATCAACATCTCTGGACGTAGAGTCCTCATCTTTCTATTGTTCTTCCTCATCCAGAGCTTCTACAGCTGTTGTTTCCAGATGTATAACTGTTTTCCTCCTTGGTATCCTCATTAGAGACATATCATCATCATCATCATCGGATGATGAAGGCTCAGTAACTTTCTTCTCAGCATCGGTGTTGTAACCTATTATTGTATCATGTTCTGAATCACTTACTGCAGTACTGCTTGCTACAGCAATTTACTTTCTCTTTGGTTGTTTTGGACTCTTCACAACCTTCTTTCTAAAGGTCCCTTTCTTCACTCCTAAGTACCATCCAGGGGGGATAGGTACTGCCCCCTCCACTTCAATTCCCATTCTGCAGGGAATGGAGGTTATGTTCATGCCAAAGCTTCTCTTTAGGGTTTTCTTGGCAGCTTCCTCCCAGATTTTCTTTAAAATGAATCTACTCCAGTTGACTGGTGTTTCCTTCATGATGACAATTATGATTCTGAAATGGAGATCAGTGCACTTGTCAAAGCTTCAACATCTCCCTTCTATGGAGTATGTACAGATGTCATGAAGAAACTCATACTCATACTCCAGCTTCAGTTTCTTCTTCTCACAACTCTTTTTTATGGGGACTGGTGATGGAATCCTACTTGAACAGATTCCACATCTCATCCATGTACTCTGTTTTATATCTCTCGAGCTTTGACAGAGGTAGCCCTTTCACAGAAATGTCGAACATGGATGTAATGTCATTCGACGTCAGATTGTGTTTTTCTCCCTCTGTATCCATCTTGAAGATGATGTTCTTATTGTCCTCAGAAAGCCTAGTGAAGGCATAGAATCTTTGAACTACAGGGACTGTCATTCCTTTATATCTGGTGGTTAGAATACCAGAGATATTATTTTTCTCCAAACACTCTCAGACTTTGGAGATGATATCTCTATCAAAGATGCTTCCATCAGCAATCAACACTTCTGGATTGTCGAGACATCCTTCAAGAACCTTGGTTTCTCTTCTAGCAGCCATGGATGATTTGGTAAGGTTTGTTGGTGGTGAGATTTTGGAGTATACATAGACGCGTAAGAGGTTTTTGCTTGAAGGGTGTTAGAAACTAAATGAGGAAGATGATGAGCAGTTCTAAATCAAATATGTCATGGTTTATGATCAACGGTCATGATTAAAAGATTGTGAGAAAGGCGTGAAATCAGACGGTTGAGATAAAATACAAAAGGGCTCTTTTGCAATATAGAAAACTTTTGGGGTTAGAATGTGAGATGCGACTGTTGCTATTCTGAAAAGGTGAATTTTCATTAAATGCGAGATATGAACCTCGTCTTGTTAGTCCCAAGTGTTCAGAGGTTCAGAGGGGGGTGAATGAACCTCTATCGATTTTGCAAACTCTTTTTAGAAAATCTGTTCTGTTATAACAGGTTCCTGACCAAAGACAGTAACCTATCTCAAATCAGTAACCTGGCTCAAAGCTCAGTCAAGTTCCTGACCCGGTATCAGAATGAAACGCAGCGGAATAAACTTGATAGAGTTCCTGTTTTTGAAAAACCGTTTCTTTTTGCAAGTATGCTCTTTGTTAAACTTTTATGCACAATGCTGAAGATGTATATAACTGAATATATGAGACAGTAAAGAGCAGTGTAGTATAAGAATTTAAAGCAAGTAAGCACACAAGTTTTATAGTGGTTCGAAGGTGGTGTAATCCTTCTACGTCCACTCTACTCCTTAACACAAAGAGGATCTTTGTTAGGTCAGTTCGATTTACAAGCCTCTTCCTAACAAACTACGCCTACTAGAATCCCTGACTCTAATCGAAGGCCACAACCCACAAAGGGTAAATAATCTATCTCTATAGACTACACACTTAGCAAGGATCTAATCCTCTCAACTAAGGTACACCATTAAAATAACCTAGTGCACACAACACAATGGTTAAAAGAAAATAAATGGTTCTTCTTCAACTGGTGTGAAACAGTCTTGATCTTTTGAAAGCTTCTATGATGTTTGTAGACTGCTTCTGGAAGATTGAGTGGTTAAGCTCCATGTTAGCTTTGAGTGAAGGGCTTGTGAGAATATGTAGTGTTCTTCAAAGTGTTGGGAGATTTCTTTATTCGGAGCTTCATACTTCATGTTGAACTCCTTTCTTCTATTTATAGATCTTTTGGAATATCTCTGTTGAAGAGAGACATTGTTCCTATTGTAGTTCAAATATGATCCTCCATATCTTTGCAATTAATACGATTGACAACTGGGTGGAATAGGGCATGTCCTACTCAAATCCGCATTAATGGCGCCACACCCTAGTTACAGGCCTTTTGCAGAGCCGTAGTTCCAGGTGGCATCTTCTCATTGGTTTGGCTCAAACTTCTGTCCAACGACTCCTTGTTAGCAACCTTCCTCGTACTGTATTCATTACACATTCCTTGTACTGTGATAAATGAGCTGAGCGAAGATTATCAGCTTGCTGTCTTTGTTATTCAGTACTTGTATCTAGGATGTTAGCTTCCTGATGTAGGTCAGCTTCCTGTCTTGACTTTTCTTTGTCAGCATCCTGTCTTCGTATAATTCCCTTAGTTTAGTCGTTTGTTTGGCCTTCCCTGTTTCTTTCTGATCTTCTGTTTGCTCGATTCTCCTTTGGACGAGAGTGTCCTTTGAAACTTTTATTTCAAGCATATTTCTTTATTTTTCCCAAGACCTATTTCTAAATCCATGATCATATGCTTATAGGTCTATGATTCCACTTATAAAATGTGGAGAATGGGTACTCTAATTTTCTGTCAGTTATTACATTGTCTCATCAAAACCTTCATGTAATTTTCCCAACAAGTGAATTTTCATTAAATGCGAGATATGCTTTTACCGCTCAAATGATTAACATTTAAGGTTATTGTTCCTGATATGAGTTTGTAGGGATTTTAAATAGACTAGAAATAATTGTTGTATCCCGGAGTTGCTGTATCTTGAGATGTTGTATTCTGAAATGTTGTATTCTGAGATGTTGTATCCCAGACTTTTTACAATTTCATCTTGCTATATTCTTGTGAAAATACAATATTCTCTCTTGTTTCATACTTACTCTTTCTTCTAAAAATAACTCGTTCCAGATATCATAACTTGATAATCCCAAGTTCATTTCTGAGCATAGAAAACCTTGATTCACATAGGGTTTCGTGAAAATATCTGCCAGCTGTAGATCTGTATGAACCTTTTCAAACACAATGTCTTTCTTTTCTACATGATCCCTTATGAAATGATGTATCATGTCTATGTGCTTCGTTCTGGAGTGAAAAACAGGATTGTGTTATAGCTATTGCACTTGTATTATCACATAGAATGAGAGTTTTCCTTTTTGTAATCCCATAATCCTTAAGTTGTTGTATCCATAGAATCTGAGCACAACAGCTTCCTGCGGTGACATATTCTGCTTCTACTGTTGAAATTGCTATGGATGTTTGTTTCTTGCAGAATCAAGAAACCAGTCTTTCTCCAAGAAATTGACAAGTACCACTAGTACTTTTACTGTCAATTTTACATCCTGCAAAGTTGGAATTCGAGTATCCCTTTAAGCTAAAACCTTATTTCTCGTGATACCATAAGCCAACATCCTGAGTTCATTTCAAATACTTGATGATCCTTTTTACAGCTGCTAGATGTGATTTTTTCGGTGCGGTTTGGAATCTTGCACATACATCTATTACAAACAAAATATATGATTTGTTTGCTATAAGATACAACAGTGAGCTAATTAGTCTCTTGTAATTTGTGAAATCCATATTCTTTCTATTTTCATTCTTATTGAGACAGATTAACCTAGCCATAAGAATGCTCACTGATGATCTATTTTCCATTACAAATTTCTTGATCAACTTCTTAGTATATTTGACTTGATTGATGAAAATACCATTATCCAATTGCTTAACTTACAAACCAAGAAAAAAACTTAATTCTCCCATTAGGCTCATTTCAAACTTTTTCTACATGAGGATTGAAATTTTTTCACAAAGATCTTTGTTTGTGGATCCGAAGATTATGTTATCCATATAGATTTGTATGAGCAGAATGTTATCACTATCATGTATTCTGAAAAGAGTTTTGTCCACAGTTCTTTTCTGAAATCCATTCTCCAACAGATATAAGGATAATGTATTATACCAAGCTCTCGGCACTTGCTTTAATCCACACAAAACTTTCTATAGTCTGAAAACATTCTCTTCAGGTAGATCCTCAAATCCTGGAGGTTGTTCTAGATAGACTTATTTAGATAAGAGACCATTTAAGAATGCACTTTTGACATCTATCTGATATACATTGAATATCTTGTGTGCATCATAGGCTAGAAAAATTCTGATAGCTTTAAGCCTTACTATAGGTTCGAAGGTCTCATCAAAATCAATTCATTCTTTCTAATAATATCACTTAGCAACTAACCTTGTTTTGTTTCTGACAACGCCAGATTCATCCAACTTATTCTTGAATACCCACTTTGTTTCAATTACACCTTGATGATCAGGTCCAGGAGCTAACTTCTATACTTGATTCCTTTCAAATCCGTTTAGCTCTTCTTGCATAGTTTGAATCCAATTGTTGTCTTCAAGAGCTTTTTCAATGTTTTTGGGTTCCACTTATGATATAAAACATGCAAACATAGCTTCATGTGGTCTTGATCTTCTTATTCTAACTCCAACATTAGGGTCTCCAATGATGGGTTTTCTTAGATGTTCCTGAGTCATGTTCTATCTGGTTCAAAGTTGTATGAGGGTTGATGATCAGTAAGTTGTTGATCAGCTTCATCATGTTGAGTTATACTAGGTTGCTGTATTTCATCGTCTTGTTGTGTTGTATTGGTTTTGTTGTATTTCTGGATGCAGTAACTTCTGTGCTGTTTTCAGTGATAACTTCAACAGGTAGATGAACTCCATCAATATACTTAACTCGATGATCCTTAATCTTTATCTAAGATAGATCTTCTTTCAACTTGTCAAGATCAGCTGTATCACAATGTGGTTCATCGAATACCACATATATTGACTCTTCTACGAGGGTCCTTTTGATGAAGATCCGGAAGGCCTTGCTTATTGATGAGTATCCTAGAAATACTCCATCATTCGATTTTGCATCGAAGGTCTTCAGATGTTCTTTTCCATTGTTCACGATGTAACATCTGCATCAAAAAATATGTAGATATTAAATGTTTGATGTATAGTCATACCAATTCTCATAAGGAGTTTTGTTATGATCTTTGTTGATTAGACATATGTTTTGGGTATAACATGTTGTATTGGTGACTTCAACCTAAAATCTTTTAGGTATAGCAGCTTCAGCAATCATTGTTCTTGTTGCTTCCTTCAGGGTTTTGTTCATTCTTTCTGCAAATCCATTATGTTGGGTGTTCTAGCTGCAGAGTATTCATGACTTATTCCGTTTTCCTAACAATATTTCTCAATGAATTTGTTCGTGAATTTTGTTCCTCTGTTAGATCTTATCTTCACAATGCTCAAACTCTTCTCATTCTAAACTTTCTTCATGAATTCTAGTAGTCTTTTTAAGTTTCTGATTTCTTGGCTGGAAAGATTGTCCACTTTCATCTAGAGTAGTCATCCACAACCACTAGGGAGTACTTATTTCCACTCACAATTATAGGCTCAACTGGTCCAAAGAGATCCATGTGAAGTAGATCTAGAATCCCGTGGGCTGATCTTTGTACTTTCTCCTTAAATGAACTTCTGACTTGTTTTCATTTTTGGCATGCTCTACAAACATTCTCATTTTTAAAGGCTACATCTGGCAAGCCTCTAACTAAATTCTTCCTTACAAGCTTGTTAATGGTTTTGAAGTTCAAGTGACTCATCCTTTTGTGCCATAGCCAGCTTAATTCTGGTGTACTTTTTACAATGAAGCAAGTTGGCTGTACTATTGAACTCCAATCAGCAAGATAAATATTTCATCTTCTTGTTCCAGTAAGCTTTCACCTTATTGGATTTGTTATCTTTGATCAGACACTTGTTGAGGTTGAATTCCACAGAACTTCCTTGATCACAAATTAACTAATGCTCAGAAGGTTATACTTTAGTACTTTCACATATGACACATCATTGATGTATGTGTTGCCTTTGATCACACTTTCTATGCCATTGGTGCTTCCTTTTGAATCATCTCCAAACACTACTTTAAGGCATTTACATG
The DNA here is from genome assembly GCA_946896805.1 of Scutellaria galericulata. Taxonomy (NCBI): domain Eukaryota; kingdom Viridiplantae; phylum Streptophyta; class Magnoliopsida; order Lamiales; family Lamiaceae; genus Scutellaria; species Scutellaria galericulata. The sequence goes on along the minus strand of OX335787.1, from coordinate 10,504,208 downwards.
GTTGGAAGTCTTTTAAGCCTTCTCTATTGCGAGTCATGTCTCTTGAGCAGCCACTATTAATATACCATATATCACTGTTGTTTCTTGGCAACTGTTCCTGCATGCAATTCAGGCAAATTTAGGTACCTATACAAGTATGGGTCCTTTGGGATTATTTTTCTTTGGAATCCACACTTGCTTAAAGACAATTAATTTGTCATTAGCTTTGGTGATTCTCTTTCTGTAAACATTTTTTACAGAATGCTGTTTGTGGACAATATGTGTAGGAACTTTCTTTATGTTCCATTCACTACTAAAGTGAGGTCTTATCTTATATCTTCTTGGAAAATAGACTATTTGGATTTAAACATGTAAGTTTTGGTATAAGATGGATAGAAAGTCTTTTGCTGTAAGTTGTGAGATTGCAACATTCTTACTTTGGTTACTATATTTTGACTCTGCTTCATACTATGAGTTTGTGTAGTCTTACTTTCTGTAGTTTCTAGCAAGGATTTCTTTCCCTTATCAACTAAGCTTAGTTTGTTCAAGATTTCCTTGGATTGAAAGAGCTCTTCAGAGAAGGCTACTCTTGCCTGAACAACCTTCTCAGTTTCAATTATTCTTGTTGTATTCTGAGAGCTTTCAGCACTGTATCCTAAACCATTTCCTTTATAGGCATGTTGGGTCTCAATGATACACTTTTATGTCATTCTTATCGATCTGTTGTATACATCAATTGTAATCTGCAGACTTGCTTTCTCAGATTCTAGCTTAGTGACTAGTAGTTTGAACTTAGAGACTTCTACTCTGAGATTATTGCATTCTGCACTTTAGTACTCAAGATTTGAGAGTTTTTCTTCAGTTTGCTTTCTCTTAAGCACAGATTTTTCTCTTTTAATTTCTCATGAGCTGAGTTTATCTGCTCGAAGTCACTCATGATCTGTTTAAAAGACTAGATCATGTTCAACTTTTCTCTACTAGAATCATCAAAGGATTGAGAGGTTACCTCATCATCTTCATCTTCACAGTCCTTCATCATTAGTCGTAGCAAAACATCTTCATCAGAGGTGGAGTTATCACTGTCGCTCTCAGATGAACTCTATTCTTTTGGCTTTTCTTTGGTTGAACTTGTCTCTTTCAGTGCTTCAGCTTCACCAATAAGTTATCTCAACTTTTGTTTCTTATCTTTCATCATTTCTCTCATTTGTTTCCTTTCTTCTTCAGGATATTTCTGCACTTTAGGATAATGACAGTTTCTTGTATAGTGTCCTAGTTTCCTGCAATTGTAACAAAAGTAAAAAGAAACTGCATTGGGTTGTGATCCATGATTTACCTGTGGGAGAGGGGGTTTCTTCTTGAACTCATTGCCTCTTTTGTTAGTTTTCAAAAAATTATTGAATTATTTCAAGAGTAGTGTCATTTCTTCTTTTGTTTCTTCTGCATCTTCTGCATGCAGCTTTTTTTGCTTGCTACTGCTTGCAGTTGTAGATTATTTAATCTTGTTGTAAGTGCAATGACTTTGGTGTTTGATTCTTTAGCTTCTATCCTTCTTCTGTTGATGTCGAACTCGAATGCTTTAAGGTCTGAGAATAAATCAAATGTACCCATTGTCTTCAAATTCATTGATACTTTCATGGTTGTGGTTTCGCTATCCCACTTAACAGGTAGTGCCCTAAGTACTTTGAGGTTTTTCTCCTTCTGGCTGTAGTATTTTCCTAGAGACTAGCTCATTCACAATAGATGTGAATCTTAAGTCCAATTCTTCCAGAGATTCTTCAAGCTTTATTTTGAACAACTCAAACAACTGAGTTGCAGTGGAAATCTTGTTATCCTTTGTAGTTCAGTTCCTTCACAAATCTGTTCTAACTTGTCCCAAATTTCCTTGGCAGTTTTGCATGTCTTTACTTTATTGAAAGTTCATTTATCCAATGTAAGGAACAATGCATTCTTGGCAACATTATCTAGGTTTGCCCTTTTTTCTATCTTCAGCAGTATATTCATGTCTTGGCTTTATCAAGTAATCAGCAGGTGGTGGTGTTCTTCTATAATCAGGTATATCAGTTCTAGCTGCTGCAGGTGGTGGTCGTACAGGATGAGGTCTAGGGTCTGCTTGTTCAGCACCTTCATCAATTACTACTCCTTCCATTATTGCTTCTACTTCAGCAACTATTGTAGCTGTTGTATGTGCTGCAGCCACCTAGGCTTCGTCTCTTTCTCTTTCTCTGTATTCTCTTCCAAGTGCTGGATTCGATTTAGTGATGACTGATGGTCCTTCAGTGATAAGGTACCATATCTCCTTATGCATAACAGAGATATATGCCTCCATTCTGATCTTCTAGTCGTCATATTCTTCTTTGGAAAACATAGGTAGCTTAGATGTAAGAGATCCATGCTTATGCTAAAGAATGAGTTTTAGAAAGCAGAAAATGAAAACAGTTTTCACAATAGAAACAGGTGGATCTGGGTAGGTGACTAGAAAGGTTTACTTTTAATCCAACTTACTCTAATACCACTTGTTGCTCCCAAGTGGTTCAGAGGTTAAGAGAGGGGGTGAATGAACCTCTATCAAATTTTCTTTTCAAACTTGTTTGAACTTTCGGTGATGTATTCTATCACAGAATATAGTACTGAATGTAGTATAGTAAACTGGGTGAGATTGCTATTTAGCTTACTATATCGGAGTTCTGTATGTAGCGGAAGTAAACTTTATAGAGTTCCTTTTGAAAATGTTTTCTCAAATATGCTTTTTGCTAAACTTGGAATGCAGAATGATAAGATCTAAAAAACAGCACAGATATGGTAAGACCAGAAAATAAACACAGAGGTGGTTATAGTGGTTCGAAGGTTATGTAATCCTTCTACGTCCACTCTACTCCTACTTCGAGTAGGAATTTTGTTAAGTAAGATTGAATTACAGGACTCGTCCTATGAATCTATCAACCAAACAAGGTTTTCACCTACAAGGACTCAGCTTCCACACAGGTTGCTCGAATCCACAGGCTGATCCACATAGGATCCTACTAACTCACACAGAGTTATTACCTTAACAACTTAAGACAAAGACACTCAATAAAGATCTAAATCCTATCAACTTAGGACACCTCTAAAACAACCTAAACACACAATACAAAGGTTAAAAGTATATAAGTTTTTCTTCAACTGGTGCTTGAAGCAGTCTTAATAACTCTGGAGCTTGAAGACTCGAAGGCTTGACTACTTCACTAGGAGGTTGAGTGACTGAAAACTTTGAGAGTAGAATGCTTGAGTACTTGTTCTTACGAAAGTGAGTTTTGAATATCAGTTTTTCACTAATTTCTTCAGTCGACTCTTCCTCTATATATAGATGTAAGAAATGTGCTCGTTAAAGAGAGACATACTTCATTTGAATTTGAATTTTCTTTGATCATCCTTGATCTTACATTCAATATCTCTGAAAATTTGGGAATGAATTCATTGTGTTATTCTGCAGTTCATTTAATGTGACTATTCTGTGCTTCAGGATTGTTGTAGTCTGTCGGTCCACGTGTTGTTGAGATACTGGTTTTTCGTACAATTCGATCACTTATCTCTACTGGCTATATTTGACAATATATATTCTCGGATGACAGTGATCTTCATCGTACAATATTGTTGTGTGCGATTGTCTTCTTCATGTGTTGTCTTCTTTCAGCTCGAGAATGTTGTGCCAGGTTACTACAAACTGAAACTGTAGTGAAACTTTATGTTCGCCTTACTATATTCATGATTGCTGCTTGTTGTATTTGCTGCTTACTTATGCAGTATCCGTTAAGATTTCTCTGATGTATCCGACTACTACAATGAACCTTCTTCTTACTGATTTTCGAGTTTTTCCATTCTTCAACTTAGACTTTTAAGACTCAAAAACTAATCTAAGTTTCCACTTAAATAGTATGGAAAAATAGGGTACTCTAAATTCCTATTACAATACTGTTTTGTCCCATCAAAATCTAAACATTAATTTCCTAACAAGTATTGTAATGGATTTTGGCGATAGATATTCCATGGTAAATCACACGATTTTTATAGTGGTAAATAAACATATAAAGATTTATAGTGGTTCAAGTGTTGAGTAATCCCTCTAACCCACTCTACTCATTCACGTAGGAGGAACTTTGTTATTACAAGGACTTTTTCTTATACAAACTCTAGACAAAGTAACACCTATAAGTGTTCAACTTTCACACATGTTGTACCAACACTTAAACAGACCCACACATGATTCCTAAACCCACACAAGATGGTTGCTTACTCTAAGCAACTCACACTTAGCAATAAATCCTTTTTTCTTCACCAAGGACTTCTAAAACAACATCTCATACAAAGTATATGATAAAGATATTTAGTTTCTTTAGCTATGATGAAACAACCTTTTGATTTTGGAATATTAATTTCTTGACTTGGCTTGCTGCTGAGGTTGAGTGACTGAAACTTGAGAGCTAAGAGTTGTAGAGATCATTAAGCTTGAGTACTAGTGTTTGTTTAAAGATTCAAGAGTTGTAGTTTCAGTTGTTGTTCCAGGCCTCAATTTTCTCTATTTATAGCAAATGATTTCTTCTTGTTGAAGGAGGTGAAACCATACATTTAATGTTATTCCAGCATCGTGTAAGGTCTAATTAATATATCTTGTATTTTACTCAATGAGTTGTGGGAGTCATTCTGTTTTTTCTGAATATGTGCATTGTTTGCAGTCTATCAATCCAAGTGTTAACATCCTATTGACTTGTAGCTTTATTGAGCAATTTGTCTTTATATTTCAAATCATGAACTTGGTAGACTTTACTTCTAACTGATGTTGATCTTTTTCATACATCCCCTAGTAATAGTCTGTATGCAGCTTTTGTCTTCTTGAGATGTCAACTTTTCAGGCTCTTCTTTATATACAATTGTCATGTAGTGAAGGTCTCGTTGTAACCTTCATTTGTTGTATCCTAGTTCTTCATACAACAAGTCTTTATTGCCTACATACAACATCTGCATCTTGTAGCATGCAGTAATTTTTCCGTGCAACTTACTACAACTGTTTCCTACAACTTATAGTAAGGTCTTAACTTGTCTTAGCTCTTCTTTTTCTTATAATACTAAGGACTCAAATTTAACTAAGTTCATTTAAATAATGTAAAAAATGGGGTAGTCTAAAGTCCTATTACAAAATCATGTTCGTAAAGCGAAATAAATTACAAGACAACATGATAAAAAACTGGAAATAAAATAAAAAAAAAACTTAGTGAATCTGTGTTTGATTGTTTCCTCCTTGATCTTGAAACTTCAATTCCTTGGTTTCTTGTATGTTCTTAAGATGTATTTCATGAATACGGATGCTCGTATCCTTCGAATGACTTCTGAAGTCCCTATATATTATTGGAAAGGTAAAAATCGGACTTGGATAGGAATCATAGTTGAAAATGAGTCAAATTTAAGTAGAAAACCCGCGACCTAACCACTTTTGACTCAGGTTGACCACAATGGACACGAATCTTAACTTCAAGCTGTAGTTTTGGTATTTTGTGGGCCAAATTTGACTTTGATTTCTTCATTAAAGTTGTAGATCTTGAAGTTAGCTATCTAATAACACTAATTTTAGATCAATATAAATTTCCTACATTAAGGTAAGCCCAAAATACTTGAGCCCTATCAAGATAAAGAAACTAAACATTTTTACATAACTTCAATCTTCTTGTAATTTTCTACTCTCTCGGAGGTAGAATTAGGAAAAAACTTAACCATGAAAATTGTAGAATGTCTTCTTAGTTTTCAAAAAAGATATGAATCATCAAATTTGGACTTTTAGAGCCCGAGACATAATTTTTATTACAAAATTGTGTGTTTTCGACTTTGTATCTCAACTCTAACTTAGTTTTTCGGTCAATTAAGCTTTCACTTTGTGCCAAAATCTATCAATTTTCTTTCAAATCAAGATCATATGTGAAATCCTAACAAGATAATAAAATCTATTTAAAATATCACGAATGCATACTTTTTAACATAAAATGATATAAAATTGAGTCCCAAAATGCATAAAATAATGTAAATTATCAGTTTCAATTCTTTATTTGAACTCGACTAATTGGCTGATCCATTAGTTTATGTGGTGGACATGCTCTAAAACATTTTTTTCCATTTGTGATCCTTCTCAATATCAGTCTCTTTCAGAAAAAATCCTAATACAATTCTAATATCTAGGAATTTGTTGATTTGACTTATTCAATTTTGTAGTCATAGGTGTACTATTTTCTTATCTTTTGTTACCTATAAAGCCTATTTAAGAGTCTTCTTATTTTCATTAAAACCATGATTTTAATTTTACAAACTATGTATTGTGTTATATTCTTACTCTAAAAAAATTGGTATCAGAGCACCTACTGAATTAAAATTCAAACGAACTCTTTAACGTGTACATTTCTTACATCTATAAATATAGGTAGAGCTGACTGAAAAAGGTACTGAAATACTAAGTTTTTAGTCACTCAACCTCCTAATGGAGCAGTTAAGCCTTGAAGTCTCCAAGCTCAAGAGTTATCAAGGCTACTCCACTAGTTGAAGAAAAACTTATATACTTTTAACCTTTCTACTATGTGCTTAGGTTGTTTTAGTGGTGTCCTCAGTTGATAGGATTTAGATCCTTGTTGAGTATTTGTCTTAAGTTGTTAAGGCAATAATTCTGTGTGAGTAAGTTGGATCCTGTATAGGTCAGTTTGTGGATTCGAGCAACCCGTGTGGAAGCTGAATCCTTGTAGGTGAAAACCTTATTTGGGTGTTAGATTGTTAGGACGAGTCTTGTAATTCAATCTTACCTAACAAAGTTCCTCCTCGAAGTAGGAGTAGAGTGGACGTAGAAGGTTACACCACCTTCGAACCACTATAAGTCCTTTTTTTATTTTCTATTCTTACCATATATGTGCCGCATCTTAGATCTTATCATCCTGCACTCAAGTTTGGCAAAAAACATATTTGAGAAAATATATTTAAAAGAAACTCTCATATTTATTTCCGTTGTATATAGAACTATGATATAGTAAGTTGAACAACAATCTCGCCCAACTTACTATACTGCATTCAATGTTGTATTCTGCGATAAAATACATCATAAAAAGTTCATAAAACTTTTTAAAGAAAAATTAATTCACCCTCATCTGAACTTCTAAATCATTTGGGACCAACATGTGGAATCAAAGTGAGTTGGCTTAAAAGCCGACTTATCTGGTTACCTACCCAAATCCACATATTTCTATTGTAAAAACCGTTTTTCTTTTCACTTTCTAAAACTCATTCTTTAGCATAAGCATGGATCTCTCACATCACAAGCTACATATGCTTTCCATAGAAGAATATGACGACTGAAAGATTAGAATAGAAGCACATTTCTTTGCTATGTATGATGAGATATAGTACGTTATCACTGAAGGACCACCAATCATCACTAAGCCGTATCCAGCACTTGGAAAAGAATAGAAAAAAAGAGAAAGAGCCGAAGCCGAGGTGGTTGTAGTACATCACTACAAGAAAAATGGCTTTTAACAACCCCTCAAAGACAACCCTTTTTATGAATTTGTGTTGTCTTTTTGAATTAACAACCCTTTTTGCAACGCGAGCGTTGTCTTTGTTCAAAAAATTCAACCAAAGACAACGCTTTTTTTGGATAAGACAACGCTTTTTTCATAGGGTTGTTAAATAGCGAATTTTTTTAAAAATAGACAACGTTTTTTTTGGATAAGACAACGCTTTTCTCATAGGGTTGTTAAATAGCGAATTTTTTTAAAAAATAGACAACACTTTTTTTAGATATGACAACGCTTTTTCATAGCGTTGTTAAATAGCGTATTTGTTTAAAAATAGACAACACTTTTGTGCAACGCTTTTTTCAAAGTGTTGTCAAATAGCTTATTTGTTTAAAAATAGACAACCCTTGTATGCAACACTTTTATGCGTTGTCTTTTCATAGTACATTTTTGCCAATAGACAACACATTGTGCAACGTTTTTTTTATGTGTTGTGTTAAATATAAATTAATTATTTTTTAATTTAATTAAATTTAAAAAAATTAGTTAATTTATAATGTTTTCTTATATTATTTGCATTAATATTATCTTATATGAACAAACTCATAATTTTAAAAAATAGTATTTTTATAAAATACTATTTTGAATTAAAAAGATATATATAAATCATACCAATTATATATATATATATATATATTGTTAACCTTTTAAAATATATTAAAAATACAAATAATACAAATTATCAAAAAAGTATGTGATAATATTAATTTTTTTAATTAAATTAAATTTGAAAAGTTTAATTATTTTATGATTTTATCTTATATTATTTGAATTAATATTATCTTATATGAACAAACTCATAATTTAAAAAAAATAATATTTTCATAAAATATATTAAAAATATGCACTAGTATATTTTATAATTGTCTTAAAATGAAATTAGATTAAACATTACTAAACATATTAATTAGTCATTAATCTTCCAATTATATATATAACCTTTTAAAATATATTAAAAATACAAATAATACAAATTAACAAAAAAATATGTGATAATATTAATTTTTTATAATTAAATTAAATTTGAAAAGTTTAATTATTTTATGATTTTATCTTATATTATTTGAATTAATATTATCTTATATGAACAAACTCATAATTTTAAAAAATAATAATTTCATAAAATATATTAAAAATATGCACTAGTATATTTTATAATTGTCTTGAAATGAAATTAGATAAAACATTACTAAACATATTAATTAGTCATTAATCTTCCAATTATATATATAACCTTTTAAAATATATTAAAAATACAAATAATACAAATTAACAAAAAAATATGTGATAATAGAAAATTGAAAAATATCAAAAATTGAAAGAAAAGAAATGCATGTAGAAAATTATAACATAAAGCACTAGTGGTCTAGTGGTTGGAGTTCGACCATGTCACTCAGGTTCGAATCCCAAGCAACGCGCATTATTTTCAATGCTGATGTGTCAGCACTATGGCGACGTGGCATGTGACAAGTCAGCACTTGGATGACATGGCATGATGATGTTAGCACTTTGGTGATGTGGCATGCGACGTGGCATGATGACATGTCAGTACTTTGATGATGTGGCATGATGACATGTCAGCTCAGCACTCAGATGACATGGCATGATGATGTTAGCACTTTGGTGATGTGGCATGCGACGTGGCATGCGACGTGGCATGATGACATGTCAGTACTTTGATGATGTGGCATGATGACGTCATCATCCTATTTAATATTTAATTAAAAAATATTTAAAAAAGACAACGCTTTCGTACAATGGTATAAAAGCGTTGTTGTATCTAAATAAGACAACACTTTTTACCGTTGTTAAATAGCGAAAAAAAAAAATTCTGCAACGCTGGATACGACAATGGTAAAAAACAGGATTTAACAACAGGTTTTACCCGTTGTTAAATAGCGAAATTTTTGTAGTGACATGCAGCAGCCGTAGTAGTTGCTGAAGTAGAAGCAGTAATGAAAAGAGTAGTAATGGATGAAGGTGCTGAAGGAGCATGTCCTAGACCTCGTCCTGCATGACCATTACCTGCAGCAGCTAGAGATGATGTACCTGATTACAGAAGAGCACCACCACCTGCTGAGTACCTGATCAAGCCAAGACATGAATACACTGCTAAAGATAGAAAGATGGCTAACGTAGACAATGTTCTCAAGAATGCATTGTTTCTCACATTTGGACAATGGTACTTTCAGCAAAGTAAAAACATGCAAGACCGCTAAGGAAATTTAGGACAAACTAGAACAGATTTGTGAAGGAACTGAGCTAGCAAAGGATAAAAAGATATACACTGCAACTCAATTGTTTGAGTTGTTCAAAATAAGAAAAACCTATTGTGAATAAGCTAGAGTCTCTGGGAAAACACTACAACCAGAAGGAGAAAAACCTCAAAGTACTCAGGGCATTACTTGTTGAGTGGGATAGCAAAACCACAACCATGAGAGTATCAATGGATTTGAAAATAATGAGTACATTAGACTCATTCTCAGACCTCAAAGCATTCGAGTTCGATATCAACAAAAGAAAAATAGATGATGAGGAATCAAACACCAAAGTCACTGCACTTACAGCAAGATTCAAGGATACTACAACTATAAGCAGTAGCAAGCAGAAAGTATTACACGTAGAAGATACAAAAGAAGAAGTGGCACTACTCTTGAAGAAATTCAAGAAGTTTTTGAAAACCAATAAAAGAGTGAAAGATTTCATAAAGAAACCCCCTAGTCCACAGATAAATCAAGAATCATAATCTAATGCAATTTCTTCTGACCTTTGTTACCACTACAGAAAACTAGGCACTACAAGAATTTCACTTATCTCTTCTGTTGTTCTCCAATCATGATTTTTCTCTGAAATTTCTCTCTGATCTCTTCTGTCGTTCTCCAATCTGCCGTCTCTTCTCTAGTCTACGGCCCTTCTAATAGTATATGAGTTATGGGCTAGAGCTCCTTCTTTCCAACAACAGGGCATTCTTTTGGGCTTTCGTTAGGCTTAATTCTCACACATTGGAGTTATGGGCTAATAATCTGCCTTCATTTCACCTCTCTATTTTTTCTTCAAAATCGTAGCCTGAATCAAAAGAATCGAAGATTGGGGTTCTCTGAACACATAATAGAAATGTGTAGAAAAATAGCAAGTGCAAACACACAAAATGCATCAAACCAATCAAATTATGCATATTTTTCTACACATCAATAAATATTTCAAAAATCATAACTTATCTTCAAATACATACTAAAACCTATATTTAATAATAATAATATTATTATTAATAATAATAATATGAACTTATATTTACAGTATTATTTAATGACATAAACTTTCATAATAACAAATAAATTATTTATTATAGTTATTAATTTTTTATAGTATTTTGAAATATTTATAAACCAACAATTAAAAAATTTAGCACGATAGATATTTGTTGGAAAATTATCTCTAAATATCAAAAAAAATTTGATTAAATGGTGAAAAGTAAAATTATTAATAAAATCGTTAAAATTCTTAAAAAGAAAATAGAAATATTAGTAAAAAAATTTATAATTAGAATTTTTAATCTTAAATAAAAGAAATTTTTATTGTCTTTATTTGTTGATGGTTAGATAGTTAATATGATTTATGTTATTTGTAAATAAACTTTCTAATTTCAATATATTTTTATATTTAATTAAATAATATTTTAAAATTTAAAATATAGTTTTTCAGAATTTCTATTATTATTATTTAAATAATATTCTATTATAAGATAACATCAAAAAATAATTAAACTTTTCAAATATAATTTAATTAAAAAACAATTAATTTAATTAAATTTTGTTAATGAAAGACAACGCTTTTGAAAGACAACACGCAAAAGGGTTGTGTTTTAGTTAAAAAATCCACTGAAAGACAACACATAAAGAGCGTTGCATAAAAGGGTTGTCTTTTTTTTTAAATCCGCTGAAAGACAACGCTTTTTTAAAAAGCGTTGCAAAAAAGTGTTGTCTATTAGCGAAAAAAGCTGAAAGACAACACATAAAAAAGCGTTACAAAAAACCGTTGCATAAAAGTTTCGTCTATTAGTGAAAAAAAGCACTAAAAGACAACACCTTGTGAAAAATGTTGTCTTTTCTCTTAAAAACGTTGTCTTTCAGTGCTTTTTTCACAAAAAGACAATGCTTTTCACAAAAAGCGTTGTAAAATGTTGAAAGACAACAAAAAGCGTTGTCTTTCCAATGTTGTCTATCAGCGAAATTCTTGTAGTGAGGACATTATGCAATAAATTGTCCTTATCCTTAAGTGCACAAATATCCTGAGGAAGAAAAAAAAAAGAGAGAATAGAGGAAATATAAGAAACAAAATCTAAGAGCACTTCTTAGTGAAGTTGAAGTGCTGAAACAACAACCTTAACCAAATAAAAGCCAAAAGAACAAAGCTCATCAGAAAGCGACAGTGATAGCTCCACCTCTGATGAAGAAGCATTGATATGCCTTATGGCGAAGGACTGTGAAGATGATGAGGTAACCTCTCAATCTTTTGATGATTCTGGAAGAGAAAAGTTAAACATGATCTAGTCTTTTAGATAGATCATGAGTGACTTTGAGCAGATAAACTCAGCCCATGAGGAACTAAAAGAGAAAAATCTGATACTTAAGAGTGAGAAAACTGCACTAAAAGATAAACTCTCAGATCTTGAGTACTAAAGCGCATAATGCAATAATCTCAGAGTAGAAGTCTCTAAGTTCAAACTACTAGTCACTAAGCTAGAATCTAAGAAAGCAAGTCTGCAAATTATAGTTAATATATACAACGAATCAGCCAGGATGACACAAGATTGTATCATTGAGACCCAAAATGTCTATAAAGGAAATGGTCTAGGATACAATGTTGAAAGCTCTCAGAATACAACAAGAAGAGTTGAAACTGAAAAGTTTATTCAGGCAAGAGTAGCCTTCTTTGAAGAGCTCTCTCAACCAAATGAAACCTTGAACAAACTAAGCTCAACTGAGAAAAGAAATAAATCCTTACTAGAAACTACAGAAAGTAAGACTGCAAAGACACAATATGAAGCAGAGTCAAAATGTTGTAACCAAGGTAAGAATGCAGCAATCTCACAAGTTACAGCAAAAGACTTTCTATCCATCTTATACCAGAACCTATATGTTTAAATCTAAAGGAGCCTATACTCCAGGAAGGTATAAAAGATGACCTCACTCTAGAAGTGAAGGCAACACAAAGAGAGTTCATACACACACTGTTCACAAACAACATTCTACAAAGATTACTTATAGAAAGAGAATCACCAAAGCTAATGACTAATTAATTATCCTTAAGCAAGTGTGGATTCCAAAAAAACTAACCCCAAAGGACTCATACTTGTATGGGTACCTAAAACTGCCTAAATTGCATGCAGGAATAGTTACCAGTAAGCAACAGTGATGTATGGTATATTGATAGCGGCTGCTCAAGACACATGACTGGCAACAGAGAAGCCTTAAAAGACTTCCAACCATGTAAAGACCCAAAGGTAGTGTTTGGAGATGACTCAAAAGGAAGCACCAAGGGTACATGAAGCTTGATCAAATGCAACACATGTGTTAATGATGTGTCTATGTAAAAAGACTGAAGTATAACCTTCTGAGCATTAGTCAATTTTGTGATAAAGGATGTTCTGTGGAATTCAACCTCAACAAGTGTCTGATTAGAGATAACACATCCAATGAGGTAAAGCTTACTAGAACTAGAAGGGGAAATATCTATCTTGCTGATTGGAGTTCAATGGTGCAGCCAACTTGCTTCATTGCAAATAATACACTTGAACTAAGTTGGCTATGACACAAAATGATGAGTCACTTCAACTTCAAAACCATTAACAAACTAGCAATAAAGAATTTAGTCAGAGGCTTGCCAGATGTAGTCTTCAAAAAGGAGAATGTTTGTGGAGCATGCCAGAAAGGAAAACAAGTTAGAAGCTCATTTAAGGAGAAAGTACAAAGATCATCCCATGAAATTCTGGATCTACTTCATATTGATCTCTTTAAACCAGTTAAGTCTGTAAGTGTAAGTGGGAAGAAGTATTCCCTGGTGGTTGTGGATGACTACTCTAGATTTACTTAGACAATCTTTCTAGCCAATAAATCTGAAACTCAAAATAGGCTACCTAAATTTTGAAGAGAGTTCAGAATGAAAAGAGTTTAAGCATTGTGAAGATAAGATCCGATAGAGAAACAGAATTTATGAACAAATTTATTGAGAAATATTGTTCAGAAAATAAAATCAGTTATAAATACTCTACATCTAGAACACCCCAACAAAATGGAGTTGCAGAAAGAGTGAAAAGAACCCTGAAGGAAGCAACAAGAACAATGATTGCAGAAGTTGTTATAAAAGATTTTGGGCTGAAGCTACCAATACAACAAGTTACACCGAAAACAAATGTCTTATCAACAAAGATCATGACAAGACTCCTTATGAAGTTTGGTATGACTATACACCAAACATTTCATATCTACATATTTTTTTATGCAAATGTTACAACTTGAACAATGATAAAGAACATCTGAAGACCTTCGATGCAAAATCAGATGGATGTTTCTAGGATACTCATCAGTTAGCAAGGCCTTCAGGATCTTCAAATAAGGACCTTAGTTGTAGAAAAATCAAATCATTTGGTGTTTGATGAACCACGTTGTGATACAGCAGAGCTTGACAAGCTGAAGGCAGCTCTATCTTAGATAAAGATCAAGGATCATCGAGTTAAGTACATTGAAGGAGTTCCACAGCCTGTTGAAGCTATCGCTAAAAGTTTCTACACCCATAAAAGTTTCTACACCCAAGAATACAACAAGACCTGGTATAGCATAACAAGCCAACAAAATACAACAACCTGGCAGAACTCAATATGATGATGCTAATCAATAATTTACCAATCATCAACCCTCATACACCTTTGAGCCACATAGAACATGGCTCAAGAACTATCCAAGAGAACTCATCATTGGAGATCCTAATATTGGAGTAAGGACAAGAAGATCACGACCACATGAAACAATGTTTGCATGTTTCATATCACAAGTGGAACCCAAAACCATTGAAGAAGTTCTTGAAGAAAACAATTGGATTCAAGCTATGCAAGAAGAGCTAAATGGATTTGAAAAGAATCAAGTATGGAAGTTGGTCCCTAGACCTGATCATCAAGGTGTAATTGGAACAAAATGGGTATTCAAGAATAAGTTGGATGAATCTGGTGTTGTTGTTAGAAACAAGGCAGGATTAGTTGCTAAGGGATATTGTCAGTAAGAAGGAATTAATTTTGATGAGACTTTTGCACCAGTAGCAAGACTTGAAGCTATCAGAATTTTTCTAGCCTATGTTGTACACAAGAACTTTAATGTATATTACATGGATGTCAAAAGTGCATTCTTAAATGGTCTCTTATTTGAAGAAGTCTATGTGGAACAACTTCCAAGATTTGAGGATCAACTTGAAGAGAAAGTTTTCACACTACAGAAAGCTCTATATAGATTGAAACAAGCATCAAAAGCTTGGTATGCCACGTTGTCCTTATATCTGTTGGTGATAGCAATTTTCAGAATACATGATGGTGATAGCATTCTGCTCATACAAATATATGTGGATTACATCATCTTCGGATCCACAAACAAATATCTTCGTGAAAAAAATTTCAAACCTCATACAGAAAAAGTTTGAAATGAGCATGATGGGAGAATTAAGTTTCTTTCTTGGTTTGCAAGTTAAACAACTGGACATTGGTATCTACATCAATCACGTTAAATATACCAAGGAGCTGATCAAGAAGTTTGGAATGGAAAATAGATCAACAGTGAGCATTCATATGGCTACGTCAATTAGTCTTTACAAGGATAAAAATGGAAAGGATATGGATATCACAAAATACATGGAGAATATATCTCTGAGGGGAAAGCTTCTAAGAAGATAAAATGAATCCTAACAAGCCTAAATGAAAAAATTGTCGATAATGCAACCATGGAGGAAGTTGATGAGGTAGGACTCTCTATACTGACTTCACTAGCAGTACAGAATGCTGATATGGATTAAAATGCAATAGATTCTGATGTTGCAATCCTCGCTGCTATTGATGAAGAAGTCATTCATATCGTCAAAGTTGAATCTGATATGTCAGAAGATAACTAATTCTTGGTAGAATTCCAACACATCATTGAACACATATACACCGATGCTCAAAATCTTGAAATTCTCAATGATGCCACCAGAGTTGTTGAAATAAGCGAAGTTACAGCGATGTAGCTGGAGGATCCGATGCAGCAAGGAGATGCTGTAAAGATTGTTGTTAAGACAACATCTCCAACGAAGACCTCGGGCTTAACTACTGCTGAGGCAGGGCTCACGGAGGATGTAAAAGGGCGAGAAAGGGATGATGTTGAACCTCGTGGAAGTAAAAGAGCCCTAATAGCTACTCCTGCACAAGATCCTGAAGATGATGGAAAAGACTCTTCTAATGATGATGATGAGGATCTTAGAGGTGATAGTCCTCCTTTGGAGCTGGCTTACTATTTTGCAAGGTACAATCTGCAGAAAGGATCAGAAAGAACATAAAGTAGTACTTGGTGAAAGCAGTACAGAAGCAGTCTTAGGATACGAGTCAAGCTCTAGTTCCATACAAACATGTTACAGTAGAAATAACTAGAGATGATCCATTGACTCTTACCGATGCTCAAGAGCAATCCCTTCAAGGAATCATTGATAATGTATATGAGCTAGTCAGGGCTTTGCAGACCCATGAAGTAAATATGGCCAACATGATCAACATGAGCGATAAATATCATTCTTCATCGATGGAGAGTCTGAGAAGGGAGCTAGCTGAGTTTCCCTCCAGAATACAAACAAAACTCAATGCCGAATGAAATGCACAAAATCATAAGCGACAGAGAATTGAAAGAGCACGCCAAGCTATAAGTGAAACAAAGGATAGGTCAGTTGATAAAATAAAAAACACCCTTGCTGTACAGAATTTAGTATTCAACTCAAGCTCGTGCTTCTCAAAGCACAAATGACAGGATTAACAAACTTGAATTATTTGTTGGAGAAATGAGAACAAACTTGCACCATGTTTTTCCTCAGTTTGTCCCTACTTAACAAGAAACAACATCTCTCCAGACTACCCCAGTTGATGATGACAAAAATGGGGAAGGAAAGAAAAGATCAGCAGATAATGAGATGGATGTTGCAGTAGAGGATATTATAAAGGAACTGGAGAAAGATGATGAAGAAGACGAGGAGCCCCTAGCCAGCAAGAAGCGAAGGAGATCAGATTCTGGACACGGCTAGAGCCCTCAATATAAAAAGTGAAAGGACGATAAAGATGAAGGAGGTGCAGGTGCTAGGGTTGTTGCATCCAAAACAGTAAGCAGCACTGCATCCAGGCAAGCAGAAAGAAGAGAAGTTGCACCAGCTTAGAGAAAAAGCAGTAGACAGCAGCAGCAAAATAGTAGACAGTAGTAGCAACCTGCTCAAAGGAGCAAACCTTTAAGTGTCGCTGCTGTCAGAAAGCTTGATGAAGAAAGATAGAGACAGTTGAAAGAAGCTGAAGAGAAAAGAAGAAGGGATAGGGAAGACTGGATGTCAAGACTTGGAGTGGTAGGGGAAAAGAAGTTAGAGGCTTGCAAAGAAAGTTGATGAAGCTCTATTTCAATATCCTCCTCAAGATGTTCCCTATTTTGATCTAGACCAAGTATCTATTGAAGTATTTATGATGCTGGATCAGAGGCCCCTCAAAGAAAGTTATGCTTGGAATCTGAAGATCTTTGACAAGGTGATTCTACTAAAGCACATAAATCCCACATTCGAAGAAATAACTCTCTACATAAGATTACAATACCTGAGGTATTTCAGACACCTCTGTTAGCTGAATTGTTTTACAAGATATGTTATGTGTCTTGTTGTTTTGAAAAGATAAACAATTACCAAGAGATGGAAAGTTGGAAAGTTAAAATGAGTTTATTAAGAAAATCAAGCAAGGAACACATATATCGTTTTGTGAAGACTTCTGGATCAGATGGATTCAAATTCCTAATATCAAGAAGAAATTTGAAGAAACATACCAAGAATCAATTATCAACTCGTGGAAGGGAACCAAATTTGAGAAGAGAAAGCCATCAGAGGATAATACAACAAGAAGATAGCTTTCTAGAAGTCAGTAATCCTGAAGAAGTGTGAACAAGGTCAACAACTTACTGCTCTTATCTGTAAAACTTATCTATAAGCTACTCCATATAACTTGTAAACTCTACTTTCTGATATACTCAAGTTACTGATGCTGGAACATATTCACACTATGTGCAGTACATTTCTATATAGGACAACATACTAGATATCTCTACCTAAATTCATAAGCTGTGAGATAGGATGCTAGCTCACTTGAATCAATGTATGAAAAATCCTTGTTCTATGTAATCATAATGTATAAAAAATCTATGTTGCATGACACTCTGAATTCTGGTAATGAACTACATAATGTAAAAGTTTTGTCATCATAAAAAAAGGGAAATGTTAGGAAATTTATGTTTAGATTTTGATGAGACTAAACAGTATTGTAATAGGAATTTAGAGTACTCATTTTTCCATGTTATTTAAGTGGAAACTTAGATTAGTTTTCGAGTCTTGATAATCTAAGTTAAAGTATGGAGAAACTCAAAAATTAGTAAGAAGAGAAGGTTCCTTGTAGCACAACAGAAAAATTCTATCGGACACCGCATACAGTAAGCAGTAGATACAACAAGTAGCAAGCAGGAATACAGTAAGGTAAATAGAAAGTTCGCTATAGTTTCAGGATGCAATAAGCTGGCGCAACATTCCAGAAGTGGAAGTAGGAAAAAACAGCATGCAAAACAATGTTGTACGGGGAAGATCACTGTTATACGAGAATACATCTTATCAAATATAGCCAGTAGAGACAAGTGATTGAATTGTACGAAGAACCAGTGTCCCACCGACACGTGGACCGACAGACTGCAACAACCCTGAAATGGAGAATAGCCGTATTAAATGAGCTACAGAATAAGACAAGGAACATTGAATGTAAGATCAAATACGATCAAGGGAAATTCAAATTCAAACGAGGTGTCTCTCTTCAACGGGCACATTTCTTACATCTATAAATAGAGAAAGAGCTGACTAAAGAAGGTACTGAAATATTGATACTCAAAATTCACTCTCGTAAGAGCAATTACTCAAGCATCTTACTCTCTAAGTTTTCAATCACTCAACCTCCTAGTGAAGTAATCAAGCCTTCGAGTCTTCAAGCTCCAGAGTTATCAATGCTGCTTTAAGCACCAGTTGAAGAAAAACTTATATACTTTTAACCTTTGTGTTGTGTGCTTAGTTTGTTTTAGTGGTGTCCTCAGTTGATAGGATTTAGATCCTTGATGAGTGTTTGTCTTAAGTTGTTAAGGCAATAACTTTGTGTGAGTTAGTTGGATCCTATGTGGGTCAGCATGTGGATTCGAGCAACCTGTGTGGAAGCTGAATTTTTATATGTGAAAACCTTGTTTAGGTGTTAAATTATTAGGACAAGTCTTGTAATTCAATCTTACCTAACAAAATTCCTTCTCGAAGTAGGAGTAGTGTGGACGTAGAAGGATTACACCACCTTCGAACCACTATAAGCCCTCTATGTTTATTTTATATTCTTATCGTATCAGAGTTTTGTATGGAACAAAAGTAAACTTAATAGAGTTTCTTTTGAAAAAGTTTTCTCAAATATGTTTTTTGCCAAACTTGAGTTATCATCATGTACTCAAGTTTGGCAAAACACATATTTGATAAAACTTTTTCAAAAGAAACTCTATTAAGTTTACTTCTGTTCCATACAAAACTCTGATACAGTAAATTGAATAGCAATCTCGCCCAACTTACTGTACTGCATTCAGTGTTGTATTCTGCGATAAAATACAACGTAGAAAGTTCATAAAGCTTTTTAAAGAAAAATCGATAGAGGTTCATTCATCCCCTCTCTGAACCTCTGAACCACTTGGTACCAACAACAATTTTATCTTGAGGAGTCATATTTTGAATCTAGAAACTTGATTGTCATTTTCTCATTTTGATGTTGATTTTCATCGTACATTAGTTAATTGATGCAAGCTTTTAACTAATATTACAGTGTTGGTTTTGTCAGAATCCAACTATAAGGTTCGTAGCTATAGGATCTTACTTGCAGTAAGTTTGGTCTTGTTGTATCTTCATCTTCTTGCAGTTTTAGGTCTTTTTTGCAACTACTTGCAACAGATGTATCCTACAACATGCAACAAAGTCTTCATCTTTCAGTTCATTGACTTGTTTTCATTTTATCTTCATCCCAAGCTATCCTAACATACTTAAAGTTTTAACTAACTTCACGTAAACATTGTGAAAAATGAAGATCTTTAAAGTCCTATTACACTTATATTTTGTCTCATCAAAATTTAAACATCTATTTTCTAACATGTGGGGTAATATTTTCTACTCATTGTTTCCCTAACATCTAAGGGAATCCACTAAGTAATGTTCCTTTAACAAATTCATACACTCTTAATATTCGAGGGATATCTCATTCCTATCTTTTAAGGATAACTGATCATATCTTTCAAGGATTCAAACAATCACACAATGATATCTTTTCAACCCTTAGGTGATCCCTAAGCAACTTTTTAGATAGGTTTCTCCAAAAATAAGAAATAATCTAGAAATAGTGATTCGAAAGATGTATAACGTCAAACTTTTTAATAGTTCTGTCTTTCGAATGATTGAATATTTTTGCACTCTCATTTTTCTACTCTTGGATTATCTTGATATAGTTGTTTATCATCTTTAAATGAGATAGTTGATCTCAATAGTTATATAAGAGATTCAATAATTGTCGTTGGGGAGAGATAAATTTTAAATCCTTGTTGGTCCTGAAATAAGGTTTAATCTTATGTAGTGTTAGTCAGGTTAACCCGCTTTCTTCCATGTTTTTACTAAATAAAGTATTTGTGATAAAATTGAGTAGTAATAATCTTATTAGGTTTTAGGTCTATTGATTTGACATTAATCCATTTATGTCTAACATTCTACCATACCCGCTATATCTTTGTTGTTACATCACACCGAATGATTTTTTTTATCCTCAACTATTAATAAACTTGACTTTTCTCTTCCAGAGTCTTTTGTTCATTTAAGCTTTCTTGTTGAACATAATATCTTCGACTTGTATTAGGTTGACTTGTTTAAGTTGTTTGAAGACACTATAGACCTTTGTCATAAGTATGTTTATTTAACTTATAAAGTTGTCATAAGATATCATCATGTGAATGTATCTTCAAATGGTAATTGTTCATGTGGGTTCTTGACATATAACAGTTCTCTACTTAAATGGCTTCAGGTATTCAGCTAAAGTCTGTTCTTCCTATATTTAGGTTTGAGTCTTCTCTAAATTGTCATGTCGAGACTCTTGCACACCATAGACTTTATTTAGCTTAAGTTAGTTTTCTCTTCAACTTCAATTTCTAAATCTTCTCTATGTTGTGTCAATATCCAAGTCATTTGAGTGTCAAGTTCCCTAAGGAAATACTTTATATACGATGAGTACAAATGAATTAACATATCTAGTTTGTTATCATCAAAATTGATTCATTTTTCCTATGTTTTAATGACGACAAACTTGTAAATAATAGTTAAGCTTTTTAGAAATGGTTCCTCATATAATAAATTTCCTTACTCTATAGTTTTCAAAAGAGATACAAAGACTTAAAAGAAAAAGAGCATTACAACATACCAAAAGAATCAAAAAAATTCAAAAGTTCACGAGAGAGCATGGATGAAAATTTCGCAAAATTTTGCTCAAATTCAAGTACCGAAATAATAATACAACAAATTTTTTTTCGTCAAAATATCGGAGAAATATCGGGAAATATCGGTAAAATATCGGAAAAAAATCGATATCGGTGAGTCCCTTTATAAAACTGTGGTGTATCGCCAATATATCGGTTTTGTGTCGATATCAGTGATTTTTTTTTTTAATTTTTTTATTTATATATTAGTTTTTTTTTTTTTTTATGAATTTATTGCATGGAAAGTTAATATCCAGTATGAAAGTCATCTTATTCTCTTCAATTTTATTAGATGATGTGCAATATGATATCTTATATATATTTATATATATATAAATCAATTATCTCTAATATCCTTAATCCTGGAACTATCACAGTAAATAGACAATCACTTTAACCAATATTTCATTTAAATGATATTCACATTACATACAATATTATAAAAGCACAACTATCACTTTCAAATAGATGAAAGAACATAGATATACAAGAAACACATAAATAAAATTTTTAGTAGATGTAATGATGGAAATGAGTCATTTATTAAAATGATGATTTTAATAAAATGAGATTTCTTAAATCCACATCATTTATTACAATTTGAACCTCATAGGAGTTCAAGCTATATTACTAGTCCATGTATTAATTTTGTACAAAATTTGTCATGTTATCACAACAGACAATGTTTATATAATAGTTTATCTCTATATTTGTTGTAAACATATCATTTTATTTGGAATTTAAGTTCAATATATGTATTAATGTTAGTTATAATATTCTATAAACTACTAGATATATTTTTCAATTCTTTTACAAAGTTTTCATATTAAAAAAAATCTGATATTTCCACTGAAATCGATATATTCGTCGATATTTCCGTAAAATTAAGGTACCGATATTTTTACCGATACCGATATTTTCATCCTTGCGAGAGAGAGGTCTTCAAAGTTTTCACGGTTGAGATAGAATCTATATATATAAAAGGAGGGTTTGGATCTCTCAAATTATGCCACATGTGTTTTCCAAATGAACATTGGGCTGACATTTGGCACTTTAAAATGTTGACATATAAGCAAATAGATTATATGTTACATTTTCTTAAATGCCATTCAATTCCTAAAAAACATTGTATTTATGAAATATCAAAAAATTAATACCAATTAAATACATACCCCACTACTCTACACAAAATATGTGCTTTGAAAAAACTAAATATGTAAGTTGTATTGACTTTTTCTATATGAAATATTTGGTTCCAAGCTTTAATAATTGTTTTTGTCCAACATTTAAAATTGGAAAAAAAAAAAAGTAAACAACAATGCTCTTGCAAAAGTAATGACATTAACAAAAAAATAGGTGCTAAAAAAACCTTAGGATATGTTTACATTAGGTCGTAGATGGATTTGCAAGTTTGAAAGTGGATCATATCGGGAATTGTAGAAAAATTAGATGATGTTCTATTATTTTACAAATGATGTTTATAAATGATGTTTACAAATGAAATCAATATGTAAACCTAATAAAAAAAACACTCAAAGGCAAAATTGGAACAGAACTAATGTTTTCGAACGATAAAAATGAGATTTATTCTATACTTTTTAAAGAAAGATATGAAAATTTCTAATCCAACAGTTAAAACACTTATAAAGAACTAGCTATTAACAATTTTGTGCTAAAGATCAAATGAAAAAAAATTAAAAACTAAAAACAATGAGAAAAATTATTTTAAGGATATAGAAAAAAATATCATACATATAAATCAACAAACACATATGAAATAATAATACTTATAAAATTAAAATTAAATAAGTGTTAAATGAAGCCCGTGCATCACACGAGTTTAAATCTAGTGAAATCAATAATCTTGTTTTTTTTTAATAGCACTCTCAGTTTCTATCAACTTTAAAATTTGTTTACACATATTATCTCTCCAATCTATCTTTGAATCACATTATATCAAGTTATCAACAGATTTGTTAGGTCAGCGAAAGCCTTCAAAAGAAATACAAATACTATAACTTGCAAAAATAGTATGTTGAATGTTCCTTATATTAAAATATTAGCCAAGTCTCAAAAGAATTAGAAAAAATTCGTTTTAATTAAAAAAAATGAAAATTTCACCCCAGGAAAACAGATAAGGACATAATTGTCATTTAACACTTTGCTCTCTTACCTAATTTTACACTCATCAAATACTCCAAAATCATTTTAATAATAATTCCAAAACATTTATAATCTTTAAAGCCCAAGAATCCAATTTCACCGCACCTGAATCTGGGTGATCTCACCTGCAAAACAAGTTCGGTCGTCGTTCCATTAATGTGAAGCATTTCGCAAGAATTGTTTGAATTGTGTTAAAAGCGACCAAAAAAAAAAAAAATTCAAGAAGGAGAAATGGAGGATGGAAACTTCAGCTTTACTGCAGAAGATTTATCGACGATCGGCGGCATAGCCACCGTTTCACTGCTCCACTCCTTCATTCCAACTCATTGGCTTCCCTTCTCCATTGTCGGCCGAGCTCAGAAATGGACGCTCTCTCGTACACTTCTTGTTAGTAAGTGATGCTTGTATTCTTGCTTGTGTTATGTTGATTGGCATGATTTTGAGTTGTTTCTGGGAGGAATTTGTGATTTTGTTTGTGGGAGGGAAAAAGGAGTTTCTAGGGTTTGATATTTTTTGAGATCTAACTAAGAGGGCATTGCCTGATTTTGGGATGAAAAGTGAATTTATCTTGTTGTAGTGGAGAATGATTGAATGGTTCTTTTAATTTTGCACAATTGGTTATGCATATGCTGGAAGAATTGCACTAGAAGAGCCCATAAATTGGCATCTCATACTGCTACAAAGGTAGCTTTTAGATGCGGTTATTGGGTGAAGTTCCAGTGATTTTTTTATGGCTTAAGAAATCGGGAATCATTCGTTTAGTTATTTACTAAGAATTGGGCGTACAGTCTTTGGGGAGGGCTCTGAAGCATTTATGTGGTTATTGTTATAATGGCAAAAGATTTAGGCAGAAAATGAGTAAGAATTGGGTAGAAACATTCAATTTCTGATCCAGTAGAACATACAATACGGTGTGGATATGTGGTTTTTGATATGCATATTGGGTTACTTATGGACAATATGTGAAGAAGGTTGCACACTAAGCCAATATAGAGTCAGCAGTGTAAGGTGAATCCAACTGAAGTTTGGTTTGATTTGATTGATAAAGCAAGTTAGTAACTCAATAGCATGCAAAATCAGAAATATTGTTAAGTACTTGCATTTAAGATAACATGTTTCACCGATGATTCTTCCTGTCTAAAGGCAATAATGGGTACAGTTTTTCAGAAGTTGTGCTTTATTACGTGATGTGTGGTCTCGGTTATCAAGTGGGATGCAATCTATTCGCCGTCTTGTGGCATTATATTTCTGCTAGAATAGCATTGTTTCTGCTCCTGGCGCATGAATGTGCAACTAAATCACCTTATTCAGGAGTATGCTAGAATTTCTGGAACCAATAGTACACCCAGATTGGAATTCATTTAAACTAATCACCTGAGTTGTTTGATCCTATCAGAGTACTTGATTGCCAAGAAATACTACTTTAATCACAATCTCTAGCACTGTTTGCTCATCACTGAACATATCACACTGTACTTTCATTATATAATTCCTTTTCTTGAAAACGATTAGTTCTAGTAATGCTAATTAATTGTCTGCATGCAGCTGCATTTGGAGCAGTGCTGCATGTTTTGTCAACTTCACTACTCGGGATAACAGCAATCACCATAACAAACACTATAGCAGGGGAGGAAACTGTGCATAAACTTGCATCTTTGTTGCTTGTTTTTCTTGGTGGCGGTTATGTCATATTGTTTCTTACTGGAAAGGGTGGTCACAGCCATTCTCACAACCAACCTATGGAAAAGATGGCTGTTGCTGGTCTCGTTCTTGTCCCGGCATTGTCTCCTTGTGCAACCACTCTTCCAGTATTTCTTGCCGTTGGAAACTCATCCTCCATGATGGTGCTTGCTATCATAGTTCTCTTATTCAGGTAACCAGTATGCTGTTTTTTTCTAGCTTTGCTTTATCTTCATTATCAAACTTTGTTTCAATCACATGATTTACATCTTAACAGCAGCTTGAGTCAGTCGAATCGATAGTTTCAAACATAAAATAATAACTTATTTAGTTGTGATTATAATGCTATGTGGAAATGTAGGCATTTCACTGACAGCTATCCTGCTATGATCTTCCTCTCCTTTCACTATGAATCTTAACCCAAGACTGACACATGTCAACTTGTGGTTCAATATTTTCCCTCCTAATAATAAATTAATCCTAACGTTATGTTTGTCCATAATTTGTCTATTTATGAATATGTAATTACACTTCTTAAGCTTTCAATTAAGATACAATAATTTCCTAAATAACAATAATTGGAAATTAAAATCTCTAGGTACATATATCAATGTATGTATCAACTTTATTAATTAATCATGAAACTTACGTTTTGTTATTGTATAATATTTTTTTTCTTTTATTTATACATTTTGTAAGATTATTGAGGGTGGAGAATCTCGTGCACGAATACAAACCTAGATAATATATATTACAATTATGCTAAAATATTAAATGAGATGCCACTCTATTTTGACAATTTCTTATACTCATTGATTATAATTTTATTAAATTCATCTATAAGAGCTATTTTAGTCCTGTGTATTACACTGGAACAACTCTAGTAATTCAGTAAAATAGATCAAATCACCCAACAGTTCAATTTGGCCATTTTGTCTGATTTTTCTAGGTTGGAGAAACTTTCTTATGGTGAAATCATATTGGCCTGTTAATCTACTCTCTAATCTAGCTACATTTATACTTTTAATCCACCTAATAATTCAAACAAACAATCACAGTATGAACATGATATGATTTATTTTGCAGCACAATCACTGTAATGACATCACTAGTGGCACTCTCGTTCTATGGAGCTAGTCAGCTCAAGTTCCACTGGGTAGAACGCTACGACAAACTTCTAGTAGGATCAGTTCTATGTTTAGTCGGAGTTTTGACCCTTATTTTTCATGATCATGATCATGATGGCACTTCACATGGAGAGCATTTGCATAGGAAAATAATCACTCTATAAGGATGTATTATTACGTGTTTCTAAGTTTTGACGTATGGAGATTGCAAATGATGGTGCACAGTAGTGAGAACCGGTAATACTTATGTTTCATGTTCAACCGGTAACTTTGTGATGCTCGATTTATTATGAAAGTTCTTACTTTCTTGATCTTTGCTATTCGTCTTTCATTTGGCTTTTGTTGTGATGTATATAGTTGATTGTCATTATTGTGGCTTATTTGTTGTAACCTAAAATGATCTGCAAGCTATATTCCACGTCTTTTGTCACTGTTCTGTGTTGAGAAGGAACAAATATTGTTAGATTTTCTTACATAAAAAGAAAAATGTGCACATAGGTCCATTTATTTTATTATTATTATTCTTGAAAGGTTAATGTAATTTCATATGTAGAAATTGAGTCATTGTGCTTTGTTTGTATTAAAATTTGATTTTTATGTAAGCCGTTGGTTACATGGACCAAATTTTGTGGACCCAGTTTGAACAAATTGATACTGCAAGAACTCAATTTAATAAATCAAAGTACAAAGATCTAATTCTAAGTAAAAATGCATATTTTTCCCTCTTATTTTCATTTTCTTTTTACTTATGTCGCATATATTTCATTACTAGTTTTTTTTCCTTCTACTTTAATTTTTTCATGTCGTCTATACACTTTTTTTTTTTTTTTTTTTTTAACTTTAGCCTGATGTATTTACAATTTTCCACTTTTTAATCCTTCCATCGCTCTTTGAACATTGATATTATATTTTTGTTTTGAGGAGGCAAAACTAAAAAGAAATATAAAAGTATAGAGGACAGAGTAGAAAATGTTACTTAAAGGAAGTTGAAAAAATGTATGGTTAATAAAATAAAGAGATGGTCAAAGAAGAAAGCACACACGCGCACATAAAATACAGTACATGTGCAAAATATGCAATTTTCTCATTGCAAATATAATTGAAAATAAAGACTTATTATATGCCAATAAATGTGTGTAAACTCAGTTCAACCTGAAAGTTGATTGTGTGCTTCAAATATGCTAAACTTCATTTTAATTTTTTTTTCTTTTTGTATTTTTAATAAAAAATAAAAAATATTAACATGTAACTTCTCATTCCTGACAAACAAAAAATGATAAGATCCTTTTAAGAAAAAATAATGTGAGAGGAAATGCCACCCAATTCATTTCACTTTTATTTATACGTCAAAATGAATTTTCTATATCTAAGTCTTTTAAATGAAATGATGTTATGAAAAAATATCTCCTCGTTCATTTTCAGAAAACTAGGTTTGCATGTATAGTTTTGAGAAGTGGATTTAACCAAATGAGATAGAAATATGTAAAAGTGTATTATATCTGTTTTAGTGTGTTGGGATATTTCTGTTTAGTTTTGATGAGACAATGTAACTTTGGTTAGAAAGTTAGAGTACCCATTTTCCACGCTTTATAAGTGGATTATAGTTTGATAGGTTTATCTTTCTGAGTTGTGTTATAAAGTTGTATATTTTAGAAAGATAGAGGATACTAATCATAGTAGGATTCTGGAGATGGAGAAATCTTGAAGACTGACTCTCAGTAGGAGAGTCAATAACCTGAAGAAGGATCCAAGATCAGGAAGCTGGATCAGTGAAGCAACATAAAACAAACTGTATGAAGACAGGAAGCTGGCTGCAGGTTTCAGGAACAGGTAGCCGTTCTGAAACAGGAAGCTGACGCATATCAGGAAGTAGACACAAAACAGTAAGCAACTACTGCATGCTGAGCAGAAAGCTATAAGTTTTATCTAACTCTTTCATTACATACGAGGTATAATATAAATGTTGTATGAGGATTAGTTCATGTCAAGCATCCGTAAGATAGAAGTTAGTGTTTGGCCAATGAGGTGATGCTACCTGGACTCGCGGCTCTGCAAAAGTATTGCAGCCGAGGAGTGGCACCATTAATGCGGATCAGAGAAGGATGAGGTCCTATACCCGGTGTTTTCAGACGCATTAATTGCAAAGATTTGAAGATCACTTTTGAAATGCAACAAGGACAATGCCTCTCTTCAACGAGCATTTTCCAACTGATATAAATAGAAGAATGGAGTGACCATGAAGACTACTGAACTGAACTGAACTACCAACTATTCTCAAGCATTCTAAGCTCTTCATTTCAAAGCTTTTCTCAAGCTATCCAAGTTCAGTCACTCAACCTTCTTAAACAGTCATTCAAAATTGTAGAGCTTTTGAGTTCAAACCTGTTTCAAGTTTGCACCAGTTGAAGAAAAAAAAAATACTTTTTAACCATTTGTTGTGTGTTAGGTTGGTTTATTTTTGATGTCCTTAGTTGAAAGGATTAGATCCTTGCTAAGTTCTAAGTCTTGTGTAGGCTTATAACTCTGTGTGAGTTTGTGTACCCTGTGTGGGATAGTGCCTAAGAATCTGTTGATTCCAGTAGGTAAACTAGTTAGGAAGAGGTTTGTAAAGTTAAGACTTGTAAAACGAACTGACTTAACTAAGTTCCTCCTTAGAGAAGGAGTAGAGTGGACATAGAAGGATTACACCACCTTCGAACCACTATAAGCCATAAGTGTTTACTGTTTTATCTACCTGTTGCATTGCATTGATATATCTTGTTGCATACATCACCATCATTCTTTAAAAGGTTTCTATTAAAAGCATTCTTTACAAAAGGAAACTGTTTTCCAAAGGAAACTCTATCTTAAGTTTATTCTGCTGCGTACTGTGATCAACGAGTAAGAAACCTGAATCAGCATTCTGCCAAGTTTCTAATCGAGTCAAGTTACTGCTTCCTTATAGAATCAGGAATCTGTTTCACTAAAAGTTTTAAAAGTTCAAAATAGATAGAGGTTCATTCACCCCCTCTGAACCTTTGATCACTTGGGACCAACAAGTGGTTTCAGAGCAAGTTGGGTTAAAAGTCAACTTATCTGGTAACCTACCCAGATCCACATGTTTCTACTGGATAAACCATGTCTTTTCACGTGACCAAAATCATTATTTTAGCACAAGCATGAATATCTCATTACACAAGCTCTCAATGTTTTCCATAGATGAATATGATGATTGGAGGATTCGCATGGAGGCTCACCTGTTAACCATGCATGATGAAATGTGGTATGTTATAACCGAAGGGCCGTCATTTATCTACAAAGTAAACCTTATCCTTGCGCAACAATGATGAGAACGTGAACGAGCAGAAGCTGCAGCCGTTGAAGCAGCAACAACAGGTGAAGGAGAGAGCGCAACTATTATAGATAAGGATAATGATGTACCTCCAGGATTCGCTCCGTGAGCAAGAGTACCACCACCTGCAGAATACATTGTTAAGGAAAGATACGAATACACTCCTGAAGAAAGGAAGAGAGCCAACCTTGACAATGTGGCCAAGAATGCTCTATTCCTTACACTGGACAAGGGAACCTTCAGCAAGGTAAAGAGATGTAAAACTACCAAGGAGATATGGGATAAGTTGGAGATGATATGTGAAGACAACGAACTTGCCAGAGACAACAAGATCTCCAAGGCTATATAGCTATATGAAAACTTCACAATGAAGCCTGGAAAAACCCTAGAAGAACTTGATCTAAGATTCACAGCTATCATCAGTGAGCTGGAATCCAAGGACCTACACCTAAAAGAAGAAGAACACAAAGGTATTGAGAGCTCTACCATTGAAGTGACATAACAAGGAAACTGTTATGAGAGTCTGTCTGGACCTCAATGTTATGAGCACCTTTGATTTGTTTTCAGATCTTTAAGCCTTCGAGTTCAACATAGAGCGAAGAAGAAAAGAGGTTGAAGGATCAAACTCGAAGGTTGCAGCACTTACTGCAAGAAGTCAGGATATTGCTACCATAAATAGCAGTAAGCTAAAGAGCAAGCAGAAAGAAGTGTCTGCAGAGGATGCTAAGGAAGAAATGACCCCCTTACTGAAGAAATTCAAGAAGTTCCTGAAGACAAATCACAAAGGAAAAGACTTCAGGAAGAAACCTCAGCAATCCGACAGAAGTCCCCAGGTAAGGTCAAAACAACAAACTAACACAGGTTCCTCTGACTTGTGTTATAACTGCAGAAAACCTGGACACTTCGCCAGAAACTGTCCCTACCCTCAAGTCCAGAACTAAGGAAGAAAGGGTATAGAGAAGAGAGCGGAGGAGAGATGATAAGCAAAAGCTCTGAGCTCTTCTAAGTGAAGCTGAAGCCTTGAAGGCAGCAAGCAGCTCCAAAGAGGAACCCAATGAGGAGTGCTCATCCGAGAGCGATTCTGATAGCTCCACCTCCGATGAGGAAGCTTTGCTATGCCTCATGGTTAAGGGATGTGAGGAAGAAGAAGAAGATGAGGTAACATCTCAATCTCTTGATGTATCTAGTTTTGAGAAACTGAACATGATCCAGTCATTTAGACAGATCATGAGTGACTTTGAGCAGATTAATTCAGCTCATGAAAAATTAAATGAGGAAAACCTCCAGCTCAAGAGTGAGCAAACTATACTGAATGAACATGTTACTGACTTGGAGTACTACAGTACAGAGTGCAACAATCTTAAGGCTGAGGTCTTCAAGTTCAAGTTGCTAGTCACTAAGCTTGAAACTGAGAAAGTTGGATTACAAAACACAATTGATGTGCATAGCAAGTCAGCAAGGAAGACATAAGAGTATATCCTGGAGACACAGAACGCTCACGCGGGAAGTGGTCTAGGATACTGTGCCAGTTCCTCTCAGAGAGCAACAAGCAATCCAAATGGGAAAGTTTGTTCAAGCAAAAGTTCCCTATGCTCAGGAACTGCTTCCAACTAATGGAAGATTGAACAAAACCAATACCCCGGATAAGGGAAAGAAGCCCATGCTGCAAGAAAGAGAGAGTAAGATTGCTCAGAAACTCAAGAAACAACATAATCAGTATGCTGCTAGAAGGAAAAGAAAGCAACAATCTCTCAGAGATTAGCAAAACTTCTACCCTTGTTATACCAGAGCACAGGTACGCCATCTTGAAAGGATTGGGGTTTTTTTTATGGGTATAAGGGTGAAACTTCTTCAAACATGAAGCACAAAATCTAGAAAGCTCCAGCACACACACAACACAAACAGTATCCTGTCAAGGATACTAACAAAAAGAGAGTCACCAAGGCTACTGGTAAACCAATTACCAATAAGCAAGTCTGGGTCCCAAAGAAGACTAACCCCTTAGGACCCGTACTTGTATGAGTACCTAAATCTACCTGATTTTCTTACAGGTGCAGTTGCCAGGAAGCAGCAGTGATGTATGGTATATTGATAGTGGCTGCTCCAGACATATGACTAGCAACAAAGCCGGATTAAGAGACTTCCAACCATGCAAATGGCCTAAAGTTGTCTTCGGAGATGACTCCAAAGGAAGCGCTAAGGGCATAGGAAGCTTAATCAGAGGCAATGCAAGAATCAGTGATGTATCATATGTCAAATGGCTAAAATATAACCTCCCGAGTATTAGTCAGTTCTGTGACAAAGGATGTTTAGTGGAGTTTAATCTCAACAAGTGTCTGATCAAAGACAACAAAACGAATGAGGTTAAGCTTACTGGCACCAAGAGAGACAACATCTACCTTGCTGATTGGAGTTCAACAGTGCAGCCAATATGCTTCATTGCAAAGAGCACTCCTGAGCTGAATTGGCTATGACACAAAAGGATGAGTCATCTGAACTTCAAGACAATCAACAAGCTAGCAAGAAAGAACCTGGTGAGAGGTCTACCTGATGTTGCTTACAAGAAAGAAAATGTTTGTGGAGCCTGTCAGAAAGATAAGCAAGTAAGAAGCTCTTTCAAGGATAAAGTACAGAGGTCATCTCACAGAATTCTGGACCTTCTACATATGGATCTTTTTGGACCAGTAGAACTTGTTAGTGTAAGTGGGAAAAAGTATTCCCTGGTGATAGTTGATGATTACTCTACATTTACTTGGACCATCTTCCTGGCCAAGAAATCAGAAACTCAGAACAGGCTACCAAAATTCATGAAGAGAGTGTAGAATGAGAAGAGCTTAAGCATTGTGAAGATAAGATCTGATAGAGGAACAAAATTCACAAACAGGTTTCTTGAAAAGTACTGTTCAGAGAATGAGATCAGTCATGAGTATTCTGCAGCTAGGACTCCCCAACAGAATGGAGTTGCAGAAAGAAGAAACAGTACTCCGAAGGAAGCAGCGAGGACCATGATTGCTGATGCTGGTATACCAAAGAGATTATGGGCCGAAACAACCAATACAGCTTGCTACACTCAGAATAGATGTCTGATCAACAAGGACCATGACAAGACTCCCTATGAGGTATGGAATGGTGTAACACCTAATATTTCACACTTACATATTTTTGGATGCATGTGTTATATTATGAACAATGAAAAAGAGCACCTGAAGACCTTTAATGAAAAAATCAGATGAAGGAGTATTCTTAGGATACTCCTCAGTAAGCAAAGCTTTCAGGATCTTCAACAAGAGAAGTTTGGTTGTGGAAGAATTAATTCATGTGGTGTTTGATGAACCACACTGTGATACTGTTGAACTGGATAAGCTTAAGGAAGATGTAGCCAAAATGAAGATTAAAGATTAAATAGTGAGATACACTAATGGAGTTCCAGTACCTATTGAGGAGGTTACTGCAATCAGTTCACGAGTTACTACCCCAGGAAATGCAGCAGCACAAGATGCTGACCGACAAGAAGACAGGTTTCAACCAACTAACAGTAACCACAGTCAGGAGATCAACAAGTTACTGTCCAACAACTAGCTTACACTTTTGAGCCTGATAGGACATGGCTCAGAAATCACCCAAGAGAACTTGTGATTGAAGATATCAATGAAGGTCTTAAAACAAGAAGACCAAGACCTTAAGAATCACTGTTTACATACTTCATTTCACAAGTTGAACCCAAGAGTGTTGAAGAAGCCCTTGAAGACAGTAACTGGATTCAGGCTATGTAGGAAGAGTTTAATGGATTTGAAAGGAACCTGTATGGAGGTTGGTTCCAAGGCTTGATCATT
Organism: Scutellaria galericulata; assembly: GCA_946896805.1. Taxonomy (NCBI): domain Eukaryota; kingdom Viridiplantae; phylum Streptophyta; class Magnoliopsida; order Lamiales; family Lamiaceae; genus Scutellaria; species Scutellaria galericulata. Next base: position 10,470,692 of record OX335787.1, on the reverse strand, counting down.
AAGGAGTTATTGGAACTAAGTGGGTGTTAAAGAACAAGCTAGATGAATCTGGTGTTGTGGTCGGAAACAAGGCAAGACTAGTAGCAAAAGGATACTGTCAAGAAGAGGGCATAGATTTTGATGAGACTTTTGCACCAGTTCCTAGACTTGAAGCAATAAGGATATTTCTGGTCTATGCTGCTCACAATGACTTCAAGGTTTATCAGATGGATATGAAGAGTGCATTTCTTAATGGACTCTTATTAGAAGAAAGTATATGTGGAATAGCCACCAGGTTTTGAAGAACAGGCAGAAGACAAGGTATTCAAATTAGAGAAAGCTTTTTATGAATTAAAGCAAGCTCCTAGGGCTTGGTATGATACACTGTCCTTGTATCTCTTGGAAAATGGATTTCAGAAAGAGACAGTGGACAAGACCCCTTTCAGAATATAAGATAGAAACAATATTCTGCTTGTACAGATCTATGTGGATGATATCATATTTGGATACACAAACAAGGAATTGTGTGAAAAGTTCTCAGCCCTCATGCAAAGTAAGTTTGAGATGAGCATGATGGGAGAACTAAGTTTCTTTCTTGGCTTGCAAGTAAAGCAGTTGGATAATGAAATATTCATCAATCAAGCCAAATACACAATGGAACTAATCAAAAAGTTTGGAATGGAAAGTGGATCATCAGTAAGCATACCTATGGCTACATCTACCAGCTTGGATAAGGATGAAGGTGGAAAAAATGTGGATATAACTAAGTACAGAAGGCTTATTGGATCACTACTATATCTCACAGTAAGCAGACCAGATATAGTATTTGCAGTTGGAGTATGTACAAGATATCAAACAGCACCAAAGGAGTCATATCTTACAACAGTAAAGAGGATTATCAAGTATCTGAAAGACACCCAAGATGTTGGGTTATGGTATCCAAAAGATGGAGGATTCAAACTTAAAGGGTATTCAGATTCAGATTTTGCTGGTTGCAAGCTAGACAGGAAGAGCACCAGTGGAACCTGTCAGTTTCTAGGACATAGACTTATTTCTTGGTTTTGCAGGAAACAAACATCTATTTCAACATCTACTGCTGAAGCTGAATATGTAGTTGCAGGAAGCTGCTGTGCACAGATCTTGTGGATTCAGCAACAATTGAAGGACTATGGCATTATAGAGAAGAAGACTCCCATTCTATGTGATAACACAAACACCATAGCCATTACACACAATCCTGTTTTCCACTCGAGGACAAAGCATATTGATGTGAGACATCACTTCATCAGAGATCATGTGGAAAAGAAGGATATTGTATTTGAAAAAGTGCATACTGACATGCAGCTTGCTGACAAATTCACAAAACCTCTATGTGAATCAAGGTTCTCTACATTGAGAACTGAGCTTGGTATAATCAAGCTCTAATGAGTAAGAGTATACAGGTCCCTTAAGTAAGGGGGAACCTATCCAGTATTTTTTTTAATTTCTTCATTTTTATAAGTACTCAATATACTGGGACAGAATATTGCGTTTTATCAACAAGATTCTATAACAGTATTCAGTTTCAGAGAACAACATGTAACAACAGGTTACTCCAACAGGTTTCAGATACAAGTTGATGAGAAAGGTTACTAAAGGTTGCAGACAACATTTATTATTAGCATTCACTAAGCTGCAACCTTGTACTAGGAACAGTAACCTTAACCCAATGATTAAGCGGGACAATTTGGCAACTACATTAAATGTAAAAATCACCTTTTTAGATGAGAGAGAAGAATAACGGTTCCTATTCTGACACGATCTTTCTGCTCTTACAGATTTGACCCTCCGCTATTCAATCTCAACCATTGATCTAAAATGTCTATTGAGCTCATCAATCAGAACCGTTGATTGGTTTAAAATGAAGAGTCATACTTAAAACCGCCAAAACTCTTATTCCTTTCTACGCTTACACTTTTCTCACTCTCATTTTTTTTCTTCTAACTCTCTCTGTAAATCAAGTTTTCTATCTACTCTCAAAATTTAGCAGATCTTCAATAGAACAAGAAAGGAAAACCAAGGTATTGGAGGGAAGACTCGTTGACATAAGGGCACTACTTGGAGGCAAGTCGCCCTACGTAGACAAGGATCTCATCAAAGAGATATGGAAACACGTGGAGAACAACAAGTTGGATGGACTATTCACCACCACCTATGGAGAGTTCTCTGTCTTGTCTGTAAAGAAGGTCTACGCTTTCGTAGAACTTTCTGAAGATGAAGAGTCCATCATCTTCAAGATGAATGAGGATTATAAGAAGACACTCTCCCTGACCACTGAGGATATTGCCAAGACCTTTAGCATTTCGAACACAGGGATGAAGTACTCTGACTTATAGGAGTATGGGTCAGATTACTTGGTGGAAAGCTGGAATCAATTCAAGCTGGATTCCGTGGAGGAGGAGAGCACCACCAGCAACTTCGGGAAAAACAAACTCAAGCCCGAGTATGAGTTTCTTCATGACATTCTGGTCCACACTATTGAGGAAAGGTGTGGAAGCTTTGACAAGTGCACCAACATCCGCTTCAGGATGATGACTGCCATAGTACAAGAAGAGGCAGTAAACTGGGCACAAATTCTCTTTCAGAGGATTTGGGAGGAAAAGATCAAACCCGCGGAGAGGAGGGGGTTTGGGATCGTGTTTTCCTCCATTATGGACTTCAAAATGATTAAATTGTAGAGAAAGGTACCATACGCCCCAGGGTAGTACCTGGTGTGAAGAAACCCTTCTCCAAAGGTAAGAAAGAGGAGAAGACGGCTCCAGCGAAGAAGAAGACAGGGGCAAAGGAGGTTGCTGCCCCTGCCAAGAAGAAGGTTGCCCTACCCTTAAGAAGAAGACATGAGCAAAAAAGGCCCTTGTGAAGAAACCTACATGGACCCTCAGGTTGTCGGATTCTGACTCTGAAGAAGTTAATTTTATCTCTTCTGAACCTTTGACCACTTGTATCACCTCAACTTTTGAGGATGATTTTCTCTTGGAGCATCCATCTGATGAGGCTGTTGATGACGCCAACGCATCAGTTGTTGGTAAACAGTTGGTTGACCTACCGGTGGAGCCAGTTGCTAAGAAGGCTTTAGTGCCGGTGGAGCAGGTCGCTCAGGTTAGAGTTATTCAAAACAAACAGGCTCCTGACCCAAGTCCTATTGAGAATCCTGAAGCTGACCAAGAGAGACAGGATGCTACTCCAACAGTGACTCAGACTCCTGATGAAGATGAGGAAGATGATGTAGAGGAGATACCTACTGCGGAGGCTCCTGCACCAAAGATGGGGAGGAGGCTGATCAAAGCTGTTGACGGCTCCTACAGGAGTAGATGGGTGAGAGACATGGAGTTGAAGGAGATTGACACTCTGGAGTGTCATTCCAGAGTGAAGGTCTCTATTGACTCAATCAGTACTGAAGATGCTGAGGATGCATTGAAGGAACTTGCAGACTCAATCTTCAAGAAGTTCGTAATTGCCTACGACCATTAGAGAGAGATGAGGCTGGGATCAGCAAGGAGGTTGGTGGAATTGTAGGACTGGTTTGATGTGGAAGATATTGTCCTCTCATGGATAGAGAACTTTGCTAATCAGGAAGACACCACCCAGGGACTTCTACCATTTCTTACTGTGGAGTTCATGGAATGACATGCTGATGTGATAGTCAGTCTGATCGAAGAAACGCAAGATCTTCTGAATGCCTACTAGACTGCTCAGCATGATGAACAGGAGATGATGAGGGAACAGTCGATAAAGGCAGAGGCAGACAACACTTTGATAAGCCTCAGCACTAAGACTGTTAGGATCTCATCTGAAGTCGAGTTGGAGAGAGCTCAATCAGCTACCTGTCTGGAGGAGGAAGCTGACAGCAGAATGCTGACGACAGAGGAGAAAAGCTCAGAAGCTGCGGAGATTCATAACTCTCCAACATACCCAGGTATCGCAGCTCTTTCCCCTATTACTCATCTCGATGCCATAGATTCTACTACTTGACTACTCCAATTCCCCTGTTCTTAATGATGAACCTACTAAGAGGGAACCATCACCTACCATTCATGGAGTTTGTCAATCCATCGAGACGCAGTTTGGCGATGAAGCAGCCTCAGAGAAAGTTGCAGAGGTAGGACTCCCTGTACTGGCTGAAGTGGTAGTACAGTATGCCGAGCAGGAGCTCGAGTTGCCGCCGAATGAAAGGAGAAATGCACAACTTCCGAAGAGCTGGCTATAGAACTCATCAGCTTGATGCTTAACAGATCTATTCTACAAGCTGCCACCAACCAGATAGCTGAGGCCAGTCTTAATGCAACTGAGGAGGAAGTTGCTGATGTTCCAATTGCTGAAGTAACCACTGACACTGTACAATCATGTGAAACCAGTCAGGTTCTAATGAGGCAATTTAGGAGGTTGCTGAGGTGACTGAAGCTACGCATTTTCAAATAGCTGAAGTTACTGAGAAAGCAACAGTTATTGTTACTGATGTACCCAATGAAGTAACTGTTGTGCCTAAACAAGTTACTAAGGGTAATCAGGTTTCTGATATCGAAGGCGTGGAGGTTGCTGATCCTGATGAAGTAACTTTTATGCCTGAATAGGTTACTGAGGGAAGTCAGGTTGCTGTTGATGCTGGTTCCCAGGAAGTTGTTGAGACAGCTGATCTGATGAAGACCTCGGGCTCGAATACTGTTGAGACAACTCCAGCGGAGGATTTAGAAGAGACTGGAGAGGATGCTGATATGCCTGTTAGAGGCAAAGAAGTTGTTGTTGCCGCCCCTGCCCCAAACCCTGATGATGAAAATGACTCATCCAGTGATAGTGATGAGGATCCTGAAGGAGAACTTAACCTTGACGTTGATATTGATACCCCATATAGAGAACTAGGCAAAGTTAAGATGACAACAAAGGAGAGGATGCAGTATGAGGTGGAGCAGGAAGCTAGAAGGAAGCGACTAGCTGATGAAGAGGCAAGTCAGGCCTTGGACCAGTGGTTGGGGTTGAGACTCCTGCTGGCTTGCATGAACAAACTCCGCAAGGGATTGTAGATGTTGTGAACAGTCTGATGAGAGCTATAGAGATTCACGAGATGAACATGGCCTCAGGCATCTAGGTAGCAACTTAAGCACATTCAGCCTCCATGGAACAACTGAGGAAGGAGTTATCTGAGCTCCCTTCCAAGCTACAAAGGAGGATGAATGATGAATTCAATGCTCAACACCAGTCCAGACAGAAGTTTGAGTGTGAACAGAAAACTACTTCTGATGCTCATGAAGTGATTCTGAAAGAGGTGAAAACCTCTGTTGATGAAGTAAAGAGCAACCATACAACGTAAAATCTAGCATTGAGCAACATGCAGGAAGATATCTCTACCCTAAGGTAAGATGTTCGAAGTGTCAAGGACAGGATGCTGAACATTGAACTTTTTATGGGAGAGATGCGGGCTATTATGATGAGAGCATTTCCTGTTGAGGCTGCTGAGGTTACTGGCCCCTGTCCCACCAAAGCTGATGATGCCAAAAAGAGGGAAGACGATAAGCAGCATGTCGAACCTGATTATGCAGTTGTTGAGGATACTGCTAGGGAAATTGAAGAAGAAGTTGACGAGGAGAATGATGTCCCTCTGATTAGGATTAAATAAAAGAGATCTGATACTGGATATGGTCAGTCTGAGCAGAAGAAGAGAATAAAAGATGATGAAGGAGAAGGTGGTACAGGTAATGGGGTTGCTGGGTCACAAACAGCAGGCATTACTTCACTACAGGTTGATGTTGTTCCTGTCAAGCAAAGTTATCATAAACAACAAGCACATAGAAGAGGAAGAGGAAAAGGCTGACAACAGGTTGCTGGCCAACTACAGGTTGTTGATCCCAATGCCAAACCCTTTATGGCATAACTTGCAGATCTAAGGTTTTCCAAAGAAAGATGGAGGCAGTTGAAGAAAGCTGATGAGGAGAGGAGGAAGAATCAAGTTGACTGGATATCCAGACTTGGGGTTGTTGGACCTCGGAGGTCAGAAGCTGCCTTGAAGACAGATGTAACTCTACACTCTTTTCCTGATCAAGAAGCACCAGATTTCAACAGAGAAGCTGCTTCTGCTGAGTTTGATTTCTTTCTTGATCAGAAGCCTGAAAACATCGACTCTTTCTGGGATCTAAAGTTCTTCGATCAAGTACTCATGTCCAAGAACCGAAATCCAACCTTCCAGGAGATCACCTTCTTCAAGAGATCACAATACTTAAGGTATTTCAGAAATCTCTGTAAATCTAACATTTGTCGAGGTTTTACCTCTTGTGAGCAAGCGCTGAAGAGGTATGAAGAGCTGGCAAGAGAAGGAAAGTTGGAACGTTAGACAACTCTGATTGAAAGGGTTAAGAAATGAGAAGAGGTTCCTTACTGCCAAGATTATTAGCTAAGGTGGATACAGATTCCTGAATTTGTTGTGCAGATGGAAAAATCTTATCAGGACTCTATAGCAAACTGGTGGAAAGGAACTAAGTATGAAGAGATCATCAAACAGAATCAAAAAGATGCCTCTGGACATGATCGTGTGAAGAGAATACTATTTGGCGACAAGGAAACCTGAAGAAGTGAGCTTACTGCATTTTTTCAGATAGATATTTTGTGTAGGCTCTCTTTGTAAAGAAGTTTTGTATTTTTTATTCCTTTTTTAAATGTTGAGCTACTTTATTCATGTGTATATAGTTCTGATACCTTGTACAGTACTTATACGTTTTATGAGTATAAAAAGTACATGGGTTTATGCTACTTACTTATGGGTTTTGTCATCATCAAAAAGGGGGAAATTGTTTGGGATATTTCTGTTTAGTTTTGATGAGACAGTGTAACTTTGTTTAGAAAGTTAAAGTACCCATTTTCCACGCTTTATAAGTGGATTATAGTTTGATAGGTTTATCTTTCTGAGTTGTGTTATAAAGTTGTATATTTTAGAAAGATAGAGGATACTGATCAAGCAAGATTCTAGAGATGGAGAAATCTTGAAGACTGACTCTCAGCAGGAGAGTCAGTAACCTGAAGAAGGATCTAAGATCAGGAAGCTGGATCAATGAAGCAGCATAAAACAAATTGTATGAAGACAGGAAGTTGACTGCAGGTTTCAGGAACAGGTAGCTGTTCTGAAACAGGAAGTTGACGCAGATTAAGAAGTAGGCACAAAATAGTAATCAGCTACTGCATGCTGAGCAGAAAGCTATAAGTTTTATCTAACTCTTTCATTACATACGAGGTATAATATAAATGTTGTACGAGGATTAGTTCATGCCAAGCATTCGTTAGATAGAAGTTAGTGTCTGGCTAATGAGGTGATGCCACCTGGACCCGCGGCTCTGCAAAAGTACTATAGCTGAGGAGTGGCATCATTAATACGGATCAGAGAAGGACGAGGTCCTATACCCGGTGTTTTCAGACACATTAATTGCAAAGATTTGAAGATCACTTTTGAAATGCAACAAGGACAATGTCTCTCTTCAACGGGCATTTTCAACTGATATAAATAGAAGGATGTAGTGACCATGAAGACTACTAAACTGAACTGAATTACCAACTATTCTCAAGCATTCTAAGATCTTCATTTCAAAGTTTTTCTCAAGCTATCCAAGTTCAGTCACTCAACCTTCTGAAACAGTCATTCAAAGTTGTAGAGCTTTCGAGTTCAAGGCTGTTTCAAGTTTGCACCAGTTGAAGAAAAATTATATACTTTTTAACTATTTGTTGTGTGCTAGGTTGTTTTATTTTTGGTGTCCTAAGTTGACAGGATTAGATCCTTACTAAGTGCTAAGTCTTGTGTAGGTTAATAACTCTATGTGAGTTTGAGTACCCTGTGTGGGATAGTGTCTAAGAATCTGTTGATTCCAGTAGGTAAACTAGTTAGGAAGAGATTTGTAAAGTTGAGGCTTGTAAAATGAACTGACTTAACGAAGTTCCTCCTCTGAGAAAGAGTAGAGTGGACGTAGAAGGATTACACAACCTTCAAACCACTATAAGCCATAAGTGTTTTCTGTTTTTATCTACCTGTTGCATTGCATTGATATATCTTGTTCCATACATCACCAACATTCTTCAAAAGGTTTCTGTTAAAAGCATTCTTTACAAAAGGGAACTATTTTCCAAAGGAAACTATCTTAAGTTTATTCCGCTGCATACTGTGAGCAATGAGTAAGAAATCTGAATCAATATTCTGTCAAATTTCTAATTGAGTCAAGTTACCGCTTCCCTACAGAATTAGGAACTTGTTTCACTAAAAGTTTTAAAAGTTCAAAATAGATAGAAGTTCATTTAGCCTTCTAAACCTTTTTACCAATTGGGACCAACACAGTGAGTGTACCTATTAGGCTTGCATTAAGATTTGTAAAGTTATTATTGTTAAAATTGCAGTCAGTTTTATAAGTATTATTTTTTTGAAAATTGTAAATGGACAAAATAGATAGAAATCTCAGCACATGGAGATGGAGATATGGAATCACTTCAACATAAATGGCTAAATTTGTCTGTTAGAAATACTACAAAATTACCAACATAAAATTACATTGATTCCTGTGAAAATATTTAAACTGTAAAATGTTGTTAAAATTTCCCATTTTTCTTTAGGTTAGTGTAAAAACAAAAGTTTATGGTAATTGTTTGTCTTTTAGAGAGTTTTGGGCCAACATTTTGAGATGATACATCCACTAATGATATATCAGATGTAAAATTATATTTTAATCTATATATTTGTATAGGTGTGTACGTAAACTAATGATAAATTTGTATTCGATACAATATTATTTCCGACTTATACTGAAATCAACAAAACCTTTTAAAAGAAAATTTGATTTGACATCTTAGAATTGGTGATGCATAACAAAAAAAAACAAAAAAAGAAGTATAGTATTGAAAAGCCGTTGAATTTAGGAATATTTCAAGGGGTCCTGACTCATTATGAATGTCTGGGTGAAAAACATTTCACTTGTATCAAATGTCGTAATCCGCTAAACATAATTAAAATTCTCTGTTTATTGCTTTTTTCCCTTGCACCTGTTAGGTTTTTTTTTTTTTTTTTTTAAATTTATTTTAAGAATAAAATTATTGGACAATTGCATAATTGAAAATTAATTTTTTTGTAATTAATAAATCATTTCCTTGAAAAAATAACCTATATGTGTTCCTTTAGACACGATATAATCAAAAGGTGACGGATATGTTAAAATGCACATCTTGGACATGTGTCTTAATAAGTCACCGTTTATGTGTAAAAATCTCATCTTTTTAAATATTGTGATTTGAAATTGATGATTGTGTTGGATTATAACACATCATTGATGGACACATTAATATGTGTCCACGATAGATAGAATAGTAGACCTATCAAAATGTGATATTGAAAATCCTAAGAAATTGTCTTCTATTATTGAGTTGCAATTTTGTGCACCGGTTGCATAGTGCAACTGGGCGTGATTCGGATCTAACGCGAATCTGCTAAGATTTTATTTTGATTTTTTTCTAATTCACGCATTCACCTTTATATACAAATAATATGTAATACTATAATTTCAGAAAAAAAAAAAAAAAAAACCATTTCAGCGCAATTTGTATCAACATATCTTTATGTTATAATACATTTGTGTGATATCACTTATACTTTTATATTAACATAAACGTTATATTATTATAACATAAATGTTTAGACAATGTATTACATGTCTGTGTAATATAATATAAATGTATGAATGTTATAACTAAAATATATACATATTTATCAAAATATGAACATGCGGGAGAGTGTGTGAGTGTACATACCTGAACGTGTGGATGTGTGGAAACTGGTTTCGGATCGAATCGACCCGAATTGCATGGATTGCTACATGCACCAATTGCACCAAATTATCTGTGTCTATTATTATCTACTATCAATATATATTAAGAAATAAATTACGCCATCAGTAATAATAACCGTTAGATTAGTTTCAATATATTTCTTCAAAAAAACATGTAAAATATATATTTTCTCAAAAAAAAAAAAAAGAATTGAAATATATAATGTTAGAAAATATAATTTTGAAAAAACAGAAATAAAATTTGAAGGACTTGAATTGAATATTTTATATTTTTTTAGCTAACCGACATATATCAAAAAGAGAATTGTTTGAGCAAATCATAGTGGTATAATATTGGCCTTATTACCTATTTGATTTGACGTGACACCAATTTATGAGGATCCCACGTCATAATTTCAACCACTCAAAGTTCAACCACTAATAGACAAATAAATTATTTACATAATTTTGAAAAAAACAATCAAAATAAAATTTTATAATTATTTAAATAAATATAGTTTTACAAGTCTTTATTTTATTTAAGTAATTTATAAAATTTACTAATAATTTTAGATTGAGTAAGTCTCTTGTAAGACCATCTCATATATTATTACTATATTGTATGAAAACAGGTCAACTTACAATCCAATCACCTACAACTCAAATCTTATAATTCACATATTATTTGTGGGTGATGAGACTTTGTCTCACGTCAATTTTTGAGTTTTAAATTATTTTTAAAAACTTTTAGATTCGTTAATGAATTTTGAAAAACGTGATATTTGGTGTCGTCTTATATGCACATACACCATGCACTTGCATGCGCCTTATGCATTGCTCATGTCTGCATCCTGCCATTACCTCCTATCAGATTAATAATAAATTTTAGTTATATATGTAATTATCTTTTATGGTTTATAAAATTGTACATTTTTTAAATGATTGAACATATTTTATTATCCATTTTTTTCAGTATTTTTTTTTTGGTTTTTTTACAATTTAGAACACTGTTTTCCGACCAGTAATTTATGGCATCGTATAAATTTAGGACACTTAGAGTCCAAATGCACAAATTGGACCAAATTCCTATGTAAATCACACATGATCGACCAAATTCAAATTTCTTAGGCTAATAATTTAAAACATTAATTAATGACATGTAAATTTCGGACACATGTATATGATACAACCAGTGAAGAGGAAACCAAAGGACGTTTCACGAATGTTTGGGCCACGAGGATTATGCACAATTGGTGTATTCAGACTCAAATTATCTTAAATTCATGACATTTCTTCAGTAGTTAGAGTTGGAATAGTGTGCCCCAGAGGTAGTGACAAATCCAGAAATTTCATCAAGAGGAGCCATTGTTGGACTATTCCTAATACAATAGTGGAAGTTCATATATGTGCGGACCATAGAAAGACCAAATTTCTTGAAAATGTACCTTGAAAAAGTTAGACATCCCTAAAAAATTTATAGGGTTGAGACATTCCTACAAGATTTCTAAATCTATTGAGATGAGAAGTAATAGTTACCTATACTATAAATAGATTAGTTTGAAAAGTTTGCTAATGTTAAAAATTTGAATAAAATTTAAATCGCTCTGAGTTTTTTTTCACCAAAACTCTTGTGTACCTGGTGCATGGATTTAAGATCCATGCTCTCGGGTCGATCCAACCCGCCACGCGCCGCCAAGTCCGCGCACAAACTCGCTCAAAATGCTTTCAAGTATCATACATTTATATTATGTTAGTCATATCTTTAGTAATGTTAGTTGTAACTTAACATTTTTTTTTACACAAACATATTAACCTTTCATTCATTTTAGTTATGTTAGTCATATTTTTTTATTATGTTAGTTGTACCTTTATATATTACATAAATATATGACTGTTGATGTAATGGTATAAATAATATTACATAAGAGCAGTAGCGGACCTACATTGGAGCCAAGGGGACACTGGGTCCCTCTGAGATTTAAAAAAAAAAATTTAGGTAATTTTATATTTTTATTCAAAAAAATATGTATATTAATTAATTTTACTTGCATATTATCAAATTCTTATTAAAAATATCAATTTTTAAGTTTTTAAGGTAAATTGTTCATATATCTAAACTCATTATTTATTTTTCTTCATTGAGTAATGGTATTATTTTAATTTATTTGATTATCAATTGTTATAGAATATATAATATATTCATTATTTTGGCTTAATAAAATATGAAGTGATTGTAAAGAATTATTCTCATTGATTATTATTTTATGAATTGTTAGCTTTGAGTTAACATTGTTCATAAGTTAGATGTTGATTTATAATTTGTATAATAGTATTGTTCATAAGTTAGATGTTGATTTATAATTTGTATAATAGTAATTTTAATTTAATGATATTTAATAATTCTAATTTTATCTTATCTTTCATAAATAATGAAAAAGTATTATAGAAAAATATCAGTACTAATATTAAAAAGTGTTTCAAAATGAACAACATTCGAAGTTCACTTTTGAATTCAATGAGCGATATAACTATTGAATAATTATTTAATAATACATCAGAAAAAGATATATTTGGAAATGTTAGCAACGAAGTTATCTTGCAATGATTTCAAAATAGGAAAAAAAATACAACATAAATATTGTAATCATTTTTTTTATTTGTCATGTTGAAATGTTATAAAGATATTGATTTTAGATGTTATTTTATAATGTAATACACACTTTATCGTAATTTTATGATTTTATTCTTAGAACTATTGTTATTCTTTTATTCTTATAATTTCTGTCAATTAATTAATATCTTAAATGCCAGCCTGAAAATATAGTATTCAAAATTGCAAATCAAAAAAAAAAAAAATTGTGCCAAATAGTTACATTTAAAAAAAAAACTTTTATTTTGAGAGGGGAAATAAAAATAGAATTTGGAAAGTGTTATATATTTTTATTTTTCAAATATCAAATATTTGAATTTAATTATACAAAATTATTAAAAAATGCTTAGGTAAGTTACTATTATTGTAGTTTATCAGTTTCAAAAGTTGAAAAATACCAACAAAGATTCATATTTTAAATTTTGTAAAAAAAGGTTAAAAAACAAAATTCAACATGCATTCATTGTAATGAAAGGATCAACTACAGTCTACATGTATAATTTATGAATATTATCGTCAGGGTACCTATGCCCATCACCAGGGTCCCCCCAACTTTTGAGAAATTAATTTTATACACCCTTTAACATATAATTTAACTTTTCTTAGACTTTTGTTTGATCCTCCTAATTTTTTTTTTTAATTATAATTGGTCCCTCAATCAACTTTGGTTTCTGATTTTTACCCCTGCGTGAGGACAGGTCCACCGCCCGCACAACACTGACACTCCGTACCTTTCCTTTTCTGCCACTCAATAACTCTCACAAACACTACAAATTTCCCAATGCTGCAATCTCAGACGAGTGGGTTTTTCATTTTTCACTGTATTGCATGCAAATTCAGTTACTACCCCATCTCCATTTGCCACTCTCTCTCTCTCTCTCTCTCTCTCTCTCTCTCTCTCTTGTACAGTGAAATCTACCACCATTTCCAATTCTGTTTCAGATAATACTTTTTCTCAGGTAAATAAATGAATATGTGGCTCATATTTGTTCTTTTCTTCTTGCTTTTTTTGGAATTTGATTTTGTGGTGCTATGAATCTTGTTTAGAATGCGTGATTAGAGCTGTGATTCATTGCTGTATATATTGTGAACTCAGCTGATTTGTGTTGGATTTTTTATAATCTTCTATTGCATTTTCTACTTTTGATTGGTTTTGTTGATTGAAATATTTTTCTTGGACTTTTTATTTATATTTATATTACCTTTCTTTAAGGGTCCCTTTTGGATAAAAATACAACGTGTATTAAAGATAATAAAATACAAAATTGTAAAAGAAAATCTAGATAGATTCAAGGATACAAGATTCTTACCATTCTTTAAGTTGTCCCTCGATTGTACGTATTTAGTTTGTTTAATTTTGTTCAAAGGGGAGATTATTGCATTATTTGATGCGCTTTCGTTTTGCACTTTACCTTCAAAATTTTACGATGTGTTGTATTGTTATTTCAGACCAATGACTTAGATATGCCTATCAAGTTGAGATTTGTCTGAAATGACAAATACGCAACAATGGCGAAATGAAAAAAAAAAAGAAAAAAAGAATAGAATTTGAAGTTCTTCCTTTGGCTCAAAGACATTGTATTTGCTCAAATTTTATTAATTTAAGACTTTTGGTAAGCTTCCCTTGTATGACTGAAGAATCTTTCAGTGGAAAATGAAAAGGTGTTGAATATGTTCTTCATCATGCATGTCATATGGTGTAGTAGAAATCATGAACTTCTAAAGGTGAATTATTATTATTATTATTTAATGTATTAGAAATCATGAACTTCTAAATAGTCAACACATTCCTCTATTTTTCGTAGCATTGATCAAGTTACAATTTATTTATCATGAAACATCTCTGCTTCGAGCACGCGTAGATATAACCGACTCATGTTTCATTGTAGACGTGCATATGCTAATCGACAAAACAAAGATTAACGAGTAATGGGAGCCTCAAATTCAAGATTAGGGGAAGACAAAGCCCTCGAGCTTTGTCGTTGGCGCAAGAAATTGATCAAACAAGCACTTAATGGGAGATGTTCTCTTGCAGCTGCTCACCTTAGTTATATAGAAGAATTGCAAATGGTAGGATCTGCTTTAAGGAGATTCATAGAGTCTGAGGCTCAAGTTGAAGGTTTTGAGTATCCTTCAACTAGTGCCAATGCTCCGATCGAGCACTCTGTTGCTCGATCATCTTTCTCGTCTCGTCCTATGAGATTTAAAGGCGCACCTTCTAGAATAATCGAAGAAAAGCCTCCTCTGCCTCTTGTGGTGTCATCCTTTGAAGCTCGTTCGGATGCCCCGCCTTGGGATTATTTTGGCCTTTTACATGCGATGAACGATCACGTTCCAACGCAAGAACAGGGGATTCTTGATTTGGAAGATGTGGAAAAGAAGTTATCTTCACCTAAGATGGAAAAATCTGAGGATTCGGAGGATGAATTTGATGAGCCCCCCTCGGCCTCACTTGTTCGTAGTTTTCAAAATAGAGTTTCGAGTTTAGGTAATGTGAATGAAGCGAAGGGTGATGTTGTCGATGGCGATTCACCCATTGAGCCTTCGGAAAGTGTGATATCCGAGACGATTAACGCTCCGGATTTAAACGATGATAAGGTTAAAGAAATAGGAGAAAGCGAAGTTAAAGACAGGGTTGGAGCCAAGGACTTTTTCTCTAGTGTTAATGATGTCGAACAGCTTTTCGTTAAAGCATCTGAATCGGGAAAAGAAGTTCCACGAATGCTTGAAGCGAATAAATTCCATTCTTGTCAGATTTTCCATGGAAACGAACGTAAATCTCTGTTTCCCACATTCTTATTGTTCATGCTTTAAGTTAGTAATATTATGGTCTTTGCATTTTGGCAGGTGGATCAATAATATCTTCATCGTTGCTAAGATCGTGTTTCACTTGTGGGAAGGACCCGAGCGAGGTTCAACAAGGTACGTGAGATTTCAACATACTAATCTATATAATGGGACGAGAAAATGTATCAACAATTGGCAAATAGCTCAATTAAATGACTAGTTTTGTTATTTGAATCAAATAACTTATTGATATTTAATAATTTCAATGTCTAGAGGTGCTTCAGAATTCAGTGAAGTACTTGACTTGGCACAGGGCCACTTCGTCTCGTAATCTTGTAATAACGAACTCTGCTGAGGATATAAACGACCCAAATAACAATCTCTTTGACAACTTCTGTATGGTGTCTGGAAGTCATGCTTCGACCTTAGATAGGCTTTATGCATGGGAGAAAAAGCTGTTTGACGAAGTTAAGGTATTGTGGATCGTATTTTGATATAGAGATGTCGATATATATAGTTTTGTAACCACTTGTATTGAAGGTTGGTCAGGTACTTAAAAGTAATTTTGATGGGAAGTGCAAGCTTCTTCGATTGAAAGAGTCGGGAGGGAAGAATGCGGATAAGAATCGTGCTGCAGTTAAGAATTTGCATTCAAGAATCAGTGTTGCTGTTCATAGAATCAACTCTGTCTCAAAGACAATTGAAGATATTAGAGATAGGGAGCTTCAGCCACAACTTGAGGAGTTAATTGAAGGGTATGTAAAAAATTATGTTGCAATTTTTCTATGACAATTTTTTTTTGCTCATCTTCTCATATTGTTTGCTGATGACAGATTAAGGAAAATGTGGGAAATTATGGTGGAATTGCACAAACTTCAATTCCACATCATATCCATATCTCACATCCCTGCATCCACAAACACAAAAGTGCAATCAGATTCACAAAGACAAATCATCATCCATCTCGGGTACGAGCTCAGCTCATTATCATCAAGTTTCACGAAATGGATCAGCGCACAGAAAGTATATGTGGAAGCCATCGATAAGTGGCTCTGCAAGTGCTTTTGGCTACCACAGATTCCTTCAAAGAGGAACAAAAGGATGAGGCCTCGTCTCTTACGAAACCGGGGCCCTCCTATATACATGATATGTGGCGCTTGGTTACAAATGATCGATGAATTGCCATGTAAAGGAGTTTCCGATTCTATCAAGGAGTTGGCATCAGAGGTTGCTCGGTTTTTGCCCCGTCAAGATAAGAGCAAGGGCAAAGCTGGAACCAAAGATGATCCTAATAGTATGTTGGGAGACCAAGTTATCGAGGATCGGATGCCTCGTTTTCGGACAAGCTTGGCGGGTTTTCTTGGCCAGTTAAACAGCTTTGCAGAAAGTTCGTTGAAGATGTTCACTCAACTCCAGAAGTCCATCCAGGATGCCAAGACGAACGATGAACAATTCATGTCGCAACGAGCACAGGTTATAGTCTAAATTATACAACCCTATTGGTTTATATGGAAGGAAGCAATGGATAATACATGTGTAGTAGTCGTGATATATATCGAATCCAATTTGTCGATTTCTTATGGAGGCAACTTCAATGGAAAGTATATCAGAACTTTATGTCCCCTTGATTTCACTATAGTACTTATTAGTATTTTGCTTTGAAGTTGGCTTCGTAAATAACTCCATGTTGTGCTTTTAGTCAAAACTATCTGTATGTAGGAATAATGAAGAAATGACAAGATTATAGAAGAAGAACAACTTATGCTCGAAGAAATTAAGAAGCTCATCTACATATAGTCGAGGATGTAATCTATGCTACACCAAATAAATTTCATAAGAGCAGCCGCATTGAGCATTTTAAGAATGTTTTTAATATGTTATAAAAAATCCAAAAAAAATAATAATAATAAAGAAAAGGAAAAAAATTAGTTGATATGACACTCTCTCTTTCTGCAGATCGCTTTTTACACTTTCCTTCCTCTAAAATGCTCCTTTAAAATGTTTCAGCAGGAGAACTCTGCCAACTTCCTAAAACACTGCCAATAAAATTTATTTTTAAAAATATTACTTGTCACCTAAAAATACTCCTAAAACTATTGATGTGGATGCCCTAATGTATAATATCCACCCGCGTATTACATATATTCATATTCATATGATGGGTACTTAATTATGTGTATATAGGTAGCAGATGCTATATTTGTTAATTGATAATTTGTAATTCGAATTAAGAGTTTTTGAATGTCACCTAGAATTAGAAAATGTGTATTACACAAAAATATGAAGAGTAGTGTTTGTGTGCACTAAGTGCATGAAGATTCATGCAACTAGGCTCACGGGTCTGGTCGGGTCCAACTTGGATCCGCGTCCAAGTTTTTTTTTTAATTTATGACATTATCTTTATGTTTATCGAATATAACATTTATGTTTACCGAGTATAACCTTTATGTACAAATATCATAACCTTTAAGTAAAATTATTTATACTTTTTTCAGTATAAAAAAACATAATTAAAAATTATATAACAATTATATTAACTGAGTAAAACCTTTATGTTAAATTAGTATGACCTTTACATACATATATTGTAACCTTTAAGTGATATTACTTAAACTTTTTTCACTATAAAAATTCATATAGTATGACTTAACCTTTATGTTATAATAATTTAACATTTATATAATATTAATATAACTTTTATGTACAAATATCATAACTTTTATGTACTTAAAGAATAACATAATGTTATATTATTATAACAAAAATATTAAATTATTATGCATAAAGCATATAAGCAACATAAAAGTTTTGAAAGATATTATATGTTTGTCATATACTACAAAAGGTTATGCGAACATAACTAAAATGTTAGGTTCAACAAACTAAAAGATTAGGTTCGTTAAACTAAAATGTTAGACCAATATAACTGCAGAACTAGGTTTTGAGCTAGGGTTTGAACGCTTGAGTGCGCATGAGGCGCACGTGGGACGCATGAAATGCATCCCAGGTCAAGTCGATCAGATTGCATGGATCTAGAATTTATGCACCTACATCAGAAACATTTGTGAAATATGACTATAATGTTGTAGTTAATTTAATATTGTAATAAATTCCAATTATAGATTCCTATGGTTCCTTTACATGATTGTGGTATTGAAGGGAGTGAAACTCTAATTTGAAGTGAAAATGAAGAAACTTGGAGAATATGAGGTGAATTTTGAAGACAAAAGAATTGAAATTAAGGCTCTTTTTTTAAAGGGGAATGAATTTGGGGATTTTTGTGAAAATAGTCCCAATTTTTTGTTATTTAGCCAAATTATAAAACGCAAAAAATGAAAGTATGACTTTTTAAATGGAATAGCACCATGATGCAAATGACGTCGTTTTATGGTTGAACGTCAATTTCAGAAGAAACACTACTTCTTTATCTACGTTTTTCATATTTATGTATTGCATCTTTACTTTTTAATAGTTGAGGAGAGAGATCAATCAAGTAGCATACGTGTCATCATCTTGTGAGTTGTCAGTAGTTTGATAGGATTCAGATCGCATGAGAGGAGCAGAGATGTTGTATTCAGTATTGGATTGAATGATAATAGTGTAGAATAAGGAATATAAGATACGCTAGAGATTTGCACATATCTTGTTTTTTATTATTTTATTCTTTCCATGTTCACACATGTTGTATTTGTACTCTCCTATATATATAGTGGAATAACCCCTCACCAATTCACGGTGAACCAAATATTCATTCTCACATGGTATCAGCCAGAACAAACCCTAACCTACTCTGACATATTTTCTTTCCGCAGATTTCCCTCCTCTGTAATCTCTCTCCCACTTACTGCCGTCATTTTTTACCACTTGCTTTCTCCATCTTCTTCCACTTTCAATTTCTGTGCAGCGTTCTTTTCCTTCCTTCTTCTTATGGAATCTGATAGTATTCCTCTTGCTACTTTACTCCATATGATGACGATTAAATTATCGTCTAATAATTTTCTCATTTGAAAGCACCAGGCGGTTTTGGTGCTTCGCTGTGATAACCTCCTTTCCATCGTCGATGGTTCAGAGCCTGCCCCACCATCCACCGTCACGACCGGCGACAGCACCATCGATAATCCCGATCGTTTCACTTGGCAAAAGCGCCATGATCGTGCGCTGAGTTTGCTCCTTTCGTCCCTCACGGAAGAATCTATGGCCGAGGTGCTCGGCCTCACGTCCGCACACAATGTTTGGGCGGCCTTGGAAGCCACTTTCTGTCCCTCGACAGAGTCCCGTGCGCAACAACTACGGGACAAGTTGCATATTCTGAAGCGTGGCACATCCACTGTTACTGACTTTGCACGACAATTTAATGCTTTTTGTCATCAGTTGGCGGCAGTCGGTGCATCTGTCGCCGATACTGACAAAACCCGGTGGTTCTTACGCGGCCTTGGGACTCAATTTCGGACATTTACGGATGTCCATCTTGCTCTCTGTCCTTCCCTAAATTTTCGAGATTTGGTTTCATGCGCAAAGGACCATGAGTTGCGCAACAAAATAACAGATTCTAATTATGGTTCATCTGTAGCTTTTTATGCAGGTAATAATCGACAGCCTACTCGCGGTGGTGGAGGCAGCCGCGGTGGCCGTCAGTCAACCCGTGGAGGAGGCAGTTCCCGCGGTGGCAGTAACTCTTGGATGTCCGACAGTCGCGGTGCTGACGGTCGTGGTCCTTACGGCCGCGATAATGACGGTTGTGGCTCCAATAGTCGCGGTTCCTCCTCCAACAATTCTGCCAATCAAAATGACTCTTGCCGTCAGTTTGTCCCTCGTTGTCAGATCTGTCGTGGCCCCCATTACGCCACAACATGCTCGGATCGCTACAAGGATCAACCCTCGTGAGATGCACATCTCGCCCAAGCCTTTGATGCTCAATGCTCTACATGTGACTGGTTCGTCGACACCGGCGCCTCTGCTCATATGACCTCCTCCACCGATGGCCTGGATGATTTCACCACTTATAATGGTAATGGCACCGTCACCGTAGGTAACGGTGATGCTCTTTCCATCTCTCATATTGGTTCTCGCAAAATTAATCATAGTTTACCATTGCTTGACATTTTAGTTGTCCCTCACATCACAAAAAATTTGTTATTTGTTAGTAAATTAACTCATGACTTGCCTGTCCAAGTGTCCTTTACTAATGATCTCTTTACTGTTCAGAACCGGAGGACAAAAGAAGTTCTCGCTAAGGGTAGGTGCAAGGATGGTTTGTATATCCTGGACAAAGCTTCTCCTGCATTGATTACTGCTCTTCATGCTAAGAATTCCAAGTCTTCGTTTGAACTTTGACACTCTAGATTAGGCCATACCTCTATTTCTGTTATTCATCTTTTACAAAAACTTGGATTGCTTTCTGTTACTTCTCTTTTGCCTAAACCTGTTATTTGTCCGTCTTGTCAATTAGCTAAAAGTAGGAAGTTACCATTTGACTTGAATGAAAAACGGGCCTTGCATGTTTTAGATCTTGTTCATTGTGATCTTTGGGGACCTTCTCCCATTACTTCATCTGATGGTTTTAGATACTATGCTTTATTTGTGGATGATTTTTCTCATTTTTCGTGGTTTTATCCTATGCGTGCAAAATCTGACTTTCTTAGGGTCTTACAACATTTTTATGCTCTTGTTTCTAATCAGTTCAACACTTCTGTTAAAATATTTCAGTCTGATGGTGGTATTGAGTTTACTAATAATGTTGTTCGCAATTTTTTTGCCACTAAAGGTGTCTTACAACGTTTCTCTTGTCCTTATACACCACAGCAGAATGGTCGTGCAGAACGCAAACATAGACATGTTACTGAAACAGACCTCTCTCTTTTAATTCATGCACATATTCCTCCTATGTTTTGGGTAGACGCTTTTTCTGCAGCTGTCTATATTATTAATCGTCTCCCCACTGCTGTTTTGTCTAACAAATCACCGTTTGAGTTGCTATTTCATTCCACACCTAATTACAATAATTTTAAGGTGTTCGGTTGTAGAGTGTTTCCTTATGTGCGCAATTATACTCCTCACAAACTTGCTCCCCGAAGTATTCCTTGTATTTTTCTCGGCTACAGTAGCACTCATAAAGGTTTTAAATGTTTTGATCCTACTACTAGTCGTACTTACATCACTCGTCACGCCCAGTTTGATGAATCCATTTTTCCGAGTGGGCCTTGACACTACTAGTTCTCCTGCTAATGTTTTTTGATCTTCCAGGTGAGGACTCCACTTCGCCCATGCCTCCTAACTCTCGGTTGTCTCCTCCGTCCAATGGCTCAATCGACGTTAATCATTCCACATTACCGTGTCCAATTTGTCCGACGTCTCCAGCTCCTCCAGTTCCTCACGGACCACCTGAAGCTATTGAGCCCGAAGCTGATGTCGGTCCACAAGCTGTTGCCAACCTGCCGCCACAGCCAGATCAGCCTGCTCCTTTACTGCCGCTACCTCAACTTGCCCAACATCAACGACCTTTACCGTCATCTCATTCTTCGGCGCCTCCTACCACTTCCACTCATTCAATGCAAACAAGGGCCAAATCTGGAATTTTTAAGCCTAAATATTCTGTCGATTTAGCTTCCACTGCTCTACTAACTTCTCTATCTTCATCTGCAGAACTTAAAGGCTATCGTAGTGCGCTCAAGTCTCCCCACTAGCTAGCTGCAATGCGAGAGGAAATGGATGCGTTACACTCTAATGGGACATGGGACCTTGTACCGAGGCCAAATGATGACAATATTGTGGGTTCAAAATGGGTTTTTCGTATAAAATATAAGTCTGATGGCACCATTGATCGTTATAAGGCCCGGTTAATTGCTCAAGGATTTACTCAAATTCCTGGTTTCGACTTTACACATACATTCAGCCCCGTTGTTCGGGCTGCCACTGTCCGAGTTCTTCTAGCTTTAGCTGTTCATCATCGCTGGCCATTGCATCAATTGGATGTCAAGAATGCCTTCTTACATGGTGTTCTTGACAAACCAGTCTTTATGGCTCAACCTCCCGGGTTTGTTGATCCTCGATTCCCAAATCACGTGTGTAAACTCAAAACAACTCTTTACGGACTTCGTCAGGCCCCTAGAGCTTGGTTTAATCGTTTTAGCACGTTTCTCATATCTCTTGGTTTTATACGAAGTCGTTCTGACACTTCATTATTCTATATTCATAATTCTAAATTCTCAATTTTCTTACTTCTTTATGTGGATGACATTATTGTTACATGCACTAACTCTGCAGTCTTGCAATGTTTTATCAAACGTTTTAATACAGAATTCGCAGTAAAGGATCTTGGCGACCTCAATTATTTCATTGGCATTGAAATCTCGCTTACTTCCTCTGGTCTCTTTTTGGGCCAAGCGAAGTATGCTCATGACATTCTCAACAGAGCCAATCTCGTTGACTCTAAGCCTATTTCCACTCCACTATCTGTCGGAGAGTCCTTAGTCAGCACGGGTGACCCTTTTCATGATCCAACTCTGTACCGGTCATTAGTGGGCGCCCTACAGTACCTAACTATCACCAGACCAGATCTCTCTTATGCTATCAATCACGTCAGTCAATTCCTTCAAAATCCGACTATCGAACACTTTGCAGCAGTGAATCGCATTCTGCACTATGTCGAAGGTACTATACACTTTGGGCTAACTTTTCCTCACACGTCTGACCTCGACATCATTGCCTACTCCGACGCCGATTGGGCGCGTTGTGTTGAGACTCGACGGTCAACATATGGTTATTCTATATTTCTTGGTGGTGCATTAGTATCCTGGAGTGCTAAAAAGCAACCAACTGTTGCTCGCTCCAGTTGAAAATCCGAGTATAGGGCCTTGGCCAATAATGCTCAAGAAGTGATATGGCTTTCTCAACTTCTCTCTGAGCTTCGAATATCACTCCACTCTTGCCCACAGATCTTATGCGACAATAAGAGTGCTCTCTTTCTCAGTCAAAATCCTATAGCACATCGGCACGCCAAGCATATTGACATCGATTGTCATTTTGTGCGAGAACTTGTGGCTAGCAATCGCCTCGACACAAAATATGTGTCATCTCAATACCAACTTGCAGACATTTTCACCAAGAGCTTGCCTCGTCCTACTTTCGAGCTTCTTCGATCCAAGCTTCGTGTCGACCTAAACCCCACACTCCGCTTGAGGGGGTAATAGCGTAGAATAAGGAATAGAAGATACGCTAGAGATTTGCACATATCTTGTTTTTTATTATTTTATTCTTTCCATGTTCACACATGTTGTATTTGTACTCTCCTATATATATAGTGGAAAACCCCTCACCAATTCACGGTGAACCAAATATTCATTCTCACAAATGATGTAATTCATTATGGATATGAATGAATGAAATATCTCTCTCTGCTAAAACCCTCTCTTCTTCTCTCTGTTCTCCCCTTTTCTTGCATACTCCCTATTTTAATCTCCTTATTTCTGTATTTGGTTCATAACATTTTTCCTTAAAGAAATTAAGATTCGGTAATTTTTCGTTAAATATGGACGAAAACTTTGTGAACGAAAACTTGATGGAAGGAGTCTAATGTGCTAATTTTTTAAAACATTGAGTATCAATTTTCCAAGTCGCATAGGTATTAAAATTGTAATTTAGCCATAGAAAAACATTGAAACCCATAGAAACTCACATTAGATACGGAAAAAGAATATCAAATTAGATGGATTTTAAACAGAGGGGTAATAAATTCACTCACAAGGAATGTTCGTATAACATTATGTTTTATAAAGTGATTGGAATTTGATAACTATATAAGAAGTATTAAAGTGCACAGGCGAAGAGCAGTCTTACCCTGATATACAGATTGTTGGTCCCAAGTGGTCAGAGATTTAGAGGGGGTGAATGAACCTCTATCAAATTTTAAATTTTAAAACTTTCTATTGAACAAGTTGCTGATATTCTAGACAGAATACAACAACTCTTCAGAAATCAGTAAGCTGGCAGTATGCTTATTCAACTTACTCAACTTACTGTTTCTTTATCATAGTATGCAGCGAAAAATATAACGATAGAGTTTCTGTTTGTAAAACGTTTTCTTTTCACAAGTATGATTTTATCAAATTACTTTTAACAATATGAGCAAGATAGATATGCAGTATGCAACAAGCAAGAAAACAATAAAAACACACAAGGGTTTTATATTGGTTCGAAGGTGGTGTAACTCTTCTACGTCCACTCTTCTCACTTGCAAAGGAGGAATTCAACTAGGTCAGTTTGCTTTACAAGTCTCGACTTTACAAACCTCTTCCTAAAGAGTTAACACCTACTAGAATCTGAGATTCCTAGGCTCGCTCCCACACAGGGTACAAACTCACATAATTAACAGCCTTACACAAAAGCTTAAACATTTAGAGAGGATTTCAAATCCTTCCCTCTAAGGACACCTCTAAAATAGCCTAGCACACAACAAATAGGTTAAAAAGATATGGTCTTCAACTGGTGCGTGCGAAGTCAGCCTTTAGAATTTGATAAGCTTGAGATCTTGGCTTAACTGCTTCGCGAAGGCTGAGTGATTGGAAAGCTCGAGATTAGCTTTAAAAAGTTGAATGCTTGAAAACTTGTTTGCTTGAATATTCAGAATTCCAATTGTCTTCTTCAGTCGACTTGGCCTTCTATTTATAGATGTCGAAAATACATCCGTTGAAGGGAGATGTACTTCATCTTTAATTCAAAAATGATCTTTTTTGATACGCGCATTGAAAAACTGGGGATATAGGGCATGTCCTACTCTGCTCTGCATTAATGGCGTCACTCCTCGGCAACAGTGCTTTTGCAGGTGCGCGGTCCAAATGGCATCACCCTATTGGTCAGGTGCTAACTTTCATTTACCGGTTACTTTGATATAACAACAACCTCGTACTGCATTCAATATATTCCTCGTACTGCATTGAATGAGTTAGGACATCTTCCTGATCCTTCTTTAGGTTGCAGTAACTACTTCTTGTCCTTCCCAGCTTACTGATTTTGAGACAGCTTCCTATTTCAGAATTCTGCAGTGTGCCTCGAGTTTTCCTTACTGATGTATGTTGCTTATTGATCCAGCTTCCTGATCCTGCTGACCGTTTACTGATCCTTCTTACTGAAAATCAGCATTCTTAACATCTTCTCGTATAGAATCCTGCTAGCATCAAAAGCTTCCTACTTCTGATCTTTCCAAAATCTCAAACAAAACTACAGAAAGACTATCTTGCAAAGTTAAAATCCACTTAAACAACGTGGAAAAATTGGGTACTCTAATTCCTTATCTAATTACATTTGTCTCATCAAAATCAATCGGAAATATCCCAACACAGATGCATGCCAAATGCAAACATAATCTATATTGTCAAACTAATGCTCTATATGGATATGATTGTTGTGTGTATATATATATACTAGTAAAAAACATGTGCATTGCACGTGGAGATACCAATTTTTTAGATTTTTTTTGTTGATTACGTAGTTGTTTTTTCCTTCATTTATTGATCTTTAATATTTTATTGAAGTGTATTTAAATTATTTAACATTTGATTATTTTAAGTTTTTTTTAATTATTAGAGGAATCTTAACACAATAATATATTAAAAAATATATCAATAAATTATGAAAACTATAAATAATTAGGTATAAGTGTAATACATTGTGAAATCCAAATATAACAAAAATATGGGTTTGTGAGTCGTTAAGAAAATGGAAAAAATATTATAGGTGTACAAAAATTCTAGTTCCTCTAATCCTAAAAAGTTTAAATTTAGAAATAAAAAAAATCAAAATAATAATATGTATCGAAATTCTAAAACAAAATATTATAATTTCTAATTGGGCTCATAACTATATCTTGTCTTGCTTGATATTCTTCTCTGACTTAGTCTTCTATCTTTGTGGTTTGCTTAATAATTTTTTGATTGTATTATCCTCCTCATCGTTTGAGATGTGGATGTATTTCTTGTTTTTTTTCTTTGTAATTCTTCTTTTTTTCTTCGGTTCATCATCTGGTGTGTTGGTCATTGTTATTGTTGTGGTTATACTGTTAATTTATTTTCTCGTCTCTTATCTCCACAGATTCCATCTGTTATTTGGCTTCAGCTACTGCGCTCAATCTTCCACCTTCACTTTCATATTATAGTTTAGTGCAATTAGAAAATGGATCTCACTTGTTCCTTATAAGATCAACCGTTTGTGGTATTCAAATGTGTTTTGGCCCTGCATATGTTTTTTTGTTACATTTGTTGTTTTTTATTTTTGAAATCATTTTAAGTAAAGAATTTTTGATACCTTCTCAATGGACTTTAAGTAGTTTTCTATTGAGCATCCGACATATATTGATGTCGTGTCACCAAGCATTGTCATTGTTGGTCCCAAGTGGTCAGAGGTTCAGAGGGGGATGAATGAAACTTTATCGATTTTGAACTTTTTAAAATATTTTCTGTAAAACAGGTTTCTGATTCAAGAATGAATGCAGCAACCTGTCTCAGATCAGTAACCTGGCAAATGCAGTATAAGGTTTCTGATCCGGTATACAGTATGCACAGTGGAATAAATAGGATAGAGTTTTTGTTTGGAAAACCAGTTTTCTTTTGCAAGTATGCCGTTTGATAAAAACCTTATGCAATATGCTTATGATGTATGCAACAGAGTATAACAATGCAAAGCACAAAGATAAAAGCAAGTAAACACTTATGACTTATAGTGGTTCGAAGGTAGTGTAAGTCTTCTACGTCCACTCAACTCCTTCTCAGATGAGGAACTTCGTTAAGTCAGTTCGATTTACAAGCCTCAACTTTACAAATCTCTTCCTAACAAGTTATACCTACAGAATCCCAGATTCTTAGGCCACAAACCCACATAGGGTACACAATCCCACACATGGCAAATAGCCTATATAAGACTATACACTTAGCAAGGATCCAATCCTATCAACTAAGTTACACCAACACAACCTAACACACACAACACAAATGGTTACAAGAGTAAAAGGTTCTTCAATTGTTGCGGTGAAGGCAGTCTTTAACTTGAATGCTCGAATGCTTGAGTTGACTGGTTTCGAAGGTTGAGTGACTGAGCAAAGGAAAGCTTATGGGAAAGCTTTGGAGTATTTTTGATTTTCCATTCGGCTATGCTCAGTGGTTTCTTCAGTCACTCCCACATTCTATATATAGAGGTAGGAAACGTATCAGTTGAAGAGAGATACTTCTCCATTTTGAATTTGAGCTCTGATCTCCAAAGATCTTCTCTGTGGTCGCATTAAATGCATCTGAGTTGCTTCTGACATGAGCATTTAATGCGATTGACATCTTTGATTTTCATGCAACGAGTAGCTACTCTAGTTGATAGATAGATTTGCTCTTATTTGAGTTGCATGGTCTTTCTCGTGTTAAGATAAAGGTAGCACTTGTCTTCCTGCAATAGATCCGTTGACTACTTCCTATCATCTCCTCAGGTTGCTGTAGCTTATTCTTGTTAGTTGTTTCCTGCCTGCTGCTTCCTGCACGCTTGCTGCTCCATCCATCTTGTTGTTCGCTGCTTGCTGCTACAGTCTTGTTCTCAGCATCCTGTTTGCTGCTTCATTCAGCTTACTTCTCATTTCAGCTTACTGCAACAACATGCTGCTCTTAGAAGATATCTTCCTAAATCTTCTAAGGTTGGTTTTCCTCTTATTACTTGGAAAACCATTACATGATCTCTTATAGATTCATGTATACAAGATGGAAACCTAAGCAAACTGTTCTTTTCTCATTACGCATACAGTTTTGTCTTATCAAGATAACTACTGAAATATCCCAACAGTCATTGTTGCTTGAAGATACCTTGTATCAACTCTTACTTCAACTACGTATCTACAATCAATGAATTCATATATGTTAAGTTGCATATCATTGCTCGTTTTATTTTGTGATTTATTAATTTCTAAAGCTAATTCAAAATAATAAAAAATGACAATCTTTGTGCGATTTAGGTAGAGGTGCTCAAACGGTTCGAACCGCCAGTTCGGAAAACCATGGAGGGCCAAACCGGAACTGAACCGTGGGGATTCCGGTTTCGGTTCCGATTTGTAAATCGCCGGTTCTAGTTCGAACCGCCGGTTTGGACAGTTTTTTTGTTTTTTTTAAAATTAAATTTGCATATAAATATTACAATTATTCATATATTACAAAATAAAAATATTTTTTGAGTAAATAATTTGATATAAATTAAAAATAGAACTTACATTTACAAGTTACAACAATACTACATTACAACTTATAAGTTACAATTTCAAAATTTAGAGATTACAATTTAAATACAACAAAATACAAACCATAAAACTAAAAAAATTACAACTTGTAATACAAATTAATAATAATAATAATCAATCCAACTTAAAATTAAAGAGTAAAATAAAATAAATACATAATATTATTTATATAAAATATAAATTTAAAAAAAATAGATAAATCGACGGTTTAACAGTCGGTTCGAATCGTCGGTTTACGATTCGAAATATACCCGAATCGAAACTGAATCGTCAAACCACGGTTCGCGGTTTCGATTTAGAATCGAAACCGGGTCAACGATTTTCCGAACCGTTGACCCGGTTCGGTTCCGATTTTCCGAACCAGATGAGCATCTCTAGATTTAAGTAGTTGTAGTTCTATCATTTTAAAATAATTGACATTATAAAAATAGAATTTGTATCAATTTATTTGTTGTCTTTAAATTCCAAGAAATGTTATTTCATACACATAATTATACCTATTAAATATTTTATTAAGCTACGTGAAACAATCTTAAACCAATATTAGTAATGGGCAAGTATTAATAAAAATTAATAAAAAGATACTAATTAGCAATTATTTGAAAATCCAAAAGTATTAGTAAAAATTTAAAAAATCAGTTTTTTAATAGCTAGTTGTGTTAGTTAATGTTTGAGAACATTCTTATTAAGTAAAACTCATGTTTCTAGCTTTGTTTAATGAATAAGATATCTTTAAATACAGAGTATGACCATTGCTGCTCTTAATATAAATGAAAATATTCTAATATTTTGTCTTGTCAATTTTAAATACGGATAAGTTTTTTAAAATTCTTTTTGAAGTTTTCAAATTGCAAGATAGTCTTTTACCCACAACCTAAATGATGAATTAGTTACACATACACATGCAAAGATAGACATATATGCTTATATATTTTTAGGAAGTACATATCTTCTTGTTCTTGCGAGAGTACATATCTTCTTGATCTTGCGAGATAATTTCCTCTGCATTATATCTTGATGTAGGTCTAGAAGCATTCAACAAGTTTAGAATATTTGTTGCAATTGTATGTATTTAAAAAATTAAATATATCTTAAAATATATATGTTCTCGAAATATTATAACATAAATATGTACCTTACTCTTTTTCATGCACATGTCCTTGTATGTGAACTTTATGAATGTTTTGGTGCCATCCTGTTTCACCTTTTGGGAATAGAAGAGGATATTGTAAACGGTCATAATAGCTGAATGAGTACTAACAATAATATCTCGTTCAAACTCGACATTATCATTATTACCCTCAATTCAAACAACTTCAACTTGATCTACTGTTGAAGCATTATAAACTCGCTAATCCAATCCCACATATTTTGTGATACAAAATTGTACATCATCTAGAGAAGAATGCTCTGTTAGTCTTCTAAAGATTTTGGCATACAGATTCTCTTCAAATATTTTAATAAGCTTCCGTACAATTCCTTCTGATACATGTGAATTAAGACACATTATATTCTCAATTTCATTTTTAGTATCAAAAAAATATAACTGAAAATAAGCTGGTTTGTCACGCCCCAAAACCTTTTAGTCAAAAATATCAGAGTTTTCTATTTGGGCGTAAAGAAAGAAGGGGAAAAAGACGTACATGAAATAAAATAGAAACATTTGAAAATAGAAAGGAGACGATTTTACAAAATATAAATCCCCGACGTTAAGCCGAAATAAAACATTTAACATACCAGCGGAAGATACATCAGGATCCATCATCCCAAAATCAACACAAGATTGTACTTTACAAAACGAGTTTTACAGAATCATTATTTAATTGTTATGAACCAACAAACTTAAAATACAACAGCCTAGATAGAGCACCATCATCCCTCTCTCTAAGGATCACCCTGCTCGCCATCACCTGTAACGTGAGTTACAGAATAGGGGGTGAGTGCGTGGAATATACTCGTGGGGATGAAATCCACCTCTTATAACATTTGATGGATAAATGAAACAGAATATACCAAATCGGCACCTAGTCACAACACGTAAAATGCACAGCACGTAATTCATAACCCACCCTCAGGTGCGGGTATTCCCCGACTTACCCCTACGAATCTCAGGTACGGGAATCACCCGACCCTACTC
The DNA here is from genome assembly GCA_946896805.1 of Scutellaria galericulata. Taxonomy (NCBI): domain Eukaryota; kingdom Viridiplantae; phylum Streptophyta; class Magnoliopsida; order Lamiales; family Lamiaceae; genus Scutellaria; species Scutellaria galericulata. The sequence continues at coordinate 10,440,060 of OX335787.1, read as the reverse complement.
AGCTCAGGTACGGGAATCACCCGACCCTACATATCTCAGGTACGAACATCGCCCGACCCTACGGAATCTCAGGTACAGGCATCACCTGACCCTACAACATCTCGGGTACGGGTATCTCCCGACCCTACGGAATCTCAGGTGCGGGCATCTCCCGACCCTACATAGGAATGAATGTGGACCCACGTCCTTTCACAGTATGACATGTACATGTAATCATATCATATAATCACAGCATTTAGTATTCCACCAATCATGCAGTAAGTAGGGAAAACTGTAAACAGATAAAGAGATAGAAATTACCCCCATCTTGTTCGGTGGTTACCACGTGAGTAGCTAGAACCGAAAGTCTGATAACCCAACACCTCACAGCTTAGTCCAACAAGTAGCCTACATAAGTTATATCGTTTCTTAGATCCTTAATAACGTATAATTAAAGCTGTAAAGGGTTCCGGCAGAAAAATGTTCGTTAACGATACGACGGGTCGAAAATACGGCATTACGTGCTCCGGGGCTCGCGAGCACCCGGCGTCGGGCGAAAACGAACCCGACGGCTCGCGCATCACCCGGCAGCTGCCGAGTTTCCTCAGCCACTCGGTCCCCGTCGCCCGCGCACGCTGGACCCCCGGTGCTCGCGCCCGCGCGCGCGCCCATCTCCCGGCACCCGGCGCACACCCGGCACCCGGCGCACACCCGACACGCACCCGACGCACAACCTGGCGCGCACCCGACGCACAACCCGGCGCGCACCTGACGCCCGACACACCACCACCAGCACCACTGCTGGCCTGCGGCTCCGGCGGCGGCGTCTCTGGCAGCGCTCCGGCGACGGCGGAAATTAAAAACGTAAAGGAAAAGAAAAGAAAGAGAACTTACGTGTTCGTGTCGCGAGCGTCGCTCGGGTCGTCGGCTTTGAAAACCTATAAGTTTTGAAAATTATGAGCCCCTATTTATAGATTTTGGAATTTACCTTTTTACCGTTGAAAAGTTACTATTTACCAAAAATATCTCAATTTACCTTTCATTAAAATATTATTTTTATTTTTACCTTTTATCAAAATTTTACCCTTTCCTTCGTCAGTCAAGCTACGGGTCTCCGATTGACCTCTAGTTTGTTTCTATTTTCTCGTTTTTCCGATACGAATCTCATGGTAAAATCATATTCTAGGTTCCATGTCACGAAAATTATACCCATCTAAAATCGGCGTTAACCATGTATCTGAAACGCACGTACCAAGTTAAACAGTCAAAACATACGCACGTAATTATTAAGTTAGGGTTCAAATATTTAATTATTCAATTATGCTCATTTTGATCCGGGGTGCTACAGATGGATAGATTAATTGGACATTAGAAACCTTGCAAAATATTAGAAAAGCCTACCACATACTATTCTTGGCCTTTATGGACTTCTGATCTGATCAAAATGATGAACGACAAAATTCACTCGTCAACTGTCAAACAAGTTAAATGAACAACAATTTTAGTGCATGGATTAGATTCAAATCATCAACTGTCAAACTTCAATAATGTATAATCAGTATTTATAACATGGATGAAACTTTAGAATGAGTGTGGACAGATTAAGTTGTCTAGACCTAATAGTGCAAATATTTTTCTAAACAATATTCCATAAGTTAACAAGCTAGCTTGACAAATATGGATGAATCTCAAAACTCATGTACTATTTTTTTTATATTTATTTATTTTTAATTTAATTGAAGGATATTCTTGTGATGTATATGCACGATCTGTATAGTAAATGCGTGTGTATATCATGGACAGATATGCATAAAATTGGTAGGATATAACAGGCAACTGTTGATACAATGGACTATATTTATTTAAAAATACTTGTAATTAAAATTTAAAAATTTAAAAACTTATTGTATATCATCGCATAAGCGAAGAAGTAAGAAAAATAAGCAAAGAACTGTACCTTATAAATTTAAATTACTTTCAACAATCGGATATGACTATGATCAGTATGAAGCAAGCAGGATGTTGTGTATAATACATGAAACAGTGAAAGTACACATAATTTTGTAACATAAGATCACCCAAGCAATCAGGCAGTGAACTGAGTTGACTTATGCTGCAATCCTACCATCTCATCAACATTGTAAAGACTGAGGTTTTTAAGGAGATATCTACCAACATTGTAAATATTCCATTATTAATCTTGTCAAAGTCCAAACAAAGATATGACAAATTTTGAAGCTTACAATAAGAGAACCAAGACATAGTCAACATACTGCATTTCCTTACACCCAACCTTTTGAGAGTGATGGCAATATGAGATATATATATAGAGTTTCAAGATTTGGAACATATTTGATCTCTCACCACCTTCTTTAACAACCCTTTCAGATTCGGTAAATAATTCAATATCAGAACCTCCAGTAATGGGAATACTGATTTTTGAACTCCTATTTCACCATCCTCATTGATATACTCCAATGAGGAAGATCTCCGACTGGTGGAAGATGTGTGCAATTTGGGCTGTTTTTTTATTTCCATCTTTGTCATCCAAAGAGGAAATTGTCCACCTTTGAATCCATATATCTTCAAAGTTTTCAAATTTATATGTGGTTCGAGAGCTAGAACCTTCTCATCATACATCATCTACTCTCACCTCCCCAATGTAACACCAAATCTCCAAGGTTTGGTTTCCCAACAAGCACTACTACAAATTCGCTGATTTCCAAAAAAAAAAGTGTTGTCGTATCCAGTGTTGTCGTAGGTGGGCGTTGATAGACAACGCACTAAAAAGTGTTGTCTTTTTCCGATACGACAACGCATAAAAACCGTTGCAGAAAAGTGTTGTCTTTTTTAACAAACTATTAAATATGACGCTGACATCATCGTAGAGCTGACACGTCAGCATGAGTCATCAACACGTCATCATATTAGTTGCCACGTCAGCATGACACATCATCACAGCATGACATGTCATCAACAACAATATTATGCGTTGGCCGGAAATCGAACCCAAGTGCCATGAAGGTACTCTCACCACTAGACTAGTGGTGTTTTATGTAATAATATTTTGCATATATTTTTTTATATCAATTTTTGATAATTTTCACTTTTCTATTATCACATATTTTTTTGTTAATTTTTATAAAGTACCATTAATACTTATTAATATAATTCATTGATTTTCAATTTTGATATAAAATGTGACTCAATTAAATACATATATTTTTATGTACATAGATTTATTCAATACCTAAAATAGAGAAAATTGGTAAAAATACACCATATATTATATTAAATACCTAAAATAGGGAAAATTGATAAAACACATAAATTATATTAAATATCTAAAAATCAACAAATAAAGAAAAAAAATATTTTTAGACATTGAAAAGTAAAAAAAAATTAAAAATATTATTTAATATAATATATAAAATCTGAAATTTCATTTAAATAATTAGAAAAATATTTTAAATTATCTAAATACACATAAGAAATCTAGAAAATAAAATGTTAAAATAACGCAACAATAAACTTATTATGAAATTATTAAAATTAATTTTCAAATTTTAAATTTAACAAATAAAATTTACAATACTTATTAAGTAAATATAATAAGTTCAAAATAAATATTTCAAAAATCATAACTTATCTTCAATTACGTACTAAAACCTATGTTTAATAATAATAATAATAATAATAGGAACTTATGTTTACTATATTAACTAATGACATAAACTTTCATAATAAGAAATAAATTATTTATTATAGTTATTAATTTTTTTTATAGTATTTTGAAATATTTATAAACCAACAATTAAAAAATTTAGCACGATAGATATTTGTAATTGGAAAATTATCTCTAAATATCAAAAAAAAAATCGATTAAATGGTGAAAAGTAAAATAATTAATAAAATCTTTAAAATTCTTTTACAAAATAGAAATATTAATAAAAAAATTTATAATTAGAATTTATAATCTTAAATAACAAGAAAAAAAATTTGTCTTTATTTGTTGATTGTTAGATGTTTAATATGATTTATGTTATTTGTAAATAAAATTTCTAATTTTAATAAATTTTTATATTTAATTAAATAATATTTTAAAATTTAAAATATAGTTTTTCAGAATTTCTATTTTTATTATTTAAATAATATTCTGATTTTTTAAATAATATTATAATATAAGATAACATCAAAAATAATTAAACTTTTCAAATATAATTTAATTAAAAAACAATTAATTTAATTAAATTTTTTTAATAAAGACAACGCTTTTGAAAGACAACACATAAAAGGGTTGTCTTTTAGTTAAAAAATCCGCTAAAAGACAACACATAAAGAGCGTTGCATAAAAGGGTTGCATAAAGATAACGCTTTTTAAAAAAGCGTTGCAAAAAAGTGTTGTCTATTAGCGAAATAAAAGCTGAAGGACAACACAAAGCGTTGCAAAAAACCGTTGTCTATTAGCGAAAAAAAGCGCTGAAAGACAACACATAAAAAAGTGTTGCAAAAAAGTGTTGTCTATTAACGAAAAAAAGCGCTGAAAGACAACACCTTGTGAAAAGCGTTGTCTTTCAGCGCTTTGTTCACACAAAGACAACGCTTTTCACAAAAAGTGTTGTAAAATGTTCAAAGACAACAAAAAGCGTTGTCTTTCCAGTGTTGTTGTTCATCGAATTTGTAGTAGTGAAGATTTGCTTTCCTTGGACTCATATGGTTTCGAACTCTCTCCAAATGCTTATTATCGAGTCTATCTCCAAGATTCAAGTGTTCTAATTCATCAAGATGATTGCCTATTTTGTCATCTACTATGAACAAACTCAATGTAATGAGAGAAGCTAATTCTCTAATCCTAGACGGCATATCACTCAATGTACTACATCCTTCTAAACATATATGACAGAAGATTAGTCATGCATCTAATGTTCTTAGGAAAACTCTTAAGTCTAACACAATTGGTCAAAATCAAAGTTTGCAAATTCCAAAGACCACAAAATGTATGAGGAAGAGAATGAATAAAAGAATGAGTCAAATCTAAGCACCTCAACTTGCCTATTGTACTAGGCAAACCTTCCTTATGTATCCATGTTAATTTTAGAATTCTCAAACGACTGTAGTTCATAATGGTGGTTGATGTGGTCACTTGCAGTGTAATACTTGAAGAACAAGTGTGATATTTAGAATATTTAGGTCTCCAATGTACCTCAATTATTTTATTGTTTGAAGCATTTGTGTAGCTTTCTTTCATTTCTACTCTAGGAATTTTGTTCTCCATGATGGATTTAGCCAAATCGTGAACTCCATGCATCTTAAAGGTAGTTTGTTTTTCACTTGAATGAACTTCTTGGAAAAATGATCTCGAAACCAGTTCTTTCCATATTTGATAACCAACATCCTCAACTTCCTGTTTTCCTTTAGAAGAAATGCATCCATGAGCCATTCAACGAAGGATCAAATCTTGCTTATTAATTTCAAATTCCCTTGGAAAGACAGCACAATAAACAAAACACTGTTTCAGTACAATAGGTAGATGACGATAACTCAATCTCAAGACGGGCAAGATTGAATTTTCTTCTTCTTCTGGAAGATTCCAAATTTCACTTTCTTTGACACGAATCCATTCATTTTCTTCTCTTTTAAATCGCAGAAGCCCTCCAAGAGCCTTAGCCGCTAAAGGAACACCAACACATTTCTTCACAATTTGTCTTCCTATATTTTCAAGATTAGGATGATGATGTTGTTGATCAATCTCTAGTCCAAACACTCTTAGCTTAAACAACAACCAACAATGCTCTTCCAATAACTCTTTCAAATTATAAGCTGGAAGTGTTCTCATGATATCTCCTACTTTCTGCAGACGTGTGGTGACGATAATTGAAGAACCTTTTGATACACAGGCTAAAGTACTTTTTAACTTAAACCAAGCTTCTTGATTCTCATTGCCTCCATCAAAATCTTCAGATCAAAATTATCAGAAACACAAACCCATAATTTGGTGTCAAAATGCTGACTTACCCTCTCATCATTGTAGATTATAGGCAACACAGAGAGTTGGCTATTACAATTCGGAATTTGGTTGAGCAACACATCCACAATCTTCTCTTTATCTTCATCCTTTCAATAGATGTGATCTGGCTCATTCACAATAGATCCCGTCTCGCGTCTTCAATCAACCTCGCTTGACCTTACTACATGTCACGCCCCATTTTTTTTCTTAAAATTTATCAGAGTTTTCTTTCGGGCGTGAAGAAAGAAGGGGAAAAAGACGTGCATGATATAAAATAGAAATCTTTGGAAACAGATAGGAGACAACTTTACAAATACAAATCCTCGGCTTCTAGCCGAAATAAAAACATTTAACATAGCAGCGGAAAAACATCATGATCCTTTACAAAGAAGATGAATAGATTAATTTTACAAACGATAAACATAGTTTTAAAAGACAAAACCGGAAAATGACACAGCTGATAAGACACCCCTCTCTCTACGCATCATGATCCTCTTCATCTCCTATAGTGTGAGTACAGAATAGGGGTGAGTGCGTTGAATACACTCGTGGGGATAATTTCATACATTAAAGTTCATTAAGCAATTATGTCATTTTAACATTTACGAATGCAACAATTAGACACAACATATATAATGCATTGCACATAAAATACGGACACACCACTCTAAGAGTACTCAACTAACATATGGTGCTTTTTACGGGCCACCAGTCCATCCAAAATGAGATCATGGACCTCCGTTCTGTTGGTGCTTTTTACGGGCCACCAGTCCATCCCTAACGTATGGTGCTTTTTTACGGGCCACCAGTCTATCCTTAACATGATTTTGGACATCCGTTCTCATTTAATATATTCATAATGTATGCATGTACATAATGATCACAACATATAATCACAACACGTTGAGTTCACCAGTTCATATATCAAATATGGAAAACAATAAACACATAGAGTTTTAGAAGTTACCCCCACCTTATTCGGTGGTTACCACGTGAGTAGCAAGTATCAAATAACGAGTATCTCAATGTTCAAACCAACTAGTAGCCTACATAAGTTACGGTGTTTCTTAGATCCTTAATAAGTATAATTAAAGCTATAAATGATTTCGGAGAAAATACGACAGATAAAGACGAGACAGATCGGAGGATCTAAAGATTGAAGTTGAAGAAACGAGAGTGGATGTTCAGTTCAATAGGCTGATAAGAAAGAGAGCGAGATTTGGGTCGCAACGGAAAACGAATGAGCTCAATCGGAGTTGAAACGAGCTCAAACGGAGCGTTTTAAGATTGATGGGTATTTTGGTAATTTTCGGAAAGGGTTGACTTTGACCGGGACCCCCGACTCCTGACGACTCGACGAAGACATTCGAAATGGACCGACGTATAAAAATGCTCACCGGCGTGGATACGGCGCGTACGGTGGCTCTCGGCGCACGCGCACAGCTCCCGACACGCGCGCCCAGCGCCCCTCGCCGCGCGTACCAGCGCGCACATCTCGCGCACGCCCGTGCGCCATTGTCCAGTAACGCGCACGGCCACGGCGCCCGCCTGTGCGCCAGTGCCCGGCGTTCCTCGGCAGCACGCGCCCACCCGCGCGCGCCCGCGCACCCCCCACCTGGGCTGCCGGCAACCCCAGCTCCGGTCGCCACCACCTCCGGCCACCACCGGCTCCGGCGGCTGTGAACAGTACTTCCGGCAGCCCCAACAACAACAACACACACACACACCTCACCACCTCCTTTTTCACCACCATCACGGCTTCGGCGGCGCCACCACCTTCGGCCGACAGCCCAACACCCCGGGAAGGTCAGCCACTACTCCGACGAAGGAGGGAAGAGAGAGAGAGAACAGAGGAGAGAGAAAGAGTGGAAAAAAAAGGGTTAGGGTTTTCCGGCGACATATTTGCCGTTTCCCGGCGAACGATACATCGGAATTGAAATCTGAAACCTATCCTAGACTCATCTTGATGAGACCTACGTTCTTTGCGAAAACCGGCCGAAACCGATAATGTTGAATTTTCCAACCACCGGCGCCGGAGACAGAAAACAGAGGAGAGAGAGAGAGAAGGAAGGAGAGAGAGACTTACGTGTTTTCGTCGCTTTAGGCTCGTTCGGAAAAACGGTGAAAAATGAATCGAAGGAGCTCCTATTTATAGATTTTGAAAAGTTACTATTCATCTAAATATCTTGTTTTACTATTCACCGAAAATATCTTTCGATTTTCCGAAACTTCATGGTTTGCCCTTTTTGTCGCCACTTGAGCTATGGGTCTCCGATTGACCTCTACTTCGTTTCTATCTTCTCGTTTTTCCATTACGCATCTAATGGTAAAATAAAAATCTATGTTCCGCAACTAGAAAATATATCCATCTAAATCATGTATTTAACACATATCTGAAACACACGTAATTAAGTCAAACAGTCAAGATTAACGCACATAATAATTCAATTAAGAGTTTAATATTTAATTATTCAATTATGCTTCATTTTTGGTCCGGGGCGCTACACTACAAACTGGCTTTCACACGATCTGCTGCAATAGCATCCAATTTCTCATTCTTCTTCCGATTTTGTGATTATACATAATTTTCTTGATAAAGTTAAATCTGCTGTTACCTTTGCTTCTTCAGTTTGGAGACTTCAGTGACACACTCATCCTGTATATCTTCAATCTCATAGGCAATATCACTAAGCTTACTCAGCCAATTCTGAATAGCTTTGCTTTGGAATTGCATGCTTATCTTCAGCATCTTCTAACACCTTTTGGATGGTGGTGACAGTGTTGGAAAGCTTTTCATTTCCTTATCCACTCCCAGAATCAATCCAATCTCTCCTTCAATTAGAGATGCTAAATTCTTTATCAGAACTTGAAGAAATGCCTCTGCCATAATGATGTCGAAATAATGCTAAAAGAATTTCGCAGTGATATATGTTAGGATTTTAAGTGCTATTATGGAGAATTTGATATGAATAAAAAATAAGAAACTAAGATTTGTTGACCTAGTTCGTCAAGAATGACTACGTCTAGAGACACTACCAAACCAGGAGTTGTACTAATTTTCGTGTGTTAACAAATATAATGAATCAATGGTTATTTATACCCAAAATTGGACCGTAGCCCTAAAAGCCCATTCATCTCGAAAAATTTGGATCGTCGTGTTCGTCGACGTGAAACAGACTATTAGGCTCCATAACCCAACAATATATTATAACCATATAAGAAAATTTATACTAGATAATTTTTTTTATTAAAGTATAGTATTATATTAAATTGTATTCTAATGTCTTTTTTTTTGTTTTTCGAAATCTTATCTATAGTTGTTTTTAACTAGCAGAATACACGTGGCACATGAGATATTAAAGATACATAAATTTATTTATTATGATAATTTAGTAGTTATTAATTGAAGCACTATATTTCAAGGTATAAGTTTCAATACTTACAATAATTTTCTTTAAAATCAATCAATAACTAGTTGAAATTATATATATATATATATATATATATATATATATATATATAAAAGGTTTATTGCAAATTATTAGTTGAACTATCCTGCGCTTTGAACTAAGATATATATATATATATTTTTTGGTTATCAATTTCCAAAAAAATAATTATATTTGAAATTATTGTATATAATTTGTTTCGGTAAGTTTTTATACAGTTTAAATATTTATATCTAATATGTATGATTATTTGGAGTAAAATATGAGCTTTACATTATTTTATGCAAATATAAATATTTTCGTAATTAAAATTAAGAAAAACTATTTTTATTTTGTTTGTTAAGTTATATATAGATTCTATTTACGGTTTCAATCCTCTCGAACCCCATGTATTGATTTTAGTCATATAACTACTTATGGCATTTTTATTTTTGCTTCTTGCTACTACCTACTTATTCGAACATGTCTTATGGATGATCTGTGAATGCTCATTGTAGTTGGAAAGTCATCATTCACCAATTTGCAAATATCCACCTCATAATTTTTGTAATATGTAAGTTTCTAATTCATTACACATTTATTTGGTCATTCTATATTTACTTGAGTAATTTTTGGAATTTAATTTGTTATTTTATATTATTTAAATGAATTTCATATTTTAATTATAATTTTCAAACTTATTAAAATTAGATTTTGATATTTTCTGCTTCAAATCAACTATCATATTTTTTACAAGAAATATTGAAAATAATTAATTAATTTAAAGTAAAGAAAATAAATAATAACTAAAATATATACTCACTTTTCAAAACAAGAGTCTTATTTCTCTAATGTACAATTTTTTTTTTTTTTTGAGAACTTATTGTCATAAAGCTTTTACTGTTGCTATTTCTCAAATACAAGAACCTTAGACCTATAAGCAGGCTTGTATAGATATTAACTGGCAGCACACCATGGCAAAACACACACTTGGACTCTTGTTGATTTACATAAAAATAAACACTGCATAGGTTGTAAATGAGTATAGAAGAGTAAAATACAAAGCTGATGATACTATAAAAAGATATAAAACAAGACTTGTTGCAAAAGGCTACAAGAAGCTGGAATAGATTACTTTTTGACACCTTTTCACCTGTAGTTATAATCACAACTGTGAAAGTTCTTCTTGCTATAGCAGTGGCCAGGGATTGGTGTATTCAATAAGATGTTAATAATGCTTTCTTTCTTAATGATTTAATTGAAGAAGTGTATATGCTACCACCACTAGCATATTGTTCTTTAGGAGAAACAAGAGTTTATAAACTAAATAAAAGCTTCAGGGCTGGTCCTAGGGGTTGCGACAAGTCCCGTCGCACAGGGCTCCCGTCGGCGAGGGCCCCCATTCTTTATATATATATATATATATATATATATATAGTTTTATATATATTTATCATAATGTGCTAATTGAACAAAGTTATCAAGTGCCTAATTGGTTATTAGGTGCTGAATAAGGCTCCTCCAAGCAGCAGGTATTATGTTTGAATACTCATCTTGTGTTGCATTTAAATTTTTCCTTTCTTTTTTATTAAAATCACTAACCTACCCCCTACTTAAAATTAAAAAAAAATTCGCAAAGAATGAATTGTTTTCCTAATTCATTCATTGCATACAAAATATACTTAAAATAATATTTTTTTTTTGCAAAGAATGAATTGTTTTCCTAATTCATTCATTGCATACAAAATAGTGTTAACTATTCCAGTGACGATTGCATATGTGGAGATAAGTTTTTTCTAGATTGAAGTTGTTGAAATCTTGTTTTGAGATCGACCATGACCCAAACAAGACCGAATGCATTATCTTTGATTTCAATCGAGAGTGAATTTTTAGAACAATCGATTATGAAAAATTGATTGACGACTTTGCTATTAAAAATTCAAGGAGGTCAATTTTTCATAGTTGATTTCGTTAGGAATTTTTTTCGATATTAATGAAGTTGAACTAGTTTTTTGGAAGTTTAATTTGTTCATTTGACGTAATTTGAAACATTAATACCAAAACATGATGTTTTTATTATTATTTTGTTTCTATATAAAATGTATCGTCAATATAATATGGTTCACTTAATTAATTTGGATATTTCTTGAAAATAATTTAGAGCCCAATTTTATCTTCACACAGAACCTCCCAAGATGCTAGACGGCCTATACAGCTTATATGGATTAAAACAAGCATGGTTTATCTGACTTCCCTTTTCACTAAAGAGTGTTCTACCTAATTTACCGTTCTATTAGTGTATGTAGATGATATATTACTAACACTAGCGGTCCACCCGCGCAATGCACAGTTTATTATTTATTGTGTTAATATTTACAAATTGTAATAATATAATGTAGTTGCATAAACTAACAGATTATTCATAACATCTTTTAATATTTTAATTTAAAACATGTACCATATACAAATGATTTTTCATATTACTCATGTGCGTTGCACGAATTGTCATATAACTTTAATAATTTTAAGTGTTAATTTTATTTTTAAACATTTTATTTTATTTGTTGATTTATATTTTCGTCAAATTAAAAATATTATATACAGTAATATTTCCTTCAATCATAATAACTAATCTTTCCTTTTATATTTTTTATAATTTGTATATTCCACTCTCATACTTGAATTATCATATATAGTTTTCTTACGTCATTTCTTCATTTCTCTCTCACAAAATTATTTGTTCAATTTGTGTTTAGTGTACAAAGACAATTTGATGGGATCTCCTTAGATAAAGATATGAGACGATAAGATGTGAAATAACTTTTTTTACCTTTGAATGTTTAGCAAATCTTGTATTCTTTCATTTTTTTAGTTTTATATAGATTTGAGAAATCATTATATTTACCATTTTTTATGGTTATTTTTTTCTTTAGACAATAAGATCAGGAATAATTTTTCTACCTTTGAATGTTTAGCAAATCTTGTATTCTTTCATTTTTTTTAGTTTTATATAGATTGGAGAAATAATTATATTTACAGTTTTCTCTTGTTTTTTTTCTTCATTTTTTGTATATCTTTTTTTTCCCATTAATTATCTATACATTTCTCTTTTGTTGAGAAATCACTATATTTTTCTCCATTTTTTAGTTTTACATAATTTTGAGAAATCAATGTATCTCTTCTCTTCATCTCTTAGCTTTATATGGATTATAGAATAGCTTCTAAAGTAAGATTGATATTTTATTTATTCTTATTAAATAATAGCTTATCAAGGAAGATTTAATTTTTTTAATTGACATGACACTTTTAGGCGGGAAAGTGACAATCTTGTAATTTTTGCCAACTTTCTTACTTTAATATATAGTATAGATGAAAAGTACTCAGGAGATTAACAAGGTAAAAGCATATCTTGACAAACAATTCACCATAGAAGATCTTGGAATTTTAAAATATGAGTTAGTCTCATGTGCACCAATTGCATGTATCTAGATATATGCAATTAGATCGATCCAACCTGCGCATTTTTGGGTTCTTTTTTATTTATGTGCTACCTTTATATTATATTAGTATGAATTTTATGTACAAATATTTTTACATTTATGTATTTTAACTTCACAAAAAAGTAAAAAATTTCAACACAATTTGTACATATATATGTTTATGTGATATTACTTATACATTTATATTAACATAGTCATACATTTATATAATATATAATGATGCAACTAACATAACTAAATATATAACTAGCATAACTAAATAGTATAAAAAGAATTACATAAATATATGATTATATTGATATAAAGGTATATGTAATATTACATAAAGGTATGAGTAACGTCACATAAATGTTGATCCAAAAATGAGCTGAAAATAATTATTTTGGAATACAGATTTACATAAAGATTATGATATTTAAACATAACGGTCATACTAATAAAGGTAACACATGAATAAAATAAAATAAAAAACTAAAAGTACATGGATCTGGGTTGGGTTAACCTAGTTGTATGGATAACCGGTGCACATGAGAATTTGTGTTAAATTATATATAGGATATTGAAGTGGCTATAAATGATAAAGGTATTCAACTTTGTCAAAAAAAAACTTTGGATCTATTAAATGATTTTGGATATCTTAGTAATAGGCCATGTTCCACTCCTATGATTCTAAATAGACATTCATTTCTGAAGATTCAAAGTTGCTAACAAATCTAACATCTTATTGAAAGGTAGTAGGTAAGCTTTTATATCTCATTATTACAAGGCCTGATGTATCTTATGTTGTTCCACTAACACAATTCATGAGCAAAGCCATCTGAGGCTCATTTATCAGTTGTACATAGGCTTCTCAGATACTTAAAAGCTAATCCATGACAAGACATTTTCTACTCAGCAAAATGCAACTTCAAGCTACAAGGATTCATAGATTGTGATTGGGGCTACATGTGATTACAAGAAGTGGTTATGCAATCTGCCTAGAGAATCTCTGGTCTCTTGGAAGTCTAAAAAAACAAACAGTACAAAAAACATGCGACATACCGACGGAAATCACCAATGGAATACTAAAGGAAAAACGTCGCTAGAAGCAAGAAAAAAATATAAGATTTGCCGACGGATCATCGATGGAAGTCCATCAGTAAATACCGACGACAAAAAATCCATCGGGAAATACATTTCCCGATGCATTCACCGACGGATTACTGACGGAACATTTCATCGCAAATAGATGTAAAAATGATGTTGTTTTTGTTGCCATCGAATTCCAAGAAGCAACGACGTCGTTTTGTCTTAAAAGGACGACGGTACAGTCCGTCGGTAAAGTAAACGACATTGTTTTATTTTTTATTTACCGACGGAATTCCATTGGTAACCTGGAAATGAAATATTCGTCGGTATTATGTCGGGAAAACCTAAATTTAGGGTATTTTAATACTTTTTTTGATAATTTATGGTGTCTTTTGATATATATAGCTTATCTTAATGTATATAATTAATTATCTTGTAATTATCACAATTATATAATTTTATTATTTATGTTCGAACAATTTATTTTACATATGTCAGTATATTTTTCGAACATGTATATCATGAACCCATTTAATTAATGAGGTAGTTGTGTTCGATTAATTGAATTCATCTCATTTATAAAATTCAATTGTTCATATAATATAGCTAGCTAGGAATCAAAATATGTTTATGCACAAATATTTGGGAAAAAATCACTAAAGATTTGGAAAAATGGATCGCTAAATCCGTCGGAAATAAGTGTAAATGATGTCGTTTCCACTACCACCACTTTCCCTCTCTCTCTCGACCCACCACCATCAACTCTCCCACCCCCTCCGCCACCACTCTCCACCCACCTCTTTTTTTACGAAAACAAATTAGGACTCAATCAAGTTGTCGTCCTATATACGGCTGGCGTCCTTTGTACCGGTCATTTCGTCGATGTAAGGTACAAATACATCACATCTATCTTTTTATTAATTAAACAAATTATTGTTTTTTGCTTGTAAGTGATGTTTTAAATAAAATGATAATCCAATGTTGGAGATTTTTAGTTAGCATGAATTGAATTGGAGATTGTAGTTAGCATGAATTGGAGATTGTGCAATGTTGAATTTGATATTGAATTGGAATTGTTGAATGTTTAAGTTTGTATGAAATTCAAGTATCGTAGAATGTTATGGAGAATTCGAGAATCATTGAGTGTTAATAAATTATTGTGGAGAATATTGACCGTTGAGAATTGCATGCTGATCTTGTGCAGAGACGGAGAGAGTGAAAACTTGGGATTTTAATGCATGTCGAATTGCTGCCAAAATTTCTTTAAAATTTCCTGTATTTACTATTATATTTTTTATTGTTTTTTTATGTTTGTATATATTCTCGTATTTTTAAAATATATAGCTAGTCGAATCTCTCTTTAATTTATCACATGTATAAATAATGAATATATACTAAAAAACGTATCCTGATCTTTAACTATAATTTAATCTCAACAACTAATAGACATTCAGAAATAACACAATGTCCTCAAATCGTGAGTGGATGTATAATAGAGTAACCAACAGATATGTCAATGCTGAATTTATATGTGATGCATATCGAGAAAAATGTGTTCGATAATGTCTTCAACACTGTGTTGAATGTCAAAGGGAAAATGAAAGACGCTTCAAAAAGTAAGGATGAATTGAATGACATATATCGTAGACCCGAGTTGAAAAAAAATACTCTTACCAACAACTTTCCCAAAGCATGCTACAATTGATAAAGAATAGAGGAAAACATTGTTCGAATAGATCAAAGAGATAAAGTTCCCAGATGGTTATATGTCTAATATAGGAAGATGTATGGACATGTGAAAACTGAAAATGTTTGGAATGAAGTCTTATGATTGCCACGTATTTATGCAGAGATTATTCCCAATTGCATTTAAGAATATGCTCTCAGATCATGTATGGAAGCCCATTACTGAACTCGGTTTGTTCTTCAAAGATTTGACTTCTACGTCCATTCAAACTGAAGACATGGCCCGTCTTGATAGAGAAATTTCAGTGATAGTGTGTAAACTTGAGCTCGTGTTTCCACCGAGCTTCTTTGACTCTATGGAACATTTACCGATCCACTTGACATATGAAACAAAGATTGTTGGATCAGTCTAGTATAGGTGGATGTATCTGTTTGAACGATATCTTCACAAGTTGAAAAACAATGTGAGAAATAAAGCAAGAGTGGAAGGATCAATATGTAATGCATATTTGGTGCAAGAAGCCATCACCTTCTGTTCTTACTATTTTCTAGATCATGTTCTGACCAAATAAACCAATGTGCCTCGAAATGATGATGCTTGAATCAATTATTTGGATGATGTTGAAGGTAATCTGTCTATATTCAAGTATCCAGGTCGAGCATTTGGAAGAGGAGAAAGAAGATTTCTAATCGAACAAGAGCAGTTAGCGGCACATTCATATGTTTTGTTCAATTATGACGAAGTACAATCTTACATTGCGTGAATGATCATATTAATTATAATTATTATCATTTCATTTCTTTGCAAAAATTCTATACATATTTTTTTTCTAACTAATTTGTTTCTTCATGTAAAGTATATTCTTGGATGAGATTGCTCAAACTCAATCATATTTCTCATTAGCCAACACTAATGACATATTGGAAAAAAGATTTTCCTATTTGGTTCAACACATATGTAAGTTGTATTATATTTGAGGTCTTTCATTTTTTACTTTGAAATAGTAACAGTCTAGCTAATTACACGTCTAACCATCTCCATATAAATTTATTTCTATATGCATGTCTAATACATATATGTGCGCAATTCATCAAACAATATTCAAAATAAATTCATCAGAGATCTTGTTCTTAGTCCACTTTGTCGTGTGACGACGTATCATGACTATTATGTGAATGGATACAGATTTCACACAATAGCATATGGTTCATCAAAATCTACCACAAATAGTGGGATGTGCATAAAAGGGACTAATTATTGCATAGATGAGTCCGGTTACCATGGTATATTACAAGAGGTGGTTCAGTTAGATTGTCCAGATCTTCCAAAAAAGATGGTGGTATTATTCAAGTTACTACAAGAATTTGTGGAATAGACAACGCATGAAAGACAACACTTTTTGTTGTCTTTATACATTTAACAACCCTTTTTAAGAAAAGCGTTGTCTTTTCATCAAAAAAGTGCTGATAGACAATGCTTTTTAGAGTATTTTTTCACAATTTGCATATCAAAATATAGATGATGTTAATGCAATGTCTTGTCCATGTTCAAATTGTGGTAATCTTAGGAAATGGAAACATGTCATTGTTAGGTTGCATTTGTTAACTAAGGGAATTGATAAAACATATCATACATGGATGTGGCATGGGAAGAGATGTAAGTCAGGAATGTCTGCAAAAGATCATGATCAGTTTAGGGGAAATGAATATTATGGGGGAAAAGAAGAACCAATCGACATGGTACATGATGGATATGAATACACTAAACAAAATCCAAATGAATTTGGTAAATTGCTTGATGATGCAGAGAAACCTTTATATGATGGATGTTCAAATTTCACAAAGTTGTCTGTCATTGTGAAATTGTATAACTTAAAGATAAAATTTGGTTGGAGTGATAAAAGTTTTACTAACCTCCTTAGTTTAGTTAGGCAAATGCTTCCTCTAAAAAATGAATTGCCTTCATCTTTGTATGGTGCAAAGAAAACCTTGGTTGCATTAGGGATGGATTATGAGAAGATTCATGCATGTTCAAATGACTGTGTCCTGTATCGTAAGGAGTACAAGGACCTTACTAATTGTCCTAACTGTGGTATCTCAAGATGGAAAGTGGGAAAAGATTCCAAGATTTGTGAAGGAATTCCAGCAAAGGTCCTTTGGTACTTCCCACCTATTCCAAGGTTTCGAAGGATGTTTCGAAACAAGGAGATATCTAAGGACTTGACTTGGCATGCTGCTAATCGAGTAGTTGATGGTTATTTACGTCACCTAACTGATGCACCATCTTGGAAAGTAGTGGACCATAATTGGCATGAATTTGCCTCCGAGTCAAGAAATCTCAGATTGGCTCTATCTACAGATGGGATCAATCCTTTTAGTACGATGACTTCTACGTACAGTTGTTGGCCAGTAATGCTGATAACATATAATCTCCCTCTATGGTTGTGTATGAAACAGAAATTTATGATGCTCACTATGTTAATTGGTGGTCCCAAACAGCCGGGTAACAACATTGATGTTTATTTGTCACCCTTAATTGAGGACTTAAAACTCCTATGGGAAGTAGGTATTGAAACTTATGATAGTTTTCGAGATGAAAGCTTCCTACTTAGAGCAGTCTTGTTGTGGACCATCAATGACTTTCCAGCTTATGGAAACTTATCTGGCTGTACTATAAAAGGATATCATGCATGTCCTGTTTGTGGTGATAAAACTTACGTAAAAAGGCTGAAACATAGTAGGAAAATGTCGTTTATGGGTCACAGAAGGTGACTCCGTGCTAGTCATCCTTATCGAAGACAAAAGAAGTCATTTGATGGTAATCAAGAGTTTGACCCTGCACCAATACCATTGAGTGGTCGTGATGTTTTTAAGAGAGTAGCAGAAATCCATTGTACATGGGGCAAAAAGAGTTGTAAAAAACCATCAAAGCTCAATGAAGATAAGCCTTGTTGGAAGAAGAAATCAATTTTTTTTGAACTCGAGTATTGGCAACACTTACATGTGAGACATGTTCTGGATGTGATGCACATTGAGAAGAATGTGTGTGAAAGTCTAGTCGGTACATTACTTAACACTCTAGGTAAGACGAAAGATGGAATAACAGCTAGACTAGATCTTGTGGATATGAAAGTTAGAATGGATTTGGCCCCGAAGGTGGGTGACAAAAAAACTTTCTTGCCACCAGCTTATTACACACTAAGTAAACAAGAGAAAAGAATGGTTTGTAACTCTTTGATGGGAATTAAGGTCCCTACGGGTTACTCGTCTAATGTTAGAAATTTGGTATCAATGAACGATTTGAAGCTTGTTGGCCTGAAGTCTCATGATTGCCACACTTTAATGCAACAATTGCTTCCAATGGTTATACGTGGTGTTTTGCCTGATAATGTGAGACATGCAATCACTCGATTGTGCTTCTTTTTTAATGTGATATGCAGTAAAGTTGTAGAGGTCTCAAAGTTGGATGAAATTCAAAATGAGATTGTAACAACCTTGTGTTTACTTGAAAAATTCTCCCCTCCCTCGTTTTTTGATATCATGGTTCACCTAATGGTTCATCTTGTGCGAGAGGTAAAATTGTGTGGACCAGTCTGGTACAGATGGATGTATCCATTTGAGAGATACATGAAGGTCTTAAAAGGTTATGTGTGAAATCATAATCGTCCTGAAGGGTGTATTACTAAATGTTATATTGCCGAAGAGGCTGTGGAATTTTGTTCAAACTATCTTTCAAGTGTTCACACAATTGGAATCCCATCAAAAGATCGTCAAGTTATAATGACTAGGCCTTTATCAGCCATCAAAGCGATCCAAGCTAATCCGGACGATTTGAGACAAGCTGATCTCTATGTTTTGATAAATGACATTGAGATCGACCCATATATAAGGTGATCTCACTAACTCATGGAACCTTATATGTTACTAATCTCAAATGTCTCTAATTAAACTCTTTTTAGTGAACATATGTCGAGCCTAAAGGTAACTTTTGGAAGAAAGTCGGACAAACAACTCTTGGATGAGCATAACAAGACGTTTATTAATTGGATAAATGATCGAGTAAGTATTATAACATCTAACCTGTCATTTAGGACATTGTAATTTTCATCCTTACATTCATTACAACATGTTGAATTATAGGTTGCAGCAGAAATTGATCATTCCAATAGTGTAGTATCAGAAAAGTTAAAGATGATTGCAAGAGGTCCCTCCAAGGATGTGTTGAAGTACAGTAGTTACATGATTGATGGAGTTACCTATCATACGAGGGAGCGTGATAGTATACGAGTTGTTCAAAACTCGGGGGTCAGTTTAGTTGCAAAAACCATGCAAGTGGCTAGTGCAAAGGATAAAAATCTAGTAGTGACGGACATGGTGTATTATGGAGTTATTGAAGAGATATGGGAACTCCAATACCACAATTTTCGCATTCCAATGTTCAAATGTGATTGGATTGAGCACAATAATGGAATTAAAGTAGATGATCTTGGGTGTACAACAATAAACCTCAAGAGAATTGGATTCAAATCCAATCGGTTTATAATGGGTAGTCAAGCTAAACAAGTGTTCTACATTGAAGACCCTCGAGATCCTGCATGGCATGTTGTACTTTCAACACCTAGTAGAGAGTATTTTGATCACTTGAATGGTGATGATTTAGAAGAATGTAACATCCACCATCAATGTTTTACAAATGGGATGCCCCTTTAGATGTTGATGGTATAGATGAGAACGAAGCATCATGTGTGCGTGACGATTGTGATGGGATTTGGATTGATAATTGCACTTCCTAGTTTTTTAATTACCTTTTTGGTATATATTGTGAACTTACTATGTTTCTCTTATGTTATCCTAATGATCTGCTTAAGTATTTGCCAACTAACCTAATCTTCTTTTATTTTGCAGCTTCTAATCATGGTTTTTCATACGAGGGCTTCAGCAAAAGAAGACGAGACAATTGAGAAGGGTAAGACGAAACTCGGGAAAGATCCAAAGGTAGCCAGTTTTGATGAAGCTGATGAAGATTGCGGAAGTCAGGATAGTGAGTCTATGTCTAAAGGGAAGAGTACACGAACATCAAGAACGTCGAGGGGTCGTACTCATATGCATGCTCTAGCGATACAAAGAGCTCAATGTATCAAAAAGAAAGTCATGTTCAATTGCAAAGGTCAGCCTATTGGTCCAAATGGTGCTGAAATGCAGAGCTATATTGGAGTGTTAGCTCGAGAAAAGGTCAAAATCACAATTGATGATTGGAGGGAGGTGCTGACTGATGTCAAAGACTCGATATGGGAATCTGTTAATGTGAGTGTGCTTCTTTTATTTTGTTTTTTAATTAAATGTCAGTAATATTTTGGAAATACTTGATTCTAATTATTTGTATTTCATAGTTGTTGTTTGATGTTCCGCCATCATGGAGGAAGGGTTGTTTGTCATCGGCTAACCAAAAGTGGCGTCAATACAAGACAAGACTCACAAATAATTATGTTTTTAGCCAAGTACATGTGCCTGCAAAGTTGAATACTGCACCCTTGAATTCTGGAATTAACGCTCTTGATTGGAGTAATTTTGTGACCAATCACTTATCAGAAGAGTTCAAGGTACAATTCACTTAAGGATGCTTAATTGATAATTAACTTCATGGCTGTTTTATGAATGTTAATTAATCAACTGATGTAGACAAAGAGTGAGGAACAAAAGAAACAATGACGTCAATTGCAATATCCTTATAAGCTTGCTCGTAAAGGATATGCACGTTTGGCTGAAGAGATTGTAAGTATTTGAATTTTTATTATGTACTTATTGTATCTTCATTCTGGTATTTAACGCTTATTTTATATAATACGCTATTTTGAAGGCTGATGAATTGGACAATGATGATGAAATCAACAAAGCTATTTTATGGATTAAAGCAAGATTGCCTAAAGAAGGGGAAATACAAGAAGAGAGTTTAAAAGAAACAATTACGAAGATTGTGAGTTTTTTTATTGATACTTACCTTTAAAGCTAACACTCTCACTCTCTCTTACTTACCCTGGTGTCATTTATTGACATTTGTTTCTAATTTACTTTGAAGGACGAGTACATACAATAAAAAAGGGAGGGTAAGTTCAGCATTGCTGGAAAAAGGGATGACATCCTTGCCAAAACTCTTAATTCACAAGAACACACTGGACGTTTGAGGGGGACTGGAGGTCATGTCACTCCCTCGACTTATTATCATGTTTGTGGAAGTGATAGGTTGGATAAAGATCTGTTTTTACAAGAGCAAAAGAAGATAAATTTGGAACTCGATGCACTTGTAAAAAAATTGGAAGCATGATCTTGAAGAATGCACCTACTACTGGATTTGATAGAGAAGACAAGGGTAGCTGTTCCGTTAAAATCTCAAGTCCAGTTGTTAAGGAGGTGGAGACAGAGAAGGATGATAATGCTGGAATTCAGAAGAACTTGTTACGAAATGAAGACTCGGATGATGATCTCAAAGTTGAGAATGATAATTTGGCCATCAAAGGTAAAAAATTTCTTTCGATTTGTTACACTCTTTTCACTTATCAATTATACTTCTAAGTTAGACCAGTTTGAGTTTCAAACATGACAGTGGCCATTCGAGTGAGAAAAAAAAGCTTGTGTTTTCGATCTATAATTTATTTTATCTGTTCAATTTGATGTTGTCTTTGGATTTGTTTTGTTATCTCCTGTTTTTCTTTCTTGCGAGTGTGTATTCTACTTATTATTATTTATCTTTGGAATGCTGATTGTCAATGCAGTTTGCATCACTTGATTGTTAAGGAATACTTATCTTATGGTGTCTGGCTACATGATTTGATTTCCTTGTTAGGGGTGTAGTAATGCAAAATGAACTTTGCACTGATCAAGTGAGAACCAGACTCATTAAATGCTATTGGTTTGAAATTCTAAATGCTTGCCTAAAGAAAGAAATTGATAGATTAGAAAGACAACTCTTGCCTAATTTTGCATTTGAAGTTTGTTGGTGACCAAGTGAGAATGATTTTTGGAGAAAGCTTTTGATTTTAAAATCTGTAGTTACCAAATAAAAGAGAAAGAAAGATCTGTATCATAAGTCCATTGGTTAGGAAACTGAGAATATGCTTTTATGTTGTAAAAGTTTTTAATCTGATTTCATCAAAGATTTGCACAGTAATCAAGGTTGGATGTTATGTTTTTGTGAAATTATAGGTGTTGTCTTTTCATATTGGAAGCACTTTTTCATTTATAATGATTGCACACTGCTTGTTTTCCTCTATGTATATAACATCTGAAAGAGCAAATCAATCATGTGAACATTATTTAAATTGCAAAAGGTGGGTTTTGTCTTCTAATAACCTATTATATCAGTCTTGTTTCTTTGATTGTATAACAGTCTCGACATTACGATGATTGGATATATATGAATTATCTATATAACCTTACCTTATATTGTAGGGTGAACCAGTCGCATTAACCTTGGAATCACAAGCAAATATTGCTGCTTATAGCACAATTATCAAAGTGGCTGGAGGTAATCAATTTCTTCATGGTAATCCTTTACCTGAAAATTGCATGAGTGTGTCCATTGATCAAGTAGTAGATCACAATGCCTCTTTGCCTATTCCTGGAGAATGTAATAATATTGGTGAGGCGGTAGGATCTCATGTTGCTTGGCCACCGCATTTGATAAAACCTAAAGTGAAGGTAATACTATCATACGTCATCTCATATGAAATTAATTTTTTAATTAGATAGGATCATAGTTAGATGTCTACTTACACATCATGCTAATACAATGTATAGAAGCCTGGAAAGAAGAAACATGTGCCCAAAGACTTGCCTACTGTTGATCTATCCAGTGTGCCAAAGCCATTACATATGCTATATTGTTATACGAAGCTTGTTATTCAGAATAGGGGAAATGTAGAGATAGTGTTTGATCATGAAGTATTTGGCCGTGAATTCAAAATCTTTGTTAACATTGAAGATTTGGTTCCATTCTGTCAGTTGGAGCCTATCTCATACGTATGTGTGGTTGTTTATATGTGGTAAGTATTCCAGTCCATTTATTCAAGTTATCATGACTATTATTATTATTATTATTATTATTATTATTATTATTATTATTATTATTATTCCTTCGATCTTTAACATTGTGATTTTTTCCATTTTAACCATGGTGGTTAGGCATCTCTACAAAAGATTGCATAAAGAAAACAAGCTTCAAAATTACAGATTTGTGGATCCATATGAAATAGGGCATCTGCCATCAACCAAAGCTGATCAAGATTATAAAGAGAATGAGATGGAATGAAGGGGGCGTGCTCTAGCATAACGGTTGAGTGGTACATTACCTGGACAATTAGTTTTGGCACCTTGTAATGTAGGGTAAGTTTTCCTGACCTCTCTCACTAATTCTATATTATGATAACTTGACGTTTTGCTCACACAATTTTTTCTTATCTGTTAATTCCATAGATTCCATTGGATTCTAGCTGTCATCAACCCCCACAAGGAAATTGTTCATTTGTTGGACCCTCTTTATCATCGCTTGCATGATCAAACTTGGAAAAAAATTGTTGATTTGTAAGTTTCAATTTAATTTGTTCAGTCCACCTTGTGTTCGTTTATTGTTATGTCAGTTGTTTCACTACTAATAATTGGTCATGTGTTATAAAAGGCCTTGAGAATGTTCAATATTGAAATTGGAAAGAATGGAAAAAAGCAACCTACATGGGAGATAGTCAAGGTATGTACGGTAAAGATGTGCATAATCGTTGGTAATACTTATATATTTATTTTATCATCACCAAGATCATTTGATACTTATATATTGTAATGTAGGCCCCTTTGCAACCGGATACCAAACAATGCGGTTTTTTTGTGTTGTGGTACATGAAACAACTTGTACATAAAGGGGCAACGGGGGATATGGTTTCATTGCATTCAATTGTGAGTAACTAATAGTCATTTAAAGCTGTTAAGATTTTCTGTTTGCATGCCGTAAGTTTTTCCGGTTAATGGTCTTACTTTCGTTTCTCATACTTTACTATTATGCTTATCTATCTGGAATTTGGTGATAACTTCCTGTTAGTCTGTTTGTTAAAGGACTTATTTTTGTGAATTGTAGTTTGCATTTTGTTCAACGCCCATTGAAGTTGTCTGCTGGTGATTTTAGATTTAAATTACTGAATGTTATATATTGTAGGGTTATCATGTTAGTGGATGTAAATGATTACAGATGGTTTTAAGTCATGCAAGAAATGATTACAGATTAACATCTTGAATGCCTTTTTGTGCTTGCATAATTTTGTATAATTAGGTTTTTTCATAAGGAAGTTGACAATTCTATATATTCTTGTTTCAAAGTTTACACATCTTAAGTGTGAGAGGGATGAGATTGATGAAGTTCGTGTTGAATGGGTTGAATGCGTTCAAGAACATATCAATGGGTAGAATAAGGTGACTATTATATTTTAATTTGCAATGCTTTCTTTTGAATATGTATATACATATTTAATATTATCAGCAAGTTATAAGAGTCATAAATGTCTTATATCCCATTTGTGCTTGCATTTGGCAGGTTGTGGATAGCGTAGCTAGGTTGTGCAGCTCAAAGTTGGTCGGTGATTTGGATGTTGTTAAGGTTGTGAAGTCCCTCAAACAAACTAATCCATTTTGTTGTTGTTGGGGTTTGAATTTATATAAATAAACTAGATACATTTGAAGTGTGATGATAATTAGATATATATTTGACATATGTTTGGTCTGTTATGAGTTTGAACGGATATCCCATGCATATGTTTGAAGTGTTATGAGTTTGAAGGATTTATGAATCATATGTTTCACACTTATGGATGTTTATATGTTTAGAAAAATGCAATTTCATCTTAAATTATTATTATGAATTATTATATGATTGTAGGATACCAAATATATCTAATTTGGTAAAAAATATGTAAAAAAAAAGACAACACAAAAAAATGTTGTTAAAAAGAAATGACTACGCATAAATGTAGTTGTATATAAAAAGACAACGCTTTTTAAGCGTTGCAAATACAGTTGCTAAATTGAAAAATACAACACTTTTTTGCAACGGTTTTTTGTGTTGTCGTATATAGAAAAGACAACGCTTTTTTAAGCGTTGTAAATATTGTTGCCAAATTGGAAAATATAACGCTTTTCTGCAACAGTAAAAAACATTGTCGTATCTAGAAAAGACAACATTTTTAGTGCGTTGTCTATCAGCGCCCATCTACGACAACGTTTTTTTTTTTTGAAAGACAACGGACAAAGTCCGTTGTCTATCAGCGAAATTCTTGTAGTGAGTATGAGTGGTTTGATCCTTCCAACTTGGGCACTAGAATTCATCAAGACTACAAGCTCGTTGAAGTTAACCACAAACACAGATTCAATAAATATGAACCATTTTTGCTGACAATTCAAGCTAGTCAAGTCTACTACTGTACATACCCTATAGAAAAACGACGAAAAAGTGACTGGTGGGCTGCAAAGTCAAGTGTAGATCAGTTGTGGACGTTCCTTCCTCATCTACAAATAATATAGAAGAATTTGCTGAATCACCACCATTCCAAGAAGATGAGCTTCAAACGTACTCTTTCATTCAGATCGATAACGATCCACATAATTTGGCTGATACAAATGGGGGATTCGAAGAAATAATTAATGATAACGAAGATGATAATGACATCGAAAACGATGATGAAGATTTCTTGAAAGATAACTTACCATCTGAAGAAGACAATGATTCAGAAGAAGCTGAAAATGTATCTCACGATAGTAGTGATGATTGAAATAATGTACTACTATTCTTATTATGATTAATTTGTTGTATTAAACAAATAGTACTTCATTTGAACATTTTTATTACTTCAATACTTTTTATATAATCATATATATATATATATATATTAATTATTATAATATTCAAAATAATATATAATATTACTATAATATTTTCATAAAATGATCAATAACTAAATCATAAAACATAATTTGAATGCATATTAGGAAAAACAAAATAATTTTAAAAAATATTAAAAAAAATATCGATGGAAATAATCTGTCGGTAAAAGGTAGGTTTTTTTTATTTTTTTAATTATTTTAATCATTTCGTCATTATATTAAATCCAATTTTTCTTTCCTTTTTTTAAAAAAAAAATTTACTGATGAAAATATACCTACGGACTCAAAAATATATTGTCGTTAATTTTCAAGGAATTTCCACATTTTTTCCACAGAATTTCCACATTCTTTTTTTAATTCCGTTAGAAATATCGTCGATAACTTACTGACGGGCATAATTTTCCATCGACAATATTTTACTAACAAGTAATATTGCGATGAAATTTACCGACGACATATCAACTTCTACCGATGGAAATTTCCTTCGATAAATCGCCTGATTTTTATAGTGAAACCCAATTAGTAGATCATCAGCAGAAGCAAAATAAAAGGCCATAACTTACTCCACATGTGATGTAACGACTTTTATACAGGATCTTAAAGTCATACATACTCAACCAACCACTCTCTACACTGTCAGGTCAGCATACTATATAAGCTCACAACCCTATACTTAATGAGAAGCCCAAACACATCCAAACTGACTACCACTTCACAAGAGAAAAGATCAAGCAAAAGGTGATTCAACTTATTCAAATTCCTGGAGATCAGAACAGTACAGACCTTCTAACCAAATCCCTTGTACCTGCTATCTTCAATCAATTTAAGATCAAAATGGGACTTTCCAACATCCATCCCTATTTTGAGTGGGGTCACAAGAAGAAGAAAAGAACACACATCAAGAAATCAAGAAGTAGTTATATTTGTTATTTCAGTTAGTTTGTTCACTAGCCTGCCTAGCATTCCATCTCAATCTTTAAGCTTACTAGAATAGTATATATAGTCTCTAGATAGTTTCAAACTCTCATTAGATTCATTTGTAAAGTTCACTATACTCTCTCCAATCTTTCATCTTCTTCAAGGTAGAAAGTTTGTTTATGAAATCTTTTAACATTAAGTTTCAGTTTGTTAACTAATAATTTTTTATCAATACCATTATATCATCTCAATCTTGCCTTCTTCTCTTATTTTACTCATTTTCTACTATTAATTGTATTGTTTTATAGAAAGTGGTGCGTTTGAGATTACATATATATAAAGGATACAAACAACTCCACATGCAAAGAAGAAGAGAAGCTCATGCAATCAAGAAAAGGAAAAGAAGATATAACTAACTCAAAGTTAGTTACCAACAACAAGTTAGCTAATCAAGATTAGTTAGGAAAGGAGTTAGATAAAACTCTATATATAGATCCAAACTACACTTAATGTGATTATCTAGTTAACACTCTCTTTACGCAATACGATACAATCTTTCATCTCCTTCATTTCTCTTCAAGTTCTAGTGTTATCAACATGGTATCAGTTTAGGGTTTCGATTTTTTTCCTGGTTTCTCAACATTTTTTGCGATCTTCTTTGGTGTTTATCATCAAATTTCTTTTCTGATCGGTGTCTACCATTGATAATCTCTTTGGCATGGATTCTTCGACATCTGCTCCGGTTCCGGTGCAAAGTGATGCTTCGCGATCACAATCTGCTGCAGTTCGTGTAACACATCAGAATTTCTCATCACTTAATTCAATTCTTAATCCATTGTCGCCTCTGGCTCTTCATCCCAATGATGACACAACTGTTTCTATCGTTCTTGAACCGCTTAATGATTCGAATTATGTTTCATAGAGTCATGTAGTGAAGCGAGCTCTAAGTGTGAAGAACAAGTTAGCCTTAATTGATGGTTCTTTGGTTCCTCCAGGTGAAGATGACTTTATTCTTCATGCAGCATGGGTGCGAGTGAATGATCTTGTTTTGTTATGGATTTTGAATTTAGTTCAAAGTGATATTAAACAAACCTTAGAGTATTTCTGTTCTGCAAAAGAAGTTTGGGATGAATTGAAATTGAGGTATGCACGGTCTGATGGTCCTCGTGTATATCATCTTGAAAAGTCATTGAGTTCTATATCTCAAAGCAATCAGTCCTTGGTTACATACTATAACAGTTTCAAGGCATTATGGGATGAGTTTATCAGCTATAGGCCTTTCTTGAAGTGTAATTATGGAGCTATGATAAATTGTTCCTGTGATTTGATCCAGACAATGATGAAAACTCAAGAACAAGACTCTGTTATGAAGTTTTTGGTTGGTCTTGATGAGTCTTATGCATCAATTCGTAGTCAACTTCTATTGAGTTCCCTTTTGTCTTCTCTAGCCAAGGTTTACTCTCTATTGTTACAAGAAGAATCACAGAGAAGTTTATCTTCTTCTCAAGCTGCATTGCCTTCTGATTCTCTAGCTATGTTGGCTAAGAATTCTAACTACAATAAGTTCAAAGATAAGAAGAAGATTTTGAAGTGTTCTCACTGTGGAGCCCAGGGGCATTCTATGGATAGATGTTTCCAGTTGATTGGATATCCTCCTGGATGGAGGGGACCAAGAGGTCCTAGAGTAGGCAACACTTCAGCAAATATCATTGTTTCTTCTCCTTAGAAAACAAACAAGAGTGATTCTAATCCTTTGTTCAATCAGGATCTTTTTGAGCAATTTATGGCTTTCACCAAAATGAAGGATGACCAAGAAAATCATAGTGCTGCAATTGCTATTTCTGAGCACAAAGCAGATTTGCCACAGCTATCAGGTTTGCATTGTTGTTTGTTTTCAAAATCTAAAACGAATGATGCATGGATTATTGATACAGGTGCAACTGATCACATGATATGTAATTTTGATCTTTTTAGTACAAATCCTATTGCATGTGATATGAAGATAAATCTGCCAAATAATGAAATTGCCACTGCTACACATATTGGCACAGTTCACATAGGGAATGATTTGACATTAACTAATGTGTTATATGTTCTTGGATTTTCTTTTAATTTGCTATATGTTTCTCATCTTGCTAAAAATTCATATTGTACTGTGTTTTTTGCTTCATCACATTGTGTTTTTCAGGACAACAAGAGCAAGAAAATGATTGGTATTGCTAGAGAAGAAGGAGGATTGTATTACTTGCAAAATTGTTGTACCAAATCTGTAAATAAAGCATCTATGGATACTTTCAAATTGTGGCATTCTAAGCTAGGTCATATGTCAGTAAAGAATATGTTACTTCTTAAGAATGTTGGAATTCAATATAAAAAGGATATCAATTGTGATGTTTGTCATTTTCCAAAACAATGAAAGCTTCATTTTTCCTAATAGTAGTACTGCTTATTTACACACTTTTGATCTAATACATTGTGATGTTTGGGGTCCTTTCTCTATATGTTCTCATACTGAAAATAGATTTTTCTTAACTATTGTTGATGATCACAGTAGATTTACTTGGATACATGCTCAAGTTTAAATCAGATGTAAAGAAATGCTTGGAAAATTTTATATCCCTTATTAAGAATTAGTTTTGTTCTACTATTAAAACATTGAGAAGTGACAATGGAACTGAGTTTCTTTTGAAAGATTTTTATTCTAGCAATGGCATTATACATCAGACATCTTGTGTTGAAACACCACAGCAAAATGGTATTGTAGAAAGGAAGCATCAACATTTACTACAGGTTGCTAAATCTATGTTTTTTCAATCTGGCTCATCTCTTAAATTTTGGGATGAATGTATATTTATTGCTACTCATTTGATAAATAGAACTCCTTCTGTTGTTTTAAATGGCAAAATACCTTTTGAAGTTTTATTTAACAAGGTTCCTAATTACAGTTACATAAGGAGTTTTGGATGCTTATGTTATGCAGGAACATTGTCTGTTAACAGACATAAGTTTGATCCAAGAGCTAAGAAATGTGTTTTTCTTGGATATCCTTTTGGTACTAAATGTTATAAACTGTTAGATTTAAGCAATGGTAAAGTGTTTATCTCTAGAGATGTTCAATTTTATGAGCAAATCTTCCCTTTATTGAGTAAGAGTGTTTCTACAAAAGATAAGGAGTTATCACATGAGATTCAACAAGAAAATCTTAATCATGATTACAATGATACTGTTTTTTATTCTTCTATGATTTCTAATCCATATCAGCAGAGTGGTCAGCTTTCAAATCAGCAAGAGGATCAACAAAACAATGCTTTACGAGAGGAAGTAAGTGATATTCTAACTGAGCCTCAAACTTTTACTTTTGATAATGTTATGACAAATAACATGAATGCAAATGTGATTGATCAAGAAGAACAAGAAGATGGTATTACCTATAGAAGATCAGGTAGACAAAGACATCCTCCATCTTATTTAGATGCATATCAAATTGATCTACCTAAGTCCATCACATCTAATCAGTCTCATACTAATCTAGTTGCAAGTAGGAAAGGTAAACAATATCCTATTTCTAAGCATCTTAGTACTGATAATTTTTCACAGGCACATCAGGTTTTCACTGTTTCCATCTCTCAAATCAAAGAGCCAAGAACATATAAGCAAGCTATTAAAGATCCAGAATGGATTAAAGCCATGAATACTAAGTTCCAGGCTTTAGAAAAGACTAACACTTGGACTTTGATGCCTCTTCCTGAAAATAAGCATTGCATTGGATGTAAATGGGTATTTAGAGTTAAGTATAAATCTGATGGATTTATAGAACGATATAAAGCAAGATTAGTTGCCAAAGGGTACACACAAGAACCTGGAATAGATTATTTTGATACATTTTCTCCTGTTGCTAAAATTACTTCTGTTAGAATCTTATTAGTTGTTGTAGTTACAAATGGATGGATCATACATCAATTGGATGTGAACAATGCTTTTTTACATGGTGAGCTCGATGAAGAAGTATATATGTTACCACCTCCGGGTTATTGCTCAGAAAATGATAAAAGAGTATGCAAATTAAATAGAAGTTTATATGGTTTAAAGCAAGCTTCTAGGCAATGGTTTAGTAAGCTTATTGATTCTCTTATCACATTTGGTTTTTTACAGTCCATTCATGATAATTCCTTGTTTACTAAGAATGATAAAGATGGTTCATTTACTGCATTATTAGTTTATGTAGATGATATAATAGTAACTGGAACAAGTGCAAATATAATAGAATCAATTAAATCATTCTTGCATGCTAAGTTTACTATTAAAAATCTTGGTTCTTTAAAGTACATGCTTGGTATTGAAGTGGCTAGAAACAACAAAGGAATACACTTGTGTCAGAGAAAGTATGCTCTAGATTTATTACAAGACACAAAATACTTAGAAAGTAAGCCTTGTACAACTCCTATGGATTCAAAACAGTCATTCATATCAAAAGAGTCTCCTGATTTAGATGATCCATCATCATATAGAAAAATTGTTGGAAAGCTTCTTTATCTAACAATAACTAGACCAGATATATCTTATGTTGTACAAACTTTAAGTCAGTTTATGAGCAAACCAAATAAATCTCATCTAGGAGTTGTTCACAGATTGTTAAGGTACATAAAATCAACTCCAAGTCTTAGCCTTTTTTATTTAGCTAATTGTGATCTTAAGTTGCAGGCCTTCTCTAACAGTGATTGGGCTAGATGTGAATCCATAAGAAGAAGTATTACAGGTTATGATGTATACTTAGGTGATTCTGTAATTTCTTGGAAATCAAAGAAGCAAGCCACAGTT
Organism: Scutellaria galericulata; assembly: GCA_946896805.1. Classification (NCBI taxonomy): domain Eukaryota; kingdom Viridiplantae; phylum Streptophyta; class Magnoliopsida; order Lamiales; family Lamiaceae; genus Scutellaria; species Scutellaria galericulata. The sequence continues at coordinate 10,407,739 of OX335787.1, read as the reverse complement.
AGCAGGAGTTCAACAGAAGTTGAATATAGAGCTTTAGCTCACACAAGTTGTGAAGTTCAATGGATAATCTACATTCTTCAAGATCTACAAAGAAATAAAAAACATCAAGCATTATTATATACTGACAACCGATCAGCCTACTGCATTGCTCATAATCTTGTACTACATGAGAAAACAAAACACTTCCAAGTCGACTACCACTTCACAAGAGATAAGATATTAGATAAGACCATCAAGCTAATACAAGTTCCCTCTCAAGAAAATATAGCTGACATTCTCACCAAGCCATTATTAGCACCAACTTTTGAAGACATCAAATGCAAAATGGGAATGATAGACATAAGTACTCCCATTTTGAGGGGGTATTAAGGATACAAACAACTCCACATGCAAAGAAGAAGAGAAGCTCATGCAATCAAGAAAAGGAAAAAAAGATATAACTAACTCAAAGTTAGTTATCAACAACAAGTTAGCTAATCAAGATTAGTTAGGAAAGGAGTTAGATAAAGCTCTATATATAGATCCAAACTACACTTAATGTGATTATCTAGTTAACACTCTCTTTATGCAATACGATACAATCTTTCATCTCCTTCATTTCTCTTCAAGTTCTAGTGTTATCAACAATATATTACAACAATTTAAACACTCCTTGAGAAATCAAATGTTGTTCCCAACATAAGATTGCAATCATCTGCTGAAACTGCTTTCAAAGAGTATACATTCTTGTACACCACTTCTATAAAACTTCTTTTTGGGTGCGTTTTTATTGCTATTGTTTGAATCATTCTTCCTCGTTCTTAATGTCACTCATATATGCACACTTTTCTCTGGTGAGATTGTGAATAACAATTATTCATGTACACAATTTTTCGACGTGATTGAAAACTTTTGTTTCTCTTCTTCTTCCTTATAAGAAGTGTGACATTATGATTTTTTTTTTAAATTTCAAAAGAATATTTATTTTTGCTTCAATAGTAAGGATTTAGAAGAGGATGTTAAGGTTGTGATTTGCTGGGTTAGCCCGTTTAAATAAAAAGAGGATAATAGCTAAACTTTTTTAAATAAAAAAAAGGATAAGAGCTAAACTTTTTTAGCCTGTTTAAATTGGTTTGTGAAATTCAAATCCCATTAAACTTGAAATCCGATAGGACCAGCCTAATGATTAATCAGTTGCTAGCTAGCTTACAATTTTTTATTTTAAAAATATATAATTTATTAATATGAGTCATTTGATATTATGGTTAATTTCAATTTGCTATCTAAGTTATTGCATTTTTTTTTCTAGCATGTGTCTAAACTCAAAAAGTTTTTTGATCACTAGTCGTTCTCTTAAAAATTTCTGGTTGCTATCCCAAGCACAAATTTTCCAGCCAAAATTGAACAGGAAACTCAAAAATGAAATTCACTTCCAAATATTAGTCAAAAATTCATGATTTATATGTCAAAATGACCCGCTTTCGAAATCAAATTATAACCCTAAGTTAATTTAACGATTATTGTTTGATTTAAACTTAAATCAAACGAAAAATGTTCAAAACACTAGAATGGTTTTTGTTTGATTTGTGATCGGATCAGATGAGAATCATGAAATTGACTTGGGTTATAATTATGCTTTGAATAAGAGTCATTTTGGCATATAAATAATGCATTTTTTTACTGATATTTGGAGGTGAATTGCATTTTCAAGTTTTCCAGCGAATTTTGGCTAAAAAATATTTCCAAAATTGAGTTTGAGGTAGCAATCAGAAAATCTCCGAAAGAATAGTTAGTGTCTTAGTGATTGAAAAAGTTTTTGAGTTTAAACACCCATTAAAAAAAGTGCAATAGTTTAGGTAGCAAATTGAAATTAACTTCTGATTTTATATATAAATGTTATATAAATTTTGGTTTGAAATATTAAATTTAATATATAAATATAATTTTTTTATTAACCACGTCATAAACATAATTAAATTGACTTTTTTAAGTCACATTTAATTCAAAATTCATTAATATTAGTCCTAAACCATTAGGACCAGTTAGTTTAACATCTTTTTAATATTTATCTTTATATATATAAAAGTAAGATCACTAGAGATATTTGGCAAACTCACATTATTTTTGCATTAAATACGACTAATTAATTATGGGTTAATTGCCAAAAAAATCACAACAACATACTAAATTTATAAGGTTATTTTATTTTCACCAATAATGAAAATTTTTGGTTAAAATGATAATCTGAGTAAAGGTTGTGATTTTTTTGGCAATTAACTCATTAATTATTTGAATTTTTTTGTTGCTAAGAAACATCAATATGGAAATGTTAACTAAATTTATCTAAATAACATATGTTAGGTTTCAATAATAAAAATTATATATATATATATATAATTTCTTAAATTTAAAATTTTAGAGAAAAAATATAAATAAATATGAAGGATGGGTTGAATAATATAATACATATAACAATATGTAATATCTTCAAATCGATAATTAAAAGTTTATTTATAATCCTCTACAAATGCAACATGTATTTCAATAATTAAATAATAATTTAATAAAAATATGTTATATTTAAGGCATAATTGCAAAAAAAACTCACTACGTTTTAAAAAACTGCATATTTATCCCCACTTTTCAATAATTACAAAAGAAAATCACGACCTTTATTCACCGTTGCAATTTAGACCACATTTGTATTTTCCGACAACCGGAGCCTACGTGTCAAGCAAACATGCCACGTCTGTCACGCCCTAAAATCTTTCGTTAAAAATATCAGAGTTTTACCCGGGCGTGAAGATAGAAAAGCAAGGGACGCATAACACATACATAAAGAGTTAAGCAAGAGACAACAGAAGAAAGAGATAAGGGACGATAATAAACCATCTCACAACAACCTTCGGCCTCGGCCGATAACATTCGATCTCACACCGATAATATACATCATATACAGCGGAAGCTAAACATCAGGATCTCCCATCCTCACAAGTACCCAAAAATATATACAGATCATAAACTGTTTGAAAACGTGTTTGGAAATGTTTTAACTAAACCATTTATCAGAAAAACCAACAGCTAGCACTATCTCCCTCCGTCTAGGGTTCACCAGCTTCCTCATCTCCTATAGTGTGAGTACAGATTAAGGGGTGAGTGCGTTGAATACACTCAGTGGAGATAACATCCACCTCATAAGACTCCAGATAGAATTTAAATATAGAAAAGCTAACTTACATTCACGTTGTCACAGCACAGATATATGCAAAGCAGATATTAGAAATGGCAAGGGACGAATAGGTGCGGGATTCCGCCGTCTTACCCTATATAACGGTATCTCACCGTTAGTGCATTTAAAGAGGCTCACGACACCTCCACAGAGTAGTAGAAAATAGCAGGGGACGAACAGAATGCATGATCGGAGGACCTCGGTCCTTTCACAGATATATTATGGCACAGCAAGTACAAACACAGCACTTAGATTCCCAATCATACTTCATAAATAGGGAAAGCTGTAAACAGATCCAGAGTTAGAAATTACCCTCACCTCGTATAGTGGTTACCGCGTGAGTAGATATAACAGTACGTCCAACAACCCAAAACTTCCAAGACTAGTCCAACAAGTAGCCTACACATTTACGGTGTTTTTCTTAGATTTTAAATACAGTATAATTAAAGCTGTAAAGGGTCCCGGCGGAAAAACGTTTGTTAATAATACGACGGATCGAAAATACTGCTTACGTGCTCCGGGGCTCGCGAGCACCCGGCGTCGGGTGAAAGCGAACCCGACAGCTTGCGCATCACCCGGCAGTTGCCGAGTTTCCTCAGCCACCCGGTCCTCGTCGCCCGCGCACGCTGGACCCCCGGCGCTCGCACCCGCACGCACCCGGCACCCGGCACGCACCAGACGCATACCCGGCACCCGGCGCGCACCCGGCACGCACCCGACGCCCGATCCGACGCACCACCCGGCGCGCACCCGACGCCCGACCCGACGCACAACCCGGCGCGCACCCGACGCCCGGTACACCACCACCAGCACCACTGCTGGCCGGCGGCGGCGGTGGCGGCGGCGGCACTCCGGCGACGGCGGAAATTAAAAACGTAAATGAAAAAAAAAAAAGAGAACTTACGTGTTCGCGTCGCGAGCGTCGCTTGGGTCGTCGGCTTTGAAAACGTATAAGTTTTGAAAATTATGAGCCCCTATTTATAGATTTTGGAATTTACCTTTTTACTGTTGAAAAGTTACTATTTACCAAAAATATCTCAATTTACCTTTCATTAAAATATTATTTTGTTTTTACCTTTTATCAAAACTTTACCCTTTCCTTCGTTAATTGAACTACGGGTCTCCGATTAACCTCTAGTTTGTTTCTGTTTTCTCGTATTTCTGATACGAATCTCTTGGTAAAATCATATTCTAGGTTCCATGTCACGAAAAATATATCCATCTAAAACTAAAACCGGCGTTAGCCAAGTATTTGAAACGCACGTACTAAATTAAACAGTCAAAACATACGCACATAATTATTAAGTCGGGGTTCAAATATTTAATTATTCAATTATGCTCATTTTGATTCGGGGTGCTACATCCCTTACCCCTTAAAATAATTTCGTCCTCGAAATTGAGCACATACTTAGAAAGATAAACAAACGTATACCTAGAATCGGTATGTCGGGGTATTTTCTCAAAATCTCGTCCTCCAATTCCCGTGTTGCCTCTTCCTTCCCGTGACGGCTCCACTGGACCTTCACTATAGCCCTCTCTCGGTTCCTAAGTTGTCGTTTTTTTCTGTCCAAGATGGCCATCGGGACTTCCTCATATGTCAGATCCTTCTCCAGTTCGATGCCTTCTCGATCGATTATATGATTTGGATCAAAAATATATTTCCGTAGCATAGACACATGGAAGACATTGTGCACCCCAGCAAAGTCCGGTGGTAGAGTTAGTCGGTACGCGACCTCCCCAACTTGATCCAAGATTTCGAACGGTCCCACGTACCTTGGTTTCAGTTTTCCATTCTTTCCAAAACGGTGAACTCCTTTAGTGGGAGACACTTTGAGGAAAACTTTGACCCCAACTTCAAACCTCAGCTCTCTTCGTCTCTTATCTGCATACTATTTTTATCGATCTTGGGCCACTCGTATCCGGTTCCGAATCTTCTTTATTACTTCTACCGTTTGCTCCACCAATTCGGGTCCTAGAATTTTCTTTTCACCAACTTCGTCCCAGCATATTGGTGATCGGCATTTCCTTCCGTAAAGAGCCTCATAAGGTGCCATACCAATGGTTGATTGATAGCTATTGTTGTAGGCGAACTCTACTAAGCACAGATGATCTTTCCAGTTTCCGGGAAAATCTAGAACACAGGCCCGCAACATATCCTCTAAGATCTGTATGGTTTTTTCTGATTGTCCGTCGGTTTGTGGGTGAAAAGCTGTACTGAAAGACAGTTTGGTCCCTAATTCCTTCTGTAGACTCTGCCAGAATCGGGAAGTGAACCATGGATCCCTATCAGATGTGATAGAAACTGGTACACCGTGTAGTTGAACTATCTCTTCCAGGTATATCCGTGCCAATCTGTCCAGTCCAAAAGTCATCTTGATCGGCAAAAAATGGATGGACTTCATTAATCTGTCCACGATCACCCACACGGCGTGGTTTCCCCGTCGGGTTGTCGGCAGACCAACCACAAAGTCCATGGTTATATGTTCTCATTTCCATTCTGGTATCTCTAATGGAGTTAGCATCCCAGCCGGTCGTTGATGTTCTACTTTCACTTGTTGGCAGATGAGACACTTCTTGACGAACAATCCTATGCCTCGCTTCATGTTCCTCCACCAGAAATTCGCCCTCAAGTCTCGGTACATCTTTGTACCTCCTGGGTGTGCAGCCATAGGTGTGCAATGCGCTTCTTTGAGTATTTCCTCTTTTAATTCCTCGTTCTTAGGCACGCACAGCCTTCCTCTGAAGATTAGAGCTCCATCCGTAGCCAAAAAAAAGTCTTCAGCTCTTCCCTTATCCATCAGAGCTTTCATCTTCTTTAGGAACTTATCCTTCTTCTGAGCCTCCACAATTCGGTCCCGCAGCGTGGGTGTTACAAATAATGCTGCCATTCTGGATTCAATACTGATCGGAGGCAAGAGTATTTCCAAGTTAAGTTTCGACATCTCCTCGACTAGTTGGTGTTGACTGGTGATCATTGATGTTACCACTCATTTCCCCTTTCTACTAAGGGCGTCAGCCACCACATTCGCTTTTCCGGGATGATAGTGGATTGTAATATCGTAATCCTTCACCAACTCTAGCCATCTTCTTTGTCTCATGTTGAGCTCCTTCTGTTCAAAGAAGTATTTCAAGCTTTTGTGGTTGGTGTAGATTGCACATTTTACGCCGCAAAGATAATGTCTCCAGATCTTTAGGGCGTGTACCACTGCTGCCAGTTCCAGATCATGAGTCGGATAATTCTGTTTGTGGACCTTCAGCGTGATGCATATGCCACCACTTTTCCTTCCTGCATCAGTACACACCCGAAACCTTCTTTGGATGCGTCACTGTAGATTACAAACTCCTTGGACACATCGGGAACTACTAAGACTGGTGCTTCTGTCAGCCTTTTCTTTAGTTCCTGGAAACTACGCTCGCACCGCTCATTCCACTGAAACTTCACATCTTTTCTCGTCAAGCGTGTCATTGGAGTGGCGATTCTCGAGAACCCTTCTATGAATCTTCGGTAATATCCAGCTAGGCCGATGAAACTCCGAACTTCCTTCACATTCGTTGGAGTCTCCCAATTGCTGACAGTTGCCACTTTTTCAGGATCTACCTCGACCCCTTGCGCAGAAACGATGTGGCCCAGAAAGCCCACTTTGTCCATCCAGAATTCGCACTTCTTAAATTTGGCATAAAGTCTTTCCTTTCTCAGTACTTCTAGTGCGATTCTGAGATGTTGTTCATGGTGCACTCTGTCGCACGAGTAGATGAGAATATCATCAATGAACACTATAAAAAAAGGTCAAGATAAGGATGGAAGATGCGATTCATTAGATCCATGAAGACAGCCGGAGCATTACTCAACCCGAATGGCATTACTACAAACTCGTATTGACCATATCTCGTTCTGAATCCTGTCTTGGATATATCAGCGTCTTTAACTTTCATCTGGTGATATCCCAATCTTAAGTCAATCTTCGAGAACATACTAGCACCTCTTAATTGATCGAAGAGATCTTCAATCCGATGCAGTGGATACTTGTTCTTTATTGTTTTCTTATTCAGCTCTCGGTAGTCAATACACATCCGGAAGCTACCATCCTTCTTCTTTACAAACAGTACCGGTGCTCCCCAAGGTGACACACTCGGTCTGATGAAGCCCTTATCCAACAGCTCCTGAAGCTGAACCTTCAATTCCTGCAACTCTTTCGGCGCCATCCGATAAGGAGCCTTTGACACTGGCGCTGATCCAGGGATGAGATCTATCTCGAAGGTTACTTGTCGATCTGGAGGAGGACCTAGTAAGTCCTCTGGAAATACATCTGTGAATTCTTTTATCATCGGTACCTCTTCGATAGCAATTGGTTCCTTCTCGGAGTTTACCATATTAACCAACCATGCTTCGCATTCTCCTTTATTCAACATCTGGGTTGCTTTCATGGCCGAGACAATCCTTGAGTCGACTTTAACTCATGTCCCGTGGAAGGTAAACTCCGGCTCTCCCGGTGCTTGGAAGATTATCTCCATTTCACGGCACTTGATTACCGCGTGGTTGGACTCTAGCCAGTCCATTCCCAAAATCACATCAAAATCTTTCATCTCCAGAGCGTGGAGATCTGCTTGAAGCGTCTTATCCTCGAAGGCAATCTTAAGACGACGGTACAAGTGTTTTGTCTTTACCGTCTTCCCTGAGGGGATACTAACTGCTAAAGTTTGAGCGACTATCCTACCGTCAACATGCTTCAGCAATTTACAGATGTCGACAGATATGAAAGAGTGTGTCGCTCCAGTATCAAATAAGATGAAAACAGGTATATCAGATACTGTTAACATACCTGTCATCGTCTCCGATCCCTCGGCGGCCCCCGGGCGAGTCAAAGCGTAAGCTCTCGCCCTACCCGCTACTGGTCTTGAGTTCGGTCCTGTAGCCGGCGTATTCTTTGCCTTCCAGCAATTCGCCGCAATGTGCCCTGGCGCCCCGCAGTTGTAACAACTCCGCGTCTCAGGCTGACACGGTCCCGTGTGCACCTTTCTGCATCTCGGGCACGGATTTCCGGGTCGGGGATCGGGGAGAAGCGGAGCGTTGCTTGCTCTGGGAAACTTATTAGGGACAACGTTCTGGCTTGGGCCAGTCCACTTTCTCTTGGCAGGAACAGAGAACGTTTTCCTGAGGGGCACTGCATCCAATCCCATCCGCGAAGCGATCTCCTAGGCCCTTTCGAGGACACTGGCATATGTCAGCGTCCCTTACCCGGCGAGTATCGAGCTGATCTCTGAGCGAAGGCCCTTCTCGAACCTTCGAGCCTTCTTCTGATCAGTATCAACCAGATGAGGGGCATAACGGCTCAACTGATTGAACTGTCGTTCGTAGTCCCCTACAGTCATTCTCCCTTGCTTGAGACGAAGGAACTCTGTCTCCTTCTGGTCCCCATATGACTGAGGAATAAAGTGATGAGTGACAATCTCTTTGAATTCCTCCCAAGTCATTTGTTCCTTCTGAACTGGCAGAAGACTCCGTGCGTACGAGTCCCACCAATGACTCGTCTCATCTGTTAGCTGGAAGATAGCGCAGCTAACAATCTGTTCCGTAGAGCAAGTGAGATGTCCGAACAACCTGTCCAGTGACCGTAGCCACTCCTCTGCCACAATCGGTTCTCCTCGTCCGTCGAACGTCGATGGATTGAACCGTCTAAATTGTTCATATATCAGATTCGGGTCAACCCTAGCTATCTGAGGGACGGCCCGATTGGTCCCAAAATGTTGTGCCAATCCTCGTAGCACAGTTAACAGATCGTTGTCGTTGGCGTACTCTTCCCGCTCAAGTGGGTTAACCGGTGGTTGCGGCTGTTCCTTCCTTGGTCTGCCTCTCGACATGCTTCTGGTATGATAAGTAAATATGTATAAGCCACTACGACTATATGATAATATTATAAATAGATCAGACAACACTTCACTTTTCTCGATATGAAACATATCATAACACCGTAGGATGAGCAAAATGATGTATGTACATATATACATAATACAAAATAAGGATAGTACTACACCATCACAAAAGGGTGTATGTACACTACCCATGGTGCAAGAACTACCCTATCGCCTACACATAGAATACTGTATCTCGAGTATCATAATATATACATATACATGTCTTTTAAAACGTCTAATCTACGTCAGTAGAAGGTAACGGTGGTGCTGGTCCATCCTGAGGGTCATCCCCCTCTACGTCGATCTCTTCGGGATCTTTCTTCGGCTCTTCCTTCGGATCCTCCTCCGGCTCCTGCTCCAAATCAGAGCTACTACTGCTAGGGTCATAGGGCGACGGCTCCGGAGTAGTTGGTTGGCCATGTCGCCCCACAAATCCAACACTGCTCTAGCCATATTGCCAAAGTTGGCAATGGGCACCAAGTCAACCGACGAGAATACTAACTCGTCACGATAGATGATACGCGCCCTCTGCTGCCACTCCGGAGGCAGAGTATGAATCAAGTATAAACACGCTCCCACTCCGGGAATCGGGCCCCTCTTTCCCCCGTTCTCCCTCCAATAGTGAAGGAGCCCGGCTACATGCTCACCTACCGATCTATCATCGGTAATCCTACTCTGAAAGAACAAACGTCGCAGTCGCTCCTACCTCGTCTCTATCACAGGCGCTCTCCCCTTCCTCTACCCACTCGGTAAATCCTATTCATCTGTCAATTATTTTACACGAGTTTCTAATATCATATATCCATGCCTGACACGTTTCCCCCGAAATCAAACAGTGCAGGACAAAATAACACAGAACAAGCACTCATGCTAATTCCACAAGTCACATACCAAGGAGGGTCACCTATAGAGGGAGACTAGTGCCTATCTTACACTTTTCGGAAAATCCGATCACATTTTGCAAACACACTTTCAAAATCACATTTTCCCGTTTTTAAAACCAGTTCGAGCAAGTTCTCATCATTAGAACCGCTCTGATACCACCAGTCACGCTCCAAAATCTTTCGTTAAAAATATCAGAGTTTTACCCGGGCGTGAAGATAGAAAAGCAAGGGACGCATAACACATACAGAAAGAGTTAAGCAAGGGACAACAGAAGAAAGAGATAAAGGACGATAATAAACCATCTCACAACAACCTTCGCCTCGGCTGATAACATTCGGTCTCACACCGATAATATACATCATATACAGCGGAAGCTAAACATCAGGATCTCCCATCCTCACAAGTACCCAAAAATATATATAGATCATAAACTGTTTGAAAACGTGTTTGGAAATGTTTTAACTAAACCATTTATCAGAAAAACCAATAGCTAGCACTATCTCCCTCCGTCTAGGGTTCACCAGCTTCCTCGTCTCCTATAGTGTGAGTACAGATTAAGGGGTGAGTGCGTTGAATACACTCAGTGGAGATAACATCCACCTCATAAGATTTCAGACAGAATTTAAATACCAAAAACTAACTTACATTCACGTTGTCACAACACAGATATATGCAAAGCAGATATTAGAAATGGCAAGGGACGAATAGGTGCGGGATTCCGCCGTCTTACCCTATATAACGGTATCTCACCATTAGTGCATTTAAAGAGGCTCACGACACCTCCACAGAGTAGTAGAAAATAGCAGGGGATGAACATAATGCATGATCGGAGGACCTCAGTCCTTTCACAGATATATTATGGCACAACAAGTATAAACACAGCACTTAGATTCCCAATCATACTTCATAAATAGGGAAAGCTGTAAACAGATCCAGAGTTAGAAATTACCCCCACCTCGTATAGTGGTTACCGCGTGAGTAGATATAACAGTACGTCCAACAACCCAAAACTTCCAAGACTAGTCCAACAAGTAGCCTACATATTTACGGTGTTTTTCTTCGTTAGTTGAACTATGGGTCTCCGATTAACCTCTAGTTTGTTTCTGTTTTCTCGTATTTCCGATACGAATCTCTTGGTAAAATCATATTCTAGGTTCCATGTCACGAAAAATATACCCATCTAAAACTAAAACCGGCGTTAGCCAAGTATCTGAAACGCACGTACTAAATTAAACAGTCAAAACATACGCACATAATTATTAAGTCGGGGTTCAAATATTTAATTATTCAATTATGCTCATTTTGATTCGGGGTGCTACAACGTTACATGCCATGTCACTTGCCATATCATTTCCAACAAAAAAAAGATTTTAAGATCAAATTGCAAAAATAAAATCACCACCTTTCCAAAATTGCAATTTAATCATAACTTTTTATATAATTTGCAAAAAAGGTCACAACCTTCATTCAATGTTGCAATTCGAATTTATTCTTTGATGGCTAAATTCATGTGTCTAAATAAATTTTCACTTGAGATGTCACATAAGCCACACAATCTTAAAAATAATTTATTTACATCAAAACAACGTCATTTTAATTATATCTTAATTTAAACATTTTTTTTAATTTGATGATAAATAAATCGTATATCTTAAAAAAGTGTATCATTGTTCTTTTTTGAAGCATTCAAAAGAATAATTAAAATCATATACGATCTCACATGAAAATTTATTTAGACACATGAACTTAGCTGCTAAAGAATAAATTCAAATTGCAACATTAAATGAATGTTGTGACTTTTTTTGCTAATTATATAAAAAGTTAGGATTAAATTGCAATTTTAAAAATGTGGTGATTTTATTTTGCAATTTGATCTTAAAAATTTTTTTGTTGGAAATGATGTGGTATGTTTGCCGGACACATGGACTCTGAGAGGTTGTCGGAAAATACAAATGTGGCCTAAATTGCAACGGTGAATAAATGTCATGATTTTTTTGCAGTTATTGAAAAATGGGGATCAATTTGCAATTTTTGAAAAAGTGGTGATTTTTGTTTTTCAATTACGCTTATATTTAATGTTAAACTAAGTGATATATATTATACAAATTATAAATTTAATTTTACTATATAAATAATATTTAAATGTTTCTAATTTTACTTAATTTAATTTATTTTCTTATAAAACCTATGTATTACACGAGAGCTATACCAATGTTTTATATAAAAACTAGTATGAATCCCGTGTGATGCATAGACACATAAGTTTTACAATTTATATATTTACATATGAAAATGTAGAACACGGAAAATAATAAATTTCTTGGAAGAATTCCGGTCTAATTTATTACTTGTGTGATGTGCGATTATTAAATTTGTCACGCCCCATTTTCTTACACAAAATATCAGAGTTTTCCATTGGGCGTGAAGAAAGAAATAGCAAGGGACGCATATCATAAACAGAAAGAAATAGTAGGAGATGACAGAAGAAAGAGGTGAGGACAATGTGAATCAATCACATATCAACCATCGGCCTCTGCCGATAGCAATCGGTCTCAATACCGATAAAATACATCATTCACAGCGGAATAATTCATCAGGATCACCCATCCGTCACATGTATCCAAACATTACAAAACATGAATTTCTTTTCTTAAAACATTGTTTGGAAAAGTTGGTGTAATATCAACCTAAATATACAAGTCCAAGGATAGCACCATCTCTCTCCATCTAGGGCCCAGCATACTCATCATCTCCTGTAGTGTGAGTACAGAATAGGGGTGAGTGCGTGGAATACACTCGTGGGGATAAAAACCGCACCTTGTAATAATCAATAGTTATATCGTACAGGAAAAGTAACATTCAATCACAACACGTAAAATGCACAGCAGATATTAGAAATGGTAAGGGATGAATAGGTGCGGGTATTCCCCGTCTTACCCAATAAAAACGGTCTCAATACCGCTGGTGCATTTCAAGAGGACTATCAAACCTCAACAGAGTAGTAGAAGGGAGCAAGGGGCGAATGCATGTATAGAGGTGGACCGCAGCCTGTTCACAGTTTATAGTATGGCACGACAAATATATATTCACAACATTTAGTATTCCTCAATCATGCTCATAAATAGGGAACACTGTAAACAGACCCCCACCTTGTTCGGTGGTTACCACGTGAGTAGCGAGTACCAAAGATCTGATAACTCAACACTCAGTCCAATAAGTAGCCTACATAAGTTGTAACGGTTCTTAGATCCTTAACAACATAATTAAAGCTATAAAAGTTCCCGGTGAAAGAAATGATCGTAAAAGCCGCGACGGATCGAGATGATAGGGAATGAAATTTGGATCACAACGGAAAAAGAATGAGCTCGATTGGAGTTGAAACGAGCTTAAACAGAGCATTTTAAGATTGAAGGGTATTTTGGTAATTTTGGTCAAAGGGTTGACTTTGACTGGGCCCACGACCCTCGGTCAACGACATCTTATCAGCGACGACTCAATGTTGACGTACGGTGGAAAAAACGGGGTTCGCATCGAAAATACGGCATTGCGTGCGCACCCGTCACCCGACGTCCTCGGTAGCGTGGCAACATGTTTTCGTCGCTTTTCGGCTCGTTCGGAAAAATGATGAAAAATGAATTGGAGGAGCCCCTATTTAGTGCAACTCCAGCAGTCTGCACTATTCTAGTGTAGAAACAGTGTTGTGTCTCCAGCAGTCTGCACTAAATTTTATACAAAAAAGGAATATTCCATATTATTTTTAATTAATAATTTATTTAATCATATTTTTAAAAATAATTTATTTCTAACATATTTATTATACATGTAAACATTATTTAATATAGTTTTAACTTTTTGTATTTAAAATTTAATAAATAAAAATTAATATCATTAATTGATTGAAATTCAATGTAAAATGAAAACAAAAACGATAACTTATTTTTATTGAAATGTAAATAGATGTTACATAGTGATCATTTCTAATTTTCTAAATTAGAATACTCTTCCCACAAATGATCAATTAGTGCATTTCGAAGTGCAAAATGAGCATCTGAATCTTTAATTTGTCTAAATCGAACAAGAAAATCTTGAAATCGATTAGGTTCATTCTCAGCAAATTCGATGTCCGGTGGTGGTACTTCCAAACTTTCTTCAATTGGAGCATTAAGATCACGTTCATCCTCTATTATCATATTATGCATTATTATGCATGCAGTCATGATATCTTGCAAATCACTTTTCAACCATAAACGTGCTGGATTCGCCACAATTGCAAATCTGCTTTGAAGAACTCCAAATGCACGTTCCACATCCTTTCTACATGCTTCTTGTTTTTTTGTAAAATATTGTTTTTTGGGACCACTTGGTGAATGAATAGTTTGCACTAGAGTCGCCCATTTGGGATAAATATTATCAGCTAAATAATATCTCATATTGTATTCCTTTCCTTGAATGACATAATGTGCTGGAGGAGCAACGCCTGTAGCAAGGTTAGAGAAAAGATGAGATGTCTCCAACACATTTATGTCATTGTTGGATCCTGGCATCCCAAAATATGCATGCCATATCCACAGATCATAATCAGCTACAACTTCAAGAATAATTGTTGGAGATCCACTTCGCCCGGCATATTGGCTTGCCCAAGCTGTTGGACAATTTTTCCACTTCCAGTGCATACAATGAAGACTACCTAACATTCCTGGAAAGCCACGTTGCTTACCGATATAAAGTAATCTAGCAACATCATTAGGAGTGGGTGATCTCAGATATTGCTCTCCATATATCTCCACAATAGCACGACAAAATCTCTTAACGCATTCCAGTGCCGTAGACTCTCCAATTTTGATGTATTCATCAGTCGCATCTGCTGGAACTGCATATGCTAGTTGTCGAAATGCAGCTGTTACTTTTTGGAGTGTAGACAAACCAAGTTTTCCAGCTGCATTTCTTCGCTGCACAAAGTAATGATCATGATTAGAAACATCACCAACAATACGAAGAAATAGATTTCGGGACATTCGAAATCGTCGACGAAATTGTTCTTCATTGAATGTTGGATTTTCAGAGAAGTAGTCGTTGAAGAGGTTTTGTGCTGCTCCTTCTCGATCATGATAAATTGTCCTACGACCTGGAACCGAGCCTCCACTCGTAGAATTGATATTTTGAAGCCTAATAAATTCTTCCATCCTTCGATTGTTGTTGTATATTTGTCGCATGATTGATTCTTGCTCCATATCGTAACTAGCCATCCGTTGTTAAAACTCTTCATCAGATGAACTTGAAGAATCCATTTATCGATTGTGAGACTGGTAGAAAAATAATGGATACAAAAGGAAATGTGTTATCAATATGAAAATGAGGTGGAAGATAATGAAGAAATCCATTCTAGCATATGCCATTATATAACCACTAATAATTGATTAAAGAAAGCACAATCCATGTGCTTTGAATTATAACCATTGATAACTAACTGAATTTTTAAATCTCAACCCTTCAAAATAAAGTTGAAAAAGCAAAGACTTTAACAAAACACAATCCATGTGCCTTCAATTATAGCCGTTGATAACTCACTCAATCTTTAAATCTCAACCCTTCAAAATAAATCCATGTGCTTTTAATTGTAGCCGTAGATTACTCACTCAATCTTTAAATCTCAACCCTTCAAAATAAATCCATGTGCTTTTAATTGTAGCCGTAGATGACTCACTCAATCTTTAAATCTCAACCCTTCATAATAAAGTTGAAAAAGTAAATATAATTAGTTTTCAATTATTTTATATTTTATTGTCATGTATTTCAATGTATTTTAATTATATTTTAGTAATTTTATGATGTTGCTACCTAACATTCTCATATTTTTATGTTGAAAAATGATCGGTGTTATTATCAACAACGTCGTTAAAATTACCATTCATATTTTTTTTTATACTTTTATATTATATTTCATAAAAAATTAATGGATACATAATATATAAATTGAGCCAATATTTATTATTATTATTAAGCCCATTTTCCATTATATTATTAAAAGCCCAAAACTTATATAATTTAAGCCCAAAACAACCCAAAATTTTGGAATATTTGGAGGTGGCCCAAAACTTGAGATAAAAAAAAAAAAGAAAAAAGAAATTCTGGCGCTGCTTCAGCTTGCTTCACATGTGAAGCCAAGATTTCTATTCCTCCACAATAGCGCAGAAACTAACGCCTTGCTGGGAGAAAAAAACTTAGCGCCCAGCGCTGGACTACCGCACTACTGGGCTTGCTCTTATAGAATTTAGGAAAATTATTGTTCATCCTAGGGTAGGTTACTGTTGATAGGGTAGGGTTACTGTTCATGATAAGATCTCGGTTATTGTTCACGCAAAGATCTACCCCTCGTTTTTCCGAAACTTCGTACTTTGCCCTTCTCGTCGTAACTTGAGCTACGGAACTCCGATTGACCTCTAGTTCATTTCTATCTTCTCGTTTTTCCGTTACGCATCTAATGGTATAAAAATATTCTATGTTCCACGTCTATGAAAATTATCCATCTTAGTCGTGCATTAAACACGTATCTGAAACACACGTAATTAATTAAACAGTCAAAACATACACATAATTATTAAATTACAAGTTTAAATATTTAATTAATTAATTATGATTCGTTTTTGGTCTGGGGTGCTACAAAATTGAAATATTTCGATCTAATGTGAAAACTTTCATTTATGAAAAAAAATCAAGTTCTCAATCATATTTCAATCTCATTTTGTATCTGTGAGACGTATGGACAAATATATTTGAAGTGTCAATAAATTTTTGATATAAAAATGTTAATTATGAAAAAACAATATACTTCTTCAAGTTATTTCAATTTAATCTACTATTCATATAAATTATGAATTTTAAATATTTCTTATTTTCATCATACATTATCTGACTACTTTATTACTAATTGTTTTTGTCACAATTAGTTTGAAAAAAACTTATGCAAATATATGCTAATAGCTTATTAATTATAATGAGTGTAAAATGATGATATTATTAAATATTATAATCAATTCTCAATAATATTTCAACCTCATTTGGTATCTGCGTGATGTAGCAAATAAGTTTCAAGTGTTAGTAATTTTTTGATATAAAAATGGTGATCATAAAAAACAATATAGTTCTTTTAAGTTATTTCTATTTAATCTACTACTCATATAATTTACCAATTTTGAATATTTCTTATTTTCATCATAAGTTGTTTGGTTACTTTACTATTTGTTTTGTCACAATTGACCTGGAAAAAAAACTTATGCAAATATATGTTCAATAACTTATTTCTAATGAGTGTAAAAATAATGATATTATTGTATATAATTTTTTTTTTTTCCAAATACTCTAAAATTAAAATTTATCTCTTAGAAAAATCATATTTGATGATAAATATTTCAAAATCTAATAAATCTAAAGCCATGAAACTATATAACAACAGAAAGTAAAATATTTTATCATTGTTCATATAATTAGAAACTTCATGCTACCATTATAATGAAATTTCAGATTTACAATTGTTTTGTAATCATGGATGAAACATTATTTATTCTTACATTAAAAGAGATATATTTTTTGCTAATTTTTTCGTGGATATGTATAATAATTTAAATTTAGGTACAAATTGTTATTCACAATTTTTATGAACGTTTAGCATGATATTAGTACATTATTTACACAAATCATGATAAATTTATAACATATCAAATATGATCATGTTTTTTTTTCTCTCTCTCAATTTTCATGTATATACAAAATGATTTTCATACTACAAAATGATTTATGGATGTACATAAATTCTACAAAATCAAATATTTATAATTTATAATTATAAAACAATAAATATTTGTATTTCTAGTTTAGAAAGTGGAAATATGATTAGTTGGTTTTATATAGATGACAATGAAATTTCATAATTAAAAATTCAAAGTATTTAAAAGATATATGAAAAAAAATCATTGACATATTATCACTCTTATAAATAGCAATGACTTTCTATTCTCCAAGATTAATATTGAAGATTTATGTATATGATCCAACAAATGGACATAAAAAGTGAGTTTTATTAATTTTTATAAGTATAAATGATATAGTTTTATATAATTTTTTTATAAATGATATTTTCATATACTTAATTTGTAGATTTTAATAGAAATTATATAAGTTCATAAGTTTTGTACTTTCTATTTATAATATCAATTGTATACAATAATGTATCATATTATATATATATATATATATATATTCTTTTATTATATTCAAGATATATATTAAAAATCTTTATACAATAAATAATCATTATGATTTTTAAAAAAAGAATTAATATAGCATAGATAAGGTAAATGCTTCAAAGTTATCATCATTTTTATTATTATATTATTTTTATAAGATTATACAATAATTTTCTACTTAATATAATTAAATTATATAAACATTGTGTCATATTATTAGTATTGTTACATGGAACATATATTAAACTGGAGTATTATAAATGACATATTTGTCAAATAAAAATTATATGATTTTATTATAGTTTTTCAACATATTTGGAATACAGTTATAGAAGTAGATAATTTATGTTATGTTATTTATGCTAAGTAACTTGATTATAATATATTTATTGAGGTTATATATATATATATATATATTGAACAAAAAAATATCGCATAATTACCTCTTGGTCTTTGAAGACGTTCTCATAACTATAAACATCTTTTTTTATCTATGTATGAATAAAGTCATGTGATCTAACGAAACATTAAAAATATGAAAGGTATTGATACCATTGACAACATTAAAAATATGAGTCATATTCGTTAAAATAATGGTTATTGTAACGAAAAACAAAATGATCATTTATCTTGAAAAAACGAAGTGAAGTCAATGATGTACAAACTTGTAGGTTACATGTATTTATAGATGAATAATAATTAAGACCACATATAAAAAAAATCATAAGATCAAAATTATGAATTTTACAAATCTATTTATAATTGCATATATAATAAAAATTATAAAATTATTTGAATCACATTTTTACATATTGGTGAATTTATAGTAAGCCAACTTAAATTTGATTTTTTTTTCTTTTTGCTTTTGTTATAAATCTCCTTCTATATATAGCCATTACCGATAATTTTTTATTTTTTTATTTTTAATTTGATGGTTTAAAATTCTCTTGAAATCCATTCATTTGTATTATTTTAATTTATTCAATATATATATATATATATATATATATCTTTAATCTTTATTATATCAATAATTAAGCATTTATTAGATGAGATCATATTAACATTCATATACCATATATAGATTATAATTTCTAAGATTTTGTATTACCATATATATAATCATGTTTAATACAATAATTTTTTTAATTATAAATTATGAAATTATAAATATTGCATTTCTACTTTTGGAAGGTGGAAATGAGCGGGAAAATATTATCATTTCTATTTTGAGGGGATAATTGTTATTATATATATAGATATAGATATACATGTTTATTATTATTATTATTATTAATTTTTTTTTTCTATTTCAATTAAGGTTATTTTTGTCAAGATATGAAGGTGTGTTGAGAAGTTTTGAGGTGAATCAATTTCAGCCTTCTTTATATTTCAATCATCATATTTTTCAGTGTCGTAAAGCTTTTCCAGAATGTCGCCAAAGACATCGGAGAACGGAATGGAAGGCGACGATGAGAGAGAAGATGAATCCGAAGAAGATATCTCCGAAGGAGAGGAGGACGAGGAGGAAGAGGATGAGCCGCGGCTCAAGTACCAGCGCATGGGCGGCAGCGTGCCCACGCTCCTCCAAAGCGACGCCGCTTCATGTATCGCCGTTGCCGAACGCATGATCGCCCTCGGCACCCATACCGGCTCCGTTCACATTCTCGATTTTCTCGGTAACCAAGTGAGTTTCTTTCCTTTTTGCTTCGATTTCCTGGTGTTTATTCGATTGGATTGTCTGATTTGATGTGTGTAAGAGGGCTATTTTGTTCGAATTAGGGAGACTTTTGTGATGACCGCTAGTAGAATTGATTGAAATTGACATTTTTCGTATTTGGCGTTTGAATTTATGTTGGATGATAGCTACAGAAGCTTGCAGCTTCTCTGTGTTAATTAGGGTTGCTCGGAAGTCTTTGTTTGGTATTTAGTTAAAAAATAGCAGGACTGTGAAAAGCTAGAATTATAAAAAGAAGCTATTACGTAATTCCTGCGCTCTCATGTAACTCACACAGAGCGTACTTATGCTTGCAATTTTTTTTTTTTTTTTTGACTTGTGTCCAAAAGCACAGCTTCAAGTGAAATAGATAAACAAGATATCAGGCAGAAGGGTAGATAGTGTTTCATAAGTCATAACTTGATGATGATCAAAGTGCCCCAAGTGTAGAGATCTATTGCTGTGGCTTCAAGCTCAGTCTACTGTTAGGAATATTGCTCACATCAGATTGACCATGTATAATGGTGTATCGGGATAATCATTACTCCAACTAGTCTAATGGAAGGCATTTGGAACTCCAAACAGAATCCTGATAAGTTCAAGTTTTGAATTAAGATATGAGGGGCAAACATTTGGGGTGTGACTAAAATTACATAACTTCCTATACTCCGTAAGTCAGAGAAATACTCAGCAATACTACATTTCAACGTAAATTAACAAAAGTTGTTGCAAAGTCCTCCAGAAATAAATATAACTTTTGACCTGTTTATGACGGGAAATAATCGCTGCTCCAAGAAAACTTGCTAATCTTGGCAAATCAGTTAATATTCAATCCTGGCTGATGTGAACCTTCACATCTTTACCTTGTTGGTCGTGTGCAAAATAATGTTTCCTTTTTAGGTTGATGCGAAGTCATTTTATTACCTACCACAATTACCTTTTAGATATCCATGACCTGTCCTATTATCTTTTATTGGTGGGACCTTATATATATCATACTCGATCCAGGTTAACTAATTGGCAGACTGCAGAACAGTCCAGCTATACCCAATTGAAAAAGGATGCTAATTAAATGCATTTCAAGTACTGTAGTAAAACTTGACCTGTTAACCTCCCCACCTGGACTTTTCCAGGGATGCTAATATACGTAATTTTCGCTTTTCTTCTAGACGAAGACAATACTGAGGCTTTTTCCTGGAATTCAATTGGTTTCCAAGATCACTTCCAGCTAGGGGTGGCAATTCTTGACCCAACATGACTCATAAGCAGGAAACACAAAGATAAATGATAAAAATAAGACAACACAAAGATTTTGGTTGTATTAAGATTCATGTCTCAAAGATAAATGACAAAAAGATATGGTTTTTTTAAAAGTTAAAACACAACTTTGTTATAGAAAATAGACATGTCATAAAGATAAATGTCAAAAATAAGACATGACATTACATATGTCAACATGTTAGACAACTCAAAGGCATGAATTTTTTGGAAGTTAAAACCATACTCCACCTAAATCAAAATAAGTGTTGTTTGAGGAATTTAAGTGATAATTGCCCTCAATCTTCCAAAATGTCCTATATTTACTCTTCTTGAATTAAACACTTAGTGTGTAAAAAACGCTTGATATAGTTAAATAAATACGGACAAAGCAGTTAGTTCATAAGGCTCCTTAATTTGTGTGAAGTTTTCTAAAATGACACCTAACTGGAGGCAGAGAGAGTAATTTTTTTTTTAATTATTAAATAAAATGGATGGCATGGTATTTATGTATGACATGATACATAGCACAAATACATGAATTGTGTGGCCTAAATTCAAGCATAGGCCTTTTATTAGTCCACACAGAGTTCTGTTTGCTAATTTGTTGAAGCGTCTTCTATTTGTAGTATGAAAGAAGTTGGTTAAATACACCCGTGTTTTTTAGTAAGGTACAGTTGTTGCTTCAGCATTGCAATGTGGTGACACAATATTCATTCTATGCAGCATAACTTATTATGACCTTGTTGAGGTGAATGTTAACTAAATGCAATTGTGGGTTCCTTTCTACTAGGAATTTTTTTGGCATAATAATGTGACTGGTTTAAATGATCAAGTAATCTACTTGGTGTTTCAGATGGCTAACAAATTTCTTCTCCAGGTCAAAGAATTCATTTCTCATACTGCTGCAGTTAATGATCTTTGCTTTGATATCGAAGGTGAATACATTGGAAGCTGCTCTGATGATGGTTCTGTTGTAATTAGTAGTCTTTTTACTGAGGAAAGAATGAAATTTGAGTATCATCGCCCTATGAAGGCAATTGCTCTAGACCCAGATTATGTGAGGAAATCATCCAGAAGATTTGTAACTGGAGGTTTAGCTGGTCATTTATATTATAACGTGAAGAAATGGATAGGCTACCGGGACCAGGTTTATTTAGGTTTTGTGATTCACTGTACTTGAACTCTGAAAGCCTTCTGAAACTTTGATCTCTCAGCAAAGGAAATTTCCTTGTCCCAGGTTTTGCACTCTGGTGAAGGTCCTATTCATTCAGTGAAGTGGAGAAATAATCTAATTGCATGGGCTAATGATGCTGGTGTAAAAGTTTATGATGCTGCTAATGATCAACGTGTAACATTCATTGAAAGACCTCGAGGAAGCCCCCGCCCTGAACTTCTGCTTCCTCATTTAGTTTGGCAAGTAAGTATGTTATACTTACTGAGATACCTGAAAACCTGTTATAAATGGTTATGACATGAAAAAGTAAAAACTTTAGGCCAGGTACCATTTGAAGTACACTGCATTGCTGCTGATATTAGGCTTCTTCTCATGTGTTCTGCACTTCATTCAGGATGACACACTGCTGGTCATTGGATGGGGAACGTCTGTAAAAGTAGTATCAATAAGAAACAATCAGAATAAGAGCGCTAATGGCACTTATAAGCATATACAAATGTCCAGCATCAGCAAGGTGGATATTGTGGCGTCTTTTCAAACTAGCTATTTCATATCAGGAATTTCCCCATTTGGTGATTCTTTGGTTGTTCTAGCATATATACCTGTGGAAGAAGATGGAGAGAAGGACTTCAGCAGTGCTATTCCTTCACGGCAGGTATTTGCTCTGTCATCCAGCAATACTGACCTAGGGGGTTTGGCAAGTAGTTCTTTGACATGTATGCTTGTACATACTATAGTTTCTATTTTAGATTTTAGAGTGGCTTGAACCGCTTTTAATCTCTCTGGACAAGCTATGTATCTGTTACGGATAGAGTCTACAGGAGGCGATCCAAGGTGTGCAGGTAGCCGCACCGGGGTTCTGGAGGTTCGCAGCAGGCCTGTTAGTAGTGGGCTGTTGTGTGTTTTATTTTCATTAATTGCTGGTTTGCTTATTTAATTTATTTGATGCTTATTTAATTTGTTTGAGTCCGCGGGCTTTGTGCATGGGCCTCGTGAAGTAGGGTATTTTAATTCTATGTTGTGGTTTGAGAACGATAGCTGGGAATTTATCTGTTTTGGAACAGCGGCGTTTGTGCTTGGGCAGGAGAGTTTTTCTCCTGAGTTCGGATTAATTTGAGTTGTTTTCTGTGTTATCTTCTCCTTAACTCTAACAGTATCACATTGAGAATGATTGCTCACTCGTTCACTAATTAAGTGAATTAACTGCTTCTTTTGTATTTTGATCCAACAGGGAAATGCTCAGAGACCTGAAGTGCGAGTTGTCACTTGGAATAATGATGAACTGGCAACTGATGCACTGCCCATTCATGGTTTTGAGCATTACAAGGCCAAAGATTATTCCCTTGCTCATGCCCCTTTCTCAGGTAAAGCTTGTTTAAATTTAATCTAAGAATGACTGTAGCTCTTTGCTGATTCCTTTCTGGTTGTATTTTATTTGTATTTTTGTTAAATTAGATCTTCAGCAGCAGAGCTGACATCATGCACTTGATACAGGCAGCAGCTATGCAGGTGGTCAGTGGGCTGCTGGTGATGAACCTTCATTCTATATTGTGTCCCCAAAGGATGTAGTTATTGCGAAGCCTAGGTCAGTGACTGGCTTTTACTTGTCTTCCTCTGAATGTTACCTGGGGTTTCTGTTTTCCTTTTTTTTTTTTTTTCAAGTGAGTGATAGACAATTGATAAGTATTGTAGGTTTGTGGTACAATGTTGACATTTTAGCATTAAAGACCCTTCATGGTTCATGTGTTGTCCTTTTCCTTAATATAGCTATGTGCCATTAAGCTGCCAGGTTTTTACTTCTTGTTTCTCCTTAGGCTTGCCAGCCCTTAAAAGGCTGGTTCTAGGTATGCCACCCTTTTGTCAAAAAAGAAGTTTGTTAGTTTGGTTGGCGTTTATTATATGAGATCTAACAGATTATTTCTGGGTGAAGATGCGTGGGAGTTTGAGGAGGATGGGTCTAGTAAGTTCCTCCTGGAAGCAAACATCTGGGAGGGATCTGGGACGGTAGTCAAGAAAGGAGGTTGCTTTCTGGAGTATCTTAATTTCGTATAGTGCTTTGTTGGGTTTAGTTATATAGGGATGTCAGTGCCTGAATGATTCTTCTCCTTTTCCTCTTTTCATTTGTAATTAATTTCATTGTTTCTGAATGCTGGATGTGGTTCTGAATAACTCTCTCCTCTCCAACCAGAAAGAGGACATGAAAATTGTAAAATTTCACCAACATTATGCTCTATCATTCTCATACTGAGGTTCCTAATTAGATAAGCTACTTAAATATTGGACATTAGGGATACAGAAGATCACATATCTTGGCTTCTTCAGCATGGATGGCATGAAAAAGCCTTGGCAGCAGTTGAAGCTGGTCAGGGTCGGAGTGAGCTCATTGATGAGGTAGTATATTTACTTCTGGTTTGCCTGGGTTTAAGATTTTATGAGTTGTGTTCATGCTTGAGGTCTTGGCTGTAGAAGACCATGTATAGAATTCTAGCTAATGACAATGAATTATTTTAATGTTTTATTTGTATCTTCTCACTAGATTAAGGTATTTTTTGTCTGTGCACGCTCTTTCACAGTTTTCCTTTTAGTTTGATGCTCATACATTTGATTTCAGATTGCTAAACTTGGTTGTCAAGGTACCGATAAATTTTCTGGTGTGAGATCTGACGGCTAATTTTGATGTGCTCATGCTTTCAATTAACAAAATGAGTTAGAAATCTGATATAGTGTTCACTGCGAAGCAAGATTGAAATTCAAAATGTTCACTCTCCTATATATTAAATTAAGTGGCTTTGCGACTTTGATAGCAAACCAATATTACAACAGTTAAAACCTGTTAATAAATGTTTGTATTTAGGGTGTCTGGCTGTCTGCATACCATTTTTTGAATTGAAAATGTTTTTCTTAGGTTTAATGAATAGTCATGCTGTTTGTATTATCTTTTGTTGAAAGAATTCCAAAAACTCATTTCGTCTATGCATTTTTACTGATGCATTTAGTTCATGATGTAAAACAGCAAAAGTGTTCCTTAAATCTGATGTCTAACACACTCAATTATTATTATTATTATTATTATTACTTGTGAAAAGGTAAAAGACCATAATACAGACACACACACACACACACATATATATATGTATATGTATACGCATGTGTGTGTGTGGGTCTACCAAAAAAAAGTAGTTCTACTGTGCATTGTTGGTGCAGAAATTTCTGCAAAATGCAATAACTATGGCTAGTGATTGGTTTCCTGTGAATTTTTTTGGAAAAGAAAATGGAGTTATTATTTGAGTGTTAATACCTTGCTTTGATTATGGCCATTTTTTGCTGGTTGCTACTTTGATTGCTTCTTGTTTCTTTTTTGCATGGTATCTTGCCGCTCACTATTCATTTCTCCATTGTTTGACTTCCTGAGATGTTGCTTTTCTACTTCTATGGAATTTGTTTTCATGGAAGAAAAAGTGCAGCTATAATGTAATATCAAGAAAACCAATGAAAATAAATGTGCCAAAAAGCTTATTGTCATCCATTGCCAACAACATCAATCTCTTTACATGGATTAGAAATGTGTCTGCCATTTAAATTTTGGAGTGTGCAGTGCTGATTTGTATACCAGAGTATTTTAAGTTGTTTGAGCTGGTTCATTTGCTTGTGTAGATGTATATCTAATTTGTTCGATTAAAACAGGTGGGGTCTAGATACCTTGACCATCTGATTGTGGAACGCAAATATGCTGAAGCAGCATCTTTATGTCCCAAATTACTGAGGGGATCAGCTTCTGCATGGGAAAGGTAATGTCATCTTATCTATTTATGCATGAACATACTTTTAAGTTGCTTAGTTTCAGTTTGTCTATTATTAACTTTGAGGGATTTGGGGTTTTACCGGATGCAGGTGGGTTTTCCATTTCGCTCATCTGCGGCAACTCCCTGTATTGGTTCCTTACATACCAACAGAAAATCCAAAGTTACGTGATACTGCTTATGAGGTGCGCAATCTTTGGTGTTCCTAGTTACCTCATATCCTTTAGATTTTATTTATCATGTCAAATACCTAATTGCTACCTGAAATATATGTTGCATACCAGGTTGCTCTAGTTGCTTTGGCAACAAATGCATCATTTCACAAGGATCTCCTTTCCATTGTTAAAACTTGGCCACCTTCAATATATTCTGCTTTGCCTGTTATCTCAGCTATAGAACCTCAGCTTAGTACTTCATCATCAACTGATGATCTCAAAGGGGTTAGTTTCTGGGAATATCGTTTAATTCTTGCATGCACTTGCACTTGCTAATTACATGATGCTACTTCATGTCAGGCTCTGGCTGAGCTATACATAGTTGATGGACAATATGAGAAAGCCTTCAACTTGTATGCTGATGTAAGTAGCCTGCCTTTAAATTCAGTCTTTAACTATTTAGCTTCATTCCCCTTCTTAAAGTGATTACTGATTTGCCATTTGGGAGGATTATCTTGCTACAGTTGCTGGTATATTTCCTCTAGTTAATATATATATATATTTTGATTTTTATGTTTTTCAGCTCATGAAGCCGGATATATTTGACTTCATTGACAAGCATAATTTGCATAATGAAATTCGCGAAAAGGTACTTTAAACACTTTATTGATTAAATGAATTATTATCATGTCAGCTCTCACTTGCCTGAAAAATCAAGCCTAGAAATTATTTGCAACAATCATTTGCTGTAAAATAGATCCAATGACCTCATTTCTTTATCTGGTTCTCAACTTATTTCCTTGTTCCTAAAAGTTTTTGGTCAGGAAAACTGAAATAATCCAGCTTCTGATGCTTCATTGCATTCAATGCTAAAGCTTGGTTGTGCACATTTCATGTCATGCAGTCAGAGATATGATGCAACAAATACATCAAAAAACAAAGTTTTAGATCTGATCTAAAGGAATATACCTAGTCAAACAAGGACATTCAATAAAAATCTGTACCTGAAACAATTGGAACAATTTTTTTATTCACCCAATATGGTTATGCAAGTTGCCCAGCTAATGATAATAGATTATTCACTCAATATGGTTTCGCAGGTTGCCCAGCTAATGATAATAGACTGCAAACGTGCAGTTCTGTTGTTTTTGCAGCACAAAGACATTGTAACTCCATTTGATGTAGTTTCACAACTTCAGGCCGCAAAGAATAAGTGTGATTACAAATACTTTTTACATGTGTATCTTCGTTCATTATTTGAGTCAGATCCCAATGTTGGAAGGGATTTCCATGACATGCAGGTTTGTCTAATTGGCAATACTTTACCAGTGTTTTCTTTTATCTTTTTAATTATGTATACTTTCTTAGAAAACATACTGAGTACAATATCTTTTTCAATATTTTATTATTCCTAAATAAGTAAAAAAAAGTACAGTGAACTTGAAAGCCAGGCTCATTTCTCCTTGTTTCTCTTCCTATATATTAATAAAGGGGTGGTGTCTCTGCCAGACTCCTTGTATGAGGTACAAGCAGAGTTAATTCATTGAAACATAAAAAAGATAATAATCTGTGAAACATACTATTCCTTAGCCTTTGTTTAGTGTATGAGAACATTAAAATGAGGAGAAATTCCTTCCTCTCCACCCATACAAATGATAGATTGATTAATTTACCTTTTAGAATTTGAGATTTATTTTCTCCTTGATCCTGAGGTTATTGATCAGACCAGGTTGAGGAGACTAAGTTTGCCTATGCTACAGTTAAGAACAAGATGGACATGTGGAATTTGTCTGATTTAATGTTAATGTTCTTTGTGAAAATACCTTGAAACTGAAAGAAGTGAAGTCAATTATTCATATTAAGCTGTTTGAACATTGTGGGAGGAGGGTGCTCAGGAGAAGAATTATCAAAATTCTCAATCTCTGCGTTGTTTCAACTTTATGACTGATTTCTCTTGGTGTGGCTCTTCTCCAGCCACTTTTGTGATTTTCTTTTGTGGTAAAATGTCTACATTTGCATAGGTGGATCCATGAATCGTGATGTATGAGTGAACTAGGATGAAGATCTTGGTCCTTGATGTAGTTCTGTCTGTCATGCATTTTTAAGAGCTTCTGTCCCGCTTTATTTGTTTACCTGGAGACATGTTATATTATTCTTCTTGACTGGAATTTGCTCAATAAAAGATGGTTATTGTTTGTGGTGGTTAACAGGTTGAACTCTATGCTGATTATGATCCAAAAATGCTGCTTCCCTTTCTTCGAAGTAGTCAGCATTATACACTAGAAAAGGTTTATTCCATAAGTGGGTTACTTCACCTTAGCCTTTCTATCACATTTTGGTGTTTGACCATTATGAAAATTTATGTTTCAGGCACATGATATTTGTGTCAAAAGAGATCTTTTGAAGGAGCAAGTCTTCATTCTGGGAAGAATGGGAAACACAAAGCAAGCATTGGCAGTAATTATTAATAAATTGGGTGATATAGAAGAGGTGCTGACCTTGATTCTAATTTGTAAGGTTGTCTATTTCCAATTTTATGAAGCTGCATTGAGTTTGAATGTATCCAATGAATTTTTACAGGCCATAGAATTTGTAAGTATGCAAAACGATGATGAACTCTGGGAAGAGCTGATTAAGCAATGTCTGAACAAACCTGAGATGGTAAGTTGTAAATCTTGCTGATCAAATGCATGTGAGGTGGTATTACTAAGTGATATAATTCATCTTGCTTGGTATTGTCTTTGTAGGTAGGGGTATTATTGGAGCATACTGTTGGCAATCTTGATCCCCTTTATATTGTAAACATGGTGCCCAATGGCTTGGAGATACCTCAGTGAGTAGGTTCATTTTTTTTCTTCTAAAATCCATTGTGATGGTAATTGTGCATCTTAGGAAACTTTGAAATTTGGCTGAGCTAAGCACATATTTCCTGTCTTATTTAAAATAAACAGTTCCCTTTGCCTGCAATAAGGGTTTAGTAAATTTCAGCTTTATTTCCAGTTTGCTACTTCCAAATTATTGTCTTGATGGTATTACCCTCATCCTTTACTTTTGACTATTGTTATAAATTTCATAATAAGAACCAATTTATAGTTTAGTTCTCAATTATAGAGTCAATTTTTAAAGTTTCTCAATAAGGGGCTCAATTTAACCTTTTTTCTCAGTTTAAGGCTTGAAATTTAGATTGAGTTCTCAATTCAAGACAAAATTTTCTTTTCTTTTTCTTTTTTCTTTTTTCTTTTTAATTATATTTATAGATTTATTAATATTTCAATATGTATTTATATTTTAGATAAACTATAACAAGTTAGTGTAATCTTTAAACGATTTTCATCCAACTTGTTTTAATATTTATATATATATATATATATATATATATATATATATATAATTAATGCATTTCATAAAATTAAGATTTTTTTATTTTCTTAATTTTATGAATAAAAGTACAGAAACCCAATTTTAATATTAATCAATTTCATATAAATTGTATTTTATGAATTGAATTAATTATATTTTTCTTTCTTTCTTTCTTTTTATTTATATATTAATATAAGTCAAATGAAGATTGTTCCAAAATTGCACTAGCTTGTCTTAATTTATCTAAAATATAAATACATATTAAAATATAAATAAATTTATAAATATATTTAAAAAGAAAAAAGAAAAAGAAAATAGAATTTTGTCTTGAATTGAGAACTCAATCTAAATTTCAAGCCTTAAATTGAGAAAAAAAGTTAAATTGACCCCTTATTGAGAAACTTTAAAATTTGGATTTAGAATTGAGAAATAAACTATAAATTGGGTCTTGTTATGAAATTTATCCTATATGTCGTTATACCTATCTTATTGTTCAACTCTCCCACCAATTTTCTAGATTTAGAATAGATATCATTATGAGCAATGGATTTATACCTTATGGACTTACAAAAAGCTTATTTATCAAATTTTAGTTGAAACACACACAACTTGTACAATATTTTGTCCCCAGCTGCACTGTTACTCCTTTTAATCTGCTAAACTTACTGAGTAAATTTCATTTGTTACAGGCTGCGAGATCGTCTTGTCAAAATCATCACTGACTATAGAACAGAAACTTCTCTGAGACATGGGTGCAATGATATACTCAAGGTAATAATCTCATCCATGTAGTGTTGTATAAGAACCAGGTCTCTCACGAGCTATTTAGAGCTGGACTTGATAAAACTTGTTTAAGCTTGTTTAATGAGGCTTGTTAAAATAAATGAACCCAATTCGAACTTTGACAATATTCAACTCGTTAGCTTGTGAGCAAGTGTGTTGGCTATTTGACATTTAATTTATCATTGTTATACTTTTACTATGATGAATATAGAAATTTCTAATTAAACCGACTGTTTGAATAATGTTATAGGAGTAAAAATTAGTAAATATAATACCTTTTCGGAATATATAATTAAATCTTTAAATGAATTACTCAATAGTTTAATTTATAATCCAGATTTATAAAGCTTCTTTTTGCTTGAGTAAGCTCACGAACTATGTGTAAATTCAATAAATTAAAACGATAAATGAGCCAAGCTCAAACTATCAATAGTTAAGCTATTTTTTGTCATTGTACTATTGACGAGTATTCCTTGGTGGCGACCTAATGGTTGTGATTAAACCTACAGGCAGATTGTGTTAATTTGCTTGTTAAGTACTACAAGGAAGCAAGGCGGGCTATACACTTGAGTAATGAGGAAGATGAGCCACAGAACAAAAGAGTAAATAACAGTGTTTTTCAACCAGAGAGATCTCTAAGCATCAAAGGTATGGAGGTGAAGTCGAAAAGCCGGGCTGGCACAAGGTGCTGCATGTGCTTTGATCCATTCACCATGCAGGACGTGTCGATATATGTTTTCTTTTGCTGTCATACATACCACGAGACGTGCCTCATGGATTCCATTGTATCGATCAGTAGCAAAAAGAAGCCAGCCACACCTAAACAGCAGGATTTATCCTATTATGAATATGATAACGGTGGTGATGATGATGATGATGGGGATGATGGTAGTAGTGATGATGCTCGGATACGTTGTATCTTGTGTACTACTGCTGCTGGTTAAACTTCTTGTGTTGTACAATGATCTACAGCGTTCTGTGCATATTTTATGAGCATGATTTGTACAAGTTAATTTTTTCCATGTATATGTAGCAAATGTGCCATTTGTATGTCTCAGTTGTATTTGGCCTTTAAATAGGTTCCAATGAGAGATTAGGGATGTCAATGTGCTGGGTTTGGGTCGGACCCAATTGAGATCCGACCTGAACCCAGTGGGCTTTTACACCTGTAGAGTTGTACACCCTTTATTTTATTTTATTTATTTTTTTGAATACTGAAATTGTAGCTTCTGCTGAAATTTTGTTGGTGAGCAGGTTGGATACCAGAGACCAATTCCTGGTCTGATAAGAGTTATGTTTCGATAATTAAAAAAGAAAGAAAATTAGGTGCTGAATGATACAATTGACTTGAAAGCCCAAGTGTATATTAGGTAAAATAAGTAATATTATTTACTAAAAACAAAGTAATATCCTTAAATAAAATAAGTAATATCTTTAAAAAAAAACAAGTAATACATTATAAGTATACAAGTAAATCATTTCACTGAAAAGAGTAAAATGCAAGTAATACCTTATGCACAACTTATGAATATACAACTAATTGGCTGGAAGGATTAATGCAGATTGGGTGGTGCAAGGGCGCACACCAACTATACGATGGTTGCGCGTGAGGGTGCATGGATGTACGTGGAGGCGGTCCACACATCAAGTCGGGTTGAAAGCATGGATCTTAAATCCGTGCATACCCTCGGGATATACAAGTTTTTTAACAAAGTTTGACCAAATAAGATTTTTTTAATAAAATATATCTTTTGATGCAAATTTTAAGCATAACAGCGAGGATGACAAAACTTATTAACGACTTCCATGAATTTGGTTGAACTAAAAAAATTGCATAACCATAAACCATATTTAAGTCGAACAAAAAAATATTTTAAACTGTATGTATTATATATGTATATTTATTGTAGTTTAAGGGTTGATTTGCATTCCTTTGCTAGTATAGGGTCGGTTAGGGTAATACTCGGTTAAACAAAAAACTAATAAATCTAGTAAAATTAGAAATATTTTAAATATTATTTAATATAAAAAAATGTAATTATAGTTTTGTGCACATCACCTTGTGCCTCCGATTTGACTCAACCCAACCCACGCAACTAGCTCTGGTCGTGCCCAATTAATAAAAATACAATTCGATCTTTGAAATATATTCCTATTATAACTTAAAAATATTAGTTGCATAACTAAAATATACTACCTTCGTCCCGTGATAAGTGTCACATTTACTATTCGGCCCTATTTTTAAGAATTATTGTATTTAAATGTGAGTGGGGGGAGAGAGATAGTGGGATATATATTATTATAATGTAAGTGGAAGGAGAGAGGTAGTGAGATATATTATTATAATGTAAGTGGGAGGAGAGAGGTGGTGAGATATATTATTATAATGTAAGTGGGAGGAGAGAGGTATTGAGATATATTATTATAATGTAAATAAATGAAACTTTTTTATGTCCATTTTTAGTAAGTGTATAGTGTGACATTTATTTTGGGACATCCAAAAATGGAAAGTGTGACACTTATCACGGGACGGAGGGAGTATTATTTAATGACTATAATATATTGCAAGTTCTTTTTTCCTGTTTTTCTACTTTTTGTTTCTTCTTCAACGTCACCTGTTTATCTTATATTTCATCTTCTTCCTCTTTTTCTTCGTATTTAAATGAATAATCTGATACTATGTTGTTGAAATTATTTTGATACAGTGATTTTACATATTATAATATTAGCTTCAATAATATGAAATCATTTGGGGAATAAAAATGGAATGTTCAATATGATATTGAGGAAGAAGGTGATACAAATTATGAATTACATTTTTAAGATTTTAAATTTATACTGTACAATATAATGATGTCTTTTAGTTATACGAGTAATACCTTATTTTTTAATAAAATAATATAATATTACATTCCGATTATTACCTTTTTATAAAATAAAGTAATAATTTTCAGGTAAATAAATAGTACATTTTGATAAAACAAGTGATACATTTAAGTTAAAAATACATTTTTAGTATACAAGTATATATTTTCATATGACAGATTTAGTGGGTTTGGGTGGGTACAGGGAGTGGCGGATGGGGGGAGAGGTGGGGCAAGAGGGGCTGTTGTTCCCCCAAGAATTTTGAAAATTCTTCTTAGGAGTACATTTTAAAATAATTTCATACAATTGCCCCGTTCAAATAATATATTATATTTTTATCTTTTTACCTTATTTTTTTCTTTGTTGTTTATATTCCCCACAAACACTAAATCCTAAATCTGCCACTGAGTGCAAGTACACACGGACCGGCGCATGGAGCGCATTGAGACACATGCATGGGAATGTGTGGATACGATCCACACATCGGTCTAATCAGGGGTACGGAACGATATAAGATCGGTGTCCGAGAGATACATAAGTTCTTGTCATAAATCTGAAGTATTTATTAATTTCTCATCATATGATTTAAGAAAATGAAATCTTAACATACTTACAATGGACAATAATGACACCATTAGACATCTAAGCAGTTCTTACAAGATTAATTATAAAAAAAACTGATCAATGCAGCTCAGTTTGTGGAAGATTAACGATTCCCTCAAATTAATATTTCTTGTAAATGAAATAAAAATCCTTAAATATTGGTAGGGATTTGTTGGGATATTTCAATAGTTATCTTGATAAGACAGAACAGTATGTGTAATAAGATAATAAAGTTTGCTAAAAGAAAGTTTCAACTGATTACATGATCATAAGCTTATCTCTTTATGAATAAGATCATGTAATGGTTTTCCAAATGTTAAGGAAAACCAACCTTAGAAGAATTAAGAAGACATTCTCTAAGGGTCAGCAAGCTGTAGGAAACAGCAAGTTGAAAGCAAGTATCTGCATAGGTAGCAGATAGGATGCTGCAAGGAGTAGACAACAAGCTGTAAGGAACAACATGCTAAAAAAGAAGAAGAAAGCTTCGAACAGAAAACTGTCGACGAAGGAAACAGGAAGCTGTCAGCAGATTACAGAAGCCAGCAAGTTGGAGAGAAGCAGCAAGCTGAAGACAGCAAGAAGCAGCATCAGGAGGATTATGCAGTAAGAAGAAGAGAAAAACTAGCTGACTTCAAGCAGCCATTGCATGAACTTTAGCCTTGGACCCATACCGACTTGACATGTCAGTAGGAATGACAGAGAGGTCCAGGAGAAAATTGTAGGCGCATTAAATGCACATGTCAAGATCAACTCAGAAACATTTAATGCGGCTACAGAAGAAGATCTTGAGAGATTGGAGTTCACATTCAAAATGGGGAAGTGTCTTCCTTCAACGGATACTTTCCTCCAACGGATATATTCTCAAGATCTATAAATAGAAGGTGTGGCTGATTGAAGAAAAGTGCTGAACAGAGTCGAGAGGAAAATCATACATATTCCAAAGCTTCTCAAACTTATCCATGTTCAGCCACTCAACCTTCTAGGAGCAGTCTACAATAGCATTGAAGCCATCAAAGATCAAGACTGTTCCGCACCAGTTGAAGAACCCTTTTTTTCTTTAACCATTGTGCTGTGTGCGCTAGGTTGTTTATGGTGTAACTTAGTTGAGAGGATTATATCCTTGCTATGTGTGTAGTCTAGAAATAGATTACTTGCCCTTTGTGGGATTGTACCCTTTGTGGGTTGTGGCCTTCGACTAGAGTTTGAGATTCTAGTAGGCGTAGTTTGTTAGGAAGAAGTTTGTAAAATGAGACTTGTAATTCGAACTGACCTAACAAAGTTTCTCCTTGAGAAAGAGTAGAGTGGATGTAGAAGGCTTACACCACCTTTGAACCACTATAAGCAAAATGTGTTTATATGCTTTGATTTGCTTACTGCTTTGCATTTTATTATATCATATATCTTGCAGTATACATCATAAGTATTGTGCATTAAATTATTGGCAAAAAGCATACTTGTAAAAGAAAACTGGTTTCCAAAAAGAACTCTATCAAGTTTATTCCGCTGCACTATATTCTGATACCGAGTCAGTAACCTGATTGAGTTTAGAGCCAGGTTGCTGATTCGAGACAGGTTACTGCCTTTAGGTCAGGAATCTCTTGTACATAAAAGTTTTAAAAAGAGTTTGCAAAATTGATAGAGGTTCATTCACCCCCCTCTGAACCTCTGACCACTTGGGACTCACGGGACCAACAAGTGGTATCAGAGCAAATTGGGTTAAAAAGCCATCGTATCAGGCTACCAACCCAGATCCAACCATTTTGCATTTGGAAAAATCGTTTTCATTTTCATGAGACCAAAATCATTATTTTAGCACAAACATACGTTTCATATAATCCCAACTTTTTATAATCTTCTTGGTACATACTTTTGCAGATTGATCGAATGATGATTGAAGTTAATTCACGATGAAAGCTGAATCCTTAATCCTAAACCAAAAAAAGCAGTAACCCGAGTTCAGGTTACCAGGACTAATTAGTGGATCAGCAAGCTGTATCAGATAAAACCAATCATAATCCAATTCTAAGGAGAAAGCTAAGGAAACAACTGTCTATATCAGACAAAGAAGAAGCAGTGACCAACTAGTGGCATACGGTCAACACCATCAAGCAGAAAACTGAAGAAGTACTTTACCAGCAGACAAGCAAAGATCATTCTAAAGAATATCAACAAAAAGGAAGATGATATCAAAAGAAGTCTCAGATACCCAGAAGAAGTCAACAAGAGATCAACAAAAGTGTCGATCTGAGAAGAAGAAATCACAATCTAAGGGGGAATATTGTACCTCACAGTATGCGAATTCCTACATACACCTCTACTAACTTAGACAAAAGGGCATTCTCAGAATTTGTAAGGTCCATCAAATAGTATCAGAAGGACCAACAAGTGCCAACAAGTGGTACCAAGCTTTTCATAAAGACAAGATATCTACAAAAGAAGAAACTACATATGGTATCAACAACTTTAATGATCAGGTTGCTGAACAAGATAACTAAGCAGGTTGCTGAAGTGACTAAAGCTATGACTATTAGAGTAAGTTGAACATCACTAAGGAAGCAACACTAGCATGAGTGATTTCTGCTCCCAATGAAGCAAGCTCTACAATCAAATAGGTTGCTAAGGGAAATCAAGTCTCTAAGGACATAGCCATGTACCTGCTAAGAAAAGACAAGATGACAGTCTCCTCAGAAGAGTCTAAGAAAGCACATCTCAAGAAGCCATGAAGAACACTCTCACAGTATCAAATTTCAGGACAATAAGTATACACAGATTGCTTCAGGGACCAACAAGTGCTCATCTGAAGAAAGATATCTAAGGAAGAAGTTTAAACATGTTGTGTCAGGGACCAATATCAGGAAGCCGACATGATACAACAAGTGGTATCAGAAAGCTGACAGGACCAATAGATGATATTAGGAAGCTGACATAATACAACAAGTGATATCAGAAACTGAGAAATCATACAGAAGAAAGATACTGCAAAGGAAAGAGAATATCAAAACAGTATCATCGCATAACAGGATTACTGAACAACAAGTGATGGTATCATAAGTAATATCAACAAGTGGTATCAAAGGATAAAGTGATACTTTTACAAATGGGATATCAAGCGAAGACCTCGGGCAAGGATGCTGTTGAGATAGCTCCTGCGGAGGATATAGAATGGATTATCAAGAGAAATAGTATGACAAGAGAAATAGTATCACAAGAGAAATAGCTCATGTGTGTGTTTGTGGCTATGATAGTGGTGGTCGATGACTAGAAGTCGCTGGCCAGTGTCCCTGGTGGTGAGGGGGAGTCGCCGGCAACTGGAAGTCGTCGGCTGGAGCAGGGAAGAAGGGGAGAAATGTGGGGAAAAGGTGAGGGTTTTGGTGGCTGTTTCTGTTGGAAATTTTGGATTATTTTCCAGAAATTTTGCCTTGCTTTGGGCATTAATTGTACGTGGGTCCCGAACCCGATTGTGGGGAAATAAAGTTGGAAGTGTTCACCTCTGTGAGAGGTTCGCGACGAGATATTGTACACCCAAAACGGATAAAAGTTGAATGAGAAATTGAATCTCAAAGTTGCATGTTTGGATCCCTGCTTAGGCTTGGAAATTGGAGTGTGGGTTGTTGTCCCACATTGGAAAACCAACACAAAATTTTCCACTATATATATTTTTTCACTATAGTGTGGGATAAGTAATGTTGGCAAAAAGGCTCTCTCTCACGCGTGCGCGGGGGGGGGGGGGGTGTGCAAATCAAATTCCGAATTGAACTTCGGACCATGGAACTCGTGTGCACACGCGACCTACGTACACGAATGTCGGTCCGATAAGTGGCGGCCTCGCCCAGTTCATTTTGCCACGTTTTTGCACCCTTGACCTTTCATTTTCCAACACGTAACATGCCTTTTAACCTTCCAACTTCTTGCATCAATTACAAGCATTAAAATTACAGTTTTATAACTGTTTTGAAGAGGCTATAAAAGGAGCCTCCCTCCACATGATCTTCACCAAGTCACAGCTCGATTTCCTAGCTCATTCTTCGTCCTTCATCCAGTTTTTTTTTTCGAGCTCTCTTTGATACCGATTAGGCGTTATTCTAGTTCGCCGTTTGCAAGGTGTCCGTGCTTGACACTCTTGCTTGCTTGCCGTTGTATCCTGGGCAACAGACGTCCTTCGAGCACTCAATCACTGCGGAGTAGGACGAATCTGTTTTAAGGAAACTGTGTAAACACAGACCTCAGGTTTTCCCTCACCGTATACTGTTTCCTTCGCCTCGGATCTCTTGCCATTTTCAGTTATTTTTCCAACAATCTTAAAACAGATTCGTCTACCTTCTGGAAATGGCGACCAATCCCCCTGCCCCTACTCAGGTTCCTCCTACTTGAGCTAACCCTGCTGGGCCAAACATACCTGCTTGACCTACTGCCCCTCCAGCTCTAGTCAGCGTTCCAATCAATCACTTAGACAAGCCTGAGAAGTTTAATGGTTTGAACTTCAAACGTTGGCAACAAAAAATACTTTTCTATTTAACTGCGTTGAACCTTGCTAGGTTCTTGATTGAAGATGCTCCGGTTCTTGGTGAAAATCTGGATGCTCAAGCTGCTCATGCTCTTGATGCATGGAATCACTCTAACTACTTGTGTCGGAATTATGTGATGAATGGCTTGGCCGATGGATTATACAATGTGTATACTTCCATGAAAACGGTAAAAGAATTGTGGGAATCCTTGGATAAAAAGTATAAGTCGGAGGATGTTGGAGCCAAGAAGTTTATTGTTGGCAGATTTCTCGACTTCAAAATGCTTGATTCCAAGACGGTTGTAAGCCAAGTTCAAGAGATTCAAGTACTCTTGCATGAAATCCATTCCGAAGGTATGACTTTGAGTAAACCTTTCAAGTGGCTGCTATTATAGAGAAGTTACCGCCGGGATGGAAAGACTTCAAAAATTATTTGAAGCACAAACGAAAAGAAATTAACGTGGAAGAGCTGATCATGTGTCTTCGTATAGAAGAAGACAATCGTGGCTCTGAAAAGAGGTTGGTTAGCCCTGACGTGGCTAAGGCTAATGTGGTTGAGCATGGCTCAAGGAGGAATTTTACCAATAACAAGAAAGCCGGTCCACCCTCGAAGGGTGCCTTGGGGCCGAAGAAAGAAAGCTTTAAGAGGAAGTTTATTGGAAATTGTTTTAATTGTGACAAATCGGGTCACAAGGCAGTTGAGTGTAGAAAGCCGAAGAAAAAACAAGAATCTAACATGGTTGAAAACATCACTAAAGATGTCGATGATATGCACCTAGCTACTGTGATTTCTGAAGTTAATTTGGTGAACTCAAATCCGCTTGAATGGTGGATCGATATTGGAGCTACTCGATATGTTTGCTCGAGCAAGGAGCTGTTTAATAAGCTCGAAGAAATCGGGACTGAGGAGAAGCTTTACATGGGAAACTCTGCCACTTCTGATATGAAAGGGCTTGGAAACGTGGTTTTGAAGATGACCTCTGGGAAGGAGTTAACGCTCAACAATGTGCTGTATATGCTGGAGATTCGTAAGAATTTGGTGTCCGGTGTGCTGCTGATTAAGCATGATTTTTGCATTGTATTTGAATCTGATAAAGTCATTTTGACTAAAAATGGAATGTTTGTAGGGAAAGGATATGTGGTTGATGGGTTGTTTAAGCTCAATGTAATGGTTGTTAAACCAAACAAGAATATGAATAAAACCTCTACTTCTTCTGCTTATATGCTTGAGTCTTCATTTGTTTAGCACGGTAGACTAGGATATATCAATTATGATAGCGTGCACAGGTTAATGAACATGAAAAGCATACCTACACTCCATTTTGATTCTAAACAAAAATGCGAGACTTGTGTTGAAGCGAAACTAACAAGGTCTTCCTTCCAATCTATTGAAAGAAATAGTGAAATACTAAGTCTTATTCACATAGACGTATGTGACTTGAAATCAGTGCAATCTCGTGGTGGAAATAAATATTTCATCACATTTGTGGATGATTGCACTAAGTTTTGTTCTGTCTATCTTCTAAAAAGTAAAGATGAGGCAATAGAGAAGTTTATTCTCTAAAAAAATGAGGTGGAAAATCAACTTAATAAGAAGATTAAGGTGCTAAGAAGTGATAGAGGAGGTGAGTACGTATCACCTTTCGCCGACTTCTGTGCTCAGCATGGAATTAGGCATGAGACAACGGCACCTTATTCACCTCAACAAAATGGCGTTGCAGAACGTAAGAATCGTACTCTAAAGGAGATGATGAATGCAATGTTATTAAGTTCGGGCTTGCCTCCGAACATGTGAGGGGAAGTTGTGCTATCAGCCAACTACCTTTTAAATAAGGTGCCCCGAAAGAAGTTAGACAAGAGTCCATATGAACTTTGGCATAGGAGAACACCATCCTATAAATACTTAAGAGTGTGGGGGTGTCTTGCAAAGGTTGTCGTACCTCTTCCAAAACAAGTGAAAATCGGCCCTAAGACTATTGACTGTGTATTTATTGGATATGCACAGAATAGTAGCGCATATCGGTTTCTTGTGCATGAATCTCTAATAAGTGACATACACAAGAACACGATAATTGAATCTCAAAATGCTTCATTTTTCAAACACATTTTTCCACACAAAACAAAAACGGATGTTGCATCCGTTAATAGGGATGTGAAACCTATGGAGAAAGAACAAATTGAAGATAACGAGGTTGAGCTAAGACGTAGTAAAAGGACTAGAATTGAAAAATCATTTGGTGATGATTTCCTTACCTACATGCTCGAATGTGAACCTCAAAGTTATTCAGAGGTTGTGAGTTCCTCTGAAGGACCTCTTTGGAAAGAGGCAATCCAAAGTGAAATCGATTTAATCCTGCAAAATCATACTTGGGAATTAGTGGATCTTCCTTCGGGAAATAAACCACTAGGATATAAGTGGATCTTCAAAAGAAAAATGAAGGCAAATGGTACAATCGATAAGTACAAGACAAGACTTGTGATAAAAAGATTTAGACAGAAACAAGACCTTGACTATTTCGATACATATTCTCCCGTACCGAGAATAACATCCATTAGAATGGTGTTAGCCATCGCAGCTTTAAGGAATCTTGAAGTGCATCAAATGGATGTCAAGATTGCGTTCTTGAATGTAGATCACGAAGAAGAGATTTATATGGAGCAACCAGAAGGTTTCATAACTCCTGGATATGAAAATAAGGTGTGCAAGTTAGTAAAGTCTTTGTATGGCTTGAAACAAGCACCAAAACAATGACATGAAAAATTTGATAATGCTATGTTGAGTAGTGGATTTAAAATTAATGAATGCGATAAATGTGTTTACGTAAAAAACACTGAAATCATCTACGCCATTCTATGTTTGTATGTAGATGACATGCTCATCGTTGGGAGCAATGATAAAATTATCAAA
This sequence comes from Scutellaria galericulata, assembly GCA_946896805.1. NCBI lineage: Eukaryota > Viridiplantae > Streptophyta > Magnoliopsida > Lamiales > Lamiaceae > Scutellaria > Scutellaria galericulata. The sequence goes on along the minus strand of OX335787.1, from coordinate 10,366,361 downwards.
TCCACTAAAGATATGTTGAATGCGAAATTTGACATGAAAGACATGGGTTTGGCCGATGTAATCCTTGAAATTAAAATCCATAGATCGCCAGAAGGACTTGTGTTAAGTCAATCGCATTATGTTGATAAAATCCTAGAGAAATTAACAATGATGATTCAGCATATGCTAGGACTCCGTTGGATCCTAGTCAACATCTATCGAAAAATCGAGGAGACGGTGTGTCTCAAGTTGAATACTCTTGAATAATTGGAAGTCTGATGTACTTAATGAGTTGTACACGACCTGACATTGCCTATGTTGTTAGCAGGCTAAGCAGATATATGAGTAATCCTGACTCTGATCATTGGAAAGCTGTTGTGAGAGTACTAAGATATTTAAGATACACTCGTGAGTATGGTCTGTACTATAGTAAATATCCAGTTGTAGTTGAAGGATACAGTGATGCAAACTGGATATCGGACATGAAAGATTCTAAGTCCACGAGTGGATATGTCTTCACTCTAGGTGGTGCAGCCGTGTCGTGGAAGTCTTCGAAACAAACGGTGATTGCAAGGTCCACCATGGAATCTGAGTTTATTGCTTTAGATAAGTGTGGAGAATAAGCGGAATGACTTCGTCACTTTGTAGAAGATATTCCTGTTGGAACCGACGGATCGTCAGCTCTATGCAATTAATTAATCGGGTTCCATGCTAGATATAACAAACACAACGGAATAAAAGAGTTATACCTTTTGATCAATCTAGAAGAAAACGAGCCAAAGATTGATCTTTCGTAACCCTAGACCTCTTTGATCTTCTGATGTATTCCTACAGCCTTTCTCGAACGTTGCGTGGCCAACGATCCTTCGAGAAATCTCAGTTCTGCTCTCTCTCTCACTATCACGTGTTTTCTGTAATCTTTGTGTTTGAGGCGCTGATGGAAAATGGCTATATATAGGCTACACCAGGGACCTAGAGGAGGAATTGGGTTGGGCCTTCTGATGGGCTTAAGTATCCTATGTTCGACCCGAACACATAACTTAAACCCATCAATAATAATTCAGTCCACTAAAGAATTATTATTGAACTACCGTCCCAATCTCATATTTAATATGGGCTCCTTCTTATAATGTGCACGTTTATCTCCCTGTGTTTAAGATATCGAATGTCCGTTAATTAAACAAGTCACTGACAACTTAATTAATTAACATCTAATTCCAAGAGTAGTACCATTCAACTTTATTATCATGTCGGATTAAATCCACCTGCAGGGTTTATATGATAATCCTTATGAGCTCCTCAAGGGGACATCATCATCCTAAATAATTAGGACACAGATTCCTTCTATAATCAACAGTACACCATATAGACAATATTGTTTCCCAATTCACCGAGTTTATTGATTTAATAAATAAATCTCACTCACTGGCAAATTAAAGAAACAAATATTGTGTATACGTGGTTGTTATTATATAGGGATTAAGAGAACGCACATCCATAATAACAGATGTCTTGTTCTATTATATAGTCAGTATAAAACGAACAACCTCAAATGGTCCTACTCAATACACACAAAGTGTACTAGTGTAGTTTTATAGTCAAGACAGGCTAATACCAAACTACACTACAACCATTCCGATGATTTGTCCAAATTCATCTTGGTTGTGAGCTACTATTTATAATTTATAAGAAACTGATAACATGATCTTCTGTGTGGCACCACACACCAAGTTATCTATAATATAAATTAATTGGACATTGCATAAACATATATAACAAATATAAAATGCAAACATATGACCAAAGTGATTCTCATTCCATAAAAGATGTTCATACAAAAGCTAGGCTTATAGTATACATCCTAACAATTCCAATGTGGCCTAAACCTGTGCCCACAATTTGTATACATTGTGATAGCCAATCGGCTATTGGGAGAGTACAAAGCCACATGTATAATGGTAAGTCTAGACACATTCGTCGAAGACATAATACCATTAGACAACTACTCTCTACTGGAGTCATCTCGATTGATTACGTAAAATCGAAAGATAATTTGGCGGATCCGTTAACCAAAGGGTTAAGTAGAGACTTAGTTGCAAGTTCGTCGAGAGGGATGGGGCTAAAGCCTTTAGGAGAAAAGAGTTGAGACGAAGGAAAACCCAATCTAGTTGACTGGAGATCCCAAGATCTAGGTTCAAAGGGACAACCGACTCGTTAAAACTCTAGAATATCACTGTGGGGGATACTTTTATGTCTCTCGTAGCCCATCTTTAGAAGAGAAACAATGATGCCATTGGAGATTAGGGTAAGCTTAAGGCTTTTAATGATTCGATGAAGAATCAACTATGTGAGAAAGAAGTGGGGCCGCTTCAAAGGGAGTCGTTAAAAGGCTTGACTCTTAGCAATTCTCGTAGAACCAGGACGATGTTCATGGCCAAAACGAACATAACCATGAGAACTGGATAATGTTAGGAAGAGTCCTGTGTGAGGCGCATCATCGTTTACACCAATGGCTGATTAGTTCAAGGACATCGCGTCTACTAATTAGCTAGTAAAGTAAATGCGTTTTCACAAGGGAAGGTTCAAAGGGTAACACCTACCTATCCTATGCAAGACTCAACTGTCGATCGGTATCTTTTTCCTCTTTGTATCAATTTTCATTCATGTGGGGGATTGTTGGAAATTTTGGATTATTTTCCAGAAATTTTACCTTGCTTTGGGCATTAATTGCACGTGGGTCCCGAACCCGATTGTGGTGAAATAAAGTTGGAATGTGTTCACCTCCATGAGAGGTTCGCAGTGAGATATTGTATGCCCAAAACGGATAAAAGGTGAATGAGAAATTGAATCTCAAAGTTGCATGTTTGGATCCTTGCTTAGGCTTGGAAATTGGAGTGTGGGGTTATTGTCCCACATTGGAAAACCAACACAAAATTTTCCACTATATATAGTTTTTCACTATAGTGTGGGATAAGTAATGTTGGCAAAAAGGTTGTCTCTCATGCGGGAGGGGGGAGGGGGTGTAAATCAAATTTCGAATTGAACTTCGGACCATGGAACTCGTGTGCACACACGACCTGCGTACACGAATGTCGGTCCGATAAGTGGTGGCCTCACCCGGTTCATTTTGCCACGTTTTTGCACCCTTTACCTTTCAATTTCCAACATGTGACATGAAAATTGGAGTGTGGGGTTATTGTCCCACATTGGAAAACCAACACAAAATTTTCCACTATATATAGTTTTTCACTATAGTGTGGGATAAGTAATGTTGGCAAAAAGGTTCTCTCTCATGCGGGAGGGGAGAGGGGTGCAAATCAAATTCCGAATTGAACTTCGGACCATGGAACTCGTGTGCACACACAACCTGCGTACACGAATGTCGGTCCGATAAGTGGCGGCCTCGCCTGGTTCATTTTGCCACGTTTTTGCACCCTTGACCTTTCATTTTCCAATATGTGACATGCCTTTTAACCTTCCAACTTCTTGCATCAATTGCAAGCATTAAAATTGCAGTTTTATAACTGTTTTGAAGAGGTTATAAAAGGAGCCTCCCTCCACATGATCTTCACCAAGTCACAGCTCGATTTCCCAGCTCCTTCGTCCTTCATTCAGTTTTTTTTCCGAGCTCTCTTTAATACCGATTAGGCGTTATTCTAGTTCGCTGTTTGCAAGGTGTCCGTGCTTGACACTCTTGCTTGCTTGCCGTTGTATCCTGGGAAACAGACGTCCTTCGAGCACTCAAGCACTGCGGAGTGGGACGAATCTGTTTTAAGGAAACTATGTAAAGACAGGCCTCGATTTTTCCCTCACCGTATATTGTTTCCTTCGCCTCGGATCTCTTGCCATTTTCAGTTATTTTTCCAACAGTTTCTGTTATTATTCATCGCTAGATTATGGCGATGAGTGGCCGGGGAAGGTGGCGGTCGGAGCTGGGGTCGCCGGTGGACCAGGTGGCGGTAGCGTTGGGTGGTACCGTCGCAGCAGGCGGCAGCTGTAGATTCCCAGGCGAGCTGTGTGCGGGTGGCGCCAGCTGCCGAGGCTGCCGAGTCCTGCTAAGGGAGGGCGCGCGGGCGTGCTGGTGCGCGTGCCGGGAGCCGCCGTGTGTGCCGGTGAGCGTTTCACACGTCGTTCTGTTTCGGATGTTTTCATCGAGTAGTCGGGAGTCGTGGGTCCCGGTCAAAGTCAACCCTTGACCAAAATTTACCAAAATACCCCTCAACCTTAAAACGCTCCGTTTGAGCTCGTTTCAACTCCGATCGAGTTCATTCATGTTCCGTAGCGACCCAAATTTCATTCTCTTTCATCTCAACCTTATAAAATGAACTTTCACCCTTGTTTCTTCAACCTCAATCTTTAGATCTACCGATCCGTCTCGTCTCTATCGATCGTATCTTATCCGATAATATTTAAATCTTTAATTATATTTTTTAAGGATCTAAGAAACACCGTAACATGTGTAGGCTATTTGTTGGATTGAGTTTTGAGATTCTCGTTGTTTGATACTCGCCACACACGCGGATACCACAGAATAAGGTGGGGGTAATTTCTAACTCTTTATCTGTTTACAATTTTCCCTATTCCAAGCATGATTGATTAATACTAAATGCTGTGATTATAATTAATGTGTCATACTTTATACTGTGAAAGGGCTGCGGTCCACCTCTTACATGCATTCGTCTTTTACCTCTCTTTTACTACTCTGGGAAGACTGATGGTCCTTGAAATGCACCAAAGGTAAATGATACCGTTTTTATAGGATAAGACGGGGAATACCCGCACCTATTCATCCCTTACCATTTCTGATATCTGATGTGCATATTACGTATTGTGTTCCGTGCTGATTATACATATTTTTGATTTAAATATCTGTCGAATGTTAAGATGTGGATTTTATCCCCACGAGTGTATTCCACGCACTTACCCCTATTCTGTACTCACACTACAGGAGATGATGAGCATGTTGAACATTAGAGGGAAAGACGGTGGTGCTCTATCCAGACTTGTGTATTTAAGTTTGATGTTCCACAATAATTGAACAATAATTTTCTTATAATTCCTTGTTTTGTAAAGTACAATCTTGTACCTGTATGGGATGATGGATCCTGATGAATATTTCCGCTGTGAATGTTTTTGTTAATCGGTTGAATCCGATTGTTGATATGTAAATGTTTCTGTTCGTCCCCTATCTAATTATTCTGTTCGTCTCCTGCCTTCTTCTTCTTCTGATTATGAGAGTGTCCCTTACCCTTTCTTCTTGCACGCCCATAATGATAAACTCTGATAATTTTATGTAAGAAAACGGGCATAACAGTTTGGTATCAGAGCAACGTTCTACCATCTATGGTAACTTGCTCAAGCTTGTTTTATAAAGAGAAAACGAGTTTGAAAATGTGTCTTTAAAATGTGAAAATGTTTTCGAAAAGAATATGATAAGCACCATCCTCTCTCTATAGGTGTCTCTCCCTGATTATAGGACTTGTGAAAACGAATGCCTATCTGTTATGTGATACCATGTTGGCATGATATAAACTGTTAAGGTTAAGAGGGGGCATTTACGGGTATATACTGATGATAAAAACTCGTGTAACTTCTATATGACAGATGAATAGGATTTATGTTAACGCTAGGATGTGAGTACTGGTTGTAGAGACACGTGAGGATAAACTCCGACGCTGTTTTTTTGAAACTAGAGTGACGGACGAGGTGTCAATAGGCGAGCATGTCGCCAAACTTCTATACTGTTGGACGGAGCTAGGGGGTACTGGAGGTAGGATCAGTGGGGTTCAGGCTTGTTTGCACCTAATCCATACCCTGCCATGCGAGTGGGAGACTAGGGCGCAGTTAGTTTACCGTGATGAGCTGGTACACTTGTCGGTGGATCTTGTACCCATTGCCGACTTTGGGAACGTGGCAAGGAAGATGCTGGAGCTGTGGGGCCGACACGGCCTTCCAACTGCTCTTGAGCCAGGACCCTACGATCCGTCTAGCAGTAGTTTTGAGTCGAAGGATGACGATCCTAAGGAGGACCCTGAGGAGGATGACCCCGAGGCCGTTGACCTGAGGGACTTGGCACCGGGACTACAGGGGCCTCCGCTGCCTCTAGCCACCGTCGCGTAGACTAGGGATATGACTTTTGTGATATGTATATATGCTACAACGCTATACTTTTCTATATGTATATGGTAGCTTTTATTTCATGTAGATAGTGTACATAATCCTTTTGACATGATGTAAAGGCTACCCTATTTTGCTTATATATTTCAAGCACGTGTAATTCCTTCCTATCTATAGAATCCACGTTTATATCTCTTCATGTGTGTCGCGTTTATTTTCTTTATCCTTATTTTTATTTTGAAACCTAAACGATAAATATATATACATCATAACAGAACTATGTTAAGAGAAAGACCGTGAAGAGAACCAACCCGAATGGCTGATCAACCCGAATGAGAGGAAGGTACGAACATAGGAGATCTCGTATCTGTTTTGAAAGGACTGGCACAGCATTTTGAAGCAACTCGAGCCACACCCCCGATAGTAAAGTCCGATCCAAACCTCATTTATGAGCAGTTCCGGTGATTTAATCTGCCGACGTTCGATGGGAAGGGTGAACCTGCGGATGCGGAAGAGTGGCTGAGGTCACTCGACCGTTTATTTGGGCACTTGACGTGTACATAGGAATAGAAGGTCTCCTGTGCGATCTTCCAGCTTACGGACGAAGCGAGTCACTAGTGGGACTCGTATGAGAGGACTCTGCTGCCCGCTTAAAGAGAGGGAATGGTGTGGGCAGAATTTAAGGAAGTGGTTTCTCGCCACTTCATTCCTCAGTCCTACCATGAGAGAAAGGAAACAGAGTTCCTGTATCTCCATCAGGGAAGCTCGACGGTGGGAGAATATGAGCGACAGTTTAATCACCTGAGCCGGTATGTCACGCACCTGGTAGATGACCTCAAGAAGGCCCGGAGGTTTGAGAAAGGCCTTCGCTCAGAGATTGGATCCATTCTAGCAGGGCAGGGGATGATGACATACGCAAATGTCATCAAGAGAGCACAAAAGATTGCCTCTCACTTGCGTCTGGATGTTATGCCTCCTAAGAAAGTCTTCCCGGCTCCTGCATAGAGGAAGTGGACTGGCCCGAGCCAGAGTTCTGCCCAGAATAAGTTTCCAAGGGCAACCAATGCTCCACTCCTTCCCACTTCCAGACCTAGAAACCCGTGCCCTAGATGTAGAAAAGTACACGTGGGGCCGTGTCAACCAGAAATACGAAATTGCTTCACATGTGGGGCAACGGGGCATATAGCGGCCAACTGCAGGAGGGCGAAAAACTCACCAGCTATAGCCCCAAATTCGAGGCTAGTGGCAGGTCGAGCACGAGCCTTCGCTCTTACCCACCCAGAAGCTGCTGAAGAAGCCGAGACGATGACAGGTATATTATCAGTATGTGATATACCTGTTCTTATCTTTTTTTATACTGGAGCGACACACTCCTTTATATCTGTCAACTTCTGTAAATTGCTGAAGCATGAAGATGGTAGGATAGTCGCTCAAACCCTAGAAGTTAGTATTCCTTCAGGGAAGACGGTAAGGACAAAACACCTATACCGTCACATTAAGATCGCTTTCGAGGATAAGATTCTTCTAGCTGATCTTCATGCCCTGGAGATGAAGGATTTTGATATAATCCTGGGAATGGACTGGTTGGAGTCCAATCATGTCGTGATCAAGTGCTGCACAAGGGAAATTATCTTTCAAGCACCAGGAGAACCAGAGTTCACATTCCATGGAACACGAGTCAAAGATGACTCAAGGATTATATCGGCCATGAAGGCAACCGAGATGCTTAGCAAAGAAAACTGCGAAGCTTGGTTGGTCAACATGGTAAATCCTGAGCAGGGATCGATATCTATTAAAGACGTACCGGTAATAAGAGAATTCTTAGACGTTTTCCCAGAAGAGTTACTCGGCCCTCCGCCAGATAGACAGGTGACCTTCAGGATTGATCTCATACCCGGATCAGCACCGATATTGAAAGCTCCTTATCGGATGGCACCGAAGGAATTACAAGAACTGAAGGTCCAAATACAAGAACTTTTGGATAAAGGTTTCATCAAACCAAGCGTGTCGCCTTGGGGAGCTCCAGTGCTTTTTGTAAAGAAGAAAGACGGTAGCTTTTGGGTGTGTATTGATTATCGAGAGCTGAACAAGCGGACCATAAAGAACAAGTATCCACTACCTCGAATTGAAGATCTTTTTGATCAATTGCCAATGTGTTCTTGAAGATCGACTTTAGATCTGGCTATCACCAAATGAAATTCAAAGATATGGATATATCCAAGACAGCGTTCAGGACGAGATATGGCCACTACGAGTTTGTAGTAATGCCATTCGGACTGAGTAATGCTCTAGCTGTCTTTATGGACTGGATGAATTGCGTCTTCCATCTGTATCTCGATCTCTTTGTCATTTTGTTCATTGATGACATTCTCATCTATTCGAGTGATAGAACGCACCATGAACAACATCTTAGAATCGCACTGGAGGTTTTAAGAAAGGAGAAGCTTTATGCAAAATTCAAGAAATGTGAATTCTGGATGGACAAAGTGGGCTTCCTGGGCCATATTGTCTCTTCACAGGGGATCGAAGTAGATCCTGAAAAGGTGGAAGCAGTTAGTAAGAGGGAGACCCCAACAAACGTCAAGGAAGTGTGAAGCTTTATCAGTTTGGCTGGCTATTACCGAAGATTCATAGAAGGATTTTCGAAGATTGCTACTCCTATGACTCGCTTGACAAAGAAGGATGTAAAGTTTCAATGGAGTGAGCAATGTGAGCGTAGCTTTCAGGAACTAAAGAAAAGACTGACAGAAGCAACAGTCTTAATAGTTCCAGACGTAACCAAAGAGTTCGTGATTTACAGTGACGCATCCAAATAGGGTTTGGGGTGTGTTTTGATGCAACAAGGGAAGGTAGTGGTGTATGCATCACGCCAATTGAAGATTCACGAACAGAACTACCCAACGCATGATCTGGAACTAGCAGCGGTGGTACACGCTCTCAAGATATGGAGACACTATCTCTATGGCGTGAAGTGTGAGATCTACACCGACCATAAGAGCCTGAAATACTTCTGTGAACAGAAGGAGCTCAATATGAGGCAAAGAAGATGGCTAGAGTTGGTGAAGGATTATGATATTACGATCCATTACCATTCTGGAAAAGTAAATGTGGTGGCTGACGCCCTTAGCAGAAAAGGAAAGGGAATGGTGACGGCTATGATCACTGACCAGCACCAACTGATCGAGGAGATGTCAAAGCTGAATTTGGAGATAGTCACGTCCCCGAACATCATCAAAGCTAAGATGACAACGCTATTCGTGAAACCCATACTGCGCGATCGAATTGTTGAAGCTCAGAAGGAAGATAGTTTTCTAATGAAGATGAAAGCCCGTATGGACAATGGAAGAGCCGAAGGTTTCTCTTTAACTACAGATGGAGCTCTGATCTTCAGAGGAAGAATGTGCGTGCCTAAGGATAAGAAATTAAGAGGAGAAATTCTCGGAGAAGCACATTGCACACCAATGTCTGCACACCCTGGATGTACAAAGATGTACCGGGATTTAAGGGAAAATTTTTGGTGGAGAAACATGAAGAGAAGCATAGGACTGTTCGTTAAGAAGTGTCTCATTTGTCAACAAGTGAAAGCAGAGCATCAACGGCCAATTGGGATGCTAACTCCTTTGGAGATACCCGAATGGAAGTGGGAACACATTGCCATGGATTTCGTGGTTGGTCTGCCGACATCTAAACGAGGGAACCACGCTGTATGGGTGATAGTTGATAGATTAACGAAGTTAACCCCACTTCTTGCCAATCAAGATGACTTTCGGACTGGATAAGTTGGCATGAATATATCTCGAGGAGATTGTTCGACTGCATGGCGTACCGGTTTCTATCGTATCGGATAGAAATCCTCGGTTCACCTCCAGATTCTGGCAAAGTCTACAAAAGGAGTTAGGAACCAAGCTGTCCTTCAGCATAACTTTTCATTCACAAACAGATGGAAAATCGGAAAGAACCATACAAATCTTGGAGGATATGTTGAGGGCATGTGTTTTGGATTTTCCCGGAAGATGAAACACACAACACAATCTAGAGAGGTTGCACGCAGACAAACTCCACTTGCGATAAATAGCTTAAACCAGCAGAGGGCACCATAAAGCTTAACGTAGATGCCGTCATTTTTACTGATACAAGTGAAGTAGGAGCGGGTATGGTTGTTCGAGATGACGAAGGGAGTTTTATTGCGTGTCGATTGATTTTCATCCCAGTCTTGCTCCGTCCGGAAGAAGTTGAAATAATGGGTGTCCATGAGGCTCTTTCATTGTTGAAAAATCTGGGCTACCATTCAGTGAAGGTGGAGATGGATGCGAAGATCGTTGTCGATGCAATCACTGAGAAGAAGTATGATGATACGGTCTTCAGTGGGTATGCTAGAGCTTGCTATGATATTTGTAATTCCTTTCAGATTTGTAAGGTTAATTTTGTACGTCGCAAATCCAATTATATGGCACATTCTATTGTCAGGGCCTCAAGATTTTTTTCAAGCCCCCATTCTTGGGTTGAGCCTCCGACGTTTGTGGTCGGCCTTCTCAAAGATGTTTGCGTTTTTTGCGAATAAATCAACGTTTATATGACTTTAAAAAATATATATATAATGATGCACTCATTCATTGTCTATTTATTCATACATCTATTTAATCCATTCTTAACAAACGCCATAATGATTAATTATATACCCAAATAAACCCCCTCCCGTCGTCTTAAAATAATTATCATTTTAGCATTTTTCACAACTTATAAAATGATTGATTTACTCATATTTAAATCTACCCAATGCCCATTTTGAAATAATAAAATATTTAATAAGGAGAAATAAATGGGAGCAATTTTGGAAGAATATGGGATTTTTTTTTTAAATTTCTATAATAATAAATATTTTGGAACAAATTTTAAATGCTAAAATGATAATTATTTTAGAAAGGAAGATGTTATATTTAATACATAAGCATCTCTAGCACTGCTGTATTTTCATCTGGGTTTGCAAATTTTCATCTCCAACAATGCTGTAAAAACCTGCACTAATTTTTTGTAACCGTCAACCTTGCACTAGGTTAACACGGTATTCTTTTTTTGTTTTTTTAATTCATTATTTACCTTTTATTTTCATTTTTTTTCTTTATTTTTGTTTCTTTTATTTTCTTCCTTTTTGTTTTCTTTATATTCATAACATGTTATTTGGATAATAATAAAAATTATGGTTACTTAAATGTACATGATTTAAAATACTACACCAATCATAAATATAATATTTAAACATTGCATAAAATTAGCTAAATTACTTTCATTTAGTTTGAATTTTTTTTAAAACATCATCAATGTAAAATATTGTTATTAAATAATTATATTAACTAAGATTATAAAAAAAACAAACAAAAACACACACACATATATATATATATATATAAGTTATAAAATAATAAAGATCTAAATTTGATAAATTAACAATGATTATTTATATTACTAAATATATGACAAATAAAAAAAATATAAAAAAAATAATAATAAGTATTATTATGGAATATTTCAAATAATGCAGATTATTGGAGATGAATAAGAGTTTTTACATTAAATATATTACAAAATTTAGAGTAAAATATTGTGCTGTAGTATCAACTTAATCGAATCTGCAACATATCATTTGTTGTCTTGATTACTTCAATTATTGTGTATTTGTTACTCCTGTCACCCCTTCAAACGGAAACAAGCGCTTACTTTTTGAATTATATAACATATATCGCATGGCACACCTCATTAAACACCATAATTTAATTTCTTGTTGGATTAAACAACAAAAGAATAAAAAAATATACAATTAAAATTTAAACCCAGCCATAGATAGAAAGGGCCGGCCATTACTCTATATTTTCTTACAAGCTGTATAGTAAGAGTAGTTTCATTAAAAGAAACTAGAAATGGGTAGTGAAAGCAAGAAGCTCCCGATCATAAATTTGTTCAATTTTTATGTTTCTTCTATGAAAAAACTTCAAAACGTCATTTATTATGAAACAAATGGGTATGTAGTTTTTAATTAGATGTCAACCCATGAACATGCTTGATTAATCAAGAATTAAATTAAATCTGGAACATGTTATAATTTGCTGTATTATATGATTAAAACCTCAATTATTGTAAATTTATTACTCCATCTCCTTTGTTCAAACGGGAAACAAGCGCTTAATTTGAATTGTATATTACATCAGACACCTCATAAAGCATCATTACCTTAATTTCTTGTTGTATTTAATTAAACAACAAATTAAAGAAAACATATACAATTTAAAACTCCAAGATAAATATACAAAATACTTTTATCTTAATTGATGCCCATAAATACCTCCAAGATAGTAAAAGGTGGAACCACATAAACAAAAGAGCATCAAATCGTTAATCATCAATCTCCTTAGTTGTCTTACAAGAAATGGGTAGTGAAAGCAAGAAGCTCCCAATCATAAATTTCTCCAACTTGAAACAGCAAACTCCAAGATGGGAATCGGTGAAAAGCCAAGTAAGAGGAGCCTTACAAGAATATGGCTGTTTTGAAGCCACATTCGATGAGATTCCTCTTCATCTTCGAAAATCAGTTCTTGATGATATCCAACAACTATTTGATCTTCCTTTAGAAATCAAATTACTTAATAAGTCCAACAGACCATACCATGGTTATGTCGGAAATCATCCCGTGGGTCCGCTCTATGAAAGTTTGGGTATCGATGACGCCCTCTCCCCCGGAAAAATCGACTCCTTTATCGATCTCATGTGGCCTCAAGGCCATCCCACTTTCAGGTACTAAATTTTTTAGAACATCTTAATTTTCGTTATGTAATTCCGATCTGTCTAATTTTTTTCCATCAATTTTACAAATTTCAATTTTGGTTATATAATTATAGTTTTTTTTTTTTTTTTTTGCCAAATAGCTAAAAAAATCCAAACCTTTTGAGGTTTTTGCTATTTTAACCAATCATTTTATTTTTGTCAATTCATTCATAATTTTAAGAATTTGTTGTTATTTTGGTGAAATAAAGTTTTGAGTCAAAATTAAATTACATAGCTTATACGTGGCTGCCACATAAGATTCATTCTAGTACACATCATCAAAATATTAACTCTCTCTAATTAACTATGAATAATGTCTTTTTTTCATTATATTTCTTAAACAATTTGAACAACTTAAAAGCCAAAACAAAAAAAACCCCTTTATTATGTTTTCAATTGAAGAAAAATGTTACCAAACATCTCATTCTTCTTTTGCCAACAAGAATCTGCAAAGTGAGATTATTTTTAATTTGAATCCTCTGCTAATATCGGGCGACCATTAGTCTACCAATTCCCACCACCATGGAATGAACAGTATGTCCATGGCGGTCTCCATTCTTCACTCACATGTATCCATGAATTCACTGCTACTCAATTCCGCCACCACCTCCGCCCCACTTCTCCGCCACCATCTCCAATCCTTACTATTCCCCTAGCCGCTTCAGCGTCACCCGACATCCCCACCGCCGCCCCCAGGGTCTTCGCACTCGACGCGGCGCAGCCCTTCGACTATGAAGCTCACCTGATAAACCGCTTCACTCAGTCCACCAAACTCAAAATTGCTATTCTCGGATTTGGGAATTTCGGCCAATTCCTTGCCAAGGCCTTCATCCGCCAAGGCCACTCAGTCTATGCACATTCTAGATCTGATTACCACTCCGATGCGGAATCAATCGGCGCCGCCCTCTTCTCCGATCTCAACGACCTCTGTGAGCAGCACCCTGACGTCATGGTAATTTGCACCTCCATCATTTAGACTGAATCTGTGCTGAAATCGCTGCCCCTCCAGCGCCTCAGGCGGAACACTCTGTTTGTTGACGTTTTGTCTGTTAAAGAGTTTCCGAAGAATTTATTTCTTCAATTTCTTCCTACTCATTTTGATATCTCTGTACCCATCCGATGTTTGGACCCGAGAGTGGCAAGTACAGTTGGCAGAGTTTGCCATTGGTGTTTGATAAGGTGAGGATTCGAGGCTCGTGAGGGTTGAGAATTTCTTGGATATTTTAAAAGTTAAAAAGTAATCTTAATTTGCAGGTTTTTGTTGGTAAAAGAAGAACGAAATGTCTGATAAATTTTTTCTTCAATCGAAGACATAAGAAAGGAGATTTTTTGTTTTTGAATTTTAAGTTGCTAAAATTGTTTAAGAAATATAATGAAAAAAAAAACATTAATCATGGTTAATTAGGGAGAGTTAATATTTTGATGATGTGTATTAGAAGGAAGCTTATGTGGCAGACATATATAAGCCATGTAATTTCCATGTAATTTAATTTTGACTCAAAATTTGTTTTGGCTAAAATAACAACAAATTCTTAAAATTATGGATGAATGGACAAAAATAAAAGGATTGCCCAAAATAGCAAAAACCTGAAAAGATTTGAATTTTTTTAGCTATTTGGCCTTTTTTTTTCATGCAATTTTGCTCGAAATGTCAATTTTTGTCTACGTGGAAGATGAAATTGAAAAACTAAATACGAAATTTCATACAAAATCGGATGAAATTCGAAAAAAAAGATAGTAATAAAAACAAAATTGAAATATGTAAAATTTGTGGTAAAAAAAAAAAGACTGGACCTAATTATAGGATGAAAATTGCAATTTTCCCAAAAATTTTCGTTTGCAACTTTACCAACCAGCTGTCAAGAGAAATCAGACTATTCTTTTTTTTTTTTTTTGTTCAATATCGTAGTTAGGTAGGATCTGAATTATTAAAAAATGAATATGACTATGGGCTTTTCTTCTTCTTAATTACCAGCAAGACTGTCTACAGCTATGGTGAACAATTGTCAGAACTGGACAAGAATGTGAGGAGGATGGTTGTGGAGAGCCTTGGATTAGAGAAGTACATGGATGAGCACTTGGATTCCACGGATTACCTAATTCGTGTTCAAAAGTATGATGGGCCAAAAAGCCATGAAACTAAGCTTGGATTACTATCCCACACAGACAAAAACATGGTTACCATATTGTATCAGAATGAGGTTAGTGGATTGGAAATTCAGACAAAAGAGGGAAACTGGATCACTTATCAACCATCACTGAATTCTTTCATTCTCATTATTGGTGACGCTCTACATGTAAGTTCATTCCTCCATCTTTATATATAATATATTACATCCACCATAGTTTTAGATTTTCAGTTCACAATGTTAAAACCCACAATCATAGTCCAATTGTTTTTTGTATATGCTAAATTATAGTCACTCTCTTAATCAGTAAGGTATAATTTATCTAAATTAAACACCTTTAATTAATGTTTGAAACTTGCGTAAAACTATGCACATAAATGTGATATAAGATGATCTCCGGTAACATTTGAAGTCATATCTCATATTTCAAAATAATCAACACATGATACATGTATCAAATGACATCATTAATTAATATGTGATAAATATTAAATGTCTGAAATATGAGACGCAACACCAAATATAATTGATGATCCGAACCATGTAAATGTTGGTGGTTTTTGTTTACTCTTTAATGTATATAATAAATAAGGTTATAAAAAATGTTTGTGGGATAAATTTGCTTTCCAAGTATGTGTTTTCTTAATATATGTGAAATATTAAATGCGATGACTTTTGTGAGACTATGAAGGTGTTTCAAATAAGTAGTATTTTAAAATAGTTAAAAGATAATAAAATATTAAATATATATAACCAAAAAGAATATTTTTACTATGGATTCACCTTTTAAGGAAATCAAATAAGGTAAGAACGTATGAGGGGTAGTTTTTTGTCAAAACACATTTTTATGAAATTTCTATAATAAATTTTTGTTATTCCTATTTAACTTCTTAGACCAATTTTCACTATATAACATCCCCATGAAAAATGATATTTTTTCGATTTTTTTTTGTTTTTTTCAATGAATGCTAACGGCATCTCAATCCCATTCAACATGAAAAGTTGGAGACAAGAAGACACATCAACTGCAACATTAGCAAAGACATCCCAAAATTTTCCTGTCAAAACTCCATATTTAAGTCAAACTTAAAATTTGAGTCTGTTCAATTTTAAGAGGTATTGAGCTAACTTCAGAATTGTTGAATTGTGGATTTTCAATCCCAGCGTCCATTCTGAGTAAAATATCAAATTTGAAACCAAGTAGTAATTAGATGATGAAAATTGAAATACGTAGAATTAGTGAAAAATGTGGATAAGATCAAAGTTATTGGATGAAAATATAAGATATTTTCTTATTTAAAAGTACTTAAATTATTTAATTTTCTAATCAGTGACACTTCGACAGTGAACACACTAATACATTTTCACAACGAGAACGGAAGCCTTTCATTTCTCGGACTAGTTATAGCTGATCTGTTGTTTATGAAAAAAACTCCATACTTTCCTATCCAAAGTAGCTAATATAAACCACATCTGGACCTCATACAAGAACAACCCAATGAGTTGAAAAACTTATGATTTCTTATTATACTTGAGAATTTTTTTATTTGTTATTTATTGTTTAATATTTTTTTTCAGGCGTGGACAAACGGGCGACTACGTTCACCCCATCACAGAGTGATGATGATCGGAGACGAAGCAAGGTACTCGATCGGATTATTTTCGAAAACAAAATTGGGGTACATAATTAAATCCCCAGAAGAGATGGTGGATGAAGAGCACCCTTTACTCTTTAAGCCTTTTGAACATTACCAATTTATGGATTTTTACTACACTGAAGCCGGTCATACTAATCCAGCTGCTCTCAAGGCCTTCTGTGGAGCCTAATTCACCTCTGAAATTTGTTACTAGCTTGTTTGTAATATAATTCTAAGTGTTTGTTTCACGTTTGAACATTGGAGTGTAATAAATGTAACATATATAACATGTTGCAAATTTAATTTCTTGATTATATCGAGCATGTCCTGTAGACATCTCACTAAAAACTATGTATTTAATAGTTTCTATTTGAGTCATTATATAGATGATTAATAGTTTCTAGATTATCCATTCATCTATTTAATCCATTCTTAACAAATGTGACAGCGATAAATGACCCAAATAGAAAATATTTAATGCTCTCTTTCAGTGATGTTTTGGAGTTTAAATTTTATTCATAATAAGTGTTGTTCTAAACTTTGATACAATTTTATCAAATTATACGTATTAATATTTCTTTGCTAAAATTTAGGCATTTAATATGATAACTGGTAAGTTCGATCTATTTATGTTAGGTTAGGTTTGAAATTACTGGGTTTTTATGAGCTTTGAAAATTATTGGGTTTGGATTCGATTTGGGTTTTTTTCCCTTTCTAATTTTGGGAACCCTAAATCGAAAATCAACAAAATTAGGTTAGGTTTAAGTGTGATTTTTTTTAATTCGTTTTTATGGGTTTTGGATTCGATTTGAGATTTTTTTCCGTTTCTAATTTTTGGAAACGCTAATTTGAAAATCAACCGATTAATGTTAGCAGCTTTGTAATTTCCCCTTTCTAATTTATGTATGATATTTCCATGCTGCAGCTGTTGATTCTGGTGCTGCCCCTGCTGCTGCGAAGGAAGAGGAGAAGAAGAAAGACGAACCTGAGGAGGAGTCTGATGAAGACTTGGGAATGGGGCTTTTTGATTAAGTTTTGTCGGACGATGTTTAGGCCATTTTTGTTAGGAATTCTGTAGTTGGATTTGATGATTTTGTTAACCTTAGTATTTGCACTTTCATAGCCTGCTTTTGCTGCTTTCAACCTCATTTTAGCAGTTATGTTTGATAAGTGCAATATCTGATAATTGAGCTTAGTTTTCCATTTGATCTAATATGTTTTTACTTGCCTACTTCCCAGGAAACTAAGTGCTAGGCTATTGATTGTTACAGGTCAGCAATGGGAGTGTAGTAACAGTGTATAAATTAACAGCTAAGTTCAGAAATCTTGTTCAAGTTGGACTCAAAATAAAATTCTCAAACAGTGGAGTATTTATTAGAAATCTTGTATTTGTTTATTTTCAATATATGTCTTGTAATTTTCTATTTTTTATTTAATCTTAAGTTTTTTTTTTAAATTTTCAGATTCACTTGTGTATTTATTATTTTAATAATCTTAATAGTTTTATTTTTATTTTGAATTATTAAAATTATTATTTAATATTCTAAATTTTTTTATTTTTCTATACTTGTATTTTTGTATTTTTTTTTATTAATCATGAGATTTTTTTATATAATTTTTCAATCATAGTTGGATTATTTATAATACTTTAACAATCTTCATATTTCAATTTAATTTGAATTTTTAAATTTATTAAATTTATTTTAATTTACCAATATATATATATATATATATATATATATATATTTAAACTTTCATATTTTGTTTGTAAATTTAAATTTTTTTATTTGATTAGATGTCAACCCATGAACTTGCTTGATTAATCAAGAATTAAATTAAATCTGGAACATGTTATAATTTGTTGTATTATATGATTAAAACCTCAATTATTCTAAATTTATTACTCCATCTCCTTTGTTCAAACGGGAAACAAGCGCTTACTTTGAATTGTATATTACATCAGACACCTCATGATAAAGCATCATTACCTTAATTTCTTGTTGTATTTAATTAAACAACAAATTAAAGAAAAAATATACAATTTAAAACTTAAACACAGCAATAGAAAGATAAAAAGAGGGATAGAAATACTATCCATTAATCCTTAATTTTCTTTTAGCAAGCTGTATAGAGAGACTTTGATTATAAGAAAGAAATTCTATTTGATTATCAAATCTAAAAATAATCCTTATTGGATTATCTAAAATAATGAAGACAAGATAATTTGACAGAAGAATTTTAGTTAATTCATCTGTGAAGGAATACAGGATATATATACTATTTACTAACTCTATCAACTCCACAATTAGTGGCTAACTCCACAATTAGTGGCTAACTAATATGGCTAACTTTTACTATTTAACATGTGATACAAATCTAAATAAGGTAAAGAACACAATATACAAGGAATATAAATCTTTCCTAATACTCCCCCTCAAGTTGGAGAGTGTAAGTCAAAAACTCCCAACTTGGTTCTCAAAAATTCGAATTGGTCCTTTCCAAGTGCCTTCGTGAATATATCGGCTAACTGTGACCTGGTCGAGACATATGTAGGACGAATTATTCCCGACTGTAGCTTCTCCCGAACTATGTGACAGTCTATCTCTATGTGCTTCGTACGTTCATGAAAAACGGGATTTGCTGCTATATGAAGTGTTGCCTGATTATCACAATGTAACACTGTTGGTCCCTTCTGATGAACTTTCAAATCCCGAAGAATGTACCTTAACCATGTTATTTCCAAACACGTATTAGCCATAGCCCTGTATTCCGCTTCTGCAGAAGAACGTGAGACATTTGTTTGTTTCTTGGACTTCCAGGATATAAGTGCAGACCCAAGAAACACGCAATAGCCAGAAACTGATCGCCTAGTAATTCGGCATCCTCCCCAGTCTGAATCACAAAAGGCTCTCAACTGTAGATCGTTTTCAGATGGTAATAGTAGACCTTGTCCCAGAGTTCCCTTGATATACCGAAGAACTCGAAGGGCGGCATTCCAATGTGACCTACAAGGTTCCTGCATGAATTGACTTAAAACACGTACTGAATATACTATGTCGGGTCGCATTACCGTCAAATAAATAAGGCGACCGACCAATCTTCGATACTTAGTTGCATCGACCAATTTTTCACCATCTGCCAAAGTCAATTTAAGATTTTGCTCCATTGGGAATTTTTCTGGTTTTGCACCTGTGAGACCCGAATCATGCAAGATGTCCAAGGCATACTTACGTTGTGACATAAAAATACCTTTGCTGGAACGCGAAAATTCAATGCCCAAAAAATATTTAAGATCACCCAAATCTTTGATATTGAAATGTTTGAGCATGAATTCTTTAATTCGCTTGATCTCCTGAATATCATTGCCAGCAAGTAGAATATCATCCACATATATAAGAATTGCAGTGAAAGAAGTACCTTGGACTTTGGTAAAAAATGAATAATCTGCTAATGACTGAACATAACCTGCATTTCTAACCACAACAGTAAAGGTAGAAAACCAGTTACGAGAAGCTTGTTTCAATCCGTAAAGAGACTTATGTAGCCGACACACAATATTCTCCCCTTGTCGGCGAAGACCCGGAGGAGGAGTCATGTAAACCTCTTTCTGTAAATCACCATGCAAAAAGGCATTTTGTACATCCAACTGGTGGGTGTACCATTTTCGAGCGGAAGCAACTGCCAACAAACAACGAAGTGTCGTTAATTTAGCAGTGGGAGAAAAAGTCTCTTTATAGTCAATACCTTCCACTTGTGTAAATCCCTTGGCTACTAAACGCGCTTTATAGCACTCAATTGTTCCATCAGAGTTATACTTGACTTTGTATACCCATCGACACCCAATTGGCTTATGTCCGGGAGGCAAAGGAACAAGGGACCACGTGCGGTTGCATTCGAGTGCCTCAAGTTCGGCTTTCATTGCACTCTGCCAATTAGGATCACAAGCGGCCTGATCATAGGTAGAGGGTTCTGTGATAGCTGTAATGTTAGCTAAATAATGATAATGAGTGGGTGATAATCGTGAATATGACAAATAAGAGGAAAGAGGATACCGAGTGCGATGCGGTTTGTCTTGGCCACGGATGGACGGATTAGCTCGAGGATTCATGTCGTAAAGATGATGCCATGAAGGTGGCTGTGTTGGACGAGTTGATCGTCGTAATGGCTGAGCTGGTGGGGATGGTGGTTAGTCAGAGGGAATCGACGCCGGTGAGTTTATTGGTGTGGCTGGATCAGATTGAAGAGGAGAGGGAGTTGATGGCGAAGTGGGCGATGTAGGAGTAGGAGAAGTAGGTGCCGATGGGGAATAATGAGAATATTATCATTGGACATGGCTGGAATAGTTGTAGAAGGTGGAATATATGGGAATGGTGCATGATCGATTATATGTACTGGAGTAGAATTATTATTTTCTGGCAACATGGAATTCTGAAAAGGGAAAATTTCTTCATGAAAAATGACGTCCCTACTGATCAAAAATTTGTGGGATTTGAGATCAAAAAGTTTATAACCCTTTTGCCCATTTGCATAGCCGACGAAAATGCATGAAGTAGCACGAGGTTCAAACTTTTGTTTGGGATGGACAGTAGTAGCGTAACATTGACAACCAAAAATGCGAAGATGATCAAGAGATGGTGGCTTGTGATATAGAAGTTCAAATGGGGTTTTATTATGTAATAATAGTGTAGGAAGCCGATTAATTATGTATACGGCGGTAAGAACACATTCCCCCCAAAATGATAAAGGGACATTTGATTGAAAAAGGAGAGAGCGCGCCACATTAAGAATATGACGATGTTTTCGCTCGACAACTCCATTCTGCTGCGGAGTATAAATGCAAGTATGTTGAAATTCAATCCCACGTGTGTGTAAAAAAGGTTTGATATCGAAAAACTCAGTGCCATTGTCAGCACGAATGATTTTGACATTTGTAGAAAATTGTGTTTGAACAAAATCCACAAAGCGTTGTAATAAAAAGGAAGTCTCAGATTTATTTTGCATAAGAAATATCCACGTACAACATGTATAGTCATCAACAATACTAAGAAAATATCTGGCAGCAGAATGCGTAGGGACTTTATGAGGTCCCCAAACATCGCAGTGCAAAAAATCAAAGGCAAATTTGGTAGAAATAGAACTTATAGGAAAAGACAGCCTTGTCTGCTTGGCCATGAGACAAACAGTACATTTATTCATATTTGGGCTGTTTTTATTAATATGTAATTGCGGAAAAAGAGATTTAAGCCGAGGTAGAGAAGGATGGCCGAGCCTCATATGCCATAATTGAGGTGAGACCGAGACATGTAGGAGAGTAGATGATGGGATGGATGGAAGCATGTGGTATAGGCCACCACGTTGTTCACCCGAGCCAATCGTCTTCCCCGTAGCCAAGTCCTGCAAAATGCAGAAAGTAGGAAAAAAAGTTATGCTACAATTAAGATCAGCAGTAATTTTGCTAGCAGATATTAAATTTAAATTGAAAGTAGGAACACACAACATTTTTTAATGTGAGGGATGAATTAAAAGGTACAGTGCCCGTGTGTGTAATATTGGTTGTAGCACCATTAGGCAAATTGACAAGAGAAGTGTTTGAATTTTGTATATGTGAAAAACAGGAAGGATCAAAGGCTATATGGTCTGTTGCGCCACTGTCTAGGATCCATGACTTGGCAATAGTGCAATTAGAGTGAACTTTTGACATCGAAAGCAAACCTACAACATTAGCAAATACATCATTAGTTCCAGTATTTGAACGATTTTGATTCAAGGAGGATATGGCTTGTTGCCAATTGTTGGAGTTGCTCAACAGAAAAACCCCCTGGGAGTGATGATGAATTTTCGCTGGACTGTGGATTGGTTTCGGCGGCATTGGCTGCAGATCTCCCATTATTTCTGCGATTCTGGGAAGGTTTCGGATTCTGGCTGCCATTTTTAATTCGACAGCGGTCCTCCGTATGACCCCTCTTATCGCAATAAGTGCAATGAAATTTAAGGGTGTGACACTCCTCAATTGTGTGTCCTGATCTGTTGCAGTGATCACATACCTTGTCCTTGGAGGTTTTCCAATTGTTCGATCGGTTCTGGGCAGCAGCAGCTATGGAAAAGTTCTCACCAGATTCTAAGGTCAACATGCGTTGTGTCTCTTCCTGTATAATTAAAGAGTACGCATAGCGTATACTTGGCAAAGGCACCATCATTAAAATATTAGATCTCGCTGCTTTATAAGAATCATTCAAACCCATTAAAAATTGCATTAAACGGTCATCCTCATTTTCTTCTTAATGTTCCTTTGTTTGGTTACATGTGGGGGGTGTGCGATATGTGTCAAGTTCATCCCACAAAGCTTTGATTTTGTTAAAATAAGATGCTACACTCAAAGTACCTTGGGAGATGGTGGCAATTGCTTTATGAATTTGATACATGGCTGGGGCATTTCTCTACGAGTACTGATCCCGCAAATCTGACCACACCTGATGCGCCGTTTTTGCATGAACTATTTGGGCAACAATTTCTGGTTCCACTGAATGTGAGAGCCACGAAAGAATCATACTATTGTACTGGTTCCACTGATCAAATTCCTCCGGGGCATCGATCTGCGATGGCACTTGAATCGTCCCGTCAATAAAGCCAAGTTTGCGTTTGGCAGTAAGGACGTGTAGCATGGATTTGCTCCAAAACGGGTAATTTGGACCGTTTAATTTGATGGGCACTAGCATATGGCCAGGCTGTTCTGAGTGATGGATAAAGTAGGGATTGGATGGATCCATGGCAGTAAATTTGGCGGATTTCTCCGCCGTTTTGCCTGGACAGCTGGGGGATTTGGGTGTTTCGTCCGACATATCGTTGTGAGGGTGATGAAGCGAAGAAGGTAGAGACAGTTTATGCAGAGCACCAAGATCGGTGCTCTGATACCATCTAAAATAATGAAGACAAGATAATTTGACAGAAGAATTTTAGTTAATTCATCTGTGAAGGAATACAAGATATATATACTATTTACTAACTCTATCAACTCCACAATTAGTGGCTAACTCCACGATTAGTGGCTAACTAATATGGCTAACTTTTACTATTTAACATGTGATACAAATCTAAATAAGGTAAAGAACACAATATACAAGGAATATAAATCTTTCCTAATGGAAAAGATTTCTATCCTAAATAGGAGACTGTAAAAATTGCCCCAGGTTATATATAAGTCCCATGATTTATGGAATTTCTCACCTCCTTTGATTCAAAGATCACGATCTTCTTCATCTTGATCTCAAAATCACGATTCCTCAAATCTACTCTATGTTGTGTGTTGGGAGGGAAAACACACAACACCATCTAGAGCGGTTGCTGAAGCACTGTGGTAACGCAGACGAACTCCACTTGCGATAAATAGCATAAACCAGCAGAGGGAACCATAAAGCTTAACGTAGATGCCGCCATTTTTACTGATACAAGTGAAGTAGGAGCGGGTATGGTTGTTCGAGATGACGAAAGGAGTTTTATTGCGTGTCGATCGATTTTCATCCCAGTCTTGCTCCGTCCGGAAGAAGCTGAAATAATGGGTGTCCATGAGGCTCTTTCATTGTTGAAAAATCTGGGATACCATTCGGTGAAGGTGGAGATGGATGCGAAGATCGTTGTCGATGCAATCACTGAGAAGAAGTATGATGATACGGTCTTCAGTGGGTATGCTAGAGCTTGATATGATATTTGTAATTCCTTTCAGATTTGTAAGGTTAATTTTGTACGTCGCAAATCCAATTATATGGCACATTCTATTGTCAGGGCCTCGAGATTTTTTTCAAGCCCCCATTCTTGGGTTGAGCCTCCGACGTTTATGGTCGGCCTTCTCAAAGATGTTTGCGTTTTTTGTGAATAAATCAACATTTATATGACTTTAAAAAATATATATATAATGATGCACTCATTCATTGTCTATTTATTCATACATCTATTTAATCCATTCTTAACAAACGCCACAATGATTAATTATATACCCAAATAAACCCCCTCCCGTCGTCCTAAAATAATTATCATTTTAGCATTTTTCACAACTTATAAAATGATCGATCGATTAACTCATATTTAAATCTACCCAATGCCCATTTTGAAATAATAAAATATTTAATAAGGAGAAATAAATGAGAGCAATTTTGGAAGAATATGAGAATTTTTTTTTAAATTCCTATAATAATAAATATTTGGGAACAAATTTTAAATGCTAAAATGATAATTATTTTAGAAAGGAAGATGTTATATTTAATACATAAGCATCTCCAGCACTGCTGTATTTTCATCTGGGTTTGCAAATTTTCATCTCCAACAATGCTGTAAAAACCTGCACTAATTTTTTGTAACCGTCAACCTCGCACTAGGTTAACACGGTATTCTTTTTCTTTTTTTAATTCATTCTTTACCTTTTATTTTCATTTTTTTTCTTTCTTTTTTGTTTCTTTTATTTTCTTCCCTTTTGTTTTCTTTATATTCATAACATGTTATTTGGATAATAATAAAAATTATGGTTACTTAAATGTACATGATTTAAAATACTACACCAATCATAACTATAATATTTAAACATTGCATAAAATTAGCTAAATTACTTTCATTTAGTTTGAATTTTTTTTAAAACATCATTAATGTAAAATATTGTTATTAAATAATTATATTAACTAAGATTATAAAAAAAACAAACAAAAACACACACACACACATATATATATGTTATAAAATAATAAAGATCAATATTTGATAAATTAACAATGATTATTTATATTACTAAATATATGACAAATAAAAAAATATAAAAAATAATAATAATAAGTATTATTATGGAATATTCCAAATAATGCAGATTATTGGAGATGAATGAGAGTTTTTACATTAAATATATTACAAAATTTATAGTAAAATATTGTGCTGGAGTATCAACTTAATCGAATCTGCAACATATCATTTGTTGTCTTGATCACTTCAATTATTGTGTATTTGTTACTCCTGTCACCCCTTCAAACGGAAACAAGCGTTTACCTTTTGAATTATATAACATATATCGCATGGCACACCTCATTAAACACCATAATTTAATTTCTTGTTGGATTAAACAACAAAAGAATAAAAAAATATACAATTAAAATTTAAACCCAGCCATAGATAGAAAGGGCCGGCCATTACTCTATATTTTCTAACAAGCTGATTAAAACCTCAATTATTGTAAATTAATTACTCCATCTCCTTTGTTCAAACGGGAAACAATCGCTTACTTTGAATTGCATATTACATCAGACACCTCATAAAGCATCATTACCTTAATTTCTTGTTGTATTAAATTAAACAACACATTAAAGAAAAAATATACAATTTAAAACTCCAAGATAAATATAAAAAATACTTATATCTTAATTGATGCCTATAAATACCTCCAAGATAGTAAAAGGTGGAACCACATAGACAAAAGAGCATCAAATCGTTAATCATCAATCTCCTATATTGTATTACAAGAAATGGGTAGTGAAAGTAAGAAGCTCCCCATCATAAATTTCTCCAACTTGAAACAGCAAACTCCAAGATGGGAATCGGTGAAAAGCCAAGTAAGAGAAGCCCTACAAGAATATGGCTGTTTTGAAGCCACATTCGATGAGATTCCTCTTCATCTCCGAAAATTTGTTCTTGATGATATCCAACAACTATTTGATCTTCCTTTACAAACCAAACTGCGTAATAAGTTGGACAAGTCATACCATGGCTACATTGGACAATATGCCATGGTTCCACTATACGAAAGTTTGGGTATCGAAGACGTTCTCTCTGATGGAAACGTCGACCGCTTTGTCAATCTCATGTGGCCTCAAGGCCATCCAACTTACAGGTTTTCTAGCGTAATTCTCAAGTATTCTTCATGTTGGGTCTTATCAAGCGAATATACCAAAATATCATCGATGAATACTATCACGAAATGGTCAAGATACAGATGGAATACACGATTCATCATATCCATGAAACTGCTGGTGCATTGTTGAGTCTTAAAGGCATTACTACAAATTCATAGTGACCATACCCGGTTCTGAACTCCGTTTTGGACATGTCTTCCTTTTTAATCTTCGCTTGATGGTACCCAAACCTCAGGTCAATTTTCGAGAATACGCTCGCGCCTCTTAATTGGTCAAACAAATCTTCAATTCGTGGCAACAGATATTTGTTCTTAATAGTTCTCTTGTTCAGCTCACGATAATCTATGCACATCCGAAAAGTTCCATCCTTCTTTTTCACGATCAATATTGGAGCTCCCCAAGGCGATACACTAGGGCGGATAAAACCTCTTTCCAGAAGTTCTTGTAGCTGAACTTTGAGTTCTTGCAATTCTTTCGGCGCCATGCCATATGGTGCTTTCGATACTGGTGCTGATCCAAGTACTAAGTTGATGCAGAACTCGACTTGTTTATCCGGTGGAAGACCTAACAGTTCATCGGGTCTAACTTTTACTCCAGATTTATGACATTCACTAACAAGGCCTCGCAATTTCCTTTCTTCAGCTTTTTGGTCGCCTGCATATCCGATACCACTCATAGGTTCACGCCGGTTTACGTTCTGAAGAAGGTGTACCCTTAGTGTCCTGGTGATTGAAAGAGGATCTCCCTCTCATGACACTTAATTACAACATGGTTGGCTTTAAGCCAATCCATCCCTAAAACTACATCAAAGTCCCTCATCTCCAAAACATGTAAATTAGCCACAAAGATTTTCTTTTCGAAAGCAATTCGTATGTCTCGACACATATGCTGGGTTGTTATGGTTCTTCTAGAGGGTATACTAACCTCTAAGGTTTCCACATCTACCTTATCATCTTCATATTTCAAAAGCTCGTAGAATTTAACCGATATAAATGAGTGGGTTGCCTAGTATTGAATAAAACAAGCACAAGTATATCGCATACTGATAACATAGCTAGCATGTTTCTGGTTCATTAGCAGCCTCGGCTCTAGTGAGGGCAAAAGCACGGGCTCTCATTGTCTCTGGTCTCGACCTGACACTTGGACCTGTACTTGGATGCTTGGGGCAGAATCTTGCGGTATGGCCCGGTTCCTGGCACCGATAACAATGTCCTGTTTTCCACAAACATTGTCCAGTATAGGTTCTCCCACACCTGGGACAGGAAACACGATCTTGAGGAGTGGAGACATTCGGAGTTCCACTCACCAATTGTCTTCTGGGTTGGTTGAAAGCCAGATTCCGATTTGTACTCGAACCCTCCCATTTTCTCTTTTCTGGCAGTACTAGCATCTTTTTGGGAACTGCAGAATCCAGGCGCATGTGTGAGACAACCTCTTGGGCCCTCTCAACGATCTCAACATATGCATCCCTCCCTGTCCTGCTAGGATGACACCAATTTCCTGACATAAGCCTCGATTAAATCCCTCGTTTTCTTTGCATCAGTATCAACCAAATGTGTGGCGTATCGGCTTAACTAATTGAATTTTCTTTCATATTTGCCAACTGTCATTTGCCCATAGCGAAGATGTAGGAATTCTATTTCCTTTCTGTCTCGATAGGACTAGGGTAGATAGTTTTGCATGATTATTTCCTTGAAATCTATCCAAGTCATCGCATCCCTCCTTTAAGTTGTTAGGGTCCACTCATACGATTCCCACCAAAAGCTTGCTTCCTCCGTAAACTGAAAAATGGCACACGAAATCTTTTGTGCGTCGGAACAAAGTAGGTGTGCAAAAAGTCTGTCTAAACTTCTTAGCCATTCATCAGCATCTGTGGGTTTCCCCTCTTCCATTGAAAATCGGTGGATTAAAATATCAGAATTGTTCGATTATTTGGTTCACCTTGCTTATAGATGTCGATGGAGGTGGTGTCGTTCGTGCTGTATCTAATTATTTTGCTAGCCCCTTCAGTATAGTGATTAAATTATCTCTCATCCCGTCGTCTCCACGTTCGTATGGCTCCTCGGCTAGCCTGTGGGCCTCTTCAGCTTGCCTGTCGGGCTCCTTAGCTTGCTTGGGGGCTCCCCAACTGGTTGTAAGCTCTTGCGGCGTCGGCCTCGAGGAGACACGTTTCTATCATGATCCATACAAGATTCCGAAGATCAGGTATTACGTCGTCACATTTAACAGATAAAATAAAGCGAAGCATGAGGAAAAGATAAATATTCCATGAGATAGCAAAAAGCACGCTAGCATCATATATATACATATAGCAAAATAGCCATTCGTGCATTCTATCGAGGACTATACATACCTAACTACTTATCAAAAGTTACTTCATACATATATACATATTTAAGGTTCACCATCCATCATTTTTATATACAACAACCCAGATTCCTTTCATCTAAGCGGCCGCTGTCGGAGGCGATGAGGGTCCCTGCAATCCCGATGACGCCTGGTCCACCAGAGCACCCTCATCAACGTCCTCCTCCTCCTTGGGCTCCTCTTCCTCTTCTTCGGGGTCTTCCTCATCACTGGACACATCGTAGGGACCCTGCTCGGGGGTGGTCGGGAGGCCATGACAGGCCCCATAACTCTAGCATATGTCTGGCCATCCTCCCAAAGTCCACAATAGGGGTACCCTCTACTATGTCATAAACAATCTTATCCCTAAAGACCAGACGTGCCCTCACCGCCCACTTATCGGGCAGCGTATGGATTAAGCGTGTACAAGCCTCCATACATCTAATGCCACCTCTCGTCTCTCTCCAGCAATTGTACAACCGGGCTATATGGTCTCCTACTAAGACATCCCCCGTCACCCGACTGTTAAAAAACCGTCGTCTAAGTCTCGCAATTAACATCTCCGGCTCTCGTACTCTTTTTCTAGCAGTATACCTAATCCTAGCCATCTGTCATACATCATCTTATGTAAGGTGCATAGTGAAATCATCTCTAACATACCATTTCAAGTTTGAAGCTTAAACAAATAAACGCCAATAACATTCAAACATAATACAACACGTAACATTCATATACCTCTTGGCAAACCTGTTGGAGGGAAAGTGAAAAAAGATGCTTATCTAGTTATGACATATAATAATATTTGGAATAACAAGTTTTCATAAAAAATTTAAAATTGAGCAAGCTCTACAAAAGGTAGAGTCGGGTTCTGATACCAAAACCGTCACGCCCTTTTTTACATTATTGCAGAATATCAGAGTTTAATAAATTTTCATTTGGGCATCCACCAATTCGTTTAAACATAGGCTTCCAGAAACAAACTTAAATTTTAAAAATAAGATTAATCATCTCAAACATCCCTATTTTATAAAACGTAAATTTTAAACATCGGAAGAAAATATTTTACTTTGTCGTTGCATAGCTAAAATTGTACAACTTCGCAAACTACACTTTCCAAAAGATTTCAAAATAACATCCTTTATACGGAAAAAATAAAACGACACCTCTTTCACTTCCTTTCCAAACGGCTACAACCTGTAAAATAAAATTAATTAAGGGGTGAGTGCATAAGGACACTCAGTGGGGTAGGGTTTATGAGCAGCTAAAACATAAAAGGAAACATAGACATATAATTCATCAAGCACAGTAAGCACATTTGTGTGGTTCTTTAGCCACTTGGGTATGGTTCTTTAGCCATCTTGGTGTGGTTCTTTAGCCACTTTGGTACGGTACTTTAGCCGTCTTGGTGTGGTTCTTTAGCTACTTTGGTAAACATTTCATTCACTTAGCAATTAGCACCCATTCGTATGCATCTCTTAGTAAAGCATATAATGCAATGTTTATCGAATAAATATATATGTTTCACGTAGGCACATAACTTCACTTCAAATTCATTTAAGAAACTCAAACGTGAAAACAAGAAAATTACCCCCACCTCAGTCAAGTGGTGTCTTGGAAAAACTGCTACGTTTTAGGGAATTAATAGGGTCCTTCGTCTGCGTCTCCTACAAGATATATAAAACTCATCTTAGCGGCTAAATAAGACTATTATAACTCGAATTAAAAATATTTTTAAACATGGATCGATGGAATAGGTTCGTAGAAAGAACTTTTGAATACAAGGCTCGTATCGTTTGGAAAAACGAGCATTGGTAAAAGGTAGTGGCTTATAAGGGGAAAAGCGAGAGTTCTAAATATAACGTTTGAGGGTTTGATTTTTGTGACTAGGGCTCAGTGGTGGATCTATATGGTTGTACCCCCAAATGTCTTTAGAAATGTTATATATAATATATTATACAAAAATTTATCATGGTTTTGATGTTGTCAAATTGGTTTGATGGGTGGTGACTAAGGCCTTATGCGAGGGATTCGCGGGTTCGAATCCTGTTTTGGTTAAATGTGCAATATTTATTTTATTTATGTTTTAATTAGTTTTTGCAATATTTATTTTATTTAGTTCCTACATTTTAATCATCTTTAATTAGTTTTTGTAATATTTCTTTCTAGCCGTGTAGATAA
Source organism: Scutellaria galericulata (assembly GCA_946896805.1). Lineage (NCBI taxonomy): Eukaryota > Viridiplantae > Streptophyta > Magnoliopsida > Lamiales > Lamiaceae > Scutellaria > Scutellaria galericulata. Next base: position 10,335,275 of record OX335787.1, on the reverse strand, counting down.
AATTTTAGTAGTTAATGCATTTAAATTAGCTCTTATGGCTAAATTTTTTATTAGTTTTTGTAATATTTATTTTTAGTTGTCATGATAATATTTTAGCAGTGAATTCCTTATCTTTTGGTTCATATCATGAGTTCCAAACCATTTTCTTTTTATCTAGTTGGTTAATTAGTCTTATAATTCATTATGATGAATTTTTTGCTCATAACTTTAAAATGAAGATGAATTTATTTAAAATAATTAAATAATAGTTCATGTATAATAAAATTTTTAAAAAGAAACAAACAAAACTAAAAAAGAAATCATATCTTTTTTTTAAGCTTTGAGTTGTATAAATTTAAATATTAAATAATATTCTATTTAGATATACATGTAGTTGTTAATTGCACTCTCAAAATTTGCACCCCAAATTTTAAATCCCGGATCCGCCACTGCTAGGGCTTATATAGCCCAAGGATTGTAACTAGGGTTTCACACTCAAGCAAGCTTAGAGAGAAAAATGGCTAAATTGCAAAATTTTGGAATTTATATCGAACACTAGGGTTGAACATGTAACATATAGATCATTTTTATAGCCATTATGTCGTATTATAAATTTCAGGGGCTAAATCATAATTTCCTAAAATTATGGGTAAAATGCCTAATTATTTAAGACTTAAGGGTTTGCAATCAAGGGCTTGTACTTAATAAAAATTAAAAAGGAAAACCCCCCTCCCTTTCAACCCAAACCTGCCGCCACCAGCTCTCATCCGTCGCTGCTGTCGTCGTTGCTGGCGACCCCCATCGCCGGCAACTCACACACCAGCCAACACACACACTGCAGCACGCACACGCACACACACACTGCAGCACGCACACACGCACACACATCATATATACACATGCGCATAGCAGCCCGGCCGCTGCTCTCGGTGCCGCCCCTGGCGCGCACGTTCCTCATCGCACGCCTAGTACTCGTCGCTGCCCCCGGCGGCGGTCGACACTACACACGTCGGCGCACCCTGCACCGGCAACCCGCAACAGCAACAACAGTGGTAGAGAGCAGGTGAGGGCAGAGAGAGAGAGATCGCGGGGAGAGATGGAGATGGAGAGTCTGTGTGTGTATTGCCCTTCTTTTTTTTTTTTTCGCTTCCCTTTTCTTTTCCTTCCCCACTTGGTGTGATGATTCACCAACCTAGCCTAGGTGTGTGTCACTTTCTTGTGGAGAGAGAAGGAACTAGGTGGCTAGTTGCATGGAGTGAGGTTATGACTAAGCTTAACATGGCTTGTACTTAATTTGTCAAATACTTATGTAAAATTAATTAATAAACAAATATATAAAACATTACACCTTAGTTAATTAATTAGGGTGCTATAACATCTCATTTAATTTATATTTTTTACGGCCACTTGGTACATGTTTAATGTAATAGAATGGACTAAAATCAATTTAATTAAGTGCCGTCTATATTTAAGACACAACATATATGCAAGAACAAAACTTCTTATCAGTTGTCGAAATGTCATAAAACATCTTTTAGATACCTCAAAGTGTGGAGTGACACTCATGTGCACAAGGTGCAACGATACTGTTATATTATATGAGTGATACTATTATATTAATATAACAGTATCATTCATATAATATAACAGTATTACTTCATATAATATAACAGTATCACTCATATAATATAACAGTATCACTTCATATAAAACAGTATCACTCATATAATATAACAGTATTACTTCATATAATATAACAGTATTGTTGTGCACATATTTGGATCTGTGCACCTTGTGCACAAAAGTGTTTGCCCAAAGTGTGTGGTGTTAGGTTTATGTTAAATTACTAAATCCATAAAATTCAAGATGATCGAACATGATCTATACATAATTTTTCAACAGTAGTAAAATAACCAATTAAGTAAATGATATACGAAAAAAAAGTGTATATATATATACTAGTTGAGTGCACGTGCGTTGCATGTGGAGAGACAAACTCGTGAGAATCATTTTTTGGTTGATTTTGTGGGTTTTAGCATTTGATTATTATAAGTTAATATATTTTCAATTTAATATAGGTATCATAACAACAATAATTTATTAAAAAAATATTATTCGATTAAAAAATTCTAGTTCCACTATTCCTAATAAAAAAAGAATAATAAATCTAAAATGAAAGATTATAATTCTAATTTGACCACTAACTATATCTTTTCTTATTTGATCTTCTTTTTTGATGGAGAACCAACCATTCAAAACCATAGACTCGAGAGGGACCCTTTGATCGTGCAAGAAGGTCCAATTACAAGAGCGAGAGCTAAGAAACTAAAAGAGGCATTGATGATCCTTGTTGCAGAAATTAAAGAAAATATTTACGAAGAGTCCAAGAAAGGCCCGATGGTGAATAATATTAGACTGGAGATCATTTAGCACATGCTTTAACCAAAGGCATTAGTATATGGATAAAGTAGTAGTCAAATCTACTTTATCATAAAGTAGAAGTCAAATCAACTTTTTGATTACTTAGTTGCTAAGCTTTACTATCTTTCTTTAGCCTATAAATAGGTGTATGAATCACTTGTAAATGATACCTTTGATGAAAAATGAATTTGTAGCTTTTAGCTCGTTTCATTGAATTCTCTCTTTGTGAGGTTTTCGATTGTTCAAGAACTTATCAAGATCATCGAGCAAGATCTTGTGGCGTTCAACATACCAAGGTTCTTGGCTGAATATATAGCCAACGGGTCGAGGTTCTTTCGCTCTAAGTAAGATCAAACCAGATTCGATTTGGGAAGATCCGCTGCTTATCTTCTTACGTTGGGTTCTTAGATCTTTATATCTAATGGGTCCTTCGTCCTATCCACATCATTTTTTGTCCTAGTCTTCTTTCTTCGTGATTTGGTTAATAAATTGTTGATTGTCTGATCCTCCTCACCGTTGGATACGTGGATACATTCCTTATTTTTTATCTTCCTAATTCTTTGTTTTTTCTTATTTTCATCATCTGTTGTGGTGGCCACTGTTACTGTCATTGTCATGGTTGTATTGTTTAATTTATCTTCTCTTATCTCCACGGGTTCCAACTTTTCTATTGCTTCAGCTACTGCACTCAATCTTCCTCCTTCAACTTTCGTATTGTAGTTTAGGACAATTAGAAAACGGACCTCACTTGCTCCTTGTAAGATCATCCGTCTGTAGTATTCAAATGTGCTTTGGCCCTGCATATGATTTTTTGTTAAAAAGAACAAGAAAGATAGACTTTAGCAATCTATATAAAAATTCTTAGATTTTAGTAATATATATGTATATATATATAATATTTTGAAATCATTTAACTAAATAAATATTGTTACCTTTTCAATGGACTTCAAGTAGTCTTCTACTGAGCATCCAACATAAATTGATGCCGTGTCACCAAACATTGTTATTGTTGCTTCAAGATGACCTTGTATCACACTTAGTTTAACTATGTATCTGCAATCAATGAATTTACATAAGTATAGTTGCATGTCATTGCACGTTTTATTTTGTGATTTATAATTTTAATTTTTTTACCTCGGTGTTGTTTGCACTGGGTCATCTTTGCACTTTCTACATATTGTATTTCCGTCATCTTTAGGTGCTGATGTTGTGCATTTTTTACATGCGTTGTACCATATTTTTTGTTTCATTCTCTACCTTATCCACAACTCCAGTAAAATAATAACATGCATTCTACATTGAGAATGAATACATGATACAAAGTCCAATATAAACTACCAAATAATTTAAATATTTATTTATATATTATAATGTACATGTATGGATGGAAAATAGAGTATAAATTGTATGGAATATTTTAAAAGCTATTAAGACCAATTTTTATATTTTAACTTTAAAGATAAGAGTTGATAAAAGTAAAATAAAAAAGAAGACATCAAGTACGATGGAAAACAATTCTCAACTAATATTTCGGAATAAAACATTATAGATGTTTGAAAAATATAGTTACATACACTATAAGAAATTCTCTCATAGACTACACCCCTAAGACAAGGGTTTTTTTGTCATAGTCTAAATTACCGTTGTCGTAGACAAAACCGTTGTCTTTGCCGAAAAAATTCTCTCATAAACAAGGGTTTGAACTTGCCGTTGTCGTAGACGTGTTGTCCTAGGACCACTACAAGAAATTCTCTCATAGACTACACCCCTAAGACAACGGTTTTTTCAAAAAACCCATGTCGTAGTCTAAACTGACGGAACCGTTGTCTTTGCCCGAAAAATTCTCTCATAGACAAGGGTTTGAACTTGCCGTTGTCGTAGACGTGTTGTCTTAGGACCCTAGGACAAGGGTTGTTTTCTAACGTTGTCGTAGCCTCGTAGAAGCGTTGTCGTAGACTAATTTAATTAATTTAAAAAAAAAGTCAAATATTACAATTTTTTTTAAATGAAAGAAGAAATGCTATATATTAATTGTTTTTTAATTAAATTAAATTTGAAAAGTTTAATTATTTTAGTTAATTAGTCATTAATCTTCCAATTATATATATATTGTGGACCTTTTAAAATATATTAAAAATACAAATAATAAAAATTAACAAAAAATATGTGATAATATTAATTGTTTTTTAATTAAATTAAATTTGAAAAGTTTAATTATTTTATGTTGTTATCTTATATTATCTTATGTTAATTAGTCATTAATCTTTCAATTATATATATATATATACATATATATTGTTAAACTTTTAAAATATATTAAAAATACAAATAATAAAAATTAACAAAAAATATGTGATAATATTAATTGTTTTTTAATTAAATTAAATTTGAAAAGTTTAATTATTTTACGATGTTATCTTATATTATCTTATATTAATTAGTCATTAATCTTTCAATTATATATATATATATATTTTTTTTTTAAATTTTTAAATATATTAAAAATACAAATAATAAAAATTAACAAAAAATACAAATCAGTACTGATATTTATAAATACGAACAACGGAATACTTCATCAGGATCCATCATCCCAAATCAGTACGAGAATGTACTTCACAAAACGTGTTTCACAAAAATATTGTTTAATTGTTGTGGGACAACAGACATAAACCAACAGAGGTAGATAATGCATGTCACGCCCCAAAATCTTTCGTTAAAAATATCAGAGTTTTACCCGGGCGTGAAGATAGAAAAGCAAGGGACGCATAACACATACAGAAAGAGTTAAGCAAGGGACAACAGAAGAAAGAGATAAGGGACGATAATAAACCATCTCACAACAACCTTCGGCCTCGGCCGATAACATTCGGTCTATTACCGATAATATACATCATATACAGCGGAAGCTAAACATCAGGATCTCCCATCCTCACCAGAACCCAAAGATATATACAGATCATAAACTGTTTGAAAACGTGTTCGGAAATGTTTTAACTAGACCATTTATCAGAAAAACCAACAGCTAGCACTATCTCCCTCCGTCTAGGGTTCACCAGCTTCCTCATCTCCTGTAGTGTGAGTACAGATTAAGGGGTGAGTGCGTTGAATACACTCAGTGGGGATAACATCCACCTCATAAGACTCTTGACAGAATTTAAATACCGAAAAGCTAACTTACAGTCACGTTGTCACAGCACAGATATATGCAAAGCAGATATTAGAAATTGCAAGGGACGTATAGGTGCGGGATTTCCCCGTCTTACCCTATATAACGGTATCTCACCGTTAGTGCATTTCAAGAGGCTCACGACACCTCCACAGAGTAGTAGAAAATAGCAGGGGACGAACAGAATGCATGATCGGAGGACCTCGGTCCTTTCACAGATATAATATGGCACAGCAAGTATAAACACAGCACTTAGATTCCCAATCATATTTCACAAATAGGGAAAGCTGTAAACAGATCCAGAGTTAGAAATTACCCCCACCTCGTATAGTGGTTACCGCGTGAGTAGCTAGGACAGTACGTCTGACAACTCAACACCTCAAGCTTAGTCCACAGTAGCCTACAAAATTACGGTGTTTCTTAGGTCTTGAATACAGCATAGTTAAAGCTGTAAAAGGTTCCGGCGGAAGAACGCTCGTTAAAGACACGATGGATCGAAAGTACGGCGTTACGTGCTCCGGGGCTCGCGGGTACCCGGCGTCGGGCGAAAGCGAACCCGACAGCTCGCGCACCACCCGGCAGCTGCCGAGTTTTCTCAGCCACCCGGTCCCCGTCGCCCGCGCACGCTGGACCCCCGGCGCTCGCACCCGCGCGCACCCGGCACCCGGCGCACACCTGGCACCCGGCGCACACCCGGCACCCGGCGCACACCCGGCACCCGGCGCACACCCCGCACCTGACGCACACCCGGCACCCGGCGCGCACCCGGCACTCACCCGACGCGCACATCCCGGCGCGCACCCGACGCCCGACCCGACTCACATCCCGACGCACATCCCGGCGGGCACCCGACGCCCGACCCGACGTACAACCCAGCGCGCACCCGACGCCCGACCCGACGCACAACCCGGCGCGCACCCGACGCCCGACCCGACGCACAACCCGGCGCGCACCCGACGCCCGACACACCACCACCAGCACCACTGCTGGCCGGCGGCGACGGCGACGGCGCTCCGGCGGCACTCCGGCGGCGGCGGAAAATAAAAACATAAAGGAAAAGAAAAGAAAGAGAACTTACGTGTTCGCGTCGCGAGCGTCGCTCGGGTCGTCGGCTTTGATAACGTATAAGTTTTGAAAGTTATGAGCCCCTATTTATAGATTTTGGAATTTACCTTTTTACCGTTGAAAAGTTACTATTTACCAAAAATATCTCAATTTACCTTTCATTAAAATATTATTTTTATTTTTACCTTTTATTGTAATTTTACCCTTTCCTTCGCTAGTTGAACTACGGGTCTCCGATTAACCGCTAGTTTGTTTCTGTTTTCTCGTATTTCCGATACGAATCTTTTGGTAAAATCATATTCTAGGTTCCATGTCACGAAAAATATACCCATCTAAAACTAAAACCGACGTTAGCCAAGTATCTGAAACGCATGTACTAAATTAAACAGTCAAAACATACGCACATAATTATTAAGTCGGGGTTCAAATACTTAATTATTCAATTATGCTCATTTTGATCCGGGGTGCTACATCCCTTACCCCTTAAAATAATTTCGTCCTCGAAATTGAGCACATACTTAGAAAGACAAACAAACGTATACCTAGGATCGGTATGTCGGGGTACTTCCTCAAAATCTCGTCCTCCAATTCCCAGGTTGCCTCTTCCCTTCCGTGACGGCTCTACTGGACCTTCACTATAGCCATCTCTCGGTTCCTAAGTTGTCGTTTCTTTCTGTCCAAGATGGCTATCGGGACGTCCTCATATGTCAGATTCTTCTCCAGTTCGATGCCTTCTCGATTGATTATATGATTTGGATCAAAAATATATTTCCGTAGCATAGACACATGGAAGACATTGTGCACCCCAGCAAAGTCCGGTGGTAGAGCTAGTCGGTACGCGACCTCCCCAATTTGATCCAGGATTTCAAACGATCCCACGTACCCTGAGTTTCAGTTTTCCCTTCTTTCCAAAACGGTGAACTCCTTTAGTGGGAGATACTTTGAGGAAAACTTTGTCCCCAATTTCAAACCTCAGCTCTCTTCGTCTCTTATCTGCATACGATTTCTGTCGATCTTGGGCCATTCGTATCCGGTCCCGAATCTTCTTTATTACTTCTACTGTTTGCTCCACCAGAAATTCGCCCTTAAGTCTCGGTACATCTTTGTACCTCCTGGGTATGCAGCTATAGGTGTGCAATGCGCTTCTTTGAGTATTTCCTCTTTTAATTCCTCGTTCTTAGGCACGCACAACCTTCCTCTGAAGATTAGAGCTCCATCCGTAGTTAAAGAAAAGTCTTCAGCTCCTCCCTTATCCATCAGAGCTTTCATCTTCTTTAGAAACTTATCCTTCTTCTGAGCCTCCACAATTCGGTCCCGCAGCGTGGGTGTTACAAATAACGCTGCCATTCAGGATTTAATATTGATCGGTGGCGAGAGTATCTCCAAATTAAGTTTCGACATCTCCTCGACTAGTTGGTGTTGATTGGTGATCATCGATGTTACTACTCATTTCCCTTTCCTACTAAGGGCGTCAGCCACCACGTTCACCTTTCCGAGATGATGGTGGATTGTGATATCGTAATCTTTTACCAACTCTAGCCATTTCCTTTGTCTCATGTTGAGTTCCTTCTGTTCGAAGAAGTACTTCAGGCTTTTGTGGTCGGTGTAGATTGCACACTTCACGCCATAGAGATAATGTCTCCAGATCTTTAGGGTGTGTACCACTGCTGCTAGTTTTAGATCATGAGTCGGATAATTCTGTTCGTGGACCTTCAGTTGGCGTGATGCATATGCCACCACTTTTCCTTCCTGCATCAGTACACACCCCAAACCTTCTTTGGATGTGTCGCTGTAAATTACGAACTCCTTGGATATATCTGGAACTACTAGGACTGGTGCTTCTGTCAGTCTTTTCTTTAGTTCCTGGAAACTACGCTTGCACCGCTCATTCCACTGAAACCTCACATCTTTTCTCGTCAAGCGTGTCATCAGAGTGGCGATCCTCGAGAACCCTTTTATGAATCTTCGGTAATATCCAGCTAGGCCGATGAAACTCCGAACTTCCTTTACATTCGTTGGAGTCTCCCAATTGCTGACAGTTGTCACTTTTTCAGGATCTACCTCGACCCCTTGCGCAGAAACAATGTGGCCCAGAAAGCCAACTTTGTCCATCCAGAATACGCACTTCTTAAATTTGGCATAAAGCTTTTCCTTCCTTAGTACTTCCAGTGCGATTCTAAGATGTTGTTCATGGTGCGCTCTGTCGCACGAATAGATGAGAATATCATCAATGAACACTATGACAAAAAGGTCAAAATAAGGATGGAAGATGCGATTCATTAAATCCATGAAGACAGCCGGAGCATTACTCAACCCGAATGGCATTACTACAAACTCGTAGTGGCCATATCTCGTTCTGTATGCTGTCTTGGATATATCAGCGTCTTTGACTTTCATTTGGTGATATCCCGATCTTAAGTCAATTTTCGAGAACACACTAGCACCTCTTAATTGATCGAAGAGATCTTCAATCCGAGGCAGTGGATACTTGTTCTTTATTATTTTCTTATTCAGCTCTCGGTAGTCAATACACATCCGGAAGCTACCATCCTTCTTCTTTACGAACAGTACCGGTGCTCCTCAAGGTGACACACTCGGTCTGATGAAGCCCTTATCTAACAGCTTCTGAAGCTGAACCTTCAATTCTTGCAATTCTTTCGGCGCCAACCGATAAGGAGCCTTTGACACTGGCGCTGATCCAGGGATGAGATCTATCTCGAAGGTTACTTGTCGATCTGGTGGAGGACCCGGTAAGTCCTCTGGAAACACATCTGTGAATTCTTTTATCACCGGTATCTCCTCGATAGCAATTGGTTTCTTCTCGGAGTTTATCATATTAACCAACCATGCTTCGCACTCTCCTTTACTGAGCATCCGGGTTGCTTTCATGGCCGAGACAATCCTTGAGTCGACCTTAACTCGTGTCCCGTGGAAGGTAAACTCCGGCTCTCCCGGTGCTTGGAAGGTTATCTCCCTTTCACGGCACTTGATTACCGCGTGGTTGGACTCTAGCCAGTCCATTCCCAAAATCACATCGAAATCTTTCATCTCCAGAGCGTGGAGATCTGCTTGAAGCGTCCTATCCTCGAAGGCAATCTTAAGACGACGGTACAAGTGTTTTGTCTTTACCGTCTTCCTCGAGGGGATACTAACTTCTAAAGTTTCAGCGACTATCCTACCGTCAACATGCTTCAACAGATCCATCGTCATATCAGCACTATAGATAAAGAAATTAAACAAGAAATGCGAGGAGAGAAGAAAACGTAGATTCCATCGATTAGCAAAAGTCGAACTGGTATCTTGTATGCATGAGCAAAAGATGGGCCGCTCGTACACTATACAAAAGGTTTACGGGCGCTACTCCAAGGTACGAGCTACTATCTAACTATTACATATATAAACTAAAAGTCCATCATCCTTAGTCTATCTCTTGGTAGTCTCTGAGCTAGGGAGGGCGGGCGAATGTTCGTGCCTGGCCTGCTTCTGACCTTGGCCTTTGTGTTGCAGCTGTTGAGCTTTTGAACCTCTGACAATTAGCCATAATATGTCCCGGTTCTCCACACCGGTAGCAATTTCGTGTATCTAGCGGTGAGTTTCGAGACCTCGGACAGTTAGTTGAGATGTGTCCTGGCTCTCTACATCTACAGCATCTCCGAATTCCCCCTGACCTTGGTCTCAATGTTGAAGCTGATGGATTTCTAAATTTCAGGCAGTCTCTCACAACATGTCCAGGTTTTCCGCACCTGAAACATGAGTTCCCTAACTTGGGTGTAGAAAGAAGCGGAGCATTATTAGCCCGTGGGACCTTGTGCTGATCGAAGTCTTGACTTAGACCGGTCAATTTCCTCTTTCCTATCACTATTTCCGCTTTCTTGGATGGAGCCATGTCTAAGTGGTGACGAGAAGCAATCTCTTTAGCTCTCTCAACCACTGCGGCATAAGGCATGTCACCCTGACTAGCCAGGACAGAGCTGATCTCCAAGTGAAGACCCTTTTCAAAGCATCTGACCCTTTTGGCATTCGTGTCTACCAGATGGGGCGCATACCTACTCAGTCGGTTAAATCTTTTCTCGTATTCTTCCACGGAAGCATTTCCCTGATGAATCTGTATAAACTCTGCTTCCTTTTGGTCACGGTATGACTGAGGTAGAAAATCTTGTCTAATCACTTCTTTAAAGACTCCCCAAGACATTGCACTCCTATGTTCTGGTGCCATAGTCCTTTCGTATAACTTCCACCAGTGGCTGGCTTCTCCAGTGAGTTGTAACACAGCACAGGAGATCTTCTGCTCTTCGGTGAATGCCAAAAGTCCAAAGAGTCTATCCAACGACTTTAGCCACTCATCTGCTTTGATTGGTTCCCCTGTTCCATCGAAGGTCGGTGGATCGAAACGTCGGAACTGTACAAGGATTGGGCTCGCATCGTTTCCTAACAACGATGGAGATGCAGCTTGTGTGGTTTCGAAATATCGGGTCAAGCTTCTTAGTGCGGTCACCAAGTCTCCTCTCACGGCATCCATATCGTTCTAAAGACGTCATATGAAAATTAACTCTTATAATCTACCCCTCGCAACTCAACAATGTATATAACAACAGACAATAACAAAAGATAACCAAACAACAGGTAACATAGCACCGACAACTTTATTCCATAGATCTTTTATAATCTCAATAAATTCTCCGTCATTCGTTTATAAACACTCCATGATCTCATTATGTAGGATAGCGTATATCCAGCCTGTATACGCCATTCACATGAATACATCATGAAACATGTCATCAACTTCCCCACATGGTCTTCATAGACCTCGAGTATTGACAGCGGTGCTACATATCGTAACCACGAACTGAGAAAACCCACTCATTGGTACACCCTGTTATAAACAAGGGCCCATGGTAGATTCAACTGTCTGTCACACGACATCAATTCCTGCGAACGGCCATACTCGCACACTAGCTCACGCTGCTGCAGTCAGCGGCTTTGTGGCGGTGACTCAGTGCAGTGTGTCGAGTATAGTGACATCAAGAGGTTTTCAAAAGATCTTTTTATCGTGGAACAATATCAGTAACACCCTGTCAAACTTATACAGTTTATATCGTATAAATGAGAAATGCAAATAGATAAACACTTCATCAAACCTTAACAATTGATATCTTGCAAACCAAAGGACACATAACAAGTAGACACTCTTATTCTGTAAGTCTTATGTTCAGGGAGAGTCACCTATAGAGGGAGACTAGTGCCTATCTTACACTTTTCTGGAAACCCGATCACATTTTGCAAACACACTTTCAAAATCACATTTTTCTCATTTTAAAACCAGTTCGAGCAAGTTCTCATCATTAGAACCTCGCTCTGATACCACCTGTCACGCCCCAAAATCTTTCGTTAAAAATATCAGAGTTTTACCCGGGCGTGAAGATAGAAAAGCAAGGGACGCATAACACATACAGAAAGAGTTAAGCAAGGGACAACAGAAGAAAGAGATAAGGGACGATAATAAACCATCTCACAACAACCTTCGGCCTCGGCCGATAACATTCGGTCTATTACCGATAATATACATCATATACAGCGAAAGCTAAACATCAGGATCTCCCATCCTCACCAGAACCCAAAGATATATACAGATCATAAACTGTTTGAAAACGTGTTCGGAAATGTTTTAACTAGACCATTTATCAGAAAAACCAACAGCTAGCACTATCTCCCTCCGTCTAGGGTTCACCAGCTTCCTCATCTCCTGTAGTGTGAGTACAGATTAAGGGGTGAGTGCGTTGAATACACTCAGTGGGGATAACATCCACCTCATAAGACTCTTGACAGAATTTAAATACCGAAAAGCTAACTTACAGTCACGTTGTCACAGCACAGATATATGCAAAGCAGATATTAGAAATTGCAAGGGACGTATAGGTGCGGGATTTCCCCGTCTTACCCTATATAACGGTATCTCACCGTTAGTGCATTTCAAGAGGCTCACGACACCTCCACAGAGTAGTAGAAAATAGCAGGGGACGAACAGAATGCATGATCGGAGGACCTCGGTCCTTTCACAGATATAATATGGCACAACAAGTATAAACACAGCACTTAGATTCCCAATCATATTTCACAAATAGGGAAAGCTGTAAACAGATCCAGAGTTAGAAATTACCCCCACCTCGTATAGTGGTTACCGCGTGAGTAGCTAGGACAGTACGTCTGACAACTCAACACCTCAAGCTTAGTCCACAGTAGCCTACAAAATTACGGTGTTTCTTAGGTCTTGAATACAACATAGTTAAAGCTGTAAAAGGTTCCGGCGGAAGAACGCTCGTTAAAGACACGATGGATCGAAAGTACGGCGTTACGTGCTCCGGGGCTTGCGGGTACCCGGCGTCGGGCGAAAGCGAACCCGACAGCTCGCGCACCACCCGGCAGCTGCCGAGTTTTCTCAGCCACCCGGTCCCCGTCGCCCGCGCACGCTGGACCCCCGGCGCTCGCACCCGCGTGCACCTGGCACCCGGCGCACACCCGGCGCACACCCCGCACCTGACGCACACCCGGCACCCGGCGCGCACCCGGCACGCACCCGACGCGCACATCCCGGCGCGCACCCGACGCCCGACCCGACGCACAACCCAGCGCGCACCCGACGCCCGACCCGACGCACATCCTGACGCACATCCCGGCGCGCACCCGACGCCCGACCCGACGCACAACCCGGCGCGCACCCGACGCCCGACCCGACGCACAACCCGGCGCGCACCCGACGCCCGACCCGACGCACAACCCGGCGCGCACCCGACGCCCGACACACCACCACCAGCACCACTGCTGGCCGGCGGCGCTCCGGCGGCACTCCGGCCGCGGCGGAAAATAAAAACGTAAAGGAAAAGAAAAGAAAGAGAACTTACGTGTTCGCGTCGCGAGCGTCGCTCGAGTCGTCGGCTTTGAAAACGTATAAGTTTTGAAAGTTATGAGCCCCTATTTATAGATTTTGGAATTTACCTTTTTACCGTTGAAAAGTTACTATTTACCAAAAATATCTCAATTTACCTTTCATTAAAATATTATTTTTATTTTTACCTTTTATTGTAATTTTACCCTTTCCTTCGCTAGTTGAACTACGGGTCTCCGATTAACCGCTAGTTTGTTTCTGTTTTCTCGTATTTCCGATACGAATCTCTTGGTAAAATCATATTCTAGGTTCCATGTCACGAAAAATATTCCCATCTAAAACTAAAACCGACGTTAGCCAAGTATCTGAAACGCATGTACTAAATTAAACAGTCAAAACATACGCACATAATTATTAAGTCGGGGTTCAAATACTTAATTATTCAATTATGCTCATTTTGATCCGGGGTGCTACATTGCACCTCCATCTCTCTGACTCTAGGGTTCATCATGCTCGCCATCACCTGTAACGTGAGTTACAGAATAGGGGTGAGTGTGTTGAATACACTCGTGGGGGAAAAATCCCCATCTTATGACACATGACAGACAACCAACGGAAAATAAAAACATGTACCAGCACATTGCCATAGCACATAAGATGCACATCAGATATTAGAAATTGTGAGGAATAGGTGCGGGATTTCCCCGTCTTACCCTATAAAACGGTCTCAATACTGTTGGTGCATTTCCCAGAGGACCACCAAACCTCAATAGAGTAGTAGAAGAGAAACGGGGACGAATGCATGATCAGTGTCGGACCGCAGCCCTCTTATAGTATAAAGGATGTCACAACAACTAAATTTCACAGCACATAGTATTCCATAGTTCATGCTTTTACTAGGAAAACAGTAAACAAATAAAGATTCAGAAGTTACCCCCACCTTGTTCGGTGGTTACCACGTGAGTCGTAAGTATCAAAAACTTGATATCTTGATTCCCAATCCAACTGATATCAATCCAATGGATAGCCTACACAATTTACGGTGATTTTTAGATTCTTAATATGCTTAAAATTTATATTTAAAATGTATAAAGACAGCCGCGGAGAAGAGTCGTTCGATAGAGACGAGACAGATCGATAAATCGAGAAGTTGAGGTTGAAGAAAATGAGAGGGAAAGATCAGTTTATAAGGCTGAGAGTAAAGAGGGCGAGATAAGGGTCGCAACGGAAAAAGAATGAGCTCGATTGGAGTTGAAACGAGCCCGAACGGAGCATTTTAAGGTTGAGGGGTATTTTAGTAATTTTGGTCCAGGGCTGACTTTGACCGGGACCCCCGACTCCTGATAACTCGATAAAAACATCCGAAATGGAACGACGGGTGAAAACGCTCGCTGGCGCGCATCCAGTGCACACGACGCTCGCCCGGCGTGCGCACCGCGCGCACAACCGCGCACCCTGCGTGCACCAACGCGCTCAGCCGCACACCCTGCGCGCGTTCCTCGGCAGCTGCCGAGTTTTCTCGGCAACTCGGCAGCATCCACCGTGCCCGCACGCCCGCGTGCCCGCCGGCGCGCACCCACCCGCGCCCGCGCCTGCCGAGTTTTCTCGGCCACCCAGCCTCCTAGCGCCCGGCGCCCGCACGCATACTCGGCCCCCGGCGCCCACCTCGACACTCGCCCACTATCGCACACCCAACACCAGGCACACCACCACCAGCACAGCTCCGGCCGGCAGTGGCGGTCCGGCGGCGACTCGTCGGAAAATTTAAAGAAAGAGAAAAGAGAGAGAAACTTACTTGTTTTCGTCACTTTCGTTTCGTTTAGAAGAACGTTATGTTTTGAACTGAATGAGCCCCTATTTATAGATTTTGAAAACTTACTTTTTACCAAAAATATCTAAGTTACCTTTTATTAAAATATTCTTATTATTTTTACTGTTCGTCAAGATTTTACTCTTTTCTTCGCCATTTGAGCTACGGGTCTCCGATTGACCTCTAGTTCATTTCTATGTTCTCGTATTTCCGATACGAATCTCATGGTGATATAATATTCTAGGTTCCATGTCTACAAAAATATACCCATCTAAAACCGGCATTTAACACGTATCTGAAACGCACATAATTAATTAAACAATCAGAAATTAACACACATAAAATATTTCAATTTAAGGGTTTAATATTTAATTACTCAATTATGCTTCATTTTTTATCCGGGGCGCTACAGATGATGTGTGTGATGATGTGGCATTACGTGTGCGATGATGTGGCAAGCTTACGTGGCAAAATATTGTTTTATTTATTTTGCTGAATACGACAAGTGTTTTTAACCGTTATCGTAGCCATATTTCAACCGTTGTCGTAGGCTCTACGACAACGGTTAATAACAACACTTCTTCTCTACGACAACGGTTATTAGATAGAAAACGCAACGGTTTAAAACCATTGTCGTAGATAGCTACGACAACGGTTGAAATAGAGCTATGACAACGGTTAAAAACCGTTGTCTGTGTATTTTTCTTGTAGTGAGTGTTCTAAAATTCGCTAGGCGCTAGTCGGGCACTTGACTGACGCCTAGCGCCTAGGATGCCTAGGCGGCATATCTAAATTAAATAGATTTTATATTATTTTACCTATTTTAATTAATTTTTTATTCTTACAAAATATTTTTGGAACTCTTATATTATATTGTTTTGGTTTTATATAGGAGGACAAGTAAAAACATCATCTCATTTATAAAATTATTTTTATTTGTATTTTTCAATTTGTGAAATTTTTATCTATATCTAATTAATTAATAATAATTTGATAGAAGACTATAATACATTAATAATATCATCATTTTGCTAAAAAGTGAAAAAAAAGTAAAAAATGTAAAGAAAAAATAAATAAATAAAGTATTTGGTGCCTGGGCCGCCTAGGGCCGAATTGTTCCGCCTAGCGCCTAAGGTGACCGAACATGCAAAAATCGGTACGGCTAGGGACCGCCTAGGCCGATTTTTAGAACAGAGATATTGCCACATGACCAATAGATCACACTAAAAAAAACTATATGTGAAAAATAAAATACATAAAATAAAATCTCTAAAAAAATAAATAAATAAAGAACCATTGCGTGTTGAATTTAGTTTCTAGTTCAATAGTTTAATTTGGATAATTATGAATTATCCATCCAAGTGCAAATCTGAAATTAGATTTGGCTTTACTTGTTTAGATACGATTCTTATTAGTTTCTATTCTTTTGAAAGTTTTGGATACCAACTCATATACAAATTAAAAACACCGAGTTATGTTTATCTAGTGTGAGATCACTGACTTTTACTTGAAATTAATTCTTTTCCAAGAAGCACACAATCGAAATCTAGTAGTATGTGTTCACATGAATTAACCATTGAATATAACCATCATTAAACATAAAACAAATAGTTTGAGGGCAATTCGAATTAAAAGTAAATATTATATGAAAACAAACCTGTATGCCGATGAGGAGAAGTTTGATGAGATAATCGCAATCTACTTTTATTCTTGCTGTGATACTTGTTATGTATTTTTATAAATAATACAAGTATGCCCTATATATACTGTGTCCATATTAAATTAGAATCCTAATAAACTTCTAATTAAATAAGATATAAAGAGTTTTCTTTAGTTTGGACTTTCAATTAGAGTCCTAATAATCATCTAAGTAAATTATATATAGAGTTACTTTTTAATTAGGACTTTAATTTACTAAACATTAATTAGGATTCTACCAATTTTGACTGATTTGGATGATAACATTGATTTGGATGGAATCTATGTTATTTGATTTTCATGTTTGAATTAAATTAACTTGAAAATTAATAAAGTAATTATTCCTTAATTAATATTGATGTACAAATAGTACAGGGATATCCAATCATGGATTTTAAAACTAATCTTGTATTAAAGATACGTTATTTATATAAAATATTTCAATTAAGAACTGTAAAACTACAGACCCAAAATTTATTAATTTCAATAAAATTTGGGCCTCTTTTAAATATGATCCAGTTAAAGAAAATAAAGAAAATGAAAGTTAACTTCTAATCGAATGAGCCCAAATAAAATTATGGAGTGACTATAAATTAAATCATCAATTATATTTATATATATGATAATATTATATTAACTTGCATAGCGTATCAAATTTACCACGTAGAAAAGTTGAAGAATTCAGTCCATCCATGTCAAATCCAATCTACGTCTACATCGAGGGGCATAAACCTAGAAGCGTGAGGGCTGACACACATAATTGTTTCTTTGTGTTTTTTTAGGGAAAAAAAGGGAGTATTGTGGATAATAAAAAAGGGAATCAAGAAGTGTGTCTCAGCGTCATAATTTATCATTTTTGGATGAGTACATGGAAGATATATTCACTTAATCACAAGGAGAACGAAAGGCTTAGAGCTATACTTAGGGGTGGAGTATCAACGCAGCTAAGGTAGGCAACACATTTCTTTCTTCAGTTTTTAAACACTGTGACTCTTTTTTTTGTTTATTGGTTGATGGGCATTTGAGAAGCTAATGGTCATATTATTATGAATTAAACATATCATGTTACTACAAATTATATGGTATTCAATGCTTCTAACGAAATGAGTCACCAACTGTTCGATGAAATGCTTTTTAGAGTTTTTAATAAACTTTTGTGATTTATGTTCCCATAATTTTGTTTATATCCCATGACTTTTAAATGATTCAATTACATACATACATATATATATATATATATATTATCTATAGCCCCCAGACTCAAATAGATCAAACGAAAGAAAAGATTCTGGACTATATTAATCAGGTAAAGTAGATTGCATAGGTGGTCAATCATTTGTTCTCGCTCCAGAGCACAATCATAATGTATACTTACGCATGAAGTTCAGTGGTAATCACTTGCTTGATTTATTGGTTGTTAGGCATTTGAGAAGCTAATGATCATATTATTACGAATTAAACTATTCATATTATTACTAATTAAATTGTATTTGATGCCTCTAATGACATGGTCACCAGCTGTTTGATATAATATTTCTTAAAACTTTTAATACACTAATGTGATTATATGTAATTTTGATAATATTCTATGAATTTCTTTTTTTGTCTTTATTGGTTGTTTGGCATTTGAGAGGCCAATGAGCATGCTGTTACGAATTAAACAGATCATGTTAACTTTGAGAAAATATTATGATAATCTATAACCAAAACCCTCTCTGTTTCTCTCTAATTCACAATCGAATTTATCTACCTCGAAGTTGTGGTTAAAATTATGATAATGTTTCTATGATAGTTTTGGTGAGTTGAAACAAAACCAGGAATGAAGTCAAGAATTAAGAAAACAACTTCAACTTCTTCAACTGCATCTCTTTCTTGATTTCTTTTTTTTTTTTTATGTTGGTGGGGTTAATTGGCTTATCAACTGCACTCCTATCTGCACCATTAAGTTCCTAGAATAAAATGATCCATAAATTTAATAAAACAATGTCCCTATA
This sequence comes from Scutellaria galericulata, assembly GCA_946896805.1. Taxonomy (NCBI): domain Eukaryota; kingdom Viridiplantae; phylum Streptophyta; class Magnoliopsida; order Lamiales; family Lamiaceae; genus Scutellaria; species Scutellaria galericulata. Next base: position 10,316,256 of record OX335787.1, on the reverse strand, counting down.
AGAATTTTAATATCCATTGCTAAAAATTCATATTTGTAGATTTTTTAATTTGTTAAGTCCATAAAAATGTAATTATTATATAATAACTTTTTATTTGGATTCTTCATCTCCACTCTCAGTTTTAAACTCATTACATGTAGGTAGAGGTGTGAAAATTTCTGAAGAGCTTTCCGATAATTTTATAAGTTTGTCTTTTCCTAATTTCAAAAGTGAAAAATTAGCCTTTTATAACAATAAAAATATATTAGACTTTTACTTAAATAAAAACAAAAATACTTGAGTATGAAAAGAGATTTGTTGTGTACCTGCTCTGAAGATTTGTTTGTAAACAACATTTTTGGTTCTTGTATTTTCCCCTTTTTCCCCCATTTTTGGATTTATCAACACTTTGGTGGATGCCATATTAGTCCCTCTTGAAAGAGCTACATACAATTGTCCATGAGAAAATACAGATTCAGGCAAGTACACACCAACATTAGGAATTGTTTATCCTTGAGCTTTGTTGATTGTCATCGCGAAACATAGCTTAACGGGGAATTTTTTACGCCTAAATTGGAATGGATATCCTTCACTTTCTACAGGTGATAGGGGTATTTTGGGAATCAACACATGTTTTCCAGTATGTTGTCCAAAAATGATTTCAACATCAATTACATTATTTCTAAAATTTCTGCAAACCATTCTTGTGCCATTACATAAACCATTTGAAGGATCCAAATTTCTTAAGAGAATTATTGGGCAATTTCTCTTCAACACCAATTTATGAGGAGGTAAACCATTTGGAGTCAAAGAATTTAAAAGTTCATCTCCATAATGTTTATCCGTTTCATCAGTTGCTTCATCAAAACTATTAAAAGTTTTTGGATCTCCTGGGAATATGGATATCAGCTTATCATTCAACTTATCAACTTGCTTATTTTTTGCAGATAATATGGCTCGCTCTGTCATGTATTTTGCTGATTCTGCATTCTTCTATAAGTATGGGAAAATAGTATTGATGAGTCGTTGTATAGAATCTTCTTCATTATCATACTCAATGATCATTTCATTTGGAATTGAGATATTTCCTTCCTCATCTGTTCGTTCCTCTCCGTTACCAATTCGTAGCAAGAATTCACTAAAATTAGGATCTTTTACAGCTGTCATATTTTTAGATAATGGTATTTTCTGCATTCTTGGCCATAGATATGATTGGACCATGCTATCAGAAATTGTTTGTAAAATTGTTGCCCTTGGGACAACAGGTAAAACTTGTCTAAAATCACCTAAAAAACTATCACTTTTCCACCGAAATCTTTATCATTTCCAGTAACATCCTTCAGTAATGTATCCACATTTTCAATTGCCCATCGTTTTGCCATTGGAGCTTAATCCCATAAAATTAAATTTGCTTTACGCAATAATTCTGCAGCACCACTTTGTTTGGAAATGGAACATTTACTGTTTTCATCTGCATTTATTGGTATTTTGATTCGTGAATGTACTGTTCTTCTTCCTAGCATCAATGCGGCTGCTACTCCAGATGTGGCAGTCGCTATAGCTATTTGATTTTTTGATCTAAGATGGGCTAACAATGCACGATATAAAAATGTCTTGCCAGTCCCTCCCGGTCCATCAATGAAGAAAACTCCCCCATTTTCTTTTTCAATAGATTCTAATATTAAGGTAAAAGCCATATATTGATCAGCATTCAACTTTGTTTCAGCTTTACGATCTTCAGGAGGAATTTCAATAGACAATTCTTCTCATAATTCTCTTCCACATTCTCCTTCTATATCGTCAATTTCCATAGCAATGATTGTGATATCATACAAATTTATACTTTTTCCCATATTCTCAAAAAAAATTAACACTCTTCAAGGTTTTCACTACCCTATAAGATGATGATGTATTTGCTTCTTTTTTGAAATCTTCAGACATTGCATTGAAGTATGTATCCCATAGAGCTCTGACATCTGTTGGTGTACAAAATACCAATATTATTGCAAAAAGTCTTCGCAACTCATGTGGCATTTGAAATGTTATTGCTTCATTTAAACATTTAAAAATGCTTTCATCTACTTCAAGGAATCCTCTTTTTTATGTAGATTCTTTAAATGTTGAGCATTGCACACCATCTACTGTCAACAAATACTCAAAAGATGTTGGTCCTTTCACATGATTCAAGAGTAATCGAAGATAGTATCTTTCTCCTTCTGTTTGATTTGCTGCATTAATACATCCAATCACCTCTTTTTTTTCCTTTCTCTCCAACATTTGTTTTGTCTATCCCACACATAATGCTCTGGAAACTCTTTGTACAGCTACTGTTTAGCCTTTTCACATTGAGCGCATGTAAAAAAATATTCCGTGAGCATCATCTTGGAAGAATAATCATCCGCCAATAATTTTTCCAAATTTTGATTATTCCAATATGTGATAGAATGTTTTGTTTGGCAGATGAAGTTGTAAGTTGAAAAATGCAGGGTATATCTCATTTAAATTGAATTCAAAAATTCTCCATAATGCCTCATGAGCCGACACCCATCTTGCATCTTGGAATTGTTTGATTTCATCGATCACATTATCACCATCATTTTGGTTTAGATTAACTGCCACTCTATCATGACCTTTGTAAATATACTTGTAAAGGTACTTCACAGTTGTCACCTCCGAGCATATCTCAACATTGATGTGACCGTTATATCTAGATAACAAATATGGATTGCAAGGAACCACCCATTGATTATTCAATTCACCATTGTGAACTTCAACAACCACCCCATTTTTTCGTCTTCTGTAGATTGGATAACTATCTTTACCTTGTATGGTGTTTTCACAAAAAGGTCTTAGATAATGAGATTTACACTTACCTACAGATTAGAGTGGAAATGAATCACTAAGAGTCGGTGAAATATAAACAAAATAAAGACAAATAATGACTTAAAAATTTATAACATTAGAGTTGATTACTAATGAATTCTAATATAGTTTAATACAAATATTTTAATGAGTTTCTAATTTTTATGGATAACGATATTTGCACTTACCTTTCTCCATACATGAATTTTTCATATTTTTTCGCCACACGGTCCATGTAACATGTGTTTTTTCACCAATTCATTTATCCGAGGATTATTTTCTTCATTAGGAACTTCAGCACATACAAACGTATCAAACTAGTCAGCTGTATGAATTTTATATTCACCCTTTAGAATTATAAGTAGATGAGCATGTGATAGTCCCCTTTTCTGAAATTCGACCACATGAACATGTGCAACAACTTTTCCGAATATTTGTTTCTTAAATAATTGATCTTTCAAGTCATGCAATTTTTCTCGGAAAACTCTCACAACTAAATCTGGACGATCTTGAGCTTTTTGACCTTCATACAGATTTTCTTGTATTTCTTTCCAATCAGGATTACAAGTAATGGTGATACATAGATCTGGTTTTCTAAATCTTTGCACTAACACCAATACATCAAGATATCTCCTTCGCATATCCCTTGGGCCACCAATAAATTATGCAGGAAGAAAAATTCTCGATCCAACTTCACTACCACAAAATTCACCTCTAAAAACACTATCCATGAATATCCCTTGGTAGAAATCAGTTCTCAAATTTGCTTGGTTCAAACAGAAAAATTGTAATCTTGTTGTCTCCAATTTTATATAACTGTCAACTGCATATTGTTGTGACAATCTTCCCGCAAATAATAGAGTAGAGTGCCTTGGATCTATAATTTGTAACTTATAACAACTGTATTCTCTGCAAGAAACTCAATTTGCATTTTCTTTTATGACAACTGATTATGAGAGCCAATGGTTGGAATGATTAGAATGAACATAAACTCTTTGATCAGATTTTTTAGGAATACGTATGTTGTAGTACATACCTTCTTGCTCTTGGGAGATAATTTCCTCTAGAGTAGACCTTGATGTAAGTCTAGAAGCATTCAGGACATTTGATACATTTGCTGCAATTGTATATGTATTAAAAAATCCAATAAAATCAAATTTTGAAAAAAGTTAATTATTTATTAAAATATATATGTTCTTGAAATATATTATAACATAAATATGTACCTTTCTCCTTATGAATATTTTGGTGCCATCTTGTTTCACCTTTTTGAAATAGAAGAGGGTATTGTAAAGGGTCATAACATCCAAAATAATGCATTATTCTATATTGGTCTCTGGAATGAGCATTAACAATAATATCTCGTTCAAACCCTACATTATCATTATTTCCCTCAATCCAAACAGCTGCAAATCGATCTGCTGTCGGAGCATTATAAACTCGCTAATCTAATCTCACATCTTTTGTGATACAAAGTTGCACATCATCTAGAGAAGAATACTCTATTAGTCTTTTAAAGATTTTGGCATATGGATTTTCCTCTAGTATTTTAGTGAGCTTCCGTAAAATTCCTTCTGATACATGTGAATTAAGGCACATTCTATACGCAGTTTCATTTTTAGTATCAAAAAAATATAACTGAAAATTAGTTGGTTTATTTCCATTAAGACTCAAACTTGGAAGATTGTGATAAATCATTCCTTGTACTCGAAAAGTGAAAACTCCTCGTCGTGCTGAAGCAAGCTCTTTATCCTATTTCACTCCAATTCACTACAAGAAATTTGGCTTTTAACAACGGGTAAAAACCATTGTCTTTTCCATTTTTTTAGCATTGTCGTAGCCAGGGTTGCAAAAGAAATTCGCCATTTTACAACGCACTAAAAGCGTTGTCTTATTTAGATAAGACAATGCTTTTGTAAGCGTTGCACGAAAGGGTTGTCTTTTTTAAATATTTTTTTAATTAAATATTAAATAGAACGTGACGTCATCATAATGACGACACGTCATCAAAGTGCTGTCCAATTCACTACAAGAAATTTGGCTTTTAACAACAGGTAAAAACCATTGTCTTTTCCATTTTTTTAGCATTGTCGTAGCCAGGGTTGCAAAAGAAATTCGCTGTCCAATTCACTACAAGAAATTTGGCTTTTAACAACAGGTAAAAACCATTGTCTTTTCCATTTTTTTAGCATTGTCGTAGCCAGGGTTGCAAAAGAAATTCGCCATTTTACAACGCACTAAAAGCGTTGTCTTATTTAGATAAGACAATGCTTTTGTAAGCGTTGCACGAAAGGGTTGTCTTTTTTAAATATTTTTTTAATTAAATATTAAATAGAACGTGACGTCATCATAATGACGACACGTCATCAAAGTGCTGACATCATCATGCCACGTCATCCAAGTGATGACACATCATCAAGATAAATAATGTGCATTGTCTGGGATTCGAACCCGAGAGCCATGGTCGTACTCCAACCACTAGACCACTAGTGCTTTATGTTATAATATTCTACATACATTTCTTTTATTTCAATTTTTGATATTTTTCAATTTTCTATTGTCACATATTTTTTGTTAATTTTTATTATTTGTATTTTTAATATATTTTAAAAGGTTATATATATAATTGGAAGATTAATGACCAATTAATAAGTTTAGTAATATTTAATCTAATTTCATTTTAAGACAATTATAAAATATACTAGTGCATATTTTTAATATATTTTATGAAAATACTATTTTTTAAAATTATGAGTTTGTTCATATAAGATAATATTAATGCAAATAATATAAGATAAAATCATAAAATTAATAATTAAACTTTTCAAATTTAATTTAATTAAAAAAATTAATATTATAACATGTTTTTTGTTAATTTTTATTATTTATATTTTTAATATATTTTAAAAGGTTAAATATATATATATATATATAATTGGAAGATTAATGACTAATTAACATAAGATAATATAAGATATATAACATCATAAAATAATTAAAAAACAATTAATATTATCACATGTTTTTTGTTAATTTTTATTTTTTGTATTTTTAATATATTTTAAAAGGTTAAATATATATATATATATATATATATATATATAATTGGAAGATTAATGACTAATTAACATAAGATAATATAACATCATAAAATAATTAAAGTTTTCAAATTTAATTTAATTAAAAAACAATTAATATTATTACATATTTTTTGTTAATTTTTATTATTTGTATTTTTAATATATTTTAAAAGGTTAACAATATATATATATATATATATAATTGGTATGATTTATATATATCTTTTTTTTGCTTTATAAAATAATTGTTTAAAATAATTTATGTTTTTTGTATTAATTTTAAAACCAAACTCATTTTATATTTATTTTAATTTTAGAAAAACATTCATAATTTATGAATTATAAAACATAATTTTTGAATTATGTTTTAAAATAATATATAAATTTTGTATTATTATATAAAAGGGTGAGAGAAATCATTTAGTTGTAGTTTCTTAATTAATTCAAAATAGTATTTTATAAAAATACTATTTTTTTAATTATGAGTTTGTTCATATAAGATAATATTAATGAAAATAATATAAGATAACATTATAAATTAATTAAAATTTTTAAATTTAATTTAATTAAAAACAATTAATTTATAATTAACACAACACATAAAAAAAGTGTTGCACAATGGGTTGTCTATTGGCAAAAAAGTACTATGAAAAGACAACGCATAAAAGCGTTGCATAAAAGGGTTGTGTTTAAAAAAAAACGCCATTTAACAACCCTATGAAAAAAGCGTTGTCTTTGATCGAATTTTTTGAACAAAGACAACGCTTTTCGAAAAAAGGGTTGTTAATTAAAAAAGACAACACAAATTCATAAAAAAAGTTTTCTTTGAGGGGTTGTTAAAGGCCATTTTTCTTGTAGTGAATGAAGTGAATGAGAATATGGAATTGTATGACAGAGAGGTCTATGAGCAAATTTCGATTGAGAAGTGTATAGTTCAACAGATTCTTCCGATTGAGAAGTGTATAGTTCGTACAATTTCTCTAGAACTTCTGCAGCTGCAAGTTTAACTTTTCCATTATCATAACAAAATGTGGGAGACTCATACTCAAATCTTGTTGCTCCACAATGAATGCAACTTGGCATTTTTTTTAGTTTATGTTCCCCTGTTATTAAAATTTGTTGGTCCCAAGTGTTCAAGTGTTCAGAGGTTCAGAGGGGGGTGAATGAACCTCTGTCGATTTTGCAAACTCTTTTTCTAAAATCTTTTATGTTATAATAGGTTCCTGACCAAGGGTAGTAACCTGTCTCGAATCAGTAACCTGGCTCAAAGCTTGATCAGGTTTCTGACTCGGTATCAGAATGTTACGCAGTGGAATAAACTTGATAGAGTTCTTTTTGGAAAACCGTTTCCTTTTTAATCATGATTTAGGAAATCTTTTCTCAGGGTGCTTATGTTTGTATGCAACAGTATAGATAAGTGGTAAGTAAAATGCAGCATACAATCAAAGCATATAAACACATTTTGTTTATAGTGGTTCGAAGGTAGTGTAAGCCTTCTACATCCACTCTACTCCTACTTAAGGAGGAACTTTGTTAGGTTAGTTCGAATTACAAGCCTCGCTTTACAAACCTCTTCCTAACAAGCTACGCCTATTAGAGTCCCTGACTCCAGTCGAAGGCCACAGCCTACAAAGGGCAAGCAATCTATCTCTATAGATTACACACTTAGCAAGGATCTAATCCTCTCAACTAAGGTACACCATTAAAACAACCTAGCGCACACAGCACAATGGTTAAAGGAAAATAAATGGTTCTTCAACTGGTGTGGAGCAGCCTTGATCTTTGTAGTCCTCGAACTGATGTATGCTGCTCCTAGAAGGTTGAGTGGTTGAACATGGATAAGCTTGAGAAGCTTTGGAATATATCTGATTGTCCTCTCGACTCTGTTTAGCACTTTTCTTCAATCAGCCACACCTTTTATTTATAGATCTTGAGAATATATCCGTTGGAGGAAAGTATCCGTTGAAGGAAGATATTTCCCCATTTTGAACGTAAGCTTAGATCTCCCAAGATCTTTTCTGTGGTCGCATTAAATGCTTCTGAGTAGTTCCTAACAAGTGCATTTAATGCGCCTACAATTTGCTTCTGGACCTCTTCTGACATTCTTGCTGACCTGTCAAGTCGGTATGGGTCTAAAGCTGAAGTCCATGCAGTTGCTGCTTGATGTCAGTTGATAATCTTCTTCCCCTTGCTGCATGTTCTTCCTGATGTTACTTCTTGCTGTCCTCAGCTTGCTGCTTCTCTTCTAGCTTGCTGATTTCTTTGATCTGCTGTCAGCTTTCTGTTTGTAGCTTCTCTGTCCTTGTAGACTGCTGACCAGCTTCCTGTTTCCTTTGTTGGCAGCTTTCTGTTTAGAGACTATATTTTCTTTGTCGCTCTTTCAGCTTGTTGTCCGCTCCTTGCAGCATCCATCTGTCTTTTATCAGCTTTGCTGTTTCCTACAGCTTGCTGACCCTTAGAGAATGTTTTCTTAATTCTTCTAAGGTTGGTTTTCCATAGCATTTGGAAAACCATTACATGATCTCATCTTAGCATCCTGATCATGTAATACATGGAAACTTACTTCAGCAAACTTATGTATTCTTATTATGCAACCTGTTCTATCTTATTAAGATAACTCTAGAAATATCCCAATAAAATTCATAATTAGATAAATATATTAATATAGAATTTTCAATTTTATATGAAAAATGTACTTCAATACAAAATTTAAAGAATATTAAAAAAATATACCTTTAGAGTTACTTAGATTTGCTTGAACTTGTAAATTACATGTTGCTTGTCTCTTTTCATGATTCTGCAAAACATGTTCTACATAGTCTTTTTTCTTAGCATCATTATGATTTGCAATCTTCTCTTTTGTCCAGCAATTTTCCTTTGACGCCATTTATATTTTCTCTTTTGTCCAGCAAGTTTCCTTTGACGCCATTCAAAAAAAAAGGAGTTGCTAAAAAATTTTAGAAATAAGTTTTTGTTATGTTTATAAATCTTATTTTAAAATTTATCATTGTACTATAAATTGAAATTATTGGATTTAGTTGAAAAATAAAATCTCACATACCTGTTACCACAACCTACAATTTCAAATTTTAAATTTCAATCTTTGATTACTCGTTGTAAACTTCAATCTTAAATTACTCGTTGTAATCTGCTCGAACTCTTGTCGTATAATCCTCACGAATTTCACACTAATCACAAAAATATTAAACACATTTGAAGACAAACCACTATCGCCAATGATATATATATATACACACACACAATGTGTTCATATTAAATTAGAATCCCAATAAACTTTTAATAAAATTAGATATAAAGAGTTTCCTTCATTAGGACTCTAAATTAGAATCCTAATGAAATTCTAATTAAATTAGATATAGAGAGTTTTCTTTAATTAGGACATTATTTTTTGTTCAAGAAAATTAAAAAAAGAAAAGAAAAAGGAATGAGAGAACCCTTTGATTTTGGCATGAAGGACTCTAAATTAGAATTCTAATGAAATTCTAATTAAATTAGATATAGAGATATTTCTTTAATTAGGACATTATTTTTGTTCAAGAAAATTAAGAAAAGAAAAGAAAAAGGAATGAGAGAACCCTTTGATTTGAAATATAAAAGACTCTTATTTTTTATAATCAAATAGAAACATAAAATAAATATTAAATTATGTTACTATCCCTAATAAAGAGTTTTCTTTCATTAAAACTCTAATTTAATTGGATTTGATTTAATAAATCAAATATTAAATTACGTTACTATCCCTAATAAAGATTTTCCTTCATTAAAACTCATAACTTAGATAAAACATGGTATTTAAGTTTAACCATCAATAAATGACACTCTAACATGAACTATTGATTACCAACAAAATCATAAGGAAAATAACAGTAAAAAGGAATAAATGAAAAGAAAAAAATCAGTAACTCAGTAATTAAAACCCTTAACATCCGGGGAAAAAACATCTTATATTAACAGATCCTAAATTTTGGAATCAAATTAAGATCATAAAGGGTACCCTGTATGACATTAAATTTCAGTAGTTATCTTGATAAAACAGAACATTATGCATAATAAGATAATGAAGTTTGCTAAAAGAAAGTTTCCATTGATTACATGATCATAAGCTTATTTATCAATGAATAAGATCATGTAATGGTTTTCCAAATGATAAGGAAAACCAACCTTAGAAGAATTAAGAAGACATTCTCTAAGGGTCAGCAAGCTATAGGAAACAACAAGTTGAGAGGAAGTATATGCATAGGGAAGCAGATAGGATGCTGCAAAGCGTAGACAGCAAGATGTAAGGAACATCGTGCTGAAAAAGAAGTAGAAAGCCTCGAACAAAAAGCTGTCGATAAAGAAACAGGAAGCTGTCAGCAGGAAACAGGAAGCTGTCAGTAAAATACAGAAGCCAGCAAGCTGGAGAGAAACAACAAGTTGAGGACATCAAGAAGCAGCATTAGGAAGATCATGCAGTAAGAAGAAGAGAAAAAACTAGCTGACATCAAGCAGCCGTTGCATGAACTTCAGCCTTGGACTCATACCGACTTGACAGGTCAGTAGGAATGACAGAGAGGTCTATGAGCAAATTGTAGGCGCATTAAATGCACACATCAAGATCAACTTAGAAACATTTAATGCGGCTATAGAAGAAGATCTTGAGAGATTGGAGTTCACATTCAAAATGGGGAAATGTCTTCCTTCAACGGATACTTTCCTCCAACGGATATATTCTCAAGATCTATAAATAGAAGGTGTGGCTGATTGAAGAAAACAGCTGAACAGAGTCGAGAGAAAAATCAGACATATTCCAAAGCTTCTCAAGCTTATCCATGTTCAGCCACTCAACCTTCTAGGAGCAGCATCCAACAGTTCAGAACTACGAAGATCAAGACTGCTCTGTACCAGTTGAAGATCCTTTTATTTTCTTTTAACCATTTTGCTGTATCCACTAGGTTGTTTTATGGTGTAACTTAGTTGAGAGGATTAGATCCTTGCTAAGTTTTTTTGTTTGTGGGATTGTGAACCCTTTGTGGGTTGTGGCCTTCGACTAGAGTCTGGGATTCCAATAGGCGTAGTTTGTTAGGAAGATGTTTGTAAAGTGAGGCTTGTAATTCGAACTGACCTAACAAAGTTCCTCCTTGAGTAGGAGTAGAGTGGATATAGAAGGCTTATACCACATTCGAACCACTATAACCTTGTGATTTTATATGCATTGATTTACTTGTTGCTCTGTATCTTACATTATAATATATCTTGCAGTATACATCATAAGCATCATGTATTAAAGTATTGGCAAAGAGCATACTTGTAAAAGAAAACTGGTTTCCAAAAGAACTCTATCAAGTTTATTTCGCTGCGTTACATTCTGATACCGGGTCAGTAACCTGATTGAGCTTAGAGCTAGGTTGCTGATTCGAGACAGGTTACTGCCTTTAAGGTCAGGAACCTGTTATACAGAAAAGTTTTAAAAAGAGTTTGCAAAATCGATAGAGGTTCATTCACCCCCTCTGAATCTCTAACCACTTGGGACTCACGGGACCAACAAGTGGTATCAGAGCAAGTTGGGTTAAAAAGCCATCGTATCAGGCTACCAACCCAGATCCAACCCTTTTGCATTTGGAAAAACCGTTTTCATTTTCATGAGACCAAAATCATCGTTTAAGCACAAGCATATGTTTCGTATAATCCCAACTTCTCATAATCTTCTCAATGCATACTTCTACAGATTGATTGCATGATGATTGAAGATAAATTCACGATGAAAGCTGAATCCTTGATCCCAAACCAAAGAAAGCAGTAACCTGAGTTCAGGTTACCAGGACTAATAAATGGATCAGCAAGCTACATCACACAAGATCTATCATAATCCAGTTTTAAGGAGAAAGCTGAGGAAACAACTGTCTAGGTCATACAAAGAAAATGCAGTAAACTACAAGTGGTACAGTCAACACCATCAAGCAGAAAGCTGAAGAAGTACTATACTAGCAAACAAGTAAAGATCATCCTAAAGAATATCAACAAAGAAGAAGATGATATCAAAAGGAGTCTCAGATACCCAGAAAAAGTCAACAAGAGATCAACAAAAGTATCGTTCTGAGAAAAAGAATGCACAATCTAAGGGGGAATACTGTACCTCACAGTATGCAAATTCCTACATACACCACTGCTAACTCAGACAAAAGAGCACTCTCAGAAATTAGTAAGGTCCATCAAATAGTATTAAAAAGACTAACAAGTGCCAACAAGTGGTATTCGTAAAGACAAGATCTCTACAAAAGAAGAAACTAGATATGGTATCAACAAATGGGAGACCTCTACAAAAGACTACAAACCCTGATGATCAGGTTGCTGAACAAGGAAACTAAGCAGGTTGCTGAGGTGATTAAAGCTATGACTATTAGAGTAAACATAAGATCACTAAGGAAGCAACACTAGTATGAGTTATTCTCATTCCTAATGAAGCAAACACTATAAACAAAGAGATTGCCAAGGGAAATCAAGTATCTAAGGACATAGCTGCTGTACCTGCTAAGAAAAGACAAGATGACAGTCTCCTCAAAAGAATCCAAGAAAGCACATGCTAATAAACTGTGAAGAATACTCTCATAGGAACAAGAGCTTAAGATAACTCTCATGAGTAAGAAAGTATGAGTTCCTTAAGTAAGGGGGAACTATTACAGGTTTTAAAAAAAGGGGCATTAGTCATTTTACTCATATATCTACGTCTTTGAAACAAGATGCTGCATCACTAATAAAACAGATCTTTTTCTAACAGCATTCAATTTCAGGACACAATAAGTATACACTAATTGCTTTAAGAGGATATCAGAGAGAAAATCCACTAAAAATCATATCACGCCCCATTTTCTTTTGGTAAAATATCAGAGTTTTCACACGGGCATGAAGATAGAAAAATAGTAAGGAATACATATCACAACAGAAAGAAATAACAGGAGTCAACAAAAGAAATAGTGAGGAGCAAAACATATATCATTCACACAGCAATCGGCTTCTGCCGATAGCAATCGGTCTCAGTACCGATATTTACAATATGCACAAAAGAATATTTCATCAGGATCCCACACTCATCATATGTTTCCAGACATCACTAGTGTAAAATATTTAAAATATTGTTTGGAAAAGTTTGGACGACATCATCTCGAAATCACAAATTCCCCAAGATAACACCACCATCTCTCCCACTAGGGTTCATCAATTTCCTCATCTCCTATAGTGTGAGTACAGATTAAGGGGTGAGTGAGTTGAATACACTCGTGGGAATAAAATCTGCATCTTATGACCACGACAGACAACCGACAGAAAATAAAAACATGTACCAGCACGTTGCCACAACACGTAAAATACACAGCAGATATTAGAAATGGTGAGGAATAGGTGCGGGATTTCCCCATCTTACCTATAAAACGGTCTCAATACCGTTGGTGCATTTCAAGAGGACCGCCAAACCTCAATAGAGTTGTAGAAGAAAAGCGGGGATGAATGCATGATCAGAGTCGGACCACAACCCTCTTACAGTATAAAGGATGACACAACAACTAAATTTCATAGCACATAGTATTCCATAGTTCATGCTTTTACTAAGAAAACAGTAAATAGATAAAGATTCAGAAGTTACCCCCACCTTGATGAGTAGCTAATACTATGTATCACAAATACGGTCCAATTGATAACCTACACAAATTACAGTGTTTCTTAGATTCTTAAAAAATATAATTAAAGCTACAGATAATTTTGAAGAAAGAACGATCGTTTAACGTGCGACGAAACGGGGGGTCTCAAAATTGAGGTTAAAGTAATAAGGGTGAAAGTTTAGTTTATTAGGCTGAGGTGAAAGAGAATGAAATAAGGATTGCAACACAAAGAGAATGAGCTCGATCGAAGTGAAAACAAGCTCGTACGAAGTATTTTAAGTTTAGGGGTATTTCAGTAATTTTGGTCAAATGGTTGACTTTGACCGGGCCCACGACCCTCGGTCAACGATATCTTGTAAAAAACGACTTGATGTTGATGTACGGTTAAAAAGACGGGGTTCGGATGAAAATACGGCGTCGCGTGCACCGGGGCACGTGGGCACTCGGCATCGGGTGAAAAAAAAAAACCGAACGGCTCGCACATCACCCGATAGCTGCCGAGTTTTCTCGGCAGTGGGCAACCCGGCGCTCGGCAGCTGCCGAGTTTTCTCGGTAGCCACGTCTCTTGGCACCCGCGCCAGTGCGCGCATCCGGCCCCCGGCGCACAGCCCCCGCACGCACACCGGCCCCCTCGCACACCCGACGCGCACGTTCTGTCCCCGACACACACCGACACCCGACGTTCGCCCACTATCGCACACCCGAGACCCGGCGCACCACCACCAGCACAGTTTCGGCTGGCGGCGGTGGCGTTCCGACGACTTTTCTGACGACTAAACTTAAAGAACGAGAGAAGAGAGAGAAACTTACTTGTTCGCGTCGCTTTCGTCGTCGACTTGAAATGAAAATTTTGAATTGACTGAGCCCCTATTTATAGATTTTCAAAGTTACTATTTACCAAGTAAATTTTAATTACCGTTCATTAAAATATTATTTTTCCATTTTACCGTTCATCCGGATTCTACCCTCTCGTTTTACCTAGTCCTCGTATTTGGCTCTTTTCTTCACCATTTGAGCTACGGGTCTCCGATTGCCCCTAGTTTGTTTTTATTTTCTTGTTTTTCCGTTGCGCATCGCATGGTATAAAAACATTATGTGTTCCACATCTAGAATTTTCATCGGTCTAAGTCATACCTTAACGTATATCTGAAACGCACATAGATGATTAAGAATTAATGCATATAAAATATTTTAATTAAGGGTTTAATTATTTAATTAACCAATTATGCTTTGTTTTTGGTCCGGAGTACTATATCTCTTACCCATTAAAAGAATTTCATCCTCGAAATTAAACGCGTACCTAATAAGGGTAGGTCGGGGATACTTCTTCAGAATCTCGTCTTCTAACTCCCAAGTCGCCTCCTCCCTTCCATGACGGCTCCATTGAACCTTCACAATAGCCATCTCCCGATTTCTTAATCGTTGGGTCTTTCTATCTAGTATGGCTATCGGAATCTCTTCGTAAGTTAGATCTTTCTCGAGTTCTATGCCTTCCTGTCTAATTATGTGGTTCGAGTCGAATACATACTTTCGGAGCATAGACACATGAAAAACGTTGTGTACTCCGGCGAAGTTTGGCGGTAGAACTAGACGATATGCAACCTCCCCAACTCGGTCTAAGATTTCAAATGGCCCTACGTACCTTGATTTTAGCTTCCCCCTCTTCCTAAAATGGTAAATCCCTTTTGTGGGTGATACTTTGAGGAAAACCTTGTCTCCCACCTCAAATTTCAATTCACTCCGTCTTTTGTCGGCATATGCTTTTTATCGATCTTGGGCCACGCGCATTCTCTCTCGAATTTTCTTTATTACCTCGACCGTTTGGTCTACCAATTCAGGCCCCAAAAGCTTCTTTTCGCCCACTTCGTCCCAATAGATGGGTGAGCGGCATTTCCTTCCATAGAGAGCTTCATAAGCTGCCATACCAATTGTAGATTGGTAGCTGTTGTTGTAAGCAAATTCGACCAACCATATGTGGTCTTCCCAGTTTCCGGGAAAATCCAAAACACATGCTCTCCAATCGACCTATCCTCTGTCACTCGACTCTCAAAACAACGACGCCGTAATCTCCTCTCCTGTGTCTCCACCACTAGCACCCTCATCCTAGCGTTAACATATATTCTATTCATCTGTCATGTAAAAATTACACAAGTTTCTATCATCAGTTTATATCCATAATCACCACCTCTGTATCTTAACAATTTATATCACGCCAATACGGTATCACATAACAAATAAACATGCTTTTCCACAAGATTAATAAGCAGGGAAGGACACCTATGGAGAGAGGATGGTGCCTATCTATTTTTTTTAAATCAACTCACGTTTTAAAATCAAGGTTGAGCAAGGCCCTATAAATGGTAGAACCACACTCTGATACCACCTGTCACGCCCCGTTTTCTTTTGGTAAAATATCAAAGTTTTCACACGGTCATGAAGATAGAAAAATAGTAAGGAATACATATCACAACAGAAAGAAATAACAGGAGACAACAGAAGAAAGAGTGAAGGAGCAAAACATATATCATTCACACAGCAATCGGCCTCTGCAGATAGCAATCGGTCTCAGTACCGATATTTACAATATGCACAACAGAATATTTCATCAGGATCCCACACTCATCATATGTTTCCAGACATCACTAGTGTAAAATATTTAAAATATTGTTTGGAAAAGTTTGGACGACATCATCTCGAAATCACAAATTCCCCAAGACAACACCACCATCTCTCCCACTAGGGTTCATCAGTTTCCTCATCTCCTATAGTGTGAGTACAGATTAAGGGGTGAGTGCGTTGAATACACTCGTGGGAATAAAATCTGCATCTTATGACCATGACAGACAACCGACAGAAAATAAAAACATGTACCAGCACGTTGCCACAACACGTAAAATACACAGTAGATATTAGAAATGGTGAAGAATAGGTGCGGGATTTCCCCATCTTACCTATAAAACGGTCTCAATACCGTTGGTGCATTTCAAGAGGACCGCCAAACCTCAATAGAGTTGTAGAAGAGAAGCGGGGATGAATGCATGATCAGAATCGGACCACAACCCTCTTACAGTATAAAGGATGACACAACAACTAAATTTCACAGCACATAGTATTCCATAGTTCATGCTTTTACTGGGAAAGGAGTAAATAGATAAAGATTCAGAAGTTACCCCCACCTTGATGAGTAGCTAATACTATGTATCATAAATACGGTCCAACTGATAACCTACACAAATTACAGTGTTTCTTAGATTCTTAAAAAATATAATTAAAGCTACAGATAATTTTGAAGAAAGAACGATCGTTTAACGTGCGACGAAACGAGGGGTCTCAAAATTGAGGTTAAAGTAATAAGGGTGAAAGTTTAGTTTCTTAGGCTGAGGTGAAAGAGAATGAAATAAGGATCGCAACGCAAAGAGAATGAGCTCGATCGAAGTGAAAACGAGCTCGTACAGAGTATTTTAAGTTTAGGGGTATTTCAGTAATTTCGGTCAAATGGTTGACTTTGACCGGGCCCACGACCCTCGGTCAACGATATCTCGTAAAAAACAACTCGATGTTGATGTACGGTAAAAAAGATGGGGTTCGGATCGGTGCTCGGTAGCTGCCGAGTTTTCTCGGTAGCCACGTCTCCCGGCACCCGCGTGCGCATCCGGCTCCCGACGCCCAGCCCCCACACGCACACTCGGCCCTCGACGCCCACCCGACGCACACGTTCTGTCCCCGACACATACCGGCACTCGACGTTCGCCCACTATCGCACACCCGACACCCGGCGCACTACCACCAACACAGCTTCGGCCTGCGGCGGCGGCGCTTCCAGCGGCGGTGCTCCGATGACTTTTCCGGCGACTAAACTTAAAGAAAGAGAGAAGAGAGAGAAACTTGTTCGCGTCGCTTTCGTCGTCGACTTGAAATGAAAATTTTGAATTGACTGAGCCCCTATTTATAGATTTTCAAAGTTATTATTTACCAAGTAAATTTTAATTACCGTTCATTAAAATATTATTTTTCCATTTTACCGTTCATCCGGATTCTACCCTCTAGTTTTACCTAGTCCTCGTATTTGGCTCTTTTCTTCGCCATTTGAGCTACGGGTCTCCGATTGCCCCTAGTTTGTTTCTATTTTCTTGTTTTTTCATTGCGCATCGCATGGTATAAAAACATTCTGTGTTCCACATCTAGAATTTTCATCGGTCTAAGTCATACCTTAACGTATATCTGAAACGCACATAGACGATTAAGAATTAACGCACATAAAATATTTTAATTAAGGTTTAATTATTTAATTAACCAATTATGCTTTGTTTTTTATCCGGTGTACTACATATCAAGAGAAAGTTAAACTCACAATGGAAAATGAATTCTCTGCTAAGTGACGAACAGGAAAAGAAGCAACCTGATGACAGATACCTAGAAAAGATCAGAACAAAGTCATCAAAGAAGAAAGTCCAAACATGTTGTACCAGGATCGTCAAGTGATGTCAGGAACCTAGAAATCATCTAGAAAAAGGATATTGTAGGAGAAAGAGAGAATATCAAAACAGTATCACAGTATAACAGGATTTCTGACCAAACAAGCAGTGCAACAAGTGATATTAGGAAGCTGACTTACTTTAGGAAGCTGACATCGAAGATACAAGACACTCTATGAAGAACAGTAACCTGATGACAAGTTTGTACAAAGCTTATCAAGATTGACTATCTGATGACTAAGAGTTGCCATAATGAGAAAAATGTGGATACTAAGAAAACAAAAATTCTACACCTTAAGTTCTTTCAACTAGCTGCTGTGAATCAACAAAACATAAACTTAGGAGGAATATTGTCTATCACCAATTCTAAAGTTCAACAAAAGATCTCAGCAAGCTGTGTCAGAAGCAACTAACATCAAGCATCAAGTGATAACAAGCAACAAGCATTTATGACCTCAATCCAAGAAGAGCTAGTTATGCACAGAAGATCTAAAGAGACGGCTGACCATCAAATCAAAAAAAGACGAGATCTAACTTTTCAGAAGTTAAAAAGACGGTTACAACACTCTATCCCAGGAGATTAGAAATTTATAAAAAAGTCCCTCCACCTTTTTAGAACAACCGTCCAATCGTTTGTTTCATCTTCCAACCGTCGATCCAAAGAAACCGCTCACATTCTTCCACCTATAAATAACCGAGTCTTCTCCATTCTTTCACACATTCATACTCACTAAATGCTTGACATATCAAAACAACTTCTCATGTGAGTTATATTATCGTCAAGAAGAAGAAGGTGGAGACACAAGAAGGCAGCGATGGAAATGGAGATGACGACGATGATGAAGACAAATCTCTGCTGACCTAGAAACAGAGAAGGTCTTCAGAAGAATGGAGTATAGAGGCTACGCTTGCCAAGAAGCAGATAAGGTCTTCAGAAAATAAGACGACCTCTATAAGATGGATGTTAAGGAGCAGGCATTCAACCTCCATTCAGATGACATAGATCAGACTTCCTCAACTCCGATGAAGATATAGGACCGAGAAAGTCATTCAGGACCAATCCTTGGACAGAGAAGACACCTGTTGTCATTCATGGAGATAAAATAAAACAGCAGGTACTTCACAAAGGCAGTCAGCATACTGACGGTTTATCCAAGGATCTAGTGTCAGCAGCTTTGAGCTGGTTTCTGGGAGAAGTAAAAGAAAAATGAAAAACCAGACCAGCAGATTAGAGATCCAAGATGAACACACCTTGGACAAATGATGAAGCTGCACAGGTAACTGATCATCCACTGATCAGGTACCAGACCTCTTGTCTCGTACTTGCTAAGGCTGAGCAGCTTATTCCCTTGGGTAGGAATAAGGAGGATGCTCAGTAAAAAGTACGAACATGTTGTTGTCTTGGCTTTGAGCAGCAACTATCAGACAAAAGAACTTGATAGCTAATCTTGGCATTATAACTCCACCCCTGAGCAGCAAGCTTGAGGATGATGACAGAAAGGGGGAAACATTTAATAATGGCGGTCAGGACTCATATACCATCTAAAGCAACAAAGGACAACAAGCTGATCATCCAAGAAGATGTGAAGGGTGCAACAAGCTGATGAAAACATGCTGAAAAAGGCATGCAGAGATCAGAGATGGTAGAGAGGGAGAAGAACTCCCTGGTGGAAAAACGTGGAAACAACAAATTGAAGAAAGAAGTAAAGCTAGATGGAGTAGTAGAAACTTACTTACTTTTGTACTAAAATGTAATTGTACTTGTACAATCATTAAGTTTATAATAAAAGAGCATTTTTATTTAATGACTCTTGATCTTATTATGTTTTGTCATCATCAAGATAAAAGGGGAAATTGTTGGGATATTTCAGTAGTTATCTTCATAACACAGAACAATATGCGTAATAAGATAATGAAGTTTGCTAAAAGAAAATTTCAACTGATTACATGATCATAAGCTTATTTCTTCTATGAATAAGATTATGTAATGGTTTTCCAAATGATAAGGAAAACCAACCTTAGAAGAATTAAAAAGACATTCTCTAAGGGTCAGCAAGCTGTAGGAAACATCAAGATGAGAGAAAGTATATGCATAGGAAGCAGATAGGATGCTGCAAGTCGTAGACAGCAAGATGTAAGGAACAACATGTTGAAAACACTACAAGAAATTTGAGAATTCACGATGACAAAATTCATCATAAAAACACCATTTTTCGTCACAAAAGGTGTTTAGTGACGAAATATTTTCATTGCAAAAAACGTCGCTGTAAGTGCGTCATATTAGGTAAATTGTGATGATATTTGAATTCGTCATCTAAAGTCATCTTTTGATGACGCTAAAGGTCATCGTCACTATATCATCTCATCTATAGTGACAAATAAAACGTCGCATTTGACATCAAATTTCGTCACTAATTATGCTGTTTCGTCACTAAAAGTGTAACTTTACATGACGAATTTAATTTATTGTCATTAAAATTTATCTTTCCCGGTGCTATTTGAATTCGTCATCTAAAGTCATCTTTTGATGACGCTAAAGATCATCGTCACTGTCACGCCCCAAAATCTTTCGTTAAAAATATCAGAGTTTTACCCGGGCGTGAAGATAGAAAAGCAAGGGACGCATAACACATACAGAAAGAGTTAAGCAAGGGACAACAGAAGAAAGAGATAAGGGACGATAATAAACCATCTCACAACAACCTTCGGCCTCGGCCGATAACATTCGGTCTCACACCGATAATATACATCATATACAGTGGAAGCTAAACATCAGGATTTCCCATCCTCACAAGAACCCAAAAATATATACAGATCATAAACTGTTTGAAAACGTGTTTGGAAATGTTTTAACTAGACCATTTATCAGAAAAACCAACAGCTAGCACTATCTCCCTCCGTCTAGGGTTCACCAGCTTCCTCATCTCCTGTAGTGTGAGTACCGATTAAGGGGTGAGTGCGTTGAATACACTCAGTGGGGATAACATCCACCTCATAAGACTCCAGACATAATTTAAATACCGAAAAGCTAACTTACAGTCACGTTGTCACAGCACAGATATATGCAAAACAGATATTAGAAATGGCAAGGGACGTATAGGTGCGGGATTCCCCCGTCTTACCCTATATAACGGTATCTCACCGTTAGTGCATTTAAAGAGGCTCACGACACCTCCACTGAGTAGTAGAAAATAGCAGGGGACGAACAGAATGCATGATCGGAGGACCTCGGTCCTTTCACAGATATAATATGGCACAGCAAGTATAGATTCCCAATCACACTTCACAAATAGGGAAAGCTGTAAACAGATCCAGAGTTAGAAATTACCCCCACCTCGTATAGTGGTTACCGCGTGAGTAGATATAACAGTACGTCCAACAACCCAAAACTTCCAAGACTGGTCCAACAAGTAGCCTACATATTTACGGTGTTTTCTTAGATTTTAAATACAGTATAATTAAAGCTGTAAAAGGTTCCGGCGGAAGAACGCTCGTTAAAGACATGACGGATCGAAAGTACGGCATTACGTGCTTCGGAGCTCGCGGGTACCCGGCGTCGGGCGAAAGCGAACCCGACAGCTCGCGCATCACCCGGCAGCTGCCGAGTTTCCTCAGCCACCCGGTCCCCGTCGCCCGCGCACGTTGGAACCCCGGCGCTCGCACCCGCGCGTACCCGGCACCCGGCACCCAGCGCACACCCGGCACCCGGCACGCACCCGACGCACACCCGGCACCCGGCACCCAGCGCGCACCCGGCACCCGGCACGCACCCGGTACGCACCCGACGCCCGACCCGACGCACATCCCGGCGCGCACCCGACGCCCGACCCGGCGCGCACCCGACGCCCGGCACACCACCACCAGCACCACTGCTGGCCGCCGCCGGCGACGGCGGCGGAAATTAAAAACGTAAAGGAAAAGAAAAGAAAGAGAACTTACGTGTTCGCGTCGCCAGCGTCGCTCGGGTCGTCGGCTTTGAAAACGTATAAGTTTTGAAAATTATGAGCCCCTATTTATAGATTTTGGAATTTACCTTTTTACCGTTGAAAAGTTACTATTTACCAAAAATATCTCAATTTACCTTTCATTAAAATATTATTTTTATTTTTACCTTTTATCAAAATTTTACCCTTTCCTTCGTTAGTTGAACTACGGGTCTCCGATTAACCGCTAGTTTGTTTCTGTTTTCTCGTATTTCCGATATGAATCTCTTGGTAAAATCATATTCTAGGTTCCATGTCACGAAAAATATACCCATCTAAAACTAAAACCGGCGTTAGCCAAGTATCTGAAACGCATGTACTGAATTAAACAGTCAAAACATACGCACATAATTATTAAGTCGGGGTTCAAATATTTAATTATTCAATTATGCTCATTTTGATCTGGGGTGCTACATCCCTTACCCCTTAAAATAATTTCGTCCTCGAAATTGAGCACATTCTTAGAAAGATAAACAAACGTGTACCTAGGATCGGTATGTCGGGGTATTTCCTCAAAATCTCATCCTCCAACTCCCATGTTGCCTCTTCCTTTCCGTTACGGCTCCACTGGACTTTCACTATAGCCATCTCTCGGTTCCTAAGTTGTCGTTTATTTCTGTCCAAGATGGCCATCGGGATTTCCTCATATGTCAGATCCTTTTCCAGTTCGATGTTTTCTCGATCGATTATATGATTTGGATCAAAAATATATTTCTGTAGCATAGACACATGGAAGACATTGTGCACCCCAGCAAAGTCCGGTGGTAGAGCTAGTCGGTACGCGACCTCCCCAATTTGATCCAGGATTTCAAACGGTCCCACGTACCCTGGGTTTCAGTTTTCCCTTCTTTCCAAAACGGTGAACTCCTTTAGTGGGAAACACTTTGAGGAAAACTTTGTCCCCAATTTCAAACCTCAGCTCTCTTCGTCTCTTATCTGCATACGATTTCTGTCGATCTTGGGCTACTCGTATCCGGTCCCGAATCTTCTTTATTACTTCTACTGTTTGCTCCACCAGAAATTCGCCCTCAAGTCTCGGTACATCTTTGTACCTCCTGGGTGTGCAGCTATAGGTGTGCTATGCGCTTCTTTGAGTATTTCCTCTTTTAATTCCTCGTTCTTAGGCACGCACAGCCTTCCTTTGAAGATTAGAGCTCCATCCGTAGCCAAAGAAAAGTCTTCAGTTCTTCCCCTATCCATCAGAGCTTTCATCTTCTTTAGAAACTTATCCTTCTTCTGAGCCTCCACAATTCGGTCCCACAGCGTGGGTGTTACAAATAACGCTGCCATTCAGGATTTAATATTGATCGGTGGCGAGAGTATCTCCAAATTAAGTTTCGACATCTCCTCGACTAGTTGGTGTTGATTGGTGATCATCGATGTTACTACTCCTTTCCCTTTCCTGCTAAGGGCGTCAGCCACCACATTCGCCTTTCCGGGATGATAGTGGATTGTGATATCGTAATCTTTCACCAACTCTAGCCATTTCCTTTGTCTCATGTTGAGCTCCTTCTGTTCGAAGAGGTACTTCAGGCTTTTGTGGTCGGTGTAGATTGCACACTTCACGCCATAGAGATAATGTCTCCAGATCTTTAGGGCGTGTACCACTGCTGCTAGTTCTAGATCATGAGTCGGATAATTCTGTTCGTGGACCTTCAGCTGGCGTGATGCATATGCCTCCACTTTTCCTTCATGCATCAGTACACACCCCAAACCTTCTTTGGATGCGTCGCTGTAGATTACGAACTCCTTGGACATATCTGGAACTACTAGGACTGGTGCTTCTGTCAGTCTTTTCTTTAGTTCCTGGAAACTACGCTCGCACCGCTCATTCCACTGAAACTTCACATCTTTTCTCGTCAAGCGTGTCATCGGAGTCGCGATCCTCGAGAACCCTTCTATGAATCTTCGATAATATCCAGCTAGGCCGATGAAACTCCGAACTTCCTTTACATTCGTTGGAGTCTCCCAATTGCTGACAGTTGCCACTTTTTCAGGATCTACCTCGACCCCTTGCGCAGAAACGATGTTGCCCAGAAAGCCAACTTTGTCCATCCAGAATTCGCACTTCTTAAATTTGGCATAAAGCTTTTCCTTCCTTAGTACTTCCAGTGCGACTCTAAGATGTTGTTCATGGTGCGCTCTGTCGCACGAATAGATGAGAATATCATCAATGAACACTATGACAAAAAGGTCAAGATAAGGATGGAAGATGCGATTCATTAAACCCATGAAGACAGCCGGAGCATTACTCAACCCGAATGGCATTACTACAAACTCGTAGTGGCCATATCTCGTTCTGAATGCTGTCTTGGATATATCAGCGTCTTTGACTTTCATCTGGTGATATCCCGATCTTAAGTCAATTTTCGAGAACACACTAGCACCTCTTAATTGATCGAAGAGATCTTCAATCCGAGGCAGTGGATACTTGTTCTTTATTGTTTTCTTGTTCAGCTCTCGGTAGTCAATACACATCCGGAAGCTACCATTCTTCTTCTTTACGAACAGTACCGGTGCTCCCCAAGGTGACACACTCGGTCTGATGAAGCCCTTATCTAACAGCTCCTAAAGCTGAACCTTCAATTCCTGCAACTCTTTCGGCGCCATCCGATAAGGGGCCTTTGACTCCGGTGCTGATCCGGGGATGAGATCTATCTAGAAGGTTACTTGTCGATCCGGTGGAGGACCTGGTAAGTCCTCTGGAAATACATCTGTGAATTCTTTTATCACCGGTACCTCCTCGATAGCAATTGGTTTCTTCTCGGAGTTTACCATATTAACCAACCATGCTTCGCATTCTCCTTTACTGAGCATCTGGGTTGCTTTCATGGCCGAGACAATCCTTGAGTCGACTTTAACTCGTGTCCTGTGGAAGGTGAACTCCGGCTCTCCCGGTGCTTGGAAGGTTGTCTCTCTTTCACGGCACTTGATTACCGCGTGGTTGGACTCTAGCCAGTCCATTCCCAAAATCACATCGAAATCTTTCATCTCCAGAGCGTGGAGATCTGCTTGAAGCGTCTTATCCTCGAAGGCAATCTTAAGACAACGGTACAAGTGTTTTGTCTTTACCGTCTTCCTCGAGGGGATACTAACTTCTAAAGTTTGAGTGACTATCCTATCGTCAACATGCTTCAACCGATCCATCGTCATATCAGCACTATAGATAAAGAAATTAAACACGAAATGCGAGGAGAGAAGAAAACGTGGATTCCATCGATTAGCAAAAGTCGAACTGGTATCTTGTACGCATGAGCAAAAGATGGGCCGCTCGTACATTATACAAAAGGTTTACGGGTGCTACTCCAAGGTACGAGCTACTACCTAACTATTACATATATAAAACTAAGAGTCCATCATCCTTAGTCTATCTCTTGGTAGTCTCTGAGCTAGGGAGGGCGGGCGAATGTTCGTGCCTGGCCTGCTTCTGACATTGACCTTAGTGTTGCAGCTGTTGAGCTTTTGAACCTCCGACAATTAGCCATAATATGTCCCGGTTCTCCACACCGGTAGCAATTTCGTGTATCTAGCGGTGAGTTTCGAGACCTCGGACAGTTAGTTGAGATGTGTCCTGGCTCTCTGCATCTGTAGCATCTCCGAATTCCCCCTGACCTTGGTCTCAATGTCGAAGCTGATGGATTTCTAAATTTCCGGCAGTCTCTCACAACATGTCCAGGTTTTCCGCACCTGAAACATGAGTTCCCTAACTTGGGTGTAGAAAGAATCGGAGCATTATTAGCCCATGGGACCTTGTGCTGATCGAAGTCTTGACTTAGACCGGTCAATTTCCTCTTTCCTATCACTATTTCCGCTTTCTTGGATGGAGCCATGTCTAAGTGGTGACGAGAAGCAATCTCTTTAGCTCTCTCAACCACTGCGGCATAAGGCATGTCACCCTGACTAGCCAGGACAGAGCTGATCTCCAAGTGAAGACCCTTTTCAAAGCATCTGACCCTTTTGGCATTCGTGTCTACCAGATGGGGCGCATACCTACTCAGTCGGTTAAATCTTTTCTCGTACTCTTCCACGGAAGTATTTCCCTGATGAATCTGTATAAACTCTGCTTCCTTTTGGTCACAGTATGACTGAGGTAGAAAATCTTGTCTAATCACTTCTTTAAAGACTCCCCAAGACATTGCACTCCTATGTTCTGGTGCCATAGTCCTTTCGTATAACTTCCACCAGTGGCTGGCTTCTCCAGTGAGTTGTAACACAGCACAGGAGATCTTCTGCTCTTCGGTGAATGCCAAAAGTCCAAAGAGTCGATCCAACGACTTTAGCCACTCGTCCGCTTTGATTGGTTCCCCTGTTCCATCGAAGGTCGGTGGATCGAAATGTCGGAACTGTACAAGGATTGGGCTCGCATCGTTTCCTAACAACGATGGAGATGCAGCTTGTGTGGTTTCGAAATATCGGGTCAAGCTTCTTAGTGCGGTCACCAAGTCTCCTCTCACGGCATCCATATCGTTCTAAAGACGTCATACGAAAATTAACTCTTATAATCTACCCCTCGCAACTCAACAATGTATATAACAACAGACAATAACAAAAGATAACCAAACAACAGGTAACATAGCACCGACAACTTTATTCCATAGATCTTTTATAATCTCAATAAATTCTCTGTCATTCGTTTATAAACACTCCATGATCTCATCCTGTAGGATAGCGTATATCCAGCCTGTATACGCCATTCACATGAATACATCATGGAACATGTCATCAACTTCCCCACATGGTCTTCATAAACCTCGAGTATTGACAGCGGTGCTACATATCGTAACCACGAACTGAGAAAACCCACTCATTGGTACACCCCATTATAAACAAGGGCCCATGGTAGATTCAACTGTCTGTCACACGACATCAACTCCTGCGAACGGCCATACTCGCACACTAGCTCACGCTGCTGCAGTCAGCGGCTTTGTGGCGGTGACTCAGTGCAGTGTGTCGAGTATAGTGACATCAAGAGGTTTTCAAAAGATCTTTTTATCGTGAAACAATATCAGTAACACCCTGTCAAACTTATACAGTTTATATCGTATAAATGAGAAATGCAAATAGATAAACACTTCATCAAACCTTAACAGTTTATATCTTGCAAACCAAAGGACACATAACAAGTAGACGCTCTTATTCTGTAAGTCTTATGTTCAGGGAGAGTCACCTATAGAGGGAGACTAGTGCCTATCTTACACTTTTCTGAAAAGCCGATCACATTTTGCAAACACACTTTCAAGATTACATTTTTCCCACTTTTCAACTCGCTCT
Organism: Scutellaria galericulata; assembly: GCA_946896805.1. Classification (NCBI taxonomy): domain Eukaryota; kingdom Viridiplantae; phylum Streptophyta; class Magnoliopsida; order Lamiales; family Lamiaceae; genus Scutellaria; species Scutellaria galericulata. The sequence continues at coordinate 10,288,951 of OX335787.1, read as the reverse complement.
AAAACCTTTTCCTCATTTCCAAATCACACTTTCCAAATCACGTTTTTCACATTTTAAAACCAGTTCGAGCAAGTTCTCATCATTAGAACCGCTCTGATACCACCTGTCACGCCCCAAAATCTTTCGTTAAAAATATCAGAGTTTTACCCGGACGTGAAGATAGAAAAGCAAGGGACGCATAACACATACAGAAAGAGTTAAGCAAGGGACAACAGAAGAAAGAGATAAGGGACGATAATAAACCATCTCACAACAACCTTCGGCCTCGGCCGATAACATTCGGTCTCACACCGATAATATACATCATATACAGCGGAAGCTAAACATCAGGATCTCCCATCCTCACAAGAACCCAAAAATATATACAGATCATAAACTGTTTGAAAACGTGTTTGGAAATGTCTTAACTAGACCATTTATCAGAAAAACCAACAGCTAGCACTATCTCCCTCCGTCTAGGGTTCACCAGCTTCCTCATCTCCTGTAGTGTGAGTACAGATTAAGGGGTGAGTGCGTTGAATACACTCAGTGGGGATAACATCCACCTCATAAGATTTCAGACATAATTTAAATACCGAAAAGCTAACTTACAGTCACGTTGTCACAGTACAGATATATGCAAAGCAGATATTAGAAATGGCAAGAGACGTATAGGTGCGGGATTCCCCCGTCTTACCCTATATAATGGTATCTCACCGTTAGTGCATTTAAAGAGGCTCACGACACCTCCACTGAGTAGTAGAAAATAGCAGGGGACGAACAGAATGCATGATCGGAGGACCTCGGTCCTTTCACAGATATAATATGGCACAGCAAGTATAGATTCCCAATCACACTTCACAAATAGGGAAAGCTGTAAACAGATCCAGAGTTAGAAATTACCCCCACCTCGTATAGTGGTTACCGCGTGAGTAGATATAACAGTACGTCCAACAACCCAAAACTTCCAAGACTGGTCCAACAAGTAGCCTACATATTTACGGTGTTTTCTTAGATTTTAAATACAGTATAATTAAAGCTGTAAAAGGTTCCGGCGGAAGAACGCTCGTTAAAGACATGACGGATCGAAAGTACGGCATTACGTGCTCCGGGGCTCGCGGGTACCCGGCGTCGGGCGAAAGCGAACCCGACAGCTCGCGCATCACCCGGCAGCTGCCGAGTTTCCTCAGCCACCCGGTCCCCGTCGCCCGCGCACGCTGGAACCCCGGCGCTCGCACCCGCGCGCACCCGGCACCCGGCGCACACCCGGCACCCGGCACTCACCCGACGCACACCCGGCACCCAGCGCGCACCCGGCACCCGGCACGCACCCGGTACGCACCCGACGCCCGACCCGACGCATATCCCGTCGCGCACCCGACGCCCGGCACACCACCACCAGCACCACTGCTGGCCGCCACCGGCGACGGCGGAGGCGGCGCTCCGGTAGCACTCCGGCGGCGGCGGAAATTAAAAACGTAAAGGAAAAGAAAAGAAAGAGAACTTACGTGTTCGCGTCGCGAGCGTCGCTCGGGTCGTCGGCTTTGAAAACGTATAAGTTTTGAAAATTATGAGCCCCTATTTATAGATTTTGGAATTTACCTTTTTACCGTTGAAAAGTTACTATTTACCAAAAATATCTCAATTTACCTTTCATTAAAATATTATTTTTATTTTTACCTTTTATCAAAATTTTACCCTTTCCTTCGTTAGTTGAACTACGGGTCTCCGATTAACCGCTAGTTTGTTTCTGTTTTCTCGTATTTCCGATACGAATCTCTTGGTAAAATCATATTCTAGGTTCCATGTCACGAAAAATATACCCATCTAAAACTAAAACCGGCGTTAGCCAAGTATCTGAAACGCATGTACTGAATTAAACAGTCAAAACATACGCACATAATTATTAAGTCGGGGTTCAAATATTTAATTATTCAATTATGCTCATTTTGATCTGGGGTGCTACAGTCACTATATCATCTCATCTATAGTGACAAATAAAACATCACATTTGACATCAAATTTCGTCACTAATTATGGTGTTTCGTTACTAAAAGTGTAACCTCGTGTTTCGTCTCTAAAAATGTAACTTTACATGATGAATTTAATTTATTGTCACTAAAATTTGTCTTTCCCAGATTTTGAGCACACGTCATCCTAGATTTTGAGCGTTGTGACACGTCATCACAACGCTGATGTCAGCGCACACGTCACTTGAACCCGACCGTCATCACAACGTTGATGTCAGCACACACGTCACCAACGCTAATATTGTGCGTTATCTGGAAATTGAACCCGACCGTCATCATAGCGCTGATGTCAGCACACACGTCACCAACGCCAATATTGTGCGTTATTTGGGAATTAAACCCGACTGTTATCACAGAATCTGGGAATTGAACCCGACCGTCATCATAGCGCTGATGTCAGCACACACGTCACCAACGCCAATATTGTGCGTTATTTGGGAATTAAACCCGACTGTTATCACAGCGCTGATGTCAGCGCACACGTCACCAACGCCAATATTGTGTATTGTCTGGGAATTGAACCCGGGTGCCCAAGGTGGTACTTTAACCACTAGACCACTGGTGCTTCATGTAATAATATCCTACATGCATTTCTTTTATTTCAATTTTTTATATTTTTCAATTTTCTATTATCATATAATTTTTGTTATTTTTTATAAAATACCATTACTTATTAATATAAGTCATTGATTTCCAATTTTGATATATTAACTCGATTTCAATGACCGACATATGAATGTTCAAAACCCAAAATGTTAATGCACTCACGATACAATTTTGTTAGTAATAAGTTCAAATAATTAATGACAAAATATAGCATCGTCATAAAAATATATTTTTTATGACGTCAAATATTGTCACCAATTATTATTAAAATCGTCATCTATTATTATCGTGACAAAAGAATTTTATCACTAATTAATTCAAATAATTAATGACAAAAAATAGCACCGCCACAAAAATTTATTTTTTATAACATCGAATATCGTCACTAATTATAATTAAAATCGTAACCAATTATTATTGTGACGAAATTTTTTTGTAAATAATTATTTAGAATAATTAATGACGAAAAATAGCATCGTCATGAAAATATATATTTTTATGACATCGAATTTCATCACCAATTATTATTAAAATCGTCATCAATTATTATCGTGACAAAAGAATTTTGTCACTAATTAATTCAAATAATTAATGACAAAAAATAGCACCGTCACAAAAATTTATTTTTTACGACATCGAATATCTTCACCAATTATAATTAAAATCGTAAGCAATTATTAATGTGATGAAATAATTTTGTAAATAATTATTTAGAATAATTAATGACGAAAAATAGCATCGTCATGAAAATATATATTTTTATGACATCGAATTTCATCACCAATTATTATTAACATCGTCACCTATTATTATTGTGATGAAATAATTTATGTCATCATGAAATTTAAAAATTAGCGACGAATAAAATTATCAATGGTGACAAAATAAAGTTTTGTCACAATTTCTAGTATTTTAATGACGAAAATAACATTTGTCGCTTTTAAGTAACAAATTGTGACGATTTTTTTATCGTCACAAAAATATTCGTCACAAAATGTGTGATTTCTTGTAGTGAAAAGAAGAAGAAAGCCTCGAACAGAAAGCTGTCATCAATGAAACAGGAAGCTGTCAATAAAATACAGAAGCCAGCAAGCTGGAGAGAAGCAGCAAGCTAAGGACAGCAAGAAGCAGCATCAGGAAGATCATGTAGTAAGAAGAAGAGAAAAAACTAGCTGACATCAAGCAGCCGTTGCATGAACTTCAGCCTTGGACCCATACCGACTTAACAGGTCAGTAGGAATGACAGAGAGGTCTAGGAGTAAATTGTAGGCGTATTAAATGCACACGTCAAGATCAACTCAGAAATATTTAATGCGGCTACAGAAGAAGATCTTGAGAGATTGGAGTTCACATTCAAAATGGGGAAGTGTCTTCCTTCAACGGATATTTTCCTCCAACGGATATATTCTCAAGATCTATAGATAAAAGGTGTGGCTGATTGAAGAAAACAGCTGAACAGAGTCGAGAGGAAAATCAGACATATTCCAAAGCTTCTCAAGCTTATCCATGTTCAGCCACTCAACCTTCTAGGAGCAGCATACAACAGTTTCAAGACTACGAAGATCAAGACTGCTCCGCACCAGTTGAAGAACCTTTTATTTTCTTTTAACCATTGTGCTGTGTGCGCTAGGTTGTTTTCTGGTGTAACTTAGTTGAGAGGATTAGATCCTTGCTAAGTTTTTCCCTTTGTGGGATTGTGAACCCTTTGTGGGTTGTGGCATTCGACTAGAGTTTGGGATTCTAGTAGGCGTAGTTTGTTAGGAAAATGTTTGTAAAGCGAGGCTTGTAATTCGAACTGACCTAATAAAGTTCCTCCTTGAGTAGGAGTAGAGTGGATGTAGAAGTCTTACACCACATTCGAACCACTATAAACCTTGTGTGTTTATATGCTTTGATTTACTTACTGCTCTGCATCTTACATTATAATATATCTTGCAGTATACATCATAAGCATTGTGCATTAAAGTATTGACAAAGAGCATACTTGTAAAAGAAAACTGGTTTCCAAAAGAACTCTATCAAGTTTATTTCGCTGCGTTACATTCTGATACCGGGTTAGTAACCTGATTGAGCTTAGAGCCAGGTGTCTGATTTGAGACAGGTTACTGCCTTTAAGGTCAGGAACCTGTTATACAGAAAATTTTTAAAAAGAGTTTGCAAAATCGATAGAGGTTCATTCACCCCCTCTGAACCTCTAACCATTTGGGACTCACGGGACCAACAAATTTATTCATTATTGTGTTTATCTAATTTTTTATAGAATTACAATGGTATTAGGTTTCTTATTTATATCTTTATTAATGTGAAATCCAAATATACCGAAAATATTGTTTTGGGAGTCGTCAAAAAAATGTTAAAAAATATTATTGTATTCGATTATAAATTCTAATTCCTCTAAAAAACGTAAAAACATAAAATAGTGGAGACTACCTATTTTGAATGAACATCGTGATCGCATGCATAATTATAAAATTAAATAACGACTGTCAAATTAAATCTCTAAAGTTCCTGCCCAGAACAATGAAAATAAATTATAAAATAATGGAATTGCAAGATTTTTATATTGATATTGAGTTCCATTACCTCACCAAAATATATAAATTTGGATTTTATTCAACTTTATCACCATCATTTTGGGTTCTAATTAAATTAGATATAGAGAATTTTCTTTAATTAGAACATTATTTTGAATTTTAAAGAATTGGATGTATATTAATTTTCGTATAAATTAATATTATTCAAAAATATGCTTATAATATATCATTGAAAAGCTCTTTAAATATATATTAATATAAGACTAATTTTAGTTTAAGATTCAAAATGTTCAAGATTATAAAAGAAAAATAATCAAAACATGTAATTTTTTTAAAAAGAGTTTGAAATATAAAGGACTCATGTTTTTTATGATCAAATAGAAACATAAAATAAATATCAAATTACATTACTATCCCTAATAAAAAGTTTTCTTTCATTAAAACTCTAATTTAATTGGATTTGATTTAATAAATCAAATATTAAATTGCGTTACTATCCTTAATAAAGAGTTTTCGTTTATTAAAACTCTAATTAATTGGATTTGATTTAATTATGTAGGAGGGTTAAAATTGACATTATGAAAAATGGACGAAACATTCATACTTATATAGTAACCTTAATAAAGAGTTTTCCTTCATTAAAACTCTAATTAATTGGATTTGATTTAATTATGTAGGAGGGTTAAAATTGGCATTATGAAAAATGGACGAAACATTCATACTTATATAGTGTGTAATAATAGATACATATAGTACACTTTTTTTCCATAAATCAATGAAATATATAAAAGAAAAGAAAACCAGAGTTCGGAGACGCAAAAGAAACTGAAGAGATTGTCCCAAGCAGACAAATCTCTGAAAAATGTGGGTCTCATTAAAATCCCAATATGAAAAAAATTATATTGGGGAAAAATATATTCAATACACATATCATCAACAGTAGAATGTAACTCTTTGGAGATTAATAAAGTATTGGAGATTCAGTTAGCCTTTCATTAAAGTGCTAAAGTATTGAATTTAATTATTCTTTGATTAAAAATTAATAATGTCTGCTGATTATCAAACAGCTTTATCATTGCAGAGACACAATCATCTGTCTGCCAACCTTAAATCGATTTAGTACGTTGTACTGTTAAGATCACCAGTAGAAGATTAATTAATTAGTTAGAATTAACTGTAACATTAATTGACCATAATAAGTAATTTATAAATAAATAAATACAAAAATTCATATAAGACAATCTCACAAATATAGTTTCATGAGAAGGGGTCTCATTCCCTACCAACTAAACTTCATTTTCATAAACTTATAAATAGATTATTGATTGACCGGTTCCATAAAATTAAAATCATAAAAGGATATAATAAAAGTGGTACTCTTAATATGTATGTATGATAAATGTAGAATGTGTAGGTGCATGCACATAGAGGTTGTCAAAAAAAGGGCATAGAAGAAGGCAAGCATGTTCTTCTGCCAGGAATGTTGCTTCCAAGTGTAGATGTGTGTGCCCACAGACAAGATTGCCCTTGCAACACCTGGAAAACTAAAGCGATGGACCTTAATGCCCTTATAATATTACATTGACCAATTTGCACCATACAGGTGTTAGAAATAAGCAATTTGTTATTTAATACTATAATCATTTTGAGAATATTAATTGTCTTTGGTTGACCTTATTAGAATGATTATTGTTAATGTCAACTTCACAAATTTTTATATCAAAACTCATGCATATATATACTAGTAAAAAATACGTCGTTGCATGTGGATATACCAAATTTTTAGATTTTTTTGTTGATTTCATAGCTGTTTTTTCCTTCATTTATTGATCTTTAATATTTTTTTGAAGTGTATTTAAATTATCTAACATTTGATTATTTTAAGTTTTTTTTAAATTTATTAGAAGAATCTTAACAACAATAATATATTCACAAAAACTCATGTGAAACGGTCTCACTGATAGTTGCCATTGTAGCGCCAAGGACTAAAATGACGCATAATTGATTAATTAAATAATTAAACCCTTAATCGATTTATTTTATTATGCGCGTTAACCCTTGATTGTTTAAATTTAATTATATGCATTTCAGAAAAATGATAAATGCATGTTTAATTATATGGAAGTATAATTTCGTCGAGAAACATAGAGGATAATTTTACCATAAGATGCGTATTTGAAAAAGGAGAAGATAGAAACGAATAAGAGGTCAATCGGAGACTCGTAACTCAAATGGCGAAGAAAAGGGCGAAATACGAAGATTCGGAAAAACGAAAGATATTTTCAATGAATAGTAATCAAGATATTTCGGTGAATAGTAACCCAAGATTTTTATGATGAATAGTGTTTTCGGAAGTCTATATATATATTTTCCGAACGAGGCTAAAATCGGGAAAAATCGTAAGTCTCTCTCTCCTCTCTCTTCTCTCTCTCCTCGACTTTCTGGTCTCCGGCGCACCGCTATCGAAAAATTGTTTTTCTCGGTTTCAGTCTATTTTCGCACAAAATGTAGGTCTCGTCGAGACGGGTCTAGGACAGGTCTCGGAATTCCATTCAGACGTCTCCTTCACCGGAAAACGGTAAAAATGTCACCGGAAAACCCTAACCCTTGTTTTTCTAGCCTTTCTCTCTCCTCTGTTCTCTCTCTCTCTCTATCTCTCTTTCATTATTCGCCGAAGTGGTGGCTGACCTTCCCGGGATATTGGGCTGTCAGTTGGAGGTGGTGGCGCCACCGTGGGTGGCGGCGCCGAAGCTGGAAGTGGTGGTGGAAAGTGGTTGTGTGTGTTAGTAAGCTGGTGTGTGTGTGTTTTCTGTTATAGTGTGTGTGTTTTTGGGCTATTGGTTACCGGCGATGGGAGGTCACCGGCCGGAGTTGAGTGTTGGGGCGGTACCTCATTGCGCCACCATGTCTAGTGGTGTCGTCGGCGATGGGAGTTCGGCGGTCATGGCCGGAGTTTGGGGGGAGAAAACTGTTGAGGGGCTGGGCTGGGCGCCGGGTGCTGGGCGCACACGCCGGGTAACTGGACGTGCGGCGCCGAGTGACGGGCAGCGCGCACGCGCGTGAGCGCCGGGAACGGGTGATGGGTACTGGGTGTACGCAGTGTGCGCGCCAGGAATGGGCGACGGGAGGCGCACGCGCGCGACGCCGTGTGACATGTGCGAGCGCGGCGCTGTGTTTGTGAAGTGAGACGTGTTTTTTTTCATCGTATGCTATCTTCAAGTCGTCGGTGACGAGATGTCATCGACCGAGAGTCGGGGGTCCCAGTTAAAGTCAACCTTTCTACCAATATGTACCAAAATGCCCCTTAATATTAAAATGCTCCGTTTGAGCTCGTTTCAACTCCGATTGAGCTCATTCTTTTTCCATTGCAACCCAAATCTTTTCCTCTTTCTTATCAGTTTGCTGAACTGAACTTCCACCCTTGTTTCTTCATCCTCAATCTTTAGATCTTCCGGTCCGTCTTGTTTTTATCGATTATATCTTCTCCGAAATCGTCTATACCTTTATTTATACGTACTAAGGATCTAAGAAACATTGTAACTTGTGTAGGCTATCAGTCGGATCGTACTTTGTGATACTTGATACTTGTTACTTGGCAACTCACGTGGTAACCACCGAATAAGGTGGGGGCAATTTTTATATCATTATCTGTTTACAGTTTTCCCTATTTTGATGCATGATTGAGGAATACTAAATGTTGTGATTATATGCTATGATTATATGTCATATTTATACTTTGAAAGGATAGGGATCCACTTTCATATTCTGTGGGACTTATGGTCCGTGAAAGACTTTTTCTCTCTCTCTCTTCTACTATCAAAGGTTTAGTGGTCCAGTAAATGCACCAGCGGTATATGAGACCGTTTTGTAGGGGACTGGAAATACCCGCACCTGAGATTTGTAGGGGTAAATTGGGTAATACCCGTACTTGAGATTCGTAGGGGTAAGTCCGAAAATACCCGCACCTGAGTTTGGATTATGAATTACGTGTTGTGCATTATACGTGATGTGTTTAAATGCCGATTTTGTGTATTCTGTTTTATTTATCTGTCAAATGTTATAAGATGCAGAGTTTATCCCCACAAATGTATTGTTGTGCGAAAACTAACACCACGCAAGTGCACGTATCGTGACAAGTAATATAGTAGACTTGAAAAGTCCGGATATCGAACCTATATGGAAAATAATAACTACATATCCTAAGTACTAGATTCTCGCAACTTATGATCCTATCCAGCGAATTCAAATCTAAGAGTGATTGTTAACCTACGAAAAGCAATAAAATAGTGACTGCGATTAAGCAAGAAGAATCAAATTAAGATTTATCAAAATAAACAAACCTAGGATTTTATCTCCCTCTACGTGTTTTAATCCCCATTTATTCTCTTCTCATGCAAGATTCAATTCCCGATTCCTAACCTGAGATGCTAACATAATCATACCCCATTTCTACGTGATGCATGAATCTAATGTTATGAACAATTTACTGTATTCCTACGCAATTAAATTCATAACAAAGCATTAAGTATAAATCTCAAATATGGCTTCCTAAGGCGAAATCTATATTCCTACAATTTCACATGCAATTAAACATTATCCTGTTCAATTAACTCGAAGGATCTTCTCCCACAATTCTAATTATCAAACCCATCTTCCGATTTAAATTTGACAATAATATTAAGATACACAAATTGGCCAAATTCATGCACTTGATCAAGAACAAGAAAAAGAAAGAATCGTAAAATCAAACTAGCATTAGAATCGAAATAAAGGGTTCATAAGTCAACACATAGGGTTCGAATAAAACCCTAGAGAGGAAAGATTCTAGCTACTCATTGTTTGATTAACAAAGGAATTCATAAAAACAACAAAAGGAAAATAAACTCTAAAATTGATGTCGATCTTCGCTTGATCGTCCTGCTTATCTTTTCTTGCTTATGCTTGCTGTCCAAGATTGTGTTTCTCTAGGACTTTTATATGGTTTTGATAGACACCAAAAGGAAAGGGAGTCCTCAACTCGTTGGAAGCATGAAAATCGCGTTTTTCTAACAAACTACGCAGCAGGTACCGCGGTACTGAGATGTGGGTACCGCGGTACTGAGACAACGTGTTGATCTTCCTATAGTCGGGTATCGCGGTACTGAGATATGGGTACCGCGATATTGAGGTGCAGAACTCCGAGCTTTGAAACTTCACTTGGGGTACCGCGGTATTGACCATATTTCTTCCATTTTTCACATGCTTTGTCTCCTTTACACTGTTTTCGTCTCTTGTACCTATATCAACAAAATCTCGTAGTTATGATTCATTTAAGACCAAGATAGCACGATAACCGTCCTTACGACCATGAATATTAAGTGTATTTCACACACTTAACACCCCCAAACTTAAACGTTTGTGCGTCCTCGCACAAAGATAATCTTACGACGTTAACGACACAACTAACCATCAATCCAAAAACACATAACAACTCCAAACTCCTAAAGCTATATACAAATCAAGTCTCAATCTTTTAAAACACTTAGCAAAAATTGCATTCAACACAAATATCTCCCTTTCGACTCACTAAAAGATCGACATCAAATTCTAAAACCAAATCATTAAACCGTGGGGTTTTTCATTAACTTAGCTAGTCAAGCATCACCATACCCAACATATCATCATAATCAACATCCACACATTGACATAATTAGCACTTTTTCTTTCATTTTTTTTATATATGACTTTCTCGTTTGTTGAATCTAATGCAATCCCCTGGGCTTTCTAATTGGTCCATGTAGCGAACTTTCAACCAATGGCTCCCAAACCGAACGACTTTAGGGCATTAGGTGTAAAATACGCCAAGGGTTTACTTGTTCGAACCAAAAAGGCTTTGAATCACACTTCCTCAACATAGAGATTTTTCACAAATCAACATTCTTATCATTACCGTTTAACATTACTTAAGTGACCCATGTACCGAACATTCAATCAACAATCCCAAGCCAGTTGGCTTTAGGTTGCTAGGCATAAAGATACCCCTACGGATTTACTTATTCAAGTCACCCAAGCAACAAAAACGTGCCTTTAGCCATAGCCAAATTTTACACCATACAAAGCAAAAACATATATTCAGTTTGCAATAACTCAACGTCCTAAGTTTTTAATCAATTCACCCACAAGTGCAGCATCTAATTTCAACCCTCAATGCTCAATAATCGATATAGCCCACAACATAAAATCCAATGTATAAATCGTAAAGTAAAGCAAAAAGGTTCAAATTCGTCGAATCATGCAATCACTGCTAAGCATTTCATAACATGACTCTCAACACATATAACAAAGGGAAATTAAAACAACAGACTCAACAACAAAACAATAAGACTCGATAACGATAACAAAACAAGCCAACATCGATAAGATAGAAAATCCCATACCCCCAAACTTAAATGTGACATTGTCATCAATGTCATTAGAATGAAGTTTAGAGGATAGAATACACCCGATCAAATATCGTGTGGCGAGAACTTGGGTTGCCTCCCAAGAAGCGCTAAGTTACCGTCTTCAACCAGACTTTTTGTCGAATTTTCTAAGTCAGTGCAATCGAAGTTGGGTGGTGCTCCACGTCACCACCATAATAGTGTTTCAATCGTTGCCTATTAACTTTAAAAATCCTTCCTGATTCGTTGTCCATTATATCCATGGCTCCATGTGGATACACATCGAGCCACTTGATGATTCTTTGTTCTTTGAGCTCAAGTTTCGACGACTCCTCCACTGATGGTTGGATTGCACTTTTGGGCTTTAGAGGTGCCTCCAAGCTTTCAAACTTCAGTCGAGGTTTCAACTTCGTCGAATCTAGGTAGGTTCCTTGCTCTTCCATTCTCTCACCCAACAACTCTTCACCTGCAAAAAGAGATGCTACCAAGGGATCCACTAACAGAGTATCATCAAATAACGAGTCAATAACATCAACAGAAAATACTTCATGCGAATCACTTTGATGCTTAAGGCTTTGATACACATTGAAAGTAATTTTCTGATCTCCTAAAGACATGGTCAATTCCCCTTTTGTAACTTCTATTAGAGTTCCCCCCGTAGCTAAGAATGGTCTCCCTAAGATGAGAGGAACTTCCATATCCTCTTCCATATAAAGCACCACAAAATCTGCAGGAAATATAAATTCATCAACCTTCACAAGAACATCTTCTACAATACCCTTAGGATAAGAAAGAGATCTATCCGCTAGCTGAAGGGTCACAGACGTAGGCTTAATTTTTCCTAAAGCTAAACTTTTATAGATAGACAAAGGCATGAGATTTATACTGCCCCCAAATCGATAAGTGCCCTCTGAATAGTGATGAGAATAGTGAACTTTCCAGGATCCCTAAGCTTAGGTGGAAGTGGACGAGTGAGAATAGAGCTGCACTGTTCAGTTAATGCAACCATTTCAAATTCACCTAGTCTTCTTCTTTTGGATAAAATATCATTCAAGAATTTGACCCAACTAGACATTTATTCTAAAGCTTGAGTAAAAGGGATATTAATATGCAGTTCATTCAACTTATTCAGAAAATTTTGATATGAAGCATCAAGTTTAGCCTTTTTCAAACATTTGGGAAAAAGTACCTGTGGGGAAGGCTTAGGCGCAACTTCCCCTTTTTCAGTAGGGTCACCCATCAAGTTGGATGATTCTGGTTGCACTTCTTTCTCAGCTTCATCTACTTGCATTTTATCCTTACCCTTGCTTGTGTCGCCTCTCCGAGGAACTTCCTCTAACTGTTTTCCACTCCTCAGGTTAATGGCTTGACATTGCTCATTCTTCCTAGGATCTTCTGTGTTAGATGGTAGAGATCCTAGTGGCCTATTGCTTCTTTCAGCAGCGATCTGGCCCATTTGGTTTTCCAAATTTCTGAAAGAGGCTTGTGTCGTCGCGATGAACAGCGTTCACACCGAACCTAAATCTTCAGCTGGAATCAATGCCACTGAATTCGATGGCTGAGGCCCTTGTTGCTGCTGAAATCCCTGTTGAGGACGTGGCTTATACTGCCCTTGTTGTAGGCGTGGCTGAAACTGGCCTGATGGCCTATAGTAATTCTGGCCCTGCTGGTTCCCTATGAATCTCTATTGGAATTGACGATTTCCATTGTTCATATAATTCACTGCTGCCGGCTCATCGATGCATTCGTTGGTGTAGTGATTTCTAGCACAAATCTCGCAGCACACTGTAGTGGCTGCTGGAGTGTATATAGCTTGAACGTGTTATGTTCGAGATCCCTCCTCCAACTTTTGCAAAATCATCTTGTTCTATTCTGTAAATTGCTTCGCGAGGAGTTGATTTTGCAGGTTTAGTTGTGCCATCTGCGCTTGCATAGCTGTCATCTGATCAACCTCAAACATCCCAGGAACCTTTGTTGTGCCGCTTGTGTTTCGGCTAGGAAGCTTTGCATGTCAGTTCTTTGAGAGATTATCCAACAAAACTGTAGCTTCTGGAACACTAAGACCCAAAAAATTTCCATATACAGCAGCATCACACAGTTTGAGCATACTCTTTCAGCCCCGTGTAGAACAACTGTATTTGACGTCATTTCTCTACTCCGTGATTTAGGCATTTTCTCAACAGCATCTTGTATCGTTCCCATGCCTCATATAACTCTTCCCCATCCTCCTGCAGGAATGTGTGAATTTGATTCCGAATTTTCTCTTCCTTTGCAGGAGAACTGAAGGTAGTCATAAAAAGCTGCGCGAGCTGATTCTATGTAGTGATGGAATGGGGATCTAGTGATGTAAGCCAAAGGCGAGCTTGACCTTGCAAAGAATGCTTGAATAAACGAAGTTGGAGTGTTTCAGGAGAGACTCCGTTTTGTTTGTGAGAGTTGCAGATTTCTAGAAAATTCACCAGGTGAATGTATGGATCTTCGCCAGCTAAACCATTAAATAACCCGTTGTTTGCCAGCATCGTCAGTAACCCTACCTTGACTTCGAAATTTTTGTCATCGATAGATGGGTAAAGGATGCTTGGCCGAAATACGTCCATAGTCGGGACATAAAAATCCTGGATGGGTTGGGTGTTGTTATCCACTGGTAGGGCAGCTGGACGAGGTGGAACTGGCGGAGGCAGAACATTATTCACCTCGTTCAGCTCATTATTATTTGCTTGATGGTCCATTGCATGGTTCTCAACTTGATTCCTTCTGACTCGCCTGAGTGTTCGATCAATCTGAGGATCAAACGGCACTAGATTTTGTACATCTCTTCTTCGCATAGACTGTACCTTCTACCTGAAATTCAAATAAACAATAGCTAGATTAAGAAAAGTTGGTTAAATCTAATATCAAGAAAAACTAGACAGTTAATTATAGTCCCAACAACGGCGCCAAAAACTTGTTGTGCAAAAACTAACACCACGCAAGTGCACGTATCGTGACAAGTAATATAATAGACTTGAAAAGTCTGGATATCGAACCCACAGGGAAAATAATAACTACCTATCCTAAGTACTAGATTCTCGCAACTTATGATCCTATCAAGCGAATCCAAATTTAAGAGTGATTGTTAACCTACGAAAAACAATAAAATAGTGACTGCAATTAAGCAAGAAGAATCAAATTAAGATTTATCAAAATAAACAAACCTAGGATTTTATCCCCCCCTACGTGTTTTAATCCCCATTTATTCTTTTCTCATGCAAGATTCAATTCCCGATTCCTAACCTGAGATGCTAACATAATCATACCCCGTTTCCACATGATGCATGAATCTAATGTTATAAACAATTTACTGTATTCCTACGCAATTAAATTCATAACAAAGTAAAAGTATAAATCTCAAATATGGTTTCCTAAGGTGAAATCTATACTTCTACGATTTCACATGCAATCAAACATTATCCTGTTCAATTAACTCGAAGGATCTTCCCCCACAATTCTAATTATCAAACCAATCTTCCGATTTAAATTCGACAATAATATAAAGATACACAAATTGGCCAAATTCATGCACTTGATCAAGAACAAGAAGAAGAAAGAATCGTAAAATCAAACTAGCATTAGAATCGAAATAAAGGGTTCATAAGTCAACACATAGGGTTCGAATAAAACCCTAGAGAGGAAAGATTCTAGCTACTCATTGTTTGATTAACAAAGGAATTCATAAAAATAACAAAAGGAAAATAAACTCTGGAATTGATGCCGATCTTCGCTTGATCGTCTTGCTTATCTCTTCTTGCTTATGCTTGCTGTCCAAGATTGTGTTTCTCTAGGTCTTTTATATGGGTTTGATAGACACCAAAAGAAAAGGGAGTCCTCGACTCGTTGGAAGCATGAAAATCGCATTTTTCTAACAAACTACGCAGCGGGTACCGCGGTATTGAGATGTGGGTACCACGGTACTGAGACAACGTGTTGGTCTTCCTGGAGTCAGGTACCGCGGTACCGAGATATGGGTACCGCAGTACTGAGGTGCAGAACTCCAAGCTTTGAAACTTCACTTCGGGTACTGCGGTACTCAGTATGGATACCGCGGTATTGACCCTATTTCTTCCATTTTCACACCCTTTGTCTCTTTTACGCTGTTTTCGCCTCTTGTACCTATATCAACAAATATCTCATAGTTATGATTCATTTAAGACCAAGATAGCATGATAACTGCCCTTACGACCATGAATATTAAGTGTATTTCACACACTTAACATGTATTCCACGCACTCACCCCTATTCTATAATTCACGTTACATGAGATGACGAGTATGATGAGCCTTAGAGAGAGAGAGATGGTGCCCTATATGGATTTTCTTATATCATGTCTTTTATCATACTACACTTAAGTAATGTTTTATTTAATTTCACGTTTTGTAAAAAGTATATCGTCTCTTCTGATGATGGATCCTCTAAAAGTATATTTCAACTGCGTAAGGTTTCAAACCCTTTTAATCGGATGTATCCGATGTTTCACATATGTACAACTTCTTACCTTTTTTTATCTCTTTCTATTTTATATCATGCACGTCTTTCCCCTTCTTTCTTCACACCCAAAAGGAAACTCTGATATTTTAAAGTGTGAAAAACGAGGTATGACAGTATGGTATCAGAGCTTAGTTCTACCCTCTGTAGGACTCTGCTCAAACTCATTTTTCTTTTCAAACATGTTTTTTAAACGTGAAAAATCTCTTCAAAAAGAAATGGATAAGCACCATCCTCTCTCTATAAGAGTCTCTCCCTGATCATAGAACTTAAATGAGTATTTATCTGTTATGTGTTTTCTCGTTTATCTGATATAAACCATTTAGGTTTGAAGGGGTGTTAAGGATATTGTTTCACGATAAAAAGATCTTTTAAAAACCTCTTGATATCACTGTAATCGACACACTGCTCTGAGCCACTGCCACAAAGCCACTGACTGCAGCAGCGTGAGCTTGTGTGCGAGTATGGCCATTCGCAGAAGTTGATGTCGTGTGACTGATAGTTAAAACTACCATGGGCCCTTGTTTATAACAAGGTGTGCTAATGAGTGGGTTTTCCCAGTTCGTGGTTATGATACGTAAAGCCGCTGTTAATACTTGAGGTCTATGAAGACCGGTCAAGAGATGTGTTTCATGAGGTTTTACTCACGATGTACTTTTGTGGTTAGTTTATGCAAGTTGGGCATACGTTATCCTACATGACAGAGAAATCTATTGAGGTTAATATATGATTCATGGAATAACGTTTATCGGTACTATGTTACCTATTGTTTGTTTATCTATTGTTATATATATTGAGTTACGTGCGGTAGATTACAAGGGTTAGTGTTCGTATGTCGTCCTTAGAATGATATACCACGAGGTCGACCGCGTAAAGACCAACCGACAAAGGAGAATACGCCTAAACACGATATGGATGCCGTGAGGGGAGACTTGGTGACCGCACGAAGAGGCCTGACCCGACATTTCAAAACCGCACAAGCTGCACCGCCACCGTTGTTAAGGAACGATGCGAACTCAATCCTTGAATAGTTCTGACGTTTTGATCTACCGATCTTCAATGGAGCAGGAGAACTGATCAAAGCGAAAGAGTGGCTAAGGTCGTTGGATCAACTCTTTGGACATTTGGCATCCACAGATGAGCAGAAGATCTCATATGCAGTATTACAACTCACTAAAGGAGCCAGTCACTAGTGGAAGTCATACGAAAGGACTATGACACCAGAACATAGGAGTGCAATGTCTTGGGGAGTCTTCAAAGAGGTGGTTAGACAGGATTTCCTACCTCAGTCATACCGTGACAAAAAAGAAGCATAGTTTATACATATTAATCAAGGAACCACCTCCGTAGGAGAGTACGAGAAAAGATTCAACCGACTGAGTAGGTATGCACCCCATCTGGTAGACACAAATTGCAAGAAAGCCAGATGTTTTGAGAGGGGTCTTCGTTTGGAGATCAGCTCTATCCTGGCTGGCTAGGGTGCAATGTCTTATGCCACGGTTGTCGAGAGAGCTCAAGAGATCACTTCTCGACACCACTTGGACGTGGCTCCACCCAAGAGAGTGGAAGTAGCGACAAGAAAGAGAAAATAGACCAGTTCTAGTTAAGACTTCGACCAGCACAAGTCCTCACGGGCTAACCATATTCCACTTCCCCGTACCCCTAAGCCAAGAAACATGTGTGCCAAGGGTGGAAAGGCCCATAAAGGACCATGTCTTCTAGAAACCAGGGTTTTCTATAGATGCAGAGAACCAGGACATGCTGTAATCAACTGTCAAAAGTTCAGAGACGTAACAACGGAGAAGAAGTCGATATCACCAACAAGCAATACTCGGAACTGTTTTAGATGTGGAGATCCTGGACATATTGCGTTAAACTGTCAGAAATTTAGTAGCTGCAACACCGAGGCCGAGGTTAGGGAACTCATGTTTCAAGTGTTGAAAGTCACATGTGAGACCCTACCTCCATGGAATCCGAAACTGCTACATTTGTGGAAAACCGGGATACATTGCGATTAATTGTCATAAGTCCGGAAACCCAGCAGCGACAACCCTAAGGTCAAGGCCAGGGGTAGGTAGGGCTTAGGCCTACGCTCTCACTCGCTTAGAGACTATCGAGAGATAGGTTACGGAAGACGAACTTTTAGTATTATACATGTAGATAGATATGTAGTGGCTTTTACCTTATAGTAGTGTACATAAATCCTTTTGTATAATGTATGAGCTACCCATCTTTTGCTTATATATATATAGGATACCAGTTTGACTTTTGATAATCGATGGAATCTACGTTTACTTCTCTCCTCGCGTTTCATGTTTAATTTCTTCACCTATAGTATTGTTGTGACACCGGATCTGTTGAAGCATGAGAACGATAAGATAGTCGCTAAAACTTTGGAAGTTAGTATCCCATTGGGAAGGACGAGATTCCATCTTCTTATCAGAAATTGGAAAAGAAAAAGTTATGAACGCGCCTTGGATGATCCTTGGCTTGTGGTGTTAATCATGGAAGAAGGAAGAAGAGAGTTTACACACTGGACGAAGGCTGCAGGTTCGGACATTGACTTTGCTCATTACTCAACAAGATATGATGAAGTAAACAAGAAACCGACAGTCTCAAGCTAATCTGTTATTACATGTAACCATCCCATTTGTTCATCTTAGACACAACAAGAGAATCTAAGAATCATCTTTGAGAAGAGGATCCAGAGGCTATCTTAGACCGAGAGACTCGAAGATTGAGAAATCAAGATAAGACTTTAGTCAAAGTCTAATGGAGTCCCCATGGAAAGGAAGAAGTAACATGGGAACAAGAGGACGAAGTTTTAGTAAAGTATCCCGACTTGCCGTTCCTAAGTATACATCTAATTTCGAGGATGAAATTCTTTTAAGGGGTAAGGGATGTAGCGCCCAGGACAAAAATGATGCATAATTGATTAATTAAATAATTAAACCCTTAATCGATTTATTTTATTATGCACGTTAACCCTTGATTGTTTGAATTTAATTATATGTATTTCAGAAAAATGATAAATGCATGTTTAATTAAATGGAAGTATAATTTAGTCGAGAAACATAGAGCATAATTTTATCATAAGATGCGTATTTGAAAAATGAGAAGATAGAAATGAATTATAGGTCAATCGGAGACTCGTAGCTCAAATGGTGAAGAAAAGGACGACATACAAAGATTTGGAAAAATGAAAGATATTTTCAACGAATAGTAATCAAGATAATTCAGTGAATAGTAACCTAAGATTTTTATGATGAATAGTACTTTCGGAAGTCTATATATATGGGTGTTTTCGAATAAAAAAATCACCATTTTCCGAACGATGCAAAAATCGGAAAAAATCATAAGTCTCTCTCTCCTCTCTCTTCTCTCTCTCACCTTTGTTTTCTGGTCTACGGTGCGCCACTGCTGGTGCCGCCGTTGCCGGTGCCGGAAAATTGTTTTTCTCAGTTTCAGCCGATTTTCACACAGAACGTAGGTCTAGTAGAGACGAGTTTAGGACAAATCTCGGAATTCCATTCCGACGTCTCCTTCACCGAAAAGCGGCAAAAATGTCACTGAAAAACCCTAACCCTTGTTTTTCCACCCTTTCTCTCTCCTCTGTTCTCTCTCTCTCTCTCCTCCTTCGCCGAAATAGTGGCTGACCTTCCCGAGATGTTGGGATGTCAGTTGGGGGTGGTGGCGCCACCGTGGGTGGCGGCGCCGGAGATGGAAGTGGTGGTGGAAAGTGGTTGTGTGTGTTAGTAGGCTGGTGTGTGTGTTTTTCTATGATAGTGTGTGTGTTTTTGGGCTGTTGGTTGTCGGCGATGAGAGGTTGCCGGTGGAGCGGCACCTCGTTGCGCCACCATGTCAGGTGGTGACGCTAGCAACGGGATGTCGCCGGTCATGGCAGGAGTTTGGGGGGAGAAAACTGTTGAAGGGCTGGGCTGGGCGCACGTCGGGACACGTTGGGTAATTGGGCGGGCGGCGCCGGGTGACGGGCAGCACACGCACGCACGAGCGCCAGGAGCGGGCAACGGGTACTGGACGCGCGCAGTGTGGGCGACAGGTGGCGCGCAGTGTGCGCGCCAGGAACGGGTGATAGGAGATGCACGTGCACGACGTCGTGTGACGGGTGCGCACGCGCCATCGTGTTTGTGAAGTGAAACACATTTTTTTTCATCGTACGCTATCGTCGAGTCGTTGGCGATGAGATGTCGTCGACCGAGAGTCAGGGGTCCCGGTCAAAGTCAACCTTTCTACCAAAATTTACCCAACACGCCCCTTAATCTTAAAACGCTCCGTTCGAGCTCGTTTCAACTCCGATTGAGCTCATTCATTTTCCGTTGCAACCAAAATCTTTTCCTCTTTCTTATCAGTTTGCTGAAGTGAACTTCCACCCTTGTTTCTTCATCCTTAATCTTTAGATCTTCCAGTCCATCTTATTTTTATCGATCGTATCTTCTCCGAAATCATCTATACCTTTATTTATATGTACTAAGGATCTAAGAAACATTGTAACTTGTGTAGGCTATCAATCGGATCGTGCTTTGTGATACTTGATACTTGTTACTCGGCAACTCATGTGGTAACCACCGAACAAGGTGGTGGTAATTTCTAAATCTTTATCTGTTTACAGTTTTCCCAATTTTGATGCTATGATTATATGCTATGATTATGTGTCCTATTTATACTGTGAAAGGACAGGGGTCCACTTTGGTTCTTTGTTTATACTGTGGGACTTATGGTCCGTGAAAGACTTCTTTCTCTCTTCTACTATCAAAGGTTTGGTGACCCTGTAAATGCACCAGCGGTATATGAGATCGTTTTGTAAGGGACGGGAAATACCCGCACCTACGATTTGTAGGGTTAAGTCGGGTAATACCCGCGCCTGAGATTCGTAGGGGTAAGTCGGGAAATACCCGCACCTGAGTTTAGGTTACGAATTACGTGTTGTGCATTATACTTGTTTTGTCTAAATGCCGATTTTATGTATTTTGTTTTATTTATCTATCAAATGTTATAAGATGCAGAGTTTATCCCCACGAGTGTATTCCACGCACTCACCCCTATTCTGTAATTAACGTCACAGGAGATGACAAGTATGATGAGCTTAGAGAGAGAGATGTTGTCCTATCTGAATTTTCTTATATTATGTCTTTTATCATACAACACTTAAACAATATTTTATTTAATTTCACATTTTCTAAAAAGTATATTTCCACTGTGTAAGGTTTCAAACCCTTTTAATCAGTTGTATCTGATGTTTCACATATGTACAACTTCTTACCTTTTCTATCTCTTTCTATTTTATATCATGCACGTCTTTTCCCCTTCTTTCTTCACGCTCAAAAGGAAACTTTGATATTTTAAAGTGTGAAAAATGGGGCGTGATAGCCATAAGACAGAGCCCCACCACCCACAAACAACATGTGAATTATAGGATTTGGGTTGTGGGTAATTGGATTGTGGGTTGACCCGTCTCACACATTGCAATAAAAATCGTGAGACGGTCTCACAAGAGACTTACTCTAATATATCTATAGGGTAAATTAGATAATAGAAGCCAAACTATGACCACTTTTCCACTTTGTTACCCGAACTTTCAAAGTTCACTGTAAAACAGCTCAACTTTGTTGTTTTACTAAACGGCCGCCAGAAGTCACCGCCGGTGGAATATTCCATCCCAAACTTTCAAAATTAACTATAAAACAACTCAACTTTGCAAATTTACCAAACGACTGCCAGAATTAAATTAATAAAAAATAACTAAAAAAATAAAAATCAAATTAAATTAACAAAAATACAAATCAAATTAAATTAAATAAAAAATACAAATCAAATTAAATTAAAAAAATACAAATTAAATTAAATAAGTAAAACTCCCAAATCGACCCCCAAAATTGGCCAATTTAATTTGATTAAATTAAATAACTAAAACCCCCAAATCGGCACTCCGAAATCAACCGATTTAATTTGATTTGATTAAATTTAATTAAATAACTAAAACCCCCAAATCGGCACCCCAAAATCAGCCGATTTAATTTGATTTGATTAAATTAAATTAAATAACTAAAACCCCCAAATCGGCCCCAAAAATCGGCCGATTTAATTGGATTTGATTAAATAAATTAAATAACTAAAATCCCTAAATCGGCCGATTTAATTTGATTTGATTAAAATAAATTAAATAACTAAAACCTCCCAATCGTCCCCCAAAATTGGCTGATTTAATTTAGTTATTTAATTTAATTTGTATTTTTTATTTAATGTAATTTGATTTGTATTTTTTAGTTATTTTTTATTTAATTTCATTCTGGAGGTCGTTTGGTAAATCTGTAAAGTTAAACTGTTTTATGGTTAATTTTGAAAGTTTGGGACGGAATATTCCACCGATGGTGACCCCTGGCGACCGTTTAGTAAAAAAACAAACTTGAGCTGTTTTATAATGAACTTTGAAAGTTCGGGTAACAAAGTGGAAAAGTGACCATAGTTTGGCTTCTATTATGTAATTTACCCTATATCTATAAATATATAATAACAATTACCCCGTAAAAATAGAAATGCCAAAAATTTTCCCACTCATTTTCACTTTCTAATATTAGAAATATTATTAATTATTAATTTGTTTATTTTATATGATATTAGTTGAATTTCTTGTAAATTTCCAAAAATATTGTTTTTGTATATGAATATATATGGTATATAAACCTTATTATAATAGATGAAGTAAAATATATACATGGTATGTGTAAATTATAATATATGAAGTAAAATTAAAAATTCAAATTTTTAATATAAATAGATAATTAAATGACAACTTCAATAGTGTAATATACTTGAAATTCAAATAATAATTTAATTAGACCAATGAAATAATACATTCCACAATACTAATTTGAAGAATAATAATAATTAAAATATTGTGCGTAGCTAATGAAAAATGAATTAAAAATAAAATAATAATTATTTAATCTTAATGGATTTAATCTAAATTATAATATATTAAATCAACTAAACAAATCCATGCTAACATATAAACTCCATGTATTTGCCGAATTATATGTATACACATGCTTTCTCAACTACAAGACCAAATTGAATTTTACAAGTCTCAATACTTAAAATTTCATAAAAGTATGTAGTGTATTTTATGTTATGCCAAAATATATTGAATCTGTTATCACCATAATACAAATAATCAAATTTAAATTATGTAATTTATTATTTCTCTATTAATTTATCAGATATGAATATTTTTTGTACATTTCTTTTTACAATCTTGTGGTCATCATGATTGGATAGATATCTGTATATAACTTGATTTATATTTTAACATTACCTTGTTTAGATATCTATTCCAAATATGTATATATTTTAAATATTTATGACTAATCTTGATTTAAGTATATTATTTTTATAATTAATATAAAATACAATAAATTTAAAATCTTTTAAATCTTTGTGAATATAATGCATCAAGTGATATAATCCTTTAAAATGATAAATCTTTGCATAGTTAATCTATATTTTTCAATATTTGTAAAAATTAATATATGAGTATTGAAATTGGATGTTTTTATGTAACACATTATGTACTACAAAGAATTTTCGAAATCAAAATATTCAAAATATGGAAACAATTTTAATTCATTAAGAAATTTAAAGTATCTTATAGAATCATACATAATTGTATTTTTTATATCTTTAAAGTATATTAACACTTTGTTGATAATCGATAAAGATAAACAAATATGTTTGGTAATCAAATGATATACGACTTTGGTATAATTAATTATGTAGTAATTATGGTAATACTTACCAAATGATAACAATTATCTTCTTAAAAGTGGAAATGAAACTATTTTCTTGCTCATGTCAACTGTCTAAAAGTAGATGTTCACTAATTTCTTTTAGCTACTCCCGCAAGTGTACGATGTAGTGTGTAGAAGTGGTGAGCAAGGTCGATCCTATAGAGACTGACTATCTAGGAATTAACTAACTACTTAAATTCAGTTCTCAGCTTGATCTAGGAAAATCAAATTACACTTGTCACGCCCCATTTTACATTGTCGTAGAATATCAGAGTCTTCAATAAATTTTCTGTTTGGGCGTCCAGCAACTAAACAAAACATGCCTATTACGCAATCTTTTAAAAGTAAATGTAAATAGAGTAAAACATCTCAAGCACCTCTGTTTTATAAAAGAGAACGCAAAACTTTGGTACAGCGGAAGAAAAGGTATTACTTCGTTGTTGGGTAAAATAAAATTTGTACAACCTTGCAAAACAACACACTCCAACAGGACTCGAGACCAACAAAAGGACACCTCTTTCACTTCCCGTCTAGAAGGCTGTCACCTGTAAAACAAAATCATTTAAGGGGTGAGTGCAAAACACACTCAGTGGGGTGGGATTGGTGGCCGATTAAAGTACTTGAAGAGAAAACAGATACATCACACAATAGCACATAAATGCGGTTTTGAGGCCGCCTTTGAAAATACGGTTCTTAGCCGCCGTGGAAAACATTTTGTGGTTCTTAGCCACCGTAGAGGTAATGTGGTTCTTAGCCACCGTAGAGTTTATGTGGTTCTTAGCCACCATAGGGTTTATGTGGTTCTTAGCCACCGTAGGGTTTATGTGGAACTGAGCCACCTTGCAAACACATCACAATTGCACTCATCTTGCAAACATTTCACTCTCACTTTTGTCATGTAACAGGCACATAATGCCACGTTTACAAATTAATCATAATCAGCTCACATCATCCAACATTTTCACATTTTAGCACTTGATCACATAAATGGGAACACATGAATTCCCCAAGTAACCTTCACCACATTTCATCATCCATAAAGAATAAATATTTCACTTTGCACTTCACGTTCAAACTTCCACGTCATAAATAGAGATACACACCATTCGCACATATGGGCGCACATTGTTCACAATATGTAATTTATAAGAATTTACCCCCATCTCAGATAAGTTGTTCTGGCAACTGCTACTTGTTTAAGAAAAGTTAGGAGACCACTCGTTGGTGTTTCCTATAAAAGTATAAGAATATATCCTATTTAGCGGCATAAAGGAATTACTCACCACTTGGCTGAAACGTGAATTAAAACATTCCTGAATAAGGTCGATAATCAAGGTCTATTAGTAAAAACTTGAATATAAAAGGAGAGAACTCGTACTACTTGGCGAGATGGGTTTTCATGCAAACTAGAACTTATGACAGAAGAATAATACTAAACTTACTAGAATAAAATTAAATCCGGCTAAAAGAATTGGCTTTGCAAAATAAATAATTCTTTCAAAAATAAACTTTGCAAAATTAAATTGACGTTGCAAAATAATTGAATCTTGCAAATTAGCTCATTTTTGCGAAATTAAATAAATTTTGCACAATATTTAAATCTTGCAAAGTTGCTCCTAATTTGCAAAGTTGAACTCAATTTGCAGAAATTAAAACTTAGTTTGCCAACACTTAATTTGCAAAGCTAAAACAATTTACAGAATATACAAGTGATCTTTCCAAGCTAAAATAACTAAACTTGAAATGCATACTGCAAAGCATAATTAGAGCAACTCAACCTGCAGAGTAACATAAAATCTTTGCCTAAGCGAAAGGAATTAAATATGAATTGCATTTTGCAAACATGCTAAATGTATAAAATTTAATTCTGCAAACATAAAGAAAACAGCTCTCTTTTCCTCATTCCAAAACTGCTCCGACTAGCCACTTTCCGTTGCCGCTACCACCGACTCCGGCGACCCGCGTTGCCGGCGACTCACACCCAACAGACCACCACACTACCACCTATCCAGACGACCCACCGACACACATCTAAACACTCTATAACTCAAGCAAACACAGCTCGAAGAGGGGCTGTTGACCAGCCCCAAAACAGACCCGGCGTGCCCCAACTCGACACACCAACGCGCCCAGGGCTCGGCCAGCGCCCCAGCGCCCTGCACATGTATGCCCAGCGCCCCGGCGCCCCAACGCCGTGCCCGCCAGCACCCGCCAGCGCCCAGCACCGCGCCCAGGCGACACACCCCCCAGCCCCGACACCCCGACTCCCCGACTCCCCGACTCATCCAGTAGCAGCAACAACCAAAAGTAGGCAGCCCAAGCAAACCTGGAACGAGAGAGAGAGAAAGAGCGAGAGAGAGACCTTGAGCGAGAGGGAGAGAAGAGAGAAGCTGTTCGTGCGTGAGTGTAGGATCTTTTTCCCTTTTTATTTTATTTTACCCCATTTCCCCCTTTCACACACAAGAGAGTTTACTTAGCTAGGTGTCAAAAAAGCAAGAAAAAGGAAGCTGGTGGTGGTGTGAATTTGGAGAGTGGGTAAGCAATTCTTTTTCCTTAATTCCCTATTTATTTATCTTATGTTTATATATTTATTTATTGCACAAAAATTGTTTATTCTTATATTTAGTAAATTAGTTAGATACATGTATATATATATCTTAACTAATTAATTTTTGGCTATTATAACACTGATTGTAGATTAATTCACTAAAAATGTAACTAAGCAGATAAATTCACTAAAAAATAACAGATATCTAAGATAGGTTCTAGGACATGCTTTCATCTAATTCTCATCAAAACATCACTTTAACTAATTCAAGTTCATTAATCAATCATCTTATATGAGCAATCACATATATCGAATTAACAGCTCTCCCGAGTCAGTTAACCGGTTGATTATTATGCCACCAGAGGTATCCCTACTTAATCTGATTGAAACATAACTCCCAAAAGCACCTAAGATTGATTTCCCATCACATAAATTCCTTAATCTCCCGATCTAAGTCTTTTATGTATCATGTGTTTATTCTTCTATAATTAAATCTCATCTCCCGAATTTTGATTTAATTACTAAAACATGCTCAATTACCGGCCGGACAATCAAACAAGCAATCAACTCATAAACACATAAATAGGATAAACGATCATGAACTTTGAATTGAAATTAAAGATCCATCTTGATTCGAATTAAATTACTAACAAGCCCTAGAAACCCTAAAAAATTTGCTAGACATGATGATAAACAAACTCATAGATAAGATTGGAAATATCATATCTACTAATATTCAACAAAGGAAGAAAAGAATAAAACTCTATTAGACGATGATCTCGTGATTCCTCGATCTCTTGAATTCTTCTTCAAATCCTCTCGATGCCTCTCAGACGCTCGTGTTTTTCTCTCTAAATCTCTCTTTTTTTTCTATTTCTCTCCTCGTGTTGAGTATTTATATAGCTTTGGGAGTCTTCCAAGTGAAGTAATAGATGAAGATCATCCAAGAAAACCAAATCTTGGCGAATTCCTGTTCACCCGGGCACGGTCTTGCTATATGGCACGGTCAACCATACCCTATCAAGGGTCACTACCTTTTACATGATATTAACCATGCTGTGAGGCACGGTCGTGCCCCACCTTCTGCACAATGGCGCATGGTCATGTTGCATGGCACGCCCAGTCTGTGCGCCACCAAACCTTCCTTTTGATCTCGTATTTCTATTCTTCCTTCTTTGGTTACCAATTACACTCGAAACTTGCGTTTTTCTCATCAAAATCATGAAACTAAGCACAAACCCGTCAAATGCAACTTATACAATATAATAGCAGAAATCACCAAAAAAACATATCTAAACATATTCAAATGAATACATAAACATACGCAAAAATATGTGAAAACGACACTTGTCAGTAGAAATGCAATAATTTAATATTTTTAATAATAATTATAAATTAAAAATGATAACAAATGATCTAAATATTTGATCAATCTCGAATATAAAATTTGCAAAAATTTGATCGAAATATTTTTATATGTTTTTTAACTTTACTTTACCAAGTTATTTATCAAGTTATCCGGACACATCAACAAGGATAAAGTCAAAGTTTACTCAAATGATGATAATTACACAATGTATCAAATGTTATTTTTGTTTTAAAATTACCAAAAAATTTAGTTAAAGTTGTAATTAAAGTAAATGACGTAATTTTTCCAACAATTAACCCTATAATATATGATGTTCTTTCTAAATAAAATGTACTAATTTAAAATTTATCTTAAAAACTTTTTTTGTGTTGACTTTTTTAACTTATCTTTTACACATTTTTGTCTTAAATAATGTACAAAATTCAAGAAAATTAATCTATATTTTTTGTTGGGATATTTCAGTAGTTATCTTGATAAGACAAAACAATATGTGTAATAAGAAAATGAAGTTAGTAGGTGTTGTTTGTTAGGAAGATGTTTGTAAAGCGAGGCTTGTAAATCGAACTGACCTAACAAAACAAAAGCATCAACTAGCTCAAACAGGAAGTGCTTAAGAACTCAAACAAACCAGTAAGTCGTTTCAGACCGCCAAGCAGACATCCTTTCAAACAAGAGGAACGAAGAAGATTGCTGAAGTAACTAAAGTTACACCTTTTATAGTAGTTGAAGTTACTAAGGATGTAATTAAGATGATTAAAAGCTACACCTTTTTATAGTAGCTGAAAGATCAACAAGAGAAAGTATGGTACTTGTGAGAAAAGATATGGTTTACCATGAAAAGGTGAGATAGTTGTTTCCACTATATAAAGATATAGATACAACACTGTACAAGGGAAAAAATAAAAGATACAACAATCAAGGAGATATACATGGAAACAAAAAATATACAAATCTCTAATTATCTCTAATTGATACAGTTCCCTTATTACCCCCTCAAGCGATGTGTGGGATTTTCAGTAACACAAAGCTTGGAACGTAAGAAGTCAAACATTGGCGGAGGCAAGCTTTTTGTGAATGCATTAGCTAGCTGGAGATTGGAGGGGATGTGTCGAGTGTCCAAAACCTTGTTGGAGACTAGTTCACGGATGAAATGATAATCGATATCAATATGTTTTGCACGCTTGTGAGCAATTGGATTTTGACTCAAGAATAAAGCACTTGTATTATCACAAAGAAGAACTGGGCGTGTGGTTGGCATTGCTCTCAACTCTTTCAACATTTGAGTGAGCCAGACCACTTCCTGAGCAGTATTAGCCATTGCTCGGTACTCAGACTCACAACTGGAGCGTGCAACTGTGGGCTGCTTCTTGGCACTCCAAGACACCAAATTACCGCCAAGAAATATAGAGTATCCATAAGTGGAACGACATGTTTCCAAACAGCGTGCCCAATTAGCATCAGAATATGCCAGAATATCAAGATCCGGTGAATGAGTAAAGGTCAATCCATAGTGCAAAAAACCCTTAATGTAACGAAGTATACGTTTCACAGCCAAGAAATGATCGTTAGTGGGGTTTTGAAGAAACTGACTAACATGATTCACTGCATAGGAGATGTCAGGGCGTGTGATGGTAAGGTATTGCAGGGCACCGACCAAAGAATGATACAGTGTTGGATCTTTAAATGGGTCGCCAGTGCTGACCAAGGATTCTCCAGCAGGTAATGGAGTGGAAACAGGCTTAGAGTCAACCAAGCCAGCTCGTTGTAAGAGTTCATGAGCGTACTTGGTTTGTCCCATGAAAAGACCAGAGTTTGTGTGTGAAATTTCGAGTCCCAAAAAATAACTGAGACGGCTAAGGTCTTTGACTGCGAATTCTTGGTTGACACGAGCTATAAAGCGCTGCAGATAGTTGGGGTTGCTTCCTGTAACAATGATATCATCGACGTAAAGTAGCAAAAAAATTATATAGTCAGTATGATGAAGGTAAAATAATTAAGTATCTGAACGACTGCGTATAAAACCTAGAGAAAGAAGAAAGGTGTTAAATCGATCAAACCAGGTGCGAGGGGCCTGACGAAGCCCATAAAGAGCTTTCTTGAGCTTGCAGACATGCGTAGGATAACGCGGGTCTACAAAGCCAGGTGGTTGGGCCATAAAGACTGGTTTGTCAAGAATGCCATGGAGAAAAGCGTTCTTGACATCCAGTTGATGAAGAGGTCAACGTCGATGAACAGCAAGAGAAAGTATCACACGTACCGTTGCAGCCCGGACAATGGGGCTGAAAGTGTGTGTGAAATCAAAACCTGGGATTTGTGTATAGCCTTGTGCGAAAAGGTGAGCCTTGTAACGTTCAATAGAGCCATCAGAAAGAAATTTGGTGCGAAACACCCATTTAGACCCAACAATATTTTCATCATTTGGCTTCGGGACGAGGTCCCAAGTGTCGTTGAGGCGGAGGGCATTCATCTCTTCCTGCATAGCAGCAAGCCAGTGAAGAGATTTAGCTGCACTTTTGAATCCCTTAGGTTCTGCAGAAGAAGACAAAGATGTTAGTAAAGAAGTAGAGGTAATATCTACAAAATGTCGAGGCTTAAAAATTCCGGATTTGGAACGTGTCTGCATAGGATGAGAAGGTCGGTCCGACGGCATAGGAGTAGGGTCAATATCCGGTAAAGGGGCGTGAACTATAGTGGGTGGTTCGGTGTGATGATTGTCAGGAGCTGCATTGGGTTCTGCATTTGGTTCAGGAGGGTCCATGTGATTTGTGAGGCTTCCATCGTCATCTGCATGGGGCTGATTGGTAAAACTTGGACAGATATGACATGGACTCGATTTCGGCAATGAGGAAGAAGAGTCCAGCGAGGGTGCTTTGCCATTTGAAAGATCCTGTGTATCAAAAAATTATGAGTATTCTAGATTTTGAGAAGAAGAGGAAGAAACATTGGAAGAAAAAGGAAATGTAGCCTCATCGAACTGAGCATGACGAGTAATGTAAACTCGTTGAGTAGTGAGATCCAGACAATGATAGCCTTTATGGATACTGCTATAGCCAAGGAAAACACAAGGAATGCTTCGAGGAGCCAATTTGTGTGAAGTATAAGTCCTCAGATATGGAAAAACCCTGCAACCAAACACTTTAAAGGTGTTATAATTAGGGACCGAGTGGTATAAGGTTTCGAATGGAGATTTGTCACCTAAAATTGGCGTAGGTAATCGGTTAATTAAGTAAACAGCTGAAGCAAAAACATCAAACCAGTAAGAAACAGGAACATGAGCATGAAACAATAAAGACAATCCAGTTTCAGTGATATGGCGATGTTTGTGTTCAACACGACCATTCTGCTGTGGGGTGTAGGGACAAGAAAAACGATGTAAAACCCCTTTAGAGTTAAAGAAATTCCGTACATTAGCATTATTGAATTCGGTACCACCATCACTTTGAAACATCTTAATGTTAGTACCAAACTGAGTAGATACCAGAGAGTAAAATCACAGGAAAATATCATAGAACTCAGATTTGGCATACATCAGGTAAAGCCATGAAAATCGTGAGTAATCATCCATAAATAAAACATAATACTTATAACCAGCAGTGGAATCAACTGGGGCAGGTCCCCAAAGGTCACAATGAATAAGATCAAGCACATGCGAAACACGTTTAATGTTTAAATCAAAAGGTAGCTTTTTACTTTTAGCTAACTAACAACTAGAACAAGTACCAGGTTTAGGTAAAACAGATGAAACATTCAAATAGCCGAACTTATTTAACAGACGAATAGTGGAGATAGAAGTATGTCCTAAACGGGAATACCATAATTCAAAAGAGGAAATTGAACGCTGAGATTGCAAAACAGCTATTAAAGCAGAGGTAGCATGTTCCAAAATATAGAGACCATCTTTACACCGACCTATTGCTATGATCTCGTTTGTGTTCCGATTCTGAATAACAACGGAATTATTAGTAAAAGTCACATTTATAGGAAGATCATGAGTGAGTTTACTAATAGATAACAAGTTTTTGGTAATATGCGGGACAACGAGCACATTAAGAAGTGGTAATTTATTTAAATGACAACAACCAGAATGGGAAATAGAAAGAGTCGCACCGTTACCAACGGTGACAGAACTGTTACTGGAATAAGGCTCATAGGCGGTGAGAATAGACGGGGAGGCTGTCATGTGTGTCGTTGCCCCTATATCAACGAACCAATCGGATTGGGGAGCTGAAGAGAGATTGCACTATGCAGTGAAATTGTCAGCAAGATTGGCAGTTGGACTGGGCATTTCGTCATAGCATCGTGGACAGGTTGTGGCATAGTGAGTGCCTCTACATATCTAGCAGCGAGGCGTGTAATTCCTTTGGTTGGAACTGTCTTGCGCCTGTCGTTGAGAAGAGCCAAACTGCTGTCCAGATTGCTGAGTGGAACCAGATTGCTAGCGGTTGGACTGGCCACGTCCACGTTGTTGATTTCTGAAACTGGACTGACCACAGCCGTGGGATGATATCTGACCAGCATAAAACGCGGCTTGAGATGAGGTGTTATCCGGCAAATCAGTTAATTGATTTCACAATTCGTGGTCACGAGCCTGCGACATGAGATCATGAAAACTTGGGGTGGGAGAAATTGTTAAGCAAACATCAGTAAAAGTGCGAAATTGGGGCCCTAAACCTCGAAGAAACCAACGGTTTTTATCTCCGTCGGAAACCTGTTCACCGATAGCGGTCAATTGATGACATAGGTTATTGAACTTTCGACTATAATCGGTGACGGAAGAGGAGCCACATTTAAGATGCGCACGTGATTTAGTTGATGGACAAAAAGCCTGTTCAAGTGTTATCCACACATAATTGGCGCGGATAAGGCCAAGGACTTCGGCCATTGACTCCTCAGTAAGAGAAGAAAGGAGGCTTAAGGCGCAATCCTGACGCTTTAGCCACTTTTCATAGTCGGGATTGGACTTGGGATTGCCACCATCAGTCGAAACAATGGAGGGAGGAGGAGTTTCAGTACCGTCGACGAGAGAGAGAAGATCGTCGAAGCGAAGCATCGTGGTAACCTGATTGCGCCATAAGAGATAATTCGTGGCAGTCAATTTGATGGTGACCATGTGGATTAGAGTGGCAAGTGGGACAGATTCAGAAGCCATGGAGAATCGGAGAGAGAAAAGTTGACAGAAGAAAAAAAGATGAAAGGACAAAGAGAGAAACATAATCTCAGAAGACAGCGGCTGAGGCTTGGGTGTCAGGAAAGTCCTGCTGATACCATGTGAGAAAAGATATGGTTCACCATGAAAAGGTGAGAGAGCTGTTTCCACTATATAAGATATAGATACAACACTGTACAAGGGAAAAAATAAAAGATACAACAATCAAGGAGATATACATGGAAACAAAAAATACACAAATCTCTAATTATCTCTAATTAATACAGTTCCCTTATTAGTACTTAAACGGTTTGCTAAGATTACTGAGGGATATCAGACTCTTGAGAAGAATAAAGGATGTACTCACGAAACCAAGCTTCTGTCACGCCTCGTTTTCTTTTCATAAAATATTAGAGTTTTTCATTGGGCGTGAAGAAAGAAGGGGGAAAGAGACGTACATGAAATTAAAACAGAAATCCTTTGGAAGAGATAAGGGGTGATTTTACAAATATAAATCCTCGGCATTTAGCCGAAATAAAACATTTAAAACAGCAGCGGAAAAATACATCAGGATCCTTTACAAAGAAAATGAACAGTTTAAATTTTATAAATGACCAATTGAGATTTTAAAAGACACAACCGGAATAAGACACAGCTGATAAGGCATCACTCTCTCTACGCATCCTGAGTCTCTTCATTTCCTGTAGTGTGAGTACAGGTGGGGGGTGAGTGCGTTGAATACACTCGTGGAATTAATCTCCAAGTTTTTAATATTATTAAGCAGATACACAGATCCAACATATATAATAGTTCAACAATTAGACACAGCACATATAATGCATTGCACATAAAATACAGACACATAACTCTAAGAGTACTCAACTAACATATGGTGCTTTTACGGGCCACCAGTCCATTGGTGCTTTTTACGGGCCACCAGTCCATCCAGAACGAGATCATAGACCTCCGTTCCGTTGGTGCTTTTTACGGGCCACCAGTCCATCCCAGAACGAGATCATGGACCTCCGTTCTGCTAGTGCTTTTTACGGGCCACCAGTCCATCCCTAACGTATGGTGCTTTTATGGGCCACCAGTCCATCTTAACATGATTTTGAACTTCCGTCCACATATATCATATTCATAATGTATGCATGTACATAGTAATCATAGCAAATAATCACAGCACG
Source organism: Scutellaria galericulata (assembly GCA_946896805.1). Taxonomy (NCBI): domain Eukaryota; kingdom Viridiplantae; phylum Streptophyta; class Magnoliopsida; order Lamiales; family Lamiaceae; genus Scutellaria; species Scutellaria galericulata. Next base: position 10,254,807 of record OX335787.1, on the reverse strand, counting down.
TAGAGTTCAACAATTCATATATCAAATATGGAAAACATTAAACAAATAGAGTTATTAGGGTTCAGAAGTTACCCCCACAAAACACAACATATAATCACAGCACATAACCCAAGATACATAAACCTCGACCAATTCATAATGATCAATAGCATTCTAATAATATCCAGTTTACATGCATACGTCAATTGAAATATAAAGATTTGGATTTAGAGTTTACCCCCACCTTGTTCGGTAGTTACCACGTGAGTAGCGAGTACCAAAGGTCAAGTATCGCAAGCTCCTTCCAACTGATAGCCTACATAAGTTACGGTGTTCTTAGATTCTTAATAATCACAATTAAAGCTATAAAAACTCCTGGTGAAAGAAATGATCGTAAAAGTCACGCCGGATCGAGAGACCTAAAGACCGGAGTCGAAGAAACGAGAGGGGCAGATCAGTTTCAAAGGCTGATATGATAGAGGATTGAATTTGGATCACATAGGAAAAAGAATGAGCTCGATCGGAGTTGAAACGAGCTCGAACGAAGCATTTTAGGTTTAGGGGTAAAATGGTAATTTTGGTCAAGGGTTGACTTTGACCGGGCCCACGACCCTCGGTCAACGACATCTCGTTGGCGACGACTCGATGTTGACATACAGCGGAAAAAACGGGATTCGGATCGAAAACACGGCATTGTGTGCGCATGGTCACCCGACGGGATGCGCGTGTGCGCGTGCGGCACCCGGCGTCTCGGCAGCTGCCGAGTTTTCTCGACAGCATGGGCGCGTGTCTCGGCGGCTGCCGAGTTTTCTCGGCAGCGGGTCAGCTTCTCTCGGCAGCCTCGCGCGCCAGCGTGCGCGTGTCTCAGCAGGACTTGGCGGCTGCCGAGTTTTCTCGGCAGCGGGCGTGCACCACTCGGCGGCTGGCCGAGTTTTCTCGGCAGCCTCGGCCAACTCGTGCCCAGGTCACCGACGTCGCCCCTGCTCGCCAGCCCACTTCCCGGCGCCGCTCAGCTCCGGCCACCACCTGGTCCGCCGACAAGCCTGCATCGCCGGCTACTTCTTCCGGCCACCCCTCGCCAGATTCTGGCCGTGAATAGTGCTCGAAACCTCGCCGCAAAACTCTTCGATGCCCAGATTTTCGAAACCCAACCCCAACTCCAAAACTCCGGCCGGCGACTTCCAGTCGCCGGCGACCACTCTCACCCCCTCCACCGGCGATCCCCATCACCGGCCACCTTTCCCGGCCAACCCAACACCCTTATACATAGATATACACTCAAGCATATATACACACTCACACACGGCTAAACACACACACATCTCCATAGCTTGGCCGGCGGCCACCACCACCAGCTCACTCTCTGAACTCCGGCCGGCGACTCCCGGTCGCCGACAACCCCCCAAACCCAGCCACCAACACACCCAACCAAAGCAACACACACACGCACTAGCACACCTCAAAACGCACACACATGCACACAACATACATATATACTACTGTTCCGGCCAGGCGTCGCCACCCACGGTGGCACCACCACTCCGGCATCACCACCACACCACCAACAGCTTCCACGGCGGCTGCCTTGGCGAGAGGAAGAGGAGAGAGAGAGAGAAACAGAGGAAAGAGAAAGGGTGGTGCAAGGGTTAGGGTTAGGGTTTGGGCTACTGTTTTTCGCCGTTTTCCGGCGAACGGTAAGTCAGAATTGAATTCCGGAAGATGTCCTAGACTCATCTCGACGAGACCTACGTCGTGTGCGAAAATCATCCGATTCCGACAATGTCGGAATTTTCCGGCGACCCTCCGGCGGCGGCGGCGCGCCGGAGGCAGAAAAGAGAGGAGAGGGGGAGAGGAGGGAGGAGAGAGAACTTATGTGTTTTCGTCGCGCTCGGCTCATTTGGCTCGCTCGGGAAAACGGTAAGAAAATGAATCGACTGAACCTCTATTTATAGAATTCTCGGAAGTCACTATTCATCAAAATATCCGAAACACTGTTCATCGGTTGAATTTTCCATGTTACTATTCATCAGAAATATCCCGTATATTCTACTCCTCGTATACGTCGTATTCTTCGTTTTCGCTGTTTTCTTCATTACTTGAGCTACGTAACTCCGATTGACCTCTAGTTTGTTTCTATCTTCTCGTATTTTAATTATGCATCGCGTGGTATAAAAATCATCTAGGTTCCACGTCTATAAAAATTATCGATCTAAATCGTGCATTAAACACATATCTGAAACACACGAAATTAATTAAACAGTCAAAGCATACGCACATAAGTATTAAATTATAGGTTTAAATATTTAATTAATCAATTATGCTCGTTTTGATTCGGGGCGCTACAGCTTCTTTGGAAGAATCCTGAAATACGCATACTGACTGACTCAAACGACACACTCAGGATTCAAACAGTCCAGGAACCTGGACCAATGAGTAAGAGAAGTTAAGAGTTCCTTAAGTGAGGGGGAACTAGTACAGGCTTTAAAAGATTGTATATTGTCTTTTTACCCAGATATTTAAGTTTCAAAAATAGGATACTACATGATTGATAAAATAGATTTCTCTTTAACAGTATTCAATTTCAGGACACAGAAAAAGCAGCAACCTGATGACAGGCTTCTGCAAGAATTCATCCAGGAATACTGACTCAAGTGTTACCAGATATCTAGATAAGTATTAAGAGAAAGACATCACAGGAGGAAGTACAACCCATGATATCAGAAGACTGACAGGATCATCAAGAGATAACAGAAACCGAGGAATCATCTAAGAAGGATACTGCAGGAAAGAGAACATCCAAACAGTATCACAGCCGTATAGGTTTCTGACCAACTAAGAGGTACCAACAAGTGGTATGATATCATCATCACATGGTATATATAACACCCCAAATAAATTAGCTAATGTGTAATGTTATATATATATGTTGCTAATTAATTAACTATGTTTCAGAATTAACTAATTAAGCTTAAGAATTAATTAATTAAGATTAATTGTTGCTAATTAATTAATTAAGCTAAAAATTTATTTAACTAAGTGATAATTTTAATTAAACTAAGAATTAATTAATTAAAGTTTAAGTAATTAATTAAATATAAAACATGGATTAATTAACTAATTACATACAAGTATCACCAAATTAAGGTGCCAGACACACGCATTAAAAAGAAAGAAAAAGGGGGCTTAATCACTCTCTCTCCTCACCACTTTCACGCCACCTAGCATTCTCTCTCTCACCACCAAAGTTGGACAACACACCTAGTGACTCCCCACCTTTGTTGCAAGCTGAAAAGGATAGAAAGGGAAAGCAAGAGAAAAAAAAAAACCAGTAAACTCTCCTTTTCAATCTCTCTCTCGCAAGCTCTCTCTCCCGATTCTCTCTTGCTACTGCTCCGTCCGAAGTTGCTGCTACGTTGCTGACCGTTCGTTGCCGTTGCTGCTGCCAGCGAGGGTTGCCGGCGCTGGGTGCGCCGGCAGGTGAGTTGTCGATCGCTGCCGGGAGCGGCAGCAGGTGCTGGTGCACGCGTCGGGTGTGCTGGTGTGCGCGTGCGGGGCGCTGGGCGCCAGCGTGCAGGGCGTTGGGTGCTGAATCGGGGCGCGCCACCTGTTCTGAGGCTGGTCGACAGCCACCTTTCGTGCTGAGATTGGGTGAGTTGTAGTGTAGCTATGGGGGTGTTTTTGGGTCATCTGAGTAGGTCGTAGTCTGGTGAGTAGTCGGGGGTGAGTCGCCGGCGACACGGGTCGCCGGAGTCGGTGGTAGCAGCCCCGGAACAGGGCTGGTCACAACAGTTTTGGGGTGATGGAAAGAGGGATTTTCTTTTATGTTGCAGGGGTTATTCTTATGTGTGTAACATTGCTTTGCAAAGTGCAATTTATATTCAATTCATGTTTGCTTGGCAAGGATTATTTTACATCCTGCAAGTCAATTTTACCCTTGCAAATTGAGTCTAAACTTCGCAAACTGAATTTTACTTTGCAAATTGGATTCTGCAAGTTGATTTACTTTAGCTTTGCAATGTAATTTCGCAAACTAAATTTTTACTTTGCAAACTGAGTAGCAAATTTGCAAATGGAGTATTAACTTTACAAATTGAGTTTTTCTATTTTGCAAATTAAATATAACTTTGCAAGATTTAACTATTTTATAAAATTGATTTAATTTCGCAAGAATGAGTTATTTTGCAAGACTAATTTATTTTATCAAGGAAGTTTAATTTCGCAAGATTTAGTTATTTTTACAAGATTTATTTATTTTGCAAAGTTGATTCATTTAGCAAGATTTAATTTTTGTTCTTGCAAATTTATTTTTCTCTGTAAAAGTCTCAGCTTGCACAAAAACCCGTTTTCCAAATAATATGAGTCATTTTCCTTATTATTCAAAGTTCTTATCTATAGATCCCGATTATCAATCTTAGCTAGGAATGTCTTAATTCATGTTTTAATTTAAATTATGGATAATCACTTTGAGCTGCTAGAATAAGTCTATATCCTCATATTTTTGTAGGAAACGCAAGCGAAGAACCCCAAAATTTCCTTGAACCATAGCAGTTGCTAGAGACACCACTTATCCGAGGTGGGGTAATTTCTATATTTCCATGTTTAAGATTCTAAGTGAGTATGAGGTGGGGATAAATTCTTGTAAATTATATGTTGTGAACTATCGATGCTCTTGTGTGCAATTATTGAATGTTTTTATTTATAACGTGGAGGCTGAAAGTGATATGCAAAGTGAAATGTGGTATGCTTCATGAATGATGATATATGGTGAAGGAAATGGGGAAATCCTTGTTTTCCCTTTTACGTGATCAAGTGTTGTAACATGAGATTGTTGATTAATGTGAGAAGAAGTGATTTAATTTATAAATGTGGTATTTTGTGCATTATTTCATGGCAAAGAGATTTGTACAATAATTGCAAGATGAAAGAAGATGGTATGTGACAATTTTATTCCTGGTGGTTTAATTCCACAAATTGTATTCATGGTGGTTTAATTCCATAAATTGTATTCATGGTGGGCTCAGTGCCCCACAATGTTCACGGCGGCTTAGTGTTGCAATTGTATTCATGGTGGGCTCAGTGCCCCATAATGTTCACAACGGCTCAGTGCTGCAATTGTATTCATGGTGGGCTCAGTGCCCCACAAAATGTTTTCACGGTGGCTCAGAACCGTATTTTCAAAGGCGGCCTCAAAACCGCATTTATGTGCTATTGAGTGATGTGTTTATGTTTGTTAAATATGTAAAGTGGTGGCTAAGTTCCGCAAGACAAAAAATGTTTTGACGGTGGCTTAGAACCGTAAAGTTTTCCAAGGCGGCTCAGACCGCAACTATGTGCTTGATGAATTATATGTCTATGTTTCCTGTTATGTTTTAACTACTCACAAGTCCCACCCCACTGAGTGTCTTTATACACTCATCCTTTTTTATGTTAAAATGTTTTCAGCTTAAGGAGACATTGAGCGTGGTATGCAAGTGGTGGATGCTGGTAGCCGATGTTCTAAAGATTACGAACGAATTTTACTGGAATTGAAAGAGGTGTTATATTATTTAATTGTAGAGAAAGTGCTCTTGAAACCTTTTTGGGAAAAAAATTAGTTTGCAAAGCTGTACAGTTTTAGCTGTATAAATAAAAAGAAAAAAAATATTTCTCTTCCGCTGTGTACGATTTATGTTTTATAAAATATGGATGCTCGAATTGACTTATCTTTATTTGCAAGTTTTAAATTACCTTGAAAATACATGTTCTATCGAGTATCTGGACGCCTAAAAGAAAATTTTATTAAACTCTGATATTCTACAGTAATGTAAAAGAAACGGGGCATTACAGTATATCAAGCGAAGACCTCGGGCACGGATGCTGTTGAGACAGCTCTTGCGGAGGATATAGAATGGAAGCTCTATCACAGGAGATAGAGAGAGAGAGAGAGAGAGCTTAACATGATATCAACATGCTCTCAACAAATGATATTGATTCAAGAGGAATCAACATGCTCTCTACAGAAGAAGTGATGGGTATCTATGATCTAGGTATACGCAGAAGATCTAGATAAGAGGCTGACCATCAAATCAACAAAAAGGTGAGATCTACCTTTTCAGAAGATTAAAAGGTTGTTATGAAAATCTATCCAAGAAAACCCAACAAGTGGCGGTACCATTTTACAAAAATGTCTCTCCACCTTTTTAGAACCAACCGTCGGATCGTACGTTTCATCTCCCAACTGTCGATCAAAGAAACTGCTCATCCACCTATATATACATGACTCCTCACCATCCTTCTACACATTCACTACTCACTACAATTCTTGACAAGCAACAAATTCTCATGTGAGTCGTATTGACTATCATAAAGAAGAAGATGGAGACCCAAGAAGGCGGAGAAGGAGATGGAGATGAAGACGATGATGAAGACAATTCTCTGTTGACCTAGAAGTAGATAAGGTCTTCTGAAGAATGGAGTGTAGAGGCTCTGCCTGCCAAGAAGCAGAGAATGTCTTCAGAAGAGAATACGGGCCTCTACAGAATGGACGCTATCAGAAAGGAGCAGCGTCCATCCTGCATTCAACATTGACACAGGGCCAACTTCATCTCAATAGAAGAGATGAGGTACTGAGGATCATGAGAAAGCTTCCACTCTCATATTACGAGATGAAAGTTATTATTTCATGAAGCCCCTCTTCGGACTTTGACAGCATCTGCTGCCATTCATGGAGCTGAAACCCAAACAAGCTAAAGGGTGAAAGCTACCTGTCCGGGGATACTGTGTCAGCAGCTTCGAGCTGGGTTCTGGGCAAAGTAAAAGATAAAATTACAAGCCAGACCAGCAATCAAGGATCCAAAGTGAACGTGTCTGGACATTGATGAAGCTGCACAGGTAACTGATCATCCACCGATCAGTTTCCTGATCTCTTGTCTCGTACTGAGGTTGAACAGCTTATTCCCTTGGGTAGGAATAAGAAGGAGGATGCTCAAAAGGAAGTACGAACAGGTTACTGCTTTTTGGTGTTGAGCAGTAATTGATGAACAAGAGAAACTTGATGGCCAACTTTGGCATTGTAACTCCACCCCTGAGTAGCAAGCTTGAGGATGATGACAGAAAAGGTGAAAGAGTTACAAGTCAAGAGTCACTGAAGAGTCACTGTTGAAGCCTTATTGCAAGGCGGAAACAGTTAATAATGGCGATCAGGAGTCACCTACCATCTGAAGCAACATCAGAGCAGCAAGCTGATCATCCAAGAAGATTTGATTAAAAGATGCAGCTTGCCGATGAAAACATACTGAGAAAAAAACATGAGATCAAATATGGTAGAGAGGGAGAAGAAGAACTCCCTGGTAGAAAAACGTGGAAGCAGCAAACTGAATAAACTAGAGAAAGAAGTATAGCTAGATGGAGTAGGAACAACTTACTTACTTTTGTACTCAAATGAAATTATACTTGTACAAACATTTAGTTTCATTTAAAAGAGCATTTTTATTTAATGACTCTTGTTCTTATTATGTTTTGTCATCATCAAGATAAATAGGGAAATTGTTGGGATATTTTAGTAGTTATCTTGATAAGACAGAACAGGTTGCATAATAAGGCAATATAGTTGTTGTAAGTAAGTTTCCACGTATTACATGATCAGAAGAAAAGATAAGATCATGTAATGGTTTTCCAAATTATAAGGAAAACTAACCTTAGAAGAAAAAGAAAGTTATCTTCTAAGAGCAGTAAGCTGGAGGAGCCTGCAAGTCAGGAAGCTGACTAAAGGTTTCAGGAACAAGGAGCTGTTATGAAACAGGAAACAACATGGAAGTAGCGGCAAGCCGCTGTAGCAGAAAGCTAAATAAAGCAGCAAACAGGATGGTGGAACAGGAAGCTGGCACAGATCAACAAGCAGACGCAGGACAGGAAGCTGACTACAGGTTTCGAGAACAGGAAGCTGTTCTGAAACAGGATCCTAGCGTGGAACAAAAATCAGCATAGAACCGCATCCTGAGTTAGCAAGCAAAAAAGAGCTACTACTATCTACAGAGAAAATAGAAAGTAGCCAACGGATATTTTGCAGAAAGATAAGTGTTACTCCTATCCATGCAGTACGAAGAAGACCATGCAACTCCAACGAGAACAAAGCTATCTGACAACTAGATTAGCTAACCGTGGCATGAAAGTCAAAGATAGTGGGCGCATTAAATGCACATGTCAGACACTATTCAGAAACATTTAATGCAACCACAGAGAAGATCTTGAGAGATTGGAGTTCACATTCAAATGGAGAAGTGTCTTCCTTCAACGGACACTTTCCTCCAACGGATAAATTCTCAAGACCTATAAATAGAAGGTAGAGCTGACTGAAGAAGTTGCTAAGCATAGCCGAGTGGAAAATCAGAAATACTCCAAAGCTAATTCTAAGCTTTTCTTTGCCCAGTCACTCAACCTTCGAAGTCAGTCTACTCAAGCATTCGAGCTTTCAAAGTTCAAGATTGTCTTCACCGCAACAGTTGAAGAACCTTTTATTCTTTGACCATTTGTGTTGTGTGCGCTAGGTTGTGTTAGGTGTAACTTAGTTGATAGGATTTGATCCTTGCTAAGTTTAGTAGCCCTGTGTGGGATTTGTACCATATGTGGGTTGTGGCCTAGGAATCTGGGATTCTGTAGGTAAACTTGTTAGGAAGAGGTTTGTAAAGTTGAGACTTGTAAATCAAAGTAACCTAACGAAGTTCCTCCTCAGTGAAGGAGTAGAGTGGACGTAGAAAGATTACACCATCTTCGAACCATTATAAGCAAAATGTGTTTATATGTTTTGATTATATGTTGCACTTTAATTACTACACATCTATCTTGTTGCATACATCACAAGCATCTTGAGAAAACACTTTGCTAAAACCATACTCTGAAAAGAAAATGTGTTTTCCAAAAGTATTCTATCTTTGTTTATTCCGCTGCATACTGTGATTCCAAGACAGGAACCTGATCATCATTGTGCCAGGTTACTGACTCGAGTCAGGTTACTGTTTCTCTATAGAATCAGGAACCTATTCATAAAAAAGTTTGAAAAAGTTTGTAAAATCGATAGAGGTTCATTCACCTCCCCTTGAACCTCTGACCACTTGGGATCAACAATCGCCCATCACGTGGTTAACAAATGAGATTGAAATTACTCTAAAAAATTTATTATTTTCGTATTCAACATTTTCACATTAAAATGGTAAAATTTATATATGTCCGTGCATCGCACGAGACCTATACTAGTTAAGAAAAATATCAATAAATTATGAAAATTATAAATAGTTAGGTTAAGTGTAATACATTGCGAAATCCAAATATAACAAAAATATGGGTTTGTGAGTCGTTAAAAAAATGGTAAAAATATTATAGGTGTAAAAAAATTCTAGTTCCTCTAATCCTAAAAAATTTTAATCTAGAATTTAAAAAAATCTAAATAATAATAAATATAGAAATTCTAAAACAAAATATTATAATTTCTAATTGAGCACATAAGTAAATCTTTTCTTACTTGATCTTCTTCTCTGACTTAGTCTTCTTCTCTATCTTAGTCTTCTTTCTTCGTGGTTTGAGTAATAATTTTTTGATTGTATTGTCCTCCTCATCGTTGGAAACGTGGATGTATTTCTTGTTTTTTTTCTTTGTAATTCTTCTTTTTTTCTTCGATTCATCATCTGGTGTGTTGGCCATTGTTATTATTGTAGTTGTATTGTTAATTTATTTTCTCGTCTCTTATCTCCATAGATTCCATCTTTTTTTGGCTTTAGCTACTGCGCTCAATCTTCCACCTTCAACTTTCGTATTATAGTTTAGCACGATTAGAAAACAAATCTCACTTGTTCCTTGTAAGATCAACCATCTGTGGTATTTAAATGTGTTTTGGTCTTGCATATGTTTTTTTGTTACATTTGTTGTTTTTTATTTTTGAAATCATTTTAAGTAAAGAATATTTGATACCTTCTCAATGGACTTTAAGTAGTTTTTTATTGAGCATTCGACATATATTGATGTTGTATCACCAAACATTGTCATTGTTGCTTGAAGATGACCTTGTATCACTCTTAGTTTAACTACGTATCTACAATCAATGAATTTTATATGTTAAGTTGCATGTCATTACTCATTTTATTTTGTGATTTATTAATTTCTAAAGCTAATTCAAGATAATAAAAAAAGACAAACTTTGTGTGATTTAGGTAGTAGTAGTTCCACCATTTTAAAATAATTGACATTATAAAAATAGAATTTATATCAATTTATTTGTTATCTTTAAATTTCAAGAAATGTTATTTCATACACATAATTATACCTATTGAATATTTTATTAAGCTATGTGAAACAATCTTAAACCAATATTAGGAATGGGTAAGTATTAGTAAAAATTAGTAAAAAGATACTAATTAGTAATTATTTCAAAATCCAAAAGTCTTAGTAAATATTAAAAAAAGCAGTTTTTAATAGCTAGTTGTGTTAGTTAATGTTTGAGAACATTTTTATTAAGTAAAACACATGTTTCTCTATTTAATGAATAAGATATCCTTGAATACAGAGTATCGTGACTATTTATAACACCCAAATTAATTAATTAAAGTATACTGATATATAAATATATATGTACATGTATCTAATTAATTAGTTGGATATAAGATTAAGTTAATTATGTGTAGTAAATATTTATGTAAGATTAAGTAATTAGTTAATTAAGAAAAGGAAAAGTATTTTGTGCTTATTCATTTTTCAATTCACATCACCACTCCACCACCTACTACTCTTTCTTTGTTAATTGACACCTAGCATGTTATCTAGTTTGAGTGTGAAAAGGGGAAGGGGGAAAAATTATAAAAGAAAGGAAAATCCTACAGCAACACTACGTACAAACTGATTTCTTCTTCTTCTTTCTCCCTGCAAGATTTCTTCTTCTCTCTCTCTCTCTCTCGTTCCAGGTCTGCAGTGCTGCTCTGTTTCTTGTTTTGCTGCCGCCGGGTGTTGTCGGGGTGTCGAGTTGGGTGGAGAGCGCAGGGGCGCTGGCTTGAGCGCTAGGGCGTTGGCCGAGCGCTGGGGCGCTGAAGTGCTGGGTTGGGGGCGCGACGAGTCTACGCTGGTGCTGGCCGCTGGGCGCCTTTTGTGTTGTTTTTGGCTATGCTGTGGTGTAGCTGTGTGTGTGTTTGTGGGTCGTCTAGGTAGGTGGGAGTCTGGTGGTCAGTCGGGTGTGAGTCACCGGCGATGCGGGTCGCCGGAGTCGGTGGTAGTAGCAATGGAAAGGGGCTGGTCGCAGGAGATTTTGGGTGATAGAAAGAGGGTTTTCTTTTTATGTTTGCAGGGGTTTATCTTATAAGTTTAGCATTGCTTTGCAAAGTGCATTTCAAATTCAATTTTTAGCTTGACAAGTTTATATCCATATATTTTTGTAGGAAATGTAAGCGAGGAATCCCATAATTTTCTTAAACCGTAGCAGTTGCTAGAGACACCACTTATCTGAGGTGGGGGTAAATTCTTATAAGTTACATGTTGTGAACAATGTGCACTCTTACGTGCGATTACTATATGTCACCAATTTTTATAACATGAAAGTTTAAATGTGAAGTTCAAAATGAAATGTGTTTTACTTCGTGAATGATGAAATATGATGAAGGTTATGGGAAGAATGCTTGCTTTCCCGTTTATGTGTACATGTGCTTTAACGTGAAGTTGTTGGCTGATGTGAAACGTATATGCTTATTTTATAAACGTGGCATTTTGTGCCTTGTTACGTGACAAAAGTGAATGTGCAATATTTGCAAGATGAAAGAAATTGTTATATGAATGATATGTTTGCACGACGGCTCAGAACCGCATTACGGTGGCTCAGAACCACAATAATGTTTGCACGACACCTCAGAACCGCATTACGGTGGCTCAGAACCACATTAATGTTTACTACGATGGCTCAGAACCATAATAATATTTTACACGGCGGCTCAAAACCGCATTACGGTGGCTCAGAACCCCAAAAATGTTTTCACGGCGACTCAGAACCGTATTTTCAAAGACGACCTCAAAACCGCATTTATGTGCTATTGAGTAATATGTTTATGTTTGCTTTAAGTATTTTTAACTGTTCACCAGTCCCACCCCACTAAGTGTCTTTATGCACTCACCCCTTAAATGATTTTATTGTACAGGTGACAGCCGTCTAGACGGGAAGTGAAAGAGGTGTCTTTTTTGTTGGTCTTGAATCCTGTTGGAATGTATTGTTTTGCAAAGTTGTACAATTTTTGCTATCCAACAACGAAGTGAAATATTTTCTTCCGCTGTTCCAAAAGTTTACGTTTTTTTTATAAAACAGAGATGCTTGAGATTATTTATATTATTTGCAATTATTTCTTTAAAATTATCGTAGAATGGCATGTTTTGTTTAGTTGTTGGACGCCCAAAAGGAAATTTATTAAAGACTCTGATATTCTACAGTAACGTAAAACGGGGGCGTGGTGTCACGCCCCAAAATCTTTCGTTAAAAATATCAGAGTTTTACCCGGGCGTGAAGATAGAAAAGCAAGGGACGCATAACACATACAGAAAGAGTTAAGCAAGGGACAACAGAAGAAAGAGATAAGGGACGATAATAAACCATCCCACAACAACCTTCGGCCTCGGCCGATATCATTCGGTCTCTCACCGATAATATATACATCATATACAGCGGAAGCTAAACATCAGAATCTCCCATTCTTACAAGCACCCAAAAATATATACAGATCGTAAACTGTTTGAAAACGTGTTTGGAAAAGTTTTAAACTATGACATTTTAACAGAAATACCAACAACTAGCACTATCCCCCTCCGTCTAGGGTTCACCAGCTTCCTCATCTCCTGTAGTGTGAGTACAGATTAAGGGGTGAGTGCGTTGAATACACTCAGTGGAGATAACATCCACCTCATAAGACTCCTGACAGAATTTAAATACCGAAAAGCTAACTTACAGTCACGTTGTCACAGCACAAATATATGCAAAGCAGATATTAGAAATGGCAAGGGACGTATAGGTGCGGGATTCCCCCGTCTTACCCTCTATAACGGTATCTCACCGTTAGTGCATTTCAAGAGGCTCACGACACCTCCACAGAGTAGTAGAAAATAGCAGGGGACGAACAGAATGCATGATTGGAGGACCTCGGCCCTTTCACAGATATAATATGGCACAGCAAGTATAAACACAGCACTTAGATTCCCAATCATATTTCACAAATAGGGAAAGCTGTAAACAGATCCAGAGTTAGAAATTACCCCCACCTCGTATAGTGGTTACCGCGTGAGTAGCTAGGACAGAATGTCTGACAACTCAACACCTCAAGCTTAGTCCACAATAGCCTACAAAATTACGGTGTTTCTTAGGTCTTAAATACAATATAATTAAAGCTGTAAAAGGTTCCGGCGGAAGAACGCTCGTTAAAGACACGACGGATCGAAAGTACGGCATTACGTGCTCCGGGGCTCGCGGGTACCCGGCGTCGGGCGAAAGCCAACCCGACAGCTCGCGCATCACCCGGCAGCTGCCGAGTTTCCTCAGCCACCCGGTCCCCGTCGCCCGCGCACGCTGGACCCCCGGCGCTCGCACCCGCGCGCACTCGGCACCCGGCACCCGGCGCACACCTGGCACCCGGCACCCGGCACACACCCGGCACTCGGCACGCACCCGACGCGCACCCGACGCACATCCCGGCGCGCACCCGACGCCCGACCTGACGCACATCCCGGCGCGCACCCGACGCCCGACCCGACGCACATCCCGACGCACATTCCGGCGCGCACCCGACGCCCGACCCGACGCACAACCCGGCGCGCACCCGTCACCCGACACACCACCACCAGCACCACTGCTGGCTGGCGGCGGCGGCGGCGGCGGCGGCGACGGCGACGGCGACGGCGGCGGCGGCGGCGGCGACGGCGACGGCGACGGCGGCGGCGGCGGCGCTCCGGCGGCACTCCGGCGGTGGCGGAAAATAAAAACGTAAAGGAAAAGAAAAGAAAGAGAACTTACGTGTTCGCATCGCGAGCGTCGCTCGTGTCGTCGGCTTTGAAAACGTATAAGTTTTGAAAGTTATGAGCCCCTATTTATAGATTTTGGAATTTACCTTTTTACCGTTGAAAAGTTACTATTTACCAAAAATATCTCAATTTACCTTTCATTATAATATTATTTTTATTTTTACCTTTTATCAAAATTTTACCCTTTCCTTCGCTAGTTGAACTACGGGTCTCCGATTAACCGCTAGTTTGTTTCTGTTTTCTCGTATTTCCGATATGAATCTCTTGGTAAAATCATATTCTAGGTTCCATGTCACGAAAAATATACCCATCTAAAACTAAAACCGGCGTTAGCCAAGTCTCTGAAACGCATGTACTAAATTAAACAGTCAAAACATACGCACATAATTATTAAGTCGGGGTTCAAATACTTAATTATTCAATTATGCTCATTTTGATCCGGGGTGCTACATCCCTTACCCCTTAAAATAATTTCGTCCTCAAAATTGAGCACCTACTTAGAAAGATAACAAACGTATACCTAGGATCGGTATGTCAGGGTACTTTCTCAAAATCTCGTCCTCCAACTCCCAGGTTACCTCTTCCCTTCCGTGACAGCTCCTCTGGACCTTCACTATAGCCATCTCTCGGTTCCTAAGTTGTCGTTTCTTTTTGTCCAAGATGGCTATCGGGACTTTTCCATATGTCAGATCCTTTTCCAGTTCGATGCCTTCTCGATCGATTATATGATTTGGATCAAAAATATATTTCCGTAGCATAGACACATGTAAGACATTGTGCACCCCAGCAAAGTCCGGTGGTAGAGCTAGTCGGTACGCGACCTCCCCAGCTTGATCCAAGATTTCGAACGGTCCCACGTACCTTGGTTTCAGTTTTCCCTTCTTTCCAAAACGGTGAACTCCTTTAGTGGGAGACACTGTGAGGAAAACTTTGTCCCCAACTTCAAACCTCAGCTCTCTTCGTCTCTTATCTGCATACGATTTTTGTCGATCTTGGGCCACTCGTATTCGGTCTCGAATCTTCTTTATTACTTCTACTGTTTGTTCTACCAATTCGGGTCCCAGAATTTTCTTTTCACCAACTTCGTCCCAGCATATTGGTGATCGACACTTCCTTCCGTAGAGGGCCTCATAAGGTGCCATACCAATGGTTGATTGATAGCTATTGTTGTAGGTGAACTCTACTAAACACAGATGATCTTCCCAGTTTCCGGGAAAATCTAGAACACAGGCCCGCAACATATCCTCTAAGATCTGTATGGTTCTTTCTGATTGTCCGTCGGTTTGTGGGTGAAAAGTTGTACTGAAAGACAGCTTGGTTCCTAACTCCTTCTGCAGACTCTGCCAGAATCGGGAAGTGAACCGTGGATCCCTGTCAGATGTGATAGAAACCGGTACACCGTGTAGTCGGACTATCTCTTCCAGGTATATCCGTGCCAATCTGTCTAGTCCAAAAGTCATCTTGATCGACAAGAAATGGGTGGATTTCGTCAATCTGTCCACGATCACCCACACGGCGTGGTTTCCCCGTCTGGTTGTCGGTAGACCAACCACAAAGTCCATGGTTATATGTTCCCATTTCCACTCCGGTATCTCTAATGGAGTTAGCATCCCAGCTGGTCGTTGATGTTCTGCTTTCACTTGTTGGCAGATGAGACACTTCTTGACGAACAATCCTATGCCTCGCTTCATGTTCCTCCACCAGAAATTCGCCCTCAAGTCTCGGTACATCTTTGTACCTCCTGGGTGTGCAGCTATAGGTGTGCAATGCGCTTCTTTGAGTATTTCCTCTTTTAATTCCTCGTTCTTAGGCACGCACAGCCTTCCTCTGAAGATTAGAGCTTCATCCATAGCCAAATAAAAGTCTTCAGCTCTTCCCTTATCCATCAGAGCTTTCATCTTCTTTAGAAACTTATCCTTCTTCTGAGCCTCCACAATTCGGCCCCGCAGCGTGGGTGTTACAAATAACGCTGCCATTCAGGGTTTAATATTGATCGGTGGCGAGAGTATCTCCAAATTAAGTTTCGACATCTCCTCGACTAGTTGGTGTTGATTGGTGATCATCGATGTTACTACTCATTTCCCTTTCCTGCTAAGGGCGTCAGCCACCACATTCGCCTTTCCGGGATGATAGTGGATCGTGATATCATAATCTTTCACCAACTCTAGCCATCTCCTTCGTCTCATGTTGAGCTCCTTCTGTTCGAAGAAGTACTTCAGGCTTTTGTGGTCAGTGTAGATTGCACACTTCACGCCATAAAGATAATGTCCAGCTAGGCCGATGAAACTCCGAACTTCCTTTACATTCGTTGGAGTCTTCCAATTGCTAACAGTTGCCACTTTTTCAGGATCCACCTCAACCCCTTCCGCAGAAACGATATGGCCCAGAAAGCCAACTTTGTCCATCCAGAATTCGCACTTCTTAAATTTGGCATAAAGCTTTTCCTTCCTTAGTACTTCCAGTGCAATTCTAAGATGTTGTTCATGGTGCACTCTGTCGCACGAATAGATGAGAATATCATCAATGAACACTATGACAAAAAGGTCAAAATAAGGATGGAAGATGCGATTCATTAAATCCTTGAAGACAGCCGGAGCATTACTCAACCCGAATGGCATTACTACAAACTCGTAGTGGCCATATCTCGTTCTGTATGCTGTCTTGGATATATCAGCATCTTTGACTTTCATCTGGTGATATCCCGATCTTAAGTCAATTTTCGAGAACACACTAGCACCTCTTAATTGATCGAAGAGATCTTCAATCCGAGGCAGTGGATACTTGTTCTTTATTGTTTTCTTATTCAGCTCTCGGTAGTCAATACACATCCGGAAGCTACCATCCTTCTTCTTTACGAACAGTACCGGTGCTCCCCAAGGTGACACACTCGGTCTGATGAAGCCCTTATCTAACAGCTCCTGAAGCTGAACCTTCAATTCTTGCAATTCTTTCGGCGCCATCCGATAAGGAGCCTTTGACACTGGTGCTGATCCAGGGATGAGATCTATCCCAAACGTTACTTGTCGATCTGGTGGAGGACCCGGTAAGTCCTCTGGAAACACATCTGTGAATTCTTTTATCACCGGTATCTCCTCGATAGCAATTGGTTTCTTCTCGGAGTTTACCATATTAACCAACCATGCTTCGCATTCTCCTTTACTCAGCATTTGGGTTGCTTTCATGGCCGAGACAATCCTTGAGTCGACTTTAACTCGTGTCCCGTGGAAGGTAAACTCCGGCTCTCCCGGTGTTTGGAAGATTATCTCCTTTTCACGGCACTTGTTTACCGCGTGGTTGGACTCTAACCAGTTCATTCCCAAAATCACATCGAAGTCTTTCATCTCCAGAGCGTGGAGATCTGCTTGAAGCGTCCTATCCTCGAAGGCAATCTTAAGACGACGGTACAAGTGTTTTGTCTTTACCGTCTTCCTCGAGGGGATACTAACTTCTAAAGTTTCAGCGACTATCCTACCGTCAACATGCTTCAACAGATCCATCATCATATCAGCACTATAGATAAAGAAATTAAACACGAAATGCGAGGAGAGAAGAAAACGTAGATTCCATCGATTAGCAAAAGTCGAACTGGTATCTTGTATGCATGAGCAAAAGATGGGCCGCTCGTACATTATACAAAAGGTTTACGGGCGCTACTCCAAGGTACGAGCTACTATCTAACTATTACATATATAAACTAAAAGTCCATCATCCTTAGTCTATCTCTTGGTAGTCTCTGAGCTAGGGAGGGCGGGCGAATGTTCGTGCCTGGCCTGCTTCTGACCTTGGCCTTGGTGTTGCAGCTGTTGAGCTTTTGAACCTCTGACAATTAGCCGTAATATGTCCCGGTTCTCCACACCGGTAGCAATTTCGTGTATCTAGCGGTGAGTTTCGAGACCTCGGACAGTTAGTTGAGATGTGTCCTGGCTCTCTGCATCTGTAGCATCTCCGAATTCCCCCTGACCTTGGTCTCAATGTTGAAGCTGATGGATTTCTAAATTTCAGGCAGTCTCTCACAACATGTCCAGGTTTTCCGCACCTGAAACATGAGTTCCCTAACTTGGGTGTAAAAAGAAGCGGAGCATTATTAGCCCGTGGGACCTTGTGCTGATCGAAGTCTTGACTTAGACCGGTCAATTTCCTCTTTCCTATCACTATTTCCGCTTTCTTGGATGGAGCCATGTCTAAGTGGTGACGAGAAACAATCTCTTTAGCTCTCTCAACCACTGCGGCATAAGGCATGTCACCCTGACTAGCCAGGACAGAGCTGATCTCCAAGTGAAGACCCTTTTCAAAGCATCTGACCCTTTTGGCATTCGTGTCTACCAGATGGGGCGCATACCTACTCAGTCGGTTAAATCTTTTCTCGTATTCTTCCACGGAAGCATTTCCCTGATGAATCTGTATAAACTCTGCTTCCTTTTGGTCATGGTATGACTGAGGTAGAAAATCTTGTCTAATCACTTCTTTAAAGACTCCCCAAGACATTGCACTCCTATGTTCTGGTGCCATAGTCCTTTCGTATAACTTCCACCAGTGGCTGGCTTCTCCAGTAAGTTGTAACACAGCACAGGAGATCTTCTGCTCTTCGGTGAATGCCAAAAGTCCAAAGAGTCGATCTAAGGACTTTAGCCACTCGTCCGTTTTGATTGGTTCCCCTGTTCCATCGAAGGTCGGTGGATCAAAACGTCGGAACTGTACAAGGATTGGGCTCGCATCGTTTCCTAACAACGATGGAGATGCAGCTTGTGTGGTTTCGAAATATCGGGTCAAGCTTCTTAGTGCGGTCACCAAGTCTCCTCTCATGGCATCCATATCGTTCTAAAGACGTCATACGAAAATTAACTCTTATAATCTACCCCTCGCAACTCAACAATGTATATAACAACAGACAATAACAAAAGATAACCAAACAACAGGTAACATAGCACCGACAACTTTATTCCATAGATCTTTTATAATTTCAATAAATTCTCCGTCATTCGTTTATAAACACTCCAGGATCTCATCATGTAGGATAGCGTATATCCAGCCTGTATACGCCATTCACATGAATACATCATGAAACATGTCATCAACTTCTCCACATGGTCTTCATAGACCTCGAGTATTGACAGCGGTGCTACATATCGTAACCACGAATTGAGAAAACCCACTCATTGGTACACCCTGTTATAAACAAGGGCCCATGGTAGACTCAACTGTCTGTCACACGACATCAACTCCTGCGAACGGCCATACTCGCACACTAGCTCACGCTACTGCAGTCAGCGGCTTTGTGGCGGTGACTCAGTGCAGTGTGTCGAGTATAGTGACATCAAGAGGTTTTCAAAAGATCTTTTTATCGTGGAACAATATCAGTAACACCCTGTCAAACTTATACAGTTTATATCGTATAAATGAGAAATGCAAATAGATAAACACTTCATCAAACCTTAACAGTTTATATCTTGCAAACCAAAGGACACATAACAAGTAGACACTCTTATTCTGTAAGTCTTATGTTCAGGGAGAGTCACCTATAGAGGGAGACTAGTGCCTATCTTACACTTTTCTGGAAACCCGATCACATTTTGCAAACACACTTTCAAAATCACATTTTTTCCCACTTTAAAACTCGCTCTAAAAACCTTTTCCTCATTTCCAAATCACACTTTCCAAATCACGTTTCTCTCATTTTAAAACCAGTTCGAGCAAGTTCTCATCATTAGAACCGCTCTGATACCACCTGTCACGCCCCAAAATCTTTCGTTAAAAATATCAGAGTTTTACCCGGGCGTGAAGATAGAAAAGCAAGGGACGCATAACACATACAGAAAGAGTTAAGCAAGGGACAACAGAAGAAAGAGATAAGGGACGATAATAAACCATCTCACAACAACCTTCGGCCTCGGCCGATATCATTCGGTTTCTCACCGATAATATATACATCATATACAGCGGAAGCTAAACATCAGGATCTCCCATTCTTACAAGCACCCAAAAATATATACAGATCGTAAACTGTTTGAAAACGTGTTTGGAAAAGTTTTAAACTATGACATTTTAACAGAAATACCAATAGCTAGCACTATCCCCCTCCGTCTAGGGTTCACCAGCTTCCTCATCTCCTGTAGTGTGAGTACAGATTAAGGGGTGAGTGCGTTGAATACACTCAGTGGAGATAACATCCACCTCATAAGACTCCTGACAGAATTTAAATACCGAAAAGCTAACTTACAGTCACGTTGTCACAGCACAAATATATGCAAAGCAGATATTAGAAATGGCAAGGGACGTATAGGTGCGGGATTCCCCCGTCTTACCCTCTATAACGGTATCTCACCGTTAGTGCATTTCAAGAGGCTCACGACACCTCCACAGAGTAGTAGAAAATAGCAGGGGACGAACAGAATGCATGATCGGAGGACCTCGGCCCTTTCACAGATATAATATGGCACAGCAAGTATAAACACAGCACTTAGATTCCCAATCATATTTCACAAATAGGGAAAGCTGTAAACAGATCCAGAGTTAGAAATTACCCCCACCTCGTATAGTGGTTACCGCGTGAGTAGCTAGGACAGAATGTCTGACAACTCAACACCTCAAGCTTAGTCCACAATAGCCTACAAAATTACGGTGTTTCTTAGGTCTTAAATACAATATAATTAAAGCTGTAAAAGGTTCCGGCGGAAGAACGCTCGTTAAAGACACGACGGATCGAAAGTACGGCATTACGTGCTCCGGGGCTCGCGGGTACCCGGCGTCGGGCGAAAGCCAACCCGACAGCTCGCGCATCACCCGGCAGCTGCCGAGTTTCCTCAGCCACCCGGTCCCCGTCGCCCGCGCACGCTGGACCCCCGGCGCTCGCACCCGCGCGCACTCGGCACCCGGCGCACACCCGGCACCCGGCGCACACCTGGCACCCGGCACCCGGCGCACACCCGGCACCCGGCGCACACCCGGCACTCGGCACGCACCCGACGCGCACCCGACGCACATCCCGGCGCGCACCCGACGCCCGACCCGACGCACAACCCGGCGCGCACCCGACGCCCGACCCGACGCACATCCCGACGCGCACCCGACGCCCGACCCGACGCACAACCCGGCGCGCACCCGTCACCCGACACACCACCACCAGCACCACTGCTGGCTGGCGGCGGCGGCGGCGACGGCGGCGGCGACGGCGGCTGCGGCGACGGCGGCGGCGACGACGGCGGCGGCGACGGCGGCGGCGGCGGCGGCACTCCGGCGGCGGCGGAAAATAAAAACGTAAAGGAAAAGAAAAGAAAGAGAACTTACGTGTTCGCGTCGCGAGCGTCGCTCGGGTCGTCGGCTTTGAAAACGTATAAGTTTTGAAAGTTATGAGCCCCTATTTATAGATTTTGGAATTTACCTTTTTACCGTTGAAAAGTTACTATTTACCAAAAATATCTCAATTTACCTTTCATTATAATATTATTTTTATTTTTACCTTTTATCAAAATTTTACCCTTTCCTTCGCTAGTTGAACTACGGGTCTCCGATTAACCGCTAGTTTGTTTCTGTTTTCTCGTATTTCCGATATGAATCTCTTGGTAAAATCATATTCTAGGTTGCATGTCACGAAAAATATACCCATCTAAAACTAAAACCGGCGTTAGCCAAGTCTCTGAAACGCATGTACTAAATTAAACAGTCAAAACATACGCACATAATTATTAAGTCGGGGTTCAAATACTTAATTATTCAATTATGCTCATTTTGATCCGGGGTGCTACACGTGGCACAATTGTTGTTCTTAATATAAATGAAGATATTCTAATATTCTGTCTTGTCAATTTTAAATACGAATAAGTTTTAAAATTATATTCGAAGTTTGCAAATTGCAAGATGGTCTTTTATCCACAACCTAAATGATGAATTAGTTATACATACACACGCAAACATAGACATATATGCTTATATATTTTTAGGAAGTACATACCTTCTTGTTCTTGCGAGATTATTTTCTCTACATTAAATCTTGATGTAGGTCTAGAAGCATTCAACACATCTAGAATATTTGCTGCAATTGTATGTATTTTAAAATCCAATAAAATTAAATTGGAAAAAATTAATTATATCTTAAAATATATATGTTCTCGAAATATTATAACATAAATATGTACCTTACTATTTTTCATGCGCATTCCCTTGTATGTGAACTTTATGAATGTTTTAACGTCATAGCAGATTAATGACCACTAACAATAATATTTCGTTCAAACCCGACATTATCATTATTACCCTCAATCTAAACAGACACTACAAGAAATTCTCTCATAGACAACACCCTTACGACATGTGTTTTTGCTAAAAACCCTTGTCGTAGCCTAAAATTCCGTTGTCGTAGCTCAAAAACTTCTCTCATAGACAAGGGTTTTTTAGCTACCGTTGTCGAAACCGTTGTCGTAGCCCCAAAAATTCTCTCATAGACAATGGTTTTAGCCTACCGTTGTCGTGGACATTTTTAAACCGTTGTCGTAGCCCGAAAACTTCTCTCATAGACAACAATTTTAGCCTACCGTTGTCGTAGATATTTTTAAACCGTTGTCGTAGCCCGAAAACTTCTCTCATAGACAATGGTATTAACCTACCGTTGTCGTAGACGTGTTGTCCTAGGACCCTTTAGACAAGAGTTAGAAAACGTTGTTGTAGCCATTTAAAAACCGTTGTCGTAGACTGGAATTTTTAAAAAAAAAGACAATTATTTTAATTTTTTTCTTAATTAAATGATATAAAAAATTATATATATTGTTGAATTAAATGAATGAAATAAATTAATTTTGACAATTAAATTTTATTTCATTATAAAGAAATTTTAGAAAATATGTACAATAGATTATTAATTTTATAAATATATTAATTTGAACAATACATTAATGTTATAAATATATTAATTATACTTATAATTTGGAATATATATTAATTTTATAAATATATTCATTATATATATAATTTGAAAATTATATTAATTATTATTAATATAGTCATTAATCATTCAATTATATATATATATATATATATTAATATATCAAAATTGGAAATCAATTACTTATATTAATAAGTAATGGTACTTTATAAAAGTTAACAAAAAAATGTAAAAATAGAAATTAAATTGAAAAATATCAAAAATATATTATAAAAGAAATATATGTAAGACATTATCACATGAGTTGTTTTCTAACGTTGTCGAAGCC
This sequence comes from Scutellaria galericulata, assembly GCA_946896805.1. Classification (NCBI taxonomy): domain Eukaryota; kingdom Viridiplantae; phylum Streptophyta; class Magnoliopsida; order Lamiales; family Lamiaceae; genus Scutellaria; species Scutellaria galericulata. The sequence goes on along the minus strand of OX335787.1, from coordinate 10,231,615 downwards.
TCGTAGAAGCGTTGTCGTAGAATAATATTTAAAAAAAAAGTCAAATATTACAATTTTTGTTTAAATGAAAGAAGAAATGCTATATATTGTTGAATTAAATTGATGAAATAAACTAATTTTGAGAATTAAATTTTATTTCATTATATAGAAATTTTAGAAAATATGTACAATAGATTATTCATTTTATAAATATATTAATTTGAAAAATAAATTAATGTTATAAATATATAATTATACATATAATTTGAAATATATATTAATTTTATAAATATATTCATTATATATATAATTTGAAAAATATATTAATTTTATAAATATATTCATTATATATATATATAATTTTAAAATTATATTAATTATTATTAATATAGTCATTAATCATTCAATTATATATATATATATATTAATATATCAAAATTGGAAATCAATTACTTATATTAGTAAGTAATGGTACTTTATAAAAGTTAACAAAAAATATGTAAAAATAGAAATTAAATTGAAAAATATCAAAAATATATTATAAAAGAAATATATGTAAGACATTGTCACATGAGTTGTTTTCTAACGTTGTCGTAGCCTCGTAGAAGCGTTGTCGTAGACTAATATTTAAAAAAAAGTCAAATATTACAATATTTTTTTTAAATGAAAGAAGAAATGCTATATATTGTTGAATTAAATTGATGAAATAAACTAATTTTGAGAATTAAATTTTATTTCATTATAAAGAAATTTTAGAAAATATGTACAATAGATTATTAATTTTATAAATATATTAATTTGAAAAATACATTAATGTTATAAATATATTAATTATACATATAATTTGAAATATATATTAATTGTATTAATATATTCATTATATATATAATTTGAAAAATATATTAATTTTATAAATATATTCATTATATATATAATTTGAAAATTATATTAATTATTATTAATATAGTCATTAATCATTCAATTATTTATATATAAATATATATATATATATATTAATATATCAAAATTGGAAATCAATTACTTATATTAAAATAAGTAATGGTACTTTTATAAAAGTTAACAAAAAATATGTAATAGTAGAAAATTGAAAAATATCAAAAATATATTATAAAAGAAATATATGCAAGACATTATCACATGAGGCATCAATGGTCTAGTGGTTAAAGTACCATCGGGCCTCCCGGGTTCGATTCTCACGCAACACATAATATTAATTATGATGATGTCAGTGTTGGTGTCATCCTTAGGATGATGATGTGTGATGGTGTGCTATGACGTGGCATGACATGTGCGGTGATGTGGCAAGCTTTATGTGGCAAAATGTTGTTTTATTTATTTGGCTGAATATGACAACAGTTTTCAACCGTTGTCGTAGCCTCTACGACAACGGTTTTTAATATATTACGATCTACGACAACGGTTATTATAAGGCTACGACAACGGTTTTTTACAAACTATGATCTACGACAACGGTTTTTTATAAGGCAAAGACAACGGTTTTTAACCGTTGTCGTAGAGTCTACAACAACGGTTAAAAACCGTTGTCTATGAGCGCATTTTTTCTGGGTCTACGACGACACCAGCTACGACAACGGTTTGAATATGGCTATGGCTACGACAAGGGTTAAAAACACTTGTCGTAGCCTTTTTTTCTTGTAGTGAGATGCAACTTGATCTGCTGTTAAAGCATTATAAACTCGCTAATTCAATCTCATATCTTTTGTTATACAAAGTTGTACATCATCTAGAGAAGAATGTTCTGTTAGTCTTCTAAAGATTTTGACATATAGATTCTCTTCCAGTATTTCAGTGAGCTTCCGTACAATTTCTTCTGATATATGTCAATTAAGACACATTCTATTCTCAATTTCATTTTCAGTATCAAAAAAATATAACTGAAAACAAGTTGGTTTGTTTTCATTAAGACTCAAACTTGGGAGATTGTGAAATCATTCTTGTACTCGAGAAGTGAAAACTCTTCATCGTGCTGAAGCGAGCTCTTTATCCAATTTAACCCCAAATGAAGTGAATGAGAATATGTAAATGTATGAATGTATATTTTTTCAAAAATCAACGAACTCTTTCGATTGAAAAATGTACAGTTCATACAATTTATTTGGATCATCTGAAGGTGCGAATTTAACTTTCCCATTATCACAACAAAAGATGAGAGACTCATACTCGAATCTTGTTGCACCGCAATGAATGCAACTCAGCATTTTTTTTGTTTATGTTCTTCTAATATTCAAATTCAGAATTAGATAAATATATTAAAATAAAATTTTCAATTTAAGTGAAAGAATAACTTTAATAGAAAGTTAAAACACTATTAAAACTTAATATATTTCCTTTAGAGTTAATTAGATTTGCTTGTGTCACGCCCTGTTTCTTTTCTAAAAAGGAAATTTTTATCTAAGGCATTACGTACAAAATTCACCTATTTTTATAACAATAAAGATAATTAAAATCAAAAATAATTCTGAAATACAAATTTCTGAAAGTCATGAAATAAAACATGTTCTCCTGCAATCTTTAAAATATTGGCTACCAGCATCCACCGCTCGCGTACTATGCTAAAAAATTCTTTAAACTGAAAACATTTTAACATAATGGGGTGAATGTTTATAATACACTCAGTGAGGTTAACATGTAACCAGATAGAACATAAGAAAAACATAAACATTTCAATCCATCAAGCACAGAGTTGCGGTTCTTAGCAGCCATGAATACAATGTGGATCTTAGTTGTCTTGAATATAATGCGGGTCTCAGCCGCCATGAATTGCGGGTACCCGTTATGTAATCATTTCATTGTCATATACATTCTCATTCACCTTTCATATAACATACATTCAATTGCATCACTCATTTTGCAGCATTTAGCACACAGTACAATGCTCATATAATAAAGCATATCTTATTCAAATGTGCATAGAATTTCACAACGAAACCATCAGGGAAACATTAATGTGGAATTAAACAAGTTACCCCCACCTTAGGAAAAGTTGGAGCGTCTGTTCTTAAGTTGTTGAGCAAGCTTAGATAATTCATTTTCTTTGTTTCAAGTTTGAAGTTCACAGCTCAGGAGGAGGGTTTAAATCAGACACCCACGAGCAGCTGCTTCCCAATGTGTGGAAGGGGAAGAAGATAGCTTTATACAAGATGGAGAGAGTCAGGTATGTGAAAGAGAGGAGAATGAAAGAGAAAGTTGCAAAGAGAAGAGAAGAAAAAGGTTCCTTTTACATTGTGTCCATTTCTTTCCTCCCTTTGTTTTTTTTTTCCATCCATTTATGTTATTTTCTCCTCTTATAAAAGTCGCACTTTAGGGTATATTTCCCAAGGCATACCACGTGTGAAATGGTGGGAAAAATATGTTAAATGAGTCATCAAGGTTGTTGCCACTTATCCTATTCATCAATTATTCACTCATGTATTTGTTAGTTTATTCACTTTAACACCATTTATATTTGGTGTCGGTGGTTCAAAACACAACAATTCAAAAAAGAATTAAATATAAAATGAAGCGCAACCAACTAAAAGTAACCAAAACATGCTTGATCTACAATTATAATCGAAGAAAGTTAAACATTAATAAATAAAGATAAAATAAAAATATTTAACAAATTCAATATAAACAAAGAATGAAAATAGGGCTTAAGCTAGTCAACAATTTTAGGATAGGTATTAATGCTATGATTGGGTATCAATTTCACTCGTCTCAACAATTGACATTGCCACTTTTCTTTGACTATATGTTAAAATGAAAGTTAATAAAAAAATTTGGAAATAATTTGCAATTAATATAAAAAATGTGTAAAACATACATTCCTGTAGTAAGATTGATATATTTTGGTGAATTATACTAATTAAAAAAATCAACTAAACCTGCATCTTCATGTAACAATGACAAATGTTCACCATTAGTAAATTTCCATTATGTGTGAAGCAGTATTATGTACATACATCTACATCTAAAAAAAGTTATCATTAAAGTTAGTATAAAAAAGACAGATGGATAATTGGCAATTGTAAGAATCCAACATGGTAGAGAAGTTATGTAATGCCCAGGACAAAACGATGCATAATTGACTAATTAAATAATTTAACCCCTAATTGTTTGATTTAATTATATGCATTTCAGAAAAAATGAAATAACATATGATTAATTAATTGAATGTACAATTAAAATTATTGAAAGCAAAATTGAATTAGGAGCATATGTTATAATTTTTTTTGACGAGGTTTACGCAATCGAAAAATCAAGAAAAAATGAACCGTTAACGGGCAGCCCATTTAAGGCCCATGGCCAAAGTCTCAAGTGTAATGTTGAATGAAGGATAAAACACACACAAGGCTAACAATTTCCACACACTTTAATAAAATTTCACCAAGGTAAGAAAGAAATTCTCTCATCTCTCTCTCTCTATCTTTTCTGGTGACTGGCCGGAGCGCCGCCGTGCCGGCAGTGGCGCCACCACCGGAGCTGCCCAACCCTTCCCCATTTTTGCTCGTTTTTACATTGAAACATAGCCCTTGCCGAGCCCATCACGAATCCAAACTCGGATCACCGAGCTGCCGCCGTCTCCACCGGGATACGGCTGGTGAAGTCGCGGTCTCTCTTCCTCTCTCTCTCTCCCCGTTCTCTCTCTCTCTCTTGTCGATCTTTACCTCGATGTCACCGCCATGGGTCGTGGTATTTGTTGGTTGGGGTGGCACCTGTTGCACCGCCGTGGTTGGTCGGAGTCGGCTGTGTGTGTGTGTGTTGTGTATGTGGGCGGCGCTGGACGTGCCGCCGTGCATCGGTGGCTTTGTGTGTGGCCGGCACTAGGTACGCCGACGAGTGTTGTGGTGGTGGCCAGCTGTAGCACCCCGGATCAAAATGAGCATAATTGAATAAATAAATATTTGAACCCCGACTTAATCATTATGTGCGTATGTTTTAACTGTTTAATTTAGTAAGTGCGTTTCAGATGCTTGGCTAACGCCGGTTTTAGATTTAGATGGGTATATTTTTCGTGACATGGAACCTAGAATATGATTTTACCAAGAGATTCGTATCGGAAATACGAGAAAACAGAAACAAACTAGCGGTTAATCGGAGACCCGTAGTTCAACTAACGAAGGAAAGGGTAAAATTTTGATAAAAGGTAAAAATAAAAATAATATTTTAATGAAAGGTAAATTAAGATATTTTTGGTAAATAGTAACTTTTCAACGGTAAAAAGGTAAATTCCAAAATCTATAAATAGGGGCTCATAACTTTCAAAACTTATACGTTTTCAAAGCCGACGACCCGAGCGACGCTCGCGACGCGAACACGTAAGTTCTCTTTCTTTTCTTTTCCTTTACGTTTTTATTTTCCGCCGCCGCCGGAGTGCCGCCGGAGCGCCGCCGTCGCCGCCGTCGCCGCCGCCGCCGGCCAGCAGTGGTGCTGGTGGTGGTGTGTCGGGTGACGGGAGCGCGCCGGGTTGTGCGTCGGGTCGGGCGTCGGGTGCGCGCCGGGTTGTGCGTCGGGTCGGGCGTCGGGTGCGCGCCGGGATGTGCGTCGGGTCGGGCGTCGGGTGCGCGCCGGGAGGTGCGTCGGGTGCGCGTCGGGTTCGTGCCGAGTGCCGGGTGTGCGCCGGGTGCCGGGTGCCAGGTGTGCGCCGGGTGCCGGGTGTGCGCCGGGTGCCGAGTGCGCGCGGGTGCGAGCGCCGGGGGTCCAGCGTGCGCGGGCGACGGGGACCGGGTGGCTGAGGAAACTCGGCAGCTGCCGGGTGATGCGCGAGCTGTCGGGTTGGCTTTCGCCCGACGCCGGGTACCCGCGAGCCCCGGAGCACGTAATGCCGTATTTTCGATCCGTCATGTCTTTAACGAGCGTTCTTCCGCCGGAACCTTTTACAGCTTTAATTATATTGTATTTAAGACCTAAGAAACACCATAAATTTGTAGGCTACTGTGGACTAAGCTTGAGGTGTTGAGTTGTCAGACGTACTGTCCTAGCTACTCACGCGGTAACCACTATACGATGTGGGGGTAATTTCTAACTCTGGATCTGTTTACAGCTTTCCCTATTTGTGAAATATGATTGGGAATCTAAGTGCTGTGTTTATACTTGCTGTGCCATACTATATCTGTGAAAGGGCCGAGGTCCTCCGATCATGCATTCTGTTCGTCCCCTGCTATTTTCTACTACTCAGTGGAGGTGTCGTGAGCCTCTTTAAATGCACTAACGGTGAGATACCGTTATATAGGATAAGACGGGGGAATCCCGCACCTATACGTCCCTTGCAATTTCTAATATCTGCTTTGCATATATCTGTGCTGTGACAACGTGACTGTAAGTTAGCTTTTCGGTATTTAAATTCTGTCAAGAGTCTTATGAGATGGATGTTATCCCCACTGAGTGTATTCAACGCACTCACCCCTTAATCTGTACTCACACTACAGGAGATGAGGAAGCTGGTGAACCCTAGACGGAGGGAGATAGTGCTAGCTGTTGGTTTTTCTGATAAATGGTCTAGTTAAAACATTTCCGAACACGTTTTCAAACAGTTTATGATCTGTATATATTTTTGGGTGCTTGTAAGAATGGGAGATCCTGATGTTTAGCTTCCGCTGTATATGATGTACATTATCGGTGAGAGACCGAATGATATCGGCCGAGGCCGAAGGTTGTTGTGAGATGGTTTATTATCGTCCCTTATCTCTTTCTTCTGTTGTCTCTTGCTTAACTCTTTCTGTATGTGTTATGCGTCCCTTGCTTTTCTATCTTCACGCCCGGGTAAAACTCTAATATTTTTAACGAAAGATCTTGGGGCGTGACAGGTGGTATCAGAGCGGTTCTAATGATGAGAACTTGCTCGAACTGGTTTTAAAATGAGAAAAACGTGATTTGGAAAGTGTGATTTGGAAATGAGGAAAAGGTTTTTAGAGCGAGTTTTAAAGTGGGAAAAATGTGATTTTGAAAGTGTGATCGGGTTTTCAGAAAAGTGTAAGATAGGCACTAGTCTCCCTCTATAGGTGACTCTCCCTGAACATAAGACTTACGGAATAAGAGTGTCTACTTGTTATGTGTCCTTTGGTTTGCAAGATATAAACTGTTAAGGTTTGATGAAGTGTTTATCTATTTGCATTTCTCATTTATACGATATAAACTGTATAAGCTTGACAGGGTGTTACTGATATTGTTCCACGATAAAAAGATCTTTTGAAAACCTCTTGATGTCACTATACTCGACACACTGTACTGAGTCACCGCCACAAAGCCGCTGACTGCAGCAGCGTGAGCTAGTGTGCGAGTATGGCCGTTCGCAGGAGTTGATGTCGTGTGACAGACAGTTGAATCTACCATGGGCCCTTGTTTATAACAGGGTGTACCAATGAGTGGGTTTTCTCAGTTCGTGGTTACGATATGTAGCACCGCTGTCAATACTCGAGGTCTATGAAGACCATGTGGGGAAGTTGATGACATGTTTCATGATGTATTCATGTGAATGGCGTATACAAGCTGGATATACGCTATCCTACATAATGAGATCATGGAATGTTTATAAACGAATGACGGAGAATTTATTGAGATTATAAAAGATCTATGGAATAAAGTTGTCGGTGCTATGTTACCTGTTGTTTGGTTATCTTTTGTTATTGTCTGTTGTTATATACATTGTTGAGTTGCGAGGGGTAGATTATAAGAGTTAATTTTCGTATGACGTCTTTAGAACGATATGGATGCCGTGAGAGGAGACTTGGTGACCGCACTAAGAAGCTTGACCCGATATTTCGAAACCACACAAGCTGCATCTCCATCGTTGTTAGGAAACGATGCGAGCCCAATCCTTGTACAGTTCCGACGTTTTGATCCACCGACCTTCGATGGAACAGGGGAACCAATCAAAGCGGACGAGTGGCTAAAGTCGTTGGATCGACTCTTTGGACTTTTGGCATTCACCGAAGAGCAGAAGATCTCCTGTGCTGTGTTACAACTCACTGGAGAAGCCAGCCACTGGTGGAAGTTATACGAAAGGACTATGGCACCCGAACATAGGAGTGCAATGTCTTGGGGAGTCTTTAAAGAAGTGATTAGACAAGATTTTCTGCCTCAGTCATACCGTGACCAAAAGGAAGCAGAGTTTATACAGATTCATCAGGGAAATGCTTCCGTGGAAGAGTACAAGAAAAGATTTAACCGACTGAGTAGGTATGCGCCCCATCTGGTAGACACGAATGCCAAAAGGGTCAGATGCTTTGAAAAGGGTCTTCACTTGGAGATCAGCTCTGTCCTGGCTAGTCAGGGTGACATGCCTTATGCCGCAGTGGTTGAGAGAGCTAAAGAGATTGCTTCTCGTCACCACTTAGACATGGCTTCATCCAAGAAAGCGGAAATAGTGATAGGAAAGAGGAAATTGACCGGTCTAAGTCAAGACTTCGATCAGCACAAGGTCCCACGGGCTAGTAATGCTCCGCTTCTTTCTACACCCAAGTTAGGGAACTCATGTTTCAGGTGCGGAAAACCTGGACATGTTGTGAGAGACTGTCTGAAATTTAGAAATCCATCAGCTTCAACATTGAGACCAAGGTCAGGGGGAATTCGGAGATGCTACAGATGTAGAGAGCCAGGACACATCTCAACTAACTGTCCGAGGTCTCGAAACTCACCGCTAGATACACGAAATTGCTACCGGTGTGGAGAACCGGGACATATTATGGCTAATTGTCAGAGGTTCAAAAGCTCAACAGCTGCAACACAAAGGCCAAGGTCAGAAGCAGGCCAGACACGAACATTCACCCGCCCTCCCTAGCTCAGAGACTACCAAGAGATAGACTAAGGATGATGGACTTTTAGTTTATATATGTAATAGTTAGATAGTAGCTCGTACCTTGGAGTAGCGCCCGTAAACCTTTTGTATAATGTACGAGCGGCCCATCTTTTGCTCATGCGTACAAGATACCAGTTCGACTTTTGCTAATCGATGGAATCTACGTTTTCTTCTCTCCTCGCATTTCGTGTTTAATTTCTTTATCTATAGTGCTGATATGACGATGGATCTGTTGAAGCATGTTGACGGTAGGATAATCGCTCAAACTTTAGAAGTTAGTATCCCCTCGAGGAAGACGGTAAAGACAAAACACTTGTACCGTCGTCTTAAGATTGCCTTCGAGGATAGGACGCTTCAAGCAGATCTCCACGCTCTGGAGATGAAAGACTTCGATGTGATTTTGGGAATGAACTGGTTAGAGTCCAACCACGCGGTAATCAAGTGCTGTGAAAGGGAGATAATCTTCCAAGCACCGGGAGAGCCAGAGTGTACCTTCCACGGGACACGAGTTAAAGTCGACTTAAGGATTGTCTCGGCCATGAAAACAACCCAGATGCTGAGTAAAGGAGAATGCGAAGCATGGTTGGTTAATATGGTAAATTCCGAGAAGAAACCAATTACTATCGAGGAGGTACCGGTGATAAAAGAATTCACAGATGTGTTTCCAAAGGACTTACCGGGTCCTCCACCAGATCGACAAGTAACCTTCGAGATAGATCTCATCCCTGGATCAGCACCGGAGCCAAATGCTCCTTATCGGATGGCGCCGAAAGAATTACAGGAATTGAAGGTTCAGCTTCAGGAGCTGTTAAATAAGGGCTTCATCGGACCGAGTGTGTCGCCCTGGGGAGCACCGGTACTGTTCGTGAAGAAGAAGGATGGTAGCCTCCGGATGTGTATTGACTACCGAGAGCTGAACAAGAAAACAATAAAGAACAAGTATCCACTGCCTCGGATTGAAGATCTCTTCGATCAATTAAGAGGTGCTAGTGTGTTCTCGAAAATTGACTTAAGATCGGGATATCACCAGATGAAAGTCAAAGACGCTGATATATCCAAGACAGCATACAGAACGAGATATGGCCACTACGAGTTTGTAGTAATGCCATTCGGGTTGAGTAATGCTCCGGCTGTCTTCATGGATTTAATGAATCGCATCTTCCATCCTTATTTTGACCTTTTTGTCATAGTGTTCATTGATGATATTCTCATCTATTCGTGCGACAGAGTGCACCATGAACAACATCTTAGAATCGCACTGGAAGTACTAAGGAAGGAAAAACTTTATGCCAAATTTAAGAAGTGCGAATTCTGGATGGACAAAGTTGGCTTTCTGGGCCACATCGTTTCTGCGCAAGGGGTCGAGGTAGATCCTGAAAAAGTGACAACTGTCAGCAATTGGGAGACTCCAACGAATGTAAAGGAAGTTCGGAGTTTCATCGGCCTAGCTGGATATTACCGAAGATTCATAAAAGGGTTCTCGAGGATCACCACTCTGATGACACGCTTGACGAGAAAAGATGTGAGGTTTCAGTGGAATGAACGGTGCAAGCGTAGTTTCCAGGAACTAAAGAAAAGACTGGCAGAAGCACCAGTCCTAGTAGTTCCAGATATGTCCAAGGAGTTCGTAATCTACAGCGACACATCCAAAGAAGGTTTGGGGTGTGTACTGATGCATGAAGGAAAAGTGGAGGCATATGCATCACGCCAGCTGAAGGTCCACGAACAGAATTATCCGACTCATGATCTAGAACTAGCAGCAGTGGTACACGCCCTAAAGATCTGGAGACATTATCTCTATGGCGTGAAGTGTGCAATCTACACCGACCACAAAAGCCTGAAGTACTTCTTCGAACAGAAGGAGCTCAACATGAGACAAAGGAGATGGCTAGAGTTGGTGAAAGATTACGATATCACAATCCACTATCATCCCGGAAAGGTGAACGTGGTGGCTGACGCCCTTAGCAGGAAAGGGAAAGGAGTGGTAACATCGATGATCACCAATCAACTCCAACTAGTCGAGGAGATGTCGAAACTTAATTTGGAGATACTCTCGCCACCGATCAATATTAAATCCTGAATGGCAGCGTTATTTGTAACACCCACGCTGCGGGACCGAATTGTGGAGGCTCAGAAGAAGGATAAGTTTCTAAAGAAGATGAAAGCTCTGATGGATAAGGGAAGAGCTGAAGACTTTTCTTTGGCTATGGATGGAGCTCTAATCTTCAGAGGAAGGCTGTGCGTGCCTAAGAACGAGGAATTAAAAGAGGAAATACTCAAAGAAGTGCATTGCACACCTATAGCTGCACACCCAGGAGGTACAAAGATGTACCGAGACTAGAGGGCGAATTTCTGGTGAAGCAAACAGTAGAAGTAATAAAGAAGATTCGGGACCGGATACGAGTGGCCCAAGATCGACAGAAATCGTATGCAGATAAGAGACGAAGAGAGCTGAGGTTTGAAATTGGGGACAAAGTTTTCCTCAAAGTATCTCCCACTAAAGGAGTTCACCGTTTTGGAAAGAAGGGAAAACTGAAACCCAGGGTACGTGGGACCGTTTGAAATCCTGGATCAAATTGGGGAGGTCGCGTACCGACTAGCTCTACCAACGGACTTTGCTGGGGTGCACAATGTCTTCCGTGTGTCTATGCTATGGATATATATTTTTTGATCCAAATCATATAATCGATCGAGAAAGCACCGAACTGGAAAAGGATTTGACATATGAGAAAGTCCCGATAGCCATCTTGGACAGAAAGAAACGACAACTTAGGAACCGAGAGATGGCTATAGTGAAGGTCCAGAGGAGCCGTCACGGAAGGGAAGAGGTAACCTGGGAGTTGGAGGACGAGATTTTGAGAAAGTACCCTGACATACCGATCCTAGGTATACGTTTGTTATCTTTCTAAGTAGGTGCTCAATTTCGAGGACGAAATTATTTTAAGGGGTAAGGGATGTAGCACCCCGGATCAAAATGAGCATAATTGAATAAATAAATATTTGAACCCCGACTTAATCATTATGTGCGTATGTTTTAACTGTTTAATTTAGTAAGTGCGTTTCAGATGCTTGGCTAACGCCGGTTTTAGATTTAGATGGGTATATTTTTCGTGACATGGAACCTAGAATATGATTTTACCAAGAGATTCGTATCGGAAATACGAGAAAACAGAAACAAACTAGCGGTTAATCGGAGACCCGTAGTTCAACTAACGAAGGAAAGGGTAAAATTTTGATAAAAGGTAAAAATAAAAATAATATTTTAATGAAAGGTAAATTAAGATATTTTTGGTAAATAGTAACTTTTCAACGGTAAAAAAGTAAATTCCAAAATCTATAAATAGGGGCTCATAACTTTCAAAACTTATACGTTTTCAAAGCCGACGACCCGAGCGACGCTCGCGACGCGAACACGTAAGTTCTCTTTCTTTTCTTTTCCTTTACGTTTTTATTTTCCGCCGCCGCCGGAGTGCCGCCGGAGCGCCGCCGTCGCCGCCGCCGCCGGCCAGCAGTGGTGCTGGTGGTGGTGTGTCGGGTGACGGGTGCGCGCCGGGTTGTGCGTCGGGTCGAGCGTCGGGTGCGCGCCGGGTTGTGCGTCGGGTCGGGCGTCGGGTGCGCGCCGGGATGTGCGTCGGGTCGGGCGTCGGGTGCGCGCCGGGAGGTGCGTCGGGTGCGCGTCGGGTTCGTGCCGAGTGCCGGGTGTGCGCCGGGTGCCGGGTGTGCGCCGGGTGCCGGGTGCCAGGTGTGCGCCGGGTGCCGAGTGCGCGCGGGTGCGAGCGCCGGGGGTCCAGCGTGCGCGGGCGACGGGGACCGGGTGGCTGAGGAAACTCGGCAGCTGCCGGGTGATGCGCGAGCTGTCGGGTTGGCTTTCGCCCGACGCCGGGTACCCGCGAGCCCCGGAGCACGTAATGCCGTATTTTCGATCCGTCGTGTCTTTAACGAGCGTTCTTCCGCCTGAACCTTTTACAGCTTTAATTATATTGTATTTAAGACCTAAGAAACACCATAAATTTGTAGGCTACTGTGGACTAAGCTTGAGGTGTTGAGTTGTCAGACGTACTGTCCTAGCTACTCACGCGGTAACCACTATACGATGTGGGGGTAATTTCTAACTCTGGATCTGTTTACAGCTTTCCCTATTTGTGAAATATGATTGGGAATCTAAGTGCTGTGTTTATACTTGCTGTGCCATACTATATCTGTGAAAGGGCCGAGGTCCTCCGATCATGCATTCTGTTCGTCCCCTGCTATTTTCTACTACTTAGTGGAGGTGTCGTGAGCCTCTTTAAATGCACTAACGGTGAGATACCGTTATATAGGGTAAGACGGGGGAATCCCGCACCTATACGTCCCTTGCAATTTCTAATATCTGCTTTGCATATATCTGTGCTGTGACAACGTGACTGTAAGTTAGCTTTTCGGTATTTAAATTCTGTCAAGAGTCTTATGAGATGGATGTTATCCCCACTGAGTGTATTCAACGCACTCACCCCTTAATCTGTACTCACACTACAGGAGATGAGGAAGCTGGTGAACCCTAGACGGAGGGAGATAGTGCTAGCTGTTGGTTTTTCTGATAAATGGTCTAGTTAAAACATTTCCGAACACGTTTTCAAACAGTTTATGATCTGTATATATTTTTGGGTGCTTGTAAGAATGGGAGATCCTGATGTTTAGCTTCCGCTGTATATGATGTACATTATCGGTGAGAGACCGAATGATATCGGCCGAGGCCGAAGGTTGTTGTGAGATGGTTTATTATCGTCCCTTATCTCTTTCTTCTGTTGTCCCTTGCTTAACTCTTTCTGTATGTGTTATGCGTCCCTTGCTTTTCTATCTTCACGCCCGGGTAAAACTCTGATATTTTTAACGAAAGATCTTGGGGCGTGACACCAGCGACGTGGAGTCATCGGCGTGTGGTTGACATCGTTCCAGGAGGTGGTGCGGCAGGGGGTTAGGGTTTGAGGAGGCAGGGGTTTCCCTGTAAATTTTGATAAGTTGGGGGACCTCCTTGCAAACTCTAGTATTTTAAGGATTTTATGTTTTGGTCCTTTGACTTTTCCTAAATTTCGTTTTAGCCCTCCAACTTTCAAAAATTATATTTTGACCCCTAAAAGTTTTCAAACTTTTGACTTTGACCCCCAAAACTTTCGAAAATTACATTTCGACCCCTGAGCTTTTGAAAATATCAAAAAGACAACAAAACTTCTCTATTTTTTACAAAAATACCCCTGGTCAAAGTCAACCTTTATCCAGAATTTACAAAAATGCCCCTACACCTTTAAACGCTCCGTTTAAGCTCGTTTTTGCTCCGTTTAAGCCCGTTTTTCCTCTATTAGAACCGTCATCGATCCATTTACATCTTATGATTAAGTTTCAAGCTTTTGATACGCTCTTCCTTCCTTCAATACTTCTTTTCCGAAAGAGTTCTTTTAAGAATACATACTGATCATAACAAGAAACTAATAAGCCTCGTTTGCATGCGTAGGTTTCTACATTAAGGAATGATCGTAAGTTTTAGTATTCAACGTATCACGAGGGTTTACCACCGAACAAGGTGGGGGTAACTTATAATCCCTAATAACTTTACGTTTCTGTATTTAACGCATAAATATGATGAACGAACGCATACATGTAAACTTGATAATGTTGAAATGCTATTGATCACTATGAATCGTTGAACCTTATGTGTCTTGGGTTATGTATTGTGTATTATCTGTTTGTGCATACATTATGGATATGTTATGAAGGGACGAAAGTTCACAATTATGCTGAAGGGACAAAATTCCACATTCATGCTGAAGGGGGATGAAAGTCCATATTCATGCTAAAGAGACGTAAGTCTACATTCATGCTAGGAGGGACCAATGGTCCGTAAAGTAAGTCGGGGAGTACCCGCACCCAGGGTTACCGGGAAGTACCCGCGCCTTTCTGCAGATAAGAGTTATGATGTTAGGTGCACCTTACGTGCTGTGCATATTATGTGTTGTGGTATAATTGTTTATCTGTTACATGTTTATTTCGCTTATTTGTTCGATAAAATGTTAAAACATGGAAATTACTCCTACGAGTGTATTCAATGCACTCACCCCCATGTGTATTCATGCTATAGGAAATGATGGAAGTGGAAAGACGCAGTGAGAGGGGTGTCATATCAGCTGTGATCTTTTTCCCTTTTCGCTTTCCAATTCTGCCCTTTTTAAAAATTGTTGATCGTTTTGTAAAAGTTAATCTGTTCTCCTTTTTGTTGTGGATCCTGTATGAAGTTTCGCTGTTATGTTTTTAATGGTTTATTCCAGCTAGACACCGAGAGTTCTAAACATGTAAAATCGTATCTTCAACTGTTTCCGAAGTTTCTGTTTTAACTGTCGTCTTAAATCTTTACTCGTTTATTGTATTTGTAACTTTTAAAAATGTATGTTTTTCCCCTCTCTTGCTGCACGCCTAAAAGTAAACTCTGATATTTTAACTACGAAAATGGGACGTGACAAGATATACAACCTGAAATAAAAAAATGTAAAATACTCCATATAAGCATGAAACTATAGACACCAGAACACGAATTACATTATAAAGACCTAAAAGAAGTATTTTGTCAAATTGTTGCAACTGACCTAAAAAAACACTGTAAAAAAAAGACTGTAAAAAGAGAAATAAAATTCGATCAAAATCGTAACATGTTCACACAACTCCTATGAATAAATAGAAGAAAATAGTGATAAAAGATGAAGGCCAAAAAATAATTCAATGGTGAAGTGAGTATTGATTGCTCTATATGTGTATTTCATTATTTGTTAATAGTAATTATAATCATCAAACAGAATTGAAGACAAACCACTATCGTCGATAATGATGGAATAATCATAATATGCTCTTTGTAATCTGCTTGTGGTCTTGCTTGTAAAATTCCTTCACCAAAGCCCATGATTTAAAACTCCAAATCATTGAAAAACTCTTTAAATATATATTAATTAATACTAATTTTACTCTAAGATTTAAAATGTTCTAGATCATTAAAGAAAAATAATCAAAACTTGTAATTTTTTCAAGAAGAGTTTGAAATGTAAAGAACTCTTGCCTTTTATAATCAAATAAAAAAAATATTGGATTACATTACTATCCTTAATAAAGAGTTTTCTTTAATCAGGACTCTAATTTAATTTAATTATGTAGGAGGGTTAAAATTGGCATTATGAAAAATGAACGAAACATCCATACTTATGTTATGAAGGGACGAAACATGCATACGTCATGGTAAGTTATGAAGGGATGAAAGTCCACAATTATGCTGAAGGGACGAAAGTCCACATTCATGCGGAATGGACGAAAGTCCATATTCATGCTACGGAGGGACTAGTGGTCCGTAAAGTCAGTCAGGGAGTACCCGCACCCAGGGTTACCGGAGAGTACTCGTGCCCTTCTGCAGACAAGAGTTATGATGTTAGGTGCACCTTACGTGTTGTACATATTATGTGTTGTGGTTTAGTTGATTATTTGTTACATGTTTATTTCGCTTACTTGTTCGATAAAACGTTAAAACATAGAAATTACTCCCACGAGTGTATTCAACACACTCACCCCTGCATGTATTCACGTTATAAAAAATGATGGAAGAGGAAAGGCGTAGCGAGAGGAGTATCATATCAGCTGTGATCTTTTTCCCTTTTCGCTTTCCGGTTCTGCACGTTTTAAAAATAGTTGATCGTTTTGTAAAAGTTAATATGTTCTCTTTTTTGTTATGGATCCTCTATGAAGTTCAGCTACTATGTTTTTAATGGTTTATTCCGGCTGGACGCCGAGTGTTCTAAACATGTAAAAGCATATCTTCAACTGTTTTTGAAGTTTCCGTTTCAACTATCGTCTTAAATCTTTACTTGTTTATTGTATCTATAACTTTTAAAAATGTATGTTCTTTCCCCTCTCTTACTGCACACCCAAAAGAAAACTCTAATATTTTAACTATGAAAACGGGGCGTGACAAGATATACAACCTAAAATCAAAAAAAGTAAAATACTCCATATAAGCATGAAACTATAGACACCAGAACACGAATTACAATATAAAGACCTAAAAGAAATATTTTGCCAACTTGTTGCAACTGACCTAAAAAAACACTGTAAAAAAAAGACTGTAAAAAGAGAAATAAAATTCGATCAAAATCGTAACATGTTCACACAACTCCTATGAATAAATAGAAGACAATAGTGATAAAAGATGAAGGCCAAAAAATAATTCAATGGTGAAGTGAGTATTGATTGCTCTATATGTGTATTTCATTATTTGTTAATAGTAATTATAATCATCAAACAGAATTGAAGACAAACCACTATCGTCGATAATGATGGAATAATCATAATATGCTCTTTGTAATCTGCTTGTGGTCTTGCTTGTAAAATTCCTTCACCAAAGCCCATGATTTAAAACTCCAAATCATTGAAAAACTCTTTAAATATATATTAATTAAGACTAATTTTACTCTAAGATTTAAAATGTTCTAGATCATTAAAGAAAAATAATCAAAACTTGTAATTTTTTCAAGAAGAGTTTGAAATGTAAAGAACTCTTGCCTTTTATAATCAAATAAAAAAAATATTGGATTACATTACTATCCTTAATAAAGAGTTTTCTTTAATCAGGACTCTAATTTAATTTAATTATGTAGGAGGGTTAAAATTGGCATTATGAAAAATGAACGAAACATCCATACTTATGTTATGAAGGGACGAAACATGCATACGTCATGGTAAGTTATGAAGGGATGAAAGTCCACAATTATGCTGAAGGGACGAAAGTCCACATTCATGCGGAATGGACGAAAGTCCATATTCATGCTACGGAGGGACTAGTGGTCCGTAAAGTCAGTCAGGGAGTACCCGCACCCAGGGTTACCGGAGAGTACTCGTGCCCTTCTGCAGACAAGAGTTATGATGTTAGGTGCACCTTACGTGTTGTACATATTATGTGTTGTGGTTTAGTTGATTATTTGTTACATGTTTATTTCGCTTACTTGTTCGATAAAACGTTAAAACATAGAAATTACTCCCACGAGTGTATTCAACACACTCACCCCTGCATGTATTCACGTTATAAAAAATGATGGAAGAGGAAAGGCGTAGCGAGAGGAGTATCATATCAGCTGTGATCTTTTTCCCTTTTCGCTTTCCGGTTCTGCACGTTTTAAAAATAGTTGATCGTTTTGTAAAAGTTAATATGTTCTCTTTTTTGTTATGGATCCTCTATGAAGTTCAGCTACTATGTTTTTAATGGTTTATTCCGGCTGGACGCCGAGTGTTCTAAACATGTAAAAGCATATCTTCAACTGTTTTTGAAGTTTCCGTTTCAACTATCGTCTTAAATCTTTACTTGTTTATTGTATCTATAACTTTTAAAAATGTATGTTCTTTCCCCTCTCTTACTGCACACCCAAAAGAAAACTCTAATATTTTAACTATGAAAACGGGGCGTGACAAGATATACAACCTAAAATCAAAAAAAGTAAAATACTCCATATAAGCATGAAACTATAGACACCAGAACACGAATTACAATATAAAGACCTAAAAGAAATATTTTGCCAACTTGTTGCAACTGACCTAAAAAAACACTGTAAAAAAAAGACTGTAAAAAGAGAAATAAAATTCGATCAAAATCGTAACATGTTCACACAACTCCTATGAATAAATAGAAGACAATAGTGATAAAAGATGAAGGCCAAAAAATAATTCAATGGTGAAGTGAGTATTGATTGCTCTATATGTGTATTTCATTATTTGTTAATAGTAATTATAATCATCAAACAGAATTGAAGACAAACCACTATCGTCGATAATGATGGAATAATCATAATATGCTCTTTGTAATCTGCTTGTGGTCTTACTTGTAAAATTCCTTCACCAAAGCCCACGATTTAAAACTCCAAATCATTGAAAAACTCTTTAAATATATATTAAGATAAGATTAATTTTAGTCTAAGATTTAAAATGATCTAGATCATTAAAGCAAAATAATCAAAACATGTAATTTTTTCAAGAAGTGTTTGAAAAGTAAATGACTCTTGCCTTTTATAATCAAATAAAAAAAATATTGGATTATATTACTATCCTTAATAAAGAGTTTTTTTTAATTAGAACTCTAATTTAATTTAATTATGTAGGAGGGTTAAAATTGCATTATGAAAAATTGACGAAACATCCATACTTGCCATAATTTATTTCCTTCATTTTTTTACATATTACATTCGGAATTATGTTATTTACAAATGTGATTTTGGATGGACTCTATTAAATTAAATAAGATTCTGAAAAAAAAAACATAAAAACATAGTTTCTAATAATAGCACACTTTAATAAAAATATTAAGTTTATAATATTTTTTATATATACTTATAATATATCATTAAAAAGCTCTTTAAATATAAATTAATATAAGATTAATTTTAGTTTAAGATTCACAATTTTTCTAGATTATAAAAGCAAAATAATCAAAACATATAATTTTTTCAAGAAGAGTTTGAAATGTAGAGGGCTCTTGCCTTTTATAATCAAATAAAAAAATAAAATAAATCTTGAATGAGTAGCACCTGATGCACACATGCACTCGGGTCCGGGTGCAGGTTCATCCAGATCCACGCACTTTTACTTTTATTTCTTTTGGCCCTGACCTCTATGTTATGTTCGTCATACCTTTATGTTATATTAGTCATATCTTTATATCCAGATATCATACCTTTATTTAATACTTTTAACTCTAAAAATACCCTAATTTCGCTACAATTTGTACATGTTTACTATATTCATACATTTATGTGATATTACTTATGCATTTATATCAAAATAGTTATACATTTATGTAATATATAAATGTATAACTAACATAACTAAAAGGTATATCTAATATAACTAAAAGGTATGACTATTATAACTAAAATGAATGAAAGGTTAATATGTATGTCTAAAAAAATGCTAAGGTACAACTAGCCTTTCAAAAGGTATGACTAACATAACTAAAAGGTATGACTAACACTACTAAAATGTATAATTAACATAACATAAAAGTTTGGTACCTGGGAGCATGTTTGGGTGGATTTTATCTTCGAATTGGTGGCGTGTACGGGCGCGTGGCGGGCTGGGTCGACCCGAGTGTATAGATATTAGGTCTATGCACTAGGTGCACAAAAGTTTTTATCATATTGAATTACGTTACTATTCAAGATAACGAGTTTTCCTTAATTAGGACTCTAATTGAATTTGATTTGATTTGATTTAATTATGTATGACGGTTAAAATTAAGATTTTGAAAGAAAAAAGTGTAGGAACATAATTTCTAATAATAATTTTTTTTATATTTGCTTATATTATATCATTGAAAATCTCTTTAAATATATATTAATATAAGACTAATTTTAGTTTAAGATTCAAAATTTTCTACATTATAAAAGAAAAATAATCAAAACATGTAATTTTTTCAAGAAGAGTTTGAAATGTAAAGGACTCTTGTCTTTTATAATAAAAAAGAATTAAAAATAAATATTGAATTATGTTACTATCCTCAATAAAGATTTTTCTTTAATTAGGACTCTAATTTAATTTAGTTATGTAGGAGGGTTAAAACTGGCATTATGAAAAATGGACGAATGGACTCTAATATAATATAATTTAATTTAATTTAATTTAATGGACTCTATATTTACTTGCTAATATAATTTAATTAAATAAGGAATTATATTATTTACAATTTTAATTTGGATGTACTCTATTAAATTAAATAAGATTTTGAAAAAAAAACATAAGAACATATTATATTATTTAAAGTGCTTTAATAACATACTATAATTTTTTTTTTATATATACTTATAATATATCATTGAAAATCTCTTTAAATATGTATTAATATAAGACTAATTTTAGTTTAATTATGTTATTTACAATTGTGATTTGGGTGGACTCTATTAAATTAAATAAGATTTTGAAAAAAAAAACATAAGAACATAATTTCTAATACATACTTTGATTAAAATATTAAATTTATAATATATTTGTTTATATATGCTTATAATATATCCTTGAAAATCTCTTTAAATATATCTTAATACTGTATAAGACTAATTTTAGTCTAAGATTCAAAATGCTCTAGATTATAAAAGCAAAATAATCAAAACATGTAATTTTTTAAAGAAGAGCTTGAATATGATTATAATATATCATTGAAAAGCACTTTAAATATATATTAATATAAGACTAATTTTAGTCTAATTATGTTATTTACAATTGTGATTTGGATGGACTCTATTAAATAATATAAGATTTGAAAAAAAAACATAAGAATATGGGTGACACTTATGTGCTCCGGGGGCACGGATCTTAGGATTTATGCCCCCAACCCGCTTCGCCCGTCCATGACTCGCTCCACTCCTATTTTTTGTGTGTTTTTTTTCCTTTTTTTTTTCTCTCTTGTGCGTTGTATCATTCGTTATTCTTTATTTTTTCTTTTTCTTCTCTCTTTCTTCTTCTATGCGTTGTTCCTTCATCATCTTCATTTTGTTCTCTCCATTCTCAATTTCTTCACATGATCGACACCTAGGGTTCTAATTTTTCTATTATTCCAACAATTTCTTCTCTTCCTATAAAGATCTAGGGTTCTATTTTTTTTAAGATTTGAAGTTTCTGTTGTCATAAACACTAAGCAAATATAAGAGGTTATGATACTGGTGTCATTTTATATGATGATGATTTGGTTGAGTGTGTTGGAACCGACGGATCGCCGGCCCTAGGCAATCGATTAATCGGGTTCCATACAAGGTACGACATGCGCAGCGGAATAAATAAACGAACCATACCTTTTGATCAATCGTAGAAACGGGGCCAAAGATTGATCGAATACAAACCCTAGACCTTTAGATCTTCTGATGTATTCCTATGGCCTTTCTCGAACGTTGCGTGGACAACGATCTTCCGAGAAATCTCACTTTTTTTTGCTCTCTCTCAATATTACGTGAATCTATTCTGCATAGAGAGGCGCTGTGATTAAAAGGCTATTTATAGGCTACACCAGGGACCTAGAGGAGGAATTGGGTTGGGCCTCCTGATGGGCTTAAGTTTCCTGTGTTCGGCCCGAATACATAACTTAAGCCCATCAACAATAATTCAGTCCACTAAAGAATTATTATTGAACTACCGTCCCAATCCCATATTTAATATGGGCTCCTTCTTATTATGTGTACGTTTATCTCCCTGTGTTTAAGATATCGAATGTCCGTTAATTAAATAAGTTACTGACAACTTAATTAATTAACATCTAATTCCGAGAGTAGTACCACTCAACTTTATTATCATGTCGGATTAAATCCACCTGCAGGGTTTACATGATAATCCTTATGAGCTCCTTAAGGGGACATCATCATCCTAAATAATTAGGACACAGATTCCTTCTATAATCAACAGTACACCATATAGACAATATTGTTTCCCAATTCACCGAGTTTATTGATTTAATAAATAAATCTCACTCATTGGCAAATCAAAGAAACAAATATTGTGTATACGTGACTGTTATTATATAGGGATTAAGAGAACGCACATCCATAATAACAGAGGTCTTGTTCTATTATATAGTCAGTATAAATCGAACAACCTCAAATGGTCCTGCTCAATACACACAAAGTGTACTAGTGCAGTTTTATAGTCAAGACAAACTAATACCAAAATACACTACAACCATTCCGATGATTTGTCCAAATCCATCTTGGTTGTGAGCTACTATTTATAATTTATAAGAAACTGATAACATGATCTTCTGTGTGACACCACACACCAAGTTATCTATAATATAAATTAATTGGACATTGCATAAACATATATAACAAATATAAAATGCAAACATATGACCAAAGCGATTCTCATTCCATAAAAGATGTTTATACAAAAGCTAGGCTTATAGTATACATCCTAACAGAGTGGAAGAGAATCGAAGTATCCCACCATTTGTAAAATGGTGTGACTGCTATGGTATTTGCATATAATACCTTCAAGGTATTATGAAAATAATTTAAAGGTATTACTGATATGCTCCAAAGGTATCATATTTAATTTTGATAGTATCGTATTTTTTGTTACGTGTTATCCCAGCATGGTTTTTTGATGTGGTGATTAAGTTTAAAGCAAAACTTCAGCTTAAATGTCATTCTTCCAATTGGAATATGTATGAAATCTCAATTCAATATAATCTTGTCCTCGATCTAGCCCGTTCAATTACAAAAAGATGAAAATAAAGGATTAAAGATCATTTTCAAAAGAACAAGAATACCAAAGAAGCTAGTTCAAATTCTATTAGGATATTTCTGTTTAGATTTTAATGAGACAAAATAGTAATGTAGTAGGAATTTACAGTACCCCATTTTTCCATGTTGTTTATATGGAAACTTAGTTTCTCTTAAGTGTCAAAGATCTAAGTTAAAGACTGGAGTATCTCGGAATTCAGCAAGATGAAAGTTATTGATAGTAGTTGGATTCAACAAAGGAATCCCTACCACATATACTGCATACAATAATCAGAAGTTTCAGCAAACAACAATTTAGCAAGCAGTAGAAAAACTGAGAGTTCACTACAGACACGTAACAGAAAGCAGACGCGAAACAGAAAGTAGGCGCAGAACAGAAAGATGGCGTAATATTCAGAACATGAAGTAGGAAGAGACAACACGCACTTTCATGTGATATGAGGAAGATCACTGATATACGAGGATTCATCTTGTTAAAAATAGCCGGTAGAAAGAAGTGATCAAGTTGTACAAAAAACTAATGTCTTCCTGACACATGGGCCGACAACCTGCAACAAACCTGAAACCGAGGACCGCCACAATTAATGATCTGCATATAAGACAAGGAGCTCATCCCCAGTTTTTCAGAAATATTTAATGCAAGATTAAGAACGATCAAGGGAATTCAAATTCAAATGAAGTGTGTCTCTTATTAACGGGCATATTTCCTACAACTATATATAAATGAAGAGTTGATTAAAGGAACTACTGAATTACTGATTCTAAAATCTTCTCTGGCAAGAGTAATCTCTCAAGTCTCTCTCTAAGTATTTAGTCACTCAACCTCTCTGTGAAGCAGCCAAGCCTTCGAGTTTTTCAAGAGCTCCAGAATCATCAAGGTTGTTTCAAGGCACCGGTTGAAGACCACTTATTAACCTCTATGTTGTGTGCTTAAGTTGTTTAGTGGTGTCCTCAGTTGTCCCCAAACTTAAATTTTTGCGCATCCTCGCATAAAGACAATCTTACAACATCAACGACACAACCAACAATCAATCCAACAACACATAAAAACTTCATATTCCCAAAGTTATATACAAATCAAGTCTCAATCTTTTAAAACACTTAGCAAAAATCACATTTAACACAAATATCTCCCTTTCAACTCACTGAAGGACTCAACATCAAATTCTATATCGCTAGCACATCCCGACTTCTCAAACATCAAAGGCATTAATCAAGTCATTACACCGTGGGGTTTTCCATTAACTTAGCTAGTCAAGCATCACCATAACCAATATATCATCATAATCATCATAAACACATTGGCATATTTGGCACTTATTCTTTCTCTCATTTTTTTTCTTTTTCTTTTCATATGACTTTCTTGTTTGTTGAATCTAATGCAATCCACTGGGCTTTCTAATTGGTCCATGTAACGAACTTTCAACTAATGGCTCCTAAACCGGACAACTTTAGGGCATTAGGTGTAAACATCCCAAGGGTTTACTTGTTCGAACCAAAAAGGCTTCGAATCACACTTCCTCAACTTCGAGATTTTCACATATCAACTTTTTTTATCATTACCGTTTAACGTTACTCAAGTGACCCATGTACCGAACGTTCAATCAACAATCCCAAGCTAGTTGGCTTTAGGTTGCTAGGCATAAAGATACCCCTAAGGATTTACTTATTCAAGTCACCCAACCAACAAAAACGTGTCTTTAGCCATAGCCGAATTTTACACAGTACAAAGCAAAAGAATATATTAAGTTTGCAATAACTCAACGCACTAAGTTTTTTATCAATTCACCCACAAGTGCAACAACTAGTTTCAACCCTCAATGCTCAATAATCGAAACAGCCCACAACATAGAATTTAATGCATAAATCGTAAAGTAAAGCAAAAAGGTTCAAATTCGTCGAATCATGCAATCACATCTAAGCATTTCATATCATGACCCTCAACGCATATAACAATGGGAACTTGAAACAAACGGACTTAACAACAAAATAAAAGGACTTAATAAACAAAAACAAAACAAGCCAACATCGACAAGATAGAAAATCCCACCCCCAAAATTAAATGTGACATTGTCCTCAATGTCATTAGAACGAAGTGTTGAGGATAGAATACACCTGATCAAATATTGTGTGGCGAGAACTTGGGTTGCCTCCCAAGAAGCGCTAAGTTTACAGTCTTCAACCAGACTTTTGTTGGAATTTCTAAGACAGTGCGATTGAAGTGTGATCGATGTGCGGATACACATCGAGCCACTTGATAATTCTTTGTTCCTCCAAGCTTTCAAATTTCAGTCGAGGTTTCGACTTTGCCGAATCTAGGTAGGTCGCTTGCTTCTCAATTCTCTCATCCAACAACTCTTCAACTGCAAAAAGAGATGCTACCAAGGGGTCCAATAACAGAGTATCATCAAATAACGAGTCAATAACATCAACAGAAAATACTTCATGTGAATCACTTTTATGCTTAAGACTTTGGTACACATTGAAAGTAGTTTTCTGATCTCCTAAAGACATGGTTAATTACTCTTTTGTAACATCTATTAAAGTTCCCCCTGTAGTTAAGAATGGTCTCTCTAAAATAAGAGGAACTTCCATATCCGCTTCCATATCAAGCACTACAAAATCTGTAGGAAATATAAATTCATCAACCTTCACAAGAACAATTTTTATAATACCCTTAGGATAAGAAAGAGATCTATCTGTTAGCCAAACAAAGACATGAGATTTATACTAGCCCCCAAATCGATAAATGCCCTCTGAAAATGTTTATCCCCAATAGTGACGGGAATAGTGAACTTTCCAGGATCCCTAAGCTTAGGTGGAAGTGGACGAGTGAGAATAGAGCTACACTGTTCAGTTAATGCAACCATTTCAAATTTACCTAGTCCTTTTCTTTTAGATAAAATATCTTTTAAGAATTTAACCCAACTAGGCATTTGTTCTAAAGCTTGAGTAAAAGAGATATTAATATACAGTTCATTCAACTTTTTTAAAAAATTTTGATATGAAGCATCAAGTTTAGCCTTTTTTCAAACGTTTGGGAAAAGGTAACTGTGGGGAAGGCTTAGGCGCAACTTCACATTTTTCAGTGGGATCACCCATCAACTTTGACGGTTCTGCTTGCACTTCTTTCTCAGCATCCTCTGGTTGCATTTTATCCTTACCTTTGCTTGTGTTGCCTTTCCGAGGAATCTTCTCTAACTGTTTCCCACTTCTCAGGCTAATGGCTTAACATTGCTCATTCTTCTTAGGGTCTTCTGTTTTAGATGGTAGAGATCCCGGTGGCCTGTTACTTCTTTCAACAGCGATCTGGCCTATTTGGTTTTCCAAATTTCAGAAAGGGGCTTATGTCATCGCGATGAACTGCGCTTACACCGAACCTAAATCTTCAACTGGAATTGGTGTCACTGAATTCAATAGCTGAGATCCTTGTTGTTGTTGAAATCCCTATTGAGGACGTGGTTGATATTGTCCTTGTTGTGGGCGTGGCTGAAACTGACCTGGTGGCCTATAGTAATTCTGGCCCTGCTGGTTCCTTGTGAATCTCTACTGGAATTGGCGATTTCTATTGTTCACATAATTCACTGTTGCTGGCTCAGCAACACACTAATTAGTGTGGTGATTTCCAGTACAAATCTCACAGCACACTGTAGTGGCTGCTGGAGTGTATACAACTTGAACTTGCTGTGTTCGAGATCCCTTCTCTAACTTTTGCAAAATCATCTTGTTATGTTCTGCAAATTGCTTGGCGAGAAGATGATTTTGCAGATTTAGTTGGGCCATCTGCGCTTGCACCATTGTCATCTGATCAACCTCAAACATCCTAGGAACCTTTGTTGTGCCGCTTGTGTTTCGGCTAAGAAGCTTTGCATGTCGGTTCTTTGAGAGATTATCCAGCAAAACTGTAGCCTCTGGAACACTAAGACCTAAAAAATTTCCATTTACAGTAGCATCGAGCACAGTTTGAGCATTCTCTTTCAGCCTTGTGTAGAACAACTGTATCTAACGCCATTTCTCTACTCCGTGATTTGGGTATCTTTTCAACAATGCCTTATATCGTTCCCAAGCCTCATATAACTCTTCCACATCCTCCTGTAGGAATGTGTGAATTTGATTCTGAATCTTTTCTTCTTTTGCAGGAGAATTGAAAGTGGTCATAAAGAACTACGCGAGCTGATTCCATATAGTGATGGAATGGGGCTCCAGTGATGTAAGCCAAAGGCGAGCCTGGCCTTGTAGAGAGTGCTTGAACAAGCGAAGTTGGAGTGCTTCAGGAGAAACTCCATTTTGCTTGTGAGAGTCATAGATTTCCAGAAAATTCACCAAGTGAATGTATGGATCTTCGCCAGCTAATCCACTGAATAACCCGTTGTTTGCCAGCATAGTCAGTAACCCTGTCTGGATTTCGAAATTATTGGCATCGATGGATGGATAGAGGATGCTTGGCCGGAATCCGTCCATAGTCGGGACATAAAAATCCTAGATAGGTCTGGTGTTGTTATCCACTGGTAGAGCAGCTGGACGAGGTGGAACTGGCAGAGGTGGAGCATTATTCACCTCGTTCAGCTCGTTATTTTCTTACTGGTCCATTCTTTGGCTCTCAACTTGATTTCTTATGACTTGCCAGAGTGTTCGCTCAATCTTGGGATCAAACGGCACTAGGTTTTATACGTCTCTTGTTCGCATAGACTATACCTACTACTTGAAATTCAATAAAACAATAACTGGATTAAAAAAAGTTGGTCAAATCTAGTATCAAGATAAACTAGACAATTAATTATATTCCCCGGTAACAGCGCCAAAAACTTGTTAAGCGAAAACTAACACCACGCAAGTGCATGTATCGCGACAAGTAATATAGTGGACTTGAAAAGTCCGGATATCAAACCCATAGGGAAAATAATAACTATCTATTCCTAAGTATTAGATTCTCACAACTTATATTCCTATCCAGTGAATCCAAACTTAAGAGTTGTTTGTTAACCTACGAAAAGCAATGAAACTAGTGATCACAATTAAACAGAGAAGAATTAAATGAAGATTTATCAAAATAAACAAACCTAGGATTTTATCTCCTCCTATGTGTTTTAATCCTCCTTATTCTTTTCTCATGCAAGATTCAATTCCCGATTCCTAACTTAAGATGCTGATATAATCATACCCCGTTTTTACGTGATGCATGAATCTAATGTTATGAACAATTTACTGTATTCCTATGCAATTAAATTCATAACAAAGCATTAAGCAGAAATCTCAAACATGGCTTCCTAAGGCGAAATCTATATTCCTGCGATTTCACAAGCAATTAAACACTATCCTGATCAATTAACTCGAAGGATCTTCTACTACAATTCTAATCATCAAACCAATCTTCCGATATAACTTTGCCAATAATATAAAGATACACAAATTGGCCAAATTCATGCACTTAATCAACAACAAGTAGAAGAATGAATCGTAAAATCAAACTAGCATTAGAATTGAAATAAAGGGTTCATAAGTCACATATAGGGTTCGAATAAAACCCTAGCGAGAAAAGATTCTAGCTACTCATTGTTTAATTGACAAAACAAATCATAAAAAAAAGAAGTGAAATAAACTCTTGGCTTGATACCGATCTTCGTTTCTCGCTCGATCATCTTGCTTCTCTCGTCTTGCTTTTTGCTTGCTTGGGTGAAAGATTTTATTTCTCTAGGTCTTAACATTGTTTTTTATAGACACCAAGAAGAAAAGGAGTCCTCAATTCGTTGGAAGCATGAAAATCACGCTTTTCTAACAAACTACGCAGCGGGTACCGCAGTACTGAGATATGAGTACCGCGGTATTGAGATAACTTCTTGAATTCCCTGGAAGTCGGTACCGCGGTACCAAGATATGGGTACCATGGTACTAAGGTGTAGAACTCCGAGCTTTGGAACTTCACTTCGAGTACTATGGTACTCAATATGGATACCACGGTACTAACCCTATTTCTTCCGTTTTTCGCATGTTTTGTCTCATTTACGCCGTTTTCACCTCTTGTACCTATATCAACCAATATCTCATAGTTACGATTCATTTATGATCCAAAATAGTACGATAAACACACTTACGACCACATATATTAAGTGTATTTCACACACTTAATAGAAGGATTTAGATCATCGCTGAGTGTTTGTCTTAAGTCTGTTAAGGCATTAACTCTATGTAAGTTGATAGGATCCTGTGTGGGTCAGCCTAAGGATTCATGTAATCTTTGTGTAAACAGAATACTTGTAGGTGAAAGCTTGTTTAGATTGTAGATTGTTAAGACGAGTCTTGTAATCTAATCTAACCTAACGAAGTTCCTCCTCGCAGTTGGAGTAGAGTGGAAGTAGAAGGGTTACACAACCTTCGAACCACTATAAATCAGTTGTGTTTATTTCTTGTTTTTATCATATTTGTGCTGCATCGTATATCTGTTCATACTGCATTTAAAAAGTTTGAGAAAGGTATATTTCAAAAGCTGAGAGCACTTCTTGGTGAGGCTGAAACACTGAAAGAAACAAGCTCAACCAAAGAAGAAACAAAAGAACCAAGCTCATCTGAAAGCGAAAGTGATAGCTCCATCTCTAATGAAAAAGCATTGCTATGCCTAATGGCAATAGATTGTGAAGATGAAGACGATAAGGTAAGCTCTCAATCCTTTGATGATTCTTGTAGAGAAAATCTGAACATGATACAGTCTTTTAGATAGATCATGAGATACTTTGAGCAAATAAACTCAGCTCATAAGGAATTAAAAGAGGAAAATCTGATGCTCAAGAGTGAGCAAACTGCACTGAAAGAAAAAGTTTCAAAATGCAACCATCTTAGAGCAGAAGTCTCTACGTTCAAACTACTGGTCACTGAGCTAGAATCTGAGAAAGCTAGTCTACAAAATACAATTGATGTATACAACTGAGCAGCTAGGATGGCACAAGAATGTATTATTGAGGCTCAAAATGCTTATAATAGAAATGGTCTAGGATACTGTGCTGAAAGCTCTCAAAAAATAGTAAGCACATCCAAAAGTGAGAAGTTTGTTCAAGCAAGAGTAGCCTTCTCTGAAGAGATTTTCCAATCTAAGGAAACCTTGAACAAACTGAGCTTAGTTGATAAGGGAAAGAAACCCCTCTTGTATACTACAGATAGTAAGACTACACAAACTCACAAGATGCAGCAAAATCAAAATGTTGCAACCAAGGGAAGAATGCAGCAATCTCCCAAGTTACAGCAAAAGAGCTTATATCCCTCTTATATTAAAACTTATATCTTTAAATCTAAAGAAGCCTATACGTCATAAAGGTATAAGAGAAGACCTAATTAGAGAAGAGAAGGTAACACAAGGAAAGTTCCTACACACACTGTTCACAAACAACATTCTGCAAAGAGTGATTACAGAAAGAGAGTCACCAAAGCTAATGACAAATTGATTGTCCTTAAACAAGTGTGGATCCAAAAGAAGATTAACCTCAAAGGACTCATACGTGTATTGGTACCTAAATCTGCCTAATTTGCATGTAGGAATAGTTGCCATGAAGCAGCGGTGATGTATGGTATATTGATAGCAGCTGCTCAAGACATGACTGGAAACAAAGAAGCCTTGAAAGACTTCCAACCATACAAAGACCCTAAACTAATGTTCGGAGATGATTCAAAAGGAAGCACCAAGGTACAAGAAGCTTGATCAAAGATAACGCATGCATTAATAATGTGTCATATGTTCCGTGGAATTCAACCTCAACAAGTGTTTGATCAGAGATAACAAGTCTAATGAGATGAAGCTTACTGGAACCAGAAGGGGAAATATCTACTTGCTGATTGGAGTTCAACCATGCAGAGAACTTGCTTTATAGCGAATAATACACTTGAATTAAGTTGGCTTTGGCACAAAAAGGATGAGTCACTTAAACTAAGACATTTTACAAGCTAGCAAGAAAGAATCTAGTCAGAGGTTTGCCAGATGTAGCCTTAAAAAAAGAGTGTTTATGGAACCTGCCAAAAGGGAAAACAAGTAAGAAGTTCATTTAAAGAGAAAGTACAAAGATCATCTCACAGGATTTTGGATCTACTTCATATGGATCTTTTCAGACCAGTTGAGCCTGTAAGTTTAAGTGGGAAGAAGTATTCCCTAGTAGTTGTAGATGACTACTCTAGATATACTTAGACCATCTTACTTGTTTTCCCTTTCGGCAAGTTCCATAAACATTCTCTTTTTTGAAGACTACATCTGACAAACCTCTTATTCTGAAGAAGTATTCCCTAGTAGCCTGTAACTCAAAACAGGTTGCTAGAATTTATGAAGAGAATTCAGAATAAGAAGAGCTTGAGCATTGTCAAGATAAGGTCTGACAAAGAAACATAATGCACAAACAAATTCATTAAGAAATACTGTTCAGAGAATAGAATTAGTCATGAATATTCTGCACCTAGAACACCTCAACAGAATGGAGTTGCAAAATGAAGAAACAGAACCCTGAAGAAAGCAACAAGATCAATGATTGCTGAAGCTGCTATACCTAAAAGATTTTGGTCCGAAACTACCAATACAACATGCTATACACAAAACAGATGCCTAATTAATAAAGATCATGACATGACGCCTTATGAAGTTTGATATGGCTTTACACCAAACATTTCATACCTATATATTTTTGGATAAAGATGTTACATCTTGAACAATATAAAATAACATCTGAAGACCTTCGATGCTAAATCAGATGAAAGAGTATTTCTTGGATACTCATCAGTAAGCAAGACATTCAAAATTTTCAACAAAAGGACTCTTGTTGTAAAAGAGTCAATACATGTAGTATTTGATGAACCACATTTTGAGACAGCAAAGCTTGACAAGCCAAAGGACAATATATCTCAGATAAAGATCAAATATCATCAAGTAAAGTATATTGATGGAGTTCTTCTATCTAGTAAAATTATCACTGAAAACAGCACGAAAGTTTCTACGCCTGGAAATACAGTAACGCAGGTTACTACATAATAATCTGATAGAATACAACAGTCCGATAGAACTCAAAGTGATACAGTTGATCAACAACTCCCTGTTCAACAACCAACATACAACTTTGAACCAGATAGAACATGGCTTAGAAATCACCTAAGAGAGCTTATCATTGGACACCCCAATGCTGGAGTAAAAACAAGAAGATCTAGACCCCATGAAGTAATGTTTGCATGTTTCATATCGTAAGTGGAACCTAAAAACATTAAAGAAGCTCTTGAAGATAGTAATTGGATTCAAGCTATACAAGAAGGGCTGAATGGATTCGAAAGAAATCATGTGTGAACTTGGTGTGCTGTCGCTGGCACCCAAAAACAAAATATTCACCTTAACTAACTTGTAAAAGGATAAGTAAGGGGTCGAACCCATAGAGAATAGTATAATTCAATTAAATAAATTTGTGTATGAAAGCAATAAAATGGGGGGGTTGGTTGGTTTGGTTTGTTGAGTAATCATGCAACAAATAAATTGTAAGAAGAACACAATAAGATGAATAAGCAATGTAGTAAAACTATCTAGCCCTTGGATAGCCTCCCCTTGAATGATTCCCAAATTAATAAATAATCCCGATTGATAAATATCCTATGCATAGCATAAACCAAATAACAAGAAAATGGAGATAAAGTAAAAAATCGTTACTACTCAATTAATCAGTCGAATCATTCAAGGTTCCGGCATCTTCTTAGACTAGAACAATAAATTAGCCTCTAAGCATGGCTATGAACATCACAAAAGTCACAAAAGAAATCTCTTTCAATGCATCTTACCTCTATTTTTGTCTAAGACTCTCTCCTCCGTCTGATCGTGTGGCTACTAGGATCAGTCTGTGCTCTTATACTAAAGCCCTAAGATGTAACTAAGGAGCTAACGGGCCTTGTTTAATGGGCTTCTAGCACGTACATACACAATCCCAATACTGATCCCCTTAGTGTTGGCTTCTTCTTCACATTCCCAACACTGATCCTCTTAGTGTTAGTCTTCTTCTTCACATTCCCAACACTAATCCCCTTAGTGTTAGGCTTCTTCTTCACTTTCGCCGACTTGGCTCATTCCACCATTATCATAGAATATATCAAAATGACCTGAAATCCATGAAAATACAAAATCAAAGCCATCGACACGAGTATGACAAATATCGGGTAAATACAACAAAATAGTGAATAATTAAGTACAAAATTAGTCACATAACGCATGTAAAACACATACAAAACCCGACTTATCAAATCCCCCCACACTAGAACTCTTGTTGTCCTCAAGCAAAAACCATATCACAAAAGAAAACACTTCAACGTACAAAAGACTCACATGATTTCACAAGGCTAATACGCATACTCGAGAGTTCAAAACATGAATAGTTGACATACCTTTATATATTCCTTGAAGTCGAATCTTTGAGCCAAACTCATAAGTTGTTTTTCCCTCTCAATAACCACGACTTTCAACTCACAATCAATCACAAAAACATCTCATCAATCATTGGGTACTTATGCCACATCCACAATCCCCTAAAAGACTCAACCTCGGATCACTTAGTTCAATCTTCCTTTAAAGTTCAAATCTCATCGGTGTCCTTCTCCAATCATCTTTTCAAGCTGTAAATTTATTTTTTCTTTTCCATTTTCAGCTTTTTTTTTCAAATGAGGTCTCGCAGCTCCACTCTACTTTTCGGGTTTTAGCTTTTTCGACTTAGCCCTCGAAAACAGGCAGCTGTATCGGCCCCTTGTTTTTTTTTTCTTTTCATCTCATCTTCAACTTCACTTCTTTTTGTTTTTCCTCTTATCCTCAAAATATTTTTCTTTTCAGCTTAGGACACCAAATAATATTTTTCCCTTCTCAAGAAAATCAAAATAAGTTCACCAATAATTAAGCAATCAAGTACATCGTTTTAGAGCATTAGCAACCAATAATCAATTCAATCTCAAGGCTTAACATGTAAATATCAATCAGGTCACAAGTTAGGACTCACAACTCATAGATTCAGCCAATTTTAATAAAAACTCCAACAACCAAGAATATATTCAAAATCGTCAACTATGCATACATCAAACATCCACAAGTATTCATAATACCCCTTCACAAAAATAGACCGAAAATGCATTCTAATAATTCACACCCCTCGTTTAAACAAGTGCTAGTCCCCAGCACATAATGCAACATATAGATAAATGATTCAAGTACCAAAATGAAATAAAAAGTAAGTGGAGTGGGGTTACCTAATCAAGAAGTGTTGTGTTGTGCTTTCAACAATTGTAAGATCTCCATAAGTTGAGTGCCTAGAAGTTCTTGGTTTGTTTATATGTTGTCCAAACTCAAAATTAAAATTAAACTAAGGGAAATTAAAATAAAATATTAGGTTGCCTCTCAACAAGCGTTTTTGTTTATTGTTGTTGGATCGACTTGGGAATTATTGTTTCAAAGAGTTGGATCCTCCAAATCCAAATATTTAATATGCTCTGACACTGACACTGAGGGGGTCAATGTTGGTGAATTTTAGGATATTTACGAAATCGCGAGCAGCTGCATGTCTGAAAATTTTTCCAGCAGTGGATCTGTCTCTTTGGCCCTCTCCATGTGACTAAGATTGTTAGCCACCAAGTTCTTGGTGCCCTTCTTATCTTTAATTCCGGGATCAAACTCAAAAATTTCTAGTAGTGGCTCTGCCGCTTTGGCCCTCTCCATGTGACTAAAATGGTCAGCCACCAAGTTCTTGGTGCCTATCTTATCTTTAATTCCGGGATCGAACTCTTGATACCGATTTTCCATCCCAATGGTCTTAGCACCCCTATTCTCTTTTTCCAGATTTTGCATGAATTTTTCCTCCAATCTATACCTGCAATCAAGCTAAAAATTTCCAGAACATCCTCAACTAGTCCAGTCGTCTTCAATGGCCCAATACCTAGCTGCTCATAGACGAATCACGGCATGATGTTAATAGCATCCCCAAGATCTAGCATGGCCTGCTCGATCTTATGATCACCTATCATGTAAGGAATTACAAACATGCCAGGATCTTTCTTTTTCAGAGGCAACTTCTTCTGAAAACCAGCAGAGATAGCCTCTCCCATGATAACCCTCTCATCATTGGCCAATTTCCGCTTGTTAATACATAATTCCTTGAAAAATTTGGTATACCTTGGAATTTGCTTAACTGCCTCCATCAATGGTATGGTAAGCTCAACTTTTCGAAACACCTCAAGTGTTTGTTGATCCTTGATGCCTTTTTCAGTTTTCTTCAACCTAGAAGGAAAAGGTAATGCAGTAGCATCAATAGGAATTGAATTTTTAAATTTTACCTCATTATCCTGTTCTGGTACACTGACACTGATGAGGTCAGTGTTTGCATGAACATCCAGATTTTTCCTTTCTGACTTGATCAACTCGTTCTCAGTTTCCAACTGGTCTTTAGGTGCCTTTGAGAACTCTTCTTCTACTGCCATGATCTTCTTCTGGCCTTGCTTGGGTGGTGAGGTTTCTTGTAATTGTTTTCCACTCTGTAGAGTGACTGCACTCATATTCCTGGGGTTGATTTCGGGTTGAAAAGGTAACTTACCACTATGTTGTGCTTGCATTTGACTGAGGGTAGTGGCAATTTGGCTCACTTGTGACTCCAAATTCCATTGTCCAGACTCTAGAGTTTTTATTGTTACTTGGGTGTCTTGCTGGAATTTCATAGTATTGGATGTCAATGTCTTCATCATATCCTCCAAAGATAGTCCGGAATCTTTCTCACCCATGTGTTGCCCAGAGCTTTCAGTACCTCTATCATTCCCTTTGAATAATTGAAATTTTCGGTCTGGATATTGAGGTTTGTAATTATCTGCTTGTTGATTGTTTTATTGGTTCCCATATCGAAGGTTGGGATGATCCTCACACCCTGGATTATAAGTATTAGAATATGGATCATACCTTCGACCTTGAGAATTCCCAAAACCAACTGCATTAACATGTTGCTCCATCTCATCATTTAAGAACCGACAATCATCAGTGGTATGCTCTGTAGTGTTGCAACGTTTGCATGGGCGAACTTCTGGAGTCTTAACCATCATGATTGCAATCTTTTCTAAAGCATCATTTTTTTAATTTTCCACTGGTCTCACCATAACCTCACGTACACCAAACTGTTGAGTATTTGTTGTCATGCTAGAAATCAAATCTCGTACAGCTGTTGGTGTCTTTCCCATCAACGCTACTTCACTTGCTGCATCGAGCATGTTCCTATCCGTGAGGGTGAGTCCCTCATAGAAGTACTGGATAAGCAGTTGATCACTAATCTGATGTTGTGGACATGAGGCTATGAGACGTTTGAAATGTTCCCAATACTCATATAGTGTCTCTCATGGTCCTTGTTTAGCTCCTGAAATCTCCTTACGAAGCACTGCAACTCGTGTAGCTGGGAAATAATGTTGGAGAAAAACCTTCTCCATATCGTCCCATTTATTAATCGTTCTCGGTGGCAAGTAATATAACCAATCTTTCGTAGTGTTCTTTAGTGCAAAAGGAAATGCACTCAGCTTCACATGCTCCTTTGTAACCCCTATTGGTTTCATACTTGAGCACACGATATGGAACTCCTTAAGAAAAATATATGGGTTCTCACCTGCAAGACCATAAAAAGAAGGTAATAAATGAATAAGTCTAAATTTAAGCTCAAAATTGACATTGGGATCGAGAGTATGTATAGTAATACAAAGAGGTTGATGATTTATGGTTAGATTTGTCAACTCATTCATCGTCCTCTCTTGATTCTCTGCAGTCGTTGGTTCAGGCTCTGATTCTTCGCTAGTGTTACTCCCTTCGTCACTACTCGTTCATCTTGTTGATGTAAAATCAATTCACCAACGTAAACGGGCTTCTTTCTTAAGTCGTCTGGCTCTCTGTTCTACCTCCGGGTTAAATATAAGTTGTTCACCTCGGTTTGAATGAGTGATCATCCACTGCAAATAACAAACTGAACAGAAATTGAACAGACACTAAGGAGGTCAGTGTTACTCTCAATCTACAGAACATAACGTGAACAATGATGATTTATATATATATATATATATATATTTTTAACAAAAAAATAAAACATGAAAAAGTTTAACCAAATTAACGCTATTCCCCGGCAACTGCGCCAAAATTTGGTGTGCAGTCGCCGGCACCCAAAAATAAAATATTCACCATAACTAACCTGTAGAAGGATAAGTAAGGGGTCGAACCCACAGAGACTAATGTAATTCAATTAAATAAATTTGTGTATGAAAGCAATAAAATAGGGGATTGGTTGGTTTGGTTTGTTGAGTAATCATGCAACAAATAAATTGTAAGAAGAACACAATAAGATGAATAAGCAATATAGTAAAACGATCTAGCCCTTGGATAGCCTCCCCTAGAATGATTCTTCAAAATTAATAAATAATCCCGATTAACTAAACCCTATCTCAAATCTTGCCCCTAAACTAGTGGTACGACCAAACTAGTTTGAATTATTTCTTAAGTTTAATTAATTAGAAGGTACGACCGCTAATTCATCTACCCTATGAATAACCCCAAAACATGTAGTCAAGATTCAATTCATAGAATGCATTAACGATCCAAAATAATAGGACAAACTAGACTATGAAAATGGAACGTCCGAATCATACAACCTAGACCTTGTTATCCCAAGAGCTACAAACTCTATTGCTACTATGATCACACAATATAATAATTACGGATTATACGTGCAATCTAGCTATGAATAATAAATCAATCAAGCAAGGTGATCAGGCTTACACAATTGATAAATATCATATACAAAGCATAAACCAAATAACAAGGAAATCGAGATAAAGTAAGAAATTGTTACTACTCAATTAATCTATCGAATCATTCAAGGTTTCGGCATCTCCTTGGACTAGAACAATAAATTAACCTCTAAGCATAGCTATGAATATCACAAAAGTCACAAAAGAATTCTCTCTCCATGTATCTTGTCTCTATTTCTGTCTAAGACTCTATCCTCCGTTTGATTGTGTGGCTACTGGGATCAGCCTGTGCTCTTATACTGAAGCCCTAAGATGTAACTAAGGAGCTAATGAGCCTTGTTTAATGGGCTTCTAGCACGTACATACACAATCCCAACACTGATCCCCTTAGTGTTAGCTTCTTCTTCACATTCCCAAAACTAATCCCCTTAGTGTTAGGCTTCTTCTTCACTTTCCCAACACTGATCCCCTTAGTGTCAAGCTTCTTCTTCACTTTCCGCCGACTTGGCTCATTCCACCATTATCATAGAATATATCAAAATGACCTGAAATCCATGGAAATATAAAATCAACGCCACCGAGATGAGTATGACAAATATCGGGTAAATGCAACAAAGTAGTGAATAATTGAGTACAAAATTAGTCACATAACGCATGCAAAACACACACAAAACCTGACTTATCAGGACTTTAATGCCAAGACCTGATCATGAAAGAGTAATCAGAACGAAGTAGGTGTTCAAGAATAAGTTAGATGAATCAACAGTCGTTGTCAGGAATAAAGCTAGGTTAGTAGTGAAGAGATATTGGCAAGAAGAAGAAATTGATTTTGATGAGACCTTTGCACTTGTAGCAAGGCTTAAAGCAACCAGAATTTTCCTAGCCTATGTTGTACATAAGAATTTCAGTGTTTATTAGATTGATGTCAAAAGTGCATTTTTGAATAGTCTCTTATCTAAAGAAGTCTATGTGGAACAACCTTCAGGATTCGAAGATCAACCTGAAGAGAAAGTGTTCAGATTACAAAAAGCTTTGTATGGTTTGAAGCAAGCATCTAGAGCTTGGTATTATACCCTGTCATTATATCTTTTAGATAATGGATTTCAGAAAGGAACAGTAGAAAAAACTCTCTTTAGAATACAGGATGGTGATAGCATTCAGCATGTGCAAATCTATGTGGATGACATTATCTATACAGAAGAAGTTTGAGATGAGTATGATGGGAAACTTTTCTTTCTTGGTTTGCAAGTTAAGCAATTAGACAGTGGTATTTTCATCAACCAAGTCAAGTATACCAAAGATTTAATCAAGAAGTTTGGAATGGAGAATGATCATCAGTAAGCATTCCAATGGCCACGTCAATCAGTCTCGATAAAGATGAAAATGAAAAAGATGTGGACATATCAAGATACAGGAGACTCATTGGCTCCCTGTTATATTTTACAGCAAGTAGACCAAACATCATGTTTGTAGTTGAAGTGTATGTAAGGTTCTAAATAGCACTGAAAGAATCGCATCTTGCAGCTGTGAAAAGGATTATCAAATATCTGAAAAGCACTCAAGATGTTAGCATATGGTATCCCAATGAAGGAGGTTTTAGCTTAAAGGGATATTTGGAAAATTGATAGAAAAAGTACAAGTAGTACTTGTCAATTTCTGGAAGAAAAGCTAGTTTCTTGGTTCTGCAAGAAACAAGCATCCATAGCAAGCTTGACAACAGAAGCAGAATATGTTGCCGTAGGAAGCTGTTGTGCTCAGATTCTATAAATACAACAACTTAAGGATTATGAGATTATAGAAAGAGAAACTCTCATTTTATGTGACAGTACAAGTGTTATTGCTATAACACACAACCCCGTCTTTCACTTTAGAACAAAGCATATTGATGTAAGACATCACTTCATAAGAGATCATGTAGAGAAGAAAGACATTGTGCTCGAAAAGGTTCATATAGATCAATAGCTGACAAATATTTTCCCAAAACCCTTATGTGAATCAAGGTTTTCGATGCTTAGAAGTGAACTTGGAATCATCAAGTTATAAAGCTCGGAAGGAGATATATTTCTCAGAAGTGGAAGTATGAAGTAAGGGAGAATGATTTTGCAGAAAGTTAGGATATAACAAGGTTCAAGATACAGAAGTATAGTTTTCCGCAATCCAGCTTACAACATTTATCGATACATCATTTAAGAGTCCTACAACCTCGTATTAGAAACAGTAATCTTAAACACTAATCATTTGAGTGGCAAGTGGGTGTCTCGCTTTCAATACAAAATACGATTTTTCAGAAGCTCAACAGATGTGCGATTTCTTTTTAACCTCAGAAGTTTGCTTTATTGTAAAGGAGCCCCTCTGTCCTTTTATCTCAATCGTCAGATTTCACGCCTCTCTCACAAGTCCTTTAATCATGACAGTTGATCATAAAACTGTAGCACCCCAGATCAAAATGAGCATAATTGAATAATTAAATATTTGAACCCTGACTTAATAATTATGTGCGTATATTGTGATTGTTTAATTTAGTATGTGCGTTTCAGATACATGGTTAACACCGGTTCTAAATGGATATATTTTTCGTGACATGGAACCTAGAATATTATTTTACCACGAGATTTGTATCGGAAATACGAGAAAATAGAAACAAACTAGAGGTCAATCGGAGACCCGTAGCTCAACTAACGAAGGAAAGGGTAAAATTTTGATAAAAGATAAAAATAAAAATAATATTTTAATGAAAGGTAAATTAAGATATTTTTGGTAAATAATAATTTTTCAACGGTAAAAAAGTAACTTCCAAAATCTATAAATAGGGGCTCATTATTTCAAACTTATACGTTTTCAAAGTCAACGACGCGAGCGACGCGAACACGTAAGTTTCTCTCTTCTCTCTCTTTTAAGTTTTTCGCCGGCCGGAGTCGTCGCCGGAGCGCCGCCGGAGAGCCGCCGGACCACCGCCGGAGTTGCCGGAGCCGCCATACCAGCAGGTGGCAGCTGGGCGGCTGGGTGCGCGCTGGGGCCGCTGGGCGCGCGCCGGGTATTCACGTCGGGTGACGGGTGCGCGCGCGCGGGCGAGCGACGGGAGACGGGCAAGCGCGCGGGCGAGCGCCGGGAGACGGGTACGCGCGTGGGCGCGGGCGCCGGGGATCCAGAGCACACCGGGCGCGGACGACGGGAGCCGCGCACACGGGCGACGGGAGCAGCGCGCGGGCGACGGGGAATCAGTGCACGCGTCGGGTGCCGTTGTGCACGCCAAGCGCGCATCGTTGAGTTTTTTTACCCATCTGACCGAGTCTTTGTGTACGTCGGGTCGATCGGGAGTCGGGGCCCGGTCAAAGTCAACCCTTGACCAAAATTACCAAAATACCCCTCAACCTTAAAACGCTCCATTCAAGCTCGTTTCAACTCCGATCGAGCTTATTCTTTTTCCGTGACGACCCAAATCTTGCCCTTTTTCTTATCAGCCTACTGAACTAATCGTTCACCCTCGTCTCTTCAACCTCAATCTTTAGATCTACCGATCTGCCTCGTCTTTAACGATCGCTGTCAGTTGGAAGAAGCTTGCTATTTGGTACTCGCTACTC
Source organism: Scutellaria galericulata (assembly GCA_946896805.1). Taxonomy (NCBI): domain Eukaryota; kingdom Viridiplantae; phylum Streptophyta; class Magnoliopsida; order Lamiales; family Lamiaceae; genus Scutellaria; species Scutellaria galericulata. The sequence goes on along the minus strand of OX335787.1, from coordinate 10,190,216 downwards.
ACGTGGTAACCACCGAACAAGGTGGGGGTAAACTCTAAATCCTAATCTTTGTGTTTCCATTAACGAATGCATGAGTGACGATATATGAACGATATGAATTATGAACTTAAGTGTGTTGAGATAAATGTTGTGATGATATGTCGTGCGTGGGGGTAACCTCTAAACCCTAATAACTCTATGATTTCTGTTTGTGAACTTATGTGCTTGAGATAAATGTTGTGATTATATGTTGAAAGTGGGGGATAATTGTTAAACCATATGTGCTGTGTTTATATGCTTTTGTTTAGTGTGTCAGTTGGGTTGTGTGTCTGTGGGAGAGTGCTGGTCTTTGTGTCCATCGGATACCTGAGATTTCTATACCTGAGCTTCTGTAGGGTCGGGTGATGCCCGTACCTGAGATTTTGTAGGGTCGGGTGATACCCATACCTGAGATTCTGTAGGGTATCCTTTGGATTTCGTGTCCTTTAGTGAGTCATGGGTTTTGTATCCATTAGGCGGTGTGTCATTTGGCGAGTCATGAGTTGGGTGTCCATTAAAGAACCGAATTATTTGTTGTGCATTATATATGTTTGATTTGTGTACCTGCTTAAACTAAGAAAGTATTCACCACGAGTGTATTCAACGCACTCACCCCCCACCTGTACTCACACTACAGGAGAAGAAGAGAACCTTGACGCGTAGAGAGAGGGGTGCCCTATCAGCTGTGTCCATCTTCTGGTTTTGTCTTTTAAAGATATGTTGTTCATTTGTAAAAGAAAACTGTATTTCTCCATCTTTGTAAAAGATCCTGATGTTTTTCCGCTGCGTATGGTTTCAAACATTCTTTTATCGGTTGTATCCGATATTTTAATTATACCGCTTCTTATCCTCTCCTGTTTCTTTCTATTTTATATCATGTACGCCTCTTTCCCCTTTCTCTCTTAACGCCCAAAGAAGAAAAACTCTGATATTTTGACCGAAAGATTTTGGAGCGTTACAAAAACCTCTCATATTTAAACTGAAAACTGCACATCATCTCTCTCATTCAACCTCATATCTCGGCAAGCAAAAGAAATTCTCTCTTTTTAGAAATCTCTCATATTTCAGAACCTACAAAGATCATCTATGGCTAGCGGAAAAGAAATCAAAGTTCTAGAAGATCGCTTGGTTAATCCAACAGCGTTGCTTGGTGAAGAGAGCATCTTTGATAAAGATGCTATAACAAAAGTATAGAGCTGTATGGAGAAAAGCGGCATCTTTCACCTTCTCACCACCCGGTAGTGGGATGTCAGTACCGGCTATCCAAAGGTTTTAAGCCTTTGCTAGGCTCTCTAAAGACACGAAGAGCATCATCTTCAAGATGGATGTTGAAGGAAATGAGTACATCCTAACATCGAATGACACTGGTTCCACATTCGACATCTCATTCAGAGACCAACCCCCATCAGAGCTCAAAGTATATGGAGGAGATGTGGAATCTGTTCAAACAGGATTCCATCTCTGAGCCAGTGAAAAATAGCTTTGAGAAGAATAAACTGAAGCCAGAATATGAGTTTCTTCACGACATCTAAACGTACTCCATTGAAGACAGATGTGGAAGTTTTGATAAGTGCACCGACCTGCGGTTCAAGCTCATGACTACCATTATAAAAGAAGTGACAGTCAACTGGAGTAGGTTTATCTTGTGGAGAATCTTGGAAGAAGCCACCAAGAAGACTAAGAGGAGGAGTTTTGGCATCACTATCACCTCCAAGATGGTACTTGGGTGTAAAAAAAGGGTTTTTTGGGAAAAAGGCTATGGTGAAAGCACAACAATCTAAAAAGAGGAGTCACTGCAGGAAGCAGCATTGTAGAAAATGACTCTGAACAAGAATCTGCAGTAGGATACAGTACGGATGTTGAACAGGAAGTTGTTGAACCATCATCCTCTCATAATGATGATAATGATGATGATGATGATATGCCTCTTGTGATGAAGAATAGAGGGTATGTCTTACCAAGGAGTAAGATGGTGAATGCTAATAAGGTTCAGTCTGTTGAAGAAACTGCAGTTACTGATCAGGAAGCTGAAGCTGATCAGGAAGATGAACAAGAAGTTGATTAGGAAACTGATGACAATATGGCCCATGTGCCAGTACCCCAGGTGAAACATCTCATTATACCCAGCGGGAAGGAGATGGAGAAGAGAAAGAAACAACAATTTGTTTAGAGGAGAAAAGGTCTGAGAAGCAAAAAGCTGAAGAAGCAAGCAAAGAAGCAGCAAACACAAGTGGTCAGAGAAGAAACAAAAGAGTCAATCACTCAGATCGAGGCTTGGGCTGATTATGAGAAGACCATCAGTGACATCGACTCAGATATGGTGTACAACCTCCTATCTCATTCCGTTGAGTCGATCAATGATAATTTCTTCAACCTATATCAACTCTGGAAGAGGATGCGCCTCTCTAGAGGTGAAAAGATGTTAGCATGGAAGGACTTTCTGAGAATAGAGGTAATAGTCCTTAACTAAGCTGATATTTCTGAAATTAATGACATGTTGCCTCTACTGCAACCAGAGTTTGCAGAATCCTGCAGGAAGCCAAGCTTCAGGAAATCATTGAAAAACAGGAAACTCTGAGGAAGCACAGTGCTACTAAAGGGAAGAATCTATTTGATAACGTTAATGGTGAACAATCAATGACAGCAAAGGAGAAAAATACATTAATAAACCCCACTACCGAGATTGTAGGGAACCCAATAGAGCTTGAGATGGTTGAAGCTCAATTGGTACATCTTAATGTTGAGAAAGCTAATCAAAGGATGTTGCAGTTGGGTCTGCAAGCAAGTGTTGCTGAGCCTCCTAGGCAAACTCCTCACAACCTGCAGTTAGGAGAAGAAGGCAGTGGAGTAGAAGTGTATGATATGGTAGCAGCACTGTCTCTCATCATAAGTCTTGATGCGATGGAGATTGATGAACAAGAGTTGGTCGATTATGAAGACTCCTCAGAATACATGGAAATCACATCTGAGTGGGAAGCTTCAGAAAAGATCAAAAGAGTCCTGGATAGCCTCAAGAAAGAAATCGCCGATGAAGCAACCACAGAGGAAGTTGCCGAGGCATGACTCCATGTATTGGCTTCAATAGTAGTACAGAATGCTGAGATAGAACAAGATGCAATAGATGATGATGCTACAATCCTTGCATCAATTGCAGAAGAGGTCATCCATACAATCCACGCTGAATCAGAACGTACAAAGTATGATCACTTCCTGGTGGAACTACAACATACCATTGAGAGCACATATATTGATGCTCAGGATTTAGACATTCTCAATGTTGCCACCAGAATTGTTGAAGTTGGATTGGTTATTAATGAGATTGTTGTTGAGACAGCTTCTCTAAAGAAGACCTCAGATGCAGTTACTGTTGAGATAGTACTGGCAGAGGATTTAGAAGGGAAAGACGAAGAGGATGTAGCACCTAGAGGAGGTAAGGGTCCTCTGATAGCTGCTCTGGAACAGGGTCCTGAGGATAGTGAATCCCTTAAATAATGATGAAGATCTTAGAGGGAACAGCCCACCTGGCTCACCATTCCATATAGCACAACCTGCTAATGTTGTAAGAAGATGTATGCTGCAATATGTTGAAGAAGCAGCACAACAACAGGATCATGGTTCGAGTTAAGCTCTGGTCCCGTATATTCAAGATGCAGCTGAACCAGCCAGAGCAGACCCCTTGATTCTTACCGATGCATAGGAGTAATCCCTACGGGGAATTATGGTAGTTGTACAAGGGCTAATTCGGGTGTTGCAAACCCACGAAGTTAACATAGCCAACAATATTCACATGAGCGACATGTCTTATTCCTCGTTAATGGAAAATCTGATAAGAGAGTTATCTAAGCTTTCTTCCAAAATTCAGAATAGGCTCAATGTTGAATGGAATGCACAACATCATAAGCGTAAGAGAATTGAAAGAGCACTTCAGATTACAAGTGAAGCAAGGGACAAGTCTATTGATGGAATCAAAAACACCATTACTGCACAAAATCTCATATTCAACTCTCTACAAGAAATACAACTAAACAAGCTCGTGCGTTTTAAAGCACAAATAACAGAATCTCCAACCTTGAGCTATTTGTTGGTGAAATGAGAACAATCCTTCATCATGTATTTCCTCAATATGTGTCTGCTGAATCAGCATATCCTCAGCATACCCTAGTTGATGATGGCAAAAAGGGGGAAAGCAAGAGAAGATCAGATAAGAAGATGGATGTTGCAGTACAAGAAGTCATGAAGGACTTAGATGAAGAAGAAGAGGATGAGGAACCCTTGGCCAGAAAGAAGAGAAGAAGATCGACTCTGGACATGGCCAAAGTCCTCAATCCAAAAGAAGAAAGGATGACAAGGATGAAGAAGGTGTGGTGCTGGGGTTGTTGTATCCAAAGCAGTAAGTAGCACTGCATCTTAACAAACAAAAAGAACATAAGCTACACTAGCTCAGAGAATGAGAAATAGGTGGCAGCAGCAGCAAAGCAATCAACAATAGCAGCAACAACCTATTCAGAAGAGCAAACCGTTAAGTGTAGCTGCTGTCAGAAGACTCGACGAAGAAAGATGGAGGCAGCTGAAAAAAGCTGAAGAGAAGAGAATAATGGATTGGGAAGATTGGATGTCAAGGCTAGGTGTGATTAGAGAAAAGAAATCAGAGCTTGCTAAGAAAGTTGATGAAGCTCTATATGCATATCCATCTCAAGATATTCCTTGTTTTGATCCAGATCATAGTTCTGCTGAAATATTTGTTCTACTGGATCAAAGGCCTCTGAAAGAAAGTACTGCTTGGGACTTGAAGATTTTCGACAAGGTGATTCTGCCAAGGAACAGAAATCCTACATTTGAAGATATAACCATCTATAAAAGGTCAGAATACCTAAGGTATTTCAGACACCTGTGTCAGCTGAATTGTTTCGCAAGAGATGTTATATGTCTTGTAGCTTTAGAGAAATATGAACAACTTGCAAGAGATGGAGAGCTGGAAAATCAGAATGAGCTGATAAAGAAAATCAAGCAAGGAGCGCAGATATCATTCTGTGAAGATTTTTGGCTCCGATGGATTCAGATTCTTGACATGAAGAAGAAGCTTGAAGAGACTTATAAAGAGTCTATTATCAATAGGTGGAAGGGCACAAAGTTTGAGAAGAGGAAGCTGCCAGAAAATGATTCAACAAGAAGAAAGCTCTTTGGAAGAATGCAATTATGAAGGACAGAACAACTTACTGCTTTCATCTGTAAGATCCATCTGTAAGCTACTTCTTGTAACTTGAAATTTTCATTTATGTTATACATGAGTTACTGACACTAGAGCACATTCACTCTATGCGCACCTCAATTCTTTATAGGACAACATGCTAGATATATTTGTTTATAAACATGAGCTATGAAATAAGGATGCTAGGTCACTCAAATCATTGTATGAAAAACTAAAGTATCTATAATGAATGAAAATATATGTTGCATGACACTCTGGATTTTTGCAATGAACGTATTATGTAAAGATTTTGTCATCATAAAAAAGGGGGAAATTGTTAGGATATTTATGTTTAAATTTTGATGAGACAGAACAGTGATGTAATAGGAATTTAAAGTACCCCATTTTTCCATGCTATTTATATGGAAACTTAGTTTTTCTTAAGTGTCAAAGATCTGAGTTGAAGAATGAAGTATCTCGGAATTCAGCAAGATGGAAATTATTGATAGCAGTTAGATTTAGCAATGAAATCTCACCAGATACTGCATATAATAATCAAAAGTTTGAGCAAGCAGCAATTCAGCAAGCAGTAAGGAAAACTGAGAGTTCACTGCAGACGCGTAACAGAAAGTAGATGCAGAATAAAAAACAAATGTAAAACAGAAAGTAGGCGCAGAACAGAAAGATGGCGCAATATTCAAAACATGAAACAGGAATAGACAACACACGCTTTCATGTGATATGAGGAAGATCACTGATATACGGGGATTCATCTTGTCAAAAATAGCTAGCAGAAATAAGTGATCAAGTTGTACAAAAAACTAGTGTCTCACTAACACGTGGGTCGATAACCTGCAACAAACCTGAAGCTGAGGACAACCATAATTAATGATCTGCTGAAAAAGACAAGGAGCTCATCCCCAGTTTTTCAGAAATATTTAATGCAAGATCAAGAATGATCAAGGGAATTCAAATTCAAATAAAGTGTGTCTCTCATCAACGGGCACATTTCCTACAACTATATATAGAGGAAAAGTTGATTGGAGAAACTACTGAATTACTAATTCTAAAATCTTCTCTCGCAAGAGCAATCTCTCAAGTCTCTCTCTAAATATTTAGTCACTCAACCTCTTTGTGAAGCAGCCAAGCCTTCGAGTTTTTCAAGAGCTCCAGAATCATCAAGGCTGTTTCAAGGCACCGATTGAAGACCACTTATTAACCTCTGTGTTGTGTGCTTAGGTTGTTTAGTGGTGTCCTCAGTTGGAAGGATTTAGATCCTCGTTGAGTGTTTGTCTTAAGTCTGTTAAGGCATTAACTCTATGTAAGTTGATAGGATCCTATGTGGATCAACCTAAGGATTCATGTAATCTTTGTGTAAACAGAATCCTTGTAGGTGAAAGCTTGTTTAGGTTGTAGATTGTTAAGACGAGTTTTGTAATCCGATCTAACCTAACGAAGTTCCTCCTCGCAGTTGGAGTAGAGTGGAAGTAGAAGGGTTATACCACCTTCAAACCACTATAAACCGTTTGTGTTTGTTTCTTGTTTTTATCATATCTGTCTGTGTTGCATCATGTATTTGTCCATACTACATGTAAAAATTTTGAGAAAGACATATTTCAAAAGAAAATGTTTTCCAAAAGAAACTCTATATGTTATTTTCCGCTACATTTGAAGAACTCTGAATCAGTAAGCTGATTAAGTTTATCGCCCAGCTTACTATTTGGCATTGACTGTTGTATTCTGATTTAGAATATAGCGGCGATAGTTCACAAAGTTTTGAAAAAGAAAAATTGATAGAGGTTCATTCACCCCCTAAACCTCTAAATCGCTTGGGACTAACAAATTTAACATCACCAAAGAAGTTCGGTTCTGAAACACCAAGTGTTGAATTATTTTAGTTGAATTTTGAAATTGTATTTCCTGAATAATATTAAGTTATGAAATCGATGTTCTTATATTTTATATTTTCTGACTATGTATATTTATATTCTTAACCAATTTTATTACATTTATATTTCTAAGTATCTAATAGAAATTATCTTAAAGGTATTTATGTAATACCTGAAAGGGACTTATGTAGTACCTTTAAGGTAAATATGTAATACCTGAAAAGTAAGTATTCAATACCTTAAAATGTAAGTATGTAATACCATATATGTAAATATGTAATATCTTAAACGTATTAGTGTAGTACCTTAAAGACGCATAATCATTAATACTTATATTTTTAACCTGTTTTGATATATTTATATTTGAAAGTATCTGATACCATAAAGATAAATATTTGAAAGGGACTTATGTAATACTTTTATCGTAAATATGTAATATCTTATAGTGTAATCATTAATACCTCAAAATTTTAATATGTATAATTTTTATGTATATATGTAGTACCTTAAATGTATGTATATAATACCTTAAAGGTATTTATGTGATACCGTGAAGGTGCATGCATAATACCGTTTAATATTACCTCTGATTACATTCAATTAATACATTCATGTATCACCTGTAACAAAAACACCTTTGCATATTTAATTATTTGATTGATCATCTGCATTGTAATACCTTTATAGTAAGTATATAATATCTTATAGCATAATCATTAATATTTATGCCAACAAAAGATGCTATTAAAAATATGTGATACTTTAAAGGTATCTATGTAATACCTTGAAGGTAAGTATGTAATATCTTATATTAAATCTATAATCAGATATGCATGTTTGCATTCAAGTACTAACTTCCAATAATAACCTGTATAAAAAACAATAATATTTGATTTGTATAATTATTTATTTATTTACTCTAATATTAAGAGACAAAATAGATACCTTAAACAATTTCATCTAATAGTTTTCATTACTGAATAATACCTGTAAAAGAAACAATTTTATATTGTTTTCAACTCAATTACCAAACATTAAAATTAAAATTATTGTTGTAACCAAATTCCTAAACACTATAAAATAGAAAAAAACATTATTTCAATTCCATCACTTTCTCGATCTTTTCGTCCATGGCTTGTATGACTTTTGAATTACCATTCATTTCTTCTTGAAATCTGTAGTCTTATATGATGCTTCCTTTTTCTTGGCTTATACTATCTTCTCTTTAACCTCAGGCTTGCTTTGATAAAAATTGAATACTTTTTGCAACTCAATTTCCTTCATTTCATTCTTCCGTGACAACACAATTGTTGCACAAATTTCAACTCTAAGCACTCATCTTATTGCAGCCTGACAAAAGTAAAATCACTGTAAACCACAACATGATGTTGAAAAATTTATTAAACCATAACAGATACATTTAAGATATACATGTGATACCTAAAAGGCACTCAACTGATACCTGAAAGATATTCAATAAATACCTTTAAAATATACATGTGGTACCTGAAAGATACACAACTAATACCTGAAGGGTATTCAAAAGATATCTTTAAGGTATACCGTTAAAACTATTCAATTAATATATTTTTATATATCTATCAAAATACCTGAACAATATAACAATCCACTTCAATAACTAAAAAATACTTATACAAAAATACCTATTCACATCCATGGTAGTCTTTTTCTTTGATTTCTCCTCCAAAACATTCTTCTTACTCACTTTCTTATGACTAAAAAATAAAATACAATATACATAAGTAATAACTATCAAAATATATAAGTAACATCTTTACATATGCAAATAATACATTTAAAGTATTCATATGATAATTTAAAAGTAATGCATGTGTTACATTTCAAATAAGCATATGATATCTTAAGTGAATATCTCATGTGATATCTTAAACACCTAAACAACAAAAGCAAAACTAAATAGTATAAAAAATATTAAACATTTAACATATAAGAGTACAGTCACATAAACAGAAACAACCAGTTTTTCCTTTTGCATAAAAAAAACATAATCATAACAAATAATTTTTAATACATTTAAGATAACACATGTGACACCTAAACAGTACAAGACAAATATCTATCAATTGCAACAACCACCTTTCCCTTCCAACTTCTTCTTCATAGCAAGTTATTTTTGCAAATTTACCAGAATTTCATCCATAAATCTTTTATACACAGTGTTGGTCCCAAGTGGTCTAAGGTTCAAAGGGGGGTGAATGAACCTCTATCAATTTAAAAAATAAATTTTGTATAACAGGTTCCTGATTCACTGAGGAATGTTGTAACCTGTCTCGAATCAGTAACCTGGCCAAAGGCTGATTCAGGTTCCTGACTCAGTATCAGATTGCAGCGGAATGAACTTAGATAGAGTTTCTATTTTGCAAACATGTTTCCTTTTCAAATATGATTTTAGGAAAGTCTTTTCACAGGATGCTTATGATGTATGCAGCAGGATAGATATGCAGTAAGTAAAGTGCATCATACAAAATAAGTAAATCAAAGCAGGTTATGGTTTATAGTGGTTCGAATGTGGTGTAAGTCTTCTACGTCCACTCTACTCATTTCCAAATGAGGAACTTCGTTAGGTCAGTTTGAATTACAAGCCCAACTTTACAAACATCTTCCTAACAAGCTATACCTACAGACTCCTAGATTCTTAGGTCACAAACCCACACAGGGTACACAATCCCACATGGGGTACACAATCCCACACAGGGCAAGTAGCCAATTTCTAGACTATACACTTAGCAAGGATACAATCCTCTCAACTAAGTACACCTAAAACAACCTAGCGCACACAGCACAATGGTTAAAAAATAAAAGGTTTCTTCAACTGTTGCGGTGAAGTCAGTCTTGAGCATGGAAGCTTGAATTCTTGAAATGTAGACTGCTTCTTGAAGGTTGAGTGGTTGAGCAAAGGAAAGCTTAGAATAAGCTTTGGAGTATTTCTGATTTTCCACTTGGCTATGCTCGACATTGTTCTCAGTCACTCATACCTCCTATTTATAAAGATAGGAAAAGTATCCATTGAAGAGAGACACTTTTCCATTTTGAATTGAAGCTTGATCTCCGAAGATCTTTCTTTGTGGCCGCATTAAATGCTTCTAAGTTGTTCCTGACATGTGCAATTAATGCGCCCACCATCTTTGACTTTTCATGCAACGGGTAGCTACTCTAGTTGATAGAAGATAGCTTTGCTCTTCTTTGAGTTGCATGGTCTTCCTCGTGCTAAGATGAAGGTAGCACTTATCTTCCTGCAATAGATTTGTTGGCTACTTCCTATCATTTCCTCTTTTTGGTGTAGCTTCTTTCTGTTAGTTGTTTCCTGACTGCTGCTTCCTGCACGCTTGCTACTCCATCCAACTTTCTGTTCATTGCTTGCTGCTACAGTCCTGTTCTCAGCATCCTGCTTGCTGCTTCATTCAGCTTACTGCATGCTTCTTTCTTCAGCTTTCATGCATGTTATTTCCTACAGCTTGATGTCTCCTTCTTATAGCATCCTATCTGCTCCAAATGCAGATACTCCCTTCAGCTTGCTGTTTCCTACAGCTTGCTGACTCTTAGAAGATGTAATCCTATTTCTTCTAAGGTTGGTTTTCCTTACTACTTGGAAAACCATTACATGATCTCTTATAGATTCATGTATACAAGATGAAAACTTAGGTATTCATATCCTAATCAAACTGTTCTTTTTCTTATTACTCATACTGTTTTGTCTTATCACGATAACTACTGAAATATCCCAACACACAGTCTTTGCATTATCCCCTTCCAGCAACATTCCTTGTATCAATTATCTTCCTCAAAATTTCTACATCTATCTACTTCACCCAAATCAAAATTAGAAGTATAATGCAGGCATCATACAACTTGGTATTAAAAAAATAGAATAACTTGCATTACTTCCAATTGATATTAATATATTTTTTCCTTTTAACATAAAATACACATGAAAGACTATTTTGAGAGCATAAAAATACATCACTCAAATTAATAGTTGAAAGAAGAATAACTACAACCAAATTAATTGAAAGTATGAAGAAATCATCAAAATACTATGAAAAAGACGAGAATAAGAAGAAAGGAATTGATAGAAGAACACATCCACTTGATAAAAGAATGGAGGAGATCTGTGAAAGAAAAAAAAGATAGCAGATGAGATCTGTGAAGATTTGGAGGAGATATGTGAAGATGGGAGAGAAAACCAACAGATGAGATCTGTGAAGATTGAGGGAGAAGAGCGCTGCTAAGAATTGGAGATTTGTGAAGATGGAGAAGAAAATTGTGTCTCTCTCAATTCCCTTATTTTGTGTATGAAGATGAGGAATGAAAATATTAAAAAAAAAAACCTATATATAGTGGGTTCAAACCGTGTTGGGGCACAAAAGTTTTTGCCTAAGAACATAATTTTTTATAATAACATACTTTAATTAAAATATTAAATTTATAATATTTTTTTATATATTCTTATAATATATCATTGAAAAACTCTTTAAATATATATTAATATAAAACTAATTTTAGTCTAAGATTCCAAGTGTTCTAGATTATAAAAGCCAAATAATCAAAACATATAATTTTTTTAAGAAGAGTTTGAAATGTAAAGGTCTATTGCCTTTTATAATCAAATAAAAAAAATTGAAGTACGCTACTATTCTTAATAAAAAGTATTCTTTAATTAGGATTCTAATTTAATTTAATTTGATTTAATTATGTAGAAGGGTTAAAATTAACATTATGAAAAATGGACGAAACATCCAAATTTATATAGTGTAAAATAAAATAGATATATGAGAAAGAAATTTTATATGCTTGATAATTGATAATATAATACACAAAATGAAATAAAGGACTGTGATTGATAAATTAAAATACACAAAAACTTATATACACATTGTGCATGGATCTGTAGTTCTGACCCGGCCTGTCACGCGCCTACACGCGCCTCTAGGTCGCGAACAAAATCCGCCCAAACATGCTCCCTAGTGTCTGACCTTTATGTTATGTTAAACATACTTTTTAGTAGTGTTAGACATACCTTTTAGTTATGTTAGACATACATTTTATGTTATGTTAACTATACTTTTTAGTTGTGTTAGATAGACCTTTTAGTTATGTTAGTCATACATTTAGAGTTTTGTTAAGTATATTTTTTTAGTAATGTTAGGCATACTTTTTAGTTATGTTAGACATACGTTTTGTAAGGTTAGCTGTACATTAGCATTTTTTTAAACTAACATATTAATACATTTCATACCTTTTAGTTATATTAGGCATACATTTTATGTTATGTTAACTATACTTTTTAGTTGTGTTAGATAGACCTTTTAGTTATGTTAGTCATACATTTAGAGTTTTGTTAAGTATAATTTTTTAGTAATGTTAGGCATATCTTTTAGTTATGTTAGACATACCTTTTGTAAAGTTAGTTGTACATTATCATTTTTTTAAACTAACATATTAATACATTTCATACCTTTTAGTTATATTAGGCATACCTTTAGTTATGTTAGTCATACCTTTTAATTATATTAGTTGTACCTTTATATATATTACAAAAATGTATGTTTATGTTGATATAAATGTATAAATAATCTCATATAAATGTATAAATAATCTCATATAAATGTAAATATCTACAACTTGTGCCAAATTAAGGTTTATTGTGTCGAAATTAGGGTTTAGGGTTAAAGTATGAAATCTGGAAATAAGTGTATCACTAATATAATATAAATGTATGACTAATATAATATAAGGTATGTCTAACACAACATAAAGGTCAGGGCCAAAAAAAAATACACAAAAAAAGAAGAAGAAAATGCACGAATTCGCGTCAGATTCAGTTTGATCCGATCCAAGTTCATGGATCTAAGATCCATGTACTAGTTGCATACCAGTCCAACTCATTAAAATATACAGTGAGTAAATATAACTCAATAAACAATATCATTGACTCGCAGTAAGTTAAGTAACTTATGTTGTCTTGATATTCCATCTCGATGTTCAAAAATAATAAAAAAGAAAATTTTTTATTTATACCAACCCAAATTTTTTATTGTTTATTTATTTTAATACTCGTTTTCTAACTATACATTTTGTTTGTACATGTGAAGTATTATAGGAGGGAGAATTTGAAAGAGAAATATATCTTCAGTAATTACATTTAAAAAAAAAGTAATTCATGTAGCACAAAATTTTATATATAACTTCACAAATATATAATATAAAACAGAACTCTTACCAACAATTCAATCAATTTTTTATTTTATTAGTTATAAATTATGAATTGATCTCACAGAGCCATATTATATATATTATATTTTTACTTGTACAAAATATTATAATGATGAAAGTAAAATAAAATAACAAGTTTGTTTTAGAACACGTGAAGGGCGGCTGAGGTATATATATATATTATATGTTTACTTGTACAAAATATTAATATTATAATGATGAAAGTAAATAAAATAACAAGTTTGTTTTAGAACACGTGAAGGGCGGCTGAGGGTGGGTGGAATGTGCAAACTTTATCCAAAGTAGAGATGAAAAAGTAGACTGCAAATCAATAAAGCATCACATTATTAATTAATGAGAAGAGACTTTGGACATTACCATGAGGACATAAAATAAAACAATCCCACTTGTCTTTATTAATGTGTCTATATATATTATGTTTTAGACAACACAATAAAACTAATTTTAGTTCAAGATCAATGATCACACATGAACTACTTGCCATAATATACATCACTTCACCGATTTTTAACAAAAGTTCCATTTTTAGGTTTAACTAACACAAACTTTAAATACTTCAATATATATTCGAAAATATCGAAAAATTAAGATAAATTGTACAAGCCTCCACTAGATATGGCCATCACTATATATTACAAGGAAGTCCACTTCATGATGAGACACATATCTAACTAAAAAGTAGGAAGCATCCAAGTATTAAACCTTGTAAACATCAACCAAAATAGTACAATAGATAAAGGCAATGAAACAGAGGAACTAACTTCTTCAGTCAACAAAATACAGCCAGATTAAAAATATCACAATAGACATTTCAACCTCAGCTTAAGGTTGTACATCAAAACCACATAACAGAACAAGAAACTGCAATTTGAACTAGAGTTATATATTTAAAATATATATTACATTGCATCTACATAAAGTCTATCTATTGGCATATCATGGTAAAATGTCTAGAGGGGATATGTTGTAAGCATCCTCTGTTTATTACAAGACATCCAAATGCAGCATTCTTAGTACCAAATTGTAACATCTTGCTTTGGTAGGCTATTATCCCTTGGAATACCGGAGAAGCCTTCGTTGTAGTCGTTTGAGGACATGTTAAACGGGGAGGTGAACATCGAGGGGTAATTCTCAGCAATGTTGGAGGTGAAAGACGAGTTTATGACCTTGGAATGGTCGAACCTATCCGATGAACGATATAGAGGGGTATTATCAGGTTCTTGATACATGTTACCCTCCAACCCTAGCACTTGACTATGAAGATAGCCTTCTCGTTGGCTTTGGATCGTAAGAGGCTGTTCTTTTGTAGCATTCAAGCATTTGTTTCCTTGAACGTTTGTATCGTAAAATGACATAAGGTTGTTGATCATCCTCTGCCCGTCTTCCGGCACTCCGAGTCCCGAAAGATCGAACGGCTTGACTTCATTCATATTGAAGTTCGAAACCCCAAAATCGGGTGATTGCTTGCAAGGGCAAGAAAGCTGATGATTGTCTCTTGAAATTCTATCGCCAAAGCCGTAGCGAAGCTGGCTATGCGGGCACTGAAGAAACTCACATGTGTATATCTGTTGATCCATCATCTCGTTCCCGAGTTTTCTTTTCTTGGAGAAGTCTATGTTACTCATCATTTCATCCTTGATATTGAACAAAGCAAGGGGACTCGGCTTTTGCTCTTGGACACCAAAGTTAGACTCCTCATCAGCCCCTTCAACATCGTACTCACTGCTATCATTCATAACGAATGAGCCACTGCCACCCGACGAGACAGGCGGGCACCGATCGGGGTAAAGCTCCCGTGCTAGGGTTTCCTCCTGGTTGATGATAGCCAGCCAGGTGGCGCTCTCCTTGGCCGTCATTTTGTCCTGCAAGCACTTTGATTGCCTCACAAGTTTCCTAATCTTGGCAATATCCGGCGACATATGCTTGATAACGGCCGTTAAAACACCGACCTTCCACGCCTTTTTAAGATCATGAGGCTTCTTATAAGGAGGAGGACCTCCTTGATCCTTGTTCAAACCTAACTGATGCCACCATTCTTCTTTCCCACTAGGCCACCACGGCGGTGGAACACCTTTCTCTAACGGGAACCGCCGCTGCGGAGGATCACAGTGCTGCATCAGAGCAGATAACAGAGAGCCAAGAGTTGTGTCTTGAAGCTCCTGCAAGGTGTGTGGGGTTGGCCCGATTGGGGTGCACCCCTCGTTTTTTCCGGGGATTCTGTTATCCGCTTGGTACTTCGCTATGGCGGCAGGCCCATTACGGTCGAACCGAACCTTTTCCTTCCACCACTCACGGAGATTGTCCGATGCACCGCCCACGGGCTTGCCTTTCTCGGGGATGATTCCGTAGACGAAACCTTGAGCTTTGCAAACTTCCATCATCTTCAACATGTACTTCAGGATCCCGTCTTGTGCCCTCGACATCTTCTTCCTCCTCGCCTGCTCTTGTGATTGTCGTTGCTTGGCGGAATCGACGCCTTCTTCTTTCCCCTTACTCATTTCTTTCAGCTTTTTGAGACGCATCTTGTCCCTCCACATCCGCCTCTCGAGTTCATCCACATCCATCTCCTCGTCGGTGTAATCATCCTCCACCACCAGCTCCGCCTCCTCCTCCGCCACGGCCCCACCAGGCTGCTTGCCACACACATCTACTTCCTTCATAGGAAGAGAGGGGAAGAAATCAATGTCACCACAAAACCCCATCTCATCAAACATCATCATCTTTTCACCCCAAAATAATTTGGTTCAACTTGAAGCTTCAAAACTAAGATATGCTCAAGTCAACGACCTGAAAAATCGAAATCAAGAAAATCTCACTAAGATTGCTGAATCAGAAGAACCCTCTAAACAAGTAAGTAAACAAATCATATGAGGAATAATTAAATTGCAAATATTCATCCTAAGATATGTGATATAATTAAAGCCAAGTTGAAGATAAACATATGACAGCAAGCACATGAACTTTAAGCAAAAAGTTGGGAAGAAAAAGGAAGCTTTTAGTTAAAGTTGATGGATCATCACTTCTAACAAGCTTTCATCATAAGAAAACTCAGATCTCATCAGATTACATTGATAGTCAAACAAAATCTAAAATCAGATTACACAGTAAATTAGGCAGAAGAGATTATCAAAGCAAATGAATTATTGCATCTAAAACTACCAAAACTATATTTAACAACAATTGACATATAATATTAATTTATACTCGAACTGCTAATAATTCAATTATTGACTGGATCCACCATATGTTCACAAACATTCAAGTAAGAAAAAAAAATTACACAAAAACGAAATATTTTTATCGAAATACTATGAATTGTGTAACCATTAATCAAGCAGAAAAACTCGTACAAAATCCCTGATATCCCTTTTTCTCCACCTTCCAGAAAACAATCAAAGACTCAATCTTTAACTCAAAGTGAAGAAAATAGCTTGAAAAAAAAATAAAATCAAGAAACAAGAAGACAAAAACAAAGAAGCAGCAGAAGATCAGGAAAAGTAGAAGTTTTCTTTCTTCTTTGTAATACCTCAAGAGTATTCCTCTGAAGTCTTTCTTCTAACCCTCTTTCTCTGCTGCAGAAAACCAAAGACCCTATAAAGAAAGAGAGAGAGAGAGAGAGAGAGAGAGAGAGGGGAGGCAACCAGAGGAAGAAAATGATGGCAGATTTTTGTCGTATGTGCTATTTTACTTTAGTTTATATATTAAAATGTAAAAAAATGAAGAGAAATAAAGAGGTGGTGCTACACTGCTTCATCATATATGATATAGGGAGGTGAACTGTCGTCATTGATTTGGTAAAAGCAATGACAGAGAAAATGAATTAATGTGTGTGAAAATATTAAAGAGATTTATTTATTTGGAATAATTAAAAGGATGAATTAAATGTGGGGACTTGAGAAAGGCAAAAATGGTCAGATTCACAGCAGCCCTTTCTATATGGGATTGGGATGAGCGGATTTATTTTGGGAGTTTGAATTTTGCCACTTTTATCAACCACTTTATTACGAGTTATAAATGTTATAAATTTCTTTTTTCTTTTCTTGTAACGGTTATTAATACTGAAAAATGAAAGTAATAGTTAATGTATTTAGAAAAAATATGCATTAAAACAATGTTACTGCATAGAATGTTTGATGACTTTATGTAGGGCAGTTCTACATGAGTGCAATTCCTGTGAAGCCATTTGAATAATGTATGATTCAGAAAATATGGAATAACATATCATGAAATTATATTTTTGAGATGGTTTCATGTAAGTTTTATATAAATAGGTAGTGTAAACTAGAGTTCTATATTTTGATTTTTTATTTAATGAGTTGGGAAGTGTTGAAGAGAGGAAGACAAAAAAAAAAAAAACAGGTTTTTCTTTTTTTGGTTATAATTATGAAACTCATGTGTTAGGCTCATGTAGTTTATTTTTTTTGTTAATTAGGTTCAGTACTTGAGAAATTAAGTCTGTGCATTTTAACTTTATTCTAAATTACGTCTATGTACTTCTATTTTAAAAAAAATTAAGGTTCTGTTTCGATAGAGTGCTTTGAAATTTCAGATTTGAAATGAATAAATTTTAAATCTACTTAAATTAATGTGAAATTAAAATCCATCAAAATGAATTAACAATTAGTTTAAAATAAAAGTAATGAATTTCAAATTCATATTTATCCAAACACCATAGATGAATTTGCTATCATGAATTTCAAATCTCTCATAAAATCAATGTATCCAAATGGACCTTAACGAATAATATACTTTCACGTTGTTCTAAAATTAGAGACATTCTCTCTAATATATGTATATGATTCAATATAAGTTGAGATTGTAAATACATATAATTTTTTACAGATAAGAGTATATGAACCTAATTTAAAATAAAATAAAAGTATAAAGACCAGATTCAACAAAATATAAATTACAATAACTCAAGTCTTCTCAAATGCAAATACGGAAATCCAGTTTATTTATTAGAAAAATAAATATACAAGCACCAAAATATACTTTTTTTTCCGTCATCATTTTAAATCAAAAGTTCAATACAAACTAAGAGATTAATCAACATTAATTGAAGCTCTCTGTTTCAAGAAAAAAAAAAAAGAATTACTCAAGCTCTTAGTACACAATATAAGTATATATCATGTCCGCTGATTAGGGTTGATATTATATATATATATATATATATATATATATATATATATATATATATATATATATACTACTATTAGCATATAGATGATACTAATTTTTTAGGCCTTATTCATCACTTTTTAAAAAAAATATATATATATATATATATTAATACATTTATATATATATATATATATTTATTACACTATATAAGTATGAAAGTTTCGTGCATTTTTCATAATGCCAATTTTAACCCTCCAACATAATTAAATCAAATCAAATTAAATTAGAGTCCTAATGAAAGAAAACTCTTTATTAGGGATAGTAACGTAATTTAATATTTATTTTATTTTTCTATTTGATTATAAAACACAAGAGTCCTTTATATTTCAAACTCTTCTTAAAAAAAATACATGTTTTGATTATTTTTATTTTGTAATCTTGAACATTTTGAATCTTAAACTAAAATTAGTCTTATATTAATATGTATTTAAAGAGCTTTTCAATGATATATTATAAGCATATTTTTGAATAATATTAATTTATACGAAAATTAATATACATCCAATTCTTTAAAATTCAATGACAAATTTAATTTAATTTGATTTAATATGAAGGTGACATCAATAATTGAAAGGATTTAGTTGAGAATTGAAATATTGAATTGAAAGATATAATGGATTATTAAAAGAAATAAAAAAGATTTAGTTTATATATGAAATCGAAGACATAGGGAATTCTTATCGGTTACAGAAAGTGATATTAAAAAATTTGTCTCTTTTATATTTCATATAAACAATTAGGTTGAAATAGATTTTTATTTATTTATTTAAAATAATTGACAACAACAGTGGTGATTGTTTTCTATGTTGGTTATAATTGATTACATGATTAATATTAAGACCTTTTTTATGATATTCAGAAAGTATATATATTTGTCTAATCTTAATGTTGCCATTTATAATCAAACCAAGTAAAATGATGTATCAGAAGACATATTTTTTCAGCTATTTACATGAGTGTATCAATTAGAGTGCCACCAAAGATAAAATCGAATAAAAAAACATTTTAAAAGAGGAGTGAGAATGAGCAATGATCAAAGGAAACAAAAATCGATAAAGTAGATGAGTTCTTTTTGTAGGTTGTATGATTATTTTAGAGAGTAATTGTATGAATGGATTTTGTAGGTTTTAAATAAAAAATTTCATTTTTTTAAGGAGGTCATTTTTTAAATATTGGATGGTGGAGATAAATAATGGAGTTGTAATCAAAACTTCCATTAACAAATTTTTGACTTAATTATGAAACCAATTTATTATAACTCTAATTTAAAATCCTAACTAATGCTTAATAAATTAAAGTCCTAATTAAAAAAAAATTCTCCATATCTAATTTAATTAGAATTTCATTAGGACTTTAATTTAGAGTCCTAATGAAGGAAAACTTTTTATATCTAATTGCATTAGAAGTTTATTAGGATTCTAATTTAATATGAACACATTATATATATATGACATATTTGTATTACTTATACAACAACATAACAAGTACCATTGGCAAGAACACGATCATATTACGATTATCTCATCAAGGTTTTCATCATTGATAATAGTGGTTTGTCTTCAAATTTTAATAAAGAAAAAGTTTAGATATTAAAAATACTCGAAATTAAGTATTATCGTCAGGGTGCAACTTAATCATGATAAATATCTAAGTAAAACACTTGAAAAGATCACAGCTTGAAATTATTTTAACCAAACTCACAATTTCTCTATGGTATAAAGTTGAAAATTTTCAATTTTGGCTATACTATAACTTAGATATGCATGAACTTTATTTTAAAAAGATTTATAAACATAACGAAAACTTATTTCTAAAATTTTTTAGTAACTCCTTTTTTTTTAAATGTAGTCAAAGAAGAGTGGTGATGTCTAGACGAGTGGAATTGATACCGATCCTAAAATTGATGACATTCGTAAGATCTTTTTATTATCTTCATTTATTATTATTTGAATGATTGTATGTTTGAACATTCGACACCAAATATATATGGCGTAAAAAACTTGCTGGACAAAAGAGAAGATATGTAAATCTTAATGATGCTAAGAAAGAAAACTATGTAGAAAATGATTTGCAGAATCGTGAAAAGACACAAGCAACATGTAATTTACAGGTTCAAGCAAATCTAAGTAGAGACAAGCAACATGTAATTTACGAGTTCAAGCAAATCTAAGTAACTTTGAAGGTATATTTTTTTAATATTCTTTAAACTTTGAATTGAAATACATTTTTCATATAAAATTGAAAATTATATATTAATATATTTATCTAATTATGAATTTTAATGTTTAGGGGAACATAAACTAAAAAAAATGACAAGTTACATTCACTGTGGAGCAACAAGATTTGAGTATGAGTCTCCCATGTTTTTTTGTGATAATGGAAAAGTTAAACTTGCAGCTTCATAAGTTTCAGAGAAATTGTATGAACTATATACACTTCTCAATCGGAAGAATCTATTGATTTTCGAAAAAATATATTTTCATACAATTTCATATTCTCATTCACTTCATTTGGAGTGAAATTAGATAAAGAGCTTGCTTCAACACGACGAGGAGTTTTCACTTTTCGAGTATAATGAATGATTTATCACAATCTCCCAAGTTTGAGTTTTAATTGGAAACAAACCAGCTAATTTTCAATTATATATTTTTGATATTGAAAATGAAATTGCGAATAAAATGTGCCTTAATTCACATTTATCAGAAGGAATTGTACAGAAGCTCACTGAAATACTAGAGGAAAATCCATGTGCCAAAATCTTTAGAAGACTAACAGAGTATTCTTCTCTAGATGATGTGCAACTTTGTATCTCAAAAGATGTGAGATTAGATCAGCGAGTTTATAATGCTCCGACAGCAGATCAAGTTGCAGTTGTTTGGATTGAGGGAAATAATGATAATGTAGGGTTTGAACGAGATATTATTGTTAGTGTTCATGTAGCGCCCCGGATCAAAATGAGCATAATTGAATAATTAAATATTTGAACCCTGACTTAATAATTATGTGCGTATATTTTGACTGTTTAATTTAATACGTGTGTTTCAGATACATGGTTAACACCGGTTTTAAATGGGTATATTTTTCATGACATGGAACCTAGAATACAATTTTACCAAGAGATTCGTATCAGAAATACGAGAAAATAGAAACAAACTAGGGGTCAATCGGAGACCCGTAGCTCGATTGACGAAGGAAATGGTAAAATTTTGATAAAAGGTAAAAATAAAAATAATATTTTAATGAAAGGTAAATTGAGATATTTTTGGTAAATAGTAACTTTTCAACGGTAAAAAGGTAAATTCCAAAATCTATAAATAGGGGCTCATAATTTTCAAAACTTATACGTTTTCAAAGCCGACGACCCGAGCGACGCTCGCGACGCGAACACGTAAGTTCTCTTTCTTTTTTTTTCCTTTACGTTTTTAATTTCCGCCGTCGCCGGAGCGCCGCCGGAGCGCCACCGCCGGAGCCGGCCAGTAGTGGTGCTGGTGGTGATGTGCCGGGCGTCGAGTGCGCGTCGGGTCGGGCGTCGGGTGCGCGCCGGGTTGTGCGTCGGGGTGTGCGTCGGGGTGTGCGCCGGGTGTCGGGTGCCGGGTGTGCGCCGGGTGCCGGGAGACGGGTGCGCGCGCGGGCGCGAGCGCGGGCGACGGGGACCGGGTGGCTGAGGAAACTCGGCAGCTGTCGGGTGATGCGCGAGCTGTCGGGTTCGTTTTCGCCCGACGCCGGGTGCTCGTGTGCCCGACGCACATGACGCCGTATTTTCAATCTGAACCCTGTTATTTTCACCACACAGCTACATCGAGTCATTTTTGGCGAGATGTCGTTGATCGAGGGTCGTGGGCCCGGTCAAAAGTCAACCCTTTGACCGAAATTACCATTTTACCCCTAAAACCTAAAATACACCGTTTGAGCTCGTTTTAACTCTGATCGAGCTCATTCTTTTTGCGTTACGATCCTAATTTCATTGCCTATCATCTCAGCTGTTGGGATTGGTCTCCAAAATACCATCCTTTAGATCGTTCGATCCGTCGTATCGTTAACGAACGTTTTTCCCGCCGGAAACCTTTACAACTTTAATTATACGTCATTAAGGATCTAAGAAACGATATAACTTATGTAGGCTACTTGTTGGACTAAGCTTGGAAGTATTGGGTTGTTGGACGTACTATTCTGTCTACTCACGCGGTAACCACTATATGAGGTGGGAGTAATTTCTATCTCTTTATCTGTTTACAGCTTTCCCTACTTAATGCATGATTGGCGGAATACTAAATGTTGTGATTATATGCTATGTTTATGTGTCATGTTATACTGTGAAAGGACGTGGGTCCACATACATTCTTAAGTAGGGTCGGGTGATTCCCGTACCTGAGATGAGTAGGGTCGGGTGATTCCCGTACCTGAGATATGTAGGGTCGGGTGATTCCCGTACCTGAGATTTGTAGGGGTAAGTCGGGGAATACCCGCACCTGAGGTTGGGTTATGAATTATGTGCTGTGCATTTTACGTGTTGTGACATACTAAGTGCCGATTTGGTATATTCTGTTTCATTTGTCCATCAAATGTTATAAGAGGTGGATTTCATCCCCACGAGTGTATTCCACGCACTCACCCCCTATTCTGTAATTCACGTTACAGGTGATGGCGAGCAGGGTGATCCTTAGAGAGAGGGATGATGGTGCTCTATCCAGGCTGTTGTATTTTAAGTTTGTTGGTTCACAATAGTTAAATAATGATTCTGTAAAACTCGTTTTGTAAAGTACAATCTTGTGTTGATTTTGGGATGATGGATCCTGATGTATTCTTCCGCTGGTATGTTAAATGTTTTATTTCGGCTTAACGTCGGGGATTTGTCTTTTGTAAAATCGTCTCCTTTCTATTTTCAAAAGTTTCTATTTTATTTCATGTACGTCTTTTTCCCCTTCTTTCTTCACGCCCAAAGAGAAAACTCTGATAATTTGTATGAAAGATTTTGGGGCGTGACAGTTCATTTCGGAGACCAATATAGAATAATGCATTATTTTGGATGTTATGACTCTTTACAATACCCTATTCTATTTCCAAGAGGTGAAACAAGACGGCACCAAAATATTCATAAGGTTCATATACAAGAAGATGTGCATGAAAAAGAGAAAGGTACATATTTATGTTATAATATATTTTAAGAACATATATATTTTAACTTTTTTCAAAATTTAATTTTATTGGAATTTTTAATACGTATACAATTGCAGCAAATGTACCAAATGTCATGAATGCTTCTAGACTTACATCAATCTACTCTAGAGGAAATTATCTCCCAACAACAAGAAAGTATGTATTACAACATACGTATTCCTAAAAAATATGATCAAAGAGTTTATGTTCATTCTAATCATTCCAATCAATATTTCTCATAATCAGTTGTGGTAAAAGGAAATGCAAAACGAGTCTCTTGCAGAGAATACAATTGTTATAAGTTACAAATTAGAGATCCAAGACACTCTACTCTATTATTTGGGGGAAGATTGTTACAACAATATGTAGTTGACAATTATATAAAATTGGAGACAACAAGATTACAATTTTTCTGTTTGAACCAAGCAAATTTGAGAACTGCATTCTACCAAGGGATCATGGATAGTGTTTTTAGAGGTGAATTTCATGGTAGTGAAGTTGGATCGAGAATTTTTTTCTTCCTGCATCATTTATTGGTGGCCCAAGGGATATTCGAATGAGATATTTTGATGCATTGACGTTAGTCCAAAGATTTGAAAAACCAGATCTATTTATCACCATTACTTGCAATCTTGATTGGAAAGAAATACAAGAAAATTTGTATGAGGGTCAAAAAGCTCAAGATCGTCCAAATTTAGTTGTGAGAGTTTTTCGAGCAAAATTGCATGACTTGAAAGATCAATTATTTAAGAAAAAAATATTCGGAAAAGTTGCTGCACATGTTCATGTGGTCGAATTTCAGAAAAGGGGACTACCATATGCTCATCTACTTATAATTCTAAAGGGTGAATATAAAATTCATACAACTGACCAGTTTAATAAGTTTGTTGTATGTGCTGAAATTCCTAATGAAGAAACTAATCCTCAGATATATGAATTGGTGAAGAAACACATGTTACATGGAGCGTGTGGCAAAAAAAATCCAAAAAATTCATGTCTGAAGAAAGGTAAGTGCAAATGTCGTTATCCATAAACATTGGAAACTCATTAAAATATTTGTATCAAACTATATTACAATTCATTAGTAATCAAATGCTAATGTTATAAAGTTTTAAGTCATTCTCTGTCTTTATTTTGTTTATATTTCACTGACTTTTAGTGATTCATTTCCACTCTAGACTAACGCCAATGCATCAAAATATCTCCTTCGCATATCCCTTGGGCCACCAATAAATGATGCAGGAAGAAAAATTCTCGATCCAACTTCACTACCATGAAATTCACCTCTAAAAACACTATCCATGATCCCTTGGTAGAATTCAGTTCTCAAATTTGCTTGGTTCAAACGAAAAAATTGTAATCTTGTTGTCTCCAATTTTATATAACTGTCAATTGGATATTGTTGTAACAATCTTCCCGCAAATAATAGAGTAAAGTGTCTTGGATTTCTAATTTGTAACTTATAAAAATGGTATTCTCTGCAAGAGACTCTTTTTGCATTTTCTTTTACGACAACTAATTATGAAAAAATGGTTGAAATGATTAGAATAAACATAAACTCTTTGATCAATTTTTTTAGGAATACGTATGTTGTAGTACATACCTTCTTGTTGAATTGAATAATTAATGGGTGATTCCTTACAATCCATATTTGTTATCCAGATATAACTGTAACATCAATGTTGAGATATGCTCGGGGGTGATGACTATAAAGCACCTTTACAAGTATATTTATAAAGGTTATGATAGAGTGGCAGTTAATCTAACCCAAAATGATGGTGATAATGTGATCAATGAAATCAAACAATTCCAAGATGCAAGATGGGTGTCGGCTCATGAGGCATTATGGAGAATTTTTGAATTCAATTTAAATGAGATATACCCTAAAATTTTCAACTTACACATCTGGAGTAGCAGCCGCATTGATGCCAGGAGAAAGAAAAACACATTCACGATTCAAAATACTAATAAATGCAGATGAAAATAGTAAATGTTGCATTTCCAAACAAAGTGGTGCCGCAGAATTATTGCGTAAAGTAAATTTGATTTTATGGGATGAAGCTCCAATGGAAAAACGATGGGCAATTGAAAATGTGGATACATTACTAAAGGATGTTACTGGAAATGATAAAGATTTTGGTGGAAACGTAATAGTTTTTGGAGGAGATTTTAGACAAGTTTTACCTGTTGTCCTAAGGGCAACAATTTTACAAACAATTTCTACTAGCATGGTCCAATCATATCTATAGCCAAGAATGCAGAAAATACCGTTATCTAAAAGTATGAGAGTTGCAAAAGATCCTAATTTTAGTGAATTCTTGCTACGAATTTGTAACGGAGAGGAACCAATGAGGAAGGAAATATCTCAATTCCAAATGAAATGATCATTGAGTATGATTATGAAGAAGATTCTATACAACGACTCATCAGTACTATTTTCCCAAACTTACAAAAGAATACAGAATCAGCAAAATACATGACAGAGCGAGCCATTATTATCAGCAAAAAATGAGCAAGTTGATAAGTTGAATGATAAGCTGATATCCATATTCTTAGGAGATCCAAAAACTTATTTAAATTATTTGGTAGTTTTTATATTGGACTTTATATCATGTATTCATTCTCAATGTAGAATGTATGTTATTATTTCACTGGAGTTGTGGACAAGGTAGAGAATGAAACAAAAATATGGTACAACGCATGTAAAAAATGCACAACATTGGCACCTAAAGATGACGAAAATACAATATGTAGAAAGTGCAAAGATGACCTAGTGTAAACAACACCGAGGTAAAAAAATTAAAATTATAAATCACAAAATAAAACATGCAATGACATGCAACTATACTTATATAAATTCATTGATTGCAGATACGTAGTTAAACTAAGTGTGATACAAGGTCATCTTGAAGCAACAATGACAATGGTTGGTGACACGACATCAATTTATGTTGGATGCTCAGTAGAAGACTACTTGAAGTCCATTGAGAAGGTAACAATATTTTTTTAGTTAAATGATTTCAAATATATATATATATATATATATATATATCTAACTAAAAAAAGTTGGATGAATTGAATGACTCATATTTATATTGTTATTTGGGCTAACTCCTCTTTAATATACTGCTTAGGACAATAATTGTTGAAGAGACTATTTTTTTGCTTCAATATTGTCTTACTAAAGTGCATGTTAGAGTAAATCGTATAGGATGTGGTTTTAGTGAGGAGAGTAATAGTTTTTTTATTTTGTTGTTTATGGGTTGGGGTTTTTTTTCTCACATACACCTTGCTACTGTCTCTTTATCTCAAGAAATACAAAGGAAAGAGAAGGGAGAGAAAGGTCTTATATGTATGGTCTTCTTTTATTTGTTCTTATGTGCATGCCTATAATTGGATTTTCTTGGTTTCAACAACAAAACCCTATTCAAACTTGAAAAAAATAGTGTGTCGAGAAGAGTTCTTTCTCACATCTCTCTCATACTGTTTGTATGTGCAAATGGATGTTTGTTTCTAGTTATTAAAGCAGATGAAAATGCATTTTTTCAATTATGATTTTATAATACAATCCAAATTTATATATTTTGGTGAGACAATGGAACTCAATATTAATATAAAACAATCCCTTGTACAATTATAAATCATTGCATGTCTAAGAATTTTTATATAGATTGCTAAAATCTATCTTTCTTGTTCTTTTTAAGAAAAAATCATATGTAGAGTTAAAGTACATCTGAATACTACATATGGTTGATCTTACAAGAAGCGAGTGAGATCCGTTTTCTAATTATCCTAAACTACAATACGAAAGTTGAAGGAGGAAGATTGAGTGCAGTAGCCGAAGCAATAGAAAAATTGGAACCCATGGAGATAAGAGATGATAAATTAAAATACAACCATGACAACGATAGTAATACACCACATGCAACAGATGATGAAAACAAGAAAAAACGAAGAATTAGGAAGACAAAAAACAAGGAATGCATCCACGTATCCAGCGATGAGGAGGATCAGACAATCAAAGATTTATTAACCAAATCACGAAGAAAGAAGACTAGGATGATAAAGAAGATCAAACAAGAAAAGATATAGTTAGTGGTCAGATTAGAATTATAATCTTTCGTTTTAAATTTATTATTCTTTTTTATTAGGAATAGTGGAACAAGAATTTTTTAATCAAATATTATTTTTTTAATAAATTATTGTTGTTATGAGACCTATATTAAATTGAAAATACATTAACTTATAATAATCAAATGATAAGTAATTTAAACACACTTCAAAAAAATATTAAACAACAAGTGAAGGGAAAAAACACCACAAAATCAACCAACCAAAAAATGGCTCTCACAAGTTAGTCTCTCCACGTGCAACACACGTGTTCTTAACTAGTATATATATATGTATATATAATTTATATGTTTTCATAGAAAATTACTTAGCTTTTTTTTTCCTAACTGTAATTACTTTATACATATTAACATCAATGGCAAAAACTTTTGTGCACAAGGTGCACGGATCCAAATCTGTGTACAACAATACTATTATATTATATGAAGTAATATTGTTATATTATATGAGTGATACTGTTATATTATATATAGTTTTAACAGTATTATTCATATAATATAACAATATTACTTCATATAATATAAAGGTATTATTGTGCACAAATCTGGATTTGTGCATCTTGTGCACAGGAGTGTCACTCAACATCAATATGTCAATACTATCCCAGGATACACACAAAATGTAGCAAGAAACAATTATAATATTAAGGTAGTTAAACTCATGTATTACTGCTCATCGTAATAATAAAATTGAAAAACGAAGTGCACTTTATTCTAAATTAAAAGAAAATGTGTCACGCCCCAAAATCTTTCATACAAATTATCAGAGTTTTCTCTTTGGGCGTGAAGAAAGAAGGGAAAAAAGACGTGCATGAAATAAAATAGAAACACTTGAAAATAGAAAGGAGACGATTTTACAAAATATAAATCCCCGACGTTAAGCCGAAATAAAACATTTAACATACCAGCGGAAGAAACATCAGGATCCATCATCCCAAAATCAACACAAGATTGTACTTTACAAAATGAGTTTTACAGAATCATTATTTAATTGTTGTGACCCAACAAACTTAAAATACAACAGCCTAGATAGAACACCATCATCCCTCTCTCTAAGGATCACCCTGCTCGCCATCACCTGTAACGTGAGTTACAGAATAGGGGTGAGTGCGTGGAATACACTCGTGGGGATGAAATCTACCTCTTATAACATTTGATGGATAAATGAAACAGAATATACCAAATTGGCACCTAGTCACAACACGTAAAATGCACAACACGTAATTCATAACCCAACCTCAGGTGCGGGTATTCCCCGACTTACCCCTACGAATCTCAGGTACGGGAATCACCCGACCCTACATATCTCAGGTACGGGAATCACCCGACCCTACTCAGCTCAGGTACGGGAATCACCCGACCCTACATATCTCAGGTACGAACATCACCCGACCCTACGGAATCTCAGGTGCGGGCATCTCCCGACCCTACATAGGAATGAATGTGGACCCACGTCCTTTCCCAGTATGACATGTACATGTAATCATAGCATATAATCACATCATTTAGTATTCCGCCAATCATGCAGTAAGTAGGGAAAACTGTAACAGATAAAGAGATAGAAATTACCCCCACCTTGTTCGGTGGTTACCACGTGAGTAGCTAAAATCGAAAGTCTGATAACCCAACACCTCATAGCTTAGTCCAACAAGTAGCCTACATAAGTTATATCGTTTCTTAGATCCTTAATAACGTATAATTAAAGCTGTAAAGGGTTCCGGTAGAAAAACGTTCGTTA
Source organism: Scutellaria galericulata (assembly GCA_946896805.1). Classification (NCBI taxonomy): domain Eukaryota; kingdom Viridiplantae; phylum Streptophyta; class Magnoliopsida; order Lamiales; family Lamiaceae; genus Scutellaria; species Scutellaria galericulata. The sequence continues at coordinate 10,160,636 of OX335787.1, read as the reverse complement.
ATGATACGACGGGTCGAAAATACGGCATTACGTGCTCCGGGGCTCGCGAGCACCCGGCGTCGGGCGAAAACGAACCCGACGGCTCGCGCATCACCCGGCAGCTGCCGAGTTTCCTCAGCCACCCGGTCCCCGTCGCCCGCGCACGCTGGACCCCCGGCGCTCGCACCCGCGCACACCCGGCACCCGGCGCACACCTGGCACCCAGCACCCGGCGCACACCCGGCACCCGGCGCGCACCCAACGCCCGACCCGACGCACAACCCGGCGCGCACCCGACGCCCGGCACACCAGCACCAGCACCACTGCTGGCCGGCGACAGCGGCGGCGACGGCGCTCCGGCGGCACTCCGGCGACGGTGGAAATTAAAAACGTAAAGGAAAAGAAAAGAAAGAGAACTTACGTGTTCGCGTCGCGAGCGTCGCTCGGGTCGTCGGCTTTGAAAACGTATAAGTTTTGAAAATTATGAGCCCCTATTTATAGATTTTGGAATTTATCTTTTTACCGTTGAAAAGTTACTATTTACCAACAATATCTCAATTTACCTTTCATTAAAATATTATTTTTATTTTTACCTTTTATCAAAATTTTACCGTTTCCTTCGTCAGTCGAGCTACGGGTCTCCGATTGACCTCTAGTTTGTTTCTATTTTCTCGTTTTTCCGATACAAATCTCATGGTAGAATCATATTCTAGGTTCCATGTCACGAAAATTATACCCATCTAAAACCGACGTTAACCATGTATCTGAAACGCACGTACCAAGTTAAACATTCAAAATATACGCACGTAATTATTAAGTCAAGGTTCAAATATTTAATTAATAAATTATGCTCATTTTGATCGGGGTGCTACAAAATCAACTTAAGATAACGAAAATAAAAATAAGTGTGGTCCAAGGCATCTTAAAAGTGTCTGTGTATGAGAAGAAATATCCATGCTATCCATAATCCGCTTAAATACAAATTAAATGATTATGGGACCCACATAAATACTAACTCCTACATATCAAATTATTATTATTTAACTAATAATTCATTATTTTTCCTCACTATTCAAAAGTAAGTGCATTAATTTTGGGAATTTTAGAGTTTGATCGTAGACACATTAACTATTTTTCTTTTTTCATTTTAATCCCATACTTCCCTTTATAATGACGTGTTATTATATACACAGTAACATTGCCAAATTGAAATGTGAAAACTATATTTTAATCATATAAATTAGAAAATATTCAATGTTAAATTTGAAATATCAATTTTAGTCATGTAGTTTAAAATTTTGTTTACTCTCACATTTATAAATGTGTAAATTATGATGACCAGTGTTTGAATCCGGATCACGGAAGTTTTCTAGTTTTTATCACCCCTCTCTCCCACTCCTCCAAACTCATTAAAAAAAAACCTTAAATTTTTGTTCAATCCATTGAAATTTACATAATACTTGTACGTAACTTTGAGGAACTCTAGACACTCGAACGATATATAGAACAATATAATTTTGCTAACTTTGATGTGGAAGTTTGTATAAGGGAAAAAATGTTTTTCAAATTACCAAAATTACGTCACATCATCTAAGTGGCTATTAATCTCCAAATTTATGGGTCACATGCGAGTAATGTGTTAAATTTCAGTAGATTTATAATTATAGTGAAAAATACTTAACTAAGTTTTGACAAATTTCAAATTATAAAACTAACATTGATATTTTAAATTTATCGAATCTATTTTTAAAAATCGTCTAATTAACAGGATTAAAAATAAACTCAAATTAAAATACATGAAATCTAAATATATGATGTGGTAACTTTGAAGAAAGTTCAACCATTTGGAGTTCCATTTGCAAAATAGGTAAAATAAAAAGTAGGAGCTTTCTATTTTCAAACATAAGAAAAAGTCATCAATCTTTATGATCTTTTGACCAACAGTTTACACTATGGCTTAGTTAATGTCACACCATAATATCTCGCCTAACTAAATTTAACTTTATAGAATCCGAATCAACTCTATGGTTCACAAAATATCTTTTACCTGACAATTCATGTTTACTGAATTTATCCGAAAAAAATTACAAAATAATTTCACTTTAAAATGTCATTTTCTTTTGGAAAATTTAAATAATATAGAATCATATAGGTTATAATATTGGATAATTAGTACACTCTCGTGCAACTGACATTGTAATATAATATTGGAGTACAATCATAACTAAGATGTTACATGTTCGAGTAATATAATGTAAAGGTACAGCAAATATAATATTAAGGTTTAACTATAATAACTAAAACATATTACATGTCTGTGTAATCTATACTAAAAATTGAAGAATTACCAATTTTTTCTCTCAAAATTGTGAAAATATATTAACAAATCACTAATAAATCTTTATTGCCAAGTTATACATTGATTGTTGAAATATCTTTCATGGTAAGTCATTTGAACATTATATAAGATTTGGAGAAAGAAAGACAAGAAACAGTTTCTAATTAATTTCAAGGAAAGAAACTTCAGACGAAGCTACGTATTTTTGTTGAGGATGAGGGTGGCGGAGAAGCGTCGTGGATGGATGGCAGATTTGATGACGGGTTAAAGCTGAAAGCGATGGTGTAAAAGAGAGGTAGAAGGTGAGAAAACTATGTGGTGGTCTGCTTGGCAGGTACCGGGTGGTGGAGTGCACGGTTGCTGCTAGGTTCGGCAAAATATAGTAGACTATCGTGGTGGCGGCGCAAACTGGTAAGGAGAGAGAGGCTAGCAGCGACGGAACAGACGTGTGAGAGGAGAGGAGCGACGGAAAAGGTGGTTGAAATCAGAACTTCACAGCCGAATGAGATATGCAAAGAGGAGCGGCGGTTCTATCATATTAAGGTTCCACATAGGGTTTGGCAATTTCTGAACCAACACGATAACACGACACGAACCTAACATGAAAATAGCGGGTTAGGGTTGGTCTTTCATGGGTTCGATCCGTTTTTGATCCTAACCCGCCTGACACGAAATGATAATGAGTTGGGTTTGGGTCTACCTGCGGGTTGACCTGCTAACCCGATTTATATTTATTTTTAATTTTACATAATATGTTTAAGGTTAGTTTTATAAATTAAACATTCAATGATTAAATAATGATAGTTGTTTCATAACTATTTGTGTGTAAATTGTAATTTTGTGAATTTTTCTTGCCTATTTTTTTATTAGCTCAGAAAGATCTCTTAATTTAAGGTGTTATTGTAATAAAAAAAATTAAAAATATATATATTTATATTTTTCATGTCAAACAAATCGGATTGGGTTGACTTGCGAAAGTTTCGTGTTGTGTTCAGATTACAAATTTCGATACAAAATGAAAACGGATGTGGATTCGAATTTATGTCTGAACTGTAATTATCGTGTCCGACCCAACCCACCGACCCGCCAACCCGATCGACCTGATTGCCACCCTACCTCCACAAACCACAGACAAGTCCATATATCAGTTAGTTAAGTCAACTTAGGGCTTTGACATTTGCTTTCTTCATAAAGTTCGGCTTCTAATTGGACCTTTTTAATAATGCAAATATGAATATTTCATTTTATCTTTAGGTTTTTTTTTTTTTTTTTTTTTTTTTTTTTACAGTATCTTTGGCCCATTTTATAAAATCACTTGATGATCCAACTATGTAGTTCAAACAACATTAGCATTTAATTACTGTTTTCATTGTTAATTTTTTATATTTATGTGATTGTTATTGTTATTTTATGGTTGATTTGATGCCTTTATTTATATGTGTTATTAAAAATAAAAATAATCAAGTTATATAATTGAAAAATCATTTAATGAATATAAATATATAATAAAATCAATAAATGTTTATTTAAAAATTTAGAAACTATTTTAGTGCAAAAAAAAAAAAGACTTTAGTTGTGTCATAATATTACATTGTAACTTAATTTCGGAAAAAGCAAATTAACCTCCAATAGTATATTATGCGTATAAAAAATTATTACCAAAAGTATTACGAATAAAAACTTTAATTTTAACTATTTTTGTTTCAAATATAGACATTCTCATTTGCTATTTAAGTTTTTTTTTTCATTCGCTATTTAAGCTATCTATAGATTTATATGTTAATATTTGTTTTCCAAATTTATCTCTCAATATTTAAAATGACATGAATTGGACATTAAAATATGTAAGGTTGTGTATATGAGATATTTGAAATACAAGATTTGAAATGAATGAGGGAAGGATTCAAAATCCACCAGTATTGCTCAAAATTTAGTTTAAATCAGAAATGATGAATTTCAAATTCACATCTATCCGAACACACCTTAAGATTGTATTAATATAAATATTAAAAACAAGAATTTATATTTCATGAATAGACTATTAAATTATATTATTAAAAAATTAAAACTATTTGATATTATATGATAAATCGTGCAATGCATGAGAAAAAATACTAGTATAATGTAAATGTACAACTAACATAACATAAAAGTATCACTAGCATAACTAAATGTATGACTAACATGACTAAAATGTATAACATATTTCTCAAAACACAAATACGTGGGATAAAAATGTGGGCGCAGACATCTAGGTGTGTGGGGAGCATGTGAGCGTGTGGGGCAAGTGAGATGCGCAAAAATGATAACCCGAATCGAATTGTCCCGATTGCATGAATTTTGGATTCATGCACCAGGTTTATAGAAATATTTGTGTTGGATCATTAATCCAACCTTAAGCTTGTATATGAATTAGACTTTTTTTTTTTTTGCATTTTTTCTTTAATTGTACCCAAAAAATCTACGAGTTTGATAAGTCGATCTTTATAATCTCTATGCCCAAATGCCAAAATACTTCTCTTGAACCAAACGAAAGTCTCAAATAATTTTTTTAATTTTCATTCGATCCAAATTTAATTTGAGCAAAAATCAAATGAAAATTTCAATTTTAGTGATTGGAAAATAAATTAGATTGCAAAGTGAAAATTATATGAAATACAATCATAAGAAAAAAGTGTAAGTTGTAAGTCAATGTTTTTTTTAATTTTTTTAAAATAAATCGCAATATATAAAAAAAAAGTGTTGTAAATTGGTTTGGAAAAAGTGGTGTTGATCAATCTTTGATCAATTTTTATATGATGTTTCGTTTGTTAAAAATGAAAATAAGTTGCAGATTTGAAATCTACGTTTTGAGTAGATAAATTTAGAGTATTTATTTTCTCAAATCCAATTTTGGATGGATGAGAAATTAATTCTTAAAGTTGGCAACTTAAATTGAAAAGGTGTGAATGTTTGAAGAGGTGTGAAGTTGTGAAAAAGTGTGAGTTTGAATTGAATTGAAGCAACCCAAATTAAATGGATGCATCTAATCTGAAACATTGTGAGACACACTATTTCATTCCAAAAGGTGTCTAATTATAGAAAGACTATCAAACCAAAATGTGTCTAATTATGAAAAGTCATCATTTCAAATTAAAAGGTGTCTCTTATGGAAAGACATTACACCTCTTCAACTTTTATAAATAGATCTCGCATTCAATCATTTCATTTACTCCACTACAACTTGCATTATTAGCATTCTAGCAATTGTAGTCCTCTCATCTTCTTGTCTTAGAAAGTTCCAAATATCATTTTGTTAGCCGAAGAACTTTTGGATTGTTGTGTTGTGATCCTTAAGTTAGTAAGTCGTTGTATCTTGGGGACATTTGCCATAAACCGTAAAATACTGAATACGGGGTAATTTCATCTTACAGAGAAAGAATCCAACTCTTGCCTCGACTTTTCCGTTTATCATTTGAGTCATTTTCAAGTATACCATACCTTATATCCAACAACTTAAGAGGAAACCAAGACGGTCTTTACCATAATTGTATTGAATTTAAACGGTGGCAACAAAAGATGTTGTTCTACCTAACTACTTTGAATTTGGTTCATTTTTGGAAAGAGGACGCACCAACTGTGGGGGATGAAGAATCGATGACCAAAAAAGGACTATATTGGATGCATGGAATCATAGTGATTTTCTGTGTCACATCTACATCCTTAATGGACTCGATGACTCCCTCTACAATGTTTATGTAGTGGCAAAAACTGTAAAAGAATTATGGGATTCATTAGAAAAGAAATACAAGACCGAAGATGCTGTATCGAAGAAATTCATCGTCGGCAGGTTCTTGGATTTCAAAATGGTGGATACTAAGGTGGTCTTAGACCAAGTACAAGAGTTGCAATTGATCCTGCATAACATTCATGCCGAATGAATGCAACTTAGTGAATCTTTCCAAGTAGCTGTAATTATTGAAAAGCTACCACCACTTTGGAATGAGTTTAAAAACTACCTCAAGCACAAACGAAAAGAAATGAGACTTGAGTACCTGATCGTGAGACTAAGGATTGAGGAAGACAACTGAAAATCTGAAGTCAAGAGTGGCAGGACATCTATGGAGGTAAGAGCAAACTTGGCTAAAGCAAGTACTCGCAAAAAGAGAAAGATGACGGGCATGAACTAGTAGCATGAGCCACAACAGAAGAAATCTAGAAGGTTCAAGGGTAATTTGCTATAACTGCGACAAGCCCGGTCACATGGCAAAATATTGTCGACAGTCCAAGAAAGACAATCGAAGTCAGACTAACCTAACTGAGGAAAATTCAGTATCTCAGGGCATGAATGAGTTAAACCTATCAGATGTCGTATTTGAAGCCAACTTGGTGGATAATCTGAGAGAGTGGTGGGTGGACACTAGGGCTACACACCACATATGCTCCGAAAGAGAGATGTTTTCAAGCTACATACTGATCACTAGTAGAAAGTTGTTCATGTAAACTCTGCAACCTCCAATGTAGTTGGCTTGGGAAATGTGGTACTGAAGATGACCTCGGAAAAGAGCTAATGTTTGTGGATGTGCTGCATGTCCGAGACACTCGCAAGAACTTATTAATTGGTTCTTTGTTGAGCAAAGCTAAATTTAAGCTAGTATTTGTCCCAAATATAAGTTTGTACTGACCAAATGTGGCCAATTCATAGGAAAGGGCTACCTTGAGAAAGGGCTCTTTAAGATGAATGTAATAACTATTAAGCGTGATAATAAAGTTATGGGTAAATTACATAATAGAAGCCAAACTATGGTCACTTTTCCACTTTGTTACCCGAACTTTCAAAGTTCACTGTAAAATAACTCAACTTTGTTTTTTTACTAAACGGTCGCCAGAAGTCACCGTCGGTGGAATATTCCGGGAATATTCCGTCCCGAACTTTCAAAATTAACTGTAAAATAGCTCAACTTTGCGGATTTACCAAACGAGTGCCAGAATTAAATTAAATTAAATTAAAAATAACTAAAAAATACAAATCAAATTAAATTAAATAAAAAATATAAATTAAATTAAATAACTAAATTAAATCGGCTGATTTTGGGGGGCCGATTTGGGGGTTTTAGTTATTTAATTTAGAGTTTATTATTATTACCGCCCATTATGTTTGCCGTGTGGCAATTTTGCCCTTTTTGAATTCGGGCTTGCAATTTAGGACTTTATCTTTCAAAATTTAGCAATTACTGCCCAATTTCGGCCCGAATTGCTTAATTGGGCTGAAATTGCACGTTTTTTGCACGTGACTCCTCAATTCGGGCTGAAATGGCTTAGGTGGCTGATCATTTATTGACGTGGATTTTCTTTCTTATTTTTTTTATTGACATGTGTATTATTATTTATTTTAATAATTAAAAAAATCAGAAAATCCTATCCTCTTTCTCTCTTCTCACACCGCTCTCTCTCTGCAGATTCACTGTTCACCACCGTTTTCTTCACCAGTCGCCGCCTTCCACCACCGCTCCATCAACCACCATCAACAAATACTGCCATCTTCTCCTCCTCCACCCCCTTCTCCTCTTCAATCTCGCCGCCGCCTCAACAGCGAAGCCATCTCCACCGCCATCTTCTTAATCATCCACACTGCCGCTCTACGCGATTCCGGCGAGTTCCACCACCAGACACCATCGTCTTCATCTTCTTCTCCGTAGCAGCCCTTCTCCATCTCCGGCGGACTATTTCTTCTTCTCCGTCCATTGCTCTGCCACCGCTGCTACTCATCTGCTAATCAATGTGAAACAGGGAAAGCTGCGAAGATGGTGATGGAGACGGGGAAAGGAGAAGAGGAGCTGCGCTGTGAAGATGGTGGTCGACGGAGGTGGAGCAGATCGGTGGTGGCAGATGAACAGTAGCAGTGGCGACCTGTGAAAAGGAGGATCTGTTGGTTGAAACAGAGCAGCGGCGGCGGCGATCTGATGGACGGAGAAGATGGGGTCGATGATGATGAAGACGGTGGAGAGCTGTTGGAGAAGAAGAAAAAACAATGGCGATCGGAGAGGTGGAAGAAGGTGGTGATGAGATTGAAGAGGAGAAGAAGACGGTGGCGGCGGATATCTGTGAAAAAAGGGGAAGACGATGAACAGTAGTAGGGTTGCAAAAAAAAAATTTGGTGGAGAAGAAAGGTTTTTTTTTCTTTTTTTTTAATTAATTTTGAATAGGTAGTGGGGCCCACTTAAAATACACATGGCGCCGGCCAATTAATTGTAAAATTCCACGTCAGATAATCACTAGCCACCTCATCAAATAAAGCCCGAAAAACGTGCAATTTCAGCCCAAATAAACAATTCGGGCTGAAATTGGGCAATAATTGCTAATTTTGTAAACATAAAATTCTACATTGCCATTGATAAAAAATAAAGTCCTAAATTGTCAGCCCGTAAAACATAAAGTCCTAAATTGCAAGCCCGAAATCAAAAAGGGCAAAATTGCCAAACGATAAACATAATGGGCGGTAATAATAATAAACTCTTTAATTTAATTTACTCAAATCAAATTAAATCGGCCGATTTGGGGGTTTTAGTTATTTAATTTATTTAATCAAATCAAATTAAATCGGTCGATTTGGGGGGTTTTAGTTATTTAATTTATTTAATCAAATCAAATTATATCGGCCGATTTGGGGGGTTTTAGTTATTTAATTTAATTTAATCAAATCAAATTAAATCGGCCGATTTTGGGGTGCTGATTTGGGGGTTTTAGTTATTTAATTTAATCAAATCAAATTAAATCGGCCGATTTTGGGGTGTCGATTTTGGGGATTTAGTTATTTTAATTTAATTTAATCAAATCAAATTAAATAGGCTGATTTTGGGGTGCCGATTTGGGGGTTTTAGTTATTTAATTTAATCAAATCAAATTAAATCTGCCGATTTTGGGGTTTTAGTTATTTAATTTAATTTAATCAAATCAAATTAAGTCGACCGATTTGGGGGTTTTAGTTATTTAATTTAATTTAATCAAATCAAATTAAATCGGCCGATTTTGGGGTTTTAGTTATTTAATTTAGTTTGATCAAATCAAATTAAATCGACTGATTTTGGGGTGCCGATTTTGGGGTTTTAGTTATTTAATTTAATCAAATCAAATTAAATCGGCCGATTTTGGCGTGCCAATTTTTGGGGTTTTAGTTATTTAATTTAATTTAATTTGATTTGTATTTTTTATTTAATTTAATTTGATTTGTATTTTTGTAGTTATTTTTAATTTAATTTAATTTAATTCTGGCACTCGTTTGGTAAATCCGCAAAGTTGAGCTATTTTACAGTTAATTTTGAAAGTTCGAGATGGAATATTCCCGGAATATTCCACCGGCAGTGACTTCTGGCGACCGTTTAGTAAAAAAACAAAGTTGAGCTATTTTACAGTGAACTTTGAAAGTTCGGGTAATAAAGTGGAAAAGTGACCATAGTTTGGCTTCTATTATGTAATTTACCCTAAAGTTATTAAGTCTTCATACTTGCTTGAGTGTTCTAATTAATGGCATGATAGATTAGGACATGTAAATTTAAACAAAGTAAAGAAGTTAGTAAGTTTAAATTTACTACCTGTAATGGATTTCGATTCATAAAACAAATGTGAAGTCTGTGTTGAGGCAAAAATGGCCAAAGCACATTTCCACTCAGTGGAAAGAAGTACTAAACCTTTAGAACTTCTTAATACCGACTTATGCGATAGGAAGCTAGTGCAGACTAGAGGTGGGAAAAAGTACTTTATCATTTTTATCGATGATCACACTAGATATTGTTATGTATATCTTTTGAAAGGGAAAGACGGATCTCTTGAAGCTTCAAAATTATAAGAATGTAGTTGAGAATCAACTTAGCTTGAAAATCAAAATGATTCAAAGTGACAAAGGGGGAGAATATATTGCTCCGTTTGAAGAATTTTGCACAGAACATGACATTATTCATCAAACGGCTGCTCCATACTCACCTCAGTCAAATGGCGTTGCAGAACACAAAAACAGAACTCTGAAAGAGATGATGAATGCTATGTTGATAAGCTCCGGCTTCCCACATAACATATGAGGGGAAGCCATCCTTTCAGCTAATCACATTCTCAATAAATTACCACACAAGAAAATGGATAAGACTCCATATGAATTATGGAAAGGAAGACAACTGTTAGGACATTTTGGTTTAGACTTTGATGAGACAAAACAGTGATGTAATAGAAATTTAGAGTACCCCATTTTTTCATGATGTTTATATGAAAACTTAGTTTTTCTTAAGTGTCAATCTGAGTTGAAGAATGGATTATCGTGGAATTTAGTAAGAATGAAGTTACTGATAGCAGTTGGTATGTCAATCTGAGTTGAAGAATGGATTATCGTGAAATTCAGCAAAAAGGAAGTTACTGATAGCAGTTGGATTCATCAAATGAATCTCTATTGGATATTGCATAGAGTAATCAGTAGTACAACAAACAGCAATACAACAAGCAATAAGAAGAACTGAGAGCTCACTACAAGCGCGGGATAGAAAGGTGGCGCAACATTCAGAACAGGAAGCAGGAAGAGACAACATGCATTTTCATATGATATGAGGATGATCACTACTATATGAGGATTCGTCTTGTCAAAAATAGCCGGTAGAAAGAAGTGAACAAGCTGTATGAAGAACCAATGTCTCCCTGACATGTGGGCCGACAACCTGCAACAAACCTGAAGCCGAGGACCGCCACAATTAATGATCTACAGAATAAGACAATAAGCTCATACCTAGTTTTTCAGAGATATTTAATGCAAGAGCAAAAAAGATCAAGGAAGATCAAGGGAATTCAAATTCAAATGAAGTGTGTCTTTCTTCAATGGGCACATTTCCTATGGCTATAAATAGAGGAAGAGTTGACTGGAGAAACTATTAAAATACTGATTCTCAAATTATCTCTTGTAAGAACAATCTCTTAAGTTTCTCTCTAAGTATTCAGTCACTCAACCTCTTCGTGAAGTAGACAAGCCTTCGAGTTTTTCAAGAGCTCCAAAGTCAGCAAGGCTGTTTCAAAGCACCAGTTGAAGACCACATATACTTTTAACCTCTGTGTTGTGTGTGTAGGTTGTTTAGTGGTGTCCTCAATTGGAAGGATTTAGATCTTCGCTGAGTATGTGTCTTTTATTCGTTAAGACATTGATTCTGTGTGAGTCGATAGGATCCTGTGTGGGTTAGCCTAAGGATTCGTGGTAAATAGAATCCTTGTAGGTGTAAGCTTGTTTAGGTTATAGATTGTAAAGATAAGTCTTGTAAACCGATCTAACCTAACGAAGTTCCTCCTCACAGTAGGAGTAGAGTAGACGTAGAAGAGTTACACCACCTTCGAACCAATATAAACTTCTTTGTGTGTTTATTTCTTATTTTATCGTATCTATGTAGCATTATGTATTTGTTCATATTGCATTATAAAGTTTGAGAAAAACATATTTGAAAAAGAAAACATTTTCCAAAATGAGACTCTATTTGTTATTTTCCGTTGCATTTGAAGAACTCCGAATCAATAAGCTGAATCAGCATATCGCCTAGCTTATTGTTCGACATTGAGTGATGTATTCTGCTTTAGAATACAACGCCGATAGTTGAAAATATCTTGAAAAAGAAAAATTGATAGAGTTTCATTTACCCCCTCTGAAAGTTGGGTTAAAAGCTAACTTATCTGGTCACCTACCCAGATCCACTCGTTTCTGTTATGAAAACCGTGTTCCTTTCTCTGCTGACCAAAACATATTTTTTAGCTTAAGCATGGATCTCTAACATCATAAGTTACAAATGTTTTCCATAGAAGAGTATGCAGACTGGAAGATAAGAATGGAAGCACATCTTTTTGCCATGCATGAGGAGATGTGGTATGTTATTACTAAAGGACCGTCAGTCATCACCAAACCAAATCCAGCACTGAGAAGAGAATTACGGGAAAGAGAAAGAGTAACATCTCAATCCTTTGATGATTCTGATAGAGAAAAGCTTAACATGATCCAGTTTTTTAGACAGATCATGAGTGACTTTGAGCTGATAAACTCAGCTCATGAGGAACTAAAAGAGGAAAATCTGATGTTCAAGAGTGAGCAAATTGCACTGAAAGAAAAAGCTTTAGATCTTGAGTACTACAATGCAGAATGAAACAATCTCAGAGCACAAGTCTCTAAGTTCAAACAGCTGGTCACAAAGTTAGAATCTGAGAAAGCTCTCAGAAAATAGTAAGCACGTCCAAAACTGAGAAGTTTGTTCAAGCAAGAGTAGTGCCTTCTTTGAAGAACTTTTCCGACCCAAAGAAATCTTGAAAAAACTAAACTCAGTTGATAAGGGAAAGAAACCCATGCTGGATACTATAGATAGTAAGACTGCACAGACTCACAAGATGCAGTAAAGTCAAAATGCTACAACCAATAAAAGAATACAACAATCTCCCAAGTTACAACGAAAGAGTTTCTATCCCTCTTATACCAAAACTTATATGTTTAAATCCAAATGAGCCTATACTCTAGGAAAGTATAAGAGAAGACCTTATTATTAGATAAGAGAAGATAACACAAGAAAAGGTCCTACACACACTGTTCACAAACAACATTTTGCAAAGAGTGCTTATAGAAAGAGAGTCACCAAAGCTAATGACAAATTGATTGTCCTTAAACAAGTGTGGTTCTAAAAGAAGATTAACCCCTAAGGACCTGTACTTATATGAGTACCTAAATCTGCCTGATTTACATGTAGGAACAGTTGCCAGGAAACAGCGGTGACATATGGTATATTGATAGCGGCTGCTCAAGACACATGACTGACAATAAAGAATCCTTGAAAGACTTCCAACTATATAAAGACCCTAAGGTAGTTTTCGGAGATGATTCAAAAGGAAGCACTAAGGGTACATGCAGTGTAGCACCCCGGATCAAAATGAGCATAATTGAATAATTAAGTATTTGAACCCCGACTTAATAATTATGTGCGTATGTTTTGACTGTTTAATTTAGTACATGCGTTTCAGATGCTTGGCTAACGCCGGTTTTAGATTTAGATGGGTATATTTTTCGTGACATGGAACCTAGAATATGATTTTACCAAGAGATTCATATCGGAAATACGAGAAAACAGAAACAAACTAGCGGTTAAACGGAGACCCGTAGTTCAACTAGCGAAGGAAAGGGTAAAATTTTGATAAAAGGTAAAAAATAAAAATAATATTTTAATGAAAGGTAAATTGAGATATTTTTGGTAAATGGTAACTTTTCAACGGTAAAAAGGTAAATTCCAAAATCTATAAATAGGGGCTCATAACTTTCAAAACTTATACGTTTTCAAAGCCGACGACCCGAGCGACGCTCGCGACGCGAACACGTAAGTTCTCTTTCTTTTCTTTTCCTTTACGTTTTTATTTTCCGCCGCCGCCGGAGTGCCGCCGGAGCACCGCCGCCGGAGCGCCGCCGCCGCCGTCGCCGCCGCCGCCGGCCAGCAGTGGTGCTGGTGGTGGTGTGTCGGGTGACGGGTGCGCGCCGGGTTGTGCGTCGGGTCGGGCGTCGGGTGCGCGCCGGGTTGTGCGTCGGGTCGGGCGTCGGGTGCGCGCCGGGATGTGCGTCGGGTGCGCGTCGGGATGTGCGTCGGGTCGGGCGTCGGGTGCGCGCCGGGTTGTGCGTCGGGTCGGGCGTCGGGTGTGCGTCGGGATGTGCGTCGGGTCGGACGTCGGGTGCGCGTCGGGTGTGCGTCGGGTGCGCGCCGGGTGTGCGCCGGGTGCCGGGTGCCGGGTGTGCGCCGGGTGCCGGGTGCCGGGTGTGCGCCGGGTGCCGGATGTGCGTGTGCCGAGTGCGCGCGGGTGCGAGCGCCGGGGGTCCAGCGTGCGCGGGCGACGGGGACCGGGTGGCTGAGGAAACTCGGCAGCTGCCGGGTGATGCGCGAGCTGTCGGGTTGGCTTTCGCCCGACGCCGGGTACCCGCGAGCCCCGGAGCACGTAATGCCGTACTTTCGATCCGTCGTGTCTTTAACGAGCGTTCTTCCGCCGGAACCTTTTACAGCTTTAATTATATTGTATTTAGGACCTAAGAAACACCGTAAATTTGTAGGCTATTGTGGACTAAGCTTGAGGTGTTGAGTTGTCAGACGTACTGTCCTAGCTACTCACGCGGTAACCACTATACGAGGTGGGGGTAATTTCTAACTCTGGATCTGTTTGCAGCTTTCCCTATTTGTGAAATATGATTGGGAATCTAAGTGCTGTGTTTATACTTGCTGTGCCATATTATATCTGTGAAAGGGCCGAGGTCCTCCGATCATGCATTCTGTTCGTCCCCTGCTATTTTCTACTACTCAGTGGAGGTGTCGTGAGCCTCTTGAAATGCACTAACGGTGAGATACCGTTATATAGGGTAAGACGGGGAAATCCCGCACCTATACGTCCCTTGCAATTTCTAATATCTGCTTTGCATATATCTGTGCTGTGACAACGTGACTGTAAGTTAGCTTTTCGGTATTTAAATTCTGTCAAGAGTCTTATGAGGTGGATGTTATCCCCACTGAGTGTATTCAACGCACTCACCCCTTAATCTGTACTCACACTACAGGAGATGAGGAAGCTGGTGAACCCTAGACGGAGGGAGATAGTGCTAGCTGTTGGTATTTCTGTTAAAATGTCATAGTTTAAACATTTCCGAACACGTTTTCAAACAGTTTATGATCTGTATATATCTTTGGGTTCTTATGAGGATGGGAGATCCTGATGTGTAGCTTCCGCTGAATATGATGTATATTATCGGTGAGAGACCGAATGATATCGGCCGAGGCCGAAGGTTGTTGTGAGATGGTTTATTATCGCCCCTTATCTCTTTCTTCTGTTGTCCCTTGCTTAACTCTTTCTGTATGTGTTATGCGTCCCTTACTTTTCTATCTTCACGCCCGGGTAAAACTCTGATATTTTTAACGAAAGATTTTGGGGCGTGACAGGTGGTATCAGAGCGGTTCTAATGATGAGAACTTGCTCGAACTGGTTTTAAAATGAGAAAAACGTGATTTGGAAAGTGTGATTTGGAAATGAGGAAAAGGTTTTTAGAGCGAGTTTTAAAGTGGGAAAAATGTGATTTTGAAAGTGTGTTTGCAAAATGTGATCGGGTTTTCAGAAAAGTGTAAGATAGGCACTAGTCTCCCTCTATAGGTGACTCTCCCTAAACATAAGACTTACGGAATAAGAGTGTCTACTTGTTATGTGTCCTTTGGTTTGCAAGATATAAACTGTTAAGGTTTGATGAAGTGTTTATCTATTTGCATTTCTCATTTATACGATATAAACTGTATAAGTTTGACAGGGTGTTACTGATATTGTTCCACGATAAAAAGATCTTTTGAAAACCTCTTGATGTCACTATACTCGACACACTGCACTGAGTCACCGCCACAAAGCCGCTGACTGCAGCAGCGTGAGCTAGTGTGCGAGTATGACCATTCGCAGGAGTTGATGTCGTGTGACAGACAGTTGAATCTACCATGGGCCCTTGTTTATAACAGGGTGTACCAATGAGTGGGTTTTCTCAGTTCGTGGTTACGATATGTAGCACCGCTGTCAATACTCGAGGTCTATGAAGACCATGTGGGGAAGTTGATGACGTGTTTCATGATGTATTCATGTGAATGGCGTATACAGGCTGGATATACGCTATCCTACATAATGAGATCATGGAGTGTTTATAAACGAATGACGGAGAATTTATTGAGATTATAAAAGATCTATGGAATAAAGTTGTCGGTGCTATGTTACCTGTTGTTTGGTTATCTTTTGTTATTGTCTGTTGTTATATACATTATTGAGTTGCGAGGGGTAGATTATAAGAGTTAATTTTCGTATGACGTCTTTAGAACGATATGGATGCCGTGAGAGGAGACTTGGTGACCGCACTAAGAAGCTTGACCCGATATTTCGAAACCACACAAGCTGCATCTCCATCGTTGTTAGGAAACGATGCGAGCCCAATCCTTGTACAGTTCCGACGTTTTGATCCACCGACCTTCGATGGAACAGGGGAACCAATCAAAGCGGACGAGTGGCTAAAGTCGTTGGATCGACTCTTTGGACTTTTGGCATTCACCGAAGAGCAGAAGATCTCCTGTGCTGTGTTACAACTCACTGGAAAAGCCAGCCACTGGTGGAAGTTATACGAAAGGATTATGGCACCCGAACATAGGAGTGCAATGTCTTGGGGAGTCTTTAAAGAAGTGATTAGACAAGATTTTCTACCTCAGTCATACCGTGACCAAAAGGAAGCAGAGTTTATACAGATTCATCAGGGAAATGCTTCCGTGGAAGAGTACGAGAAAAGATTTAACCGACTGAGTAGGTATGCGCCCCATCTGGTAGATACGAATGCCAAAAGGGTCAGATGCTTTGAAAAGGGTCTTCACTTGGAGATCAGCTCTGTCCTGGCTAGTCAGGGTGACATGCCTTATGCCGCAGTGGTTGAGAGAGCTAAAGAGATTGCTTCTCGTCACCACTTAGACATGACTCCATCCAAGAAAGTGGAAATAGTGATAGGAAAGGGGAAATTGACCGGTCTAAGTCAAGACTTCGATCAGCACAAGGTCCCACGGACTAGTAATGCTCCGCTTCTTTCTACACCCAAGTTAGGGAACTCATGTTTCAGGTGCGGAAAACCTGGACATGTTGTGAGAGACTGTCTGAAATTTAGAAATCCATCAGCTTCAACATTGAGACCAAGGTCAGGGGGAATTCGGAGATGCTACAGATGCAGAGAGCCAGGACACATCTCAACTAACTGTCCGAGGTCTCAAAACTCACCGCTAGATACACGAAATTGCTACCGGTGTGGAGAACCGGGACATATTATGGCTAATTGTCAGAGGTTCAAAAGCTCAACAGCTGCAACACAAAGGCCAAGGTCAGAAGCAGGCCAGGCACGAACATTCGCCCGCCCTCCCTAGCTCAGAGACTACCAAGAGATAGACTAAGGATGATGGACTTTTAGTTTATATATGTAATAGTTAGATAGTAGCTCGTACTTTGGAGTAGCGCCCGTAAACCTTTTGTATAATGTACGAGCGGCCCATCTTTTGCTCATGCATACAAGATACCAGTTCGACTTTTGTTAATCGATGGAATCTACGTTTTCTTCTCTCTTCGCATATCGTGTTTAATTTCTTTATCTATAGTGCTGATATGACGATGGATCTGTTGAAGCATGTTGACGGTAGGATAGTCGCTGAAACTTTAGAAGTTAGTATCCCCTCGAGGAAGACGGTAAAGACAAAACACTTGTACTGTTGTCTTAAGATTGCCTTCGAGGATAGGACGCTTCAAGAAGATCTCCACGCTCTGGAGATGAAAGATTTCGATGTGATTTTGGGAATGGACTGGCTAGAGTCCAACCACGCGGTAATCAAGTGCCGTGAAAAGGAGATAACCTTCGAGATAGATCTCATCCCTGGATCAGCACCAGTGTCAAAGGCTCCTTATCGGATGGCGCCGAAAGAATTGTAGGAATTGAAGGTTCAGCTTCAGGAGCTGTTAGATAAGGGCTTCATCGGACCGAGTGTGTCGCCCTGGGGAGCACCGGTACTGTTCGTGAAGAAGAAGGATGGTAGCCTCTGGATGTGTATTGATTACCGAGAGCTGAACAAGAAAACAATAAAGAACAAGTATCCACTGCCTCGGATTGAAGATCTCTTCGATCAATTAAGAGGTGCTAGTGTGTTCTCGAAAATTGACTTAAGATCGGGATATCACCAGATGAAAGTCAAAGATGCTGATATATCCAAGACAGCATTCAGAACGAGATATGGCCACTACGAGTTTGTAGTAATGCCATTCGGGTTGAGTAATGCTCCGGCTGTCTTCATGGATTTAATGAATCGCATCTTTCATCCTTATCTTGACCTTTTTGTTATAGTGTTCATTGATGATATTCTCATCTATTCGTGCGACAGAGCGCACCATGAACAACATCTTAGAATCGCACTGGAAGTACTAAGGAAGGAAAAAAAAACTTTATGCTAAATTTAAGAAGTGCGAATTCTGGATGGACAAAAATTGGCTTTCTGGGCCACATTGTTTCTGCAGAAGGGGTTGAGGTGGATCCTGAAAAAGTGGCAACTGTTAGCAATTGGGAGACTCCAACGAATGTAAAGGAAGTTCGGAGTTTCATCGGCCTAGCTGGATATTATCGAAGATTTATAGAAGGGTTCTCGAGGATCGCCACTCCGATGACACGCTTGACCAGAAAAGATGTGAGGTTTCAGTGGAATGAGCGGTGCGAGCGAAGTTTCCAAGAACTAAAGAAAAGACTGACAGAAGCACCAGTCTTAGTAGTTCCAGATATGTCCAAGGAATTCGTAATCTACAGCGACGCGTCCAAAGAAGGTTTGGGGTGTGTATTGATGCAGGAAGGAAAAGTGGTGGCATATGCATCACGCCAGCTGAAGGTCCACGAACGGATTTATCCGACTCATGATCTAGAACTAGCAGCAGTGGTACACGCCCTAAAGATCTGGAGACATTATCTCTATGGCGTGAAGTGTGCAATCTACACTGACCACAAAAGCCTGAAGTACTTCTTCGAACAGAAGGAGCTCAACATGAGACAAAGGAGATGGCTAGAGTTGGTGAAAGATTATGATATCACAATCCACTATCATCCCGGAAAGGCGAATGTAGTGGCTGACGCCCTTAGTAGGAAAGGGAAAGGAGTAGTGACATCGATGATCACCAATCAACTCCAACTAGTCGAGGAGATGTCGAAACTTAATTTGGAGATACTCTCGCCACCGATCAATATTGAATCCAGAATGGCAGCGTTATTTGTAACACCCACGCTGCGGGACCGAATTGTGGAGGCTCAGAAGAAGGATAAGTTTCTAAAGAAGATGAAAGCTCTGATGGATAAGGGAAGAGCTGAAGACTTTTCTTTGGCTACGGATGGAGCTCTAATCTTCAGAGGAAGGCTGTGCGTGCCTAAGAACAAGGACTTAAAAGAGGAAATACTCAAAGAAGCGCATTGCACACCTATAGCTGCACACCCAGGAGGTACAAAGATGTACCGAGACTTGAGGGCGAATTTCTGGTGGAGGAACGTGAAGCGAGACATAGGATTGTTCGTCAAGAAGTGTCTCATCTGCCAACAAGTGAAAGCAGAACATCAACGACCGGCTGGGATGCTAACTCCATTAGAGATACCGGAGTGGAAATGGGAACATATAACCATGGACTTTGTGGTTGGTCTACCGACAACCAGACGGGGAAACCACGCCGTGTGGGTGATCGTGGACAGATTGACGAAATCCACCCATTTCTTGCCGATCAAGATGACTTTTGGACTAGACAGATTGGCACGGATATACCTGGAAGAGATAGTCCGACTACACGGTGTACCGGTTTCTATCACATCTGACAGGGATCCACGGTTCACTTCCCGATTCTGGCAGAGTCTGCAGAAGGAGTTAGGAACCAAGCTGTCTTTCAGTACAGCTTTTCACCCACAAACCGACGGACAATCAAAAAAGAACCATACAGATCTTAGAGGATATGTTGCGGGCCTGTGTTCTAGATTTTCCCGGAAACTGGGAAGATCATCTGTGTTTAGTAGAGTTCGCCTACAACAATAGCTATCAATCAACCATTGGTATGGCACCTTATGAGGCCCTCTACGGAAGGAAGTGTCGATCACCAATATGCTGGGACGAAGTTGGTGAAAAGAAAATTCTGGGACCCGAATTGGTGGAACAAACAGTAGAAGTAATAAAGAAGATTCGAGACCGAATACGAGTGGCCCAAGATCGACAAAAATCGTATGCAGATAAGAGACGAAGAGAACTGAGGTTTGAAGTTGGGGACAAAGTTTTCCTCAAAGTGTCTCCCACTAAAGGAGTTCACCGTTTTGGAAAGAAGGGAAAACTGAAACCAAGGTACGTGGGACCGTTCGAAATCTTGGATCAAGTTGGGGAGGTCGCGTACCGACTAGCTCTACCACCGGACTTTGCTGGGGTGCACAATGTCTTCCATGTGTCTATGCTACGGAAATATATTTTTGATCCAAATCATATAATCAATCGAGAAGGCATCGAACTGGAGAAAGATCTGACATATGAGGAAGTCCCGATAGCCATCTTGGACAGAAAGAAACGACAACTTAGGAATCGAGAAATGGCTATAGTGAAGGTCCAGTGGAGCCGCCACGGAAGGGAAGAGGCAACCTGGGAGTTGGAGGACGAGATTTTGAGGAAGTACCCCGACATACCGATCCTAGATATACGTTTGTTTGTCTTTCTAAGTGTGTGCTCAATTTCGAGGACGAAATTATTTTAAGGGGTAAGGGATGTAGCACCCCGGATCAAAATGAGCATAATTGAATAATTAAGTATTTGAACCCCGACTTAATAATTATGTGCGTATGTTTTGACTGTTTAATTTAGTACATGCGTTTCAGATGCTTGGCTAACGCCGGTTTTAGATTTAGATGGGTATATTTTTCGTGACATGGAACCTAGAATATGATTTTACCAAGAGATTCATATCGGAAATACGAGAAAACAGAAACAAACTAGCGGTTAAACGGAGACCCGTAGTTCAACTAGCGAAGGAAAGGGTAAAATTTTGATAAAAGGTAAAAAATAAAAATAATATTTTAATGAAAGGTAAATTGAGATATTTTTGGTAAATGGTAACTTTTCAACGGTAAAAAGGTAAATTCCAAAATCTATAAATAGGGGCTCATAACTTTCAAAACTTATACGTTTTCAAAGCCGACGACCCGAGCGACGCTCGCGACGCGAACACGTAAGTTCTCTTTCTTTTCTTTTCCTTTACGTTTTTATTTTCCGCCGCCGCCGGAGTGCCGCCGGAGCACCGCCGCCGGAGCGCCGCCGCCGCCGTCGCCGCCGCCGCCGCCGTCGCCGCCGGCCAGCAGTGGTGCTGGTGGTGGTGTGTCGGGTGACGGGTGCGCGCCGGGTTGTGCGTCGGGTCGGGCGTCGGGTGCGCGCCGGGTTGTGCGTCGGGTCGGGCGTCGGGTGCGCGCCGGGATGTGCGTCGGGTGCGCGTCGGGATGTGCGTCGGGTCGGGCGTCGGGTGCGCGCCGGGTTGTGCGTCGGGTCGGGCGTCGGGTGTGCGTCGGGATGTGCGTCGGGTCGGACGTCGGGTGCGCGTCGGGTGTGCGTCGGGTGCGCGCCGGGTGTGCGCCGGGTGCCGGGTGCCGGGTGTGCGCCGGGTGCCGGGTGCCGGGTGTGCGCCGGGTGCCGGATGTGCGTGTGCCGAGTGCGCGCGGGTGCGAGCGCCGGGGGTCCAGCGTGCGCGGGCGACGGGGACCGGGTGGCTGAGGAAACTCGGCAGCTGCCGGGTGATGCGCGAGCTGTCGGGTTGGCTTTCGCCCGACGCCGGGTACCCGCGAGCCCCGGAGCACGTAATGCCGTACTTTCGATCCGTCGTGTCTTTAACGAGCGTTCTTCCGCCGGAACCTTTTACAGCTTTAATTATATTGTATTTAGGACCTAAGAAACACCGTAAATTTGTAGGCTATTGTGGACTAAGCTTGAGGTGTTGAGTTGTCAGACGTACTGTCCTAGCTACTCACGCGGTAACCACTATACGAGGTGGGGGTAATTTCTAACTCTGGATCTGTTTGCAGCTTTCCCTATTTGTGAAATATGATTGGGAATCTAAGTGCTGTGTTTATACTTGCTGTGCCATATTATATCTGTGAAAGGGCCGAGGTCCTCCGATCATGCATTCTGTTCGTCCCCTGCTATTTTCTACTACTCAGTGGAGGTGTCGTGAGCCTCTTGAAATGCACTAACGGTGAGATACCGTTATATAGGGTAAGACGGGGAAATCCCGCACCTATACGTCCCTTGCAATTTCTAATATCTGCTTTGCATATATCTGTGCTGTGACAACGTGACTGTAAGTTAGCTTTTCGGTATTTAAATTCTGTCAAGAGTCTTATGAGGTGGATGTTATCCCCACTGAGTGTATTCAACGCACTCACCCCTTAATCTGTACTCACACTACAGGAGATGAGGAAGCTGGTGAACCCTAGACGGAGGGAGATAGTGCTAGCTGTTGGTATTTCTGTTAAAATGTCATAGTTTAAACATTTCCGAACACGTTTTCAAACAGTTTATGATCTGTATATATCTTTGGGTTCTTATGAGGATGGGAGATCCTGATGTGTAGCTTCCGCTGAATATGATGTATATTATCGGTGAGAGACCGAATGATATCGGCCGAGGCCAAAGGTTGTTGTGAGATGGTTTATTATCGCCCCTTATCTCTTTCTTCTGTTGTCCCTTGCTTAACTCTTTCTGTATGTGTTATGCGTCCCTTACTTTTCTATCTTCACGCCCGGGTAAAACTCTGATATTTTTAACGAAAGATTTTGGGGCGTGACATGCAGTTTGATTAAAGACAATGCATGTATTAATGATGTATCATATGTGAAAGGGCTGAAGTATAACCTTCTGAGTATTAGCCAATTCTGCAACAAAGGGATGTTCCGTGGAATTCAACCTCAACAAGTGTCTGATTAGAGATAACAAGTCTAATGAGGTGAAGCTTACTGGAACAAGAAGGGGAAATATTTATCTTGTTGATTGGAGTTCAACAGTGCAGCCAACTTGCTTTATTGTGAATAGTACACCTGAATTAAGTTGGCTATGGTACAAAAGGATGAGTCACTTAAACTTCAAGATAATTAACAAGTTAGCAATGAAGAATCTAATCAGAGGCTTGCCAGATGTAGCCTTAAAAAAGGAAAATATTTGTGGAGCATGCCAAATGGGAAAACAAGTAAGAAGTTCATTCAAAGAGAAAATACAAAGATTATCTCATATGATTCTAGATCTACTTCACATAGATCTTTTCGGACCAGTTGAGCCTGTAAGTGTAAGTGGGAAGAAGTATTCCTTAGTGAAACTACTCTAGATTTACTTGGACCATCTTTCTTGCCAAGAAATCAGAAACTCAAAATAGGTTGCCAGAATTTATGAAAAGAATTAAAAACGAGAAGAGCTTGAGTATTGTGAAGATAAGATCTGATAGAGGAACAGAATTTACGAACAAATTCATTGAGAAATACTATTCAAAGAATGAAATCAGTCATGAATACTCTACAGCTTGAACACCTCAACATAATGGAGTTGCAGAAAAGGGAAACAGAACTTTGAAGGAAGCATCAAGAATAATGATTGTTGAAGCTGCTATACTTAAAAGATTTTGGCTGAAGCTACCAATACAACATGCTATACTTAAAAGATTTTGGCTGAAGCTACCAATACAACATGCTATACTCAAAATAGATGTCTAATCAACAAAGATTATGATAAGACACCTTACGAAGTTTGGTATGGCTTTATACCAAACATTTCATATCTACATATCTTTGGATGTAGATGTTACATTTTGAACAATGGTAAAGAACATCTGAAGACCTTCGATGCAAAATCTGATGAAAGTGTATTTCTTGGATACTCATCAGTAAGCAAAGCATTCAGAATTTTCAACAAAAGAACTCTTGTTGTAGAAGAGTCAATACATTGATGAACCATATTGTGATACAGCAGAGCTTGACAAGCTAAAGGGGGATGTTTCTCAAATAAAAATCAAGGATCATCAAGTTAATTATATTGATAGAGTCACTTTGTCTACTGATATTGTTGCTGAAAACAGTACAGAAGTTTCTGCACCCAGAAATACTGTAATGTAGGTTACTGCACATCAAGCTGATGGAATACAACAGTCTGACAAAACTCAAATTGATACGATGATCAACAGCTCACTATTCATCCACCCACATACAACTTTGAACCAGATAGAACATGACTCATAAATCATCTAAGAGAGCTTATCATTGGAGACCACAATGTGGGAGTAAGAACAAGAAGATCATGACTACATGAAGCAATGTTTGTGTGCTTCATATCGCAAGTAGAACCTAAAAGCATTGAAGAAGCTCTTGAAGACAGTAATTGGATTCAAGCTATGCAAGAAGAGTTGAATGGATTTGAAAAAAATCATGTGTGGAAGTTAGTACTAATACCTGATCATCAAGGAGTGACTGGAACAAAGTCGGTTTTCAAGAATAAGTTGGATGAATCTGGTGTTGTTGTAAAAAATAAAGCAAGATTAGTTGTGAAAGGATATTGTAAAGAATAAGGAATTGATTTTGATGAGACTTTTGCACCTGTAGCGAGGCTTGAAATAATCAGAATTTTCTTAGCCTATGTTGCACACAATATTTCAATGTATATCAAATAGATATCAAAAGTGCATTTCTGAATGGTCTTTTATCTGAAGAAGTCTATGTGGAACAACCTCCGGGATTCAAAGACCAACCTGAAGAGAAAGTTTTCAGATTGTAGAAAGCCTTATATGGATTGAAGCAAGCGCCGAGAGCTTGGTATGATACCCTGTCCTTATATCTTTTGGAGAATGGATTTCAGAAAGGAACAGTGGACAAAACTCTCTTCAGAATACAGGATGGTGATAACATTATCCTCTAAACAAACGTGCATAGCTCGATCCACAATAGAGTCTGAGTTTATTGCGTTGGACAAGGCTAGCGAAAAAGTTGAATGGCTCAGAAAGTTCTTAGAGGATATTTCATGTTTGAACAAACCAGTGCCTCCTGTTATGATTCATTATGACACCATGTCAGCTATCGAGAAGGCACAAAGTTGAATGTATAACAGTAAGTCTCGACACATTCGTATGAGACATAATACTATTAAACAATTAATCTCTAATGGAATAATTATCATTGACCATGTGAAGTCAAAGGAAAATATAACGAATCTGTTAACAAAAGACATAAATACAAATCTAATGTATAACGCATTAAGGGGAATGAGGTTAAAACTCACACACTAAAGAATGTTCATAGCGATAACTCAACCATGATGAGTAGAGATCCTATAAACTTGGTTCAATGAGCCAACCAAGTTATGAATGGTTCAAATGTGCACTTAGAACCTATCTAATGCCTCATTCTCGTAGTTGTCCAAGTGCTAACCTGCTAACGTGTGGTGAGGGTAAGCATTTACGCTTTTAATGATTTCTATACCTTTTTAAAAGGTGGAGTATTGCAAGATACTCTTGCTAGGAGATCACCTATATAAGTGAGAAGTTTGGTCGCTTCAATTTAATCACTTATGAATCTAAGATATGATCTAAGGCCGAAATTGATACAACGTGAGAATAAAAGATATTAGGGCTGCTATTGTGTAAATGTTATTGCCTTGGTTTACATAAAAAGCTGATCGATTCAAGACATCACGTTCACCAAGTAGCGAGTAAATCCGATAGCATCTTACTAAATCGGAACTTTCTAAAGTGTCTGCATTCGCATATGCATTAATTTTCATTCATGTGGGGGATTGTTGGAAATTGGTTTGGAAAATTGGTGTTGATCAATCTTTGACCAATTTTTATATGATGTTTTATTAGTTAAAAAATGAAAATAAGTTGCAGATTTGAAATCTACATTTCGAGTAGATAAATTTAGAGTATTTATTTTCTCAAATCCAATTTCGGATGAATAAGAAATTAATGCTTAAAGTTGGCAACTTAAATTAAAACGGTGTGAATGTTTGAAGATGTGTGAATTTTGAAAAGGTGTGAGTTTGAATTGAATTGATGCAACCCAAATTAAATGGATGCATCTAATCTAAAATATTGTGAGACACACTATTTCATTCTAAAAGGTGTCTAATTATAGAAAGACTACCAAACCAAAATGTGTCTAATTATAAAAAGACATTATTTCAAATTAAAAGGTGTCTCTTATGGAAAGACACTACACCTCTTCAACTTCTATAAATAGACCCCACACTCAATTATTCATTCACTCCACTATAACTTATAATATTAGCATTCTAGCAATTGTAGTCCTCTCATCTTCTTGTCATAGAAAGTTCCAAATATCATTTTCATTTCACTACAAGAAATCACACATTTTGTGACGAATATTTTTGTGACGATAAAAAAATCATCACAATTTGTTACTTAAAGACGACAAATATTATTTTCGTCATTAAAATACTAGAAATTATGACAAAATTTTATTTTGTCACCATTGATAATTTTATTCGTCACTAATTTGAAAATTTCATGACGACATAAATTATTTTGTCACAATAATAATAGGTGACGATTTTAATAATAATTGGTGATGAAATTCGATGTCATAAAAATATATATTTTCATGACGATGCTATTTTTCGTCATTAATTATTCTGAATAATTATTGACAAAATTATTTCATCACAATAATAGTTGGTTACGGTTTTAATTATAATTGGTGACGATATTCGATGTCGTAAAAAATAAATTTTTGTGACGGTGCTATTTTTTGTTATTAATTATTTGAGTTAATTAGTGACAAAATTCGTTTGTCACGATAATAATTGATGACGATTTTAATAATAATTGGTGACAATATTCGACGTCATAAAAAATATATTTTTATGACGATCCTATTTTTGTCGTTAATTATTTGAACTTATTACTAACAAAATTGTATCGTGAGTGCATTAACATTTTGGGTTTTGAATATTCATATGTTGGCCATTGAAATCGAGTTAATATATCAAAATTGGAAATCAATGACTTATATTAATAAGTAATGGTACTTTATAAAAAATAACAAAAATTATATGATAATAGAAAATTGAAAAATATGAAAAATTGAAATAAAAGAAATGCATGCAAAATATTATTACATGAAGCACCAGTGGTCTAGTGGTTAGAGTACCACCTTGGGCACTCGGGTTCAATTTCCAGACAACACAGAATATTGGCGTTGGTGACGTGTGCGCTAACATCAGCACTGTGATGACGTGTCATGATGACATGTCATGATAACACTCAAAATTTGGGATGACGTGTGCGCTGACATGTTATGACACCACTCAAAATTTGGGATGATCGACGTGTACGCTGACATCAGCGCTGTGATGACGTGTCATGATGACATGTCACGACAACACTCAAAATCTGTTTATTTGTCACTATAGATGAGATGACATAGTGACGATGACCTTTAGCGTCATCAAAAGATGACTTTAGATGAGGAATTCAAATAGCACTGGGAAAGATAAATTTTAGTGACAATAAATTAAATTCACCATGTAAAGTTACACTTTTAGTGACGAAACACCATAATTAGTGACGAAATTTGATGTCAAATGCGACGTTGTATATGTCACTATAGATGAGATGATATAGTGACGATGACCTTTAGCGTCATCAAAAGATGACTTTAGATGACGAATTCAAATAGCATCACAATTTACCTAATATGATGCACTTACAGCGACGTTCTCTACGACAACAATATTTCGTCACCAAACACCTTTTGTCACGAAAAATGGTGTTTTTATGATGAATTTTGTCGTCACGAATTCTTAAATTTCTTGTAGTGTTTGCCGAAGAACTTGTGGATTGTTGTGTTGCAATCCTTAAGTTAGTAAGTCGTTGTATCTTGGGGACGTTTGCCATAAACCGTAAAACACTAAATATGGGATAATTTCATTTTACAGAGAAAGAGTTCAACTCTTACCTCGACTTTCCAGTTTATCATTTGAGTCATTTTCAAGTACACCATACCTTATTTCCAACAAAGAGTACTCATTATAAAGAAGATAGAAAAGCAAAAAGCTAACTAGTGTGTGTCTCATTAAAATCCTAATATAGAAAAACCTATATTAGGGAAAAAGAATACCCACACTGTCCTAATGAAAGCTATATTAGGGACGGACCCGACTACCCGACCCGACCCGCGT
The DNA here is from genome assembly GCA_946896805.1 of Scutellaria galericulata. Taxonomy (NCBI): domain Eukaryota; kingdom Viridiplantae; phylum Streptophyta; class Magnoliopsida; order Lamiales; family Lamiaceae; genus Scutellaria; species Scutellaria galericulata. The sequence continues at coordinate 10,132,547 of OX335787.1, read as the reverse complement.
ACCCAATTGCATGAATCATGATCCATGCACTTGGTGCACACAAACACTACTATTTAACAAATTATAACATTAACATAACATATATAACATAACATTAACTAAAATAACATTCTACTTTAATTTACACACACACATATATATATACACATAATGTATTCACTAAACTATCATTAGCAACAAAGTTAACACAATTCGTAACCAATTTACAAACAATTCATCACATTCAGGAACACAAAATTCATCAGCAGTTCATTACCAATTCAGTATAACATTAACACAAATTTTATCACCAATTTACAAAATACACATACAAATTTACTAAAAAAATATGAGTGAGAAAGAGAGTGAACTGACCTCTTGGTCGCGGTGGGCGGCGGAAGCTACGGTAGTATAGAGGATAGGGTAGAGGGCTGGGAAGAGGAGGGGTGGGGAAAGGAGGTAGGCTGTAAGGGTTGAAGGGACTGGGTGGTGGGGAGGGTGTGAGAGAGAGAAGAGTGTAGAGGTGGCGGCGACAGTTTTCTAGCATGGTTGGGGGTCGGGAAAGGAGGACAATGGTGGTGGTGGATGACGGAAATCGATCTAAGGGAGAGAATCTGGAGTGCAGGAGAGAAGGAGAAAACACTACTAGAATTTCGCTTAACAACAACACTGGAAAGACAACACTTTTTGTTGTCTTTGAACATTTTACAACGCTTTTTGTGAAAAGCGTTGTCTTTTTGTGAAAAAGTGCTGAAAGAAAACTCTTTTAGAAGAAAAGACAACGCTTTTCACAAGGTGTTGTCTTTCAGCGCTTTTTTTTCGCTAATAGACAATGCTTTTTTATGTGTTGTCTTTCAGCGCTTTTTTCAACAACAGACAACGCTTTTTTGCAACGGTTTTTTATGTGTTGTCTTTCAGCACTTTTTTTTAACAATAGACAACGCTTTTTTGCAACAGTTTTTTATGTGTTGTCTTTCGGTACTTTTTTTCGCAAATAGACAATGCTTTTTTGCAACGGTGTATTATGTTTTGTCTTTCAGCACTTTTTTGGCTAATAGACAACGCTCTTTTGCAACGGTTTTTTGTGGGTTGTCTTTTGAGTGGCTATTTTCGCTAATAGACAACCCTTTGTGCAACACTTTTCATGGGGTTGTCAAATATATAATGCAAAAAAAAGGTAAGAGTCGAACTCGAGACCTTTCAAAATGTATGTAACCACTTTGCTATTCAACTTTCATTAGTTTTTATTTACCCAAAGTAATAATAGTTAAAATTTCAGTAAAATAAAGTTCTTAATGTTTATTCAATCTAAAAAGGTACTAACATACATAAGTTTCTTTTGCAACAGGATTGAATTGGGCGGAACCCTAAATCCCCAATTAAGAAATTCTCAATTCCGATACTCAGGCAAGTGATTTTCCTTTTTTATATTCAATTTGATTTAGTATGTGTAGCTGTGAATTTTGTCTGCTAAATCCTCTGTTCTCTTCTCTCTCTTTCTCCATCTTTTGTCGACTTTGAGTGAGAGACAACTCGACGCCACCAATGGAATTTATAATGTATCATGTTGTGAAAATACAAATTTTCTCCTAAAGTGGTTGCACTAGTTGCCTCGAATTTTTCTCGATTTCGAAGCCCAGAAAGGGCTGATTCAATTTTGTCATTCCTCAAAGAGAATGGCTTTTATACATAATTACTTATCTGGTGGAGGGTGGTTTGATTTGATTTAAGGCGTGTTTAGATGATTGAGTAATTGATATTTGTATTCATTGAGTAATAATCACTTCCGAGAATGTTAGGTTAAAAAAGTACCAACAGTTTCATATTTGCTAATTTGAAGTACTTTCTGCAATGGTGCAAGAGGAAGCCACTTTTCAACTGCTAAGTCATGTCTGAATGATATGTTGCATATATGATTTTGAGGGCTTTTAGCAAAGTGCCAACCATTATCACAGACTAGTATATAGTTTGGTGGAGAAATGATTTTCTTGAATGTTGAGATATTTGCGTTTGAGTGTGATATTTACTGCTAGCCATAGTTGATGAGAGTAACCGGTGAATATAGACGGAGCCCTCATAAGTACCATTAATCCAAGTCCCTTTTATGAGGCAACAGTAGTTCAATTGAATTGGTAAAATGATGTATTCTGAAAAAATGCATGTTGCTAGAGAGGTGTGTATGGCTCCATCTCCATGTGACATAGTAATGGGAATTGATTATTCTTCCTCCTCTAATTCTTCTTAGATTACAGAGAGAGATGGTTCTTATTTATGTTTCTCTGTCTTAAAAATAAGTAGATAAATCTTATTTTTTTATACAGGTCTAATCTTGGGTGTGACTTTCATCAAAACTTGTTAATGGTGTACAGTTACAAACTGTAGATTATTAATCCAACAGTGGGGTAGATCTCTCTCTCACTCTCTCTTATGGCCGTACTATTTTATATGTACTCTTATGCATTGTTTTATAAACTTGAAGATTGTATACTAGTTATCCAAATGATCTTGGACCATCAAGTGTTCTTTATTTCACCAGAGAGCATGAGTTTGTACAGCTCCTTCATCAAGGTCACCCTGTGGTTGTTGCATTTGCAATCAAGTAATTTGTAAAACTTTCTTCATTTTGGTTTACAGATATAATGTATTAACTTATAGCTTATTTTTAGTTTTTTACCTGCTGCAGGTGTAACCTCACCAAACGTTTTGACAAAGTACTTGAGGAAGCTACAGCAGAGTTCGACCCCCATGTTAGATTTTTACGTGTAAGTTATCAATACATATGCTACATCCTATAACCCTGATTTAGAACTGCTCTAAATTCATATATATAAAAGAAAGTTGTTTGCAATGACACCGTATCATTTAGCTGGCATTTGATTCCGTTAAATTGTGTTACTGTATCTTTTTGTCTCTCTCTGACATAATTTTTTCTTCATTTCTGGTTATGCACATGAATATTCTATACAGAGCAAGGCATAAAAACATCTATGTTGTACTAACCTGATGCCTTGACTTCACTTGGATAGTGTTTTGATATAGCTTTCCATTTTCTGGTGTGACTTCTTAGGTTGAGTGCCCCAAGTATCCTGGATTCTGCTTAACTCGCCAGAAGACAAAATATCCATTTATAGAAATATTTCAGAGCCTAGAATAGGTAAAGTCTTGATGCTCTTTATTAGAGATCATTGTTGGAAGTTTTTACTCATTACAGAACCTCATCATTTAGTAAATGTGTTTTTGGCCCCTCATATTTTAGTTACAAGTCTGATATGCAAAATAGGGCTTGCAGCCATGGAAATGTATACACTGCTATGAAATCACAACCCTTCTGCTTGTTGATATGACTTTATGCTGATTGACAGTTGTTAAAAAATAAAAAATCACTTTACTAGAAATATTGGTTTGAAACACTTTTGAATGATTGATTTATGAATGCTTAATGTCATTCATTTTCATAATATCACCACCTTAAGGAAAGTCTTCTTTATTAGTGGCAAACAAAATGATTACAGATCATTAGCCACCCCAATGTTTACTAATTAGTGGAATCTCTACAAACTCATTTTATTATCACTAAGGTAAGTTGATACTTATATATTGTAATGTAGGCCCCTTTGCAACCGGATACCAAACAATGCGGTTTTTTTGTGTTGTGGTACATGAAACAACTTGTAGATAAGGGGCAACTACGGACATGGTTTCATTTTGTTCAATTGTGAGTAACTATGTCCTATTTAATGATGTTAAGTTTTTGTGTTTGGATGTAGATGCTTTTTTCCGTTTAATGGTCTTACTTTCGTTTGCATACTTCGATGACATGCTTATAATGCTGGGATTTTTATGATTAGTTCATGTTGTTCCTTTTGTTAAAGGCCTTATTTTTGTGAATTGTAGTTTGCATTTTATGATATCCTCTTGAATGCCTTTTTCATGAGATAATTTTGTATAATTATGCTTTCTCATAATGAAGTTGACATTTCTATATATTATTTTTTCAAAGTTTACGCATCTTAAGTGCACTAGAGATGAGATTGATGAAGTTCGTGTTGAATGGGCTGAATGTGTTCAAGAACATATCAATGGGTAGAACAAGGTGACTACTATATTTTACTCTGCAATGCTCTCTTTTGAATATATATACATATTTAATAAGATCACGTTATGATTTTTAGATGTCCATGCTAACTTTGTGCTTACATTCGACAAATTGTGGGGACGTCGTAGCTAGGGAGTTCATGTCAAGTTGGCCGGTGATGCTATTTTGGTAAAGGTTGTGATGTTATTCAAACAAATACGATCATTTTGTTGTTGTTGGAGTTTAAATTTACACCCGTAAAGTATTATGATTTGAAGTGTTATGATATTTCCTATTGTTGGGAGGATTTATGAATCCTATGTTTGATATTGACGATGTTTATATGTTCCTCCAATGCAATTTTCAGTTTATATAATTACTGGGAATTATTATATTATTATAGGATACCAAATATATGAAATTTTGTAAAAAATATGTAAACAAAACAAACAACACAAAAAAAGCGTTGTCATAAGGAAATGACTACACTCTTTAAAACGACAACCCTAATGAAACAACAACCCTAAAAAAGCGTTGCATATACAAAAGAGACAACGGTTAGTGTTGCATATATTTGTGATGTTGTTGTTGAGAAAGACAACGTTTTTTAAGCGTTGCAAATATATTGCTAAATCAAAAAATACAACACGTTTATGCAACGGTTTTATGCGTTGTCGTATCAGCAAAAGACAACGCTTTTTAATGCGTTGCAAATATAGTTGCTAAATCCAAAATTACAACACTTTTATGCAACGGTTTTATGCGTTGTCGTATCAGCAAAAGACAACGCTTTTTAATGCGTTGCAAATATAGTTGCTAAATCCAAAATTACAACACTTTTATGCAACGGTTTTATGCGTTGTCGTATCAGCAAAAGACAACGCTTTTTAGTGTGTTGCTAAATCTGAAATTACAACACTTTTATTCAACGGTTTTATGCATTGTCGTATCGGGAAAAGACAACAATTTTTAGTGCATTGTCTATCAGCGCCCACCTACGACATCGCTGGATACGACAACGCTTTTTTTTTTTGGTCCGTTGTCTTTCAGCGAAATTCTAGTAGTGAAATGGGGCGCGGGGGAGGAAGAAAAAGGCCTCACGCCCTAATTTAACTCCTAATTAGCAATGGACGTACCGACAAAATGTTTTCCATTCATATTTCCATCACCAAAATGATGTTGTTTTGTTGATAACGGGCAGCAAATGATGTCGTTTCATTTTCCTAAAAAATTTGGAGAGAAATGAAACGACATCATCTTATTTGAAATTATCGACGGGTTTTAATTCAGTTTGTAAATTTTGAATACATTAAAAAACATAAATACAAATAGTAAAATTTACTGACAAACAGTCTGTTGGTAATTTTAAATTAATTAATTTTAAAATAAAAATTAATTAAAAATGAAAAGTTACCGACAAATGATTTGTCGGTAAAAATGAATATGACATTGTTTTTTTTGTTATCGAGGGATGTCTGTTGGTAAACTACTCGTTCAATTTCGTTATTGTTTTGTGATGTTTTATTTCAAAACGTTGTTCCAATAACACATTTTGAGTTCTATTTGCAATATTTATACGAAGAATTCAATTTTATGAATAAATTAACAGTGTGGATGTTTCTTACAAATTTTGAATTGTTTAATATATCCTTATTAAATATTATTATTTAAGGCTATAATAGTAATTAATAATTTTATTAAATTGTAATTTAGTAATTTTGTATTGCATGGACTCTTCCAAATCCATCTACACCATATAATCCTAATCTAATTAACAGTCTTGCACACAAAGACTATTAATTCATACAGATCTATGTAATTCCATTTTCCATATATGTGTGTCATTATTGTTAAATAAAGATAGTTGACGTAAACTACAAACATGTTTGGAGATCAAAATTTAAAGTACGATCAATATGGTGAGTGATTTGTCTTGATAGAAAACTCATATAATTTTATTTTTTAAAGCTATAGTTATTTTGAAATGAAGGCAATAATTAATATAGTTAATTTTTAAAATTTCCTCAATTTTTTCATATGTACATTTAAATCTCATTAATTATTTTATCAAAATTGTTGATATGTAAGTAATATATTGATACATTAATTAAAGACATGTGAAAATGACATATTAAAGCATGATAATATGGTAAATGGTCTATTCTGCAATATGAATTAAAATATTGTATAATTGAATGTTTCTTATAAATTTTGAATTGTCTAATATATCCTTATTAAATATTATTATTTAAGGTCATAATAGTAATTTAGTAATTAATAATTTTAATAATTGTCATTTAATACTTTTGTATTGTTTTGGACTCTTCCAAATCCATCTACACCAAATAATCTTGCACAACAAAGACTATTAATTTATCAATAGAAACCATTTAGGAGCAAATCAATCAACTTAATTATTGATATTTGAAAATCCAATTGAGTCTTCCAATAATACTAATAAGAATTCTATTCATCATTATTATTAAAGTTGTGTGCATGTAATAGGTTAATAATAAAGTGTGTTTTTAATTAATGTTCTACAATAACTTTTTTTGTAAATTGATGGTTATTAGATTACCAAAAAAATATTATGCTGTTATTTCATATTTTTAAGCTTGGATTACGTCGTTTTTATATTTATTTAAGGATAGAATACATATTTAATGTCTTTTATAGTAAAACTATTACATATAAAATTATATTAAGTTAAAAAATAATCGATGTTTAATTATTATTTTTTTAGGAAACTATAATTAAATTTTAAATTCACTTCAATGAAATAAGAATTTTTGGGTTTTACTACAATAACATGTGGCAGATTAATTATAGTATCAACTCATGCAAAACATAATCAATTCATCAACATGAAGTTAGAAGAACTATTTAGGTAAATAAATTAGCATTGTGAGGAGGATTGAAAGACTTAGCAGTTGACTTGAGGTCTTTCTTTTCTACATTCCACAATTTGCGATGTGATTAAAAACTTTGACCTTGAAAATATTATTATGTTTGAATTGAAATCGATGCTAACATTTCTATTTATGAATGAATAAAAAAAGTTAAAAGCACTAGCAGATTATCAATTCAAAATACACAAAAAATTATCCAAAAATTAAAAATAGCATTTTAGTTGATTAATCAATCAAAATTTAAGTTTGTTAATCTGGAAAATCTAAGCATATTATTATTCGAAATAGGAAAACCCATATCTATGACGTAAAGATGTGGCTATATATATTAGTGTGGCTATATATATTAGTATGTAGTAGTTTAGGACCATTTAATACATGAGATAAAAAAATAGTTAAATTGATAAAAATTAAATATTATATTTATCTACGAAAAAATATATATTGGGGATATCATGGAATATGTATTGCCTAATTTAGTATTAAATATAACATAATCTGACAAATATATTTTTTTGATTGTTAAAATATATGTTGCATTTGTAAGGAAACATAAATAATTGTTTACTTATTATTTTGAAAAACATATATGTTGATATGCCTATTATATTAAGTGAGCTTATAAACGTATGTGTACGTACTTACAATACCATTTCCCAAAAGATAAGGAATATTAATTTGTATATCTAATACTATTTAATTTTATAAATACATTATAATAATTATATATATATATCATATAAAACTATATTTTATCACTAATCTTAATAAATTAAATGAGTTTATAAACATATGTGTATGTATGAGGAAAAATATTAATTCATTTTTTATCCTTCATATTTTATCACTTAAAATTCTTATATTTTATCTGATTTTATATCACATAAAATTAGCAAATAAGTTTCAACTAATTTTAAAAAATTTAATAATCTTATAAAAACAAATGTGTATGTACGAGGAACAATATTAATTTATATCTTATCCTTCATAAAAAACACAAAATTAGTAAATAAGTTCCAACTAATTTTAATAAATTTAATGAGCATATAAACGTATGTGTACGTACTTATAATAACATTCCTCAAAGAACAATGAATATTAATTCGTTTCCTATCCTTCATCAAATTATATTAGTTTGTTTATAGATATTTGCATTGTTCTACTTTCCAACTTCACCAAATTATATTAGTTTATTCATAAATACTTGATTGTTCTACTTTCCACCTTTACTAAATTAATAAATTATATTAGTTTATTCATAAATTCTTGATTGGTCTTCTTTGGTGTAGTTTTTATATTTTTAGTAATCACATAATTATGCTTATTAAGTCAGAAGTATATAGATAAAGGAGAAGTATGGTATAAAAGAAATATTCAAATTTGAATACTATTCAAAAACAAGAATATATTGATAAAAAGAAGAAAAACAAGCCAACATCCCAAAGAAACAGTGAATTTTATGGATTTGCATTTCATTTCATGTCTTAATTAGCTTTTAATATTAAACTTCTTTTTTAAAAATTGTTGCATGAACAACATATTTTTATGTTTTATTATAATTTTTAATGTCTGCATAGAAATGATTATAAAATCAATTACTATTTCTAAAAATGATATATCCATATTATGTAATAATATTTTTTCCCTTTTCTTAAAAAATAACAACAACAAAATCCATCCTTCATGTGCAACGCACGTGCTTTTTACTAGTGTATATATATATATAAATTACGATGAAGATAAAAACGAACAACTGTAACACCCCAAATTAAACTTTGACTATGTAAAATATAACGAGAATTTTCTATTGTTAAAATAAGACTTAAATAATAACAATGTAAAATATTTAATTAATGGTAGTATGAATTAATTACCAAAAAAAAAAGAAAAATAAAATTAAAGTTTAATACATATATACATATATACGTGTCACACGCACACATTACATATATATAAGTATGACATATTTAATATATGAGTAGGTCTTGTGTGAGACCGTCTCACGGATCCCATTCCATGAGACGGGTAGGGTCGGATCGAAGTATTACATGATATATACAAAAGTATTACATGATACACATAAAAGTATTACCTCATATACATAAAGGTATTACATGATATTAAGTTATGTGATATTTTCAAAAAGTATTACATGATATACATAAAAGTACTACCTAATACACACAAAAGTATTACATATTATACAATTCACGCATGAGGAAGAAGAGCACCTAGGCGCCTAGGATTCGCCGTTTTTTGTTGACCCGACCCGACCCAATTCGGGTCATTATCTCATAATACAAAAGTATTACCTGATATACACAAAAATATTACCTAATACACATAAAAGTATTACATATTTTCTTATAGTCTGACTCAATTCAAAACACATTTTATAATACAAAGTATTACCTAATATACATAAAAGTATTATATAACACACACAAAAGTATTACATAATTTTTATATTTGACCCGACTCTACTCGTCTCACGGAATGAGATCCGTGAGACGGTCTCACCCAAGACTTTGTCTTAATATATATATATATATATATATATATATATATAGTATAACATTAATTAATTAATTAATTAAGTATGATTACCTAGCCCATGAGTGCAAAATGTGTGTGTGGAAAAGTGATGGCTAGTCATCAATCCAAAGCCTTAAATCCTTACACCTCATGTCTTTCTCTCTCTCCACACAAAAAAAGTGGACATCACGTCTACCCTAGGCTACACTCAACCCTCTCCAAAAGTCAACACTTTACCTACATGTTGCAACAAGGAAAGAAAGGGGTGCAGTGAAGGAAAGAAATTGGAAAAGAAAAGGTAAGAAAAATATATATCTCTCTCTCCTCCCTTTCCTGAACACCGTCGACCACCGCCACCACCACACCACCACTTAGCCGGTCACCGTTCCTTTCTCCGGCAAAGGTTCGAGCTATGGGGTAGAACTCGATAGTCCCAACCGCCGCCGCCGGCACGTAGGCCGCCGGAAAGGCATGATGGCTCTTCCCCTTTCTTTTTTTCTCTCTCTCACTCCCTCCCCTGCTCCTTTCGTCGACGTGGCTGCTGTGTTTTATTTGGAGTTACCGGCGCAAGGTTGCACCGGCGAGTGGGCTGGAAAAGTGCCGCCGCCGTGAGCGGAGGCGAGTGTGCAGAAACCGGCGCCGAGGAGGGCGCCGGCAAGGGGTGTGTGTGTGCGTGTTGCAGGGGGTAGGTGTGTGTTGTTTGGGGCTGCTGAGGATTGGTTAGGGAGTCGGGGTTTTCCGGGCTGTTGGTTGCCGGCGCAGTGGTCGCGCCGGGGTGAACAGTAGATCGGCGCCGTGAACGGAGGCGTCGTGTGTCGGGTGTGTGTGTGTATGGATGTGTTTTTCTAGATGTTGGTGCTGCACGCCGGGGGGCCGACAATGCTGCTGCTGGACACGCCGGGTGCTGCCGGGGGCTGTGCGCCGGGAGACGGGGCTGGACACCGGGTGCCACTGGACACGCCGGGCGCTGTTGGGCACCGAGGACGGAGGACGGGAACGAGGTTGCTGCCGGGTGACGAGAAGCGAGTAAGGACGGGTGTAGCGAATTGAACGGGTTTGGGTTGTGTGTGCAAGGGTGTAGATTGGGGTTGATGAAGATGTAGCGTCGGCGACATCGATGTCGCCGGCATTCGTAGGATGAATGATCGATATAAAGCTAAGTTTCGATTTTGAAGTTGATTTTAATTCCGAAAGTAAGATTCAACTTAAGGAGCTTATGAAATTAATTAATCTATGAAAAATTAATTTAAATCCTTCGTAACTTTAATTAATACAACATAAGTACTTCAAAGATAGTTTTGGACATTATAGCTTAATCTTTTATAATATAAAAAGAAACTAAGAACCTAATATAAATATTTATATTGCAGATTAAATCCTCCTATAATTAAAAATGACAATACAACCTAAAATAATTGGACTTTACCATCAATTTTTAGAGGAGAAGCTAGATTTTAAATACTTTAATTTAATATCTTAATTTCTTAACAAATCAAGGATAATTAATTAAATAATTAACTTGAGAAAAGTATATTTTGACCTCTATTAATTAGAATTAATTTAAGGACCTCCAAGAATTAGTTTAAGTCTAAAGTTTATAATTTGCTTTTCTAACATTTAAATCAACTCTTTACTATCCTATGTAAGTCTCTCAATATCTAATTTAAGATATATTGTTATAGTTAACTTTTCTAAAATTAGGTTCAAGTCTTTTAAGAATTAACTTAAGTCTAAATAAGTTTTTTAATGTTTTAATAAACACATTTTGTTATAATGTCGCTTAAATTCTATGTTACCTTAAAATATTTTTCTTATTATTTAAACCATAACATCATCGGAAAGTTGCTTCAACGTCTTTTATGATCAAGGAAAGCTTTAAAGGTTGTATTCTAATGAATAAAGATCTTGAATAATAAATTATTAATTAGACTAGGTTTAACACTTCGTTAATGTTTGATGTAGGATACACGGAGAAATGAATTATCTAAGCTTACTCGACAACTTAAGAAGAGACGCTCCAACTTTGCCTAAGGTGGGGGTAATTTCTGTATTTCCACTTTTAAGTTTCTAAGTGAGATCGAGGTGGGGGGTAAATTCTTATAAATTACATCTTGTGAATAATGTGCGCTCTTACGTACAATTGTTGTATGTCTTTAATTATAATGTGAAAGTTTAAACGTGAAGTGCAAAGTGAATTATTTATACTTCATGAATGTTGAATTGTGGTGACGACTATGGGGAAATTCTTGCTTTCCCATTTATGTGATCAAGTGCTATAATGTGAAGATGTTGGCTGATGTGAGAAGTGTATATGATAATTTGTAAACGTGGCGTTATGTGCTTATTACGTGCCAAAAGTGAATGTGAAATATTTGCAAAAATGAAAGGAATTATTATGTGAATGTTATGTATGCTCGATGATGATGAAGTCATAACGATGTCATGACGATAAAGATGAAGTCCTGATAATATCATGATGATGAAGATGAAATCATGATAATGTCATGATGACGATGATATGATGATGAATTAATAAAAATGTTTTCACGACGGTTCAGAACCGTATTTTCAAATGCGGCCTCAAAACCACATTCATGTGCTATTGAGTGATATGTTTATGTTTGTTAAATATGTAAAAATGGCAGCAAGTTCCGCAAAATGTAAAACTGGCGACTAAGTTCCACAAAACGTATTTGGTGGCAAGTTCCGCAAGACGAAAATGCTTTCACGGCGGCTCAGAACCGCAAAGTTTTCCAAGGCGGCTCAGACCCGCAACTATGTGCTTGATGAATTACATGTCTATGTTTCCTGTTATGTTTTAACTGCTCACAAGTCCCACACTGAGTGTCTTCATACACTCACCCATTTTTATGTTAAAATGTTTTCAGCTTAAGGAATCATTGAGCATGGTGTGCAAATGGTGGATGCTGGTAGCCGATGTTCTAAAGATTACGAAAGAGTTTTACTGGAATTGAAAGAGGTGTTATATTATTTAATTGTATAAAAAGTACTCTTGAAACCTTTTTGGGAAAAACTTAGTTTGCAAAGTTGTATAGTTTAGTTGTACAATTATAAAGAAAAAAATATATATATTTCTCTTCCGCTGTATACGATTTACGTTATATAAAATAGGGATGCTCGAACGGACTTACCTTTATTTGAAAATTTTAAATTTCCTTGGAAATGCATGTTTTATCGAGTATTTGGATACTCAAATGAAAAATTTATTAAACTCTGATATTCTATAGTAACGTAAAAGAAACGGGGCGTTACAACAACAAAGTTATATATACACATATATATGTCACATACATAATAATTATATCATAACAACAATATTATGCAAATGGTATGTTAAGATTATTATAATATAACGTTCATTCATTTTAAGATTATTTGAAAATTTCAAAATAAAGGTTTCTTAAAAATCACTAAACCCTAAGTTAAGGTTTAACAATCGATTTACTAGTGGAGTTACTGACGGACTTGAGATTTTCAATTTACCGACGGTAAGTCCATCAGTAATATTGACTAGAACGACAACATTTTAGTACTACTGTTGGGATATTTCTGATAGGTTTTGATGAGACAATGTAACTTTGGATAGAAAGTAAGAGTACCCATTTTTCCACGTTTTATAAGTGGATTTATGGTTGATAAGTTTATCTTTCTAAGTCTTGATTTGTAAAGATGTAAAAATCAGAAAGATAGTATATACTGATGTTAGTAGGATTCTGGACATGAAGTTTTATTAAAGACTGATTCTCAGTAAGGAAAGTCAGTAAGCAGAAGATGAAGACAGGATCAGCAAGCTGGATCAGTAAGCAGCAAACAGATAGCAGAAAGGAAAACTGGAAGCTGACTGCAGGATTCTGGAACAAGAAGTTGTTCAAGATCAGAAAGTTATTCTAAAACTGGAAGCAGACGCAGATCAGAAAGTTGTTCAGAATCAGGAAGCTATAATAGATAGAAAGCTGGCGCATAACAGTAAGCAACTACTGCAACCTGAGCATAAAGTTGTAAGTTCATCTAACTTATTCATTACAGTACGAGGAATATATTGAATGTTATACGAGGATTCGATCCTGTAAAAGCATCCGTTAGATAGAAGTTAGCGCCGAGCCAATAAGGTGATGCCACCTGGACTCGTGGACCTGCAAAAGCACTATAGCCGAGGAGTGGCGCCATTAATGCGGATCAGAGTAGGACATGTACTACAACCCAGTTTTTCCAGTCGCATTTATTGCGACGAAGATTTTGAAGATCATTTTGAATTTCAACAAAGGACAATGTCTCTCTTCAACGAGCACCTTACAGTATAAATCGAAGGAATGAGTGACCAAGGAGACTACTAAACTACTAAACTACTGAACAACTGCTCTTATATTCAATGCTCCCAAACTCTCAAGCTATTCTCAAGCTTTCTAAATTCAATCACTGAACCTTCTAAAGCAATCAACCAAAGCATTCGAGTTTCAAGTGCAAGACTGTCTTCGAGTTGCACCAATTGAAGAAACCCTATATAATTTTAACTATTTGTTGTATGCTAGGTTGTTTTTGTTTGGTCTCTGTTGGTCCCAAGTGGTGTCCGAGGTTCAGAGGGGGGTGAATGAACCTTGGTCGATTTTGAAAATCTGTTTAAAACTTACTGTTCTGCAAGTTACTTGAACTTGCAGCGCCAATCAGTTACTGCTTACAACACTAGGATGCAGTGCTGCACGTTGTAACTTAGAGTTTTATACGCAGCGGAAAAATAGGGTTTTAAGACATAAGGCTGGTTTTCTCAAATATGATCCTTTTCAAAACATTTTATGCTTTATGACAGAGATAGATATGAACGATATAGCGCAGATAAGAAAGCAATAAAACACTTATGGCTTATAGTGGTTCGAAGGTGGTGTAACCCTTCTACGTCCACTCTATTACTATCTCGAGCAGGAACTTTGTTAAGCAAGATTGATTTACAGGACACCTCTAACAATCTATCAACTTACAAAACTAAACACCTACAAGAGTCCAGTGATCACACAGCAACTACAAACTCTAAAGGCAAACCCATACAGGGTTTCACACTCCCACACATGGAAGTTTCCTAACACTTAGACAACTATACAAACAGTAAGGATCTCTCCTATCAACTGTTCGACACCTAAAACAACCTAACCACACAGCAACAAGGTTAAAAAGAAAATAAATCTTCAGCTGTTGAGAAGCAGTCTTGATCTCTGAGAGCTCCTTTGTTGTTGTAGACTTCTCCTAGAAGGTTGAATGGCTGAACATGTGAAAGCTTAAAAAGCTTTGGATGATATGTGAGTTTCCTCTTGACTTTGTCCAGCAATTTCTTCAATCAGCCACTCCTTCTATTTATACTTGTAGAGAAGATATCCGTTGAAGGAGATATCTCCCATTTTGAATTAAAGTGTTCTTGATCAAAGGCATGGCTTGCATTTAATGCAACTTGACTTTTCTTTCTGGAGCATTTAATGTGGTGGTTGCGGCTCGCAGCTTTCTGCAGCACGTCAGTCCACATGGCGTCTTGGCATTGGCTCCGTGTCTGCAACTTTGATCTTCTCTGGAACGACTTTATTTATTCTTGCTTGAATCTTCATTCCTCGTACTGCATTTATCCTTCCTCGGATTGTAGGATACTTCTTCAGTTGACTGTTTGAGTAGAAAGCTTCGCGCTGTATCCTAGGTCTGCTTGCAGCTGTTTGTTCTTTACAGTGCTGCTGTAACTTAGACCTTCTTGCAGTATCTTTGTACAGTACTGCTGTATCTTCTTTCTAGTAGTATTCCTGTAACTTTTTCTTGCAGCGATGATGCATGCCGTTCTTTCTTACTTTGCTATAATGCTGCAAATGCTTTCTTGCAGCAGCTACTTGCCGCCCCTTCGGAGATCAGCCATCATCCGGAGGAATTCAGCATACTCAGCTTCCTCAGTAACCTCTGCTGCTGTAACCTGGATAGGTTCTTTTGAGCTTGCAGCAGCATCATCAACCTCCTCATGAGGTGTCTCTAGCTACTTAACGGTTACCTCAGCTTCTTCTCGAACATCCTCTAAGGGTACTGTCTCAACAGCTGCCCCTTCAGAGGTCTTCTCATCCTCAGAGTGTTGTCAGAACAACAGCCTCGCCTGAGGTCTTCAGCAAGGACCTCGTCTCCTCAGCGGGCCCTGTATCCTCGACAGTCTCTGCTGCAAGAATGGATTCTTGCAGCTCTTGTTGGTTTCTTGCAGCAGTTACTCACTTTCTGAGTTCTTCTTTCATAACAGCTTTCTCACAACCTGTTGATTACTTTTTTAGTATCCTATCTCCTTTTTACTAAGGATACTTCTTCTAGCTTGTTTTCCCTACAACATGCTGATCCTCAAAAGTGTTCTTTTACTTCTTCTAAGGTTGGTTTTCCTTGTATCTTGGAAAACCATTACATGATCTTTCCTTCAGTATCGATAAGCTTGTGATCATGTAATGTGGAAACTAGGTATCAATACCTTAAGCAAACTGTTCTTATCTTGTTGTGTTATTGTGTTTTATCTTATCAAGATAACTACTAAAATATTCCAACAATTTTCCTTTTTATCTTGATGATGACAAAACACAATAAGACTAGAGTCAATAAAACAGAATACTCTTTATTGAAGCTAAGATATTGTACAAGTACAAATTCTATTTAATACAAAAGTAAGTAAGCTACTACTCCTCCATCTAGCTTCACTTCTTTCTTCAGCTTCAATCAATTTGCCGTTTCCACGCTTTTCCACCAGGGAGTTCTTCTTCTCCCTCTCTACCATCTCTGATTTCTACATGCCTTTTTCAGCATGTTTTCATTAGCCAGCTGCTCTGATGTGCTTCAGATGGTAGGTGACTCCTGATCGCCATTATTAACTGTTTCCCTCTTACTATAAAGCTTCAGCATCCTTTTGACTCTTGACTTGAAACTCTTCCCCCTTTTTGTCATCTTCTTTCACATGGTTTCCCAGGGATGGAGTTACAACGCCAAATATAGCAAGTCAGGGTTTTCTCTTGCCCATCAGTTACTGCCCAAGACCATCGAGCAGTAACCTATTCGTACTTCCCACTAAGCATCCTCCTTCTTATTCCTACCCTAGGGAATAAGCTGCTTAGCTTCGGCACGTGACAAGAGATCAGGAAACTGACCGGTGGATGATTAGTTACCTATGCAGCTTCGTCAACATCCAGGCACGTTCACCTTGGATCCTAGATGACTGCTAGTCTAGGTTGTGATTTTGTCTTTTACTTTGCCCAGACTGCAGCTTGAAGCTGCTTGACACTGGATCCTTGGATATCTTGTGAAGTACCTACTGTTCTATTTTATCTCCTTGAATGACAGCAGGTGTCTTCTC
This sequence comes from Scutellaria galericulata, assembly GCA_946896805.1. NCBI lineage: Eukaryota > Viridiplantae > Streptophyta > Magnoliopsida > Lamiales > Lamiaceae > Scutellaria > Scutellaria galericulata. The sequence goes on along the minus strand of OX335787.1, from coordinate 10,115,686 downwards.
TATCCAAGGATTGGTCCTTTATGGCTTTTCTCGGTCCCATATCTTCATCTGGGTTGAGAAAGCCGAACCAGTGTCATCTGAATGAAGGATGGATGCGTGCTCCTTAGCATCCATCTCGTAGAGGCCGTCTCCTTTTCTGAAGACCTTCTCTGCTTCTAGGTAAGCAGATCCTCTACATTCCATTCTTCTGAAGACCTTCTCTACTTCGAGGTTAACAGAGAAGTGTCTTCATCGTCCTCTTCATCTCCATCTCCTTCTTTATGAGAGTGTAACTCACATGGGAAATAGGCTTTTCTTGTGGGATTTTGGTGAGTAAAGAATGTGTAGAAGAATGGTTAGGAGTCGGGTGTATATATAGGCGTTTGAGTGGTTTCTTGATCAACGGTTGGAAGATGAAACACACGATTTGACGGTTGATATTAAAAGGTGGAGGGGTTTCCTTTTATTTCTCAAGGCAGTTACCGCCACTTGCCGGTTCCTTTGGATAGATCTTCATTTTCACATTTTTATCTTCTGAAAAGGTAGATTTTGTCTTTTTGTTGATGTGATTGGACAGCCGCCTATCTTAGATCTTCTACTCATGCTAAAATCTCCCATCACTTCTTCAGTTGAGATGTCCACTTGTGATACCACTTGTTGTTCCCTTTAAGGTTACAGCAGCTCTCCCATTTTCTTGTTATGCTGTAAGGATAACAGATACAGCGCTGTTTGAACCCAACATTGTATGTAGACGCAGCTTACATCACTATACTTGCAGCTTCTCGCAATCATGCAGATATTCCCCCTGGACTTTTGTGATGTCCTTGTATGATACTGTTATTCTCCTGGTAACACTTGATGATTCTGAACCTATATAACACTTGTTAGAGAATCTTGAGCATCCTTGAATGAAAATACAAAGGATAAGATGAGTTCCCCCTTACTTAGGAACCTCATAACTCTTTTTTTTGTTCTCTTGGTATAGGTTTCTGAGCTGTCTGATTTCTAATCACTCCACCTGTTTGGATCAGTATGTGTTCTCTTTGAATTCCTTTGATCTTGCCTCGGATTTTGTCTAGTCTCATCAGGTAGATACCATTTGCTGTCTCATCAGGTAGATACTGCATGTTATTGACACTACTTGTTGATGAAGACACTTGTTGGCGATACCACTTATTGGTGGTGCTTGCTTTTTTTTCTTTCCACAGTCTTCGTAGTTGTCTTCTTAGTAACTTTAGCCACTATAAAAGGTGTAGCTTAAATTACTCCAGCAACTTCTCTAGTTTCTTCCTTAGTGATCTCAGCTACTATAAAAAGTGTAGACTCGATTTCTTCTGCAACTTCCTTAGCATCTTGTTGTGAGACTTCATGTGTGGTGACTCTGTGCTTTTAGAATCCTCAGCCCTTCGATCACGGATACTCTTGCTTCCTTCTTGTCTTCCTTCGACAGTTTACTTTCTTTTCTTGACTTCTTGTTGATTAGATTTTTATCATGGATAAACAAGATCTCCTCAGATATTTGTTCCTCGTATAAACAAGATATATTGATTAAGAATGAGAACTCGGATTCGAATGTTATGCATGATAAGAGGACATGATTTTGGTTAAGAGAACACGATAAAACAATTTAAACCAGTGGAAAACGGGTGGATCTGGGTAGGTAGCCTACACTTGTTGGCTTTTAACCTAACTTGCTCTGATACCACTTGTTGGTCCTAAGTGGTGTCCGAGGTTCAGAGGGGGAGAATGAACCTTGGTCGATTTTGAAAATATGTTTAAAACTTACTGCTCTGCAAGTTACATGAACTTGCAGCGCTAGTCAGTTACTGCTTACAACACTAGGATGCAGTGCTGCACGATGTAACTTAGAGTTTTATACGCAGCGGAAAAATACAGTTTTATGACACAAGACTAGTTTTCTCAAATATGATCTTTTTCAAAATGTTTTATGCTTTATGACAGAGATAGATATGAACGATAAAGCGCAGATAAGAAAGCAATAAAATACTTCTACGTCCACTCTACTGCTACCTCACTCTACTGCTACCTCGAGCAGGAACTTTGTTAAGCAAGATTGATTTACAGGACACCCTTAACAATCTATCAACTTACAAAGTTAAACACCTATTAGAGTCCAGTGATCACACATCAACTGTAAACTCTAAAGGCAAACCCATACAGGGTTTCACACTCCCACACATGGAAGTTTCCTAACACTTAGACAAATATACAAACAACAAGGATCTCTCCTATCAACTGTTCGACACCTAAAACAACCTAACCACACAACAACAAGATTAAAAAGAAAATAAATCTTCAGCTGTTGAGAAGCAGTCTTGATCTCTGAGAGCTCCTTTGTTGTTGTAGACTGCTCCTACAAGATTGAGTGGCTGAACATGTGAAAGCTTGAAAAGCTTTGGATGATATGTGAGTTTCCTCTTGACTTTGTCCAGCAATTTCTTCAATCAGCCACTCCTTCTATTTATACTTGTAGAGAAGATATCTGTTGAAGGAGATATCTCCCATTTTGAATTAAAGTGTTCTTGATCAAAGGCATGACTTGCATTTAATGCGACTTGACTTTTCTTTCTGGAGCATTTAATGCGGTGGTTGCGGCTCGTAGCTTTCTGCAACACGTCAGTCCACATGGCATCTTGGCATTGGCTCCGTGTCTGCAACTTTGATCTTCTCTAGAACTTAGACCTTCTTGCAGTATCTTCATACAGTACTGCTGTATCTTCTTTCTAGCAGTATTCCTGTAACTTTTTCTTGCAGCGATGATGCATGCCGTTCTTTCTTACTTTGCTATAATGTTGCAAATGCTTTCTTGCAGCAGCTACTTGCCGCCCCTTCGGAGATCAGCCATCATCCGGAGGAATTCAGCATACTCAGCTTCCTCAGTAACCTCTGTTGCTGTAACCTGGATAGGTTCTTTTGAGCTTGCAGCAGCAGCATCATCAACCTCCTCATGAGGTGTCTCTAGCTACTTAGCGGTTACCTCAGCTTCTTCTCGAACATCCTCTAAGGGTACTGTCTCAACAGCCGCCCTTTCAGAGGTCTTCTCATCCTCAGAGTGTTGTCAGAACAACAACCTCGCCTGAGGTCTTCAACAAGGACCCCGTCTCCTCAGTGGGTCCTGTATCCTCGACAGTCTCTGCTGCAAGAATGGATTCTTGCAGCTCTTGTTGGTTTCTTGCAGCAGTTACTTGATTTCTGAGTTCTTCTTTCAGAACAACTTTTTGACAACCTGCTGATTACTTTTTCAGTATCCTATCTCCTTTTTACTAAGGATACTTCTTCTAGCTTGTTGTCCCTATAGCATGCTGATCCTCAGAAGTGTTCTCTTACTTCTTCTAAGGTTGGTTTTCCTTGTATCTTGGAAAACCATTACATGATCTTTCCTTCAGTATTGATAAGCTTGTGATCATGTAATGTGGAAACTAGGTATCAATACCTTAAGCAAACTGTTCTTATCTTGTTGTGTTATTGTGTTTTGTCTTATCAAGATAACTACAAAAATATCCCAATAGTCTCCTTAGTTTGAAGGATTAGATCCTTGCTAAGTGTTGAGTCTTGTGTAGGCTTATAACTCGGTGTGAGTTTTGTACCCTATGTGGGATATTGCGTAGGAATCTTATGAATCCAGTAAGTGAAACTTGATAGGAAGAAGTTTGTAAAATTGAGTCTTGTAAAGCAAACTGAGCTAACAAAGTTCCTCCTCAGTGAATGAGTAGAGTGGACGTAGAAGGATTACACCACATTCAAACCACTATAAACACTTGTATGTTTACTGATTTTGATTATTTGTTGCATTACATTACTTGTATATCTATCTTGTTGCATTTATCATAAGCATACTACTAAAAGGATTTTGATAAAAGCATACTTGTGAAAAAAATCATTTTTAAAAAAGAAACCCTTTCTTTGAATTTCCGCTACATACTGTGATACCTAGACAGTAAGCTGAAACAACATTCTGCCAGCTTACTGAATCGAGAGGTTGCATTCTCAGTAGAATCAGTAACCTGCTTACAGAAAAGTTTTAAAACGCAAAAATCGATAGAGGTCCATTCACCCTCCCCTCTGAACCTCTGACCACTTGGGACCAACAAGTGGTATCAAAGTAAGTTGGGTTAAAAGCCAACTTGTTTGGTGACATAACCAGATCCACCTGTTTCTGCTGGTTAAACCATTTTTTCTTTTTCAAGACCAAAACCATCATTTTAGCATAAGCATGGATTTCTCTAATCATAAGCTGCCAATGTTTTCCATAGTAGAATATGATGATTGTCAAATACGAATGAAGGCTCACTTGTCAGCCATGAATGATGAGATGTGGCAAGTAATTTCAGAAGGGCCTATTCTTATAACCAAGCCCAATCTTGTGCTAGGAAGACAGTAGTGCCAGCAAGCGCGAGCTAAAGAAGAAACAACAACACTTGGAGAAATCGAAGAAGATACAGAAAGGTCTCAAAGGAGACCTCAACCTGCCCAGCAAGCTGTTGCACTAGAAAACATACCAGTTAGACCACCGAATGGCTATATTATCAAGCCAAGGGAAGAATATATAGCTGAAAATAGGAAGAGAGCTAACCTCGATAACGTAGCTAAAAATGCGTTATTTCTGACACTGGACAAAGGAACGTTCAGTAAGGTCAAAACCTGCAAAACTGCGAAGGGCATTTGGGATAAGCTGGAGTAGATATATGAAGACAATGAACTTGCTAAAGACAACAGAGTGTCGAAAGCTACCCAAATGTACGGGCAGTTTAACATGAAGCCTGGCGAGACATTGGAAGAACTAAACTTGAGATTCACAGCCATCATCAATGAGCTGGAATCTCTTAGGAAGTTCTACACCCAAAAGGAGAAAAACACAAAGGTGTTGAGAGCCTTGCCTCACTAGACCTCAATGTGATGAGCACCTTTGATCTATTCTCGGATCTTAAGGCCTTCGAGTTCGACATTGAATGAAGGAGAAAAAAAGTCGAGGGATCAAGTGCAAAGGTTGCAACACTTACTACTAGAACAAAGGATGCAACTACTGCAAGTAGCAGTAAGCTGAAAGAAAAGCAGAAGGAAGTGATTACTGAGGATACTGATGAAGATATGACACTCTTACTGAAGAAGTTCAAGAAGTTCCTGAAGACAAACCACAAAGGAAAAGACTTCAGGAAGAAGCCTCAGACATCAGAAAGAAGTCCACAGGTAATATAAACACAACAAGCAAACACAGGTTCCTCTGACTTGTGTTATAATTATAGGAAACCTGGATACTTTGCCAGAAACTGCCCCTACCCTCAAGAACACAATTATACTGAGGAAAAAAGATGCAGAGAAGAAAAATGAGGATGAATGACAAGCAAAAGCTTAGGGTTCTCCTGAGTGAAGTAGAAGCTCTAAAGGCAGCAAGCAGCTCCAAGGAAGAAGTCAAGGACGATTGTTCATCCGAGAGCGATTCTGACAGCTCTACCTCCGATAAGGAAGCTCTGCTTTGCCTCATGGCCAAGGATTGTGAAGAGAGTGAAGATGATGAGGTAACTTCACAATCCCTAGATATTTCAAGTTCTGAAAAGCTGAACATGATCCAGTCTTTTAGACAGATCATGAGTGACTTTGAGCAGATAAATTCAGCTCATGAAGAACTGAAAGATGAAAACCTTCAACTCAAGAGTGAGCATGTTGTACTGAAGGAATAGGTTACTGACCTGGACTACTACAATACAGAATGCAACAAACTCAGAGCTGAGGTCTCTAAGTTCAAGCTGCTAGTCACTAAGCTAGAAGAAAGCTGGCTTGCAAAACATAATTAATGTGTATAGCAAATCAGCAAGGAAAGCACAAGAATGTATCCCGGAGAAACAAAATACATATTCAGGAAATGGTTTAGGATACTGTACATGAAGCTCTCAACAAGCAGCAAGCACATCCAAAACTGGAAAGTTTGTTCAAGCCTGAGTCCCTTATGCTCAGGAACCACTTCCAATCAATGGAAGTTTGGACAAAACTAGTACGCTGGATAAGGGTAAGAAGCCCATGTTGTAGGAAGAAAATAGTAAGCTTGCACAAAAACTCAAAAAACAACATAATTAGTATGCTGGAAGTAGGAGGAGAATGCAACAAACTTCCAGGTTACAGCAAAACCTCTACCCCTCATATACCAAGACATACATGTCTAATACCAAAGAGTTTATACTCAGGAAAGGTATAAGAGAGTACATTCCTAAAAAGGAAGAGTAACACCTGGAAAGCTCCAGCACACACACATCACAAACAATATCCTGCAAAGGGTACTTGCAGGAAGAGAACCACCAAGGCTAATGGTAAACTAGTTATCACAAGCAAGTGTGGGTCCCAAAGAGGGCTAACCCCCAAGACCCATACTTGTATAGGTACCTAAATCTACCTGATTTACTTACAGGAATAGTTGTCAGGAAACAGCAGTGATGTATGGTATATTGATAGTGTCTGCTCAAGATATATGACTAGCAACAAAGCTGGATTGAGAGGCTTCCAACCATGCAAAGGACCCAAGGTTGTCTTCGGAGATGATTCCAAAGGAAGCACCAAGGGCACATGAAGCTTGATCAGAGGTAATGCAAGTATCAGTGATATATCATATGTCAAAGGATTGAAGTATAATCTCAAACCTCAACAGGTGTGTGATCAGAGACAACAACACAAATGAGGTGAAACTTACTGGAACCAGGAGAGGCAACATCTGTCACGCCCCGTTTTCTTTTCATAAAATATCAGAGTTTTTTTGTAGGCGTGAAGAAAGAAGGGGAAAAAGACGTGCATAAAATAAAACAGAAATCATTTGGAAGAGATGAGAGACGATTTTATAAATATAAATCCTCGGCGTCTAGCTGAAATAAAACATTTTACAAAAGCAACGGAAATACATCAGGATCCTTTACAAAGAAAAGGAGAAGAGTTTATCTTTTACAAACGTGAATTTTTAAAACAACGTTTCAACAAGCTTTGAAAGAGAGACCAAAGGACAAGACTTGATATGACACCATCCTCTCTACGCATCTTGACTCTCTTCATTTCCTGTAGTGTGAGTATAAGTGGGGGGTGAGTGCGTTGAATACACTCGTGGTGATAAAATCCACATCTTATAACAAATAGTAAATACATAACAATCGGCACGTTGTCATAACACGTAAAATGCATAGCACGTATCTCATAACTCATTCTTTAGGTGCTGGAATTCCCCAACCCTACCAAACTCAGGTACGAGAATCTCCCGACCCTACAAACCTCAGGTGCGGGAATCTCCTGACCCTACAAATCTCAAGTACGGGAATCTCCCGACCCTACAAACCTCAGGTACGGGAATCTCCCGACTTACCCCTACAAATAGTTTGATATACCGCTAGTGCATTTATAGGCTCACCAATTAACACGTAATCAATCACAATTACACATTTCGCACTTAAATAAACATTCCTCAATCATGCTTGGAATAGGGAAAACTGTAAATAGATCAAGGTTTAGAGGTTACCCCCACACACAGCATATAATCACAGTACTTAGTATTCCTCAGTCATGCTAATAAATAGGGAAAACTGTAAACAGTTAAAGGTTTAGGAAGTACCCCCACCTTGTTCGGTGGTTACCACGTGAGTAGCGAGTACCAAAGGTCAAGTATCACAAGCTCCTTCCAACTGATAGCCTACATAAGTCACGGTGTTTCTTAGATCCTTAATAAACATAATTAAAGCTATAAAAACTCCCGGTGAAAGCAATGATCGTAAAAGCCGCGCCGGATCAAGAGACCTAAAGATTGGAGTTGAAGAAATGAGAGGGACGGATAAGTCTAAGTGGCTAAGATGATAGAGGATTGAATTTGGGTCACAAAGGAAAAAGAATGAGCTCGATTGGAGTTGAAACGAGCTCGAACGGAGCATTCTAAGTTCGGGGGGTATTTTGGTAATTTTAATCAAAGGGTTGACTTTGACCGGGCCCACGACCCTCGGTCAACGACATCTCATCGGCGACAACTCGATGTTGACGTACGGTGGAAAAAACGAGGTTCGGATCGAAAACACGGCATTGTGCGCGACAGGGCACGCGCGCGGTGGTCTCGTCAACTGCCGAGTTTTCTCGGCAACATGGGCGTGGGTCTCGGCGGCTGCCGAGTTTTCTCGGCAGCGGGTCAGCTTCTCTCAGTAGCCTCACGCGCCAGCACGTGCATGTCTCGGCAGGACTCGGTGGCTGCTGAGTTTTCTCGGCAGCGGACGCGTACCACTCGGCGGCTAGCCGAGTTTTCTCGGCAGCCTCGGCCAGCTCGTACCCAGGCTCCCCAGCGTCGACCCTGCTCGACGGCCACTCTTCCTAGCGCCACCAGCTGCGGCGGCGCCGCCGTATGCCACCACCATCAGGTCGGCCGGATACCCTGCACCACCGGCTACCACCTCTAATCATCCCTTACTGGAATCCGGCCGTGAATAGTGCTGGAAACTTCACCGCAAAACCCTTCGAAGTCACATTCGCAAAACCAAACACCAACCAAACTAAACTCCAGCCGGCGACTTCCAGTCGCCGGCGACCACCCTCTCACCTCTAGATCGTTGGACGGTGACTCTCAGTAGCCGACAACCCCCAAACCCGACCACTAACACACCTAACCAAAGCAACACACACACACGCATGCTAACACACACACACACACATCAACGGCTTTGCTTGGCCGGTGACTTCCAGTCGCCGGCCACCCACCGGACCACCTCGCCGGCGCATCACCAGCGCTGGCGATCACTTCCCACATAGCGGCGCCACCCGACACCGCCCACAACAGCAGCATCACACACACACACACTAACACACCCTCACAACACACACACATGCACGTATACATACATATACACACTGTCCATCTCCGGCGCCGCCACCCACGGCGGCACCGGCCCTCCAGCACGACACCCTTACCTTCGGTGGACCTCCGGTCATCAGCCCCGAATAGAAGAGAGAGAAAACAGAGGAGAGAGAAAGGTTGGTGCAAAGGTTAGGGTTAGGGTTTGAGCTACTATTTTTCGCCATTTTCCGGCGAACGGTAAGTCGGAATTGAATTCCTGAAGATGTCCTAAACTAGTCTCGACGAGACCTACGTCGTGCGCGAAAATCAGCCAAAACCGACAACTTTCAGAATTTCCGGCCACCACCGGTGGCGGCGGCGGCGCCGAGACAGAAAACTGAAGAGAGAGAGGAGAGAGAGACTTACTTGTTTTCGGTGCTTTCGGCTCGTTCGAAAAAATGATGAAAAATGAATAGAGAGAGCCCCTATTTATAGAAAATCCGAAAAACACTATTCATCCAAAATATCTAGATTACTATTCATCGATTATGACTTGAGTTACTGTTCATCAAGAATATCTCATACATTCTACTCTTCGTATACGTCTCGTATACGTCGTATTCTTCATTTTCGTTGTTTTCTTCGTTACTTGAGCTACGAGTCTTCGATTGACCTCTAATTCGTTTCTATCTTCTCGTCTTCTCGATATGCATCTAATGGTATAGAAATATTCTATATACCATGTCCAAGAAAATTATCCATCTAAAACGTGCATTAAACACGTATCTAAAATGCACGTAATAAATTAAACAATCAAAATAAACGCACATACTTATTAAATCATGTGTTCAATATTTAATTATTCAATTATGCTCGTTTTTTATCCGGGACGCTACAACATCTACCTTGTTGACTGGAGTTCAACATTACATCCAACATGCTTCATTGCAAAGAGCACTCCTAAACTAAGCTGGTTATGGCATAAAAGGATGAGTCACCTGAACTCCAAAACTATCAACAAGCTAGCAAGAAAGATTCTGGTAAGAGGTCTACCTGATGTTGCTTACAAAAAAGAGAATGTTTGTGGAGCCTGTCAGAAAGGTAAACAAGTGAAAAACTCATTTAAGGACAAAGTGCAGAGATCTTCACATAGGATTCTGGATCTTCTATACATGGATCTTTTAAGTCCAGTTGAGCTTGTTAGTGTAAGTGGGAAGAAGTATTCCCTAGTTATTGTGGATGACTACTCTAGATTTACTTGGACCATCTTCCTGGCCAAGAAATCAGAAACTCAGAACAGGCTGCCAGAATTCATGAAGAGAGTGCAGAATGAGAAGAGCTTAAGCATTATGAAGATAAGATTTGATAGAGGAATAGAGTTCACAAACAAGTTCATAGAGAAGTATTGTTCAGAGAATGGAATCTGTCATGAGTATTCTGTAGCAAGGACTCCCTAATAGAATGGAGATGTAGAAAGGAGGAACAGAACCCTGAAGGAAGCTGTAAGGACTATGATTGTTGATGCTGGGATACCAAAGAGGTTTTGTGCTGAAGCAACCAACACAACATGCTATACTCAGAATAGATTCTTGATCAATAAGGATCATGATAAAACTCCCTATGAAGTTTGGTATGGAGTGACACCAAACATTTCATACTTACATATCTTTGGATGCAGATGCTACATTCTGAACAATGGAAAAGAGCACCTAAAGACCTTTGATGAGAAATCTGATGAAAGAGTATTTGTGGGATACTCCTTAGTAAGTAAGGCATTCAGGATCTTCAATAAAAGGAGCTTGGTTGTTGAAAAATCAATACATGTGGTGTTTGATGAACCACACTGTGATACTGCTGAGTTGGACAAACTGAAAGAAGATATATCTCAGATGAAGATCAAGGATCATGTAGTAAGATACATTGATGGAGTTCCAGTACCTGCTGAAGAGGTTACTGTAAGTAGTTCACAAGTTACTGCATCTGGGAATGCAGTGGTGCAGGATGCTGAACAGTAAGGAGACAGGATGCAGTAGTCCAACAGTAACCGCAGACAGGATGCTGATGATCAACAGGTTACTGCTCAGCAACCAGTTTATAATTTTGAGCCTGATAGGACATGGCTCAGGAATCACCCTAGAGAACTTATGATTGGAGATATCAATGAAGGAGTAAGAACATGAAGATCTAGATCTCAAGAATCACTGTTTACATGCTTCATATCACAAGTTGAACCCAAGAGTGTAGAGGAAGCTCTTGGAGATAGTAACTTGATTCAGGCCATACAAGAAGAGCTGAATGGATGTGAGATGAATCATGTATGGAGATTGGTTCCAAGGCCTGAACACAAGAAGTGATTGGAACAAAGTGGGTGTTAAAAAACAAGCTAGATGAAACCGGTACTATGGTTAGAAACAAGGCAAAGTTAGTGGCTAAAGGATGGTATCCAAATAAAGGAGGATTCAACCTTTAAGGATATTCAGATTATGACTTTGCAAGTTACAAAATTGACAGGAAGAGTACAAGTGGTACTTGTCAATTACTAGGACATGGATTGATTTCTTGGTTTTACAGGAAGCAAACATCCATTGCAACATCAACCGCGGAAGCTGAATATATAGTTGCAAGAAGTTGTTGTGCTCAGATTTTGTGGATACAATCAACAGTTAAAGGATTATGGGATTATGAAGAAAGAGACTCCCATTCTGTGTGATAACACAAGTGTCATTGCCATAACCCATAATCATGTTTCCCACTCAAGGACAAAACATATCGATATGAGACATCACTTCATGAAAGATCATATGGAAAATAAGGACATTGTACTTGAGAAAGTGCATACTGACATGCAGCTAGCTGACATATTCACAAAACCTTTATATGAATCAAGGTTTTCTATGCTAAGAAGTGAGCTTGGGATCATCAAGCTTTGATGAGTAAGGTTATATAGGTTACTTAAGTAAGAGGGAACTTATGCAATATTTAAATTTCTCAGCTTTGAAATCTTCATATATTCAGTATACTGGAACAAGATACAACAATTTATTAATACAGTATTCTCTAACAGTATTCAGTTTCAGGATACAACAAAATTGAGTACAAGTTACTGCAACAAGTTACTGGAACAGGTTGCTGCAGGCAGGATACAACATTTATTGAAGTCAACATTTATGGACCCTGCAATCTCGTATTAGAAACAGTAACCTTATTTGCAATCATTTCCTACAACAAATTGGCATGTGCATTAAATGCAAGACCGTCTTTTTAGAGGAAAATGAAAAAGACGCGGTTTAACTTATGACATGATTTATGTATAATTACGAATTTACCCCTCCACTTTTTATCTCAACCGTCAGATCGTGCATGACTATTACGGCATTACATCTAAACCGACGATCTTTTGGAAACACATTTTTGAATATATAAACTGATCTAACCCTTACTCTTCCTTCTTACGCTTACACTATACTATTCTCAGAAATTTCTAACTCTTCGCATTCAAGCTTTTTCTATCTATTCTCAAGTTTTTTTTTCAAACTATTAATGGCGATTGGAAGGGAAACAAAGGTATTAGAAGGAAGACATGTTAACCAAGCGGTGTTGTTAGGGCCGGAGTCACCTTTTGACAAAGATCTCATAGCAGAGGTCTGGGAGCATGTGTGCAAGAGCAAGCTATCTGGGCTCTTCACCACCACCTACGTAGGGTTCTCTGCCCTGTCTGTAGAGAAGTTTTATGGTTTCGCTGATTTATTTGAGGATGAGAAGACCATCACCTTTAGGATGGATGATGATGAAGATGGAGATGTGTACACCCTCACAGCCAGTGACATCGCTGCCACCTTCATGATCTCTAATGAAGGTATAGAGTATTCTAACCTAGAGGTCTATGGGTCAGACTACTTGGAGGAAAGCTGGAACCTGTTCAAACAGGATTCCGTGGAGGAAAAAATGATTAGAAACTTTGGTGAAAAGAAACTCAAGCTGGAGTTTGAGTTCCTATATGACATTCTATGCTACACTGTTGAAGGCAGGTGTGGCAGCTTTGGTAAATGCACCAATCTACAGATGCAGTTGATGACTGCGATCATCCGTGAAGAAGCAGTCAACCAGTCACAATTCATCCACCGAATGATATGGGAGGAATTAAGCAAGACAACTAACAGGAGGAGCTATGGTATAGTCATCTCCTCCATTCTTTGCAAAAAGGGTTTTCTTCTAGAGATGAAGGTGCCATTTGCTCTTGAGTGGTTTTTGGGAGTGAAGAAAGGATACACCAAGGGGCAGAAGGGTGAGAAAAGACCCCCCAACCAAAAGAGAAGAAACCTGCTGTCAAGCCACAAGTTGCTGAAACCGATTCTGATGACTATAGCAGTGACGATGATAAGCTAGTGAGGAAGCCGGTGATGAAGAAAGCTCCTCTGAAGAAGGTGAAGAAGGTGAAGAAGACTACTTAGGTAGTTTCTTCCCTAATTAAGGAAGCTCCTGAGTTGCCCCTTGATGTGTCTGATTCCGTTGAAGACCAGGATGCTGCCCCCTCTGAACCTTTGACCACTTGTCTAGACCCAACTGTGGGACATCTTTCTAGTGATGTTCCACTTCTGGTAGCTTCTTCTCCAGCTGATTCCGCTGAAGCCATTGAGAAAACCAACGCGGTTGCTGAGAAGGCTTTAGAAGTTGCTAATGTTGGGATATTTAGTAATTATTTTGATAAGACAAAAACAGTTTGCTTAGGGTATCAGTACCTAGTTTCCATACTAAATACATGATCTTTAGTTCTTTATCTATAAGAGATCATGTAATGGTTTTCCAAGTTATAAGGAAAACCAACCTTAGAAGAAATAAGAAGATATCTTCTAAAAGCAGGAAACAGCATGCTGGAAGCATGAAGCAGTAAGCAGGAAACAGCATGCAAGAAGCAGTAAGCAGCATGCTGGAAGTAGGAAGTAGCAAACAGGAAGAAGCTACAGCAACCTGCAGAGATGATAGGAATTAGTTAACGGATCTTATGCAGAAAGACAAGCGCTAATCTCATCTCAGCACGAGGAAGATCATGCAGTATGAGGAAAAACAAGCTAACTATCAGCAAGTTTAAGTAGCCATTGCATAAACTTCAGTGGTGGACCCACACCGTATTGCCATATCAGCAAGTGTGTGGAGAGGTCCAGAAACCGATGATGGGTGCATTAAATGCTCATGACAGGAGCAGTTCAGATGCATTTAATGTGGCCACAGAGAAGATCTTTGGAGATCAGAGCTCAAATTCAAAATGGAGAAGTACCTCTTCAACGGATACTTTTCCTAACTCTATAAATAGAAGGTGTGAGTGACTGAGAAAAATTGCTGAGCATAGCCAAGTGGAACATCAGAAATACTCCAAAGCTTATTCTAAGCTTTTCTTTGTTCAGCCACTCAACCTTTGAAGTAGTCTATCTTGCAAGCGTTCGAGCTCTCAAGTTCAAGACTGACTTCACCGCAACAGTTGAAGAAATCATTTATCCTTTTAACCATTTGTGTTGTGTGCGCTAGGTTGTTTAGTTTGGTGTAACTTAGTTGATATGATTGAGATCCTTGCTAAGTATATAGTCTTGTGTAGGCTATTTGCCTTGTGTGGGATTGTGTACCCTATGTGGGTTGTGGCCTAGGAATCTGGGATTCTGTAGGTATAACTTGTTAGGAAGAGGTTTGTAAAGTTGAGACTTGTAAATCAAACTGACTTAATGAAGTTCCTCCTCTGGGAATGAGTAGAGTGGACGTATAATGATTACAGCACCTTCGAACCACTATAAGCCATAAGTGTTTACTTGTTTTTGTCTTTGTGCTTTGCATTGATATACTTGCTGCATACATCATGAGCATTCTGCTAAAACCCTTTTTCAAACAACATACTTGCGAAAGAAAATGTTTTCCAAAACAGAAAATTTATCGAGTATTTTCCACTGCATACTGTGATACCAAGTCAGGAACCTGATACAACATTCTGCTAGGTTTCTGAATCGAGTCAGGTTACTACATTCCTTCTTGAATCAGTAACCTGTTCACCAAAGTTTTAAAAAGTTCAAAAATCAATAGAGGTTCATTCACCCCCTTCTGAACCTCTGACCACTTTGGACCAACAAGTGGTATCAGAACGAGTTGGGTTAAAAGCCAACTTGTTTGGCTACCTACCCAGATCCACCCATTTCTACATTTAGATAAACCGTTTTCATTTTCACGTGAGCAAAATCATTCTTTTAGCATAAGCATGGATTTTCCTTATCTCTGTTTGACCATGTCTTTCCATAGATAAACATATGCAAGTCAACAGGAGATATCAACAAAAGTATTAACCTGATGAGTTGAATACATAAACTTAGGGGGAATACTGATACTTACAGTATTCAAGTTTCTACAAAAGTACCTACTGATTCAGACAGAGAGCGCTCAGAATCCAAACAGACCAATAAGTTGTTTCAGACTTTTAAGCAGACACTCTCTCAAATAAGAGGAATGATACAACAACTTAATGAATGAACCATCAAGTGATATTCAAGTGGTATCAAGGGGAACCAACAAGCTACTCAAGCAAAAACAACATATACAACGAGGAAGGTTGCTGAAGTAACTAAAGTTGCATCTTTTATAGTAGCTGAAGTTACTAAGGAAGCAACTGAGGAGGTTGTTGAGATAACTAAAGCTATGCCTTTTATAGTAGCTGAAGTCACTAATGAAGCAACTACTAAAGCAGGTTGCTAGGAGACCGAAAGAAGTTATTACTGTGCCTGAATAGTTTGCTAAGGATAGACTGGATACTACGAAAGTCAGCAATAAGGATGCTGACAAGGAGCAAGTTGTAGAAACAGTTTCACAAAAGAAGATCTTATACACGGATGCTGACGAGACAGCTCTCGCGAAGAACTTAGAATGAAACATGCAGAGGAATGTGAAAAACGCATGCAGGTAGACAGCAAAGTTAACACATTCACATATTCAGAGCTTAAGATAAATAAGCTCCAATGAGTAAGAGGATTTAAAAGTTCTTTAAATAAGGGGAAACTTATTTCAATAATTTTATATCTATCAACCTCTTATTCTTCATTTATGCAGCATACTGAAATAGGATACTGCATCCCTCTATATATGAAAATGGCATCTCTTAACAGTATTCAGTTTCAGGTTATAATAAGAGTGTACAAGTTACTATATCAGGATCAAGAAAGATACTATAAGAAGAACTTTCAGCATTCCCAGCCAAGCATGCACCTTGCAGCAGCATCAAGACTCCACAACCTCGATCCAGGAGAAGTAGCCATGTACACAAAATCTTCATAGGCGGCAGACCATCAAATCACTATAAAGCAAATCTGCCTTTTTCAGAAGATCAACAGGAGACTATGTTAATCGGTCAAAGAAGCTCAACGTTTTACAAAAAGGCCCCTATTTTTATATCAACCACCAGATCCAGCGTTGTCTCCCAACCGTTGATCTAAAAATGCTCACATCCACCTATTTATATCTGAGCATTCATCACCTTTTCTCAAATTCTCTTCATTAAAGCATGAGAAACTATAACTCTTCATGAAAAACACAGTTACAACAATCTATATGATGATGAAGATTCAAGGAAGTGAAGAAGAAGATGATGAAGATAGAGGAGAAGAAAACGAAGACGTGAAGTCTCTGATGACCAAGAAGAGATTGAGGTTTTCAAGGGATGATGAAGAGGTCATCACGGGTGTTGAGGGAGAAATAGTTGTTCTTGAAGGATATCTCATCAACCCCGCTGCTCTCACACGAGGGATGTATACCCTCAATGGAATGTATATCATCAGAAAAATGTTCGAGATGCCAGGGATCATTCGTAAGACACTCTTCAAGTTGATTGAAGATAAAGAAGATGAAAGAAAGATAAACAAGGTATCGCATATACCTCTCATTTATCTGACATAGGGCTGACTTCTTCTCAATAGAAGAGAAAGGGGATCGAGTTCCATGAGAAAGCTTCCAATCTAAAAAATGAGATGGAAGTTATTATTTCATGAGGCCCCTTCTTCGGACAATGACAGCATCTGCTGCCATTCATTGAGCTAAAACCGAAAAAAATGAGCGATGATGGCTATCTTTCTAAAGATACCATGTCAACAGCTTCCAACTGGTACCTGGACATATAGAAAAATCCTCACCAAGCTGTGGTGAATGCGAACTCAGACTAGCAGTCAAAGATCCAAGGTGAACGTGTCTTTGTCGACTATCAGGAAGCTGACAAGGTATCTGATCCATCCACCGATTAGGTCTCTGATCTTTTGTCACGTATTGAGGCTGAGTAGCTTATTCCCTTGGGTAGGAATAAGAAGGAGGATGCTCAGGAGGTACGAACAAATTGTTGCACTACTCTGAGCAGCAACTATCAGATAAAAGAAACCTGAACTGCCTACCTTAGCGTTGTTACTCCACCACTGAGTAGCAAGCTTGAGGATGATGACAAAAAGGAGGAAGAGTTCCAAGTAAAGAGTCAATGTTGAAGCCCTATAGTAAAGGGGAAGTAGAAGAAGAAGTTATGACAGTCAGGAAGCACCTACCATCTGAAGCAACAAGCTAGTACAGTAAGCTAATCATTCAAAAAGATACAATAAGCTGATGCAGCACGCAGATCAGAGATGTAGAGATAGATGAAGAACTCTCTTGTGGAAAAGATGGAAACATCAAACTGTCTAAAACTGAAGAAGGAAGTAAAGTTAGATGAAGATGTAGCAGCTTATTTACTTTCACATTTTGTACTGAGATGTAGTTTGTACATATACAATCCATTCAGTTTCTATGAAAGAGCATTCATTCTTAAATAACTCTTGTTCTTATTGTGTTTTGTTATCATCAAAATAAAGGGGGAAATTGTTGGGATATTTCAGTAGTTATTTTGATGAGACAAAAATAATTTGCTTACCTAGTTTCCATACTGAATACATGATCTTTAGTTTATTATCTATAAGAGATCATGTAATGGTTTTCCAAGTTATAAGGAAAACCAACCTTAGAAGAAATATGAAGATATCTTCTAAGAGCAGCAAGCTGAAGGAAGCTGCAAGCAGGATGCTAGAAGCAGGAAGCAGCATGTAGGAAGCAGCAAACAGGAAGAAGCTACAACAACTTGCAGAGATGATAAGAAGTAGTTAACGGATCTTTTGTAGAAAGACAAGCGCTACTCTCATCTCAGTACGAAAAAGATCATGCAGTATGAGGAAAAGCAAGCTAACTGTCAACGAGTTTTAGTATAGCCATTGCATGAACTTCAATGGTGGACCCATACCGTCTTGCCATGTCAGCAAGCGTGTCAGAGAGGTTCAGAAACCGATGATGGGCACATTAAATGCTCATGACAGGAGCAGCTCAGATGCATTTAATACAGCCACAGAGAAGATCTTTGGAGATCAGAGCTCAAATTCAAAATGGAGAAGTACATCTTCAACGGATACTTTTCCTAACTCTATAAATAGAAGGTGTGAGTGACTGAGAAAAATTGTTGAGCATAGCCATTTGGTACATCAGAAATACTCCAAAGCTTATTCTAAGTTTTCCTTTGTTCAGCCACTCAACCTTCAAAACAGTCTATCTTTCAAGCGTTCGAGCTCTCAAGTTCAAGACTGACTTCACCGCAACAGTTGAAGAAATCTTCTATCCTTTTAACCATTTGTGTTGTGTGTGCTAGGTTGTTTTAGTTTGGTTTAACTTAGTTGATATGATTGAGATCCTTACTAAGTATATAGTCTTGTGTAGACTATTTACACTATGTGGGATTGTGTACCCTATGTGGGTTGTGGCCTAGGAATCTGGGATTCTGTAGGTATAACTTGTTAGGAAGAGGTTTGTAAAGTTGAGACTTGTAAATCAAACTGACTTAACGAAGTTCCTCCTTTGGGAAAGAGTAGAGTGGACGTAGAAGGATTACACCACCTTCGAACCACTATAAGCCATAAGTGTTTACTTGTTTTTATCTTTGTGCTTTGCATTGATATACTTGATGCATACATCATGAGCATTCTGCTAAAACCCTTTTTCAAACAACATATTTACGAAAGAAAATGTTTTCCAATACAGAAACTTTATCGAGTATTTTCTGCTACATACTATGATACCACGTCAGGAACCTGATACAACATTCTGCTAGGTTTCTAAATTGAGTCAGGTTACTGCATTCCTCCTTGAATCAGTAACCTGTTCACCAAAGTTTTAAAAAGTTCAAAAATCGATAGAGGTTCATTCACCCCCCTCTGAACCTCTGACCACTTTAGACCAATAGCTGAGAAGGCTTTAAAAGCTGAGCAGGCAGCGGGACATGTTGCTTCTCATGTTGAACAGGATGTTGCTCCAGATGTACAGGTTGTTGGAGAACATAATGCTGGTTTCAAGCCTGTGTTGAAACAACTTGCAGCCTTATTGCAAAGGAAGGAAAAGATGAAGCAGATGATGAAGAGCAAAGCTAGTAGGAAGCTGATGGAGAAGCCCAAGGTCCAGATGAGGAGAAAGACGTTTGGACCTAAGGATGCTCTGAAAGAGATTGATATTCTGAACAAAGTTGAAGGCTCCATTGACAGCATTGATGCAGAAGCAGCCCAAGATGTGCTCATTGAGATTGCTGAGTCCATATGGAGAAGGTTTGCCATCTCATATGATTCTTGGCAATATATGCGGTTTTGTGCCGTTAGGGACTTGATCCAATAGAAAGATTGGCTGGAGATAGAAGATGTCATTCTTCGATGGGTAGCCAACTTCATTGAGGACCCGAATACTCTTCCCAATGGACTACTGTCTCTCTTCCTTGAAGATTTCCTGGACCTAACTGTTGATGATATGATCTCCAAAATCTTTAAAAGACAGGAAAAGTTGTTTACTCATTGGCAAGAAAAACACGAAGCTGAAGGGATGCAGGGGGAGCAATCGATGAAGCTCGGGGTGGACAACACATTGATGTGTCCCGGTGCCAAGACTGTTGGAACCCCTACTGAATTGGAGCTTGCTAAAGCTCAATTGTCCACTCTCACTCCTGAGGAAGCCAATCAAATGATGTTGCAACTAGGGATGAAGGCAAGCAGAGCAAAATCCAATCAGCCCCCAGGATACTGTAAAAAGGGGAATGAAGCTCTACAGCTACGTAACCACATGATTCTCCAACTTACTTAGGTATTACAGCTTTTTCCCCTATTACCACTCTGGATGTGATGGATTCTGAGGATCATTAGACTACTTATCCTGAATCCCCTGTTTATCATGTGATATCATCTGAGGGGGAACCATCACCGATCATCCATGGAGTGTGCCAAGATATAGAGAAGGAGTTTGCTGATGAAGCAGCCCTGGAGGAAGTTACAGATGCGAGACTCCTTGTACTGGCAGATGTAGCAGTACAGTATGTTGAAGAAGAGGAGATAACAGTACCACATGATGAGCTTACTGAGGAACTCATTAGCTCAGTCCTTCTTAGAATTGACCCTAACATTCTCAACCTTGAAATTCTGAAAGCTGCTACCAGAAGGATTACTGAGGAAAGTAATGATGATGAGGTTACGGATAGGACAACATCACAGGTTGCTGTCATAGAGGAAGCAGTAAGTCAGGTTGCTGAAGCTGCTGCTGATGAGGTTATTGAGGTGACTGAAGCTACTATCCCTAAGGTATTTGAGATTATTGAGGAAGCAACAGAGGCTATGGATGAGGTTGTAGAGATAGCTGTTGAGACAGCTTCTCCAATGAAGACCTACGGCGTGGATGTTGTTGAGACAGCTCCGACGGAGGACATAGAAAGGAAACTAGAGGAGGAAGATGCGCTTGTAAGAGACAAAAAGATTGTAGTTGCTGCTGCTGCTCCAAATCCTGATGATGGAGATGATTTATCCAGTGATGATGATGGGGATCCTGAAGGTGGACTTAACTTTGATATAGACATTGATGTACTGTTAAAAAATCCCTGCAAAGTTAAGATGATCGAGAAAGAAATGAGAAAGTATAAAGCGGAGCTCGAGGCTAGAGACAAGTAGCAAGCCGCAGAGGAAGCGAGTCAGGCCCTGGTCCCTTATACTCATGAGGAAGCAGGACCAGTGGTTAGAGTTGAGACTCTTACTGACTCACAAGAGCTATCATTACAAGAGATAATTGATGTTGTGTGAAGGCTGATGAGAGCCATTGAAGTGCATGAGATAAACCTGGCCACAAGCATCTAAGTGAAGGAAAGATCCCAATATTCAGTTATGGAAGAACTGAGAAAGGAGTTATCTGAACTTCCTTCCAAAATACAGAGAAGGCTGAAAGACGAGATGAATGCTCAACACAGAAAGATGATGACATTTGAGCATACACAACAAGCTGTCTCTGATGCTCATGATGCTATCCTCAATCACCTGACGAGTTCACTTGATGACATGAGGAGCAATCAAGTTGAGCAAACCATGATGATTGATGAAGTTCGAAGTCATTAGACAACTCAAAACATGTTGTTAGATCATATGCAAGAAAACATATCCACTCAAGCTTAGACAGTGCAAAGTGTGAATGACAAAATCATGAATCTGGAACTATTTGTAGGAAAGATGAGGGCCATCATGATAAGAGTTTTCTATGTTGAGGCCGCTGAAGTTACTGCCACCGGTTCTACTAAAGTTGATGATGTCAAAAAGGGGGAAGGACGGCAGCAAAAAGGCCAAGTTGATAAAACAGTGGTGGAGGCCACTACAAGGGAAATTAAAGAGGAAGATGATGGTGATTATGATGAAGCTCCTCTGACCAGGATTAAGCGCAAACGTTCTGATTTTGGACATGGTCAGAGTATTGAGCCGAAGAGGAGGAAGAAGGATGATGAAGGAAAAGGTGGTGCAGGTACTGGGGTTGCTAAGTCCCAAATAGCAAGCAGTACTGCAACACAGCAGGAGCCAAGATTGCTGTTGCACCTACTCGTCAGAGAACTCAAATGCAGCAACCTGGTCGAGGAGGCAAACAGAAAGGACTGCAGCGAATAGGTTAGGATCCCTATGTCAAACCTTTTATGGCCAATCCTGAAGGTCCAAAGTTAAGTGAAGAAAGATGGAGAAAGCTAAAGGCTGTTGATAAAGAGAGAAGAAAGCTGACTGGATCTCGAGGCTTGGAGTCGTTGGACCTCAAAGATCACAAGTTGCATTGAAGATCGACTCAGCTATTCACTCTTTTCCAAATCAAGAAGCCCCGGATTTCAATAGAAAATTGGCTTCTGCAGAGGTTTCTGTGTTGTTGGATCAGAAACCTGAGAAGATAAACATGGCATGGGACTTAAAAATCTTTGATCGGATACGTCTGCCGAAGAACAAGAACCCAACCTTTGAGGAGATCACCATGTTTAAAAGGTCTGAATACTTAAGGTACTTCAGAAATCTTTGTAAATTTGATTACTTCAAAGATTTTCCCTCTTGTGAGAAAGCACTGATGAAGTACGAAGAATTGGCGAGAGAAGGAAAACTTGATATCCAAATGATCATGCTGGATAAGGTTAAGAAAGGAGAGCAGGTACCTTTTTGTCAAGATTTCTAGTTAAGATGCATATAGGTTCCTGAGATTGCCGAGCAGCTTGAAAAATCTTATTAGGAATCCATCTTGAATTGGTGGAAAAGTACTAAGTATGAGGAGGTCATCAAACAGTCTCAAGTTGATGCTTCTGGTCATGTCTATGTGAAGAGGAAGTTGTTTGGTGACAAGAAACCTGAAGAAGCAAAGCTTACTATGGTTTATCAGATATTTTATAGAGTAAGCTCTTCTTGTAAAGAATTTTTGTATTCTTTTATTTCTTCATTTTTGTTGAAGATTTTGAGCTAGATTATTCATGTGTAGATAACTCACTTTGTACTAAACTTGTACATAATACTCGTATAAAAGTTCATCTGTTTTGCTGCTTATTTATGGGTTTTGTCATCATCAAAAAAGGGGAAATTGTTGGGATATTCCTGATAGGTTTTGATAAGACAGTGTAACTTTGGATAGAGAGTTAGAGTACCCATTTTGCCCCGTTTTATAAGTGAATTTCTGGTTGATAAGTTTATATTTCTAAGTCTTGATTTGTAAAGATGTAAAAATCAGAAAGATAGTATATACTGATGTTAGCAGGATTCTGGACATGAAGTTTTATTGAAGACTGATTTTCAGTAAGGAAAGTCAGTAAGCAGAAGATGAAGATAGGATCAGGAAGCTGGATTAGTAAGCAGCAAACAAATAGCAAGAAGGAAAACTAGAAGCTGACTGCAGGATTTTGGAATAGGAAGTTGTTCGAGATCAAGAAGCTGTTTTGAAATAGGAAGCAGACGCAGATCATAAAGCTGTTCAGAATCAGGAAGCGAACACGGACAGAAAGTTGGTGCAGAACAGTAAGTAGCTACTACAACTTGAGCAGAAAGCTGTATGTTCATCTAACTTATTCATTACAGTACGAGGAATATATGAATGTTGTACAAGGATTCAATCCTGTCAAAGCATCCGTTAGATAGAAGTTAGCGTCGAGCCAATGAGGTGATGCCACCTAGACTCATGGACCTGTAAAAGCACTGTAGCCGAGGAGTGGCGCCATTAATGCGGATCAGATTAGGACATGCCCACAACCTGGTTTTTCTAGTCACATTTATTACGAAGATTTTGAAGATCATTTTGAATTTCACCAAAGGACAATGTCTCTCTTCAACGGGCATTTTCCATAAAGTATAAATAGAAGGAAGGGGTGACCAAGGAAACTACCGAACTACTAAACAACTGCTCTTATATTCAAAGCACTCAAACTCTCAAGCTATTCTCAAGCTTTCTAAGTTCAATCACTCAACCTTCTGAAGCAGTCAACCAAAGCATTCGAGCTTTCAAGTGCAAGATTGTCTTCGAATTGCACCAGTTAAAGAAATCCTATATACTTTTAACCATTTGATGTGTGCTAGGTTATGTTAGTTGGTGTCTTTAGTTGGAAGGATTAAATCCTCGCTAAGTGTTAAGTTTTGTATAGGCTTATAACTTTGTGTGAGTTTTGTATCCTATGTGGGATATTGCTAGGAATCTTGTGATTCTAGTAGGTTAAACTTGATAGGAAGGTTTGTAAAGTTGAGTCTTGTAAAGCAAACTGACTTAACAAAGTTCCTCCTCAGTGAAGGAGTAGAGTGGACGTAGAAGGATTACACCACCTTCGAACCACTATAAACCCTTATGTTTTTACTGCTTTTGATTATTTGTTGCATTGCATTATTTATATATCTATCTTGTTGCATTTATCATAAGCATACTGCTAAAAGAATTTTGATAAAAGCATTCTTGTGAAAAGAAAATCGTTTTTAAAAAAGAAACTCTATCTTTGAATTTCCGCTGCATACAATGATACTGAGATAGTAAGCTGAAACAACATTCTACCAGCTTACTGAATCGAGAGGTTGATGCATTCTCAGTAGAATCAGTAACCTGCTTACAGAAAAGTTTTAAAATGTAAAAATCGATAGAGGTTCATTCACCCCTGAACCTCTGACCACTTGGGACCAACAACTACCGATTTACTGACGGAAATTCCATCAACAAATCGATCCAAAATGATGTTGTTCAAGAGTTTTTTTACAACGCAGCAGAAAACGACATTGTTTCGCTTACTTTTCCATCGGCAAATTACCCACGGACTTCCTCTTAGAAATTTTAAATTACCGACGTAATATTAGCCGTCTATATATATTAACAAATTTTCATCAACCAACCGTTAGAATTGTTACTTAAAATTAATGAATTTTATCGATGGAATTTCATCGGTAATCCGTCAATAATTACAGATGGAAAGTTTCCATCGGCAAGATAAGGTTAGATGTTGCAAACCATTGAATTATCTTGGACAAAATTAATGGAATTTTTCTTATGGGTTTTCATTGGAAATATAAGGAAATTTGATGTAATTCTTGAAAAAATAAAAAATCATACATAATAACAAAAGTATTTTTTGGACTATAAAGAACACGTTAAGAGATATACAGTATAAAATGCAAAAAATTCATATGATTGAACATCTATAAAAACAAGTGTATTGCATGAGCTTATCTAATCTATATAAGAGTAAGGTTGGGTCTTTCAAGCTGTCATAAGTAGGATTTTAAACTTCATAACATACTATGTGTAATCTAACAGCAGTTATGACATCTTTTATAATTGTATTAGATTTTGTTAATTTGAGTTTAGTATTTCAATACAAATGATGTCATTTATGATGTATGAGTAACACTTCTATGAATTTGTTGCATGGAATTAGGATCCGCTAGAATTTTATATTGATTTTTTTAATTTATGTATTAACCTTTATATTATATTAATATAAAATCGAAGGTTTGGGAGTGAGTAAGTGTAAGATTGAGTTTTTTTACGACAGTGATGGTGCAACCGACGGTAGCGGCGGCATAGGTGGAGACAATGACAGGTGTGGTGGTGGTGGGTGGAAGGTTCAGGATAAAGAAATAGAAGAAAAAAAACAATTAGAAAGAAAATTTGAAAATATTAAAAATTAATTTTTTAAATGATGGAACCAGTTCTCAAGGTAATAGGTAATTTGATCTAAAAGTTGAGATTAAAAATTGACAATAAAAATTGATAATGTAAAGGTGTAGATTCATTTGGGTACTGGTACACCAGGTGCACCATTGATGGCCTCTATGATAATATAAGGGACACACATGACAATATATGATCTATAAGGATTACACGATATGATTCATAATGATTCCAGAATACAGAAAAAAAATCATATTGTATAACCCCTATATGAATCATGTTGTGTAATCCTATGAAAAACACAGAGGTTATATGATTTATAAAAGGTTACAACGATATGAAAAAAAAAAAAACAATACAATTTACACGATATCTTTTAATTATTCATAATAATACCAAATTAACTATTTGGGTCTCTCAAAATTGTGGTAGTACAATATATCCAAATAATAAAATATATCTCAAAATAAAAACAGTACAATTTACATGATATCTTTTTATATGTTGTTATAAAATAGTCAATTTCATACGGATTCATGGCAACATAGATATTTCCCTTCCAGTGGCAACATTAAATCTCTAAAACTATTTTGGGTGGGATTATCCACACCCCACCCTTTCCTAAACACACCTCATGTTTTAAATATTTTAATTAAAAAAATCTATTTTTACTCTTTTAGAATTAAAACAAGAAAACATCGAAACCCTCGTCCCCTCTCTCTTCCTGTCTCTCTCTTTCTCTCTATTCCTCTTTCTTCTTTCTTGAATCCTATAATACTTGCAATTTCAACATACCCTATCATTCTTAACTTATTTAGTGAAGAAATAATCATAATGAAGTATGAAAATATATTTAAAACAAAAAATGTAAAAACTCGCTGGAAAAAGAACGTTGGACCTGAACAAGAAGAACCCGATAGTGTGTGTTCGACCTAAATGGATAGAACATAGTATTGGTTGTTTGACCTATCTAGCTAGGTAGAACACAATACATGTTGTTCGATCTGTCTAAGTTCGTCTTTCTCTACCTCTTCCTCTTTCCTTCAACCCTATAATACTTTCAATATCAACATACCCCATCATTCTAAATTTGTTTTGTGAAGAAATAATCACAATGAGTGTGAAAACATAATTAAAAAGCAAACAACGTAAAAAACTCGCTGGAAAAAGGGATGTTTGACCTGAACAAGTAAAACGTAATAGTATATGTTCGACCTGAACAGGTAGAACGAAATACTGATTGTTCGACCTGTCCAAGTAGAACCTCTTTTTTCGAGCTAGTTTGTTTACACTGTTCATTTCAAATATATTTTCAAGTTTATGTTGTCGTTCATTTCTCAAAAATTTAAAGTGAGAAACGAGAGATGAAAGAGAGAAAAAATGAGAGAAATGGGAGAAAGAGAGATGGAAGGGGGAGGTTTCAATTTTTTTTTTTTGGTTTATTGACAAAAAAAAATCCAAAACTTTACATTTTTCCTATTTTATCCAATTGGTTTAAAATTATCGATTTTAATCATTAATTGATCAATTGGTTTCAAATTTAACCAATTCATGATTTTGGTCAAAATTAAATCATTTGTATTGTGATATGAACATATACATAATATATAAATGATATATCACTTAAAATTAACCAATTAATTATAATTAATCATGGATTAACCCATTTTAACATAAACAAATTAAAATAATAATAAAAATTAATAAAAAAAAGTCACACATGCAATGAAAGCATTGGCTTAAAAAATTATCAATAACATCTTCTAGCATCAAAATTTGGCCGACACAACTTTTCGACCACAACAAATGTTAGTATATCCTTTATATACAAATACATAACCATTAAGTGAATACATTACTTTTTTTAGTATAAAAATTCATGTATTATAGCTAAACCTTTATGTTATAATAATTTAACTTTTATGTTATATTAGTATAACTTTTATGTACAAATACATAACCTTTATGTACTTAAAGAATAACATAAATGTTATATTATTATAACAGAAATGTTAAATTATTATGCATAAAAGTTATGTTATTACAATATAAATGTTTAAAAGATATTATAGTCTATAATACAATGCAAAAATGTTATGAGAATATAACTAAAAAGGTTATGCGAACATAACTAAAATATTATGCCAACATAACTGAAAGGTTAGACGATCATAACAAAAAGGTCAGATGTGCGGGTTAAGATTTGAACACGGAATTGAGTGCACATGGGGCGCGAGAAAAACACCATCGGGTCGGATCGACCCAGTTGCACGGTTCTCGACCCGTGCAGCTGGTGTATATAAATATTTGTGTTTCTTAAATTATTCTTTCTATTTTATTTTCTTATTTGTTTAGGTTAAAGTAAGTTTACCCACAATTAATTAAATTTAAGTGATGTATCATTTATATATTATCTATGTGGCACTCACATCATCGCATACATATTATAATTATGACAAAAATTATGAATTGAAAAAAATTGAAATCAATTAGTCAATTCAGGGTTAAAATTGATAATTTTAAAAATTGACTAAAATAGAAAAAAACATGTAAAGTTTTCGATTTTTTTTGCTATTAAGCCTTTTTTTTTAGAAAGTGTAAAATTGGATTTTTTTTAAAATTAAAACGCAAAAAACTTTTATACCCCGGGGCACAGATCTTAGATCCATGCCCCCAACCTTATTCGGCATGTGGGCCGCTCCCACGTGCGCCCACGCGCGGCCACACCATAGTTTGTGTACGCCGCGCGTACCAGTGTATTCTGTGAAAATATCAGGTTTATACTTTTAAGGTATCACACATTTACTCTTAAGGTATCACATATTAACTCTTAGGATACTAGCGTAGAAACAACGTTACTTTCTTATTTTTCCTCTTTTTTTTTTTCTCTATCCTTCTTCTTAATCTCTTTCTTATTTGTTTTGTACATTCTTATTCTTCTTCTCTATCTTTTTGTTCTTATTCTTCTTCAAATTGCCATGGAGTCATTTATGGGATTTTTCCTTCTTCCCCTTCTCTTTTACTCATTTTCATAGATTTAGATAATTGATTTCCATTCATAATTTATTACAATAATTTTAAAAAATTGAAATAACAATTATTTCAAACAATATGAAATCATGATTTGCAGAAAATTTGACCAAAAAGATGATGAAATCACGATTTGCAGAATTTTTTAGAAAGATGATGATGAAATATTTGAAATTATTAGTTGTATGCTCTTAAGGTAGTACATATTTACCATTAAATTATTAATGTTTATAGTATAAGGTATTATATATGAGTATATTTAAGGTATTACAAATTTACATTTAAATTATTAATGTTTTTGGTATAAGGTATTATATATGCACCTTTAAGGTATTATATATGCATCTTTAAGGTATTACATATTTATATTTAAGGTATTAATGCTTATAGTATAAGAAATAAAATATTACATATGTATCTTTAAGGTATTACCTATTTATCTTTAAGGTATTAATACTGATAGTTTAAGGTATTACATATTACATTTTTACGTTCAAGGTATTCAATAACTACTTTAAAGGTATCACATATTTAGCGTTTTAAATAGTTCAAATGTTCTACAAATTATTTTTTTCCTAAAATTTTCTATTCATACATTTAAGGTATTATATTTTTACCTTCAAGGTATTACATAAATACCTTGAAG
Organism: Scutellaria galericulata; assembly: GCA_946896805.1. Lineage (NCBI taxonomy): Eukaryota > Viridiplantae > Streptophyta > Magnoliopsida > Lamiales > Lamiaceae > Scutellaria > Scutellaria galericulata. Next base: position 10,086,752 of record OX335787.1, on the reverse strand, counting down.
GTATCACATATTACCTTTTCAAATAGTTCGAAATTTCTGCAGATCATCTTTTTCCTCATCAAATTTTCTGCATATATATTCACCACACAAATTTTTAAAAACTCAATCTTCATGCAAATTAAATGAAACAAACAATAAAATCATATTTTTAGTTGTTGAATGATGAAATGCAACTTCTTCTTAACAACAATAGATGATAATCAAATTGAACAAAGAAGAAAAAAAGAGAAGAAGAACACAAATGTAAAAAAAAAAAAAAAATAGAGGAGGAAGAACAGAGAATGGAGAAAGGAATATCAATCATCTAAATCAACAATCTCTTTCATCTTTACCTCGCTTGTTGTCACCTATGTTGGGTTTGGAACCATGTAGAAAATAAAGATGGGGCAGAAAAAGAGAGAGAAAAAGAAGGGGAAAATGAAGAAAAAACCACACAATATGAAACATTGATTTGAAGAAAAAGAAGTATAAAAAGATAGAGAAAAAAAAGAAAACATCATACATATGAATTGAGAAGAAGAATAGGAAGAGAGATGCGCGTTCCCTCTTTTTTTTTTCTTTTTAATTGAGAGCGGGTTGGATCATGCAAAGCGGGTTGGGGGCAAAATCGTATGTTAAGAAAAGGATGGGGTCTATGGCAACTATTTATATAACACACATGCGCCAATCCATTAGCATTTCATTGGAATTTATTTCGAAACGGCGGCCGTTGCCAAGTTCAAAAAGGGAAGGACTAAAGGCACCAACCTCATTTCTAAGGGCACCACACTATTTAAAAAAAATTCCAATTTTACCCTTAGAGTTGTTGAACTAGTTTCGTTCGGTCAAGATGACCGAACGGGCTTCAAGGTGTTTGGTTGAGGTGGCCGAACACTCTTATATGTGTTCGGCCAACTGGGGCCGAACGAAACTGATCCGGTTCAATAGTTTTTTTTTACGTTTTTTACTACGATTTTCACACATTTAACAAATTTGTGGAATGTTCGTCATTATGTTGGCATTACAATCTTCAAAAAATTAAAAGATTTAATATAAAAAAAATGCAACCCGTCACCCATCGTGCATGCGCGCCCGACGACGATGGGTGACGGGTTGCGTTTTTTTTAGTTAAATCTTTTAATTTTTTGAAGATTGTAATGCCAACATAATAACGAACATTCCACAAATTTGTTAAATGTGTGAAAATCGTGTGAAAATCGTAGCAAAAAACGTAAAACAAACTATTGGACCTGATCAGTTTCGTTCGGTCCCGGTTAGCCGAACACATAGAAGAGTGTTCGGTCACCTTAGCTGAATACCTTAAAGCCTGTTCGGCCATCACGACAGAACACCTTAAAACCTATTCGGCCACCACAACCGAACACCTTAAAGCCCGTTCAGTCATCTTGAATGAACGAAACTAGTTCAACAACCTTAGGAGTAAAATTGAAATTTTTTATTTTTTTTTAAATTAGTGTGGTGCCTTGGAAACGAGGCTGATGCCTTTAGTCCTTCCCGTCCAAAAACACCAGGTGTGGAGCTACAAAAAACATAAAGTTGCAGAAGAAAAGAAGCAAAATCAACAAACTGATATAGAAAGGAGAGGGAGAAAGAGAAATAAAATGTATTGAAGAAGACATGTTGGTTAATGAGCAAGGGTGGAAGGAAGGAGACGACGAAATGGCAACAAATGGGAATTAGCAGCAGAAAATGACGCAGATATCTCCCTCTCTCGTTTCGTTTCACTCCACCTTCTCTCTCTCTTTCCCCAGTTTCTTCACCAACCCATGTCTCAATACTCCAGTTTCGTTCAAATTCCGTATCAGGTTTGTGCTTCGCCACCTTCAATTTCTGGCGCATAATTACTGCTTTATATTTTCTGAACCCATTTGCCCTTTTTGGGAAATCAAGAGTTTTTGGCTTGGTAAATTTGCGCCCTGATGCCTGATCATTGTCAGAAATCCATTGCGTTTCTATGCGCTAAATTGATGTTTGACTGTATAGTTTGGGTTTGGTTACATGAGAGGATCAAACCTTCCTTGGTGACTTAACTGTACTTCCAAGTGTTTGTGATATTGTTTCTGTGAAAGGATGTTGAAGGATGTTGCTGATGTTGCAGAGTATATGGCCACTGATTCTTTTAATTTAGTGATTTTATGGGTTTCAGGTAGTAAAAGCAATTTGAACTTAGGGTTTTTTGGGGTCCACTTTTCTTGTTTGATGATATGACTTGATGCCCATCTTGTTATCGATTTTCTGCAAATGAAGTGGTGAATTTTACCATCCCTTCAATTGTTTATGTGACCCAGACTGTGCGACGATAGAGTCGTAGCAGAATAACATTTCAAAGTCGAAATTGTTTGAGTTAATGCAATTTCTTGCATTTGTGCGATACTTCCTTATGCTGTTTTCCCTTAATCAAGAACAAATTATTCTTATGGCCTATCTTCAGTTGAAGAAGTAAAATAGTTAATTATATGAATCAAGTAAGACAAATTCAACTGTCTTACAAAAAAAAGGAAGACAAATGGTTTCTTTGATCAGACCTTATGCTTTTAGGAATCTTTTTCAGAATAGGTTTCATGTGAATGTCATTCATTCACTATGTTTTATCAGCATATATCAACCATATGATTAAGTTTGGGCTCTAATGGGAAGCAGGTCGATGACATCTCACATTGTCGGGTATCCTCGTGTGGGGCCAAAAAGAGAGCTCAAGTTTGCACTGGAATCCTTGTGGGATGGAAAGAGTAGTGCCGAGGAACTGCAGAAGGTGGCAGCTGATCTCCGAGTGTCTATTTGGAAGCAGATGGCAGATGCTGGAATCAAATATATTCCTAGCAATACGTTCTCATATTATGATCAAGTGTTGGACACCACTGCAATGTTAGGTGCTGTTCCATCAAGATATGGTTGGAGCGGAGGTGAGATAGGATATGATATTTACTTCTCAATGGCTAGGGGTAATGCCTCTGTTCCTGCAATGGAAATGACCAAGTGGTTTGATACCAACTAGTAAGTAGTAATTTATTGTTATATTTTATTCGAGTCTGACATGATTTTCATTTATTTTGAAGTTATCAGATTTTGACAATATATACTTCATTCATATGCAGTCACTATATTGTCCCTGAACTGGGGCCAGATGTTAAATTTTCCTATGCATCTCACAAGGCAGTGGAAGAATATAAGGAAGCCAAAGCTGTAAGTTTAACCAGTATTATATAATGAATGCTTGAATTACTTTATCAGTGAGATCATCATTGTATTGCTCTTTATCATATTTTTTGTAATTTTTCAGACTTCCAGATAATTTAAGTTACTGAATATTATTTCGTATCATGGAAATCAATATTGCAGTTGGTTTTCGAGTGAGGATATTTGTTATATTCAATGCAGACATGATATGAATCTCTCTCTCTCTCTCTCTCTCCCCCCTCGTATATTGTCCTTTATATTTGTAATGATGTAGTCATGGATTTGAACAACCAGAATTAATAATCAGAAAATAATAACTGTGGGCCAAGGCTTGATTTTTTCATCTAGCCACACCTATGATATACAATAGGTGTATCACCAAGAAATAATAATTACTTACTCTAAAAATATAAATTTGAGATAGCAATGAGTAAAGTCGATTCCATAGACATTGGCAAGGTTTATTCTTTTGCAAACTTGTTTAAAGTAATTGTTTTGGGGCTGGGGGGGGGTTGGAATTTTGATATTAATTATCAAATAATTGACATCTTAAACAAAGAATAAAGGATAAATTGATATCTAAAAGGAGGGAAAAACATGATAATTAATATGCACTATATCAATTCCATCATCTTCTAAGAAAGATTTTAACTTAAACATCTCCGTCATGAGTGTCTGCATGTTAATTCTCTTTTATTGTTGACACAGTGTCTTCATTAGATTTTTTAGGTTACAAATGGAATGTGCAGTGTCGTTCATGCAGAGTGTGGAATTCTTTTCTTTAATTTATTGGAGTTAGGTTCATGCATATTGTGATATCTTTGCTCATTGCAGCTTGGTGTTGACACAGTTCCCGTCCTCATAGGCCCTGTTTCCTACTTGTTATTATCAAAACTGGCGAAGGGAGTTGATAAATCATTTTCTCTTCTTTCCCTGATAGATAAGATCCTTCCTGTCTACATGTAAGATCACTGCCCATGCTTCTCACATGTTCATGAAATATTACATTTATATGTCAAGATGAACTGGTGTTAGCTTACTTTATTATGAAGGGATGTTGTGGCTGAACTAAAAGCAGCTGGTGCTAGCTGGATTCAGTTTGATGAGCCTACTCTTGTCATGGACCTTGATTCTTACAAATTGCATGCATTTACTCATGCTTACAAAGAATTGGAATCATCAGTATCGGGCTTGAATGTTCTAATTGAGACATATTTTGCTGACCTATCAGCTGAGGCATATAATACAGTTACTGGTTTAAAGGGTGTTACAGCTATTGGATTTGATTTGGTGTGTGGATCAAAGACACTCAATCTAATCAAAAATGGATATCCTCTGGGAAAGTATCTTTTCGCTGGTGTTGTTGATGGAAGAAACATTTGGGCTAATGACCTTGATGCTTCTTTAAGTATGTTGCAGGCTCTGGAGGGCATTGTGGGGAAAGGTGATTTCCCGAAAATCCATCTATATTATATATGTTGCGCTACATATAATTAATGAAATATACCAAGAGCTTCTGCGAGTTTCTATGGTCAGGTGTTTAAGATGTTAAGCAGCAAACTTTAATTGAGCTCACCATTCATTTACAAGTAATCATAATTGTTGGATAGGATATTATTATAAAAAATGAAGTACGAATGTTTATTAGACTAGTTGTGACATTTTGTTGGCATAGCTGAGTTGGTTCTTCAAATAATTTCCATCTGGTGTGTGTGCTTCTATATAGTCTTTTGCCTGGCTGTTCTGGAAGTATAGCCATCTTGCAATCCTTTGTTTTCTTGTACTTTAGATATTTTTGTTCTTGAACAACAAAAAGAACTACTCCGCCCATATCGCAGACTAGAGTCTTGTTTTGGGACAGATGGAGTATTAACATTTTGAGATAAAAGGCTATCAATTTTAGGATAAACTACAAGAGAGATCAACCGAATTTGAATCTTGTGTTGAGTAATGTCCTGTACTTTACAACTTGTTTTTTGAAGTATCTTGTGTGACATGACATACTGTTGGATTTTAGAAAGCTACAACTTAAATCATCTCTGATATTCTATTTCATTTATCAGACAAGCTCATGGTGTCTACATCATGTTCTCTGCTTCATACGGCAGTTGATTTGGTGAATGAGACTAAGTTGGATGAAGAACTCAAGTCATGGCTTGCATTTTCTGCACAGAAGTTGCTTGAAGTTAATGCATTGGCGAAGGCACTCGCTGGCGAGAAGGATGAGGTACTTCTTTTGTTACTTTCTTCTCATTTTTCCCTACATCTGACCATTTATTTTAAAAGCATTATGGTGGCTTTTCTCTAAGAGTGAACATTTTACCATGAATGAGTCAGCTATAAAGCACTGGTTTTTGCTGCTCTTGTCCAGCCTTCAGAGTTTCAAATTTGAAAGCCTAACTGCATTAAGATAATGAATTTCATAATTCATGATAATTGTGCATGATAAAAACTCATCAGAATCTTCTGGCTCCATTGGTTCCTAAAGATTTCATATGAGTAAGAAAAGGGTAGGTGGTAACGTGGCTTAATAAGCCTTATATACTTTATATGTATCAGATTTCAGATGCCAGTTAAAACAAGATCAACTGCTAACTTGCATCTTAATCTTTATGTTGCATCTCCAGATATTGTTTGATATATATCAAAATTTTCTCAGCACTGTTTTTTTTTTTGTTGATTTCCAAGAAGTGTGTAAACTTCTTCAAGTTCCAGAATTAATTTCTTGTGTGTAAATGATGCTTGCTTGTTTAATTTGTCATGTTTAGATATCTACTTGGCATGTCCCCTTACATTATATTCAGTTCTTTCTTTGACCTTCATCAAAAGGGTTTTATATCTTCAGATATCTCTCTATGATATTTGAATAATTGCAGGATGTAATGCAATTTGACCCCACAATCGGTTGCTCCGACTTCATGCTAGCTTTTCTCTCCTCAGGCATTCTTCTTCACTAATGCAGCAGCAAAGGCTTCAAGAAGATTATCCCCTAGAGTAACCAATGAGGCAGTTCAGAAGGCTGTAAGAATTTTGGCAGCTGTTTATGTTTCTTCATGCTCTCTCTCTCTCCTCTCTTCCACTCCTTAATTATGACTTCAATTTTTGCTACTATACTCAGGCTGCTGCTTTGAAGGGCTCTGACCACCGCAGGGCTACAAATGTCACTTCCAGGTTGGAAGTTCAGCAGGAAAAGCTAAATCTTGCTATACTTCCAACCACTACAATTGGATCTTTCCCTCAAACTTTGGGGCTTAGGAAAGTTCGTCGTGAATACAAGGCTGGCGAGTTAGTTTGGTTCCTATAATACTGTATTTGTTACTCACATTTGACACTTTACCTCCTATATTCTTCTGTTTTTCTTTCAGAATATCCGAGGAAGAATATGTCCAATTCATTAAGGAGGAAATCAAAGAAGTAGTGAAAATTCAGGAAGAGCTCGGCATTGATGTTCTTGTTCATGGAGAACCAGAGGTGAAGCTAAAAATTATTATCATCCAAAAAGACTACCATGCTTCCCCCCCAACTCAAAAGAATATTTTCTTAAAAACAACAAGTATCATTTTTTAATGTCAGACAAGTGCAGAGAAATGATATGGTGGAGTACTTTGGGGAGCAGCTATCTGGTTTTGCCTTCACTGTAAATGGATGGGTTCAATCTTATGGATCAAGGTGCGTGAAGCCACCTATTATATACGGTGATGTCAGTCGGCCTAGAGCAATGACCGTCTTTTGGTCTACATTGGCCCAAAGCATGACTAAGCGCCCAATGAAGGGTATGCTCACCGGCCCTGTTACCATACTGAATTGGTCTTTTGTTAGAAATGACCAGCCAAGGTAGGCAAATCACATCTGTGGTTGCTATATATGTTTTCAGAATTTTTTTATTGAACTTAATTTCATCCTGTTAGATCAGAGACCTGCTATCAGATTGCTCTGGCCATCAAGGATGAGGTTGAAGATCTCGAGAAAGCTGGAATTAATGTCATTCAAATTGACGAGGCTGCTCTGAGAGAGGGTTTGCCACTTAGACAATCCGAGCAGTCGTTTTATTTGGACTGGGCCGTACATTGCTTCAGGATAACTAATTGCGCAGTTCAAGATGCTACTCAGGTCTTTCTTCATTGTTGTCTTCCTCTTTACGTTGAAATTATTGCATGCATTGATGATTCTCATTGTTATCTTCGATTAATATGAATCAGTTGTTAGCGGGGTGTAGTCCAGGAAATTTTGGCTTGTTACTCATGCTTGAGAATGCTGCAAAATGTTTATTCTCGTTGTGGATATCAATGTTAATAGCATTTCTATATTCTGACTGATTAAAGTGGCAGATCCACACCCACATGTGCTACTCAAACTTCAACGACATTATCCACTCAATCATGAACATGGATGCAGATGTTATCACCATCGAGAACTCTAGGTCAGATGAGAAGCTTCTCTCAGTTTTCCGCGATCAGGGCGTTAAGTATGGTGCTGGCATCGGCCCTGGTGTGTATGATATCCATTCTCCCAGAATCCCATCAACTGAAGAAATCGTTGAACGTATCAACAAAATGCTTGCAGTTCTGGACAGCAAAATGGTGTGGGTGAACCCTGATTGTGGCCTCAAGACGCGCAAATATTCGGAAGTCAAGCCGGCCCTGAGCAATATGGTTGCTGCTGCAAAGCTTGCTCGTACGCACTTAGCTGCTTCCAAGTGATATCAGTTTTGCACCTATACAAACACTTTCTACTCTACTTACAACTTTAGTCTTTAGGACTTGTTTATGCACAGGATTTTCTATTTCCTGTCATCGAATAGTGAATGATTTTTTTGTGTTCATCTTGTGCATTAGTAGTGTCATTAGGTGAAGTTGATGTTGCTGTTACGATACTTGTTTCTCTTAAGGTTTATGTAATTTAAACATGCATGTTTTCAGGCTTATGCTAAAGTTATATATGTGTTATATGACAGGAGTTGGATCAATTTGATGAAAAATTGCAATAAAGGAAAGATGACCCTTTATTTAGAGCTTGAAACCATTGTATAAACAATTATAAAGTTGTCCATGTCATCCATCATTCTCTGCAGTCTGCAATTATCTGATGAGGGAGCACTGCAATTTTGGCTTTCCCGAAACTTCCTTTTGGTGATTTACTCCTAAATCTTTCCTTATCATGCTTCAAGAATTTGTCCTTGTATGTTTTCATGCCACCCTATTTGAGCCCCAATCATTAGATCCAATATACTCTGGATATTCCTCTCTTTGAACACCTTCTTAGCAATGAGTTCACACAATAGTGTTAATCTATCCAAGGAATTAAGAGCTAAGAGAGAGGCTGATTTTTCAAGAACATGGAGGTAATGTGCAGCCCGGCTGATTTGCTGTGAAGATATGGAGGTAATTGAAGCAAGAAAATGAAAAGGTAGGAGACCAAGGAAGAAGATGAAGTGAAACTCTGTGAAAACGATTAGATGAAAGCAGTCATTTTCGTGACGTGGCCAAATAGCTTATATGAATGTCACATATTTTAATGTGTCATTTAATTTTGACTCAAATCCTAATTTGGCTAAAATAATAACTATTCTTTCAAATCATGGATGAATTGACAAAAATAAAAGGATTGACCAAAATAACAAAATTCCAAAATTTTTGGTTTTTTTGGCTATTTAACCTTTAAAATGCGATGTTCCCTTTATTTGTAGTCACCAATATAGGTATAGGGGTAACAATATTTTTCAAGAATATCCCTTGAATTAAAGATTTTTTTTTCTATAAAAATCAAATCGACTATAATAGCATAACATAAATCAAAGATTTGGTCCTTGATTATCATATCTCGATCCTACAATTTAGGGATTGTATCACTATTTCATTGACTCTTTCCTTGTATAGTTTTAGGAAAAGTCTTATACCTTGTGTATATAATGTACCGTATCCTTTTGTAAATGACATCAAGGATAAAGAATATTTCTATGAACATGGTATCAGCCATAACAACTGAAACCCAAATTTTTCTCAACCCTAAACCGTCATCCACTCTTTCCCTCCGCGTCCAGCGGTTCTATTTTCCGATCATGGCTCCCTCAAACTCTCCCACCTCCTCTTCTTCATCTGATTCTCTTCCATTGCGACACTAATTCATATGCTTACTATTAAGCTAACGTCATCAAATTACTTGTTATGGTGTAGCCAATTTTTTCCACTTCTCATCGGCCAGGGTCTTATTGGTCTGATCGACGGGTCTCATTCGGTGCCTATGTCTGAAGTCGTCGTCGATGGTAAGACAATTCCCAACTCTGATTATCTCTCGTGGCGTGTTGAAGATCAACACCTAGACTCCTTCCTTTATTCGTCCTTAACCGAATAATCCATGTCCATGGTGATCAGTTGCGCCACTACGCGCGATGTATGGGTTACCCTTGACAACACTTTCAGCCACCAGTCGAAGGCGCGTGAGTTTCGCCTCAAAGGATAATTACAAATGCTCCTTAAAGGAGATAAGTCTGTGGCTGACTTCGGACGAGAATTCAAATCAATCTGTGATCAGCTATCTGCCATTGGAGTTTCTGTTGATGAAACAGACAAAATATACCTCTTTATGAAAGGTCTCAGATCCGCCTTCTCCAGTTTCAGCGCAACGCAGATGGCCGTATCCGCTTTTTTTACTGACCTATTGAATAACGCTGAAGCTTGGGATTTATTTCAGCAGAATCTGGATCCTCCGCCCATGACCCAGGCTACCTTCGCCGTTCATACTGAATCTCGGCCTCCCTCGCAGCCACCCACTGGTGGTCGTGGTGGTCTATCTTTGTCTGGCAGGCGTGGACAAAAATAGGATGATAGGGGCTCTTGGCAGAAACGTCTACCACATTGTCAAATCTATTGGGTTAATGGCCATTATGCGGATGCTTGCCCTGATTGTTTCAATTAGTCTGTTGCTCCATCTGCAAATATTACCGAGGCTTTCTCTATTGCATGTAAGATATCCGATCCTCCTGTTTCTGATTGGTACTTGGACACAGGAGTTTTAGCGCACATGACTCCTTCTACTACTTTGGATACCTCTCTGCCCTACACAAGTTCAGATTCTGTTATCGTCGGTAATGGTGCATTATTATCTATTTCTGCAATTGGTTCATGTCACTTCAATGCCTTTATTAAATTGTTAGATGTTTTAGTTGTTCCGTGCTTGATTAAAAACTTATTATCTGTAAGCAAATTGACTAATGATTTACCTGTTGATGTGGTGTTTACTAATGATTGTTTTATGGTTCAGCATCGGGTAACTCGGGACATTCTGGCTCGAGGCAGACGTAAGCATGCATGGTCTTTATATTTTGGATGATGTTTAGTTGGCTTTGATTGCAGCTCGTAGACCTAAAGCTTCTTTTGAGTTGTGGCACTCCCGGCTTGGCCATGTTTCTTTTGATATCATTTTATTTTTAAATAAAATTGGGAGCATATCTGTTACTGGTTTGTTACCCAAACCTGTTATTTGCGATTCTTGTGAAAAGACTAAGAGTAAACGCATGCCATTTGTTTTGGATGAAAAACGTTCGTTATCTATTTTGGACATTATTCATTGTGATTTATAGGGACCTGCCCCTGTGACTTCTGATTCTGGTTTTTGGTATTACGTTATTTTTGTGAATGATTTTTTCAGATTTACTTGGCTTTATCCTTTATGCCAAAAATCGGATTTCTATGATGTGATGTTATAGTTTACTGTTTTTGTTGATAATCAGTTTACTGTTTTTCAGATTTTGTTGTTAAAACTTTTCATAGTGATGGTGGCACATAATTCATAAATAACAAATTGCAGTTGTTTTTTTGAGAAAAAAGTATCCGTCATATTTTATCTTGTTCATACACACCTGCTCAAAATGGCAGGGTTGAACATAAACATAGACACGTTACTGAGACAGGTCTTGCAATGCTTTCAGTAGCCCTGTGTACGTCATTAATCATTTACCTTCCAAAGTTCTTGATGAGAAATCACCTTTTGAGCTGCTCTTTTCCACTGCTTCGAACTTTGACAACTTTCATCCTTTTGGTTGTCGCATCTATCCGTGTCTTCGGGATTACACAGCTAATAAGTTTGAGCCACGAAGTTTGGCTTGAGTTTTTCTGGGCTACAGTAGCTACCACAAAGGGTTTCGTTGTTTCAATCCTACTTTATTCCGTATTTATATATCTTGTCATGCTAAATTTGATGAGTCTTGTTTTTCGTTTTCGAATTCTATGAACAGGTGCAACATCTCATTCTCCCTGTTTCAGAATTTCATGAACCTGCTAGACTAGTGGGTTTACAGCCTTAGCTTATTGTTCCCCACGTTGAACCATCATCTTAGGGTCCTTATGCTATGTGTGATGATGCTTCCTCGATCATTGTGCCTGCAACCGCATTTGTGCTAGATGCTCCCATCTTATCTACCTCACCGTTATCCCTTGTTCATATTTCACATTCCTCGCCAGTTCCAGCTTCATTGCCTGCTCCAATTGCCCATCATCAAATGCAAACTAGATCAACGTCAGGTATTTTTAAACCTAAGCATATGACTCATTATGCTCATACTGGTCTGTTTGATGCACTTGTGGCAGTCAATGAGCCTTGTGGGATTAAGTCTGCCTTAAAGCATTGTAAATGGGTTGCTGCTATAAATGAAGAACTTTCTGCTCTTCACTCAAATCAGACTTAGGATCTTGTTCCGCGTCCTCCCAATATGAATATTGTGGGGTCCAAATGGGTCTTTCGTACTAAATTCTTGGCTGATGGGACTATTGATCGACATAAGGCAAGGCTTGTTGCACAGGGGTTCACTCAACTTCCGGGTTTTGATTATTCCCTTACCTTCAGTCCTGTCATCCAGGCTTCTACAGCTCGCATTGTGCTCTCTATTATTGTTCTTCACAACTGGCCTCTTCATCAGCTGGATGTTAAAAACGTCTTCTTAAATGCTGTTCTATCCAAACATGTCTTCATGGAACAACCGCCTGGTTTCCTCGATGCTCGGTTTCCGAATCATGTTTGTTGCCTAAAGAAAGCTTTGTATGGCCTCAGACAGGATCCCCGTGCCTGGTTTCAATGACTTAGTGACTTTCTCCTGAGTATCGGTTTCACTTGCAGTCGCTCTAACTCATCTTTGTTCATATATATTCGTGGGTCTTCCACTTTATATCTTTTGGTCTATGTTAATGATTTTATTCTGCAGACTCTAAGATTTGGAACTTCACTTCGGGTACCGCGGTACTCAATATAGATACCGCAGTACTGACCCTATTTCTTCTATTTTTCATCCACTTTGTCTCCTTTACGCCGTTTTCACCTCTTGTACCTATAACAACTAATATCTCACAGTTACGATTCATTTATGACCAAGATAGTACGATAAACACACTCACGACCATGAATATTAAGTGTATTTCACACACTTAACACACCTCCAAATTTAAACATTTGTGCGTCCTCGCGCAAAGACAATCTTACGACATCAACACAACCAACAATCAATCCAACAACATATAACAACCTCAAATCCCCAACGCTATATACAAATCGAGTCTCAATCTTTTAAAACACTTAGCAAAAATTGCATTCAACACAAATATCTTTCTTTCAACTCACCAAAAGACTCAACATCAAATTCTATATCGCTAGCACATCCCAACTTCTTAAACATCGAAAACATTAACCAAATCATTACACCGTGGGGTTTTTCATTAACTTAGTTAGTCAAGCATCACCATACCCAACATATCATCATAATCATCATCCACACATTGACATAATTAGCATTTTTTCTTTCATTTTGTTTTTTTTATATATGACTTTCTCGTTTGTTGAATCTAATGCAATCCACTGGGCTTTCTAATTGGTCCATGTAGCGAACTTTCAACCAATGGCTCCCAAACCGGACGACTTTAGGGCATTAGGTGTAAAACACCTCAAGGGTTTACTAGTTCGAACCAAAAAGGCTTCGAATCACACTTCCTCAACTTAGATATTTTCACATATCAACTTTCTTTAACATTACCGTTTAACATTACTTAAGTGACCCATGTACCGAATTTTCAATCAACAATCCCAAGCCAGTTGGCTTTAGGTTGCTAGGAATAAAGATACCCCTATGAATTTACTTATTCAAGTCACCCAAGCAACAAAAACGTGCCTTTAGCCATAGCTGAATTTTACACATTTCAAAGGAAAACATATGTTCAGTTCGCAATAACTCAACGTGCTAAGCTTTTGATCAATTCACCCACAAGTGCAATATCTAGTTTCAACCCTCAATGCTCAATAATCGAAATAGCCCACAACATAAAATCCAATGCATAAATCGTAAAGCAAAGCAAAAAGGTTCAAATTCATTGAATCATGCAATCAAACTAAGAATTTCATATCACGACTCTCAACATATATAACAATGGGAACTTGAAACAACCGACTCAACGACAAAACAAAAAGACTCGACAACAAAAAAAAAAAAAACAAAACAAGAATCTCCCACCCCAAACTTAAATTTGACATTGCCCTCAATGTCATTAAAATGAAGTTTAGAGGGTCGAATACACTTGATCAAGACAAGTAGTCTCCCGCCTCATCGCTCTGTTGCCCTTCCTCATTTTGGACCTCTAGTGGCGAATGTGAGCGATCGCGCCTCGGACGACGTTCCGGAAAGAATTCCGGTGGGATTGATTGACACCCACATGCGGTTGTTGTGGCTTTGAGTGCCTTCGGGATCTAAGAGAAGAAAGCCTTCATTGCCTCACACATATCGGACTGCGTTTCTCGTAGCTCTCCGATCTCCTGAGAAAGCTGTGTCAAGGTGGGTGCTTTCCCAGGTCATCGCCCCCTTGCGGACGTGCACTAGCAGCTCCACCGTCCATTTACCGGATCACGACGGTGTTGAGTGGATTCTTAATTGGGACGATTGTGTCGGACTCCAGTGTTGGAACATTCTTGCTCGTGCATAGTCCCGTCATAAACGCCGATAACATGTTCGACTTGTGCCTGTCCCTGATGGACTGCACAAGTCATGACCAAATGATTTGTGCAACTGGGATACGATCTCCTTTCATGATGTAGTAAATGAGACCGCACCTCTCGAATGTCACGTTCGTCATGGCCGAAGTCGGTATGAGATGGTAGCACACGAAGTATAGCCATATCTTCACCTCGAGCTTGAATTCCGACTTGGGAATTGTCCATTGGAGCACCTCATCTCTCGTCTTCCACACCGGCTTGTTCCGGCATAAGAATTCACCGACTTCATTGGGTGTCACTACCCCTTTCATGTCGGCCCAATTCGGTTGGTGAGCTTGGTTTCTTGGGAGCTCGTAGAATTGGTGAATGTCCTTGTCATCAAAACCGACCTGTACTCCTCGGACGATCGACATCGGGGGCTTGTGGAAGCTCGGTGGAGTGTACTTGGCCGTCGGGATGTTATGGTTTGCATAAAATTGGAGCACAATCAAGAGGTTGTACTCAGTGGGCTTCTCGTAAAAAGCAAACCATTGACGATGTCGGATTTGTGCGGTGATGTCGTCGTACTCACCGGGAAAGAGGTCGAATCCTCGCTCCGGGAGGACCGTTTTTACCTTCCGTTTGTTGTATTCTTCTTCGGCAATGTCGGTGAAGAAGATTGTAGTGCCGCTAAGGGGGCGGTGGATTTGCCCTTACCCTTAGCACCGGCACTCTTGGACAATTTGGGGCCCTCGGAACGTGGTTTCTTTCTTGGAGCCATGAAAATTTTATCGAAAAATTGGTTGAGGCAATTTATCGAACACCTTGTGGGCAGGGATAAAAACTAGGTGTTGTGGGATGTTTGGCTTTGAACTCATCCCCAATCCTAACAAACAAACACAAGAGTGTGAAGAAGATGAAAAAATGAGATGGAAGAGTAGATTTGATGAGGAGATTGGAGTGGTGGTGTGGGGGGCAAGGTTATGAGGGAGAATGGAGTTTGTGAGGGATTTTTGTGTTTGAGGGGAATGGGGTTAGATTTCCCGATTTTGGGATTTAAGTTGGTCAGTACCGCGGTACTAGGCTCCAGTTTCGTTGCTCTTCGAATGGCTGTGATCGGGTACCGCGGTATCCGATATTGGGTACCGCGGTACTGGCCCCCAGGCAAAACAACCTTGTTTCACTGCACCTGGACACCATGGTACCGATATTTGGGTACCGCGGTATCGACAACCAGTCACAATTCCTCCGAATATCTACAAAAATTACTACACTTGGTCAATTATAAGCATGTGAGTACTCGGAAAAAAAAACTTCCAAAAGAAACAAAAAAATTGAAAAGACCAAAGGAAAAAAAACTTGGGTTGCCTCCCAAGAAGCGCTAAGTTTATAGTCTTCAGCCAGACTTATTGTCGACTATTCTAAGTTAGAGCGATCGAAGTTGGGTGGCGCTCCACTTTGCCACCGTAATAATGTTTCAATCGTTGCCCATTGACTTTGAAAGTCCTTCAGGAGTCGTTATCCATTATCTCCACAGCGCCGTGTGGATACACCTCTGCAACTGTAAAGGGTCCTAACCATCGAGACTTCAATTTTCCGGGGAAAAGTTTCAGTCTCGAATTGAAAAGCAGAACGAGTTCCCCATTTTGAAACTCGTGGTGGAGGATCTTGTTCTCATGCCATCTCTTGGTCTTTTCCTTGTAGATGTGGTTGCGTTCATACGCATTCAAGCGTAATTCATCGAGTTCAAGGAGTTGAGTCATTCACTTCTCCTTGCATGCATCGAGATCAAAGTTCAACTTTTTGATCGCCCAATATGCATTATGTTCCCATTCTACCGGTAAATGACACACCTTTCCATAAACAAGACGAAACGGAGTCATTCCAAGTGGAGTCTTGTATGCGGTCCGATACGCCCATAATATATCATCTAACTTCCTAGACCAATCCTTTCGAGTTTGGCTCACCACCTTTTCCAAAATGTTCTTGATCTCTCGATTCAAAACTTCAGCTTGGCCATTCGTTTAAGGATGATAGGCAAGAGCGACCTTGTGCTTTACTCCGTACTTGGCTAATAAGGTCTCAAATTTCTTGTTGCAAAAGTGTGTTCCTCCGTCGCTAATAATTGCTCTTGGTGTGCCAAAACGTGTGAAAATCTATCTTTTCAAAATGGCACAAACTACAGAAGAATCGTTAGTACTGCCACCAAGATATATAAGTTATTGAATGATGGGACAAAGGGTCCCATAAAATCAATTCCCCATACATCGAATGGCTCGACTTCGATCATAGTGTTTAGTGGGAGTTCGTGGCGCTTTGAGATGTTGCCAACATGTTGACAACGATCGCACTTTGAAACAAAAATGTAAGAATCATGAAAGAGGGATGGCCAAAAGAAACCCGACTGTAGAACTTTTCGAGCCGTCCTCTCACTTCCGTAATGTCCTCTATAATCTGAGGCGTGACAATGTTGCAAAATGTCGTCTTGCTCGCTTTCCGGGACACAACGCCTGATAACCTGATCACTGCATTATCTAAACAGAAACGGCTCTTCCCAAAAGTAAAACTTAACATCATGTAAAAAAAATTTCTTTTGATGAAACGAAAACTCTGGTGGGAGTACCCGGCTAACTACATAGTTCACATAATCAGCATACCAAGGGATTTCATTATCAATGACAAACAATTACTCATCAGGAAAATTTTCATTAATGCTCAGTTTGTTTTTCACTATTAACTCATTCTCAAGCCTAGACAAATGGTCCGCTACCTGATTTTCCGTGCACTTTCTATCACAAATTTCTAAATCAAATTCTTGCAACAACAAAACCCATCTAATTAACGTAGGCTTAACATCTTTCTTAGCAATCAAATATTTCAATGCAGAGTGATCAGTGTAGACGATGACTTTCGTGCCAATTAAGTAAGATCGAAATTTTTTAAAAGCAAATACCACAACAAGCAACTCTTTTTCCGTAGTGGTGTAATTCAATTGTGCATCATTAAGGGTTTTACTTGCGTAGTAGATAGAATGAAAAATTTTATTCTTTCGTTGGCCCAAAACGGCGCCCACAACATAATCACTTGCATCACACATAAGCTCAAAAGGTTCATTCCATTGTGGTGCAATAATAATTGGAGCAGTGACTAACCTTTTCTTAAGCTCGTCAAAAGCTTTAAGACACTCACCATTGAACTCGAATTTGATGTCCTTTTCAAGCAAGTTGCACAGAGGCTTGGCAATCTTGGAGAAATCCTTGATGAACCGCCTATAAAATCCAGCGTGCCCTAAAAAACTTCCGATTCCTTTCACTGAGGTCGGTGGTGGGAGACGCTCAATTGTCTCAATCTTTGCTTGATCAACTTCAAGTCCCATCTTTGAAACCTTGTGTCTGAGCACAATTCCTTCTCGTACCATGAAGTGGCATTTTTCCCAATTGAGCACCAAATTTGTCTCTTCACATCTGCGAAGAACCTTAGCTAGCATATGGAGACAAATGTCAAACGTATCACCAAAAACAGAGAAATCATCCATAAACACCTCTAACCCACGTTCAACCATGTCCGTGAAAATAACCATCATACACCTTTGGAAAGTAGCAGGAGCATTACATAAACCAAAAGGCATACGTATAAAAGTAAATGTACCATAAGGACAAGTAAAAATGGTTTTATGTTGATCTTCCGGTGCAATAGCAATCTGATTATACCCCGAATATCCATCAAGAAAGCAGTAAAATTCTTTCCTGGCTAACCTATTAAGCATTTGATCAATAAAAGGCAAAGAGAAGTGATTTTTCCTAGTGGCTTTATTTAACTTCCTATAATCCATGCATATTCGCCAACCCGTGACTGTTCTAGAGGGAATTAATTCATTATTTACATTTTTTATCACAGTCATTCCCCCTTTCTTAGGCACACATTGAACGGAACTTACCCATGCACTATCGGAAATAGGATAGATAATACCTGCATCGAGCCACTTGATGACCTCTTTTTTTACTACCTCTTTCATGATGGGATTTAATCTTCTTTGCTGCTCAATTGATGAATTGTGCCCTTCTTCTAAGATGATCTTGTGCATGCAAAATGTTGGACTTATACCTCGACTGTCTGAAATAGTCCATCATATTGCAAGCTTGTGCTCACGAAGTACCTCCAATAATTGTTGTTCCTGCAAAGAATTCAAAGAAGCATAAATTATTACCGGCAAAGTGTCGTTAACACCAAGATAGACATATTTCAAGTGAGAAGGAAGCTCTTTGTGCTCAAGTTTCGGCGGCTCCTCCACTGATGGTTTGAATTCACTTTTGGACTTTAGAGGTGCTTCCAAGCTTTCAAATTTCAGCCGAGGCCTTGACTTTGCCGAATCTAGGTATGTTGCTTGCTCTTCAATCTTCTCATCCAAAAATTCTTCCCCTGCAAAAAGAGATGCTACCAAGGGGTCTAATAACAGAGTATCATCAAATAAGGAGTCAATAACATCAATAGAAAATACTTCATGTGAATCACTTTGATGCTTAAGGCTTTGATACACATTAAAAGTAATTTTCTGATCAACTACAGACATGGTTAACTCCCCTTTTGTAACATCTATTAGAGTTCCCCCCGTAGCTAAGAATGGTCTCCTTAAAATAAGAGGAACTTCCCTATCCTCTTCCATATCAAGCACTACAAAATCTGCAGGAAATATAAATTCATCAACCTTCACAAGAACATCTTCTACAATACCCTTAGGATAAGAAAGAGATCTATCCGCTAGCTGAAGGGTCACAGACGTAGGCTTAATTTTTCCTAAACCTAAACTTTTGTAGACAGACAAAGGCATGAGATTTATACTAGCCCCCAAATCGATAAGTACCCTCTAAAAATGTTTATCCCCTATAGTGACGGGAATAGTGAACTTTCCAGGATCCCTAAGCTTAGGTGGAAGTGGACGAGTGAGAATAGAGCTGCACTGTTCAGTTAATGCAACCATTTCAAATTCACCTAGTCTTCTTCTTTTGGATAAAATATCCTTCAAGAATTTGACCCAACTAGGCATTTGTTCTAAAGCTTGAGTAAAAGGGATATTAATATGCAGTTCATTCAACTTATTCAGAAAATTTTGATATGAAGCATCAAGTTTAGCCTTTTTCAAACGTTGGGGAAAAGGTACCTGTGGGGAAGGCTTAGGTGCAACTTCCCCTTTTTCAGTAGGGTCACCCATCAAGTTGGATGATTCTGGTTGCATTTCTTTCTCAACTTCCTCTACTTGCATTTTATCCTTACCCTTGCTTGTGTCGCCTCTCCGAGAAACTTCCTCTAACTGCTTCCCACTCCTCAGGTTAATGGCTTGACATTGCTCGTTCTTCCTAGGATCTTCTATGTTAGATGGTAGAGATCCCGGTGGCCTATTGCTTCTTTCAGCAGGATCTGGCCTATTTGGTTTTCCAAATTTTTAAAAGAGGCTTGTGTCGTCGCGATGAACTACGCTAACAACGAACCTAAATCTTCAGCTGGAATCGGTGCCACTGAATTCGATGGCTGAGGTCCTTGTTGCTGCTGAAATCCCTATTGAGGACGTGGCTGATACTACCCTTATTGTGGGCGTGGCTGAAACTGGCCTAGTGGCCTATAGTAATTCTGGCCCTACTGGTTCCCTATGAATCTCTGCTGGAATTGACGATTTCCATTGTTCACATAATTCATTATTGTCGGCTCAACGACACATTCGTTGGTGTAGTGATTTCCAACACAAATCTCGCAGCACACTGCAGTGGTTGCTGGAGTGTATACAGCTTGAACTTGTTGTGTTCGAGATCCCTCCTCCAACTTTTGTAAAATCATCTTGTTCTGTTCTGCAAATTGCTTCGCGAGGAGTTGAGTTTACAGGTTTAGTTGTGCCATCTGCGCTTGCACAACTGTCATCTGATCGACCTCAAACATCCCAGGAACCTTTGTTGTGCCGCTTGTGTTTCAGCTAGGAAGCTTTGTATGTTGGTTCTTTGAGAGATTATCCAGCAAAATTGTAGCTTCTGGAACACTAAGACCCAAAAAATTTTCATATGCAGCAGCATCGAGCACAGTTTGAGCATTCTCTTTCAGCCCTGTGTAGAACAACTGTATCTGACGTCATTTCTCTACTCCATGATTTGGGCATCTTCTCAACAACGCCTTGTATCGTTCTCATGCCTCATATAACTCTTCCTCATCCTCCTACAGGAATGTGTGAATTTGATTCCGAATTTTCTCTTCCTTTGCAGGAGAACTGAAGGTAGTCATAAAAAGCTGTGTGAGCTGATTCCATGTAGTGATAGAATGGGGCTCCAGTGATGTAAGCCATAGGCGAGCTTGGCCTTGCAAAGAATGCTTGAACAAACGAAGTTGGAGTGCTTCAGGAGAGACTCCGTTTTGTTTGTGAGAGTTGCAGATTTCCAGAAAATTCACCAGGTGAATGTATGGATCTTCGCCAGCTAAACCACTGAATAACCTGTTGTTTGCCAGCATCGTCAGTAACCCTGTCTTGATTTCGAAATTGTTGGCATCAATGGATGGGTAAAAGATGATTGGCCAAAATCCGTCCATAGTCGGGACATAAAAATCCTGGATGGGTCGGGTATTGTTATCCATTGGTGGGGCAGCTGGACGAGGTGGAACTGGCGGAGGTGGAACATTATTCATTTCGTTCAGCTCATTGTTATCTGTTTGCTGGTCCATTGCTTGGTTCTCAACTTGATTCATTCTGACTCGTCTGAGTGTTCGTTCAATCTCGGGATCAAGCGACACTAGAATTTTTACGTCTTTTCTTCGCATAGACTGTACCTCTTACCTGAAATTCAAATAAACAATAGCTAGATTAAGAAAAGTTGGTGAAATCTAATATCAAGAAAAACTAGACAGTTAATTATATTCCCTGACAACGGCGCCAAAAACTTGTTGTGTGAAAACTAACACTATGCAAGTGCATGTATCGTGACATGTAATATAGTGAACTAAAAAGTCCGGATATCGAACCCACAGGCAAAATAATGACTATCTATCCTAAATACCAGATTTTTACAACTTATGATCATATCCAGCAAATTTAAACTAAGAGTTGGTTGACTTAAACTACACAAAACAATAAAATAGTGACTGCAATTAAGTAAGAAGAATCAAACTAAGATTTATCAAAATAAACAAACCTAGGATTTTATCTCCCCCTATGTGTTTTTAAACCGCCTTTATTCTCTTCTCATGCAAGATTCAATTTCCGATTCCTAACCTAAGATGTTAATATAATCATACCCTGTTTCCACATGATGCATGAATCTAAGGTTATGAACAATTTACTGTATTCCTACACAATTAAATTCATAACAAAGCATTAAGCATAAATCTCAAGATGGCTTCCTAAGGCGAAATCTGTATTCCTACGATTTCACATGAAATTTAACATTATCCTGTTCAATTAACTCGAATGATCTTCTACCAAAATTCTAATTATCAAACCAATCTTACGATTTAAATTTGACAATAATATAAAGATACACAAATTGGCCAAATTCATGCACTTGATCAAGAACAAGAAGAAGGAGGAATCGCAAAATCAAACTAGCATTAGAATCGATATAAAGGGTTCATAAATCACACATAGGGTTCGAATAAAACCCTAGAGAGGAAATATTCTAGCTACTCATTGTTTGATTAACAAAAGAATTCATAAAAAAAATAAAAGGAAAATAAACTCTGGAATTGATGCCGATCTTTGCTTCTTCGCTTGATCGTCTTGCTTATGCTTCGTGTCCAAGATTGTGTTTCTCTAGGTCTTTTATATGGTTTTGATAGAACCAAAAGGAAAAGGAGTCCTTAATTCGTTGGAAGCATGAAAATCGCACTTTTCTAACAAACTGCGCAACGGGTACCGCGGTACTGAGGTGTAGACTCAGAGCTTTGGAACTTCACTTTGGGTACCGCAGTACTCAATATAGATACCACGGTACTAACCCTATTTCTTCCATTTTTCGCCCACTTTGTCTCCGTTATGCCATTTTCACCTCTTGTACCTATAACAACCAATATCTCGTAGTTACGATTCATTTATGACCAAGATAGTACAATAAACACACTCACGACCATGAATATTAAGTGTATTTCACACACTTAACACCCGGGCTGATAAAATAATTTTCACGTACAAAATAGAAGCACTACAAGAAAAATGGCCAACAACAACCCCTGAAAGAAAACGCTTTGTGTTGTCTTTCTGGAATTAACAACCCTTTTTCTGAAAAGGGTTGTCTTTTGTAAAAAATGCAATGAAAGACAACGCTTTTTACATATAGTTGTCTTTCAGCGCATTTTTAAAAAAAAAGACAACCCTTTTTTGCAATGCTTTTTTGAAAAGGTTGTCTTTCAATGGATTTAAAAAAAAAGACAACCATTTTATGCAAGGCTCTTTATGCGTTGTCTTTTAGTGTACCTTTTCAGTAATAGACAACCCATTGTGAAACACTTTTTTAATGTGTCGTGTTTATTGTGCACATTTTCATAATATTAATTGTTTTTTAATTAAATTAAATTTGAAAAATTTAATTATTTTATGATGTTATCTTATATTATTTGCATTAATATTATCTTATATGAGCAAACTCATAATTTAAAAAAATAGTATTTTTATAAAATACTATTTTTAATTACGAAACTACCCCTAAAATATTACTCTCACCCTTTTATATAATAATACAAAATTTATATATTATTTTAAAACATAATTCAAAAACTATGTTTTATAATTCATAATTCAAAATTCATAAATTATGAATGATTTTCTAAAATAAAAATAAAGATAAAATGAGTTTAGTTTTAAAATTAATACAAAATATATAAATTATTTTAAACAATTATTTTATAAAGCAAAAAAAAAGATATAAAATATATCTATTAAAATTAAGAATATACAAAAATTGGTTTTATTTACTAAAGGGTCAAACACTAAACCACCCACTTAATAGTGGGAGGGCATCACCAATTTTACAAAACATATCTTTGCTCATTATTTTCCAACAATTAATATTAATACTCAAATGATTAATAGTGAGAGCTCTTATACACAATTTGGACTTGGGTTTTTTCAAATCACACAAACCAAACGAAGAAGATGATCTTCCTCTCTTTCCACCACCAAAACGTCGACTGCAATTCACCGTCTAACCCATCGTCGCCGCTTAGGCTACCGTCACCTCTCATCCCATTTCCGTCATCCTATCTTCACACTCTGTTTTCTTTTTATCTCATCGCCGAACAGTTTCTGCCCTATTCCCATCGACATTGTCGTCCAGATTCTGCCACCATCCCGTCGCCACCACGTGGCTCTTCTCCTCTTTTCATCCTGTCGGTCGATCCGTCCCCATCTTCTTCTCTCTTTGTGAAAAGTCTGTTCTCTCAGGAAATTGTGGATTAATTTGTGCCCTAATTATTCATAAACCAAGATATGCGCTAATTTTCATAATGTCAGTTTGAAAAATTGTGGATTAATGTCAGTTTTTATAATCTCAGCAAATTGTGGATTAATGTCAGTTTTGTAAATTTTGCCCTAATTTTATGCCCAATTTTGATTTGTTAAATATATGAATTACATACACACATTTTCACTTAGTTGGACGTGGAAGGTTCAGAATTGTATTGTTGATAAAAAGGAATTGAGGGGTCATTGGCAGGGGATTGGGAAGAGCGAGCAAGATTTGCAGCTTGAATCGGAGGAGAAAGAGTTAACTGTTGTTCTTAAGGTTAGGTTGATTATCCCATTTAGATAGTTCTTTTAATAATTTTGATCGATATTATATTTATTACCATTTTTTATTTGATATTGGTATTGGTGTTGTTTTAAGTGAGCAGATATTAGACAAATTTGGTAAAACATGTTTTCTAATGTCAAGTTAATTTGATTATATATGAAGTTTCATCTGCATTTCGATTAATATTGTATATTACAAGTTGATCAGATTCGATAGTTGCACCGAAAAGTTCACCTAATGATAATACTTTGATTTGAACTTTGGTAGCCCTTACTAACATGCTTGCATGGATACTCACATGTGAAACTGTACAAAGAAGACAATAAATAAACTAGTATCATCAATATTATTAAGCTCAAAAGGTGTTTATTCAAGTGAGTGAAGGCAAAGATATTGTTCAGTTATTTCTTCTAATTAAAGACTTGGCAAAATTCTCAAATTCGACATTTTTTAAACTGTGAGAGAAGTACACCAATATATCAATGCTAATGATCTAGTTTCTACTCATGAGTCAAGCACATCAATTAATATAAATTACATATTGATATTCTACTTCTTTTATTAATAGATAAAATAAAATAAAACGTAAAGAGAGAAGTTTGGTAGAAATGGCTGTAGATTAGCTAATTTGTATTGTGTCTCTAGAATTGAACTTTTCATTCAATAAATAAAAAAAATATGGCCCATAAGTTATAAAACATGAGCATGTCAGTTGTTGATGCAAAAGATCAACTTCCAATTAAACCTGATGGTTTGTGAATAATTCAGTAATTATGAGGGGCTAATTATTTTAACCGACCGATTAGCACTTGGAAACAACGGATGAATACTAAGGCTACTTGGTGACCGATTATGCTATGAATAAGAGAAGTAAAAGAAGAGTTTTTATTGCTCAATGTCCCTTTCTTGGGCAGTAATTCCCTCTTTTATAGTGGAGTCTTTATCTAAAAATAGTAAAAGCTATCATTATAGCTACTGTAATAACTTATACAAGTGATGAATCTAGTTACAGATGTACTGCTGCATGAAGTAGTAGGTAACAACCATGTCATTGTTGTTAGGATGTATACTGTAAGCCTAGCTTTTGTATAAACATCTTTTATTGAATGAGAATCACTTTGGTCATACGTTTGCATTTTATATATGTTTATGCAATGTCCAATTAATTTATATTATAGATAACTTGGTGTGTGGTGCCACACAGAAGATCATGTTATCAGTTTCTTATAAATTATAAATAGTAGCTCACAACCAAGATGAATTTGGACAAATCATCGGAATGGTTGTAGTGTAGTTTGGTATTAGTCTGTCTTGACTATAAAATTACACTAGTACACTTTGTGTGTATTGAGCAGGACCATTTGAGGTTGTTCGTTTTATACTGACTATATATAATAGAACAAGACCTCTGTTATTATGGATGTGCGTTCTCTTAATCCCCATATAATAACAACCACGTATACACAATATTTGTTTCTTTAATTTGCCAATGAGTGAGATTTATTTATTAAATCAATAAACTCGGTGAATTGGGAAACAGTATTGTCTATATGGTGTACTGTTGATTATAGAAGGAATCTGTGTCCTAATTATTTAGGATGATGATGTCCCCTTGAGGAGCTCATAAGGATTATCATGTAAACCCTGCAGGTGGATTTAATCCGACATGATAATAAAGTTGAGTGGTACTACTCTTGGAATTAGATGTTAATTAATTAAGTTGTCAGTAACTTATTTAATTAACGGACATTCGATATCTTAAACACAGGGAGATAAATGTACACATAATAAGAAGGAGCCCATATTAAATATGGGATTGGGACGGTAGTTCAATAATAATTCTTTAGTGGACTGAATTATTATTGATGGGTTTAAATTATGTGTTCGGGCTGAGCACAGGATACTTAAGCCCATCAGGAGGCCCAACCCAATTCCTCCTCTAGGTCCCTGGTGTAGCCTATATATAGCTCTTTTTCTCAGCGCCTCAAAAACACAGATCACAGAAAACACGTGATAGTGAGAGAGAGAGCAGAACTGAGATTTCTCGAAGGATCGTTGGCCACGCAACGTTCGAGAAAGGCTGTAGGAATACATCAGAAGATCAAAGAGGTCTAGGGTTACGAAAGATCGATCTTTGGCTCGTTATTCTTCTAGATCGATCAAAAGGTATATTTTTTCTCCGCTGCGTTTGTTATATCTAGCATGAAACCGATTAATTAATTGCATAGAGCCGGTGATCCTTCGGTTCCAACAATTGGTATCAGAGCGAGGTTTCTGGTTCTATGCAATTGGATCGGTTTATTATTATAATCTTATGCTATATCATACGTTTTATTTTCAGATTGTTTGATAGTAGGGTTGCATAGGATAACTCGGTTTTGCAGGTTACCTATATCCAACTATTATGGTCTGTGTGTATGTTAATGTATGATCTAAACCCTCGGACCTGTCGAGGTTTTTGTTTTGGGTTGGTTGCATGATTGTAATAGTAAAAGCACGGCGGTTTGTCGTGTTAGGTTTTATGTAATTCTTGATCGTTTTCTTGGTCAGTTTATGTAATTCTTGTTTTGTTCTCGATGTAATACTGTTCGATTGCAATCTTGATGTAATCTGATCGATGTAATTTGCTGAGATGGATTGCTGGTCCAAACGGCGGCTGATCAGATGGATAGACGATGACTAAGGGGCTGTTCGATCAGATGGATAGGCGCTGACTAAGGGGCTGTTCGATCAGATTGCTAAGCGCTGGAACAGACTGCTGGATTCGCGCAACAGCCTGCTGGATTCGCGCAACAGCCTAATTCTGTTCGTTGGTTTTTGACGCTGATTAGGGTTCGCAACAACCCTAATTTTTCCTAACGGGCAGGTCGATCCCCGTTTAGCAGGCGAACATTCGATCGAAGTGGCCATAATAGTTGGATTTATTTTATTCTTTTTTTATTGCCCATCTATATGTTTGTTGTTTTATCAAGCATGCTTTTATATGTCACATGTTATTGCATGCTAAATTCCCTCATTTAAATAACTAAGTGGGAGAGGGATTTATTTTGAATAAATCCCATGGTCTCCATTACTGGTTTGTAAGTGATGCATTTAAACTTGCGCGTTGGCTTTAAGTGCCTTCCTCCATATCGGATGAGTTTGATTGCGGATCACTAGATCAAACTTTCTTTATGGATAATTATAGGAAATTATTTAGGAGCGTGTAATCTTCTCCATCTGAAGAGACACAAACCTAGATGATTGACTTGGTATTAAGTAATGGTATACACTTAGGTGCATATGATAGTATCCTCCCCATCGGAGTAAGTGCTGTTATTTGCATGGCTAAAGATAAACAACTATTAATTTTATTTTGTTTGTCAAGATAATGAAATTAATGGGTAAAACCTCCTCTAACGAATGTTTGAATTAGTATACGACCACACTATCGTGGCATGCAAAATTCACGGTGTTTTGAGGTGTTGGTGAATTTAATTATATTGTTTGAGGGAACAATATAGGCTTTAAATTCTATATGTTATGACCTGTGTATTCATTTATTTATTTATATGATTCTCAGGATTTCATTATGTCTTTCAACCCACTTGCTGTTATACTCAAAGAAAACAAACTTACTGGTCCTAATTATATTGACTGGAAAAGAAACCTGGATATTGTCCTAACTGCTGAAGAGTACAAGTTTGTACTCCATGAGCACTGTCCTGACATGCCTGATGAAGACTCTAGTGAAGAGGAGAAAGTGCATTATAGGAAGTGGGTTAAGGCAGATGAGATGGTGCGATGTTACATTTTGGCTTCCATGTCAAATGTACTGCAACATCAGCATCAGGCCATGCCCACTGCCTATGATATGATGCACAATCTCAAAGAACTCTTCGGACACCAGAGTCGGGCTGCCAGACAGGAGGCAATGAGAAACTTAATGACGACCACCATGTCTGAAGGGACACCTGTGAGTGATCACGTCCTTAAGATGATGGCTCATTTGAATGAGATGGAAGTCCTTGGAGCTGAAATCGATGGGGAAACCCAGGTCGATATCGTGCTCCAAACACTGCCTAAGAGTTTTGAGCAGTTCCGCCTTAATTATAATATGAACAAAAGGATGTACTCTTTGGCGGAACTTCTGACAGAACTCAAATCGGCAGAAGGACTGTTTCGTCAAAGTGCTCAAGCTTACGTTGCTGAAAATGTCTCTACTTCTAAGCCGAAAGGTGGAAAGAAGAAGAAGAAACAGAATCCTTCGGTGAAGAAAGTGAATGGACCTCAAAAGGCTGGGCCACAAGCTGGTGTGAAAAAGCCGAAGGGCAAGTGCTTCACATGTAAGCAGCCTGGATATTGGAAGGTGGATTGTCCTCGTAAAAAGGAGAACAAAGAAGGTACATCTTATTCACTAATTATTGAAACATGTTTAACGGTGTTATCTACCGGCACCTGGTGTGTAGATACGGGAGCCACTGATCATGTCTGCAATTCTTTGCAGGGGTTCCAGGAAACCAGACGACTTAGTGAGGGTGAGATTACCATCTACATGGGCAACGCTGCGAAAGTGGCGGCTGTTGCAGTGGGAGATGTTTATTTATCTTTTGATAGGAACAAGACTTTGGTTTTGAGGAATTGTCTTTACGTACCTTGTTTTAGAAAGAACTTGATTTCAGTTTCTAAGTTGTTTTTGGATGGATATTCTGTTTCTTTTGATGGCAAAGTGGTTGTCAAGAAAAATAGGGTTATTATCTGTTCTGGTACGTTGGTTGGCAATTTATACACTCTTAATCCAATAACTCCTACGATGCAACAAATGGAAATTAATAATACATCTTCTAACTCAAATAAGAGAAAAGAACCTTAAAAAATGAACCAAACATATCTTTGGCATCTAAGATTAGGTCACATTAACTTGAGTAGGATTCAAAGGTTGATAGCCGATGGACCTTTGAGTTCATTGGAAGTGGAAAACTATCCGACCTGCGAGTCCTGCTTGGAAGGAAAAATGACCAAGAGGCCTTTTAAAGCCAAGGGGTATAGAGCCAAAGAAGTGTTGGAATTGGTTCATTCTGATTTGTGTGGTCCTATGTCTATCCAAGCAAGAGGTGGTTTCGAATATTTTGTCTCTTTTATAGATGATTATTCGAGATATGGATACATTTATTTGATGCGCCGCAAGTCTGAGTGCTTTGATAAGTTCAAAGAGTACAAGACTGATGTGGAGAAGCGTCATGATAAATGTATCAAAACACTACGATCTGATCGTGGTGGCGAGTACCTCTTAGGAGAGTTTAGGAATTACTTATCAGAGGCTGGGATTCAATCCCAATTGTCTGCACCTGGTACACCCCAACAGAATGGTGTTGCGGAACGAAGGAATAGGACTCTCATGGAAATGGTTAGATCAATGATGAGTTATTCGGAATTACCGAATTCGTTTTGGGGGTATGCCCTGGAAACTGCAGCGTACATTCTGAACTTGGTACCTTCTAAGACAGTACCCTCTACTCCCACAGAATTGTGGAATGGGCGTAAGCCTAGTCTGAAACACATTCGGATTTGGGGTAGTCCAGCACATGTGCTGAAGGGAGATGCTGATAAGTTGGAATCCCGTACGGAAGTTCGGCTGTTTGTGGGCTATCCTAGAGGAACGAAAGGTGGTTTGTTTTATAGTCCTAAAGATCAGAGGGTAATTGTTAGCACAAATGCCCGATTCTTAGAAGAGGACTATGTAATGAATCACAAGCCCATGAGTAAATTGTTCTAGAAGAAATAAGAGGGGAAACTCCTACCTTAGTACCAACGGTACAAGATGAGATACCACAGGGGTTGGCACCATCTGTCACTAATGATACACTATTACCACAAGTGCCTCGTCGTAGTGGTAGGGTTGTTAGACAACCTGATAGATTCATGTTTTTGGGAGAGTCTTCGGACTTAGTACCTGGTGAACATGAATCTGATCCTTGGACCTATGACGAAGCACTCCAAGATAAAGATGCAGAATCTTGGCAAAAAGCTATGAATTCTGAATTAGAATCTGTGGATTCTAATCAAGTCTGGGAGCTAGTAGAACCACCAAATGGTGTAAAAGCCATTGGATGTAAGTGGGTCTACAAAAGAAAAAGAGGATCAGACGGGAAAGTAGAAACTTTCAAAGCAAGGCTTGTTGCGAAGGGGTATACTAAAAAAGAAGGCATCGATTATGAGGAAACCTTTTCGCCGGTAGCCATGCTTAAGTCTATCCGGATTCTTTTGTCTATTGTTGCTCATATGAATTATGAGGTTTGGTAAATGGATGTCAAGACAGCTTTCCTTAATGGTAGTCTTGAAGAAAACATCTATATGAAGCAACCAGAAGGATTCATTGCAAAGGGCAAAGAGCATCTTGTGTGCAAGCTTAATCGGTCCATTTATGGACTGAAACAAGCTTCGAGATCTTGGAACATCCGTTTTGATGAGGTAATCCAGTCTTATGGATTCATTCAATGTCCGGATGAGTCTTGTGTATACAAGAAGAGTGACGGAAACGTGGTGGTATTTCTTGTACTATACGTAGATGACATCTTGCTCATTGGCAACAATGTCAAGGTGTTGTCAGACGTAAAGGTATGGCTATCCAAGCAGTTTGATATGAAGGACTTGGGAGAAGTTGGACATATTCTTGGGATCAAAGTTATAAGGGATCGCAAGAAAAGGATGTTATGCTTATCTCAAGCTTCATACATTGATACTATCCTAGCTCGTTTTAGCATGCAAAACTCCAAGAAAGGTTTTCTACCTTTTCGACATGGAGTACCTTTATCTAAGGAGATGTGTCCTAAGACACCAAAGGAGATAGAGGAAATGAAGGCAGTTCCTTATGCTTCGGCCGTAGGAAGCCTAATGTATGCAATGCTATGTACGAGGCCAGATATCTGCTTCGCCGTGGGCATGGTTAGTAGATATCAAAGTAACCCAGGACAAGGACATTGGACTGCGGTAAAGCATATTTTAAAGTACCTGAAAAGGACTAGAAATTATATGCTGGTTTACCAAGCAGATGATTTGCTTCCTGTGGGTTACACGGATTCTGATTTCCAGTCGGATAGGGACAACAGTAAATCTACCTCGGGTTATGTGTTTACCTTGGGAGGTGGAGCCATAGTATGGAGGAGTGTTAAGCAGAAATGCGTTTCGGACTCAACCATGGAAGCTGAGTATGTGGCAGCCTCTGAGGCAGCCAAAGAAGCTGTATGGCTCAGAAACTTCATGATGGACTTAGAAGTGATTCCTAGTTTGCCTAAAGCTATCACAATTTATTGTGATAACAGCGGTGCAGTAGCAAACTCGAAGGAACCACGAGCCCATAAAGCAAGCAAACACATTGAGCGCAAGTACCACCTGATACGAGACATCGTAAAACGAGGGGAAGTTGTTGTCGCCAAGATTGCATCAGCCGATAACCTAGCACATCCTTTCACAAAGGGCCTTCCGGCGAAAGCCTTCGATGAGCATGTTGAAGGAATGGGAATCAGATGTATGGTAGTGTAGATGACAGCATAGTCTTTTAGTATAAGTGGGAGATTGTTAGGATGTATACTGTAAGCCTAGCTTTTGTATAAACATCTTTTATTGAATGAGAATCACTTTGGTCATACGTTTGCATTTTATATATGTTTATGCAATGTCCAATTAATTTATATTATAGATAACTTGGTGTGTGGTGCCACACAGAAGATCATGTTATCAGTTTCTTATAAATTATAAATAGTAGCTCACAACCAAGATGAATTTGGACAAATCATCGGAATGGTTGTAGTGTAGTTTGGTATTAGTCTGTCTTGACTATAAAATTACACTAGTACACTTTGTGTGTATTGAGCAGGACCATTTGAGGTTGTTCGTTTTATACTGACTATATATAATAGAACAAGACCTCTGTTATTATGGATGTGCGTTCTCTTAATCCCTATATAATAACAACCACGTATACACAATATTTGTTTCTTTAATTTGCCAATGAGTGAGATTTATTTATTAAATCAATAAACTCGGTGAATAGGGAAACAGTATTGTCTATATGGTGTACTGTTGATTATAGAAGGAATCTGTGTCCTAATTATTTAGGATGATGATGTCCCCTTGAGGAGCTCATAAGGATTATCATGTAAACCCTGCAGGTGGATTTAATCCGACATGATAATAAAGTTGAGTGGTACTACTCTTGGAATTAGATGTTAATTAATTAAGTTGTCAGTAACTTATTTAATTAACGGACATTCGATATCTTAAACACAGGGAGATAAATGTACACATAATAAGAAGGAGCCCATATTAAATATGGGATTGGGACGGTAGTTCAATAATAATTCTTTAGTGGACTGAATTATTATTGATGGGTTTAAATTATGTGTTCGGGCTGAGCACAGGATACTTAAGCCCATCAGGAGGCCCAACCCAATTCCTCCTCTAGGTCCTTGGTGTAGCCTATATATAGCTCTTTTTCTCAGCGCCTCAAAAACACAGATCACAGAAAACACGTGATAGTGAGAGAGAGAGCAGAACTGAGATTTCTCGAAGGATCGTTGGCCACGCAACGTTCGAGAAAGGCTGTAGGAATACATCAGAAGATCAAAGAGGTCTGGGGTTACGAAAGATCGATCTTTGGCTCGTTATTCTTCTAGATCGATCAAAAGGTATATTTTTTTTCCGCTGCGTTTGTTATATCTAGCATGAAACCGATTAATTAATTGCATAGAGCCGGCGATCCTTCGGTTCCAACAATTGTAGGCCTGACATCTGTCTTCATAGGTGTTATTCTTCAAGTTTTATCCCTTTGATCATTATCCTTCAATTGTTTTATTGATCTGAAAACGTGTCTGACTGATCATGGGTGTCAGCAGCAAAGAAGGCCAAATCGGTGGCCAGTAGCCTAAATAACATAATTTAATTGATGGCCAGTAGTCTTATCAGTAGCCTAAATGGCTTAATTTAACTGATAGCCAGTAGCCTAAATGGCTTAATTTAACTGATATCCAGTAGCCTTATCAGTAGTATAATTTAATCGGTGGCCAGTAGCCTAAATAATATAATTTAATTGATGGCCAGTAGCCTTATCAGTAGCCTAAATGGATTAATTTAACTGATAGCCAGTAGCCTTATTAGTAGCATAATTTAAACGCTGGCCAGTAGCCTTATCAGTAGCCTAAATGGCTTAATTTAACTGATAGCCAGTAGTCTTATTACTAGTATAATTTAATCGGTGGCCATTAGTCTTATCAGTAGGGATTTACTGACCGAGTATAACAATGGCCCCTTGGATTCGGTTCTTGGTGATAACCAAAGAGTGGATCCAAAATCTATCGGTCATATACTAAAATTAGCGTGAAAGGTGGTGTTTTGTTGGTGGGAATTGGTCGACACTGAATTTTGAAAGGGATGGAATGTCTATATGCCCTCAAGCAACTTATGCCTCCGAGTGCCGTAAGTGTTTTCCCTAAAATCACTTTAAATTTTTTAGTGTTCTAATATTCTTAATAATTTCCCTTTTGGTAGGTTTAATTAACCCCTTTAAGGACGAGATTTCATAGATCTTTATCGATCGAATAGCTCAGGTCGACCGATTTCCTTCTACTAGGAAAAATTTTCTATACCTAGTGACCGAGCAATCACTATTTGAGGTCGGACTCAGCACATATTCTCCTGACGAGGAAATTCCACCTCCAATTTTTGGTAAACTTTTGTAATTTTATTTGCTACTGTTTATCTAAAATATATTTTTAAGACTACTGAATGAATGTATACTTGATTTGTAGTTGAATATAGGAAAAAACCTTTGCAATTCATGGAGCAAGATGATATTCTCGTACGTATGTCCAAGAGGAAGGGAAAGGCTCCTGCAGCACCAAAGAGGCCTTATTCAGCACCTACCCCAGCAGCCGGGAGAACAGCCCACGAGAAAAGGCAACGGGTATCTACTAATCCCCCATCTCAATCAACCATGTTGTCATTGCATCACGATCCGCGTCCTATAGCTGCACACTTTAGGGGGTTACCGACCGATAAGGGTGGTCTCTTCTTCGACTTGGATCCTAATTGGTCGGTTCAAATGGAAAAGGGGAAAAACTAACTTTTTATCGAGACTACTGCTCGGTGGTTACCCCAGCATCAAGCAATTTGGAAGATTTTCCTCAGGATGTTCGAGAGGCAAGTGAAATCCCACTTCGATCTTGGACCCCGAAGATGGAGGAGTATGCTGGATCCATGACTGCTTCTAAGAAAATTACTTCGGCCATGGTTATGGGTGGTCGGTGCCTTGATTTTCTTGTGAAGGCGAGTACTTATATGACAAAGATGGAGACGGAATATCTAATAATGGGCAACCAGCTTGGTTCTTTGAAGACCGATTATGATGCGGAAAAAGGGGTTTCAGCAGAGTTAAGACAACGACTAAAGAATTCCGAGAAGGCCAAGAAAGAGGCAAGAAAGAGGGCAAACTCAGCGGAGAAGACTTTGGCTGAGAAGAAGAAAAAGATTGAAGCACTCAAGAACTCTCTCGAGGAAAAAATGTTGAAGAGGTTGCCCGAGTGAAAGATGATATCACCGAGAAGGCGGTCGAGAATTTTAAGGCTTCTTCAGAATACGTTGTTGATTACAACTTAGCTTATGTGTTGGCTAAGGAAGATATCATCAAGAGTATGATAAAGGACCCAAGTGTTGGTGTTGAGTCTTTAAAGGCCAACCTGCTAGCTTTTATTGAAAGAAAGAACCTCTCTTGGGTGCTGGATTTTGGTACGGAGGAGGAGACGAAGGTTATTGATGTTGTTGTAGGAGGACTAACCGGTCAATCTGAAGTGGAGCTTGTCGGTCAGCAAGAGGCTACTGGGGAAGATGCTGCCGAGTCTTAGTTTACTTTTGGTTTTTGTTTTTTGTAAGAACTTATTTCCTTATTCTGCACTGATTTTCTCTTATGTAAGACATTCTCGTACTTTGAACTTTAATGCTCAATTTACTTTTTTTATTAGTAGCTAGATAAGGAAACAACAACATACTTTATTTAACAAGTAGGATTTACGTAAGGTTTATGATGACCGACAAAAGAAAAAAAACAAGACTGACAAAAGAAAAGGTAAGTTTTAAAGACTAGGTACCTACTGATAGTATTTTTTGAGATGTTGTACATTCCATGGATGCCTTAACTTTCTCTCATCCATGGTTTCTAACTCATAGGCTCCATTAGGTAAAACCCATACCACCCTGAAAGGGCCTTCCCAAGTTGGTTTGAGTGGTGCCAAATTTTAGTCTTGTATCTTTTTCAACACCAAATCTCCAACTTGGAACCTCCTACTCCACACTTGGTGATTGAAGTAATGTGCACTTCTTTGTTTCAATACTGCATTCCTTAGGCCAACATCCCTTCGTATTTCCTCCACTAAGTCTAACTCTATTTTATGATTCTCATCACTTTGATGCTCATCATAGTTCAAAACTCGGTATGATGGGATTCCAATTTCTATAGGGATAACAGCTTCCGTCCCAAAGGCCAATGATAAAGGAGTTTCCCTAGTAGTTGTTCGATAAATAGTTCGATTAGACCAACGTGCTCCTGGTAGCTCTTCGGGCCAACACCCTTTTGATTCTTCTAACCGAGTCCTCATCGTGTACTTGAGAATTTTATTAACTGCTTCAACTTGACCATTGGACTGCGGATGGTATGGCGTAAAAAAATGATTTCGAATATGTAGCCTAGTACAAAATTCTTTAAACTCGGTGTTATCAAATTGTTTGGCATTATCGGTCACGATAGAGTGTGGTACTCCAAATCGACATATTATCGACTTCCATACGAAATCTACCATCTTGTTTTCAGTTATCTTAGCTAGGGGTTCAACTTCTACCCATTTCGTGAAGTAATCGACTGCGACAATGGCATACTTAACTCCACCTTTCCTAGTAGGTAGCGGTCCGATTAAATTAATCCCTCATTTCGCAAAGGGCCATAGACTTATCACCGCAGTTAGTCATGAGCTGGAAATCTATTCGATGGTGCAAAACGTTGACATTTTTCACATTTTCAAGCAAAATCAATTGCATCCTTCTTTAAGTTTGGCCAAAAATATCCCTGGTGGATGATTTTAAATGCCAAGGCTTGGCCCCCCGAGTGATTACCGCAAATTCCTTCATGGATCTCTCTCATAACATATTGAGCCTCCTCTTCATCAAGACATCGCAATAATGGTAGTGAAAATCATTTTTTGTGAAGTACCCCTTCTATTAAAGTGTATCTTGCAGCTCTAATACGAAGCTGACGGGCTTGGATGGGGTTATCTGGGACTTCTTCTCTCTGCAGATAACTTTTGATCTGACTCATCCAACTTCACTTCTCATCTATCTCCATCATGTTGCAATCGATCACAATTGAAGGCACCACTTGCCGACTGACTTCAATTGTTGTTAAGTTAGCTATTCTGGTCCCTGATGCCAATCGGGCCAAGGCATCAGCTTGAGCATTTTCAGCTCTAGGTACTTGTTCTACTTGGACCTGTAGCTCATCCATTCTCTTTTTAACCTGGCTAAGATATCGTACCATCTTTTCATCTTTGGCAACATATGCACCTCTAATTTGACTTATAACCAATTGTGAGTCACTGTACAGAGTGACATTGGTTACCCCTAGGGATTTTACCATTTGTAGTCCTGTTAATACAACTTCATATTCAGCTTCGTTGTTGCTTGCAGAAAATTCCAATTTCAGTGATGTGCAGTAGCATTGTTGACCAGGACCGAGTAATACTATACCAACACCAGCCCCTTCTGCAGAAGATGATCCATCAACAAAGAGTTTCCAAGGTACTGTCAACTCATGTTGCAACTCAATCGATGGTGAAAATTCCACAATAAAGTCAGCTACAACTTAACCTTTGATTGTCGTTCTTGGTGTGTAAGAGATATCGTATTGACCAAGTTCAACCGACCATTTTAACATTCGTCCTGATGCATCTAGTCGTTGTAGAGCTTGTCTCAAGGGGTAGTTAATCAGAACTTCTATTCGGTGACCATGAAAGTAAGGTCGAAGTTTTCGAGCTGACATAATCAGGGCATATGCTAACTTATCCATCGGTGGATATCTTATTTCAACATTATGTAAGGCTTGACTCACATAATAAACATGATGTTATATGTGTCCCTCATGCCGAATAAGAACAACACTAAGTGCCCAATTTGAAACCGCCAAGTATAAGTAGAGGACTTCATTTAGCAAAGGTTTTGCCATGACAGAAGGATGAGCTTGAAATTCCTTCAATTTCTCAAAAGCGCTCTGACATTCCTCATTCCATTGAAAACTCTTATTTTTCTTAATAGTGTCAAAGAAAGGCTTACATCTGTCGGTGGATCGAGAGATAAACCGACTAAGAGCTGCTACTCGGCCAGTAAGACTCTGTACTTGTTTGGGCTTAGTAGGTGGGTGTAAGTTCATGATTGCAGTTATCTTGGCAGGATTGACCTCTATGCCTCTTTGACTAACCATGTAGATAAGAAATTTTCCCGAGCCAACACCAAAAACACACTTCTTCGGATTCAACTTCATCTTATATTCCCTCAATATTCCAAACATTTCAACTAGGTGTGTGATATGATCACGCCTCTTCAAACTTTTGACCAACATATCGTCGACATATACTTCCATTGTATGACCGATTTTCTTTGCAAACATTTTATTGACTAACCTTTGATAGGTTGCTCTTGCATTCTTTAAGCCGAAGGGCATCATTCGATAATAGTAAAGTCCTCGATCGGTCATAAAGACAGTGTTCTCCTCATCGTCTGGATGCATTGGAATTTGATTATATCCAGAGTAAGCATCCATAAAACTCATTAGCTCATGTCCAGCGGTAGCATCCACCATCTGATCTATGTGTGGTAATGGGTAGTTATCCTTTGGACATGCCTTATTAAGATCAGTAAAGTCAATACAAAGTCTCCAAGCCCCATTCGGTTTACGAACCAACACGGGATTAGCCACCCATTTGGGGTACCTTGCTTCCCTTATGAATCCATTTCCCAGTAGTTTTAAGACCTCCAAGTTTAAAGCTTCATACCTTTTAGGGCTCAATTTCCTTTTTTTTGAGCTACTGGTTTAACTTTTGGGTCAATACTCAACCGGTGACATGTTATTTCTTAGTCAATTCTAATCATATTAGAGTGAGTCCAAGAAAATACATCCAAATTAGCTCGTAAAAAACTTATGAGTTCACTTCGAACGAGTTCTTGTAAATTCCGACCGATCCTAAGTTCACTTTTGGGCACTTCATCATCCATGACTACTGTATCTTTCTCCTCTACAGGCTCTGCTCGCTTCTTTCTATCATCCTTTTATGGATCTAGAGTTTCTCATACTTCAATGTGTTCGGGTACTAAGAGTTCTTCTTGGTGGTTTTGCTTTTCCTCAAAATTTTCTTGACCTACTCGGTTAGCTACATATCCTGGGTCTTCATTTTCCATTAAATATATCTTCCTGGGTTTGAGTAAATGTTGACATTCCATCGCTTCACGTTGATTCCCCCAAACAATTCTTTTTCCGAATGGAGTCGGAAACTTTAAACAATAATGATACATAGATACTGAAGCATGGAGCCGATAAAGTGTTGGTCTTCCCAAAATTACATTGTAGTTAGGTATTGAGTCTGCTTCCACTATCACAAATTCTGTAATGATTGTCTTCTTAATTTCACCATCTCCAAATTCAATTGGCAAATCAATTACTTCTAAGGGTACTGTTGAACATCCACCAAATCCAGTTATCACATCATTGCACTTTCGGACTAGTAAAGTGGTTTCGCTCAGTTGTCGATAAACATCATAATACATGATATTTGCATAACTCTCTGTATCAATCATTATCTTGTGTACTGGGGTCCTTAAAATTTCGAGAGTGACTATCAATGGATCATTATGAGGATGAATGATCCCTACAGCTGCCTCCAAATCATTATAGTGCATTGTACCTGATGCAGTATTTGATCCCGATCCAGAGGACATCATATAGCACCGCTGATAAGCGTTGGTAGCTTCCCGTATCCGTTGTTTCATTTTCTGATTAGAAGCCCCAATTGACGAATCATTTATGTTGACTAACGGAAAAATCTCTGGCATAAGGCATTCTGGTACTAGTGGTCGGTCTTGTTCACCTTGTTGTTGTGGCCCTTCAATCAGTTTCTCCTCGGTCGGAGGTTTCTTCGTAAATCATTTTAGGTTACCTTTCTCAATCAAACGAAAAAAACCTCTTAGTAGGTCACGACACTCATCAATGTTGTGACCTACTGATCGATGGTATCTGCAGTACCTACTATGATCCAACTCAGTAGGATTTTTCATCAAAGGTCTTACTAAAGGGAGAATTCCCATCTCTTTTACTTGTTCATATACCTCTTCAGGTTTGAATCTTAATATACTCTTAACATATTGTTCTTGAGTGGCATCAAACGGCTTGAAAATGGCCCCTGACCGACTTGTCTTCTCCTCGGTCGGCTCTTTTGTTGTCTCTTTTCGACCTGGTGCTCCTCTTACTCTATCTATCCGATTATCATGTTGAGAATTCACCGTCTCCTTTGCACAAATATGCCTTTCTTCTCTCACTAAGAAATCTTGGTAAGTTTGAGGTCCCTGCTCGTGGATGGACCACTAAAACCGACTTTGTGGACGTAGCCCCGAGATCACCGCCATTAAAATGGCATCATCTGATATCTTCTCCATCTCCATTATTTGTTTATTAAATCGATCCAAGTATTCCCTTAGTGATTCATCTTTGTTTTGTTTTATAGCAACTAGCCTCTCTTTAGGTACTGTCCTAATTTTGGATCCCATAAATTGAGCCAAAAAAGTGAAAAAAGCTCTTCCCATGAATGGATTGAGTGTTTTGGCAACATTCTGTACTATCAGTGGGCTCGGTCACCTAAGGTCATAGGAAAAGCCCGACACAAAATCACATTGGTTGCTCCCTGGAGCTCCATCCAAGATAAATATTTATCTAGGTGTGAAATCGGATCGGTCTCCCCATTATAAAGTCCAATTTGTGGTAGTTTCATTTTATTTGGTAATGGTTCGGATAATATTTGAAGAGAAAAAAGAGATACCTTCTCTAAGGAGTTCTCCCCTAGATCAAGGGAGTGACGTTGTCTACTTTCCAACTCCGTAATGTGATCCCGTAGACGTTGAATTTCCACCAGGTCATGAGCAAGACCCAACCCTTGATTAACTCCATTTGTTAAGATGTTTCCATGAGGGGGAACTTGTGGTGCTGGAATTGGATCTCGGTTCATCTTTCATCTAGCTGACCGAGATGTTATATCTGGTAGGTGTTCACGTGTATGCTGATGTAGTGGATTAGCGGTTGTTCCTAGTCGGTCGAACACACTAGCAGTTCGAGAGTGAGTTATCCGAGGGTAAGTTCTTCTCAAGGATGGACGAGAGCTCTCCGCAACTTGGCTTTGAATTGGTTGTTCTGGCCTTCCACGTCTATTGGTTTTCATATGTGAGTCTACTTCTAGTTCCTCCCGATTGATCCGTTTTGCAGCCTCTAGTTGCTGCTTGCATATGGAAGTCAGTACCGCCCATAGCTCAGGGGCTTAGGTAAGATGTTCTAGAACAATTTCTGTAGGAACTTGATTGATTTGCGTTTGGTCCTTATTTTGACCATGATTATCTTGATAATGGTTATCGGTTGAGCTTGCTGGACTCCTTGGAAATCATCAGTAGGTCAAGACATGTTTGATATGTTGTAGTCTTTTCCCTCTCCTTCTAGCGCCAATTTGTTGATGCAAAAGATCAACTTCCAATTAAACCTGATGGTTTGTGAGTAATTCAGTAATTATGCGGGGCTAATTATTTTAACCGACCGATTAGCATTTGGAAACAGCGGATGAATACTGAGGCTACTTAATGACTGATTATGCTATGAATAAGAGAAGTAAAAGAAGTGTTTTTATTGCTCGATGTCCCTTTCTTGGGCAGTAATTCCCTCTTTTATAGTGGAGTCTTTATCTAAAAATAGTAAAAGCTATCATTATAGCTACTGTAATAACTTATACAAGTGATGAATCTAGTTACAGATGTACTGCTGCATGAAGTAGTAGGTAACAACCATGTCATTGTAGGCCTGACATATGTCTTCATAGGTGTTATTCTTCAAGTTTTATCCCTTTGATCATTATCCTTCAATTGTTTTATTGATCTGAAAACGTGTCTGACCGATCATGGGTGTCAGCAGCAAAGAAGGCCAAATCGGTGGCCAGTAGCCTAAATAACATAATTTAATTGATGACCAGTAGCCTAAATGGCTTAATTTAATTGATAATCAGTAGCCTTATCAGTAGCCTAAATGGCTTAATTTAATTGATAGCCAGTAGCCTTATCAGTTGTATAATTTAATCGGTGGCCAGTTGCCTAAATAATATAATTTAATTGATGGCCAGTAGCCTTATCAGTAGCCTAAATGGCTTAATTTAACTTATAGCCAGTAGCCTTATCAGTAGTATAATTTAATCGGTGGTCAGTAGCCTTATCAGTAGCCTAAATGGCTTAATTTAACTGATAGCCAGTAGCCTTATCAGTAGTATAATTTAATCGGTGGCCAATAGCCTTATCAGTAGGGATTTACTGATCGAGTTAACATCAGTATCGGCCCAATTCTGTAGATTTTCAGACTAAACCACTTTAACATTTTGCATCTCATTTAAATGTTTAACTTCATATTTAATATTTTTGAATATAAATGTGAATGAGATGATAACTTGACTTACTGGTGTTCTGGTTTTGTTTTGTTATAACTGGTTAACCACTGAATGCTTAATTATACATGAAGTAACTATGTTTTTTTTATCAATACGCTTGGTTAATTAAGTTTATTCACATCAAGAAATCAATATTTCTATATTAAGTTGGCCGTTGAAAAGAATGAACATCTATGGTTAGGATGATTATTTTAAGTTCATATCTTATCTGGAGTTTCAGTGTTGTTGTTGTTTACAAATGTGATGTGATGCATGTACGAGCCTTTTGCTATTGTATGTCCATAAAAAAATCAGAAAGTTTCTTATTTAGTTTGTTTTAAGAAACACAAATTAGTGTAATTATTAATTTATCAATGGTTATTGAAATGTGATTATTTGTTAATTAGTTTATTTCGTACTTGAGATGGACAAGGAATGGATGTTGAAGGATAGACTGCCAGATGAATACAAGGCTGGGGTTGAGTCTTTTATGCATTTTGTAATTCAAAATATAGATGATGTCAATGCAATGTTTTGTCCATGTTTAGATTGTGGTAATCTTAGGGAGTGGAAACATGTCATTGTTAGGTTGCATTTGTTGACTAAGGAAATTGATAAAACATATCATACATGGATGTGGCATGACGAGAGGTCTAAGTCAAGAATGTCTATGTATAATGGTGATCAGTTTAGGGGAACTGAATATAATTTTGGTGCAGAAGAACCTATTGACATGGTACAAGCTGGATATGAATACACTAATCAAAATCCAAATGAATTTGGTAAATTGCTTGAGGATGCAAAGAAACCTCTATATCCTGGATGTACTTATTTCACAAAGTTGTCTGTCATTGTGAAATTGTATAACTTAAAGGCAAAATTTGGTTGGAGTGATAAAAGTTTTACTTTGGTTTGACAAATGTTTCCTCCCCAAAATGAATTGCCTTCATCTTTGTATGATGTAAAGAAAACCTTGGTTGCATTGGCGATGGATTATCAGAAAATTCATGCATATTCAAATGATTGTGTCTTGTATCGTAAGGAGTACAAGGACCTTACTAATTGTCCTAAGTGTGGTATCTCAAGATGGAAAGTGGGAAAAAATTCCAAGATTTGTGAAGG
This sequence comes from Scutellaria galericulata, assembly GCA_946896805.1. Taxonomy (NCBI): domain Eukaryota; kingdom Viridiplantae; phylum Streptophyta; class Magnoliopsida; order Lamiales; family Lamiaceae; genus Scutellaria; species Scutellaria galericulata. Next base: position 10,044,010 of record OX335787.1, on the reverse strand, counting down.
AATTCCAGTAAAGATCCTTCAGTACTTCCCACCTATTCCAAGATTTCGACTGATGTTTCGAAACAAGGAGATATCTAAGGACTTGACTTGGCATGCTGATAATTGAGTTGTTGATGGTTATTTGCATCACCCAGCTAATGCACCATCTTGGAAAGTAGTGGACCATAAGTGGCCTGAATTTGTTTCCGAGTCAAGAAATCTCAGATTGGCTCTATCAACAGATGGGATCAATCCTTATAGTACGATGACTTCTATGTACAGTTGTTGGCTAGTAATGCTAATCATATATAATCTTCCTATATGGCTGTGTATGAAACAAAAATTTATGATGCTTACTATGTTAATTGGTGGTCCTAAATAGCCGGGGAACGACATTCATCTTTATTTGTCACCCTTAATTGAGGACTTAAAACTTCTATTGGAAGTAGGTTGTTGGTCCTAAATGGTCAGAGGTCCAGATGGGGGGTGAATGAACCTCTATCAATTTTAAAAAAAATTTCTGTATAACAGGTTCCTGATTCACTGAGGAATACAGTAACCTGGCCAAGGCTGATTTAGGTTTCTGACTCGGTATCAGATTGCAGCGGAATATACTAAGATAGAGTTTCTGTTTTGCAAACCAGTTTCCTTTTTCAAATATGATTTTAGCAAAGTCTTTTCACAAGATGCTTACGATGTATACAACAGGATAGATATGCAGTAAGTAAAGTGCAGCATACAAAATAAAGAAGATAAACTGTAACGCCCCGTTTCCCTTTATTAGAAATAGGTCGTCACCCTTTTCATAGTTAGGAAATAAAGAAATTATAATGATTTTATAACATACAACGGAAGACTTAAAAGCGAAGACACGAGAGTTTTAAAATTTTACTTTTTAAATATAACATATATATGTAATTATACATCGACTATTATTCAAGTCTAGTCGTGTCTCACCCACATTTCTAGGAAAAATGTTTGAACCAAAGACTTACATGAATTACACAACAAAACATATATGTATATATATAATAGGATACGAGTCTAGGCCCATAGTTTTTCATATAATACATGTTTAAACAACATATTGCTTTTTAAAGAAAAGAAACATAGTTCTTGCATATCTATTTAAAAGTGATAGTGAGAAGTCAGCCCAGCCTGCTACACGTCCTCGTCATCATCTGCCGAGCCTGAAAATATAAACGGTAATATCATGAGACACCTCCGGAGAGGGATCCCAGTGGGGTAACATTACTATCTAATATATCGAAGCAATTAAATCGTTAAGCAAGTACTACATGTCATAATCATAGAGGAATGTGGGAATCGCTCGCCCACTAAACCTCGCATGGACCAGGCATTTAAGCAGGGTCGTTTTCATGGACCAGACAATTAAGCAGGGTCATTTTCATGGACCAGGCAATTAAGCAGGGTCATTTTCTTACATAACTTATCAACTCAATTAACAACACATAGTAGAGAGCAGAAGTTACCCACTTGTACGTTGATAGTGCAAAGATTGCCTCCGGACTCACCGATCGTCTCGACTGCGCTCGACACACTTAACTGATTAGCCTCCTTATATCACATACTTTTACATTTATATTAGGTTACATTAACCTAAAACACATTCATACTTATAACTTAATTGTTAAGCATTTAAACTAGCAATTTTAGACCTAAAGGACATATAAAGGTGTAACAATTTTAATAATTTCCATATAACTCCTAAAACCACATAATTATTTGCATGATCACATATTGGTTTCAATTATCATATTCTGAAAATTCATAATTTTTCGCAGTGTATATAAATAAATAAAATAGAATCCTAAACAAGACTTTCACTTGAGTTTCAGCTCAAAAATCAGTCTGTATAGCAAACCCTATCAAATATTATAGGATTAAGGAAATACTCTCATATTTTCATAAAAGTCAGAAAACATATCCAAGCATAACATATAAAAATATCAATTGAAAATAACATTCACACAATTAATTATGAATTTTCGAAGTTGGTTGAAAACTGGACATAGTGTATGCTGAAAACAGACTTTATTGTAAAAATCACCATAAATTGCACAAGGTTCTAAATATGACGTAGAAAAATTCTACATACTCATAAGAACACGTACTACAACATAGTAAAACATGGCTTATAAATTCGATGCCAATAATTAGTTATGGCTTTTAGAACGAAGCTGAAAACATGACACTATCTACGTGAAAAACAGGTTTTATTGTAAAATTCGGCATAAATCGTACACGACTCGAAAAAATGTATACTAAAATCCTACACGTACCTAAGAACAGGTTCTTGATCATAGTAAAAGATCATGCATAAGTTCTAAGTATACTGTGCCCAGAAAATTACAGAGTTCAGACCTAAAACAGGGCAAAAACTGTCTCCGAACAGTTTATCTTAGAAAATTCATATAAAATTGAATTTAACTCCAAACTTCATGAAACTTTACAGGCATATCCTTCACTTCATATATTTCAATCTAGCAAAAGGATTCATCTTAATTCAATTTGTAAAACTTTCGATCATAACTAAAACAGTAACAAAACAAAGCATATCCTTAGGCCTATTCTAGAATCAACTTATTCCTCCATGCAAACAACATATAATCCCAACAAATATGCCAAAGAACATCTTTGGACTTCTCATCCTAAAGTATTAAGCATAAATCATGAGTTTTAATGAAGGAGTCATAAGGGTTTAGCCAAAAATACCTTTAGGTTTGAGAAAAAGAACTTGAAGGATAAATGATCTTTGCTTTCCTTTATCTCTTATATTAACTTATCTTTGACCTTGGCTCTTTTATAAGAAGTGATCAAGAGAGGGAGAGAGAGAGAGAGAGAGTGATCGAGAGAGAGGAAGAGAGGGGGTATAAATAGCATCAAGTAAGGATATGTTGTATGTTGCAAGTTGATGGTTATTTGCATGATGCTATTAGATTAGTGAGGTGGCTAGGCTAGGTTATCTAGTCATAGGTTAGCAAACTTATCTTGGAAGATTTGGATTAAAAATAAAGGTTAATCTAATTATTTATCTTGATATCTCATGTTTCATATTACACATATATATAAGTATATGTATACCTTATTAAATGGACTAGTAATCATAATGTGATGTATATTTCACATAAGTGTGGAATTTGCTTAGCATTAAATTAAGTATTAATTAAATTAATAATAAATATAATAATAAGCATTTCGGTTATTTCAATAATTACCTATAATGCATGCTCGTTCAAGTAAGACGTCTTATTTCATAAATATACATATAAGATCATAAGTAAAACTTCCTAAAAAGAAAGCATATAAACCTAAACCATTTTATTCAATTAATTCAATTAACATCTTATCTTTTACTTTCGTTCATGTGTGTCGAGTGGGTGGAGATCGAGCTCGGTTTCGTCCGTGAGCAATCCTGCAAAACCCTTAACATCTCGAAAGAAAATCATATCATAAAACCTTTAAAATAATTAAACATAACGTATAATCATAAATCATAACTTAGCATCATATAAGTTCTCTCACTTAACACATTCTTAAATAAACATTAAAAGTATTTTAATAAATATGCATATGCAGGTTTTCTTGAAATGGGGTGTTACATAAACACTTATGGTTTATAGTGGTTCGAAGGTGGTGTAAGCTTTCTACATCCATTCTACTCCTTCCCAGAGGAGGAACTTTGTTAGGTCAATTCGAATTACAAGCCCAGCTTTACAAACATATTCCTAACAAGCTATACCTACAAAATCCTAGATTCTTAGGTCACAAACCCACACAGGGTACACAATCCCACACAGGGCAAGTAGCCTATTTCTAGACTACACACTTAGCAAGGATCTAATCATATCAACTAAGTTACACCATAAAACAACCTAGTGCACACAACAAAAAGGATGTTTTCAACTATTGCCAAGCAGTCATGATCTCTGGAAGCTTCAATGTTATGGTAGAACTGCTCCTGGAAGGTTGAGTGGCTGAACATGTATAAGCTTGTAAAGCTTTGGAATATATCTGAGTTTCCTCTCAACTCTGTTCAGCAATGTCTTCAGTCAGCCACACTTTCTATTTATAGATCTTGAGAATATATCCGTTGGGGAAGTATCCGTTGAAGGGGAACACTTCTCCATCTTGAATTTAAGCTTTGATCTCCAAGATCTTCTTTGTGGCCGCATTAAATGCTTTTGAGTTGTTCCTGACATGTGCATTTAATGCGCCCACCATCTTTGACTTTTCATGCAATGGGTAGCTACTCTAGTTGATAGATAGCTTTGTTCTTCTTTGAGTTGCATGGTCTTCCTCGTGCTGAGATGAGGGTAGCACTTGTCTGTTTGCTACTTGCTGCTATAGTCCTGTTTTCAGTATCCTGCTTGCTGCTTCATTCAGCTTACTTCACCTTTCAGCTTACTGCATGCTTCTTTCTTCCGCTTTCGTGCATAATGTTTCCTACAGCTTGTTGTCTCTTAGAAGATGTGATACTGTTTCTTCTAAGGTTGGTTTTCTTACTACTTGGAAAACCATTACATGATCTCTTATAGATTCATGTATACAAGACGAAAACTTAGGTGTTCATACCTTAAGCAAACTGTTCTTTTTCTTATTACGCATATACTTTTGTCTTATCAAGAAAAATACTGAAATATCCCAACATAGGTATTGAAACTTATGATTGTTTTCGAGATAAAAGCTTCCTACTTAGAGTAGTGTTGTTGTGGACCATCAATGACTTTCCAGCTTATGGAAACTTATCAGGTTGTATTATGAAAGGATATCGTGCATGTCCTATTTGTGGTGATAAAACTTATGCAAAAAGCCTGAAACATAGTAAGAAAATGTCATATATGGGTCACATAAGGTTTCTCCATGCTAGTCATTCTTATCGAAGACAAAAGAAATCATTTGATGGTAATTAAGAGTTTGACCCTACCATAATACCATTGAGTGGTCGTGAAGTTTTTAAAAGAGTAGCAGAAATCCAATGTACATAGGGCAAAAAGAGTTGTAACAATCTGTTAAAGCTCAATGAAGATAAGCCATGTTGGAAGAAGAAATCAATTTTTTTAACTCGAGTATTGGCAACACTTATATGTGAGACATGTTCTGGATGTGATGCATATTAAAAAGAATTTATGTGAAAGTCTGGTCGATATATTACTTAACACTCCAGGTAAGATGAAAGATGGAATATCAGCTAGACTAGATCTTGTGTCGATGAAAGTTAGAACAAAGTTGGCACCAAAGGTGGGTGATAAAAAAACTTTCTTGCCACCAGCTTGTTACACACTAAGTAAAGAAGAGAAAAGAAAGGTTTTTAACTCTTTGATGGGAATGAAGGTCCCTCGGGTTACAATGAATGATTTGGTCTCAATGAACGATTTGAAGCTTGTTGGCCTGAAGTCATATGATTACCAAACTTTAATGCAACAATTGCTTCCAGTGGTTATACGTGGTGTTTTGCCTAATAATGTGAGACATGCAATCACTCGGTTGTGCTTCATTTTTAATGTGATATGCAACAAAGTCATAGATGTCTCAAAGTTGGATGAAATTCAAAAGGAGATTGTGACAACCCTGTGTTTACTTGAAAAGTATTTCCCTCCCTCGTTCTTTGATATCATGGTTCACATAATTGTTCATCTTGTGCGGGAGGTGAAATTGTGTAGACCAATCTGGTATAGATGGATGTATCCATTTGAGAGATACATGAAGGTCTTAAAAGGTTATGTGTGAAATCGTAATCGGCCTAAAGGGTGTATAGCTGAATGTTATATTGCCGAGGAGGCTGTGGAATTTTGTTCAAACTACCTTTCTAGTGTTCACATAATTAACATGACTAGGCCAGTATCAGCTGCAAAAGTGCTTGAAGCTAGTCCTGATGATTTGAGACAAGCTCATCTCTATGTTTTGACAAATGACATTGAGATCGAACCGTATATAAGGTGATCTCTCTAACTCATTAAACTTTATATGTTATTATTCCTATAGTGATCTCATTAAACTTTTTTAGTTAACATATGGCTCACTTAAAGGTAACTTATGGAAGAGAGTCGGAGAAACAACTCTTGGATGAACATAACAAGAAGTTTATTAATTGGATACATGATCGAGTACGTATTATAACTCTAACCCGTCCTATTGAAGTTTTTAATTTTAATTAAAATGTTAATTATGACATGTTAAATTATAGTTTTCAAATGAAATTAATCATTCCAATGGTCAAGTATCATTGCAAGTGGTCCCAAAAAAGATGTGTTGAAGTACTCTAGTTACATGATTGATGGAGTTACTTGTCATACGAGGGAGCGTGATAGTATATGAGCTGTTCAAAACTTGGGAGTCAGTTTAGTTGCAAAAACCATGTAAGTGGCTAGTGCAAAGGATAAAAAACCAGTTGTGACGGACATGGTTTATTATGGAGTTATTGAAGAGATATGGGACCTTGATTAGCACAATTTTCGTATTCCAATGTTCAAATGTAATTGGGTTGAGCACAATAATGGAATTAAAATAGATGATCTTGGTTTCAGAATAGTAAACCTCAATAGAATTGGATTCAAATCCGATCGGTTTATATTGGGTAGTCAAGCTAAACATGTCTTCTACATTGAAGACTCTTGAGATCCTGCATGACATGTTGTACTTTCATCCCCCAGTAGAGAGTATTTTGATCACATTAAGGGTGATGATTTAGAAGATTGTAACATCCACCATCAATGTTTTACAGTGGGGATGCCCCAATTAGATGAGAACGAAACATCATGTGTGCGTGAAGATTATGATGGGATTTGGATTGATAATTGCACTTCCTAGTTCTGTAATTATCTTTTTGGTATATAACCTATGAACTTATTACTTTTCTCTTATGATATTCTACTTGTTTCTTAAATATTTGCCAACTAACCTAATCTTATCTATTTTGTAGGTTCGAATCATGGTGTGTCATACAAGGGCTTTAGCAAAAGAAGATGAGACAATTGAGAAGAGTAAGAATAAACTACAAAAGGATAAAAATGTAGCTAGTTCAAATGAAGTTGATAAAGATTTGACAAGTGAGGATGATGAGGGCAGCTCCATGTCTAAAGGGAAGAGTACACACACATCAAGAACATATAGGGGTCCTACTCATATGCATGCTCTTGTGATACAAAGAGCTCAATGTTTAAAAAAGAAAGTCTTGTCCAATCACAAAGGTCAGCCCATTGGGCCTTATGGTGCTGAAATGCAGAGTTACATTGGAGTGTTAGCTCGGGAAAAAGGTCAAAATAACAATTGATGATTGGAGGGAGGTGCAAACTGATGTAAGGACTCGATATGGGAATCTGTTAATGTAAGTGTGTTTCTTTTATTGTGTTTTTTAATTAAAATATGAATATTTTGCTGTCATGGTTCTAATTGCTCATTATTTTATAGTTGTTGTTTGAAGTTCCTCCTTCATGGAAGAAGAGGTGTTTGTCTTTGGCTAACCAAAAGTGGCGTCAATACAAGACAAGACTCACGAATAAGTATGTTTATAGCAGAATCCATGAGCCTGAAAAGTTGAATACTCCACCCATTAAGTCTGGTATTGAGCAAGTTGATTGGAGTAATTTTGTGATCAATCGCTTATTAGAAGAGTTCAAGATAAGATTCAACTTATGATGCTTAATTGATATTTCTTGTCATTGGTGTCTTATGATTGTTAATCAATTGATGTAGATAAAGAGTCAGGAACAAAAAAAAATGAAGAAGTTAATTGCAATATCCTCATAAGCTTTCTCGTAAAGGATATGCACGTTTGGCTGAAGAGTGTGCAAGTCTTTCATTTTTTATGGATTATTATTTGTATCATCATTCTCATATTTAACGATCATTTTATATAATATTTTATTAGTTGTAGGCTGTTGAATTGGGCAATGATGATGAAATCAACAGAGCTATTTTATGGATGAAAGCACGATTGCCTAAAGAATGGGAAATACAAGAAGAAAGTTTAAAAGAAACAATTACGAAGATTGTGAGTTTTTTTATTCTTAATTATTTTTTAAGCTAAAACTCTCTCTTACTTACCCATCCCATTTATTGTTATGTTGTTACTAATTTACTTCGAAGGACGAGTACATACAACAAAAACAGAGGGTAAGTTCATTGTGGAAGGAAAAAGAGATGGTATCCTTGCAAAAGCTCTTAATTCAAAAGAACACTCTGGACGTTTGAAGGGGACCGGAGGTCATGTCACTCCCTCAACTTACTGTCATGTTTCATCTAGTATGCTGGTGGATAAAGATTTGTTTTACAAGAGCAAAAAAAGATAAATTCAAAACTTGATGCACGAGTAAAAAAACTAGAAGCAATGATTTTGAAGAATGCACCTACACATGAAGTTGATAGAGAAGAGAAGGACAGTTGTTCAGTTAAAATCCCAAGTCCCTTAATGATGGAGGATGAGAAAGAGTCAAAGATGATAAACCACAAATTCATACGAACCACCATCAAAATGAAGACTCGGATGATGATCTCAAAATTGTTGAGAATAATTAGCCATCAGAGGTAAAATTTTGTATCATGTTACACAAACAATATTTCTGTAAATATATATGAATTATCTCTATAACTTAATCTACATTGTAGGGTGAACCAGTCGTATTAATGTTGGAATCTCAAGCAAATATTGTTGCTTATGGCACAATTATCAAAGTGGGTGGAGCTAATCAATTTCTTCACGGTAATCTTTTACCTGAAAATTGCATGAGTGTGTCCATTGATCAAGCATTGGATCACGATGCCTCTTTTCCAATTCCTAGAAAATGCAATAGTATTGGTGAGGCGGTAGGTTCTCATGTTGCTTGGCCATCGCATTTGATAAAACCCAAAGTGAAGGTAATACTTTTATACGTCATCTTATATTACATTAATTTTTTATTAGCTCCGTAAATATAGCATGTATACTTACATATCATGCTAATACAATTTTTAGAAACTTGGAAAGAAGAAAATCGTGCACAAAGACTTACCTACTGTTGAACTATCAAGTGTGCCAAAGCCATTACATATGTTATATTGCTATACTAAGTTTGTTATTCAGAATGGAGGCAATGTACAGATAGAGTTTGATCATGAAGTATTTGGTCGTGAGTTCAACATCTTTGTTAATATTGAAGATATGGTTCCATTCTGTAAGTTGGAGCCAATCTCATACATATGTGTGGTTGTTTATATGTGGTAAGTATTCCGGTCAATTATTATTGTTATCATTACTATTATTATTGTCACGCCCCGTTTTTTGTACTTAAAATATATCGGAGTTTTTCTTATTGGGCGTGCAAGAAGAAGGGGAAAGAGACGTACATGATAATTAAAATAGAAACCTTTGGAGGAGATAGGAGACGATTAAAGGATTTACATATACAAATATATCGGCATCGGCCAAATAAAATATTTTAAATCCTTGAGCAGCGGAAATACTCATACAGGATCCATAAAAGAAAATAAGAACAACTTTTCTTTATAAACGTGAAATAATTAAAAACATCGTTTTAGGAAGCAAAAGGGGAAACTCTTGATACAACAACATCCTTTATATACGTCTTGATTCTCATCATCTCATGTAATGCGATTACAGATGGGGGTGAGTGCGTTGAATACACTCGTGGGGATAAACTCTGCATCTTAACATGCTATGACAATTAAACAATTCGAATATACATAAGTTCGGCAATTAGACACAACATGTAGAATGCATAGCACATAATTCGTAACCCAACCTCAGGTGTGGGTATTTCCCATCTTGCCCTACAAAACGGTTTTAATACCGCTGGTGCATTTCCGGGACCACCAATCCCATGATAGTAGAACAGAAAGTGTAACATCCCAAATTAAAATTTTGACTACGTAAAATATAATGAGAATTTTCTATAATTAAGGGAAGAATTAAATAATAATAATAATAATAATAATAATAATAATGTAAATTATTTAATTAATGATGGTTTGAATTAACTACAAACTATAAAAGAAAAATGAAACAAAAATGTATCATATATTAATATATACCCACGCACACATCACATATATATAACTGTGATATATTTAGTACACGTATACAGAAACATGCATGGGCTAGATGATAGTAATTAATTAATAAGGATAATAATAATCAAAGAAAAAGAAAATTTAGAGGTGTTAAGCGGTGGAGATTTACACCCACATGTCCCCTTCTCACTCCCTCTTTGATATACACACATCTCTCCTACCTCTCTCTCTCTCTCCACATTTTCTTTCTCTCTCCACATTTTCTTTATTTTATCTATCAGTTTTCTGCCATCTCTCACTTGCTGCTACTTATCTCTCGCTAATTTTCCATCTCAAGGTTCCCCTTTCCCTTGTTTTTATTTCTCACAGGCAGCGGCACTACTGCTGCCCACCGCCGCCACCAACCTCTTCTTTCTGACCGATTTCTTATGTCCAAGCGTATTCCTCGAAGAGCTTGATATAGGTCAGAGTCTCAATTCAAGTTTCACCGTCATCTCCGTCGCCAAGTCACTGGTGAAAGCAAGCGCAATCGCCGGCCATGAGCTGATGCTAGTTGAGTTGGTAAGGATGGAGGGTTATTATTTTTGGAAATTAGAAATAACGTAGGGACCTCCTTTCAATAATTTATATTTTGAAGATTGCACTTGAACCTTCCACATTTTTTAAGAATCATTTTAAGGAGCCAAAACTAGGTATGAGTTTGGAGGCGAGAATTATGTGAAGTATATGTGTGTTGGAGGGGATGTATTGGAGTGTGTTGAGGTGTATTGGTGTTCTTGTGTATAAATGTGTCTTTTTAGGTGTTGGTGCTGCATGCCGGGGGCCAACAAGGCTGCTGCTGGTCACGCCGGGTGCTGCCGGGAGACAGGGCTGGGTGCATCGAGTCTGCACGGGGGCTGGCCGATGGGCACCTTTCGTGCTGCTTTTGGTTGAGTTGTAGAGTAGCTATGTGTGCGTTTGTGGGTCGTCTGGATAGGTGGAAGTTTGGTGGTCAGTCGGGGGTAAGTCGCCGGCGACGCGGGTCGCCGGAATCGGTGGTAGCAACGACGGAAAGGAGCTAGTTGCAGCAGATTTTGGTGATCGTGTCTGCGCCGAAGACTGCGCGCAGGCAGCGTTCGTCACGCCGTTTCAGGTACTTTCGGGGATGGGATCGGAAAACTGTTTTTATGGTATATACTAGGGTGTATGGGGAAAGTCTCCGACAAGTTTGGTGGCCATCCAAGGTCGGACGACCGAGGAATAATTTTACGAAGTCGGGGCTGCGTGTTTGCACCCGAACCGGAAGTAGTCGCGGAGCAGAAGGTCTTAATGAAGGATTTTCTTAAAACTGTTCGTATGGGATATTCTTTAGTGTGTTGGGAGTATTCCTACCAAATTTCACCTTGAGGCGAGTCCGTTTGAGGGGTCTAAAATGCATCGGGGCACAGAGTGGCAGTGCAGTGTACAATGGTGAATTTCAACCTATTGCAAGGGCAATTTCTGGACGATCGAATATCGGATGGGCTTGAGATTTCATGGAGTTAATATTCACACCGAGAGCTTCATTGCGGGCTTTACGGATCATGAATCGGAGCTCAGACGAGGAAGATAAGCAACGACGATTTTCTTTCCAGTTGACAAGGGATTTTACATTTGCAAGATAGTTTAATTTGCAAGATTAGTTTGCCTTGCAAGTTTGATTCTTTCCTTGTAGGAAACGTAGACAAAGGACCATACAAGTTCCCTGAAACGTAGTAGTTTTTCCAAGAGACCACTTTATTGAGGTGACGAAACAAACTTAGGATTCAAAGAGTTGAGCTTCACGAGGGTTGCCACCGAACGAGATCGTTAGCCATTAAGATCTCAAGGGACAACGTAAACAATTTAAAGGGTGACAACGAGTAAAGGTAAGTAGAAATTCATTTGCAACTACAATGCATGAACATAGTATTTTATGTGTTTACTTGTATTATATGATAATAGTGAATTTGCGTTTCTTAATATTGGTGATTACTTTTTATGTGTGATTAAAGATGATGCGTTGGCATTAAATTTTGTACATATCATTCATGAGCATAGATAGGTGTATGCATAGAAGACATGTTGAGTTTGTGTGCACATCATATCATACAAAGAGCAAAGTTAAAGCAAAGTTGACCACTACTAGTACATCGAGGCCGGTAACAGCTTTCATAGTAAAAGTGTGCCTATGGCATGCGAGCCGTGGTTATGGTTCGAAGATATTAGGCCATAAACATGACTTTAAAGCAAAGTACAGAGATTATTGAGCTAGCTCCTTTCCGATGTACTGTAGATGGGTCAAGGGCCCAACATAGTAAAAGATATCAAAGTCATGCATTCACGATATTCTTAAAGTTCTTACAACCTTTTGTATGACAGTACATGCATGATTTCTGCTTACTGAGCTTATTAGCTCATACAGTTCATGTATTGTAGGTGAACCTGCTGATGCATAATTTCATTGATTTACTGACTGTGTTGTTGAGTTCCTACGGATTCGGAGATGGTGTACATGGATGACGACTTGTTGGGCTACGCTATGAGCTTATTTTGCTTTAAACAATGTTTTGATAAAGTACTTGGAATTCTGTTGTTTGATCATCTAATGTATATAAATATGTAAAATATAGAAGTGAGTATGACTTAACTTCATGGTACACACTACAAAACGTGTTATAGTTTTACTGGGTTCTCATGTGCAAGAAAAGTTATTTATGTTATTATGTTTTAAAAAAAAAAGAAAAAAAAATCACACAATCACTAATAGGTCTTTTAATATGAAAATCTATTACATGTCTAGATGTATTAGAAAAGTGGTTGTGACAGAAAGGGACGTTTTTTTATGGACCATAAGTCCCTCCGAGGGTGAATATGGACCTTAATCCTTTCACAGTAAAAATATGACACATAATTCACAGCATATAATCACGACATATAAGATTCAACAGTTCATATATCTGATAGGGAAAACAATAAGCACATAGAGATTTAGAAATTACCCCCACCTCGTTCGGTGGTAACCCTCGTGAAGTTCGATTCTTTAAATCCTAAGTTCGTTCCTTCACCTCAATCAAGTGGTATCTTGGGGAAACTGCTATGTTTAAGGGAATTAACGGGGTTCTTCGTCGGCGTCTCCAAGTAGAAAGAAAACCGTCATTTTTACTTTATTGTCGTCTCGTCGTAGCTGGAGACCACATGTCATTGGCGACTCAAACTCAATACTCAAACACGTTGCTGCACACAATGCTTTCTGGGTGTTGCACCCGGCCCCCTATGTAATAGGCTTAGAAAAGATTTCCCTCTTCATCCCACTAGATGCTCCCTAGTCGGGCCTCGCAACATTTTAGTCATCATTGCGTATCTTCCTCGTTTGAGCTCCGATTTATGATCCAGAATGCCCGTAACGAAGTTCTCGGAGTAAATATTAACTCCATAAAGTTTCAAGCCCATCCGATTTTCAATCGTCTGGAAATTTGCTCTTCCAATAGACTGAAATTCACTGTTGCGCCACTGCACTACCACTCTTTGCTCCGTCACATCGTATGCCCCTCAAACAGAGTCACCTTAAGGTGAAACTTGGTAGGAATGCTCTCAACACATTGAAAAATACCCCATACGAACAGTTTTAGAAAACTCTTTCGTTAAGACCTTCTGCTCAACAACTATATCCAGTTCAGATGCAAAAACGGAGCTCCAACTTCACAAAATTCCTCCTCGGTCCTCCGACCTCGGATGGCCACCAAACTTGGTGGAGACCTTCCCTATACTCTCTAGTATATGCCATAAAAACAGGTTTCCAGTCCCATCCTCGTAAGTGCCTAAAATGGCATGTCGAGCGCTGACTGCGTGCAGAAACAAAAACAGGACAGTAGCCCCCGACGTTTGCCCCGGCGCTGGTCCCCGGTGCTGCCCCTGTTCCTGGCGTGCCCAGCTCTCGGTGCCAGACAGCAGCCCCTGTTCCCGACGCCCAACAGCAGCCCCCATTCCCGACTACCTAGACGACACACAAACACACACACAGCTGCACCACAACACAGCCAAAAAGTGGCACGAAAGGCACCCAGCAGGCTACCTAGAGCGCCCCGACGCAGCTCCTGGCACGCGCGCACAAACCCGGTGCATCCCCGGCGCACGCCCAGCACACCCCAGCACCCCCGACACCCGCTTGTGCAAACCCAAATCAGTAGCACAAACCACACACAGCAGTTGTAAGAACACTGCACAACAGCACACACAGCAGCCGAGCAGCAGCAGCATGACCCGAGCAGCAGCAACGGTAGCAGGGCAGCAACGCAGCAACCTGCAGCTCCGGCAACCCGCAGCGGTAGTGAGCAGTGTTGGGGAACAACAGCAGCAGAGGAAGAAAGAGAGAGAGAGAGAGAGAGAAATCCGAGAGGGAGAATGAGAGAGAGATACCGTGAGAGATTTAGAGATGGAGAGGGAGAGTATGCGTGTGAATTGCCTCATGCTTTTCTTCTATTTTCCTTTCCCACTTGACTTGAGGCTTGTAGGCGTGTGTCAACATGGTGTGAGGAGAGAGAATAATGAGGTGGCGAGTGGCATGGAAAAATGATGACTAGTCATTCCATGCTTAGTCACTTCTTAAGCTTAATTAATTAATTTTTATACATTGTTAATATATATTACTTAACTTATCAAGTATCCATGCTTAATTAATGATATAACAAACATATAAAATACTACATTTTAGTTAATTAATTTGGGGTGTTATACTTTTCGATTAAATTATACCACCGATTAATTAAACATGCATTTTATCGTTTTTCTGAAACACACATAACTAAATCGAACAATTAAGGGTTTGATTATCTAATTAATCAATTATGCGTCGTTTTTATCCTAGGCGCTACAATTATTATTATTATTGTTATTATTATATTTAACATTGTGGTTTTTTCCATTTTAAAAATTATGGTTAGGCATCTCTACAAAAGGTTGGTAAATGAAAAGAAGCTTCAAAATTTCAGATTTGTGGATCCATATGAAATAGGATATTTGCCATCAATAAAAGGTGATCAAGATTTTCATGAGAATGAGATGGAACGAAGGGCATGTGCTCTAGCAAAAAGGTTGAGTGGTACATTGCCTAGCCAATTAGTTTTGGCACCTTGTAATGTAGGGTAAGCTTTGATTTGCTTTCTTGTACTCCATATTATGATAACTTGACGTTTTGCTCAAACTATTTGTTTGTGAGAAATTGTACTTCAAAGATGTTATAATTGTATGAGTGAAGATGGAAAATGAGTCAAGGTAAGTAGTAAACTGCATGATAGATAGTTTCCTATTGATCTTATGTGTTTATTAATAAGATAATTATAGTAAATATGACTTCGAGTGGCAGATTTGGAGAGTTTCAGTTTTGATAATTATAGTAACTGTTAACAAGGTTTTGTAGTCTTTTGTTTTGTTGACTTCGAGTTTGAAGTTGTGACTGATTTGTTTTAATTATTAATTCCATAGATTCCATTGGATTCTAACTGTCATCAACCCCCACAAGCAAACTTGTCATTTGTTGGACCCTCTTTATCATCGCTTGCATGATCAAACTTGGAAAAAAATTGTTGATTTGTAAGTTTCAATTTAATAAGTTCAGTACATTTCTGTTCGCTTATTTTATGTTGCATGTATGATGATTAATACTTTGTTTTGTCATGAAAGGCCTTGAGAATGTTCAATACAGAAATTGGAAAGAATGGAAAAACACAACCTACATGGGAAGTAGTCAAGGTATGTATGGTGAAGATGTGAATAATACATTGATACTTTGGTATATATTTATTTTATCATCACCAAGCATATATGAGTAGTCAAGATATGTATGTAAGTTGATACTTATATATTGTAATGTAGGCTCCTTTGCAACCTGATTCCAAACAATGTGGTTGTTTTGTGTTGTGGTACATGAGACAACTTGTTGAAAAGGCTGCCACTGTGGACATGGTTTCATTGCGTTCAATTGTGAGTAACTAATTCCTATTTAGTTTGCATATTGTATACTTCACCAAAATGAAATGAAGTTGATTATTCTATATATTCTTTTTCAAAGTTTACGCATCTTAAGTGAACTAGAGCTAATATTGATGAAGTTCGTGTTGAATGGGCCGATTGCGTTCAAGAACATATAAATGGGTAGAACAATGTGACTATTATATTTTAATTTGCAATGCTTTCTTTTGAATATTTAATATGATCACGTTATGATTTTTAGGTGTTCATGTTAACTTTGTTCTTACATTTGACAGATTGTGGGGACGTAGGGAGTACATGAGAAGTTTGTGATGTTGTTTTTGTAAAGGTTATGATGTTATTCAAACAAATACGATCGATCATTTTGTTATTGTTGGAGTTTAAATTAATTTATAGACGTAACATTTTATGATTTTAAGTGTTAGGATGAGACATATTGTTAGGACGATTTATGAATGTTATGTTTGATATTGACAATGTTTATATATTCTTCTAAATCATTTGTTTAGTTTATATAATTAAATTATATTATTAAATGATAACAAAAATATGAAATTTATTATAAAAAAATGTGAATAAACAAAAAAAGACAACACAAAAAAGAGTTGTAAAAAAGAAATGATTATACCCTAAAAAGCGTTGCATTAGTGTTGTTATTCTAAAAAACGACCACCCTAAAAAAGCGTTGCATAAATGTAATTGTATGCAATAGAGACAATGGTTATATGTGTTGCATATATTCGTGTTATTGTTCTTGAGAAAGACAACGTTTTTTAAGCGTTGCATATATAGTTGCACAATATCCGAAAAGACAACTCTTTCGTGCAACGGTTTGTATGCATTGTCGTATACAGAAAAGACAACACTTTTAGTATGTTGTCTATGCGCATTGGGATCATCTAACGGGCTACCCCCAAACTGATTCTGCTGAACCATACTAATCAGACCCGGCTTCAACTCAAAATTATTCGCTTGAATAGGTGGTCGCACAACCCCCCTTCCATTTTGTTGTGGTTGAAAGTAGTCTCTAATTGGTCTCTGAGCACCAACGGGTGGTACTTGGTTCGCTCTTTCTTGATTGTTTAGTACTTGCTCTTCTGGATTATCTTCAGCCATCTGAATTGGAGCAAATAGTTGCCTTCGTGTTTTACTACGTCTGCAAGTTACTTCAATCTCCAAATCTAGTGCAATCAAATTCGCCTTTTTAGAGCGAGTGTTCATGCACAATCTGAAAACACCTAAAAGACAAGTATCAGATACTCTCTAAAAATCAAAAAAATAAAAATAAATCCTAGACTAAAATTAAAAACAAAATTCGAATATTAATTATTCCTAAACTCCAGTCCCCGACAACGGCGCCAAAAACTTGTTCACTAATTTCTTTTAGCTACTCCCGCAAGTGTACGGTGTAGGATATAGAAGCGGTGAGCAAGGTCAATCCCACAAAGACTGTCTATCTAGGCACTAACTAACTACTCAAATTCAGTTCCCAATTTTATCTAGGAAAATCAAATCTCATCAATTTCAGATTAATTCAATAGAAACGTAAATAAGCAGATAAATTCAGTCAAGAATCACAGATAACTAAGATAGGTTCTAAGACATGCTTTCATCTAATTCTCATCAAAACATCACTTTAACCAATTAAAGTTCATTAATCAATCATCCTATATGAGCAATCACATATGTCGAATTAACAGCTCTCCCAAGTCAGTTAACCGGTTGATTATTATGCCATCAGAGGTATCCCTACTCAATCTGATTGAAACATAACAACTCCCAAAAGTACCTAAGATTGATGTCTCATCACATAAATTCCTTAATCTCCCGATCCAAGTCTTTTTCTGTGTCATGTGTTTATTCTTCCATAATTAGATCTCATCTCCCGAATTTTGATCTAATTACTAAAACATGCTCAATTACCGGCCGAATAATCAAATCATAAACACACAAATAGGAGAAACGATCATGAACATTGAATTGAAATTAAAGATCCATTAAGATTCGAATCAAATTACTAACAAGCCATAGAAACCCTAGAAAATTAGCTAGACAAGATTATAAACAAACTCATAGACAAGATTGGAAATATCATATCTACTAATATTCAACAAGGGAATAAAAGATTAAAAACTCTATTGACGATGATCTCGCGATTCCTCGATCTCTTGAATTCTTCTTCTACTCCTCTCGATGCTTCTCAAACTCTCGTGTTTTTCTCTATGAATCTCTCTCTCTACTCATGTTGAGTATTTATATAGCTTTGGGAGTCTTCCAAGTGAAGTAAAAGGTGAAAATACGCCAAGAAAACCAACTTTCCACGAATTCCTGTTCACCCGGGCACGGTCAACCGTGCCCTGCCTCTGTATTCTAGTGCATGGTCGTGCTACACGGCATGGTCGTGCCCCACGGCACTGTCGCGGTCGCGTCCCACGGCACTGTCGCGGCCTACACTCTCTGCGATCTCGTATTTCAACTTCTATTCTTCCTCGTTTTTCTATGATACTTCCTTGATCATCAATTACACTTGAAACTTGTACTTTTCTCATCAAAATCATGAAACTAAGCACAAACCCGTCAAATGCAACTTACACAATATAACATAAGAAATCACCATAAAAACATATCTAAACATATTCAAATGAATACATAAACATACGCAAAAATATATGAAAAACGACATTTATCAAATCCCCCAAACTTGAACTGTTGCTTATCCTCGAGTAACATCAACTACTCAACTAACACTCTTAAAGATAACTAAGCAAGCAACTAGAGAAATACGAACCATGACATTAAGTATCACAAACTATAGATCATATACACCTAATTGATATCAAAAATTCATCCAAACTTCTAATGAAGACTTCAAACAATTCATAACCATGTACTTTCAAGGAGTAATGAACCTCACAAGGTAAAAGTGTATCACTCACGCTCAAAAGTGTTTAAATATAGGACGTGTCTACGCTCAAAACGATAAATCAAGTAAAACCTACCATAACCTTGCAAATCGTCTCACTTTTCCACCACGTTTGTACATGTGAATATTAAGAATCAAAAAGGACTTTATTTGGACGCAATGAGGCTCTTTGGACAGGGTAGGAAAAATTTGGATAAAAGTGACTATTCAAATAGATATTTGAAACTCCTCCACAAATTTTAACTCAAATCATGAATTTTTCTATCTTCATGAGGTCTCCTCAAATGACCACTTCTCCCAAAACATGAGTTCCAGAGATATGTCAAAAATAATGATTATTCAATTGAGTTCCAGAAATGGCACAACTCAACTAAAAAATAATTATTCAATTGAGTTCCAGAAAAGACACAACTCAACAAAAATCTAAAACATATCAAAATTAGGCACAACTCATGCAAAAAATTTCCTTTCAACAATCATCTCTGCAACCCAAGTATATATTTTCTTTCTTTTCTTCTTTTTCACACTTGGTCTCTTTTTTTTTCTCTTTTTTTTTATATCCTCCGCCAAATTCTTCCTCCAACTCCACATATACTTCCCAATTGAGCTTCAAAATCATAGGTAGGCTCAAAATAAAAGCTAGTAATTTGCCCAATTATTTGGCTACGAAAAA
This sequence comes from Scutellaria galericulata, assembly GCA_946896805.1. Lineage (NCBI taxonomy): Eukaryota > Viridiplantae > Streptophyta > Magnoliopsida > Lamiales > Lamiaceae > Scutellaria > Scutellaria galericulata. The sequence continues at coordinate 10,024,418 of OX335787.1, read as the reverse complement.
ATAAGGTTCAAAGGCTCAACAGGGTTAACTAAGGAAATATATCAAATTTGGTGAGAAATTATTTGGCTAAGTGACTAATCATAACAAAGATGGCCTTAGATCATTTTCAACACATTCACACGTACGTATAGTCTCGAAGGAGAAACCAAAGCAAGTTCTAGAGGTATATACAAGAAAATCGCTAACCACACAATCAAGAAAATAAAACTTGGTGTAATATCAAGTCAAGGCTCAAATCTCACAAGCTTATGTTCATACTCCTCAAAACTACACAATCATTGCATGCTCAAATATATTCACCAAAAAATTCAGAATAAACTTTCAACTTCAATCAAGAAATATATCCCTACATTCATTTTACTCAATTCATGTTTCTTATCACTCAAGAATTCACTCATATCTCCTAATCACAAGATCATCAGTCATCCTAAAAAAAAAATATGCGAAAGCAATAAACCTATAATGCAACTACTCATGTATGCAAACCATCCCCCCAAACTTAAAGTCGACAATTTCAAAGAAGACTCAAAACTTGGAAAGAATGGCTAATTGGGTTGCCTCCCAAGCAGCGCTAAGTTTAACGTCTTCAGCCAGACGAGACGAAAACATACCTGTCATGGAGGGAATTTTTCCTTGATCTCCACTTCCATTTCCATCAGCCGGCTGGGCACGATCGTGCCCCATTGTCCAGAAGCTTTTTATTACCGGGCACGATCAGACCGTGCGCCACAGCATGGCCGTGCCCGGTCTTTTCCTCCTCTTCGATTCGTCTTTTATCTTGCTGTTTCCTCGCCTTTCTATGGTACATCTTCATTGGTATTTCTCGATCCTCTCCACAGGTACCTACTATATCAACAAAGCTACAGTTCTCCTTCTCTTCGCGGAATCTCATGTCCTTGTAAATCATGAACACGATGTGTTCGTCATTTACTCTCAAGGTGAGCTCTCCTTTTTACACATCGATCAATGCTCGCCCCGTGGCTAAGAATGGGCGCCCTAAAATCAGGGGCACATCATGATCTTCCTCCATGTCGAGAACCATGAAATCCACCGGGAAGATAAATTGACCGACTTTGACTAGCACGTCCTCGATGATTCCCTTGGGATAAGTTATTGTCCTATCCGCTAATTGCAATGTGATGTTGGAAGGCTTCACGTCACCAATATCAAGCTTCTCGAAGATGGATAGCGGCATCAAATTTATACTTGCTCCAAGATCACACAAAGCTTTATCAAAACTTGATCCTCCAATTTCACAAGGAATTGTGAAACTCCCTGGGTCCTTAAACTTTTGTGGCAGCTTTTGTTGCAAGATTGCGCTGCACTCCTCCGTAAGATTCACTCTTTCAAAATCCGTTATCTTTCTTTTCTTTGACATTACATCCTTCAAGAATCTTGCATAGTTCGGCATTTGTTCCAAAGCGTCTGCAAAATGAATGTTAATATGAATTTTCTTAAAAGTTTCAAGAAATTTAGCGAATTGAGCATCTAGCTTTTTCTTTTGAAACCGTTGGGGAAAAGGAAGAGAAGAAATTGAAAATGGAAGTGAAGGTTTAGAATTTTATTTTGGCTTCTCAGCCCCTTTTTGTTCGACTTCATCTTCCTTTTTCGCTTCTTCTTCCTTCTCTTTCATCTCATTTTCATCTTCTTCCGCCACCAGCATGCTTGGCCCCTCATATTCCATTCCACTTCTCAATTGAATTGCCAAACACTGCTCCCTTGGATTCACTTCAGTGGTGCTTGGATATTGACCCTTTTTATGTTAATTCCCTATGTACTCGGAAATCTGCCCAACTTGTAACTCCAAGGCCTTCATCCGTGCATCAAATCTTTCTTCAATCCTTACGAATTTATCTCGTAATTCGTTCACAAATGCACCCACCAAATCTTCTAGTGTCGGCTTCTTTGGTTCATCGATAACTCCATTCGTAACAGAGGGGGTTCCAGAACATTCCTATTATTCACATAAGAGAAATTTTCATAATTCGCTCCTCCGTGTTTATATTGATACATACTCCTATTTCGTAAGTTTTGGTTGTTGTAATTTTGCCCATTCACATAGTTGACATCTTCTACTTCCTCTTGTTGGGTGAAATCACATTCTCGGCTCCCTACACTTCCTATGTTTTGAGTTTGAATCTTTACCAGCGCAGATACTTGATTTGTGAGAGCTGCTATTTGTGAGGATAGTGCGGATAATTGATCTTGACTTTGAATCTCCGTCACTTTCCTATATGTGTTTCTTTCAGACGGCCATTGGTAGTTGTTTGTTGCCATTTCCTCTAAAATATATATCGCATCCTCCAGACTCTTTGCTAACAAAGCTCTTCCTACCGCTGCATCTATCATCACTCTCGTTGATCCAAATAGTCCATTGTAGAAGAAACAAACCTGTTGATCTTCAAGGAATCCATGCTGAGGACATCTCTTTAACATATCTCTAAATCTTTCTCAAGCTTCACCCAAGGACTCCCCATCAAATTGCTTGAACTGTGTAATCTCACTCTTCAACTTCAACGTCTTACTTGATGGGAAGTACTTAAATAGGAACTTACTACTTAATCCCTCCCATGTAGTAATCGAGCCTGGAGGGAGTGAGTTGAACCACAGCTTCGCTTTGTCTCTCAAAGAAAATGAAAACAATCAAAGTCTTATGGCATCATCAGAAACACCATTCAACTTGATCGTATCACAAACTTCAAGAAACTGTGCCAGATGCGTATTGGGATCATCTAACGGGCTACCCCCAAACTGATTCTGCTGAACTATACTAATCAGACCCGGCTTCAACTCAAAATTATTCGCTTGAATAGGTGGTCGCACAACCCCCCTTCCATTTTGTTGTGGTTGAAAGTAGTCTCTAATTGGTCTCTGAGCACCAACGGGTGGTACTTGGTTCGCTCTTTCTTGATTGTTTAGTACTTGTTCTTCTGGATTATCTTCAGCCATCTGAATTGGAGCAAATAGTTGCCTTCGTGTTTTACTACGTCTGCAAGTTGCTTCAATCTCCAAATCTAGTGCAATCAAATTCGCCTTTTTAGAGCGAGTGTTCATGCACAATCTGAAAACACCTAAAAGACAAGTATCAGATACTCTCTAAAAATCAGAAAAATAAAAATAAATCCTAGACTAAAATTAAAAACAAAATTCGAATATTAATTATTCCTAAACTCCAGTCCCCGGCAACGACGCCAAAAACTTGTTCACTAATTTCTTTTAGCTACTCCCGCAAGTGTACGGTGTAGGATGTAGAAGCGGTGAGCAAGGTCGATCCCACAGAGACTGTCTATCTAGGCACTAACTAACTACTCAAATTCAGTTCCCAATTTTATCTAGGAAAATCAAATCTCATCAATTTCAGATTAATTCAATAGAAACGTAAATAAACAGATAAATTCAGTCAAGAATAACAGATCACTATGATAGGTTCTAGGGCATGTTTTCATCTAATTCTCATCAAAACATCACTTTAACCAATTAAAGTTCATTAATCAATCATCCTATATGAGCAATCACATATATCGAATTAACAGCTCTCCCGAGTCAGTTAACCGGTTGATTATTATGCCACCAGAGGTATCCCCACTCAATTTGATTGAAACATAACAACTCCAAAAAGTACCTAGGATTGATTTCCCATAACATAAATTCCTTAATCTCCCGATCCAAGTCTTTTTATGTGTCATGTGTTTATTCTTCCATAATTAGATCTCATCTCCCGAATTTTGATCTAATTACTAAAACATGCTCAATTACCGGCCGAATAATCAAATCATAAACACACAAATAGGAGAAACGATCATGAACATTGAATTGAAATTAAAGATCCATTAAGATTCGAATCAAATTACTAACAAGCCATAGAAACCCTAGAAAATTAGCTAGACAAGATTATAAACAAACTCATAGACAAGATTGGAAATATCATATCTACTAATATTCAACAAGGGAATAAAAGATTAAAAACTCTATTGACGATGATCTCGCGATTCCTCGATCTCTTGAATTCTTCTTCTACTCCTCTCGATGCTTCTCAAACTCTCGTGTTTTTCTCTATGAATCTCTCTCTCTACTCATGTTGAGTATTTATATAGCTTTGGGAGTCTTCCAAGTGAAGTAAAAGGTGAAAATACGCCAAGAAAACCAACTTTCCACGAATTCCTGTTCACCCGGGCACGGTCGTGCCCCACGGCACTGTTGCGGTCGGGTCCCACGGCACTGTCGCGGTCAGGTCCCACGGCACTGTTGCGGCCTACACTCTCTGCGATCTCGTATTTCAACTTCTATTCTTCCTCGTTTTTCTATGATTTCTTCCTTGATCATCAATTACACTTGAAACTTGTACTTTTCTCGTCAAAATCATGAAACTAAGCACAAACCCGTCAAATGCAACTTATACAATATAACATAAGAAATCACCATAAAAACATATCTAAACATATTCAAATGAATACATAAACATACATAAAAATATATGAAAAACGACACTTATCACTAATTAATTACGTGATAATTTTAATTAAACTAAGACGTAATTAATTAGGGGATAATCTTAATTAAGCTAAGATTTAACTAATTGATAATTTTAATTAAACTAGGAATTAATTAGTTAAAGCCTAATTAATTAGCTAATTAAGTAATTAAGTAGTTAAAGCATAAGGAGTTAGTCATCATAAGCCTTCTCACCACCTGCCCCCCATCGCCACCTCCTTCCCCTTACACTCCAAAAACATGACACATATACCTAAACTAGCTCAAGTGTGAAAAAGAAAAAGAAAGGAAAGAAAAAGGGGAAGCAAGAAAGCAAGGACATGATACGCACTCTCCATTTTCTCTCTCTCTCGATAGCTCTCTTTCTCTCCCTCTCTCCCTTTCTCTCCTCCTGCTCGTGCGTGTGCTTCTACCCGGCTGTTGCTGCTGCTACTGCTGCCCTAAAGCTGTCGTGTTGTTGTCGGGTGAAGTTTTGGGCTGCCGCCGGGGGCGGCAGCAGGGCTGGGCGCGCCGGGAGCGGCGCCAGGGCGTGCCGGGCGATCTGCTGTATTTGGGTGAGTTCGGCTGTGGTATTTAGGTGTGTTTGTGTTGCTGATTGGGTGTGTTTGAGGGCTGTTATGTGTGTTTCTGGGTTGCAGGGAGTGTGCGTGTGTGTTGCAGGGTAGGTGTGTGTGTGTGTTTTGAAGTGTGGTTGTGTGTGTGATGTTGTGTGCGTGTGTGAGGGCTGTGGGGTATGAATCGCCGGCGACGGGGGTCGCCGGCGGCATCAGAAGGGCAGCGGAAGAGGGCTGTGTTGACGGGTTAGTTTGATTGGCAGGTGAGGGGCACCACGCTGGAGCTTCTGGTGCGTGACGGGGGCTGGTACGGGTCGAGTTGGGGGCAGGGGTGCGCTGGGTAGGAAATGTGCGCGCGCCGGGAGCTGCACCGGGTGCGCTGGGCAGCCTGTTGGGCGCCTTTCGTGTCGTTTTTTGGCTGTGTTGTGGTGTAGTTGTGTGCGTGTTTGTGGGTCGTCTAGGTAGGTGGGAGTCTGGTGGTCAGTCGGGTGTAATTCGTAGGCGACGCGGGTCGCCAGAGTCGGTGGTAGAAGCAACGGAAAGGGGCTAGTCGCAGCAGATTTTGGTGATTAGGCCTGCGCCGAAGACTGCGCGGAGGCAGCGTTCGACACGCCGTTTTAGAAATTTTCAAGGATGAGACTGAAAAACTGTTTTTATTACATAAACTAGAGTGTATGGGGAAGGTCTCCACCAAGTTTGGTGGCCATCCGAGGTCGGACGATCGAGGAACAATTTTACGATGTCGAGGCTGCAATTCTGCACCCGAATCGGAAATAGTCGCGGAGCAGAAGGTCTTAACGAAAGAGTTTCTTAAAAATTTTCGTATGGGGTGTTCTTTAGTGTGTCGGAAGCATTCCTACCAAATTTCACCTTAAGGCGAGTCCGTTTGAGGGGCCTAAGATGCATCGAGGCATAGAGTGGCAGTGCACAATGGTGAATTTCAGCCTATTGCAAGGGCAATTTCTAGACGATCGAATATCGGATGGGCTTAAGATTTCACGGAGTTAATATTCACACCGAGAGCTTCATTACGAGCTTTCGGGATCATAAATCGGAGCTTAGATGAGAAAGATAAGCAACGACGATTTTCTTTCCCACCTTGTTCGGTGGTAACCCTCGTGAAGCTCGGCTTCTTAAAACCACTTTTAAGTTTCTAAGTGAGTTTAAGGTGGGGGTAATTTCTGTATTTTCACTTTTAAGTTTCTAAGTGAGTTTAAGGTGGGGGTAATTTCTGTATTTCCACTTTTAAGTTTCTAAGTGAGTTTAAGGTGGGGGTAATTTCTATACTTCCATATTTAAGATTCTAAGTGAGTTTGAAGTAAAGTTATGTGTCTACGTGAAACGTATGTGGTTATTAAAGTATAGATATATGCCTACGTGAAATGTATATGATTATTATTGAAGATTGCATTTTATGCTTTACTACGAGGTACAACGACAATGTGCTATTTGCAAAGTGAATGAGTGGAATTATGATGAAATGTGGGAAGGTTATAGGAAAAATTCTTGCTTTCCCATTTGTGTGACCAAGTGCTATAACGTGAAGATGTTGGCTGATGTGATCTGAATTTGAATAATTGTGAACATGGCATTATGTGTCTGATATGTGACAAAAGTAAATGTGAAATGTTTGCAAGGTGAAATGGTGAATGTATGATGAACGTGTTACCTTAATTAAAGTGATGGAATGTGTTTAAAGTGCACTCTATGTGTCTGGTTTGTAATGTGAACGAAGGGGTTGTAATTGGGAGAAGGATATCAACATGGCTAATGAACCACAGAACGTTATCAACGTGGCTAAAGAACCACAGGATGTTATCAACGTGGCTAAAGAACCACAAGATGTTGTCAACGTGGCTAAAGAACCACATAATGTTATCAACGTGGCTAAAGAACCACAAAATGTTATACGGCGGCTCAGAACCGTATTTTCAAAAGCGGCCTCAAAACCGCATTTATGTGCTATTGAGTGATATGTTTATGTTTGTTAAATATGTAAAAATGACGGCAAGTTCCGCAAGATGTAAAAATGGCGGCTAAGTTCCGCAAGACGTATTTGGCGGCGAGTTCCGCAAGACAAAAATGTTTTCACGACGGCTCAAAACCGCAAAGTTTTCCAAGGCGGCTCAGACCCACAACTATGTGCTTGATGAATTATATGTCTATGTTTCTGTTATGTTTTAACTGCTCACAAGTCCCACCCCACTAAGTGTCTTCATACACTCACCCCTTTTTATGTCAAAAATGTTTTCAGCTAAAGGAATCATTGAGCGTGGTGTGCAAGTGGTGGATGTTAGTAGCCGATGTTCTAAAGATTACGAAAGAGTGATACTAGATTTGAAAGAGGTGTTATATTATTTAATTGAATAGAAAGTGCTCTTAAAACCTTTTTGGGAAAAACTTAGTTTGCAAAGCTGTACAATTTTAGCTGTATGAATATACAGAAGAAAAAAATATATTTCTCTTCCGTTGTGTACAACTTACGTTTTATAAAATAGGGATGCTCGAATTGACTTATCTTTATTTGTAAGTTTTAAATTACCTTGAAAATACATGTTTTGTCGAGTATCTGGACGCCCAAATGAAAAATTTATTAAACTCTGATATTTTAAAGTAATGTAAAAGAAATGGGGTGTTACACATTGTCTTTCAGCGAATTTCTTGTAGTGAAGATACAATACAAAGAAAATTTCAAAAGATATGAATGTAATCAGTTAATCCATCACAAAGACATTGGATTATACTTAAGTCACAAAAATATTTGGGTCTATTGTAGCAATTACACTAGATAAAAGTTTTACAGAATTATATTGAATATATATATATATATATATATATATTTGTTAGTATTTGTATATATTGACATTTATGGTTACTGTTTTCTATACAAGTTAAGATGTTGCACAAGATATTGTTGGGTTATGGAACCTGATCGTCTATGTAACGACCCACGAGCACGACAATCCAATTTGTTGGACCCATTTTTGGGCCCATCGGTTCGATGGGCTTTTAGGGCTACAATTCAATTTCATTTTATTTGTTATCACATGAAAATTAGTGAATTTCCTTGTTTGGTAGTGCCCTCAAACATAGTCAGCTTGACGAATGGGGTGAACAAATAGTTATCGTTTATATTTCATTCATATCGAATTCTCTATAATTGCCCGTAAAATCCTAACAGATGTGTCAAAAGATGTCACAACATCTTTGGGGAAGAGCTTTGGACATTTTCTGTAATGTGCAACTTTTTATAGATTCAAAAATCATATTTATCAAAGTATATTGCTTTTGAACGAAAATATTTGTTTGTTATGATAATATCCAAAATATATAAATAGTTTGATTATGAAATGAGTTCTTTTTTTTCTAGGATTTTTTATATCCTTTCTTTATCAAATTTTTTCTTGATTTTATTTTTGGATATATTTTAATCTTTCCAAGTATCCATCTCTCTTTCACTAAATATAATTTTATGTGTTCAAAATATCTCTTTAATCTTTTATTATTATTTAACCACATGGATTGATATCTTCTATTTCCATAATCATTGTAGATTTCTTACTGCTAGAAAGCATAGCCCAAATCATTTCAATTTATGGTTCTCCATGAAACATTGCTAGAAAGCATTGCCCAAACCATTTCAATTTATGGTCCTCCATCAAACACTGCTAGAAAGCATTGCCTAAACCGTTTCAATTTATGGTTCTCCATAAAAAACCAACACATTGTTCTTTCATAGTCAAGTGATGTATCGTTATTTGTATATATTTTATCATCACAATTACCCTTGGTTATAGTTTATTTGGGCTTACTTGATGGATTTCATCATTCTTATGTGTAGGAATGGATTTTGATGGACCTTGAAGTAAATTGGGCTTAGAGGATCAAATTATGCTTTAATTGTGAAGATGGGCCCAATGGGCTTGAGGAGATTACGTCAAATGGGCTTAAGTGAATTGGTGGGAAAGAAAAGGACAAATAAGAGATTAATTTATTATTTCTTGTAATAGACTTTTATATCCTTAAAATTCTAGTTCATTAGTTTTATTAGGGGTAGGAGATATTTTATTTTTATCACCAATACGTGATCTCTCTCTAGCAAAACATGCTACTTTGGCATTCATTCTCTCATTCATAATTCTAAGTTTTGTTCTCCTCCAGTTTTCTCTCTATTTTCAAGACGAATGTTGAAAATTTCTATGAAGATGATTAATCAAAACATGAGTGGTTAAATTTCTTCTCTCTGATTCAAAAATCATTTAATTCGATTGATATCACTTTGAGGTTCTTACTTTATTTCAAGTATATGGTAATTCATAATTTAATTCAATAAAGTGAGATATAGTTTTGGATTGATCTAACAATTCAGTTTGAATTATATATTGCTAATGATATCCTTGAATTCTTCTTTATATGTTGTTGGGATGTATAATTCTTGAATGATTGGTACTAGTAGCAAAAGTTTGATTATGTTTTTGATGGGATTGAGTAATTGCATAATGAATTAACGGGACTAACAGAATCATATGCTTAGTAATTGGAGCTAGGATTCTGGGTTTCAGTTTAGGCTTAATTATTTTCACCGGAGCTTAATGCAGTTATTAATTAATTTGGAAAGCGTGCCAATTAGTTAATAGCTAAGTTTGATTCAATACTGGGTTCAATCAATCAAATTAGGAAAACATGAAATTCTCTACGACTTCGTGTTTAGTCTAAGGTTAAATGTTTGAATGTGCAAGATGATATTTATAGCCTACGATCGGTGATGCAATCGAATGTCGACATCCTTGAATAGGAGTTTCGTGAGGTTTATCTCTCTCCTATTTCTTTTCATCATTTGTTGCCTTTTTTTCATTCTTATTTTTATTTAATTTTTTGCTTAGTTTATTTTAATGATAATTGTTTGCTTAGTTTAGTTTAACTTCATTAGTTTAGTAGATAATAAAAAAATCCCCCTTGTTTCATCTTATACTCAAGAGAATTAAGTCTTGTTCCTAAAGGATTGACCTTACTTGCCGTTTTACTCCTTCATTTACTCATTTTGGAGTAGGAATTTATCTTTGTTGGTTTGACACGCCATCAAATTTTGGTGCCGTTTTCGGGGAATGGTGTTGAATTAATTCTTTTGAGTCTTTCTATTATTCTTTGTTCTCTTGGTCGAACTATCATTCATATTTAACATGAGTTCATATGCAGAGTATTATAAAATTTGAAGAAAAAACATTCCACCAAAGGTTAGTGTTAATTGCATTGATCAAAAGTTAAATGTATTAACCTCTCTCGTGGAAAGTTGGTTGTAGTCAAGTTCCAACAAGTCAATGTTTGTGGAATATGCTCGATTGATGAAAATTAAATTTATAGTATACTTGGTGATTGTTGGGGTTCGAGATTTCCAACATCAAAAAGAGAGAAATGCATAAGAGAATTGTACGGAAATAATAAAAACTAGAGAGAGTATTGGAGAATGGAGAATCATGTTCTTGAGAATGAATAACTTGGAGGAGAAGTCCTCATTTTCTCTATTTATATCTTTTTATTAGTTTAAGGGATACAAAGGTCTTTTCCTTGTCCTATATGAGAAACCCTATTACATTAATGAGCCCATTGGACATGGGCCAAACTCTAATTTATTTATTGGGTTGAGATCTTTCTTTGTGCTTCTTTATCTTCTAGGTCGATATTTTCCTGTCACGTCAGCTTTGCCAAGTCTTGCCTATCAGTTCTTCCGGCCATGTCAGAGTTGTCAAGGCTACCATGTCTATAATTCCACTTTTGGGTTTTTTGGTGATGTGTGCGCCCAAAGCCCTTGATCCAAAATATCCACATCAATGACTATTAGTAAAAGAAAGTTTTTTTAATTTGAGACCGGAAATATAGATCTTTTATCAATTTGGAATTCAAAAGATAAAATTTATCAATTAAAGACGACTTAGTTTTATTTTTTCTTACGAATGGATTTCATATCTTTTTTTTTTTGAGACTATCATTTTAAAAATATAATTAAATAATTATGAGTTGCAAGATATCAACAAACTCTTAATTTTGTGAGTCTTTAATTTATAATTTTATCTTTCAAATTTGAATTGATAATCTTTTTATCTTTCAGACCTCAATTGATACTAGTTAACCCATCTTGGGCCCTAAATTGATAAAAAAAATCCATAGTAAGACAAATCTTTCAACCAACCATTCTATAAGTTTAGTTTTTTTGTTTTGTTTGTCATAGTAACTTGTACATTTTCATTGTATCCTGAAACTGAATATTGTTAGTAGGTGTTGTTCACAAGTGTAGTGAGATGTAGTATCCTATTTCAGTATGCTGCATAAATACAAAAAGGTTGAGAAATATAAAAGTCAGAATAGGTTCCCCCTTACTTAAGGACCTTATATCCTTACTCATTGGTCCAGGTTCCTATATTATTTGAATCCTGAGTTTATATCCTGTCAGAATCAGTTAGTCTGTACTTTTCTAGATTATTCTGAAAAAATCTTGTTTTTGCAGGTGCATCGGCTATTCTTCTTATGAGTTTGATTTCCTTCAGTAACCTCAGCAAACTGTTCAAACTGTTCCCAGCAACCGGCTTTAGTAGTTGCTTCAACAGTGACTTCAGCTACTATAAAAGGTGTAGCTTTAGTTACTTCAGCAACTTCCTTAGTTGCTTCCTCAGTGACTTCAGCTACTATAAAAGGTGTAGCTTTAGTTACTTCAGCAACCTCCTTAGTTTTGTATGCCAATTTTGCTTTCTTCTCAACATCCACTTGTTGATCCACAGCAGTTACTTTGAGACTTCAGGTGTGGTGTAACTGTGCTCCCTGTAGCTTCAGTCTACTCTCAATATTCTCAACTTTTTCTTCATGGATTCTCTTGGTCATCAGGCAGTCAAACCTACAAATATCTTATAGAGAACATGAGATCCTTGTGTGATGAGTTATCCACGCTTGTGCTAAAACGATGATTTTGGTCACGTGAAAAGAAAAACGGTTTATCCAAATGCAGAGACTAGTGGATCTAGGTAGGTTACCAGAAAGTTGGCTTTTAACCCAACTTGTTTTGATACAACTTGATGGTCCCAAGTGGTCAGAGGTTCAAAGGGGGGTGAATGAACCTCTATCGATTTTGAACTTTTAAAAGACTTTTCTGTAAAACAGGTTTTTGATTCAGGAGTGAATGCAACAACCTATCTTAGATCAGTAACCTTGTAGAATATTGTATCAGGTTTCTGATCCGGTGTACAGTATGCGCAAAGGAATAAATAGGATAGAGTTTCTTTTTGAAAAACCAGTTTTCTTTCGCAAGTATGCTGTTTTGACAAAAGTCTTATACAGTATGCTTATGATGTATGTAACAGGATATAACAAAGTAAAGCACAAAGATAAAAACAAGTAAACACTTATAGCTTATAGTTGTTTGAAGGTGGTGTAAGCCTTCTACGTCCACTCTACTCCTTCCCAGAGGAGGAACTTCGTTAAGTTAGTTCGATTTACAAGCCTCAGCTTTACAAACCTCTTCCTAACAAGTTATACTTACAGAATCCCAAATTCTTAGGTCACAACCCACACTGGGTACACAATCCCACACAGTGCAAATAGCTTATACAGAACTATACACTTAGCAAGGATCCAATCCTATCAACTAAGTTACACCAACCCAACCTAGCGCACACGTCACAAATGGTTAAAAGAATAAAAGCTTCTTCAACTATTGCGGTGAAGACAGTCTTGAACTTGAGAGCTCGAATGCTTGAGTAGACTAGCTTCGAAGGTTGAGTGACTGGGCAAATGAAAGCTTAGAATAAGCTTTGGAGTATTTCTGATTTTCCACTCGGCTATGCTCAGTAGTTTCTTCAGTCACTCCCACATTTTATTTATAGAGGTAGGGAAAGTATCCGTTGAGGAGAGATACTTCTCCATTTTGAATTTGAGCTCTGATCTCCAAAGATCTTCTCTGTGGTCGCATTAAATGCGTCTTGGTATCAAAGCCAGGTTGGCTACTTCTTATCATCTCCTCAGGTTGTTGTAGCTTCTTCCTGTTAGTTGTTTCCTACATGTTGCTTCCTGCACGCTTGCTGCTCTATCCAGCTTGTTGTTCGCTGCTTGTTGCTACAGTCTTATTCCCAGCATCTAACTTGCTACTTCATTCAACTTACTTCTCCTTTCAGCTTACTACATGCTTCTTTCTTTAGCTTTCAGCAACAGCATGCTGCTCTTAGAAGATATCTTCCTATATCTTCTAAGGTTGGTTTTCCTTATTACTTGGAAAACCATTACATAATCTCTTATAGATTCATGTATACAATATGGAAACTTAGGTACTTACATCTTAGGCAAACTGTTCTTTTCTCATTACGCATACTGTTTTGTCTTATCAAGATAACTATTGAAATATCCCAACAATAAGCAATTCTTCAGCATTTAGCAAATTAGGTACGCATATTCAATATTTTTCTCAAGCAAAATAAAAGGGTCATGTAATACCAAAAAGGAAACAGTCATCACTCGATACCTAAACCCGAACACCACGTAGATGTTGGCATGATATATATAGGTATGCACTTGTATGAAAAGAAAGACATCATATGACCATCATCATAGAAGCGTAGAAACTGTTAGGAAATAATACTAGGGAATGTCGAACTAAACAAAAACAAGAAGAAAAAAAACAACAAGTCGAGTTGAGGAGACGCTCTCTCCTTAAGACGAGATACGCCCAAGGTAATGCTCACTGGAACCGTACGTATCATCTCCCAAAGATAAAATGACTTCATCTCTGGAGTAGTAGCACCACAAAATCGAAAGCTCCGGTGAACTTTAGTGCTTTGAGAATTGAGCTGATGCAAAGATGGAAAACAATGCAAGGTTTTCAATTTCGATATTGATGTAAAAAATGATGCATGTCGACCCTTATATATAGGTCTCCAACATGGGGATTACACCTGAAATTGATGAGCATTTACTGTTCAAAAACGGGTCTTTTAATGCAAGTTAACGCCTCGTTCAAAAATAAGAAATGGTAAAAAATGCTCACGGCGCTGCAACACGTTACTGCATAGTATTCTGTTGGGGGCGGGCTTACTGCTCCCGTTGCAGTAAGCTGCAACTGCATTCTTCTCCCGGCACCGTCAGCAAGCTGCAGCAAGCTGCAGCAAACAGCACCCGCTGTTCAGCAAGTACTGCTCCCGCTACACCCTGGCGCGAGCACAAATTTACCCGGCGCCGTTAACGGTGTTGCAACATTTACCTAAAAAGATAAATACGGGTTGGGTAAAACCCGAGCCCGATCCACCCAAGTACAGCTCAACGTCCAATTGCCAATGACCAAAGCCCACGACCAAGGTCGGGTCCGGGCCGAGCCGAGCCATGCGCGTATGTGTTGCACAAGCATACTACTCCAGTAGTATACTGATTACTAAGCCTCTTCACATGGCTTTTCTTATACTTGCATTTTCAAAATCTTTTTTCCTATGTGGGATAGTTAAACACTTCCTTCCATATCCAAAACCTTTCATTCTCATTTCAAGTGGCCAACTTTGATGCTTAATTTCTCACTCACCAAAAATTTGTTTTCAGTGATTCAAAGTGTCTCGATTATCTACTCCAAACGTAGATTAATTTTTTAGCATCCATTTCTTAAAAGGATTAACTATTAGCAACTTAACTATTAGTCAAAGTGGTGTCACCCACCACTTTGAACAACCAATTTTCCAACAATCCCCCACATGAGTGGAAATTAATGCATGAATACAGACTCAAAGCTCAATCCTCAAGAGACCTCATTGCATAAGGATAGGTGGCTTTTAGACTTGAACCTTCCATAGCTCACGTCGTCGTGTGCACCGGCAGCTTAATGGACGTTATGCCTTGAACTACTCCATCTTCGTGTACACCGAGTCAACAATGCTTGAACAACAAAACCTTAAGCACCTTTGTTCTCATGTTTTTGTCCTTTTCAGCCATGAACATGTCTTTGGTTCATAAGTATTCATTAGAAACGGCCACTACTTCTCACTTACATAGGTAATATCCATATGAGTATCCTACCATCTCAACCTCCTTGAGGTGTTTTGGAATCATTAAAAGTCATACAACTTAACCTCACCACGTTAGTAGGCTCAACACTTGATTTGCTTTCTAGGGAAGGATTTTATATTTTTCAAGTGTTTTCAACTAACTTTCTTAGTTTAGTTTTCCCATTGAACCATGTTTTTTGGATCTCCAATCCACATGGTTGGGTGTCCACTTAGAAAGTTTTCAAGTCAGTGGATTTTAATCTCATTCCTCCTAGCAACTTGTTCATTTGATCTCGATTTAATCCTTTCATCAAAGGATCGACCAAATTATCTTTAGACTTCACGTAGTCGATCGACATCATACCGGTCAAGATCAATTGTCTCACGGTATTATATCGACGACGTATATGTCTTGACTTACCGTTGTACATGTTATTCATTGCCCTACCTATGGTAGCTTGGCAATCACTATATACCATCACAGTCGGAACTGGTTTACTCCAACATGAAATGTCCTCGAGAAAGTTACGAAGCTACTCGGCCTCTTCTCCTACCTTATCCAAGGCTATAAACTCGGATTCCATGGTGGAACGTGCTATGCACGTTTGTTTCGTGAATCTCTATGACATGACTCCACCATCTATAATGAAAATGTATCCACTCATGGAAAAGGAGTCCTTCATGTCTGAAATCCAATTTGCATCACTATACCCTTCAAGCATGGCAGGGTATCTCAAGTAATGCAAACCATAGTCGAGAGTATACTTTAAGTATCTCAAGACTCTCACGAGAGCTTTCCAATGCTCGTTACTTGGATTACTCATGAATCTACTCAACTTGTTAACCGAGCATGCAAGATCGGGCCTCGTACAATTCATCATGTACATTAAGCTTCCTATAACCTTTGCACATTCAACTTGAGCTACAGGCTCACCTCGGTTTTTACTCAAATGTACGTTGAGCTCTAAAGATATTTTGGCGATTGGATAGTCATAAGCATTAAACTTCCTTAACACTTTCTCAACGTAATGAGATTGCATTTGTGCTATTGCTTTAGACGTCCTTAGAATTATGATTCCAAGAATCGCGTCCGCCACACCCATATCTTTCATGTTAAAGTTTCGTTTCAACATGTACTTCGTTTCAACTATAACTTCATGGTTGCTACCCATGATTAACATGTCATCTACGTAAAGAAACACGATGACATAAATCTCGGGTGTGCCCTTGATATAGACACATTTGTCACACTCGTTGATCTTGAAACCATTTGACAACATAGTGTTGTCAAATTTAACGTGTCATTGTTTCGGTGTTTGCTTAAGTCCATATAAGGGCCGAACAAGTTTACACACCTTCTTTTCTTATCCATATAGATCTCTTCTTCTAGCTCACCATTTAAGAATGTTGTTTTCATATCCATTTTTTGAATTTCAAGATTGTGCAAAACAAAAAATCACTAGAAGCACACGTATCGACGTAATTCTCGTCATAGGTGAATGCGTGTTGAAGAAGTCATCTCCTTTTTTTGTCTAAAGACCTTGGCTACTAGACAAGCTTTATACTTGTCTATACTTCTATCAGCCTTATATTTCCTTTTTAGGATCTATTTGCATCCTAAGGGCTTACAACCGGGAGGAAGATCAAGTAACTCTCACGTATTGTTTTACATGATGGAATCGATCTCACTATTGATCGCTTCTTTCCAAAGGGGAGCATCAGGGCTCGATAGAGCTTCCTTAATCGATCTTGGTTCATCATCCAATATATAAGTGATGAAATCGAGACCAAAGTTCTTAGCAACTTTTGCTCTTTTGCTACGTCTATGTTCCTCTAACATTCTTTTATTAGAGCTCTTTTCTATCATTTCTTTACAAGGATACATGTTTTCAAAGAATACAACATTCCTTGATTCTATCACCGCTTCCTCCGTCATGTAGGGTATTTCCGACTTATGGATTATGAAGTGATAAGCACAACTATTTAGTGCATAACCCACAAATATGCAATCGATCATCTTAGGACCGATTTTTATTTGCTTAAGAGGTGGTACCTCCAGTTTAGCCAAACACCCCCACCTCCACACTTTGAGGTATTTATACGACGGTTTACGTCCTTTCCACATTTCGTGGGGGTTTCATTCCTTCCTTTCAAAGGAATTTTATTAAGAATGTAATTCACCGTTAAAAAGGCTTCCCCCCACAAGTTATGTGGTAACCCCAAGCTAATAAGCATGGCATTCATCATCTCTTTTAGAGTATGATTTTTATGTTCGGCCATGCCATTTGATTGAGGCGAGTAGGGAGCCACCGTTTGATGAATTATGCCACTTAGTTGTTAAAGATAAATCATAATCATATCTTTTGTTTGATTGTATATATTTCCTTCCTAGATTAGTTTGATTCGATCCCTTAATTATTGGATCAATCTGTTGTACTATATGTCTATATATTGGCAATACAATATCTCACCAACATACGGTGATTTTATAATCCATTTCTCACTCTATCATGGAATCAGCCTAACCCTCACCAAAAACCCTATCTCTCTCCCTCACGTTTTTTTCCATGGCAACGACCTCTTCCTCCGATCCTCTACCGATCGCCACCATGATTCACATGGTAACGATTAAACTCTCTTCCGCTAATTATCTGCTGTGGAAACGTCAAGTACTTCCGATGCTCACAAGTTTCGACTTGCTTGGTTTCGTTGACGGTTCCAAACCTGCGCCGCCTGCAACTAAAACCTCAGAATCTGGTGGGTCTGTTCCTAATCCAGATTACACTATCTGGGTTACCACTGATCAAAAACTTCTCGGTGTTCTCTTCTCTACTCTGACCGAAGAGGCTATGGCCGAAGTCGTTGATTGTACAACTTCTCACTCTGCTTGGCTTGCTCTCCAGGCCGCTTTCTCCCATTCCTCAGTCTCTCGTGCTCATCAATTGCGCGAGGAATTATTGTCTCTTCGCCGTGGCTCGATGTCTGTAAAGGACTATGGAAAGCAGTTTAAAACTTTATGCGACCATTTATCAGCTATTGGCCGCCCAGTTGAAGAGTCCGATAAGAGCCACTGGTTTTTACGTGGCTTAGGAGCTCAATTTGCCAATTTCGCTGATACGCGCATGGCCATGGACCCAATTCCTCTCTTCCCAGTCTTGCTCCATCAGGCAGTGCAATTCGATCTGATGCAAAAGTCCATGGATCCTACCCCTACGCAGCCTGTTGCTTTTACTGCTTCTTCTCGCCGATCCTCTTCTGGTCGGAATTCTGGACAGCAGCCCGCCTCTGGACGTGCGTCTTCTGGCCGAGGAGGTCGTGGCCAGTCGAATGGTGGCCAGTCAAGTGGTGGTCGCGGCACCTATCGAAAGCCCAGGTGTCAGATATGTCGTGGCGAACACTACGCCGACAAATGTCCGCAATATATCGGCCACACCTCGGCAACTCCGGCTAATCTTGCACAAGCTTTCACCTCTTCGTGCAACATATCTAGCCCCTCTTCGGATTGGTACGTCGACTCCGGCGCATCGGCCCACATGACCGCTGACTCTTCCGGGCTTGACAATCTTCAGTCTTATAATGGTAATGGCTCTGTGGTTGTTGGTAATGGCCACTCTTTACCCATAACTTATACTGGTTCTATTTCTATTACTAATAATATGCAGCTGCTCAATGTGTTGGTGGTTCCTCACATCACCAAGAATCTTCTTTCTATAAGCAAACTAACACATGACTATCATGTGGATATTGTTTTTTCTGATAAGTCATTTGTGATTCAGAACCGGGCAACAAAGAAAGCAATAGCGCAGGGACACTGTGAACGTGGTTTGTATGTCTTGGACCGGGGTACGCCTGCACTTCTTGCTGCTGTCCGTGTGTATAGTCTCACGGCTAGTTATGATCTTTGGCATCTTCGTTTGGGGGCATGTCCCATTTTCAGTTATTTCTGATTTGAATAAATTAGGCCATTTATCGGTTACTTCATTATTGCCTACACCTCGTATATGTTCGTCTTGTCAACTTTCTAAGAGTAAAAGACTTCGTTTTAATTTAAATGAGAAACGTGCTACTGTTGTTCTTGAATTAATTCACTGTGATTTGTGGGGCCCTGCGCCTATTATTTCGAATGATGGGTTTCGTTACTATGTTGCATTTGTTGATGATTACTCACGCTTTACTTGGTTTTATCCTATGCGTGCGAAATCCGATTTTTATGATATATTGCTAAAATTCCATGCCTTTGTCTGCAATCAATTTTCGGCTACTATTAAGCAATTTCAGAGTGATGGGGGTTCTGAATTTCTATTCTCAGGTTCGAACATTCTTTGATTCTAAGGGCATTCATCATCGTATATCCTGTCCTTACACTCCACAAAAGAACGGCCGTGCAGAGCGTAAACATCGGCACATTTCTGAAACTGGGCTCTCAATGTTATTTCATGCACACATTCCGGCTTCCTTTTGGCTAGATGCTTTTGCCACAGCAGTGCACATCATAAATCGCCTTCCCTCTTCTGTCTTGGGCGGCAAGTCTCCTTTTGAGATTTTAAACAACAGTGTGCCACATTATCCGAACTTCAAGCCGTTCGGTTGTCACATTTTTCCATATCTTCGCGATTACTCACCACATAAGCTCGCTCCTCGCAGTCGGCCCTGCATTTTCTTGGGATATAGCACTTCCCACAAGGGTTTTCGGTGTTTCGATCCTCAATTATCACGTATGTTTGTTACCCGGCATGCCCAGTTTGATGAACTTTACTTTCCTTTTGCAGTGCATGGTTCCTCCAAACCTACATCTCTGTTAGGCATCTCATCCTTTACTGACTTTGTAGGCGATGATTTTGTGCCTCACACACCAGGATGCTCGGAACTAGCTTCTGAATCACCATTGTCGAGCTGCCTTCCATGTCTCTCTGATGCTCCTGGTGCTCACTCCATGGCACCTGCTGTTCCACCACTGATGCCGCCTGTGCCTTCTCCGCCTAACTCGCCTCCACCACCACCTACACCACCTGCTGCTCCTGCACCCTCCCATCCTATGATTACTCGGGCAAAAGCTGGTGTTTTTAAACCTCGGTATCCAGTACATCTTGCTGACACAACTCTTCTCTCTGCCTTGTCTGCTTCGTCAGAACCACGAGGTTTTAAATCTGCAGCGAAGCATCCTCATTGGTTAGCTGCTATGCAGGAAGAAATGGACGCTCTTCATTCTAATCATACTTGGGATTTGGTTCCCCCTCCCCCTAATACCAATATTGTGGGTTCTAAGTGGGTTTTCCGCACCAAGTACAAATCTGATGGTTCAGTTGAATGTCATAAAGCGAGACTCGTTGCTCAGGGCTTCACTCAGGTACCGGGTTCAGATTTTCATCACACTTTTAGTCCTGTTGTGAAATCTGCTACCGTTCGCGTGATTCTTGCTCTTTTTGTGCACTATCAGTGGCCGTTGCATCAACTTGATATCAAAAATGCATTTCTCAATGGTGTTCTCTCGAAGCCGTATTTATGGCCCAACCTCCGGGTTTTGTTGATCCTCGCTTTCCTGATTATGTTTGTCGACTTAAGAAAGCGTTGTATGGTCTTCGCCAGGCCCCTCTTACTTGGTTTCAGCGGTTCAGCTCTTTTCTTTTTGGCTTGGGTTTTACGCAAAGTCGAAGTGACTCTTCACTCTTCTCTTTGCATTAGGGCTCCTCCACTATATATCTTCTTCTCTATGTCGATGATATAATCATCACCGGCAACAATTCTGATCTGCTACGACGTTTCATTGCACAAGCCAGTACCGAGTTCGCACTTAAGGATCTTGGTGCACTTAATTACTTCTTGGGGCTTGAAATAACCTCTCAGCCAAATGGTGTTTTTATTGGGCAAGCTAAGTATGCATATGATATACTTAAACGTGCACATTTATTAGACTCCAAGCCTGTTGCCACACCTTTAGTTGTTGGAGAAACTCTGCTTCGCACTGGTACTGCCTTCTCCGATCCAACTCTTTATCGCTCTTTGGTTGGTGCCTTACAATATTTAACTATTACTCGGCCTGATCTGTCGTATGCTGTGAATCTTGTGAGCCAATTTCTTCAGTCCGCTACTGAAGATCATTTCAATGCTGTTAAGCGCATTCTCCGATACGTTAAAGGCACTCTTCATCTTGGTTTGTCCTTCACTCGCAAGGATAATCTTTCCATTCTTAGGTACTCTGATGCTGATTGGGCTCGCTGTGTTGATACACGGCGTTCTACTTATGGTTACTCTGTATTTCTTGGTGGGAATCTTGTCTCCTGGAGCGCAAAGAAACAACCTACTGTTGCTCGTTCGAGTTGTGAATCGGAGTATCGAGCCCTTGCAAATACCATTGTTGAAATCGTTTGGCTTTCCAATCTCTTAAAGGAGCTTCGTGTTTCTACCTCCGGCACTCCACTCTTTCTTTGTGATAACAATAGTGCCATTTTCCTCAGTCAGAACCCGGTTGCCCATAAACGGGCAAAGCACATAGATATTGATTGCCATTTTGTTCGAGAACTCGTGACCGCCGGCAAACTCAACACCAAGTTTGTTCCTTCTCATCTTCAGCTAGCCGATATCTTTACAAAGAGTCTGCCATGACCTATGTTCGAGCTTCTTCGATCCAAGCTTTGTGTTTGCTTTCATCCCACGCAATGCTTGACGGGGGGTGTTAAAGATAAATCATAATCATATCTTTTGTTTGATTGTATATATTTCCTTCCTAGATTAGTTTGATTCGATCCCTTAATTATTGGATCAATCTGTTGTACTATATGTCTATATATTGGCAATACAATATCTCACCAACATACGGTGATTTTATAATCCCTTTCTCACTCTATCATTAGTGAACACAACTCCTCAAATGGTGTCACATACTCTCCACCTCTATCACTTCTTATAGTTTTGATCTTGCTATTTAATTGATTCTCTATCTCATTCTTGTAATTCTTGAAAGCTTCTATAGCTTCGTCTTTACTTTTTAAGAGGTGGACATAGCAATACTTTGTGCAATCATCTATAAAAGTAATAAAACACTTTTTCTCATCTCTAGTTTGCACAAACTTCAAATTACACACATCGATGTGAATTAATTCTAGAGGTTTTGTGCTCCTTTCAACATTATGAAAAGGTAGGTTAGCCATTTTGGCTTGAACACACACTTCACATTTATTTTGTGTATTAATTTCATCGACTTGTAGCAAGTCCAAGATTACTAACCTTTTTATAACATTTATATTTACATGTCCTAATCTATTATGCAATAAATCACAACACTCAACAATATAAGAAGAAGAAGTTGCATTTTCATTAATCTTTTTGGGTACAACTTGGCATTTGGCCATTACATTTAATTTAAATAGGTTATTGGCTAAATAACCCCTACCCAAAAATACACCATGCTTCTTAAGGATAAACTTTTCCGTATTGAAGATGATCTTGAAGCCATGGTTTACAAGCAATAAACCACTAACTAGGTTCTTGCGGATATCTGGGACATGCAGCACATCCTTCAACATGAGTTCTTTGCCCAAAGTGAGCTTTAGAACTATATTCCTCACTCCAACCACCTCAGATGAAGCTTGTTTGCCCATGTGGAGCTTTCTTCCACTCACGACTTTGCAGGAGGAAAAGACCTCCCTATCCGAGCAAACTTGGCAAGTGGCTCCCGTGTCCACAAACCATTCTCTTGGGTTATCCACCATGTTGGCTTCAAACACCACAACACAAAGATCATGGCCATCCAAGTCTTTCTTGTGCTCAGCCACATTTGCTTGCTTGTCTTTATTCTTTTTAGGCAGCCTACAATCTTTAGTCATGTGGTTAGGCTTACCACAATTGTAGTAATTGCCGTTGAATCTCTTCATCGGCTTCTTCCCCTTCTCGTTTTGAATGGGGTGAGGGCGTTTTCTTTTGTTGCCCTTTTAATAGGTTGACCTCAGCATCCATTGGTATACGAGGCCTAGGATCTGCCATCTTATTATCCTCCTCGATTCGGAGCCTGACAATCAAGTCCTCGAGGGTCATCACCTTTCATTTGTGTTTCAAGTAATTCTTGAAGTCTCTCCAACTAGGTGGAGCTTCTCAATCACACAAGCAATAGTGAAAGGTTTGGGCAAGTTCATGCCCTCGGCTTGAACCTCATGCATAACCAATTAAAAGTCTTGCACTTGGTCCATCACAGGATGTGAGTCCACCATTTAATACTCCAAGAACTGAGCCACCACAAATTTCTTCACACCGGCATCCTCGGTCATGTATTTCTTCTCAAGAGCATCTCATAGCTCTTTGGCTGTCTTGCAGCCCGTGTACATGTTATATAGCGAGTCGCTCATCCTATTCAGGATATAGTTCTTGCATAGAAAATCACTATGCAACCATGCATCAAGCGAAGTATGTGCTTCCATGTTTGTGTCATTTTCAGCAACGGTTGGAGGATCCTGCTTCGGGTACATCGCCACTCCAACAGTGGTTAGGTAGAACAACATCTTTTGTTGTCACCTCTTGAAGTTCTCGCCCATAAATCTCGTGGGCTTCTTGGTAGTAAGTAGAATCGCAGGGCGCAAAGCTGCACTCATGATTGTAGCAGCAGTAGAAGTGGAGGAAGCAGCAATAGCAGGCGTAGTTGCTGCATTGGTAGTAACAGTAGGTGGAACTTCAGTAGGAGGATTCTCGGTAGGAAGATTCTCATTTCCACCATTGTTCAACATGATATCTCGTTTTAAAATTGTTAGGAAATAATACACTACAATGGGAAATGTCAAACTAAATAGAAATAAGAGTAAACAAAACAACAAGTCGAGTCAATGAGGTCCTCTCTCCTTAAAACGAGATACGCTCAGGGTAGTGCTCGCTAGAACTATACGTATCGTCTCCCAAAGATAAAACGACTTCGTGTCTGGAGTAGTAGCACCACAAACTCGAGAGCTCCGGCGAACTTTAGTGCTTTGAGAATTGAGCTATCCAAACATGGAAAACAATGCAAGGTTATCGATTTCGATGTTGATGTGTAAAAAATGATGCATGTTGACCCCTATATATAAGTCTCCAACATGTGGGCTTACACCTTAAATTGATGAGAATTTATTACCCAAAAACGGGTCTTTTAATGTAAGTTAACTCCTTGTTCAAAAATAAAAAACAGTCAAAAAATACTTATGGCGCTGCAACATGCTACTTCATAGTATTTTATTGGGCGCGGGCGCGCTTACTGCTCCCGTCGCGTGGGTGCGCTTGCTGCTCCCATTGAGCTGGAGCACACAGCACCTGCTGTTCAGCAAGTACTGCTCCTGCTACATCTTGGCGCGCGCGCACATTTACCCGGCACTCTTAACGGCGTCACAACTTTTACCCAAAATGATAAACACGGGTCGGGTAAAATCCGAGCCCGGTCCGTCCAAGTCCAGCCAACATCCAATTGCCAAGGACCAAGGCCCACGACTGAGGTCGGGTCGGGTCTGGGCCGAGCCGAGCCGCGCGCGTGTGTTACACAAGCATACTACTCCAATAGTATACTAATTACTAAGCCTCTTAACATGGTTTTTCTTATACTTCCATTTTCAAGATCTGTTTTCCTATGTGTGATAGTTAAACACTTCCTCCCACATCCAAGACCTTTCATTCTCATTTCAAGTGGCCAACTTTAATGCTTAATTTCTCACTCATCAAAAAATTGGTTTTGAGCAGTTCAAAGTGTCTCGATTATCTACTCCAAACGTAGATTAATCTTTTAGCATCCAATCCTTAAAAGGATTAAATCTTAGCTAATTACCTATTGGTCAAAGTGGTGCCACCCACCACTTTCAACAACCAATTTTCCAACAGGAACATCATCAAGTAATATATATTTATGCTTGTAAAAGGATTCTGAAACATCATAGTTTGAAACAAATGAATCAAGAATGGAAAAATCATCTTACAGTTTAAGATCAGTAACATAAGAAGTAGAGTTGTCCAAAAGTCTAAGTACGTGTTATAGGCGTCTTGAATATCCAAAGCCTGCACACTTCTTGCAGAGTATCAATCCTGTCATAACATTTCACTATAAAATCGGAAATCACTTATAGAAATGATTCAATTGAATCCTCATGGATAGAAAAATATATACAGATCATGCTTGAATTTTATAACAAAAGTGGTCTAGATAATAACTAATCACGCTCAACCTATATAGAACCATAAGGCCCCGTTTACTTCGACATATGGGATAAATAAGGTCTTGATAGAATATGGATTATTTGTATGACAAGTTTTATCACACCTCCCATGTGATCCATATCACCCAATTAATCCTGAATTTTCAAATTCAAGTAAACATGGAACTATAACTTGTATTAAATTATTCTATATCATTAAATACCATTAAATGTAATTATTTATTACAATAAAACATTAAATACCATTAGTTATGTTTGTAATGAAAGATTGAAACGATGGACCATTCCGTGAGGCAGTTCAAATATAAAAAATTATAAAATATTTTTGTTTGTATTAGATAATATATTTCTATATAATATGTAATACTTTTGTATTATAAAATGTGTTTTGGGTGGAATCAGATTATAAGAAAATATGTAATTTTTTTATATGTATTAGGTAATATTTTTCTACATATATAATACTAGTATAGGGCCCGTGTAGTACAAGGGTTTTAAGAAGATAAAGTTAAATTAGCCGATTTCAAATATTATTACCGCTCACCCATGAACCGTATATATATAGACTTTTAGTTTGCAGTAAAGGATTTGGGTAGCTTAAGCTATTTCCTTAGCCTTGAGGTTACTCACTCTCCTGATGGTTTATTTCTGAGTCATGCCAAATATGCCCATGACAATTTTACTCGAGCTGAATTATTGGAGTCCAAGCCTGTATCTACTCCTCTTGGTGCAGGTGAATCTCTCGTTAGTTTTGGTGTCGACTTTGATAATCCCACACTTTATCGATCTCTCATTGGGGCTCTATAACATCTCACTATCACACGGCCAGACTTGTCTTATGCCGTTAATCACGTCAGTCAGTTCTTGTAGTCTCCTACCGTTGATCATTTCTCTGTCGTTAAGTGCATCCTTTGTTATGTTAAAGGTACTCTAAACTTTGGTTTAACCTTTAAACGTAGTTCTGATTTCAGTATTGTCGGGTATTCTAATGCTGACTGGGCTCATTGTGTTGAGACACGAGATCTACATATGGTTATTCCATTTCTTATGAAGTAATTTAGTTTCTTGGAGTGCAAAGAAACAACCCACAGTTGTTCGCTCAAGTTGTGAGTCTGAATATCGAGTTCTTACTAACACTACTCAAGAGATTGTTTGGATCACTCAACTTCTTAGAGAATTGAATATTTCATCTCCACAGTGTCCTTCGCTACTCTGTGACAATAAGAGTGCTTTGTTCCTTAGTCAAAATCTGATTTCTCACAAGCGAGCAAAGCATATTGATATTAACTATCACTTCGTATGTGAATTGGTTTCTTTCGGCGTTTAGACACACATTTGTTCATTTTTATCTATAGATCGCTGATATTTTCACCAAAAGTCTGCCTAGTCCCAACTTTGAGTTGCTCCGTTCCAAGCTCGATGTTCAACTCCATCAACATTGCTTGAGAGGGGGTAATAGGGAATTAGAATAATATCTTATAATAATATTTGAATTGTAAATATATCTATTTATGTTTGTTGTATTTGCGTAGTTTTTTTATGTACGATATCTTTATATACTGGTTTTCTTCATTCACCTAATTAACAGTGATCAATTACTGATCTTCACAATTTATCAATACGCTTTCAGAGAAAAATCACTCTAATATGCTTTGAGGTACTATTTATAGACTAGGGGCAAGATTGCATTAAGGGAATACAATTGAATCCCATGATTTTAGGGATCTTTGGTAGGGAAAAATTGGATTTGTTTACGTTCTATTTGGATATGATTTGATCTTGAATTTATTTTCTTTTTCTAATGTCTTGGGCTTGAAGACCTCTACTTGGAATAAATTTGTACGACAATTGGGCTCTCTTTTGATAAATGAGATTCTATGTTGTTTCAGATCGTTCAGACTTTGAACATCTTCAGATCCAATTTGCTAGAAGCTATGGATCCTAGGTCGGCTCGGTCATCTCTGGTTGGCCATACCTAGGATTGGCCCACTCAAGATTCACTCTCGCTGGCTTGGTCCGATCGACCTCTCCTAGGTGGGTACTTGTCCGGCCGAGCTAAGCTCCCATAGGGGGTACAACACATGTTATTCAAATAAAATATAATTTCCAATCAAAATATTCATAATGTGAGTTCTACCTAATTATTTTAACACAAGAATGAATAAAATCTTGTAAACGGTGTCAGAAATATTGAAAATTGGAAATTGAGGTTGACAACAAAACCAAACCTCCTAGTTTCCAAACATCACCTGAACTACCTACTTCCTTCATCTATGATAATACCAAATGATTTTGAACATTAAAGATACGTTTGGTTTTATGGTGGAATAGTTAAAATTGATAGAATGTGGTGGGTTAGCATTGTTCATAAAGTTATGATATGATGTTATTTGTATGTTTGGATTGAGGATTAAATAATAGGTTTAACTTAATTTGTATGTTTTAGATGGTTATTTAACTAACATTTGTTTAATTGATATTTTTATAAGACATATTGTAGAATTTGTCAGTTTTACCCTCCATTATTTTAGAAGTCAATTTTAGAAGAATTATTAATATTTAAAGCAAATTCTTTTTTTTTCGCAAATTTTTTGTTTGAACCATAACACTTTTAATCTCAAAAAATGCCCACTTGAATATGGAAATGTAAGTATATTGATACTAGGTAAAGTTTTGTGTAAGACGGTCTCACAAATCTCATTTTGTGAGACGGATCGGGTTTGACCCGGTCAATGGATTAATGTCAAAGGTTAACAGGTCAAGGTTAACAGTCAAAGTCGAAGACAACACCCAGTCAATAAAATCAAAATTAGTACTTTTAAGTATATTAGGTAATACTTTCATATTATATAATATATTTTATATGTAATAATTTGAGAAATTATAACTTGACAAGTAATAATATATAATATTTTTGTGTATATCATGAAACCTTCATGCATATCATAAAACATGCTTGCTTTCAAGATTCTAAACCATAATTTATTTGAAAATTTGTAATTTGATAAGTAATACTTTTATTATTATGATACTTTTATGTATAACATGCAATACTTCTAAAAAATATGTATTTTGATAAGTCTATGTAATACTTTTGTTTTTATAAGGTAATATTGTTATATGTAACGAGTACTACTTTTGGTTTTATAAAAATTGCTTCTTTTAAATTTAGATATAAATATCTTCAAATCAATGTAATTTAATGAGTAATACTTTTATTATCATAATATAATACTTTTATATGTAATATGTAATACTTTTGAAAGTATCACATTATACACATAAAAGTATTATGTTATGAGAATAAACGTATTACATTATCAGAATACAACACCGTGTAATACTTATATATATATATATATATGATGTAATATTTTTATGTGTACAACGTAATAGAGGTGAGCATGAATCTCAAAGATAACCGAACTATGGAGAAACCTGAACCGAAAAGATCCGAACCAATAAAGAACCATTGATTATTTGACTTTATCCGAATTGAACCGCTTTGATTAATTTTTATGTCAAACCCAAATTGTACCGAATCGAATAACCAATTCAGAATCGAATAGAACCGATTTCAAAGAAGTAACTATATACAAATTTGTATGTATTATATTGGATTAGCAACAAAATTTGATTGAAGTTTATTATTATTATTATTATTATTTAATACTAATATAATGTTAAGACTTCATAGAATAAAATAACAATTAAATAATAAAATAAAATAATTTTAATGAATAATTTTGAGAGCACTTAAAATCTATTAACTACAATAGGTATTAATCAAATAATTGGTTTATAACTTATATAAAGTAATGCATAAGATATTTTGAAAGATGAACTTTCTAATTACTACTTATGAGGTGTAGAACGAGAAGATTTCGAAGAATAAAATTTAAAGAAAATTGTGAATGTGATATTTATTTTCTAGAAGAGACCTACTCCAGTAATTTATCAAATCTAATTTATTAGATTATGACTTGTTTTAAGATATAAATTAAATAACGGTGTACGATATATTTGTTTATTTATTTTTTGCATTTTGTTTCAATGAATATTTATTTTAAATTATAAAAATCTAAATCTCCGAAATCCGAATTGATCCGCTCAATTTTTCCTGAATCCTTAAAGGAACCGAACCGAAGTGACGGAGCAATTCTGGAGATTTTTTTTCAAATTCTCTAAAAATCTCCGTGATTTATAGGGCTTCCGCTTATATTGATCTCCATGAATGATTTATATGAAAGGAGAAATATATTTTTTTGGACGAATTCACAAATGTTCGAGTAGTTTTGTTTAAACATATTCAAAGGTATTCGATTATCGTTTGTGAAACTCGGGTATATTATTGTTGGAAAATTGGTTGTTGAAAGTGGTGGGTGGCACCACTTTGACCTATAGTTAATTGACCAAGAGTTAATCCTTTTAATGATTGGATGCTAAAAGATTAATCTACATTTGGATTAGATAATCGAGGCACTTTGAATCGCTC
Source organism: Scutellaria galericulata (assembly GCA_946896805.1). Lineage (NCBI taxonomy): Eukaryota > Viridiplantae > Streptophyta > Magnoliopsida > Lamiales > Lamiaceae > Scutellaria > Scutellaria galericulata. The sequence goes on along the minus strand of OX335787.1, from coordinate 9,994,711 downwards.
AAAACCAATTTTTGGTGAGTGAGAAATTAACCATCAAAGTTGGCCACTTGAAATGAGAATGAAATGTCTTGGATGTGGGAGGAAGTGCTTAACTATCCCACATAGGAAAATGGACGTTGAAAATGCAAGTATAAGAAAATTCATGTGAAGAGGCTTAGTAATTAGTATACTATTGGAGTAGTATGTTTGTGCAACACACACACACGCGCGGTCCGATCCAAACCGGACCCGGTCGTGGGCCTTGGCAATTGGACGTTGGGCTGGACTTAGGCAGATAGGGTTCGGGTTTTACCCGAGCCGTCTTATCTTTTTAGGTTATGGTTGCAGTGGAGTAAGATGGAATAAGTAAGCTGAATAGTGTTTACTTAGTAAGCTGGAATAAGTAAGCCGCTGGAATAAATAAGCTGAATAGTGCTTACTTAGTAAGTAGGATTGCTTACTCAGTAAGTTGGAATAGTACTTAGTAAGCTGAAATGGAGCAAGCACTTACTTAGTAAGCTGGAATATTGCTTACTTAGTAAGTTGAAATATAGCAAGTTACTCTAGAATATTACAAACGTCGTGTTGCAGAATACACTATCGTGAGCGTTTTTTGATCGTTTCTTATTTTTGCACAGGGTATTAACTTGCATTAAAAGACCCGTTTTTGGGCTGTAAATTTTCATCAATTTCAGGTGTAACCCCATGTTGGAGATCTATATATAGGGGTTATCATGCATCATTTTTGAGATATCGAAATCGAAAACCTTACATTGTATTCCATCTTTGCATCAGCTCAATTCTCAAAGCACTAAAGTTCGCCGGAGCTCTCGAGTTTGTGGTGTTACTACTTCAGAGACGAAGTCGTTTTATCTTTCGGAGATGATATACACAGTTCCAGTGAGCACTACTCTGAGCGTATCTCGTCTTAAGAAGAGAGGGTCTCATCAACTCAACTTGCTGTTTTGTTTCTTCTTTGTTTCTGTTTCGATTTCTGTTCGACATCCCCATTGTAGAGTGCTATTTCCTAACAATTATTTGACCCCATTTTATCCTTGGATTTCTTGGATTCTATGTGGTGTTAGGTTAAGAGCTCTTCAATTCTTTGGAGAAATGCCATTGGCTCGGGGGTATAGCTCAGTTGGTAGAAAGAAACTCCAAAAAATCATTGGCTTCTTTTTATTTTTTATTTGTTTCCGATTTTTATATATATTATTACTTTCAATTAGTTGAAACATGAAAGTGGTGATGACACAAAATAATAGAGTGGGCGTACGGTTGTTAACCCTGGTGCTTCTTCTTTTTCACTTAATTTTTATTTTTTGATTTTGGAGATTGGTGAAATGGGGCAATGGTGGAAAAGGAAGAGTAGTACAGTAGTACTGCTAGTGCTCACCGTTATGCTCTTGGAAGATGATGAATGAGGTATTTTAGATATTTCGCATTATACTATTTTTATTTACAAAAGATGGAGGTGTACGTAGAAAATAGTGGGTGTGATATAGCCTCATCATAATACAATAGATATACATGAGTTCAGATCGGTGCTCAACCAAATACACAATTGTTTCCTTGATTACGAGAGCATGGAAGTAGGGTGTTCATGGACCGGGTCAACTTGGAGATTTAAAAATCTCAAAAATCCAATCAAATTTTATAGAATTTCAAAAATGACTTTTCAAAATCGGAACAAAATAAAAAACAAAATTTCAAAATCAAATTTTGATTCGGTTTAGTTCAAAACAAAAACTTTTGTGCACCTGTTGTATAGATTTGGAACCGTGCACTAGCCCCTCAGCGCAGCCAAGCGTCCGCACGCGCCACAAGATCGCGCATAAAATCTTCCAAATTCGATCCCAAGTGTCATACTAAATTTATGTAGTGTTAAACATACCTTTTAAATTTTTACATGTACCTTAACATATTTTCAAACTACTATTAATATTTTTCATACATTTTAGTTATATTAGTTATATATTATAGTTATGTTAAATGTACCTTTGTGCATTACATGAAGGTATGTTTATATTGATATAAAGGTATAAATAATATAATATAAATGTATGAGTAATATGACATGAAGGTAAACATGTACAACTTGTGCCGAAATTAGGGTTTTTTTTTTTTTGAGTTTAAGTATTACATAAAAAATGATATTTTGTATATAAATGTATGACTAATATAACATAAAGATATGACTAACATAGTATAAATGTCAGCAAATTTTTTTTTAAGTTAAAGTATTACACTAAGGTTATGAAATCTAGACATAAATGTATGACTAGCATAACATTAAGATATGACTAGCATAACATAAAGGTCGGAAAAAAAAAAGAAAAATGTGCGGATTCGCCAGATCCATGCATCAGTTGCACAGGAGACCTATTCTTAGTTCTAATATCCAGGTCTAGTGGTTCGGATTAGTTGGAGACGGAGATTCGGATATTCAAAGATTTTAAATATTTTAAAGCTAAAAGGAAAGTAAAAGAAGATTCATATTAGATGAAATGCAGAATCAGAAAAATAACAACTATAATACACTAACTTAGCATGCGCCAACGAAGTTTTATTAACAACTAAAAACCAAAAGTTATACAGGTTCATAATTTAAAATCACAAATATTTGATACAATTGGTGCATGGATCTAAGATCCATGCAATTCAGGTCGACCTAATCTGAAACCATCTTCCAAGCATCGGCACACGCTCTCACATGCCCCATGCGTCGAGGTCTGTGCGCTCACACACTCTTCCGTGTGTTCGTGTTCTGACAAATATGTATATCTTCTAATTATAACATTCATACATTTTAGTTATGATATTCATACATTTATGTTATAATATTCATGTATTTACATTATATTACACATATATGTAATACCTTGTTTAAACTTTTGTGTTATATTAGGTGAATCTTTATGTTATAATAATATAACATTTATGTTGATATAAATGTATAAGTAATATTATATAAATGTATCATAATGTTGATATAAATGTATAAGGAATATTATATTAAGGTATGAGTAATATCACGTAAAGGCATGTTGATACAAATTGCGTTGAATTTTTTTTTTTTTAAATTACACTATTACATAAAGGTTATGATATTTGTATATAAAAAGTTATACTAATATAACATAAAAGTAATATTAATATAACACAAAATCTATACATGAGTTGTAAAAAAATCAAAATAGAATCCCAGCGGATAAGAGTCGTGCCTAGTTGCGTGGTGCATAAAATTGTAACTCATTAAAATAAATTAAAATTAAAAAAATGGTTTCAGCTCTTTCATAATTAACTCATTCAACCATGCACCAACTAATCCAACTCAACCCGACGCGTGAATTGTTTCCATACATCCTCACGCGCTCCCGCACATTAATTTATATGCGACCACACCAACCTGAATCAATATGCATCCATTAGTGAAATATATTTGTTTATATTCAAAACCTATCCTTTGTTTTAAAAAAAATATATTATTTCGTTTTACTAAAAATATATGTTTACCTATTATTTATTACCGTAAAGATATTATTTATTTTATCAAAAGATATTATTTATTTACATGAAAAGTATTATTTGTTTAACCAAAATGTATTACTTGTTTTATCGAAAAATATGACTTGGTTTATCTAAAGGTATTACTTTGTTTTATTGAAAGATATTACTTGCTATATGTAATTACTTGTTTATCTAAAAAGTATTACTTGTTTTGTCGAAATGTATTAACTGTGTTTATCTGAATGTAATTTTTTTTTTATTGAAATGTAATGTATTACTCATATAACTAAAAAGTATTACTCATGTAACTAAAATGTATCATTGTACTATAAAGTATAAGTCAGAATTTTAGAAGTAAAATTCACGATTTTCATCATCTTCTTCCCCCAATATGAGTTTGACAATTCCAATTTTCTGCAAATTATTTCATACTGTTGATATAATTGATTTTTCAATGTTTAAGATCGTTGAAATAAAATAATCTTCAACATCTGTTTTGAAATTTGAAATCAAATACATATGAAGAAGAAAAGAAAAAAGAAGTATAAACACAACCGAATGAATCGAGAGACATGGGGTCGCAATATAATGTACGAAATCATTAAGATACTTTGAAAAATAACGCAGCTAGGACACAAAAAAAATTATACACACAAATCCGGATCAGGATGGAGAGAGTCGAGGACATAAATCTAGGATCTGTACCTCGACTACTACAACCTTGCTCCAAAAGTTAATGTTGCAGTACAAATTATTTACTTAATACAAAAATGAATGACACACACACACATATATATATATATATATATATATATATATATATATATATATATAATTCTTTAATATCGGTTCTTCGCTAAGGCTAATTCAATTTGGTTCGATCTCAATTCAATTTGATTCTCAGTTTGGGTAGTTGAAAGATCTCCAAAATCGTACCACACAAAATTTCAATTTAATTTGATTTAGTGAAAATAAAAAAATCAAAGAATATTTTCATTTCAAAACTTTTTTGATTCAATTACATTAATTTTCAAAATCCATAAACAACCTACTTTAAAGTTCAATTACTTGATCATCATCCTTTGGCAACTACAGTATTTTTCTTATTGATTATTACATATCTTTAGGGATTGCTATTCTTGACGTGATTTACTGGCTTAGTATACATATTACATATTTGGTATTAACAAATTTCGTATATCACACACCCACATACCTAATTATTATTAAATATTTCATCCAATCATAATTAAATGTCGTTTTAAGTATCAAATTTTATTCCAATTAAATATCATTTTATACTTTTATGTAACTTTATTTCTAAATTTTCCCTAGAATTATTCATTAGCAAAAGGTTAGGAATTGATAGAATCATTTTCATGAAATTAATTTTGATTTTATTTTAATTTTAAATACTAAATTCCTTGATTAGCTAAAAATATATTTGCTCAATTTTTAAGCTATATGGCTTCCTCCTTCTCTTTCTCATGTCCTTTTCTCTTCTCATTTCCATTTTAATAAATTTCGACTTTTTGGGAAAAAAAATTCCTTAATCTCTAACAAAATCTATAGAATGACACATTATTAGGATCGGAAAAGGTATATAAAAAAGTTGGAGCATGAATACAATCAATCATATGAATTGTTTAGAAGAATATATAACAGGTTAGAATAATTTATGGTTGGAACATTTAAATATTTTAACGGCTCTTGGTTGATATTTAAAAGTAATAGGTTTTATTTAAAATAGGGTAAAAAAGAAGGAAAAAAAAACATTCATCATATATCGACGATTGCAATGTATTAACTCATAACACTTTCAGTTTGTTAATTGAAATACACAAAATAGAAACTGTCTTATGAAAATGAATATAAATTATGGATACTGAAACTCAAATCTCACAAATTTATCCATGAGAGATAAGATTTGCTGGGTACTTCAATTTATAAGTTTAAATTTTGAGTAAATCATATTATTGCCAGACTACACTTGTAGAGCAAAAGGTGAGCAACCTAAAAAATTGAGTCATACTTGAAAGTTCAAACAAAATAAAACAACATTCCCAGACTAAGTTAAACCCTTAGTATGATCAAGAAACACCGAAATTTGAATAATAAAAACTAAATCAGAAGGCAAACTCAGCACACGAATGAAATACCCACCATTGTTCATCTTCTTGGTCTGTACCCCAAACTCTCTACTTCCCCCACAATGAAGCTTCATTTTCGATTCCCCATTGGCGAAATTCTGCAATCAACATGATGAAGCTCACAACTAACAGAGAATTAACACCTGCAACTTTAAGCTGTAAAATCTGAAATAGATATATTTACACAAACAGGAAGAGAAGTATTCTTGGGACATACTTTGCTGATTTCTTAACAGCTGATATAAGTTTTTCACAACATATTTTAACTCCACAGAGAGATTTACCAAGATCAACATCAAGAAATAGAACGAGACCTTTTGAGGCCCACAACAGAATGCGATTGAGAAACAGATAGATATGGAGGAACATTAATATTCAAAAGGCCACTATATCCAGCTATGCCTGTCATGAGGAGCTGCTGAGCTGTTACCCCCCGTTTCTGAACAACGCTGAGTGTTTTGATTCTATGAATTGGAAGGCCATAGGAAAGAGAAAGGATTCCATCGCCCCTGACTCGTGTTATTATCCCTTCTACTGCTACTACTGCTGCTTGCGTTCGTGGTTCTTTGATTCGAGTTGGGACGAGCATTTCCAGAACCTTGTGAAGGCAGCTCAACACGACAAACAGGACATGAATTATGTTCAACGAGCCAAGGAACAATACAATCCGAATGGTATATATGATCGCATGGCATCTGCCTAGCTTTTGAGCCCAATTCAAACTTATCTTGACACACGGGACAGTGCGTATCTGTGTTAAGATGCCTTTGGGAAATTTTGATGGTGGGCATAGCATCAATAGCAGAACGAGGCGCTGGAGGTGGACCCCGCCTATCGTTCATACTTAGCTGCTCAATCAATTCATGCAATCCATGTCCCATAAAGAAATCACTAAAATCAGCTCCTCCTCTCTGCCCCATATGTCCACCATTGAAGAAGAAATCGAATGGATCCTGACCAGGCACTCCAACCTGAGATTGGCCGCGGAATATCAAGAGCGGTCCAGGAGGCCTCGAACCCATACCCACATTTCGTTCTGGGAGCATGCCTGATCGTGTTCTAACGTCAAAATTGGGGTCTCTTCCCATCATTCTATGCCTCATAAAGGTAGCAAATGCATCCATGATACCAAATCTTGGATCATGGACAGGGTCCATAAGTCCAAGGCCAGAAGAATCACCTGAAGAAGGAACACCCATAACTTCAGGCAGCTCCTGTATAAAGCCTCCATCACAGTAAGGGCAAACCAAATTACGGCTCTGAGGCCGCACTGGCTGGTTGCATTGGTAGCACCAGTGAGTGTTTCCACCACTTGACATGCTTTCTTTGATGCAAATATCTTATCTATACCACAATCTCAAACACCTGCACTCCCTGCATATCCACATATGCATATGGTTTAAACAAATCAACAAGAAACATGAGTTCACATATCACTACTAGAATTCAAATAAAAGGAACTAGCTCAAGTGGGAAGTAGGTAGCTCTAGTAAGTCAACAAATTGACACAATAGACTGATTCTAGATCTCAAGAAAAATAAAAGCCTGAACTATGTTTACTTAGGATTCATTTTGACTGATTCGACAAATTATAAATGATCTCAGCTCAAAACGATTTTTTCAACGCTACACCAAATACAAAACACCCAGTTAAGTATCCATTATCCAAACACACACACACCCTTATATATGTGTTAACAGAGGGTAGAAATCAACAAGACTGCTAAAAAAAAAAAACATACTAAGCAAAAATTCATGTCAATAACAACAAAACAATGAATCTCACTAATTCAAACTAGTCGAGCATCAGCAAACCTCGTTTACTCAAAAATGATTTTTTTTCTTTATTTTGAAATCCAATTAATTCCTCCATAAATCAATAAACGGCAAAAAATCTCCCTCAGAAATTCAGAATTCAAAAAAACTGATCACCAAGCAGATAAACACATATTAATTGGAATATAATTAGAACCGACCAATCAACAAAAAATAAAAAAAAAATCGAATAAAATTAGGAAGCGACACGATTTAAGCAGGTGTTACCAGAGAGTATGATTGGGATGTGAGAGAAGACTCCTGAGAACAGCGATTGAGGAGGAGATGATTTAGGAAGTGGTGGATTGGAAATTTGCGGTTCTAGAAATTACGGAGACTTCGGTCTTTCCTAATGTGCGCGAGCAGTTCAGTTATTTTAAGGAGTTTTCACTGCGATTAACAGATATAATTTGGATGTAAGGGCATAAATGGTATTTCGTACCAAAATATCTGAAGTACTGTTCCAATTCGGAATTTAAATTCCCTGGATATAATCAGGCAAATTGAAAACAGTTCTCCAGATAAATAATAATAATAATAATAATAATTAAAATTAAACAAAAAAAAATTTGAAGTGAAAAAAAAAAAAAATGAAGGTGCGACAATCGACACAATATCATTTTCTACGCACACCCTATTTACAGCGTCTATTTTAATTATAAAAAAAATACAAAATTTACAAAATTTTTAATTATACCATTTGTGAATTGGAAAAATAAGATTAACACTTATGCTCGGATCCATACCTTGTATAATGTTTTTTTTTTTAATTAATGTGCTAACTTTTATGTTATACTAGTATAGGGTCGGTGTAATATACAAGAACTTGAAAAAAAAAATTAACTTAATAAAATTAGAAATTTCAAATATTGCAATACATACCTAATTTATTATTAAACTAGTATATGTCCCGTGCGATGCACGGGCATATAAATTTTATTTTTTTATATATTTTGATATGAAAAAGGTTAAACATGAAAAATAATAAATTTCTTTGTGGAATTTTGTTTTGATTTATTACATGTGTGACACACAATTATAAAATTTAAATATTTCGAGTTTGATGTGAAAATGTTAATTTATGAAAAAATTATCAAGTTCTTGATATTTGGTATCTTTATGATGCATGAACAAATAAATTTCAAGTGTTAGTAATTTTTTAATATAAAAATATTGATCATGAAAAACAATATAATTCTTCAAAATTATTTCAATTTAATATACTACCCATATAATTTACAAATTTAAATATTTCTTATTTTCATCATATGTTGTCTAACTACTTTACTAATTGTTTTTGTCACAATTGGCTTGAAAAAAATTTATACAAATATATGTTCAATAACTTATTCATAATGAGTATAAAATTGTGATATTATTGTATATTATAATCAAGTTTTGATAATATTTTAACATCATTTAGTACCCGTGTGATGTAGCGGATAAATTTTAAATGTTAGTATTTCTTTGATAAAAAAGTGATGATCATGAAAAACAATATAGTTCTTTAAAGTTTTTTTAATTTAATCTACTACACATATAATTTATCAATTTGAAATATTTCTTAATTTCATCATATGTTGTTTGACTACTTTACTAATTGTTTTTTTCACAATTGACCTGAAAAAAACTTGTGCAAATATATGTTCAATAACTTATTCATAATGAGTGTAAAATATTGATTTTATTGTATATTACTCCAAAATAAAATTTCTAAATTTAACATATCATTAAAAAGATTTATGTAATTTTTTTTTTCCAAATATGATCAGGTTTTTTTTTCCTAAATTTTTGTGTATATACAAAATGATTTTTATACTATGGATATACATAAATTATGCAATATTCAATATTTATAACATAAATTATAAAATAATAAATATTTAGATTTCTATTTTAGAAAGTGGAAATGAGATTAGTTGGTTTTTATATAGATGACAATGAAATTTCATAATTAAAAATTCAAAATATTTAGAAGATATATGAATTTTTTTGTTTGTTGACATATTATCACTCTTATAAAATAGCAACAACTTTCTATTCTTCGAGATTAATAGTGAAGAATTATTATATAATTTGACATTTCGAAATATAAAGTATTTTTTATTAATTTTTTAAATGTACAAGTATAAATGATATATTTTTATATCATTTTTTTGTAAATGGTATTTTTTATACTTAATTTGTGGATTTTAATAGAAAGTGTATAAATTCATAAGTTTCATACTTCTGTTTGTACTAAATTGTACGCAAAAGTATAACATACACCTTTATGGTTTTTAATAAGAGTTAATATAGCATAAATAAGATAAGTATTTCAAAGCCTATTATCATTTTTATTATTTTTTTATTTATTAGATTATATGATAAATATCTACTTAATATAATTAAATAATGTAAAACACTATGTTATATTATATTCGTATTGTTACATAGAAAATATATTAAACTGGATTATTGTATACGATATACTTGTCATATAAAAATATGTGATTTTTATTATAGTTTTTCAATACATATTTTGAATGTAGTAAATAAAAATAGTTAATTTATAACGTGTTATTTATGCCGATTAACTTCATTAATAACTCACGTCTTTGTTTTCAACCCCCAGTCACTACGATCACCGATCAGTAAAATATTATATATTTCTTGAGTTTATATATATATATATATATATGTGTGTGTGTGTGTGTGTGATGGGGGGCAATATTAAAGATAATTTCTTTTAATCTTTGATGATTTAGAATTCTTGAAATCGAATCATTGTATTATTTTAATTTATTCAATAAACATATTTTAAATCTTGATTATAGCAATAATTAAACATTTATAAATGAGATCATATTAACATTCATATACCATCATAAATTATAAATTCCAAGATTTTGTCAATATCATAAATGATATTATAACCATATATATATATAGGTAATTGTTATTTTATATATATAGATATAACATAATATCATTAAATAATTATTTAATTTTTGAAATATACGTTGCATTTGTAGAGAATCATAAATAATTTTTTTATTTGAAAAGAATATATATTATTTTACCTATTATATTATTCAACTCACCACCATTTATTTTAGTTTGCTTTTTATTGTTAATGTTTATAACAACACTCAAATTTTATTTTCAATTAAATGATGAAAAATGAAAGACAAATTTCACAAATAAATTTCATAGTTTATTTTAAAACACTTATTAAAAAAATTATTCAATTTCATTAATTAATAAGTTTAAAAAAAATTTAAACAATCTTTTTCAATCAACCCACCTTTATTTGAGTTTTTTTTCTTTTTATTTATTTATTTATATATTTTCTCTAATTTTTTTAACAAATATCAACTATGTAAATGATGTATATAATTTAAATCTAAGCATATGTCATTTAAATAAATTTAGTTAATTTATATATTATTTAATAATATTTCTTATCAACATAAAATTTGAAGTCATTAATTAGCAATATTTAATGTTAGAATATTGTAAGCTTGCCAAGTGTCCCTATTAGTCTTACTTTTATATATATAAAAATTACTATAACATTTATGTTATATTAATATAACAATTATGTAAAAATATCATAACCTTTATGTATTACTTTAATTTCAAAAACAAAAACAAAAAAAAATCTTTCACAATTTGTACATATATACATTTATGTGATATTACTCATACTTTTATGTGATATTACTTAGGGTTAAAAACAAAAACTCATCTCAAGTATACCCGATTTTGCACTTTGCAATATCATGTATAAATGTTTGCAGTTTACTATATCATGTACACAAATTTTGTAAAATACAATAAATCAAGCTGCCACATCATCAAATCTCACCAGAGACTTTTCAAGTGCATATTCAATTTAGCATTTTATTATATGAACTTTAAAAGTTTTCATTCACTATATAAAGTACAAGGTCAACTACCACATCATAAAATACTATCAAAAACAACTCACGTGCATCGATCTAATTTTTAGAGGGATAAATCTTTTTTCTTCTTCTCAAATTAGGGCTTAGAATTGAATAATAATAATAATAATAATAATAATAATAAATAAATAAATAAATAAATTACGTAATGAAGATATTGTAAATGGCATCTTCAAAACAAATTTACTCTAAAAATCATGTGAGTGGTTTTCGATGAAATTTTACAACATTGCAGTTGAAAATATTGTAGCCTACAAAATCTGTGAACTTTATATAGTGAAATGTAAACTTTTAAAGTTCATATAATAAAGTGTAGACTTTAGATGCACTTGAACAATCTCCAATGAGAATTGATGATGTGGTAGTTCGATTTATTGTATTTTGTAAAATTCGTGTGCATGATATAGTAAACTGCAAACAATTATAAATGATATTGCAAAGTGCAAAATGGGGTATAGGGTTTTTGTTTTTTACCCTATTACTTATACCATTATATCAACATATTCATATTGTTGTATAATATTATTTATACATTTATATCAACATAAAAGTCATATTATTATAACATAAAGGTCCATTCAATATATAACATAAATGTTTAAAAAAATGTATTATATGTCTGTGTAATAACATAAAGGTCACAGTAACATAACTAAAATGTATGACTAACATAACTAAAACAATATAAAGATACAATTAACATAGCGCATATGTCTCGCTAACATAACTAAAATGTATGACTAATTTAACTAAAAAGTATAACATATTTGTCAGACACAAACACCTTGGCGAGTTGGGCGCGGACACCTAGACGCATGAGGCATGTTAAAGGTGATCCCGCATTGGGTCGACCCAACTTGCATGGATCCTAATTCCATGGATCAGTTTCATGTAAAAATTTGTGAAAACATACTTACTCTCTTTATTTTCCCTTTTGTCCTCTCGTCCTCTCTTTCTTTTCTCTCTTTTATCTTTCTTCTTTTTATGTTCATTCTAAACTAGTTTTTTGTGATGGAATAAACACAATGAAGTATAAAAATATATTTGAATTGAATAATGTAAAAGATTCATGGGAAAAAATCGTTCGACCTGTTGAAATAGAACTCAATATTGTTTGTTCGACTAGTATAGCTAGACCACAACACTATCTATTTGACTTGTTCAAATAGAACGCACAATATAGTGTTCAACATGTCTAAATAGACGCAGAGTATAGTGTTCGGTCAATTAAGGTTGAATGTCATTTTGTATTGAAATTTTCATGTTGTTCATTTCAAACATATTTTCATGTGTCATTACTTTTTTTTTTCACAAAATAAGTTTAGAATCACGATGTGTATTGATATTGTAAGTATATTAGAGTTTATGAAAAATAAATGAAACATGAACAAGAAGAAAAAAAGGATATATATATATATATTTAATTCTTAAAGGATAAAATTGGAAATTTTTATTTTTTATATTAAAATATTTAAAAAATGGCCGTGTTTAGAATAATGTGGTTGTGGGTAGTCCCACCGTAATATTTATCCTTAGCTTATCCATGTACTTATAGTCTTGTTCTAATTGTTAAAAGAAAAAACACATTAACTTGCCCATCCAAAATTAACAATGTTTATAATTTGTAAAATAAAATCTGAAATTGCTGATATTAAATTTACAATATGTTTTTAATTTGTCACCTTCTTAAAAGGGAAAAAAGTTTATCATCTAAGTTTTAACAATAATTAAACAATATTAGGATTTTGATGTAATAGATTTTATACCACAAAATATAAAAAACTTACTTTTTTATTAGGGTAAAAATATAAAACCTCATCTCAAGTATACCTCATTTTGCATTTTACAATATCATTTATAAATGTTTGCAATTTACTATATCGTGTACTCGGATTTTTCAAAATACAATAAATCTGACTGTCACATCATCAAATCTCACCGGAGATTATTCAAGTGCATCTAAATTTTGCACCCAAGCCAAACTATGACCACTTGCACTTAGGTATACGAACTTTCAAAGTTTTCTGTATAACCGCTGAACTTTGTGGGTTTACCACACGACCGTCAAAACGTCGCCACCGGTGGAATATGCTCGGAATATTCCTTCCCGTGCCAACCACGTGATTTCTGTTGAGGGCATTTCGATCTTTTTAAGTGTTGGCTTAGTTTAATGACCCACTGAAGGGCAAAATAGGGAATTCCATAATATATTTAAATTAAATTAAAATTATAAAGTAAATGAAAAAAAATTGAAATCAAATAACACCTAACTAACCCAACAACCTCTCTAATGTTCACCCCCAAATTGAAGACATAAAGCTTCAAAATATCCCAAATTCGAAGTTTTATCGCCGAATAAAACAATTGAACGTGGAAGATGTATGTTTTTGTGGAAATATCACAGTAAAGAAGACCTCGTGGACCGATTTGAACCCAGAGAGGAGGTATGCAGCGTGTCAAAATTCACAGGTAAGCTCAAGTTCGGAAACTTCAACCCTAAATTGATGGTGAACCTTAGTGTTTTTAAATTTATTTTGGTATATATTCTTTTTTTTGTTTCAACATTGCATAACTGTGTTTGTCCTCATTTAGTTTGATAAGAAATGATGGAGAATGTCGTTCATTTGGAGATTTATGGGTGAATCTGACCTAATATTTAGTGTTGGGAGATTTCTATGTAGGTTTTAATGAGATAATGTAATCTTAGAAAGTTAGAGTACCCATTCTCCATATTTTATAAGTGGGAATATAGACCTATAAGCATATCTTCATGAAATTAATAATAGGTCTTTGTAAAAATAAAGATAAATGCTTGGAATAGAATTCCTAAGAACACTCATGTTCAAAAGAGAATCAAACAATTAGAAGATCAGGAAGTCACGAAGAAGGCTGAACAATTGTCTAACAAAGGAAGCTACTTGAGTCAGGATGCTGACAATCGGATGTCAAGACTAGAAAGCTGCTCTCAAACAGAAAGTTGATTTACATCAGGAAGTTGTTATCGAAGACACACAAACACTGAAGAACAAAGCAGTAAGCTGACAACTTTCGCTCAGCTCATTTATCATCTTACAAGGAATGTGTCTTAAATGCAGTACGAGGAAGGTTACTACAAAGACACGTTAGACAGAAGTTCGAGCCAAGCCAATGAGAAAATGCCACCTGGAATTGTGGCTCTGCAAAAGGTCTGCAACCAGAAAGTGGCGCCATTAATGCAGATAAGAATAGGACGTGCCCTATATTCTCAAGTTGTCAATCGCATTAATTCCAAAGATATGGAAGATCAAATTTAAACTGAAACAGGAATAATGCCTCTCTTCAACGGGCATATTCCAAAGATCTATAAATAGAAGAATGGAGTGACCATAAAGACTACTGAAGCTTTGAAACATACACTGCAAAATCTCACAAGTCGTTCATACTCTCAAGATCCTATTAAGCTCAGTCACTCAACCTTCCAGGAGCAGTCTACTATAGGATTGAAGTCTTTAAAGATCAAGACTGCTTCGTACCAGTTGAAGAAAACTTGTATCTCTTTAACCACTATGTTGTGTGCGCTAGGTTGTTTATAGTGTAACTTTGTTGAGAGGATTATATCCTTGCTAAGTATGTAGTCTAGTAGTAGGCTACTTGCTCTTTGTGGGATTGTACCTTTTGTGGGTTGAGGCCTTAGACTAGAGTCTGAGATTCTAGTAGGCGTAGTTTGTTAGGAAGAAGTTTGTAAAGTGAGGCTTGTAAATCGAACTGACCTAACAAAATTCCTCCTTGTGAAGGAGTAGAGTGGACGTAGAAGGCTTACACCACCTTCGAACCAATATAAACCTTGTGTGCTTATATGCTTTCATTTGATTACTGCATTGCACTTACTTGCCATATCTATCTTGCAGTATACATCACAAGCATCGTGCATAAAAGACTTTAACAAAAATTATACTTGTAAAAGAAAACTGGTTTCCAAAAACAACTCTATCAAGTTTATTCTGTTGCGTACTGTGTAAACAGGGCATGAACATGATCAAGCATACTGTCAGGTTACTGATCTGTGTCAGGTTGTTGCATTCATTACTGGATCAGGAACCTGCCTTACAGAAAAGTTTTAGAGTTTGCAAAAATCGATAGAGGTTCATTCACCCCCCTCTGAACCTCTGACCACTTGGGACCAACAAGTGGTATCAGAGCAAGTTGGGTTAAAAGCCAACCTGTCTGGTTACCTACCTAGATCCACCCATTTTTGCATTAAGGAAAACCGTTTTCACTTAGCAAGAACAAAACTCATCTCTCAGTATAAGCATGGATTTTTCACATCACAAGCTACCTACCATAGATGACTATGAAGACTAGAGGATATGCATGCAAACTCATCTATCAGCCATGCACGACAAAATATGGTTTGTTATCATAGAAGGACCACCAGTGATCTACAAAGCCAACAATGCATATGTCGAGCAACTTTGCAAATATAGGCGTGCTGAAACAGCAGCTGAGGCAGCAGGCAGTGAAATAGAAGATGCAACTAGTGTTGATAATGATGTAAACATACCACCAGGTGTCAGACCATAGGAAGCTGCAACAAGACGAAGAAGTGCATCACCACCACAGGAGTACGTTGTCAAGGAAAGACACTAATATACTCCTGAAGACAGGAAGAGAGCAAATCTCGACAACATAGCAAAAAATACCTTATTTCTCACACTAGATAAAGAAACGTTCAGTAAGGTTAAGAACTGCTCCACAACCAAAGAAATATGGGTAATGCTAGGGATGATATATAAAGGCAATGAACTTGTCAGAGACAACAGGATCTCCAAAGCCATCCAACTGTTTGAGCAATTCAACATGAAGCCAGGGGAAACTCTTAAACAACTCGATTAGAGATTCATAGCCATTGTGAGTGAGCTTGAATCTTTGGAGAGAACATACACCCAGAAGGAGAAGAACATGAAGGTATTACGAGCCTTACCTTACGAGTGGCACAATAAAAAAACCGCGATAAGAGTGTCATTAAACCTCAATACGATGAGTACCTTTGATCTCTTCTCAGATCTAAAATCCTTCGAGTATGACATTGAAAAAAGGAAAAAATGAGATGGAAGGAACGAATGCAAAGATTGAGCACTTGTTGCAAATAATCAGGTTGCTGTTAGCACAAGCAGCAGCAAGCTGAAATATAAAAATGAGAAAGTGCTTACTGAGGATGCAGAAGAAGAGATGACGCTTCTACTAAAGAAGTTCAAAAGATTCATAAAAAGCAATCATAAAGAGAACAACATTAGAAGAAAACCGCAAGTATCAGAAAGAAGTCCTCATATCAAATCCCATCAGTAAACTGATACAGGATCCTCAGACATGTGTTACAATTGCAGAAGACCTGACCACTTCATCAGAAACTGTCCTCACCCACAAGTACAGAAATACAACGAGGAAGAGAGGAAGCAGGAAAACGATAAGAGGAGAAATGAAAAACAAAAGTTTAGGGCACTTCTCACTAAAAATTAAGCCCTCAAAGTAGCAAGAACCTCCAATGCTGTAGACAAGAATGATCTCTCATCAGAAAGCACCTACAGCTCCTCATCTTATGAAGAAGCACTAATTTGCCTCATGGCGAAGGAAAATGAAGAAGAAGAGATAAATTCAGCTCATGAAGAACTTAAAGAGGAAAATCGTCAACTCAAGAGTGAGCAGACTGTACTGAAAGAACAGGTTGCTGACCTGAAGTATTTTAGAACACAATGCAACAATCTCAGAGTTGAAGTCTCTAAGTTTAAACTGCTAGTCACTAAGCTAGAAACTAAGAAGGCTGATTTATAAGATACAATTAGTGTATATAGCAAATCAGCTAAGAAGACACAAGAATATATCCAAAGAACCTAAATCACCAATTCTGGAAATGGTTTAGGATACTGTGCTAGTATTTCTCAGAATGAAGCCAGCACATCCAAGGCTGGAAAGTTTGTTCAAGCTTGAGTTCCTTTTGCTCGAGAGATTACTCTGATGAATGAGAGCTTAAACAAAACAAGTATTCTGGATAAGGGGAAGAAACCTCTCACTATAAGAAATATGCACAACAACAACATAGGATTTACAATGGTTTTAACATTTTGTGTTGTGGTATATGATAATTACAACACTTTCACAAATTACCGTTGTCGTTGTGCGAAAAAATGTGCTCAACGACAACAGTTTTTAAGTACCGTTGTCTTTGTGTGGATTTTTTCGTACAACGACAACGGTTGGGACAACGGTTTTTTGTACCATTTTCTTTGTGGGGATTTTTTCACACAACGACAATGGTTGGGACAATAGTTTTTAAGTACCATTGTCTTTGTGTGGATTTTAGGTTTATTACAACACTAAGCACAACAGTTTTTTTCTACCGTTGTAAAAATTCAGAATTTTAAAATTATTTAATTTAAGAAAAAAAATTATTATGAAAAAAAAAATTAAATTAACTAATTGAACCATAAATTATTTTACAACAATAAAAAAATACATATATTAATTTGAAAAATACAAAAAAATGTATTACATAATAATACAAAAATTATATATTATTATTTTAGAAAATAAAGATAAAATGAGTTTGGTTTTAATTTGAACCATAAATTATTTTACAACAATAAAAAGATATACATATATTAATTTATTTTATAATTGTCTTCAAATGAAATTAGATTAAATATTATTAAACATATTAATTAGCCATGAATCTTCCAATTATATATATATTAATTAATATATATATATTAATTAATATATATATATATATTAATTATAATTATATATGTTAATTAATATATCTATATATATATAAAATTAGTGAATAAAAGAAATACATGTATGGTATTAATACATAAAGCACTAGTGGTCTAGCGGTTTGAGTACCACCTTAGCACCCGAGTTTGAATCCCAAACAACGCACAATATTACATATATGATGTCATCGTTGACGTCAGCGTTTATGATGAAGTATCATGTTGACATGTCACCACTATGATGAGCTACAATGACGTGTCATGTTGATGTGTCACCACTATGATGATGTGTCATGATGACGTGTCAACGTTGTGGTTAGTATCTTCGACAATAGTTAATAACCGTTGTAAAATATCGTTGGAATACCATAGTTGGCGTACCGTTGTGGTTATAATCTACGACAACGGTTATTAACCGTTGTGGTAGATAGGGTCTACGACAACACCATCTTCCACAACGGTAAAAAAATGTCTACGACAATGGTTAATAACCGTTGTCGTTGTGCGAAATTCTTGTAGTGTTCTTTTAAGTTAGACAAAGAGCTTCACTTTCTGAGAACCAAGGTATTTATGTCAAGGTTCCAACAGGTCTACTCTCATGAAAGGGATAAGGGAATACCTTTCACAAACAGAAAGAGTAGAACCTGGAATCAGCAAGCTCTTAAACAGTACCCTGTCCAGAACACTTATAGAATGAGTGTAGCACCCCGGATCAAAATGAGCATAATTGAATAATTAAATATTTGAACCCCGACTTAATAATTATGTGCGTATGTTTTGACTGTTTAATTCAGTACATGCGTTACAGATACTTGGCTAACGTCGGTTTTAGTTTTAGATGGGTATATTTTTCGCGACATGGAACCTAGAATATGATTTTACCAAGAGATTCGTATCGGAAATACGAGAAAACAGAAACAAACTAGCGGTTAATCGGAGACCCGTAGTTCAACTAGCGAAGGAAAGGGTAAAATTTTGATAAAAGGTAAAAATAAAAATAATATTTTAATGAAAGGTAAATTGAGATATTTTTGGTAAATAGTAACTTTTCAACGGTAAAAAGGTAAATTCCAAAATCTATAAATAGGGGCTCATAATTTTCAAAACTTATACGTTTTCAAAGCCGACGACCCGAGCGACGCTCGCGACGCGAACACGTAAGTTCTCTTTCTTTTCTTTTCCTTTACGTTTTTAATTTCCGCCGCCACCGGAGCACCGCCGCCGCCGCCGCCGCCGCCGCCGTCGCCGCCGGCCAGCAGTGGTGCTGGTGGTGGTGTGCCGGGTGTCGGGTGCGCGCCGGGTTGTGCGTCGGGTCGGGCGTCGGGTGCGCGTCGGGTCGGGTGTCGGGTGTGCGCCGGGTTGTGCGTCGGGTCGGGCGTCGGGTGCGCGCCGGGATGTGCGTCGGGTCGGTCGTCGGGTGCGCGCCGGGTGTGCGTCGGGTGCCGGGTGTGCGCCGGGTGCCGGGTGCGCGCGGGTGCGAGCGCCGGGGGTCCAGCGTGCGCGGGCGACGGGGACCGAGTGGCTAAGGAAACTCGGCAGCTGTCGGGTGATGCACGAGCCGTCGGGTTCGCTTTCGCCCGACGCCGGGTACGCGCGAGCCCCGGAGCACGTAATGCCGTACTTTCGATCCGTCGTGTCTTTAACGAGCGTTCTTCCGCCGGAACCTTTTACAGCTTTAATTATACTGTACTTAAGATCTAAGAAAAACACCATAATTGTGTAGGCTACTTGTTGGACTAGTCTTGGAAGTTTCGGGTTGTTGGACGTACTGTTATATCTACTCACGCGGTAACCACTATACGAGGTGGGGGTAATTTCTAACTCTGGATCTGTTTACAGCTTTCCCTATTTGTGAAATACGATTGGGAATCTAAGTGCTGTGTTTATACTTGCTGTGCCATATTATATCTGTGAAAGGGCTGAGGTCCTCCGATCATGCATTCTGTTCGTCCCCTGCTATTTTCTACTACTCAGTGGAGGTGTCGTGAGCCTCTTTAAATGCACTAACGGTGAGATACCGTTATATAGGGTAAGACGGGGGAATCCCGCACCTATACGTCCCTTGCAATTTCTAATATCTGCTTTGCATATATCTGTGCTGTGACAACGTGACTGTAAGTTAGCTTTTCGGTATTTAAATTCTGTCAGGAGTCTTATGAGGTGGATGTTATCCCCACTGAGTGTATTCAACGCACTCACCCCTTAATCTGTACTCACACTACATGAGATGAAGAAGCTGGTGAACCCTAGACGGAGGGAGATAGTGCTAGCTGTTGGTTTTTCTGATAAATGGTCTAGTTAAAACATTTCCGAACACGTTTTCAAACAGTTTATGATCTGTATATATCTTTGGGTTCTTGTGAGGATGGGAGATCCTGATGTTTAGCTTCCGCTATATATGATGTATATTATCGGTGAGAGACCGAATGTTATCGGCCGAGGCCGAAGGTTGTTGTGAGATGGTTTATTATCGTCCCTTATCTCTTTCTTCTGCTGTCCCTTGCTTAACTCTTTCTGTATGTGTTATGCGTCCCTTGCTTTTCTATCTTCACGCCCGGGTAAAACTCTGATAATTTTAACGAAAGATTTTGGGGCGTGACAGGTGGTATCAGAGCGGTTCTAATGATGAGAACTTGCTCGAACTGGTTTTAAAATGAGAAAAACGTGATTTGGAAAGTGTGATTTGGAAATGAGGAAAAGGTTTTAGAGCGAGTTTTAAAGTGGGAAAAATGTGATTTTGAAAGTGTGTTTGCAAAATGTGATCGGGTTTTCAGAAAAGTGTAAGATAGGCACTAGTCTCCCTCTATAGGTGACTCTCCCTGAACATAAGACTTACGGAATAAGAGCGTCTACTTGTTATGTGTCCTTTGGTTTGCAAGATATAAACTGTTAAGGTTTGATGAAGTGTTTATCTATTTGCATTTCTCATTTATACGATATAAACTGTATAAGTTTGACAGGGTGTTACTGATATTGTTCCGCGATAAAAAGATCTTTTGAAAACCTCTTGATGTCACTATACTCGACACACTGCACTGAGTCACCGCCACAAAGTCGCTGACTGCAGCAGCGTGAGCTAGTGTGCGAGTATGGCCGTTCGCAGGAGTTGATGTCGTGTGACAGACAGTTGAATCTACCATGGGCCCTTGTTTATAACAGGGTGTACCAATGAGTGGGTTTTCTCAGTTCGTGGTTACGATATGTAGCACCGCTGTCAATACTCGAGGTCTATGAAGACCATATGGGGAAGTTGATGACATGTTTCATGATGTATTCATGTGAATGGCGTATACAGGCTGGATATACGCTATCCTACATGATGAGATCATGGAGTGTTTATAAACGAATGACAGAGAATTTATTGAGATTATAAAAGATCTATGGAATAAAGTTGTCGGTGCTATGTTACCTGTTGTTTGGTTATCTTTTGTTATTGTCTGTTGTTATATACATTGTTGAGTTGCGAGGGGTAGATTATAAGAGTTAATTTTCGTATGACGTCTTTAGAACGATATGGATGCCGTGAGAGGAGACTTGTTGACCGCACTAAGAAGCTTGACCCGATATTTCGAAACCACACAAGCTGCATCTCCATCGTTGTTAGGAAACGATGCGAGCCCAATCCTTGTACAGTTCCGACGTTTCGATCCACCGACTTTCGATGGAACAGGGGAACCAATCAAAGCGGACGAGTGGCTAAAGTCGTTGGATTGACTCTTTGGACTTTTGGCATTCACCGAAGAGCAGAAGATCTCCTGTGCTGTGTTACAACTCACTGGAGAAGCCAGCCACTGGTGGAAGTTATACGAAAGGACTATGGCACCAGAACATAGGAGTGCAATGTCTTGAGGAGTCTTTAAAGAAGTGATTAGACAAGATTTTCTGCCTCAGTCATACCGTGACCAAAAGGAAGCAGAGTTTATACAGATTCATCAGGGAAATGCTTCCGTGGAAGAGTACGAGAAAAGATTTAACCGACTGAGTAGGTATGCGCCCCATCTGGTAGACACGAATGCCAAAAGGGTCAGATGCTTTGAAAAGGGTCTTCACTTGGAGATCAGCTCTGTCCTGGCTAGTCAGGGTGACATGCCTTATGTCGCAGTGGTTGAGAGAGCTAAAGAGATTGCTTCTCGTCACCACTTAGACATGGCTCCATCCAAGAAAGCGGAAATAGTGATAGGAAAGAGGAAATTGACCGGTCCAAGTCAAGACTTCGATCAGCACAAGGTCCCACGGGCTAATAATGCTCCGCTTCTTTCTACACCCAAGTTAGGGAACTCATGTTTCAGGTGCGGAAAACCTGGACATGTTGTGAGAGACTGCCTGAAATTTAAAAATCCATCAGCTTCGACATTGAGACCAAGGTCAGGGGGAATTCGGAGATGCTACAGATGCAGAGAGCTAGGACACATCTCAACTAACTGTCCGAGGTCTCGAAACTCACCGCTAGATACACAAAATTGCTACCGGTGTGGAGAACCGGGACATATTATGGCTAATTGTCAGAGGTTCAAAAGCTCAACAGCTGCAACACAAAGGCCAAGGTCAGAAGCAGGCCAGGCACGAACATTCGCCCGCCCTCCCTAGCTCAGAGACTACCAAGAGATAGAATAAGGATGATGGACTTTTAGTTTATATATGTAATAGTTAGATAGTAGCTCGTACCTTGGAGTAGCGCCCGTAAACCTTTTGTATAATGTACGAGCGGCCCATCTTTTGCTCATGCGTACAAGATACCAGTTTGACTTTTGCTAATCGATGGAATCTACGTTTTCTTCTCTCCTCGCATTTCGTGTTTAATTTCTTTATCTATAGTGCTGATATGACGATGGATCTGTTGAAGCATGTTGACGGTAGGATAGTCGCTGAAACTTTAGAAGTTAGTATCCCCTCGAGGAAGACGGTAAAGACAAAACACTTGTACCGTCGTCTTAAGATTGCCTTCGAGGATAGGACGCTTCAAGCAGATCTCCACGCTCTGGAGATGAAAGACTTCGATGTGATTTTGGGAATGAACTGGTTAGAGTCCAACCACGCGGTAATCAAGTGCCGTGAAAAGGAGATAATCTTCCAAGCACCGGGAGAGCCGGAGTTTACCTTCCACGGGACACGAGTTAAAGTCGACTCAAGGATTGTCTCGGCCATGAAAGCAACCCAGATGCTGAGTAAATGAGAATGTGAAGCATGGTTGGTTAATATAGTAACCTCCAAGAAGAAGCCAATTGCTATTGAGGAGGTACCGGTGATAAAAGAATTCACAGATGTATTTCCGGAGGACTTACCAGGTCCTCCACCGGATCGACAAGTAACCTTTGAGATAGATCTCATCCCTGGATCAGTGCCAGTGCCAAAGGCTCCTTATCGGATGGCGCCGAAAGAATTGCAGGAATTGAAGGTTCAGCTTCAGGAGCTGTTAGATAAGGGCTTCATCGGACCGAGTGTGTCGCCCTGGGGAGCACCGGTACTGTTCGTGAAGAAGAAGGATGGTAGCCTCCGGATGTGTATTGACTACCGAGAGCTGAACAAGAAAACAATAAAGAACAAGTATCCACTGCCTCGGATTGAAGATCTCTTCGATCAATTAAGAGGTGCTAGTGTGTTCTCGAAAATTGACTTAAGATCGGGATATCACCAGATGAAAGTCAAAGATGCTGATATATCCAAGACAGCATACAGAACGAGATATGGCCACTACGAGTTTGTAGTAATGCCATTCGGGTTGAGTAATGCTCCGGCTGTCTTCATGGATTTAATGAATCGCATCTTCCATCCTTATTTTGACCTTTTTGTCATAGTGTTCATTGATGATATTCTCATCTATTCGTGCGACAGAGCGCACCATGAACAACATCTTAGAATCGCACTGGAAGTACTAAGGAAGGAAAAGCTTTATGCCAAATTTAAGAAGTGCGAATTCTGGATGGACAAAGTTGGCTTTCTGGGCCACATCGTTTCTGCGCAAGGGGTTGAGGTAGATCCTGAAAAAGTGACAACTGTCAGCAATTGGGAGACTCCAACAAATGTAAAGGAAGTTCGGAGTTTCATCGGCCTAGCTGGATAATACCGAAGATTCATAAAAGGGTTCTCGAGGATCGCCACTCTGATGACACGCTTGACGAGAAAAGATGTGAGGTTTCAGTGGAATGAGCGGTGCAAGCGTAGTTTCCAGGAACTAAAGAAAAGACTGACAGAAGCACCAGTCCTAGTAGTTCCAGATATGTCCAAGGAGTTCGTAATCTACAGCGACGCATCCAAAGAAGGTTTGGGGTGTGTACTGATGCAGGAAGGAAAAGTGGTGGCATATGCATCACGCCAGCTGAAGGTCCACGAACAGAATTATCCGACTCATGATCTAGAACTAGCAGCAGTGGTACACGCCCTAAAGATCTGGAGACATTATCTCTGTGGCGTGAAGTGTGCAATCTACACCGACCACAAAAGCCTGAAGTACTTCTTCGAACAGAAGGAGCTCAACATGAGACAAAGGAAATGGCTAGAGTTGGTAAAAGATTACGATATCATAATCCACTATCATCTCGGAAAGGTGAACGTGGTGGCTGAAGCCCTTAGCAGGAAAGGGAAAGGAGTAGTAACATCGATGATCACCAATCAACACCAACTAGTCGAGGAGATGTCAAAACTTAATTTGGAGATACTCTCGCCACCGATCAGTATTGAATCCAGAATGACAGCGTTATTTGTAACACCCACGCTGCGGGACCGAATTGTGGAGGCTCAGAAGAAGGATAAGTTTCTAAAGAAGATGAAAGCTCTGATGGATAAGGGAAGAACTGAAGACTTTTCTTTGGCTACGGATGGAGCTCTAATCTTCAGAGGAAGGCTGTGCGTGCCTAAGAACGAGGAAATAAAAGAGGAAATACTCAAAGAAGCGCATTGCACACCTATAGCTGCACACCCAGGAGGAACAAAGATGTACCGAGACTTGAGGGCGAATTTCTGGTGGAGCAAATAGTAGAAGTAGTAAAGAAGATTCGGGACCGGATACGAGTGGCCCAAGATCGACAGAAATCGTATGCAGATAAGAGACGAAGAGAGCTGAGGTTTGAAATTGGGGACAAAGTTTTCCTCAAAGTATCTCCCACTAAAGGAGTTCACCGTTTTGGAAAGAAGGAAAAACTAGAACCCAGGGTACGTGGGACCGTTTGAAATCCTGGATCAAATTGGGGAGGTCGCGTACCGACTAGCTCTACCACCGGACTTTGCTGGGGTGCACAATGTCTTCCATGTGTCTATGCTATGGAAATATATTTTTTGATCCAAATCATATAATCGATCGAGAAAGCACCGAACTGGAAAAGGATTTGACATATGAGAAAGTCCCGATAGCCATCTTGGACAGAAAGAAACGACAACTTAGGAACCGAGAGATGGCTATAGTGAAAGTCCAGTGGAGCCGTCACGGAAAGGAAGAGGCAACATGGGAGTTGGAGGATAAGATTTTGAGGAAATACCAATACCGATCCTAGGTATACGTTTGTTTATCTTTCTAAGAATGTGCTCAATTTCGAGGACGAAATTATTTTAAGGGGTAAGGGATGTAGCACCCCGGATCAAAATGAGCATAATTGAATAATTAAATATTTGAACCCCGACTTAATAATTATGTGCGTATGTTTTGACTGTTTAATTCAGTACATGCGTTACAGATACTTGGCTAACGTCGGTTTTAGTTTTAGATGGGTATATTTTTCGTGACATGGAACCTAGAATATGATTTTACCAAGAGATTCGTATCGGAAATACGAGAAAACAGAAACAAACTAGCGGTTAATCGGAGACCCGTAGTTCAACTAGCGAAGGAAAGGGTAAAATTTTGATAAAAGGTAAAAATAAAAATAATATTTTAATGAAAGGTAAATTGAGATATTTTTGGTAAATAGTAACTTTTCAACGGTAAAAAGGTAAATTCCAAAATCTATAAATAGGGGCTCATAATTTTCAAAACTTATACGTTTTCAAAGCCGACGACCCGAGCGACGCTCGCGATGCGAACACGTAAGTTCTCTTTCTTTTCTTTTCCTTTATGTTTTTAATTTCCGCCGCCGCCGGAGTGCCGCCGGAGCACCGCCGCCGCCGGCCAGCAGTGGTGCTGGTGGTGGTGTGCCGGGTGTCGGGTGCGCGCCGGGTTGTGCGTCGGGTCGGGCGTCGGGTGCGCGTCGGGTCGGGTGTCGGGTGTGCGCCGGGTTGTGCGTCGGGTCGGGCGTCGGGTGTGCGCCGGGATGTGCGTCGGGTCGGTCGTCGGGTGCGCGCCGGGTGTGCGTCGGGTGCCGGGTGTGCGCCGGGTGTGCGCCGGGTGCCGGGTGCGCGCGGGGGCGAGCGCCGGGGGTCCAGCGTGCGCAAGCGACGGGGACCGAGTGGCTGAGGAAACTCGGCAGCTGCCGGGTGATGCGCGAGCCGTCGGGTTCGCTTTCGCTCGACGCCGGGTACGCGCGAGCCCCGGAGCACGTAATGCCGTACTTTCGATCCGTCGTGTCTTTAACGAGCGTTCTTCCGCCGGAACCTTTTACAGCTTTAATTATACTGTACTTAAGATCTAAGAAAAACACCGTAATTGTGTAGGCTACTTGTTGGACTAGTCTTGGAAGTTTCGGGTTGTTGGACGTACTGTTATATCTACTCACGCGGTAACCACTATACGAGGTGGGGGTAATTTCTAACTCTGGATCTGTTTACAGCTTTCCCTATTTGTGAAATACGATTGGGAATCTAAGTGCTGTGTTTATACTTGCTGTGCCATATTATATCTGTGAAAGGGCCGAGGTCCTCCGATCATGCATTCTGTTCGTCCCCTGCTATTTTCTACTACTCAATGGAGGTGTCGTGAGCCTCTTTAAATGCACTAACGGTGAGATACCATTATATAGGGTAAGACGGGGGAATCCCGCACCTATACGTCCCTTGCAATTTCTAATATCTGCTTTGCATATATCTGTGCTGTGACAACGTGACTGTAAGTTAGTTTTTCGGTATTTAAATTCTGTCAGGAGTCTTATGAGGTGGATGTTATCCCCACTGAGTGTATTCAACGCACTCACCCCTTAATCTGTACTCACACTACAGGAGATGAGGAAGCTGGTGAACCCTAGACGGAGGGAGATAGTGCTAGCTGTTGGTTTTTCTGATAAATGGTCTAGTTAAAACATTTCCGAACACGTTTTCAAACAGTTTATGATCTGTATATATCTTTAGGTTCTTGTGAGGATGGGAGATCCTGATGTTTAGCTTCCGCTATATATGATGTATATTATCGGTGAGAGACCGAATGTTATCGGCCGAGGCCGAAGGTTGTTGTGAGATGGTTTATTATCGTCCCTTATCTCTTTCTTCTGATGTCCCTTGCTTAACTCTTTCTGTATGTGTTATGCGTCCCTTGCTTTTCTATCTTCACGCCCGGGTAAAACTCTGATAATTTTAACGAAAGATTTTGGGGCATGACAATGAGAACCAACATAGCCTCTGGTAAATTAATTACCATAAGGCAGGTGTGGGTCCCAAAAGACACTAACCCCCTAGGACCCGTACTTGTATGGGTACCTAAAACTGTCTGATCTACTTGCAGGTGCAGTTGCTAGGAAGCAGCAGTGATGAATAGTACATTGATAGTGGCTGCTCCAGACATATGATTGGCAACAAAGCCGGATTAAGAGACTTCCAACCATGTAAATGGCCCAAAGTTGTGTTTAGTGATAACTCCAAAGGACGCACAAATAGTACATGAAGCTTGATCAAATGCAATGCAAGTATCAGTGATGTTTCATATGTCAAAGGACTAAAATATAACCTCCTGAGTATCAGTCAATTTTGTGACGAAGGATATTTAGTGGAGTTTAATCTGAACGAGTGTCTGATTAGAGACAACAAAACAAATGAGGTTAACTTACTGGAACCAGGAGAGACAACATCTACCTTGGTAATTGGAAATCAACGATTCAACCAACATGCTTCATAGCAAAGAGCACCCCAGAGCTAAGTTGGTTATGGCATAAGAGGATGAGCCACCTAAACTTCAAGATAATTAACAAGCTAGCGAGGAAGAACTTAGTCAGAGGACTACCAGATGTTGCTTACAAGAAAGAAAGTGTTTGTGGATCCTGTCAGAAAGGGAAGCAAGTGAAAAGCTCATTCAAAGACAAAGTACAAAGATCCTCAACTAGGATACTGGATCTTCTGCATATGGACTTATTTGGACCAGTAGAGCCTGTTAGTATGAGTGGGAAGAAGTATTCCCTTGTAATAGTGGATGACTACTCAAGATTCACTTGGACCATCTTTCTAGCTAAGAAATCTAAAACCCAAGCCAGGCTTCCATAATTCATGAAGAAAGTACAGAATGAGAAAAACTTAAGCACTGTAAAAATAAGATCTGACAGAGGAACTGAATTAACAAACAAGTTTATTGAGAAATATTGTTCAGAGAATGGAATTTGTCATGAGTACTCTGTAGCAAGAACACCCCAACAAAATGGTATTGCGGAAAGAAGAAACATGACTCTAAAAGAAGCTGCTAGAACAATGATTGTAGAAACTGGAATACCTAAGAGATTTTGGGTAGAAGCAACCAGCACAATATGCTATACACTGAACAGATGCCTGATCAACAAAGAGCATGACAAGACTTTCTACGAAGTTTGGTATGGGAAAACACTTAATATCTCATATTTTCACATCTTTGGATGTAGGTGCTACATTCTTGTTGGGATATTTCAGTAGTTATCTTGATAAGACAAAACAGTATGTGTAATAAGATAATGAAATTTGCTAAAAGAAAGTTTCCACTGATTACATGATCATAAGCTTATCTCTTTTTGAATAAGATCATGTAAATGGTTTTCCAAATGTTAAGGAAAACCAACCTTAGAAGAATTAAGAAGACATTCTCTAAGGGTCAGCAAGCTGTAGGAAACAGCAAGCTGAGAGGAAGTATCTGCATAGGAAGTAGATAAAATGCTGCAAGGAGTAGACATCAAGCTGTAAGGAACAACATGCTGAAAAAGAAGAAGAAAGCTTCGAACATAAAGCTGTCGACGAATAAAACAGGAAGTTGTCAGCAGATTACAAAAGCCAACAAGCTGAAGAGAAGCAGCAAGCTGAAGACAATAAGAAGCAGCATCAGGAAGATCAACAGTAAGAAGAAGAGAAAAACTAGCTGACTTCAAGCAGCCGTTGCATGAACTTCAGCCTTGGACCCATACCGACTTGACAGGTCAGCAAGAACGACAGAGAGGTCCAGGAGCAAATTGTAGGCGCATTAAATGCACACGTCAAGATCAACTCAAAAACATTTAATGCGGCTACAGAAGAAGATCTTAAGAGATTGAAGTTCACATTCAAAATGGGGAAGTGTCTTCCTTCAACGGATACTTTCCTCCAACGGATATATTCTCAAGATCTATAAATAGAAGGTGTGGCTGATTGAAGAAAACAGCTGAACAAAGTCGAGAAGAAAATCAGACATATTCCAAAGCTTCTCAAGCTTATCCATATTTAGCCACTCAACCTTGTAGGAGCAGTCTATAATAGCATTGAAGCCACTAAAGATCAAGACTGTTCCGCACCAGTTGAAGAGCCCTTTTTTTCTTTAACCATTGTGATGTGTGCGCTAGGTTATTTATGGTGTAATTTAGTTGAGAGGATTAGATCCTTGTTAAGTGTCTAGTCTAGAAATAGATTACTTGCCCTTTGTGGGATTGTACCCTTTGTGGGTTGTGGCCTTCGACTAGAGTCTGGGATTCTAGTAGGCGTAGTTTGTTAGCAAGAAGTTTGTAAAGCGAGGCTTGTAATTCAAACTGACCTAACAAAGTTCCTTCTTGAGAAGGAGTAGAGTGGATGTAGAAGACTTACACCACCTTCGAACCACTATAAGAAAAATGTGTTTATATGCTTTGATTTACTTACTGCTTTACATTTTATCATATCATATATCTTGCAGTATACATCATAAGCATTGTGCATTAAATTATTGGCAAAAAGCATACATGTAAAAGAAAAGTAGTTTCCAAAAAGAAACTCTATCAAGTTTATTCCGCTGTACTACACTCTGATACCGGGTCAGTAACCTAATTGAGCTTAGAGCCAGGTTGCTGATTCGAGACGGGTTACTACCTTTAGGTCAGGAACTTGTTATACAGAATAGTGTAAAATCGATAGAAGTTCATTCACCCCCAATGAACCTTTGACCACTTCGGACTCACGGGACCAACAATTCTAAACAATGGAAAGGAACACCTTAAGACCTTTGATGAGAAATCTGATGAATGAGTATTCTTGGGATACTCCTCAGTAAGCAAGGCCTTCAGGATTTTCAATAATAGAAGCCTAATTGTTCAAGAATCAGTTCATGTAGTATTTGATGAACCACACTGTAATACTGTTTATCTGGAGAAATTAAGAGAAGATGTATCCAAAATGAAGATCGAAGAACAGACAATAAGATACATTGATGGAGTTCCAGTACCTGCTGAAGAAGTTACAACAAGCAGCTCACAGCTTCCTGTATCAGGAAATGCAGTAACACTGAATGATAATCAACAATCAAATAGAAATCAGCAGACAAACAATAATCAAATACAGGATGTTGCTGAACAACAAACTGATGTTCAGCAACCCACATTCATCTTTCAGCCTGACAGAACATGGCTCAGAAATCATCTAAGAGAACTTGTGATTGGAGACATCAATGAAGGAGTGAGATCAAGAAGATCAAGACCTCAAGAATCACTATTCACATGCTTCATTTCACAAGTAAAACCTAAGAATGTTGAGGAAGCATTGGAAGACAGTAACTGGATTCAGGCCATGCAAGAAGAGCTGAATGGTTTTGAGAGAAACCAAGTATGGAAGCTAGTTCCAAGGCCTAACCATCAAGGAGTCATTGGAACCAAGTGGGTGTTCAAAAACAAGCTAGACGAATCTGGCACTGTAGTCAGAAACAAGGTAAAATTGGTTGCAAAAGGATACTGCCAGTAAGAAAGAATAGATTTTGATGAGACCTTTGCTCCTGTTGCAAGACTTGAAGCGATAAGGATATTTCTGGCTTATGCTGCCCACAACAACTTCAAAGTAAATCAGATGGATGTGAAGAGTGAATTCTTGAATGGACTCCTATCAGAGGAAGTTTATGTGGAACAACTACCCGGTTTTGAAGAACAGAGAGAGGATAGAGTACTCAGATTGAAGAAAGCTATGTACGGACTGAAACAAGCACCCAGAGCTTGGTATGACACACTGTCCCTATATCTCTTGGAAAATGGATTTCAGAAAGGAACAGTAGATAAGAATCTTTTCAGGATACTGGATGGAGACAACATACTGCTTGTACAGATCTATGTTGATGATATCATTTTTGGATCAACAAACAAAGAACTCTGTTCTAAGTTCTCCTCACTCGTGAAAAGCAAATTTGAAATGAGCATGATGAGTGAACTAAGCTTCTTCCTTGGTCTACAAGTAAAATAGCTTCAGAGTGGCACTTTCATCAATCAAGCCAAGTACACCAAGGAATTGATAAAGAAGTTTGGTATGGAAAGTGGATCATCAGTAAGTACACCTATGGCCACATCTACCAGTATGGATAAAGATGAAGATGGAAAAGATGTGGAAATCACCAAATATAAAAGACTTATTGGATCTCTTCTATATCTCACAGCAAGCAGACCAGACATAGTATTTACAGTTGGAGTATGTGCAAGATTTCAAACAGCTTCTAAAGAATCACATCTTGCAGCAGCAAAAAGGATTATCAAATATCTAAAAGGCACTCAAGATGTTGGTTTATGGTATACTAAGGAAAGAGGATTCAATCTCAAAGGATACTCAGACTCTGATTTCGTAGGTTGCAAGATAGACAGAAAGAGTACAAATGGAACCTGTCAGTTTCTTGGACAAAGACTTGTCTCTTGGTTCTATAAGAAACAAACATCAATTGCAACTTCTACAGCTGAAGCTGAGTATATAGCTGCAGGAAGTTGTTGTGCACAAATCTTATGGATGCAACAACAACTGAAAGACTATGACATAACAGAAAAGGAAACTCCCATCCTATGTGACAACACCAGTGCAATTGCCATCACTCACAATCCTGTTTTCCACTCAAGAATGAAACACATTGATGTGAGACATCACTTCATCAGAGATCGTGTGGAAAAGAGGGACATCACACTGTAGAAAGTACATACTGATTTTCAACTTGCTGACATTTTCACAAAACCCTTGTGTGAATCAAGATTTTCTTTGCTGAGAATGGAACTTGGGATCATTAAGCTCTAAAGATACGAGTCCCATAAGTAAGGGGGAACCCTCTTAAGGTTCAAAACTCACTCAGCAATAATGAAGCAGGATACTGATCCAGATCTAAATAGAATCCTCCAACAATGTCCAGTCTTAGAGACATCTCACTCAGCAAGCTATAAAATACAGGTTACTGAATCAAGTCACTAGAAGAGGTTGCAGAAGACAACATTATTGATCAACATTTATATGGCTTACAACTTCGTATCACCAACAGTAACCTTAAATCAATGACTGAAAGAGACAAGTTGGCAACTGCATTAAATGCAGAGATCACTTTTTTTCAGGAAAAAGAGAAAAAAACGCAGTTTTCCTTTTAACACAATCTTAAAATTACGGATCTACCATTCTGTAATTCAAATCTCAACCGTTGATAAGAACTATCCCTTAAAATTCTCAATCTTATCCATTAAATCAGTTTCAAAACAAGGAAAAGTTTTTAAACTGCCAAACACACTTGAGATTCTCTTCATTCACATCACTCTCTCTCACCAAACCTTTGAACTTTCTCTCTGCAAAACAAACCCTTGGTAAATCAATCTCTCTATCTACCATGGCTAAAGCAAGAGAAACCAAAGTTGTTGAAGGAAGACTAGTGAATGTTGTTGCATTGCTAGGAGACGAATCAACTTACGAAGATAAAACCCTCCTCATCAACATCTAGAATCATATCATCAACAACAAACTTGATGGGCTGTTGACCACAACTTACACAGGATATTCCACCTTGTCAGTAGAGAAATTCTACGCATTTGCTACACGATCGAAGGATGAAAAGATAATCACTTTTAAGACGAGTAAGGATGATGAAGAGACTCAAACCCTAACCGTTGAAAACATTGTAAAAACTTTTGGCATCTCCAACTCTAGAATGACATATTCTAATCTTGCTTCCTATAGGTCAGAGTATCTGGAGAAAAGTTGGAATCAGTTCAAACTGGACTCCGTGGAAGAAACCTCCATTGGCAATTTTGGGAAAAAGAAGCTGAAACCCGCATATTAGTTCCTGCATGACATTCTGGTCCACATAGTTGATGGATGTTGTGGAAGTTTTGACAAGTGTACAGCCACGAGTTCAGGATGATGATCGCTGATTCGTGAGGCAAAAGCCAACTGGGTAGGAATCATATTTCAGCGTATTTGGGAAGAAGCTATCAAAAATTCAACATGAAGAGGATTTGGAATTGTTATCTCCTCAATCCTATACTTCAAGAACATCCCTCTGGAAAGAAGTATTGCTTATGCACCAGGTTGGTACCTTGGTGTCAGAAAAACTAGAGCAAATAAAGGGGTTGCTGCACTTACAAAACATAAGCAAAAAGAGGCTACTCCCTTGAAGAAAAGGAAAGTAAAGGAAGCTGCTCCAATCCCCAAGAAGAAGAAATCAACCTCAGATTGTAGGATTCTAATCCTGAAGAAGAACTCACTGTTCCATCTGACACTCTGGTCATCACAACAGTAGAGGAAACTATTCCTGAAGAGGCTGCGATACTTGATGAAGAACTTTTATTAACACTGCCACATCAGGATCCTCCATCTGAAAACATCAAGCAAGTTGCTGCTCCAACAACTTGTGTTCCTGATGACAGTGCTACATCAGAAGCCTCTGGAGAATAAGAGGAACATGATGCTGACCCAGCAACGAAAACTCAACATGTAAATTCTGAAGATATTGAAGAAATCAATGATGTCGTACTAAACCCTGAGACCTGTTCACAAAAAGCAACAGTCAGGTGGAAGGAGATTGACATTCTGAATAGGATAAAAGATTCCATCGAGTCAATCAATGCTGATGATGCAGCAGAAATACTGAGCTTAACTGCAGACTCAATCTTCAGAAGATTTCTTCGCATATATGAAGAATGAAGAGAAATGAGACTGAGCCTTGCAAGGAAGCTAGCTGCTTGAGAAGTTAGTTTGAAGTGAAAACATAATCCTACCTTGGATTCAGAAAGATGATAGTCTAAGACTTCTACCATTCTTTAGGCTAGGATTTATGGTCAGACATGCTGATGACTTCGTCAATCTCATTGAGGAGAGACATAATCAGCTTTACACCTACTGGTCGGACAAGCCTGAAGGAGAAGGTATGCTGAGAGAACAGTCATTGACAGTAGAGGTAGACAACACCCTGATAAGCCTCAACACCGAGACTGTAAGGACCTCGTCTGAAGTTGAGCTGGCGAAAGCTCAGTTAGCTATCTGTACAGTAGAGAAAGTTAACAGAAGGATGCTGCAACAAGGAATTGAAGCAAGTAGAGACCAACAATTCCTACCTCTAAGAGAGCTGCAGCATGGAGAATCCAGCTCTAGAACTACTGGAGAAATTGTATCTCCAACAGGCATCACAGATCTTTCTCCAATCACTACCCTGGAGACTGTGGATTCAGATGAACAGTTGCTAGATTACTCTGCCACACCACTCATCAATGATGAACCAGAACAAATAATTCAAGCAGTGTGTCAAAGTATTCAAACTGAAACGACCAATGAAGCAACCTTGGAGAAAGTTACAGAGGTAGGACTCTCTGTACTGGCTGAAGCAACAACACAGATAGCTGACGAAGACCCTCAGACAGATACAGAAAGGAATGTGGTAACTGAGGGGGAAACTGCTGAAAGGAATTATGGGAACATGGAAGAAGTTGCTAGTGGGCAAGCAACTAATGAGGCACCAGTTGCTAAAGCAACCACTGACATTGAACATATCTCTGAAGTCAGTCAGGTTGCTGACGATGCCACTGAGGAGGTTGTTGAAGCGACTACAACTACACCTGATCAAGTAATTAAAACCGTTGAGGAAACAATAGTTGAAGAAGAAATGCATGCGATGGTCGTTTCCCATAAAGAAACTATAATTACGGAATAGATTGTCGAGGAACACCAGGCCCACAATGAGCATGTTGCTGAGCCCCAGGTTACTGATGAGACAACCCCTGCTAAAAATACTCAAGGGACAACTGAGATGGATGCTGAGTTGCCTCCGAGAGGCCAAGAAACTGGTTTAACATCAGCTTCACCATCAAATAATAATAATTCATCAAGCAACAGTGATGATGAACCAAACTCTCATCCACTCAAAGAGCCTGGAAAGATTCCTTTAACTCAAGAGGAGAGTATGAGATATCTTGCTGCCAAACAAGCACTAACGACACAGTAAGATGAAGAAGAAGCCAGAAGATGTGCGAGTCAAGCCCTGGTAGTCATTACTCCTAATGATCCTCTACCAATGGTTAGAATTGAGACTCCGACAAACACTCAAGAGCTGATACTCAGAAGTGTGATGAATGTCATTCAAGAACTTGTCAGAGCTCTTAATACACATATGGCTAGTCAAGTGCTTAACGAGGAAAGACAGTTTGTTTCTTCTCTGGAGGAATTAAGGAAGACAATTGAAGAACTTCCTAGCCAAATGAATGATAAACTGAACAATGAATTCAACAATCAGACTAAATCCAGAGCTGCGTTTGAAAGCAGACAAAAGACTGCTACCTCTGTCTTGCATACCAGTATGAAAGAGATAAAGAACACTCAGACTGCCCATGGACTTGTCCTGAGTGATCTCAAAGAAAGCTCCTCCTCCCAGAGCAAAGATATTGCGAAACTCAAAGATGGGTACAAGACCCTAGGAATGCTGGTAGGAGAGATACGGTATATCATGGGAAAAGTCTATCCTGCCAAAGCCACTGAAGCCGCTACCCAACAAGGCATTGATGTTGATGATGCCAAAAAGGGGGAAGAAAAGTAGAAAAAATGGGGCAGGAAAACGGGGAAGGCAAGATAAGGGAAAACAGTAGCAGGAACCTGATACTGAATTTGCTGCACTTGTTGAAACTCAGCAAGGGAAATTACTAAAGAAGAAGAACAATATGAGGATCAAATTCCATTGGCCAGAAGAAGCAAGCGAAAGAGATCTGGCTCTGAACATGGTCAAGATGCTGATCCAAAGAAGAGTAGAAAGGATGACGATGACGAGAATGTAGGTACTAGGAATGCTGCCACACAAGCAGTAGGCAGAACTGCAACAACTCAAGTTGCTGCCCCTATAACAAGACAAATAACATAAATGAAGCAAACTGAATGAAACAAAGAAAAAAGATAGGAATTATTGGCAATGAAGTCTAACTGGATTTCAAGGCTAGGAGTTATTGACAATGTAGTTTACAACACTGAGAGACACTCCTATCCAAATTAGGAAGCTCCCAATTTTACTGGTGACAAAGTTCCAGCTCAGGTTTCTGTTCTACTTGATCAGAAACTAGAAAACATCATTGATCCCGTATTTTGGAACATGGAAATCTTTGACAAAATAATTCTACCCCAGGATAGGAATCCGAAATTCGAAGAGATTCGCGACTTCAAAAGATCAGCCTACATAAGATACTTCAGGGATCTATGCAAGTCTGGCTACTTAAAAAACTGTCTCTCATGTGAAAACACATTGAAGGTGTATCAATATCTAGCGAGAAAAGGGAAGTTGTCTTGGCAAGAAAGCCTGATTGAAAGAGTCAAGAGGGACAACAACTCTTCTACTATGAAGACTTCTGGCTGAGATGGATTCAGATTCGCAACGTAGCCAAGCAGCTGGAGAAGTCTTATTAGGATTCAATCTTGAACTGGTGGAGAGGGATAAAGTATGAAGAAGCAGTAAAACAACATCAACGAAGAAGCTCAGAAGATGATCAAGTTCAACGGAAGCTGTTTTGAGAATCAAGAAGATGGAGAAAGCTTACTCACAAAACATTTCTGTAATAACATTTCATGTAAAAGAATTTTTGTATTTTGTACTTAGAACTCTGTTTTACAGCAAGCTTGAAAACATGAGATTTCTTTTCTATCATATAAAGAGATACCTGATCTTACTGCTTTATTTTTTTTGGGTTTTGTCATCATCAAAAAGGGGAAATTGTTGGGAGATTACTATGTAGGTTTTGATGAGACAATGTAATCTTAGATAGAAAGTTAGAGTACCCATTCTCCACATTTTATAAGTGGGAATATAGACCTATAAGTATATCTTCATGAAATTAATAATAAGTCTTTGTAAAAATAAAGATAAATGCTTGGAACAAAATTCCTAAGAACACACATGTTGAAAAGAGAATCAAGCAATCCGAAGATGAGGAAGTCACGAAGAAGGCTGAACAATTGTCTAACAAAGTAAGTTACTTGAGTCAGGATGCTGTTATTGAAGACACACAAACACTGAAGAACAAAGCAGCAAGTTGACAACTTTCACTCAGCTCATTTATCATCCTATAAGGAATGTGTCTTGAATGCAGTACGAGGAAGGTTACTGACAAAGACACGTTAGACAGAAGTTCGAGCCAAGACAATGAGAAAATGCCACCTGGAACTGCGGTTCTGCAAAAGGTCTACAACCAGGGAGTAACGCCATTAATGTGGATAAGAATAGGACATGCCTTATATTCTCAAGTTGTTAATCGCATTAATTACAAGATATGGAAGATCAAATTTAAACTGAAATAGGAACAATGCCTCTCTTCAACGGGCATATTCCAAAGATCTAAAAATAGAAGGATAGAGTGACCATGAAGACTACTAAAGCTTTGAAACATAGATTGCAAAATCTCACAAGTCGTTCATACTCTTAAGATCCTATTAAGCTTAGTCACTCAACCTTCTAGGAGCAGTCTACCATAGGATTCAAGTCTTTAAAGATCAAGACTGCTTCGCACTAGTTAAAGAAAACCTGTATCTCTTTAACCACTGTGTTGTGTGCGCTATGTTGTTTATGGTGTAACTTAGTTGAGAGGATTATATCCTTGCTAAGTGTGTAGTCTAGTAGTAGGCTACTTGCCATTTGTGGGATCGTTCCCTTTGTAGGTTGAGACCTTAGACTAGAGTCTGAGATTCTAGTAGGCGTAGTTTCTTAAGAAGAGGTTTGTAAAGCGACACTTGTAAATTGAACTGACCTAACAAAATTCCTCTTTGTGAAGGGGTAGAGTGGACGTAGAAGGCTTACACCACCTTCGAACCACTATAAACCTTGTGTGCTTATATGCTTTCATTTTCTTACTGCATTGCACTTACTTGCCATATCTATCTTGCAATATACATCACAAGCATCGTGCATAAAAGACTTTAACAAAAAGCATACTTGTAAAAGAAAGCTGGTTTCCAAAAAGAACTCTATCAAGTTTATTCCGCTGCGTACTGTGTAAACAGGTCAGGAACCTGATCAAGCATACTGCCAGGTTACTTATCTGTGTCAGGTTGCTGCATTCATTATTGGATTAGGAACCTGCTTTACAAAAAAGTTTTAGAGTTTGCAAAAATTGATAGAGGTTCTTTCACTCCCCATCTGAACCTCTAACCACTTGGGACTAACATTTAGTTAGTGTTTTTTTTTGTTAGTGTATTATTAGTTAGTGTATCTGGGGTCAACATTACAGTTAGTGTATTATTAGTTAGGGTCTAGGTTCAGTGTACCCTAAATTTTAACCCTAATTATTGTAGCGCCCCGGATCAAAACGAGCATAATTGATTAATTAAATATTTAAACCTATAATTTAATACTTATGTGTGTATGCTTTGACTGTTTAATTTCGTGCATTTCAGATAAGTGTTTAATGCACGTTAGAGATCGATAATTTTTATAGACGTGGAACCTAGATGATTTTTATACCACGTGATGTGTAATTAAAATACGAGAAGATAGAAACGAATTAGAGGTCAATCGGAGTTACGTAGCTCAAGTAATGAAGAAAACAGTGAAAACGAAGAATACGACGTATACGAGACGTATACGAAGAGTAGAAATACGGGATATTTCTTGATGAACAGTAACAAAAAGAATATTCTAAAGAATATTCTGATGAATAGTAAATTTTGGAAATCTATAAATAGGGGCTCCTTCAGTCCATTTTTCACTGTTTCTTCGAACGAGCCGAGCGAGCCGAACGAGCCGAAAACGAGCTACCAGTTGGATTGAGCATTGAGACATTTGATCTCTGGTCCTTGCTACTCATGTGGTAACCACCGAACAAGGCGGGGGTAACCTCTAATCCCTAAAAACTCTATGTTTTATGTACTTAACGCATGATGATGATAACGAACATATGCATGTAAACTGGATGTTATTAGAATTCTATTGATCGTTGTAAATTGGTTGAAGCTTATGTGCCTTGGGTTTTGTGCTGTGTTTGTATTCTGTGCTTGAGATAAATGTTGTGATTATATTTGAAAGTGGGGGTAACCTCTTAACCTTTATCTGCTTACAGTTTTCCCTATGTGATATATGAATTGTTGAAATCTACGTGCTGTGTTTATATTCTGTGTTTGTTTTACGATAGCGTGGTAGGGTTGGGTTGAGTGTCCTTTGGGCTTAGTGTCCATTGGGCTGCGTGTCCAGTAGTGAGTCGACGGAGTGTCCTTTGGGCTTCGTGTCCATCGGGCTGCGAGTCCTTTTGGTGAGTCATGGGTTGTGTGTCCATTTATGAATCGAGTTATGTGTTTTGTATAATATGTGACGTGTTTAATTGCTGATCTGTTATATCTGTTTAATACGTGATCGGCTTAATATTAAAACATGGAAAGTATCCCCCCGAGTGTATTCAACGCACTCACCCCCCACCTGTACTCACACTACAAGAAATGAAGAAAGTGAAGACGCGTAGAGAGAGGGGTGCCCTATCAGCTGTGTCCATCTTCTGGTTTTGTCTTTTAAAGATATGTTGTTCGTTTGTAAAAGAAAATTGTATTTCTCCATCTTTGTAAAAGATCCTGATGTTTTTCCGCTGCGTATGGTTTCAAACATTCTTCTATCGGTTGTATCCGATGTTTTAAGTGTATATCTTCTTATCCACTCCTGTTTCTTTCTATTTTATATCATGTTCGCCTCTTTCCCCTTTCTCTCTTAACGCCCAAAAACGAAAAACTCTGATATTTTGACCGAAAGATTTTGGGGTGTTACAATTATGATTGTAGAACTAACTTTTTCTTCAATTGTGTACACCTAAAGTTCAGTTGGTGTACTCTAATTTTAAACATTTTGTGTTGTAGGATGGAGGATGCAACTACTTCGTTTAGATTGATCCCCCTATCTGCGCTAGAGCTCAATAAATTATTCCAAGATTATTAAGACGAATCAATAACCTTGAAGGTGAAATTGATTGGGTTAATAATAACCTTGACGATGAATTGAAACGAAAGAGTTCAAGGAAGAAATGGTTGTTGGTGTCATTATTTATGTCTTAGATAATTATGTATTTGATGAAGTGATTAAGTTTCATGTTTATTAATAGTAGTTGGAATCTTTCTAGTATTTATGAACTAGTGCAATTTTCTCGATTGTAATGTCTAGTTCAATATGACAATGCAATGTAATTTCTAGTTCACTACTAAAATGCAAGTTCCCTACTGTA
The DNA here is from genome assembly GCA_946896805.1 of Scutellaria galericulata. Classification (NCBI taxonomy): domain Eukaryota; kingdom Viridiplantae; phylum Streptophyta; class Magnoliopsida; order Lamiales; family Lamiaceae; genus Scutellaria; species Scutellaria galericulata. The sequence continues at coordinate 9,953,864 of OX335787.1, read as the reverse complement.
ATGACATTTTTGGCTTAATGCAATTTGTCTGGTGCAATTTTCTTTACATGTTGCTTAAATATAACAAATAGTATCCTTTTAGATATTGAATTGCAACACAAATCCAGACAACCTATAAAAGAGCCATGCACTATATTTTCAACACAATAACAGAATTCCAAGCAACCTATAACTTATCCAAAAAATCCAAACTCAACATTCAAAGTCCAAGTAATAGTATAATAACATCATTGAAACTCCAAATATAATTATAGAATAAATACTTTAAAATGCTTAAATCCTTCCAAATATGAGTACATATCATTGATTCAAAACACTTGTAAAAAACATGCCAACATCACCACAGTTTTCAAATAGAAACCATAATAATTCAAATTGCAACAAATTTCAGAAAAGTCTTCACACAGTCAAATTTTCCAAAACTTATGGTACAACCATTCTCTTTGAGGTCTGTCATTTGGTGTTTGATACTTTCACACCACTCTTTCCCGGAAGAGTGACCATAGACTTGTTTGAAGATTGTTGGGTGCCACTCTCTGGAAGTGTGACCATAGCCTTCTTTGGTCTACCTCTTTTGGGTGCAATACTGCCCTTTAGTGGTTGAATTGTTCCATCATTTTGGGGTTGGGAGTCTGTTTTGCAGTGCTTCTTGTAACCCTACTAGGATTTGTTGTGGAACCCATTTGAGCACTCATTGTTTCATTGGTTACCTAACAGATTACATAAACATGTACTTAGAACTTACAAGCTATTGAAACATTACAGTGGCTTTTATAGGATGTCTTAGAGTATTAGTACCTTGGACTTCTTCATTTGAACACTCACTATTTCTTGAGGTGTGGAAGTCATTTAGGCTTTGCTTCTTGTAACGTTACTTGGTAGTACAATAGTACTATTGGGCTTCTCATTGGTATGCACCTAACAAAATAGCATAAACCTTTGTTATAACTTACAGTGAATTGAAGTGGCTCTTAGAAAGAATACATTTATAGTACTAGTACCTTTATCTTCTTGTACTGCATAATTGGTGCTTCAGTAGTAAGGTTCTTTCTTTTGGCACTTAATTGCCCCCATCCTCATCAATATTCTTTCCCTAAATGATTTTAACATGTTAACATTACCATTGTAAAAATTACTTTGTATCAATAAAAAAAAATACCCTCGTAGAACAGGCCTCATGATGCACTACATTTTCTCCTTCATGTCTTTCACTTGCCTACACACTTCTCCCCTATAAAAAAATAAAAATAAAATAAAAAGGATAATAAATAACAGGTTCATGACATAACAAGTTTATAACATAGCAAGTTCATAAAAATACAATTTCTTCCATCTAATCAGTTGCCACATCTTCATAGGGCTCTGCTTCTTTCTTCCTCTTTGTCTTACTCTTTCTCATTTATACAAAAAAATAAAGGTAAAATAGCATTAAAATGTTAACTAACATGTGATAACAAAAAAGTAAGGATCAGAGTGTTAATGATACCTTTGTTCTTGGAGGAATTGATTCAGACACCTTATCAACCATGTTTTGCAAAGGTGCAAGAATATCTAAACTGCTACCTTTATTCAGACTACAACCCCTTGAGTTGTGATTTGATTTATGACATGTTGAACATGTCATTGTAATGCCCTTTTTGCTAAGCCTCATTTTGCTTGTTTGACATAAACTCTTTGGGGACCCTTCTCTTTCTTCATATCATGTTTTTTGGGCCATCTAGGCATCCTTTGAGCAACAAGTAGGATCAGTGGTTGAAGATCCAATTTGGGCCACATGTCATAACTATTCAATGTAGGCAGGAGATTGTTATATGCATTAATGAATGTCTCTTTCTTATAGTACTCATGAACATGGTCTTCAAGTTCATAATTAAGATAATACATTGCACTTATAGCATGAGGACAAGGTATCACAGTCAACTGCCACCTTCTATAACTGCATTGTTTTTCACCCAAATGCACTTTAAATCTTCTTAGACTACTAGCCTCAATCTCAAACTAGTTTTTGCCATTCCAATGAGCAGTGTATTCAATTGATTGCCTTTTCCATTCCTCAAGAATCTTAGTTATCTTATGACATACTTTCTCATTATACTTCATCATTTGATCCCTCATGACATGAACCCTCTTCATTAGGATATGTCTTATAATCTTAAGCATACTGACAATTGGCTGACTCCTTGCATTGAGTATAATAGAATTGAAACTCTCAGAAAGATTGTTCAATAACAAATCTGCTTTGGAGAACTCACTAAAATGAGATCTGCTCCAGTGTGCTGGTGGCCTTTTCACAAGCCATTCATAGGCAGTCACATTCAACTCTTTTAATTCCATCATTGCCTTATCAAAATCAACTATTCTACATGATCTGGCAACTTTCCACAGTACACTCTTCAATTTCAAACCTCTATGAAATTGCTTGAAATTTTCATACAGGTGTCGAACACAAAATCTGTGTTCATAGCCACTTAACACTTCTTCCAAATGCATCAACTAACCCTTTTTGTTTGTCTGACATTATGGCTCATGTATAAGGGTTAACTATCTGCAAAGCATGCACAAGTTCCTTGAGAAACCACAACCAAGTCTTTTTTTTATTTTCCTTTTCTACAACTGCGTAAGCAAATGGATACATGTTATTAGTAGGATCAATTCATATTGCAGTCAAAAGAATTCCACCACAATGGCTTTTCAAATGGCAACCATGTAAGCAAATAACAGGCTTACAACTCTTAATTAACCCTTTCTTTAAAGGCCCTCAATATGTGTACAATCCTCTTGAATTGTGGCTTCCCCCTACATGCTTGCATTTAACTTCATTGTGGTTGATGTATCAAACCTCTTGATTTCCTCAGAATATGATCATAACATAGCATATTGTTCCATATCTGTCTCTGTACTCAATGCAGTTGCTATTTTTTTGGCCCTATGCAACTACCACTTCTTGAAGGTAAGCCTAAATTCTTTTTAAGCTATAAACATCATGGAGTCTACATGTCATTTGGGATTACTTTGTATCATGTCCTGATACATGTCAGCTAACTACTTAGAATTTGCATGTGAGATTTTTTGTAATCTTGGACATTGGTGTTTCCCTACAAACGTCTTCACTTGAATTGTATCATCATTCTTATACTGTGAAACATATATCATCCAGGGACAACCCTCATATCTACACCTTGCTTTAACCTTCCATTTCTCACTAAATGTAAATTTAACATCTCTGTCATTCTTAATTGAATGAGACCTAACAGCATTCCCGAAAGATGTAACATCCATAAATCTCATGCTCAACTTAAAGTTAGGATCACAGAGCCCCTTTTTTGTGAACATTGGAGTATATGTCCCACTATTACTCGTACGGTTTGTTTGTTGTTTGTCTCTGCTACATCCCTCTCCCATATCCATGTGTTTGTCTAGCCCAACCCACTCAACACCATCATCTATAGCTTCATCAAACAATTAGTCATCAACACTGACATCTTCTTCACTATCAATAAAACCAGTAGAGATGTCTGAATCAGAACCTATGCTTTCACCATCATCACTATCACCACTAGTATTATCATCTACTACACTGTATAATGGATCAGTTAATTGTCATACTTCATCATCTACACCTTGGTCTGCCTTTACATCACCCTCAACAACCTCATTATCAACAAATTTCAACAATTCATCAACACCTTCTTCCTCATCAACAACTCTAGCCCTACTATTTTCTTTCTCTGTCAAACTCTCATCATCTTCTTCTTTTGTCATACTATCACCATCTTCTTCCTCAGAATTATCATCTTCCATGTCACTCTCACACTCATGTTGCACAAATATGTTTATCAATCTATCTTCATCTATCCAGTTTACTAATTTCATTACATCATTGTCATCTTGTAGGGTGAACAAGTTATTACAGTCATTAATACCACCTCTATTGTAGTGAAAAGTCTTAACTTTCTCCAACCCTATCTCATTACCCATTTGCACAATTTCAAGCATAGAAACTTTATCAACATCACAAAAATCTATAAGCTCTATAGTCAGATTTGACCCATAGTATACAATCTTCCCAAAACAAGAAAATTTGGCTAAGTTGAAAATTCTTATAGTAAACTTATCTGAGTTACCACCTGATTTATAAAACACGAATAAAGAAATTTCAAAACTCATCTTCTTTTTTTTTTTTTTGCAGAACACACCAACAATCAGTTTTAACATAGCATATTGCATAGCATATTCAATACAAATTCACAAAACATAGGAATCATAATACAAAAACAAGAAAATAATAATTTAAAACAAGATACACTCAAAAGTTTACCAGCACACAAAGCAATTACTGTAATCGACATTTCTCAACCCATGAATATATATGCAATCGACATAAAGATGAAAGAGTAACGGGAGATACCATAATCGTGTGTTGGCTTTCCATTGAGTTCTATAGTATGTTCTTTCTTACAAATAACCCATCCCATTGCAAGAATCCTGCGTACTTCAATGGAAATTGGGGTAATTTTTGAAACTAGGGTTATTTCTTCAATTTGGGGGTGAGCGTTGGAAATTAATTTTTGGGTGCAATTTATGGGTTAGTTAGGTGTTATTTGATTTCTAATTTTTTTATTTAATTTATAATTTTAATTTTAATATATTATAGAATTCCCTATTTTGTCCTTCAGTAGGTCATTAAACTGAGCATGTACTTAAAAAGACCGAAATTCCCTCAGTAGAAATCACGTGGTTGGCACGAGAAGGAATATTCCGAGCATATTCAGCCAGCGGCGACGTTTTGGCGGTCGTGTGGTAAACCCACAAAGTGCAAAAGTGGTCATAGTTTGGCTTGGGTTATGTAATTTACTTCTTTACTATATGAACTTTAAAAGTTTTCATTTCACCATATGAAGGTCATTGATTTTGTAGGCTACAATATTTTCAGCTGCAACATCGTAAAATCTCATCAAAAACCACTCACTTACATGATTTTTAGAGTAAATTTATTTTGAAGATGTCATTTATATAATATCTTCATTACCTAATCTATTTATTATTATTATTATATTAACTATTATTATTATTATTCAATTCTAAGCCTTAATTTGAGAACAAGAAAAAAAAATTATCCCTCTAAAAATTAGATCAATGCACATGAGTTGTTTTCGATAATATTGTATGATGTGGTAGTTGGAAATATTGTAACCTGCAAAAACCTTGCACTTTATATAGTGAAATGAAAAATTTTAAAGTTCATATAGCAAAGTACTAAATTGAAATGCACTTGAAAACTCTCCGACAAGATTTGATGACATGGCAGCTAGATTTATTGTATTTTACAAAATCCGTGTGCATGATATTGCAAAGTGCAAAATAGGATATACTTCGGATGAGTTTTTGTTGTTTATCCTTTTTATTAGGCCAACTAACCAAAAAAATCCAAAGCTTTATGAGTTTTTGCTATTTTAGCCAATTCTTTTATTTTTGTTAATTCATCAATGATTTGAAAATTTAGTTGTTATTTTAGCCAAATTAAGATTTGAGTCAGAATTAAATGACATGACAGATATGTGAAGGACACATAAGCAATTTGACCCCACTTCACATGGTTTTTTTTGCCACATCATGTTTTCACCTTCCCTTTTCCTCTTTCATTTCCTCTTCTTCCCCCTACATTTCTATATAATTCTCTTCTTTCACATCATTTTTTTAGACTATAAAATAAAATTACAAAGAGAGAGACAGAAACATAAATGGTGCTACCGAACTGTGAACCCTTATTTCTCACCAACAAATGCCCTTCTCTCGTTTACAAATCACAACACTCTTCTTGCCATTGAAGAGCCCATCATGTCTGGATGGATAATTATTATATAACCTATAAACACATGATTTTTTAGAGTACTGCCTCCAAATATGTTCTTTCTTTTCTGTTTTCCTTTTACTTTTTCTTTTTTGTTTGGCTCTATAAATCTGAACACTTGACTTTTAATCATCTCCTTACCTTTTGGTTTCAAGTAAAAATTCTCTCTTTCTTACTCCGTGTTTGTGTGTATGAGAGGGAGTGATATGTATTTCTCTCTTCAGTTTATTTTACAGTTAAAAAAAATTGATGTAAAAGAACAGAGAGAAATGTAGGGGGAAGAAGAAGTGAAAGAGGAAAAGGGGAAGATGAAATGTGGCCAAATAGCCATGTGAGTGGGATCAAAAGGCTTATGTGTCATGTCATTTATTTTCTAACAACTAAATCTCTAAATCATGAATGAATTAACAAAAATAAAAAGATTGACTAAAATAGCAAAAACCCATAAAAGTTAGGATTTTATTAGCTATTTGGCCTTTTTATTATGATGGATACGAAACTTTCTTTTCTAATATAATGAATAAGAAACTTACTTTCTGCCATTTTTAAAAAAATCAACAAAGCTATTGTTAAATACAATTTTGATATCGTGTATAAAAGAGTCAGATTCTTGTTAGCTCATTTTTATGAATGAACAATTTTTTTTTTCATATCGTGTAATCCCTTATAGATCATCATATTGTATAACACTATATAGTTCATGGGGTGTAATGCCTATATGGATCATATTACGTAAGAAAATATGAATCAAATCATAGTGTAATCCAATATGGATCACATCATATCATGTAAGTAAGACAATATGAATTAAATCATAGTGTAACCCAATATGGATCACATCATATCATGTAAACTGCTGTGTTATTTTTTCTAATCATGTAACCCTCATGGACCATATCGTATACACGATCGTATTTTTTTTTTCATATCATGTAACCCCTTATGAATCATATGACACATAAGGGGTTACACGATATGAATAAAAACATTGTTCATTCATGAAATTGAGTGAAGACTATTTTTCACAATATCAAAATAGTACTTAGTGGTAAATTTATCAATTTTAAAGTTTTTATTTTTTAATGTGGTAGAATGCTTTAGAAAATTAATATTGAGTTGAAATTTGCGACATTGGAAACTAACTTCAAGAGCTACAACTTTCAAGAAGAATACGAAAAAAAATTCAGATTATGTAATCGTGCACGAGCTGTTGAGAAAGTACCCTACCCATTGTCATCACTATTCAACGGTCATGAATCCAACTTGGGCAGCAAATTAGATCACACCGTCACTTGGCCACAAATTTGAATGTTGGCCACCAACTAATGTGTTAATTAAGCTCATTTTTGTGTTTTGTGTGTGTATATATATATATTTCTAATAATAACGTACTTTCATAAAAATATTAAATTTATAATATAAATTTTTTATACATGCTTATATATATCATTGATAAGCTCTTTAAATATATATTAATATAAAACTAATTTTAGTCTAATTATGTTATTTAGAATTGTGATTTGGATGGACTCTATTAAATTATATAAGATTTTGACAAAAAAAAGCATAAGAACATAATTTATCATAATAACATACTTTAATTAAAATATGAAATTTATAAATTTTTTTATATATGCTTATAATATATCATTGAAAAGCTCTTTAAATATATATTAATATAAGACTAATTTTAGTTTAAGATTCAAAGTGTTCTAGATTATAAAAGCAAAATTATCAAAACATGTAATTTTTTCAAGAAGAGTTTGAAATGTAAAAGACTCTTGCCTTTTATAATCAAATAAAAATATAAAATAAATATTCAATTACGTTACTATCCTTAATAAAGAGTTCTCATTGATTAGGACTCTAATTTAATTTAATTTGATTATTTTGCTTTTATAATCTAGAACATTTTGAATCTTAGACTAAAATTAGTCGTATATTAATATATATTTAAAGAGCTTTCCAATGATATATTATAATTATATATAAAAAAAATTTACTTTCATATTTTAATTAAATTATGTTATTATAAGAAATTATGTTCTTATTCTTTTTTTTTCAAAATCTTATTTAATTTAATAGAATCCATCCAAATGACAATTGTAAATAACATAATTAGACTAAAATTAGTCTTATATTAATATATATTTAAAGAGTTTTTCAATAATATATTATAATCATATTCAAATTCTTCTTGAAAAAAATTATGTGTTTTGATTATTTTGCTTTTATAATCTGGAATATTTTGAATCTTAGACTAAAATTAGTCTTATATTAAGATATATTTAAAGAGCTTTTCAATGATATATTATAAGCATATATAAAAAAAATATTATATATTTAATATTTTAATTAAAGTATGTTATTATTAGAAATTATGTTCTTATGTTTTTTCAAAATCTTAAATTTTATATTTTTCTCAAAGTATGTTATTATTAGAAACTAGCAGTGTACCCGCGCATTGCACGTTTTGCAATATAACTCAATTATTTTAATATAATACAATTTTAATCGTAATTACATAATATATGAGCATTGAATATATATATATATATATATATATATATATATATATATATATACTGTTGAATAACACTATTTTATAATAGTACAATATAAAAATAAACATAAACCAATTAAGTCAAATTATTGTTTTCAAATCATACATCAAATCCATCAAAACATGTAACGTGGCAAATCTCACGAAATACTACAAATTATTAAAAACTTCCTTATAAAAAACATTTCTAGTTTTACTACGATGCTGATTTTCTTTATCAGAAATCAAAACTTCAACCCATTGCGATTTATCATGCGGGAAACAACAACATACAACTAACCATAACTAAACATGGGTTTCTTCAGCAATAGACCAACGTGTGACAAAGATTGCCCTTGAGATTTATTTATTGTGATTGCATAGGACACAATTACAGGGAATTGTCTTCTCTGAAACTTAAAAGGTAATCTTGGATCAGACGACATTAGTGACATTCTTGGAATCAAAACCTTATGACCTACATTACTTCCACCAAGTATTTTTTCTTCAAGCACATGTTTTCCAAGTTTTGTTATAACCATTCGTGTACCATTACACAATCCAAGTGAATGATCTCTCAAAAGCATTACAGGAGTACCAACCTTCAACAACAATTCATGATTTGGAACACCAGAACATCTAATTCCATTTAAGAATTCTATTATGTTTACATCAGCCAAGATACCACCACTTCCTTCAGACCTGCATGTACTGTCTAAACTCAAGTATTTTTTTTCCATCACCTAAACTCAATGAAGTCATATAATCATTTATGCTATCAACCACATCAAGGGTTGGTGCTAATATAGCACGGTCCTTCAAATAACTTGACACATCAGCACGATCCAAGCCTAATGGATAAGTACTGTGTACAATAGCTGGAATTGGATCAGTCGAGCACCTCAACAAAATATCATCAGGAATTTCTATATCTGAATAGCCATCATGATGCACTCCAATTGTACCATCCCCAATATTTGCAATCCAATCCGAGAATTCCCTCAACTCTTTTAACTCAGTATCTAAACATGATGGATTCTCAAACCTCATATTTTTTATCAGACGAAGCACCCTACAATGCTGCCAGATCTTGGATGAATTTATCGTCGAATGAACAATGTCTTGTCTGGTGCCCTTTGGTATAACAGGTAATATCTGACGAAAGTCTCCACCAAAGATAATGGTTTTACCATCAAAGGGTCTACTTTTATTCATTGGATCCCTTAGCTGCATGATATCTCTTAAACTTCTATCAAGTGCTTCAAAACAATGTCTATGCATCATCAGTTATTCATCCCATATGATAAGTTTTGCCTTGATAAGAAGATTTGCTAGTTGACTCTCTTATCTTATATTACAGGTTGAGTACTCATCAAGACTAATTGGAATAACAAATCGTGAGTGTGCAGTTCTTCCACCAGGTAATAGAAGTGATGCAATTCCACTTGAAGCTACATTAAACATAATTTCTCTTTTCGATCTAATAGCTGCGGATAAAGTCTTCCAAACATATGTTTTACCAGTTCCACCATAACCATAAACAAAGAACTCCCCCCACTTGACGAATAGACTGCATTTATAATGATATCATAAACACTATGTTGCTCATCTGTCAGGTTTGAAAATAATTTATTGTGCTCATCTACCATAACAACATGATCATACTGTAGCTCCTTATACACCAATTTGTTTTGTAAGAATGAAACACTGATCATATCTGGAAATGGCATTGTATCATAATCCCTCAAACTTTTGCTGAATTTTTGCATCATTCTCTCAATCTCCACCAGTGAAAGATTTCTAATCTCTTCTTCACTCAAAGTTAAACCTAAATGAAAACATTATCATAAAATAATAAACTAACTTACAGTACAATAAATGTCGAACTTATTTATCTAGATAATTTGTCACGCCCCATTTTTCACACTTAAAAATTATCATAGTTTTACTTGCGAGCGTACAAGAAGAAAGGATAAAAGACGTTTGTTTAAACAGAAGATGGAGGTAAGAGACGGTTATGAGGAGAAATAAGGTAGGAGACGATCAGAATATATTACATATCATCCATCGGATACAACCGATTAAATATAACATTCGTAGCGGAATAAAACCTCTAGGATCCAAAAGCCACAGTAATAATGATGTTATACTTACAAAATGTGAATTATAAAATCATTGTTTAATTGTTGCTTGATAAAAGACTTCAAATAAAAAGTCCAGATAGGACACCATCATCTCTCCCTCTAAGGTTCATCATGCTCGTCATCTCCTATAACATGAATTACAGAATAGGGGTGAGTGCGTGGAATACACTCGTGAGGATAAACTCCGCATCTTATAACATTCGACAGATATATAAAATAGAAATACATAACAATCGGCATGAAGTCATGGCACGTAAAATGCATAGCAAATATTAGAAATGGTAAGGGACGAATAGGTGCGGGCATTCCCCATCTTACCCTATAAAACGGTCTTATATACCGTTGGTGCATTTCAAGGACCACCAAACCTCTTAGAGTAGTAGAAGGGGGTAAGAGACGAATGCATGTACAATGTGGACCTCAGTCCTTTCACAGTATAAAGTATGGCACAACAATTTTATTCACATCATTTAGTATTCCGCAATTCATGCATTTAATAGGGAAAACAGTAAACAGATAAAGATTTAGAAGTTACCCCCACCTTGTTCGGTGGTTACCACGTGAGTAGTGAATAACAAGTGTCAAGTATCACAAAGCACCTTCCAACAGATAGACTACACAAGTTACCACATTTCTTAGATCCTAAATATGTATAATTTAATGTATAGACGATCTCGGAGAAGATACGATCGATAAAGACGATACGGAGCAGAAGATCTAAAGATTGAGGTTGAAGAAACAAGAGGGAAAGATCAGTTCAGTATACTGACATGAAAGAGGGGGAAATTTTGATCACAAAGGAAAAAGAATGAGCTCGAACGGAGTTGAAACGAGCTCGAACGGAGCGTTTTAAGATTGAGGGGTAAAATGGTAATTTCGGTAAAAAGGTTGACTATGACCGGGACCCCCCCACTCCCGGTCGACGACATCTCATCGCCGTTGACTCAATGATGACGTACGATGGAAAAAATGAGATTCGTATCGAAAACACAGCGCCGCACGTGCACCCGTCTCCCGGCGTCGCGCGCGTGCTTCCTGTCCCCGGCGCCCTACATTACTCGGCGGTCTCCGCAGCGTGTGCTCCTGCACTCGGCAGCTCCCGGTAGCGCGCGCAAGCACATGCCCAACGTGCGCCCAGCGCGCTGGCACCCTTCAAGCAGCCACCAGCTGCGGCGCCGCCGCCCCTACCTGGTCTGCCGGCGACCCAGCTACGACCACCACTTTCTCCGGCCGCCTGCCCAGCTCCGACATGAACGGTTCCCCTTCCCCCAAACCCTACACACACGCATAACATAAACACACACCACACACACAGCCCTGGCCGGCGGCCACCACCTCTAGAGCCCGCCGGCGCATCACCAGGGCCGGCCAACAGTAACCACAGCGGCGCTGCACAGCGCCGCCCCCCAATAGCAACGCAGCACACACACACGCGCACTGTTCACCATCGGTGCCGCCACCCACGGCGCCGCAGCCCCTCCAGCGGCACGCCCACCTCCCCAAGTGGCTGTTCCGGCGACATCTCCGGCGAGAAAGAGAGAGAGAGAGAGAAATCAGAGGAGAGAGAAAGGGTGATAAACTAGGGTTTAGGGTTTCTTGGAGGTGTTTTGTCGTTTCCCGGTGAACGAGACATCAAAATTGAATTCCGAGACCTATCTTAGACTCGTCTCGACAAGACCTACGATCTGTGCGAAAATCGGCCGAAACCGATAAAGTTGAAATTCCGGCCACCGGCGGCGGCGCGCCGAAGACAGAAGACAAGGGGAAAAAGAGAGAAGAGAGAAACTTACGATTTTTTCCCGATTTTTCCTCGCGTGAAGAAATGGTGAAAAATCTAGGTTGTGAGCTCCTCTATTTATAGACCTTCGAAGGTTACTATTCATCAAAAGATCTCGGCTACTATTCACCGAAATATCTTTCGTTTTTTCCCAAAAACTTCATATTTTGCTATTTTCTTTGCCATTTGAGCTACGGGTCTTCGTATTTTGCCATTTTCTTTTCTTTCGAATACGCTTCTCATGGTAAAATAATATCCTATGTTCCATGACTAAAATATACTTCCATCTAAATCATGCATTTATCGTTTATCTGAAACGCACGTAATTAAATTAAACAGTCAAGGATTAATGCACATAATAAATTAATTCAATTAAAGGTTTAACTATTTAATTAACCAATTATGCTTCGTTTTTTTGTCCTGGGCGTTACATAATTTACAATAAATCATACCTTAATTATGATTTAATATCTGACGTTATCGGTGTAAAATATCATCTGACAAATACACCCAACACTTGTCCCACACATCCCTGAGTTCACTCAAGCTGTCCGAAGAAAGTAACGTGGCAAACAAATATCGCAGGGAATGCGCAGATGCCCAATGGCTTGCCTCAATTGTCCCATCAATATACTCTCTATCATCATCCAGTATACCATGAGCGTAATATGTTTCACAAAATGTTTCATATGTAATACCATCAACAGTTCTTATGTCGGTGTAGTCTGTTGGACCCTTAACAATGTTAAGAAGACATCTCAGATAGTACTTCTCACCACTTCCAGGTATGACATAAAAAATGTAATCTAAAGAGAACCCTCGTTTTCTTGGTGTCCATTGTCGTTGATCCCTTTTCCAAACAAATTTCTGCGGAAATTATACATACGTAAGTTTTCTTGCATCTTCATATTTTTTGTTTGCCTCAAACCAAGCCAAGAACATATTATGACCAACAGTCAGACGATTAACAACACCATCAATCTAATCTGCATCTGAGAGAAAGACTGGTTGTTCATCAGGAAGATGAAAACTCAAATGTTCTACGGGTGTGCTCTTATATTGAATCTCAAATCCAAGTATCCTCCACATAGCTTCACATGGTGAGATATAATGACAATCCACTACAAGAAATTTGGGATACAACAACCCCCAAAAGACAACCCTTTTTATGATTTTTTGTTGTCTTTTGTAGATTTACAACCCTTTTTACGAAAAGCGTTGTCTTTTGTCAAAAAATTCGCTCAACGACAACGTAAAAAATGGAAACAACAACGCTTTTTTCGTACGGTTGTTAAATGACGTTTTTTTTTTAAAAAAGACAACGCTTTTGTGCAACGCTTTTTTCAAAGGGTTGTCAAATGGCGTTTTTTTTTAAAAGACAACCCTTTTATGCAACACTTTTATGCGTTGTCTTTTCTTAGAACTTTTTGCCAATAGACAACACATTATGCAACCCTTTTTTTAATGTGTTGTGTTGTGTTAATTATAAAATAATTGTTTTTAATTAAATTAAATTAAATTAATTAAATTAATTTAGGGATGTTATCTTATAATATATTATTTGCATTAATATTATCCTATATGAACAAACTCATAATTTTAAAAATATTTATTTTCGTAAAATACTATTTTGAATTAATTAAGAAACTAGACCTAAAATATTACTCTCACCCTTTTATATAATAATACAAAATTGGTTAATTATTTTACAACATAAGCTCGAAAATTGTGTTTTATAATTCATAATTCATAAATTATGAATGTTTTCCTTAAAAAAAAAGATAAAATTATTGTGTTTTAAAATTAATACAAAAAAGATAAATTAGTGTTGAAAATAAAATTTATAAAGAAAAAAAAAGATATATATAAATCATAACAATTAAAATTAAGAATATATAAAAATTAAATTGTTAATTTTAAAAATACTGCTGCCAAGATCGAACCTCACACCCAAGTGGAAGGGTATCATCAATTTTACCAAACATATCTTTGGTCATTATTTTCCAACAATTAATATTAATACTCACATGACTAATTCTTATACACAATCTTGGGCTTACAATTTTTCAAATACCCAAACTTCGACAATTCCTTTCCACCCCTACCAAAATCCACTGTATGTCTTGCCGTCATCCCCTTTCCACCACCACTGCACTTCACCGCTCAAGCCTCCTCCGCCGCTTAGTCGTCGCCGCCCCATCTTCTCAATGTATTGTCTCTTCGTATCGCAGCCGCCCAGAATATACCATCATCACGTCGCCGCTGCCGCCGAGTAGATTCGTCGCGCCCCTCTCTTTTTTCATTCTTATCTCCGCAGGTTCGCCGCTAATACCTCTCTCTCTCACACAATCTTCTCAATTGATGATTCAGTGCCCTAATTTCATAGATTTTAAATTTTAGGTCACATATCTTATGCAATTTAGGAGAATGAAATTTTATATGACTTAGGGTTTAGGGTAAGTTAGACATTTTGATTCTATTATCTGGAGGTGGTCGGAGTTTGTTGCACAGGAGTAATGTTCTGTCTGAACAGTCATATAGGGTAAGTTAGACATTTTTCTCGTTAGTCTTCCTTCTAGGTTTTAATTCTGCATTTCTTCGTTTTCTTGAATCAGACGAGCATGTGAAAATCTTTCACTGATATTTGTTTTTGGTGTTGAATTATTGTTCAAGTTTGAGTCTTCGTTGAATTTAAAGTGCAGTTTCTTGTAAATAATAAAACTGATGATATAACCTAGCTATTGATCTTGCAATATTGCGTATAGAATTTAAATTGAAAAGGACAAAAGACTTAGTAAATATATCTTATAATTCTTGTAAGATTATTATTAATGTGATCCATCTTCTCGGATGTGTTTATGATGTAAACATATGATGTGGTTAATGGAAGATTTGTGTAATCCTGTGTATTAAGCAGTAACAAAAAAAAAAATTATGCTTTTTTCTTTTTTTCTCCATAATTAGATTCAAGAACCTTTTTTAGAAGATATATAGTAGAAGCAGTAGAGATCTAGCATGAAAATGGTAAAATAATTTCAATGTTTCAGTAGAAGCAGTATATTGTACAATGTTCTTGGCAAATTGTTTCTTTAAAAGAAGAATAAAGACAAAAACTACCTTTTGCAACAATTTTGCCAGGGTGTTTTGTAATCAAGTATATATTAATTCAGTTGCCAAACAGTACTGGTCTTTAATATATATTTAAATGTTTTGTAATCAAGATGATAAAATTCAAAATATATATTGGATACCAATTTGTTGCAAAAAAATAAAGATAGACGACAATCTGTAGTATTAAAATTAATAACCCAAGTTTTCAGAGATTTTTTAAATGTTGATAAATATGTGACTAAAGTTGAACACTGATGAGTAGAAAACAAAGGTTGTTCATAGCTAGGTCTAGTTCAACTGATGTAAATATAACTCGTGGTTGTCATGGCTCTTCTCTACCTACTCGCCATAGCCCCAGTGATGTTAAAGGATTGCCATCTGACGCAGAAAACCAAAATATAACATTGAATCAGAATTCAAAGCCTACAAGTCCAACAAATGATATCCTTCCTAAAACTACAATCACAGATGGTCAGGATGATATTGAGTTGGATAGTTTAAAGTCTTTTAAATCAACCAAGGACCACATTCAAGGTGTTCTTACTTATACTAACTCAGATGCTATTGCGTCCAAAATTCCTCTAGACAAGCAACTAAACCATCAATCAGTTCCAGTTGTTGCGGACACTTCTAAGCAGTTGGATGAAAATGGTCCTGAAGCATTCCAGTTAGGAGAAATGACTTCTACGGTTCTTGAATGTCAGCCAAGAGGGACTGCATTGGAACTTTGTAGAAATTTAGATGCAAGTCAATTTATTCATTGTTCTTTTATTATTATCTTATTTTCTGAACTAAGCAAGGATATTTGTGTCTGTTACTTGGTGGTAGTTCTACTGTAGTATTCATTTGATTAATCTTTTGTCCTGGTATGGTGTAATGATACTAAAATTTTTCATTTCAGTGATAGGTGTCGCATGAAGTACACTGTGCTGAAAAACAAATTGTCTAGCATGTCACAGTAATTGGACCTGAGGCTTTTGACAAAACAAACACCTTCATCAATAAAAAGGTGAGATACTGGTATATCCCCTTTTACTAAGTATTGATTTTCTTTGATTTTGTTTTGTATAATTCTGTGATCAGATTGTCACCATGTTGAAAAAAGGTTGATCAGAATTGCATTGAGGATTATAAAGAATCGAGGGGTCGTTGGCAGGGGATTGGGAAGAGTGGCTAGGATTTACAGCTTGAATCAGAGTAATTAGAGTTTTGCATTGTTCTTAAGGTTAGGTTGTTTAACCCTTCTTAGATGGTTATTTTAATCCTTTTCGATCAATATTATATTTATTACCATTTTTTAGAAGATATTGGTACTGGTGTTGTTTTAAGTGAGCATATATTAGATAGATTTGGTAGTTAGATTAATTACCAAATCTGAATTAGAGCGATATATCTGCTGATTATAACAAATTGTGGAGACTATGCTTTTATTATTTGAGGCATATTTGAGCGCAAAGAGAATGAGATAATAGCTTTTAACATCTGCTGGTGTAGATAGTTACTTTCTTAAAAATATAGACTAAAGAAATAATTGCCCAAAGAAATAGAGACTAATAACAACTTTGGGGATGTGAATGAGATGATAGCTTGACTTACTGATGTTCTATATACCTAAATTTGTGTTATAACTTGTTGACCACTGAATTAGTGTAGTTTGTGTAATCTGTGTTATCATTTGCCTAGCATACATTAACTATCTATGCTCAATTAGTGTAATTAATTTATCAATGGTTACTGAAATGTGATCTTTTGTTAATTAGTTTATTCCCTACTTGAGATGGACAAGGAATGGATGTTGAAGGACAGACTCTCAGATGAATACAAGGCTGGGGTCGAGTCTTTTATGCATTTTGCATTTCAAAATATAGATGATGTTAATGCAATGTCTTGTCCATGTTCTGATTGTGGTAATCTTAGGAAATGGAAACATGTCATTGTTAGGTTGCATTTGTTGACTAAGGGAATTGATAAAACATATCATACATGGATCTGGCATGGAGAGAGGCCTAAGTCAAGAATGTCTAACTATGATGGTGATCAGTTTAGGGGAAATGAATATAATTTTGGTGTAGAAGATCCTATTGGCATGGTACATGCTGGATATGAATACACTGATCATAACCCAAACGAATTTGGTAAATTGCTTGAGGATGCAGAGAAACCTCTATATCCTGGATGTACTTTTTTCACAAAGTTGTCTGCCGTTGTGAAATTGTATAACTTAAAGACAAAATTTGGTTGGAGTGATAAAAGTTTTACTGAGCTGCTTAGTTTGGTTAGGCAAATGCTTCCTCCCGAAAATGAATTGCCTTCATCTTTGTATGATGCAAAGAAAACCTTTGAAGAAAATATGATTTCCAGTAGCTAAATTGTTGAGTTTCAATTTTGATCCTTATAGTAACTGTTAAAAAGGTTTAGCAGCCTTTTGTTTTGTTGACTTCTGTTTTGAAGTTGTGACTGATTGTTTTAATTATCTAATCACAATAGATTTCATTGGATTCTAACTGTCATCAACTCCCACAAGCAAACTTGTCATTTGTTGGACCCTCTTTATCACCGTTTGCATGATCAAGCTTGGAAAACAATAGTTGATCTGTAAGTTTCAATTTCAATAAGTTTAGTACATTTCTATTCCCTTATTTTATGTTGCATGTACGATGATTAATACTTTGTTTTGTCATAAAGGGCCTTGAGAATGTTCAATACAGAAATTGGAAAGAATGTGAAAAAACATCCTACATGGGAAGTAGTCAAGGTATGTATCGCAAAGATGTGAATAATACGTTGATACTTATGTATATTTTTATTTTATCATCATCAAGCATATATGTAAGTTGATACTTATACATTGTAATGTAGGCTCATTTGCAACCTGATACCAAACAATGTGGTTTTTTTGTGTTGTGGTACATGAGACACCTTGTTGAAAAGGATGCAACGGCGGACATGGTCTCATTGCGTTCAATTGTGAGTAACTACTTCCTATTTAGTTTGCATATTATATACTTCACCAAAATGAAATGAAGTTGATTATTCTCTATATTCTTTTTTCAAAGTTCACTGATGTTAAGTGCACTAGAGCTGATATTGATGAAGTTCGTGTTGAATGGGCTGATTGCGTTCAAGAAAATATAAATGGGTAGAACAAGGTGACTACTATATTTTAACTTGCAATGCTTTCTTTTGAATATTTCATATGATGACGTTATGATTTTTAGGTCTTGATGTTTACGAACATTTGACAGATTGTGGGGACGTAGGGCGTACATGTCAAGTTCGTGATGCCGTGATTGTAAAGGTTTTGATGTTATTAAAACAAATTCGATCATTTTGTTATTAATTGTGGAGTACTTTAAATTTACGGACTTAAGGTTGTGTGATTTATTGTGTTAGGATGGGACATATTGTTGGGATGATTTTTGAATGTGACCGATGATATTGACGATGTTTAAATGTTCTTCTAATAGCATTTGTTAATTTATATAATTAAATTATATTGTTATATATATCCAGGAAAATATGAAATTATTGTAAAAAAATGTGAAAAACAAAAAAGACAACACAAAAAAAGGTTGTCATTAGTGTTGTTATTTTAAAAAACGACAACCCTAAAAAAGCGTTGCATAAATGTAATTGTATGCAATTTAAAAAAAACCAAAAAAACATAAATAAATAAAAAGACAACGGTTATAAGCGTTGCCTAAAATCGTGTTGTTTTACTTCAGAAAGACAACGCTTTTTAAGCATTGCATATATAGTTGCACAAAATCAGAAAAGACAACCTTTCTTGCAACGGTATAAATGTGTTGTCGTAT
This sequence comes from Scutellaria galericulata, assembly GCA_946896805.1. Lineage (NCBI taxonomy): Eukaryota > Viridiplantae > Streptophyta > Magnoliopsida > Lamiales > Lamiaceae > Scutellaria > Scutellaria galericulata. The sequence continues at coordinate 9,934,624 of OX335787.1, read as the reverse complement.
CTAGATAAGACAACGCTTGAAAGACAACGCTTTTTAAGCGTTGCATAGATAGAAACCACAATCAGAAAAGACAACACTTTCTTGCAACGGTATAAATGCGTTGTCGTATCTAGATAAGACAACGCTTTTTGGTGCGTTGTTAAATGGCGAAATTTTTTTTTGCAACGCTGGATACAACAACGCTCGGAAAATGAATACGACAACGGGTAAAACCCGTTGTAAAATGTCAAATTTCTTGTAGTGATCATAATATATATCAATCTCATCCACATTTTGAGTGACTTTGTCATCAGTTGTACTGTTATAAAAAGTAGTTGAAATTCGATCATGTCTTTTATTCACATACTTGAATAAATATTTGATTGACTGCGATTGATTACACCACTCCACATTCAAATGAGCTACATACTTGAGGAATAAATGTCTGTTGTGAGGAACAACATATCTATTGTCAAGTTCTACACCATTTTTCGTTATTGTATGACCATTATCCCTTCTACGATAAATTGGATATCATCTTCATCCACAACCGTTATGTCAGCAAAATGTTTTGGAAAATATTTCACACATCTACCATCCTCCATACATGAAGCTTTTGGTCTAACCACACCACACGGTCCATGAATCATGAAATCACGCACCACATTATAGTACACGGGATCATCCTTAATATCTGGTATTTCAGCCGAGATTATACTATCAATATCCTCAGGTGTTAGATATTTATCCTATTCCTCTAGAAATAGTAGAATATGAGCATGTGGCAATCCACGTTTTTGAAACTCAACGGTATAAATTACTGTAAAGAAACAAAACAAATAAAATCAATAAATAAAAAGTATATAACACAGATATATATACACACATATATATATGACTAATATGTATTATGGATGAAAAGTTTTACCAGATCTAACAGCACCAAATATCTTATTATGTCTTAGGTCTTTGATCAATGTATCCAATTTTATCTTGAAAACACGACAAACTATATCAGCACGATCTTCAGCTTTCATCCCTCTTTTCTCAAGAAAACGTACAATCTCAGACCACTTGGGATTACATGTAAACATCAAGAATAGGTCTGGGTACCTAGCCCAACAACATATTGCCATGGTATCATGGTAATTTTGAATCATATAGCGAGTTACACTAGTAAAAGATAGAGGATCTGTGTCACCCCGAAGTAATGACTCAGCGAGACCCTTATACATCTCACAATGTAGTTATTTCTGATGGGTACGTATATAAGTTAGTCTCACCGATTCTATCATTGTATATGCATCTATTATAAACTGTTGTGTTAATCTCCTTGAACAGAAAATCGTAATAGGTTGATTCTCCCTCTCATGCAACCGATAAGAGAACCATTCCCTAATACTAACCCTATTTCTTCCTCTACCTTCTGAACTACTAATATCTGAAAAAGGAATGTCCTCTCTATAACCATCCTCGCTATAAAGAAATAACAAAGGATATTGGAGAGCTAGATATGCATCATTAAGTTTATTCGCCCTCTTTAGCTGACATGTTCATGTTTCCACTATTATGTCTCTCTCACCAAGACATTCATCAAAATCGCCAACTAATATGGCAGCAACTTCAGAAACCGAAGGTAGATTATATCGTCTAGCATCTCAACCCCTACGACCAAATAACTTCAGATTGATATTGGATGAATATCCATCACGAAGTTTTTCCCCAACACTTCGAAATGATTTGACCAATATATTATGCTCATCAAGCATATTTTCAACTCTAAAACTATCTCTGCATGAAGGCTTTTTGTAATATCCCTACTCCTATTTATATAAAATGAAACAATTAAGTTAACTATTATACCAAGACAAAACAATCAACACAGATGCAATTGTACCAATCATTTGGGAAGCACCATGATTCTCTTTTGTGTCCTTATGTGTAGAAATAGACCGCACTCTATTTGTTGAACCAACTATAATGAAGTCAATACAATAGTTAGTCAAGTAATGAAAGATTAAGTACAAAATTTCTTCAATACTCAATCCTACAATTTATTATCCATTTTGCCCAATAACTTACTCAATCTGGCATTTTCAAACAGTAACTTCTTTAGCCAAAAAATAGGACAATAACTTTTGAAAATTCAAAAATTTTGTCAAATTTCATACCAAATAGCCCAATTGGGCTCAAATTTCATGTGAAATGCACATGGACCCATGATTTCGGGCTTTTGGGGTCGATTCTTATCTTACATGTGACATTCCCATATAAATTTAATATATATTTATTGTCTTTTAAACATAAAAAAATACATTAACACCACTAAAATAAATAAATAATACATTAATAAAAGTAAATAAAGTTTTTTCATATGAAATAAGATTTATATATATTTCAAATAAAATTTTTAACAATGCTAAAAAAATTAATTAAAAAATATAATATAAATGATAAATTAAAAAAATAAATTGAAAAGGTATTTTAAATTAAAATTTATAGTTATATCTTATATTGGTCATAGAAAATCAAAATATTACAATGAAATTCAAAACTTAACAAATAAAGTAAAACACTTAATACATTTAAAATAATAATCAATTAAATCTAAAAATTACTTTACAATTTTGTAAATTAATAAGAAAAATTAGAAAAATTATTTTAACTAAATGGATAAATAAAATAATAAATATTTAATATTTAATTCATCTTTGTCAAATTTAAGAATTTTAAGTTAAAAATAAAATCAATCAATTTAAAATAAATTAATCTAAATTTAATTTAAATTTTCATATTTGTGATTTGAATAATAAAATAATAATTAATATTAAATTTTCATTTAATTTTCATGTAAACTTATGTAAGTTTTGTATTTAAATTTTTTAAATAAATTAAGATAAATTTTTAATTTGCTTGTTTTTAATAAAAATAAATGTTATTTTTTTTATTTTTAATGTTTAGTTAATAAAAAAAATTATAGATTTTATTTGAATATTTAAAAATTTATTAAACATATTTTTAGATTCAATTATATGTGCATTTGAAAATTATGAATTTTCAATTTTTAGTAAATTATTATAATTTATTTTTTTATTTTAATTTATTACTTTAGGATTTTAAAATTACTATTCGAAATGTAAATTTCCATTCTTATATAAAAACTCAATTTCGTTTCATTAATGTTTTTTTTATTTATTTTAGTGGTTTTGATGTATTTTTATTTCTATTAAAGACAATATATATATATATATATATGTATATATATATATATATATTAAATTAATATATGACTTACATATGCATTTCACATGCAAGTTGAGCCCAGTTGTGCCATTCGGATTGAAATTGGGCAAAATTTTTGGATTTTCAAGTTATTGGGCAAAATGAATAATAAACTCCACAATCATATCTGGTCGAACAAATCTTTGAAATAAATACTTTACCATTCGTGATGTCACTGAGAGTGGTTACAGACGATGTGAATATAGTATTTCCAGATAGATGTCTTGAATCAAGTTGTTGAAAAGTGTCTGAACAACAAAATATAACATTATATAAACTTATTAAATTACATAAGATACACATGAATACCTATAACCACATAAATTGAACCAATTGATACATCATTTTGAAGTGAATTTACTTAAAATTACTATCAATAACACGATGAATGTGAATTTTTCTATTATGACTTATAATGTGCAACTATATATTAAATATCTATAATTTCAAACACATATTTATATTAAACATGTAAATAGATAACGTTTTTGAACTGCTATCTTTACGGATCATTATTTTAAGTATAATATATTATTGTGAAAAATAAATCCTTAAGACAAAAATTCAAACGGTTGTAATTAACTCATAGATAATGAGTCGGAACTCTGTCTTTGATATACCAATTATTCTTTTTTTTCCTATATAAAAAAATCAACAATGCTAAACACATAATATATATATATATATGAAAATAAATTTAAAATATTTTCAATGTAAAGCTAGAGTATAAATATTTTAATATATTATAAAAAATTAAAATCAACATGAAATAATAATTCTATAAACCTTATCACAACATAATTGGACTTGAACCACAAAAATTGTATAAGCCGATCTATGAATTAGTCCATGGATAGACCCGAAATACTAATGTCCAATTTATTTATTTTATTAAACATAACAAAACATTAAAAATGAATTTTCTTCACTTCACGTATAACTAATATAAAAAAATTACTATTTTATTTGTATATACATATTATATCTTGTATGTGAAATATAAAAAATGCAAACCAAAAGCAAAACAATAAGTTGACCTTCATTAATGCTAAAAGGTTAATTAACCACTACTAATTAAGTCCAACCCCCCCCCCCAAACACACCCACCACCTAACCTGCTAACATAGAAATCAACACTCAACCATGCACTCTCATTTGAGGCTCTCGTCTAACCCTAATTCTATTGTGAAGTGTCGGCGCTTTTCCTGTTCTTCAACATTTCATGATACTGTGCAAGATAATTCACTGATTTCTGATGAAATTAGACATAATTTTTTTCTAATCTTTCATCTGATTCTCATACAACATCGGAAAAGCATCGACGATTTCCATTCAAACCGTTATGTCGGTATGAGGTTTGTATTCTTAATGCATGTCTTTATCTTTTCTGGATCTCTAATATAAATGAAGATTTGTGAATCCTCATTCGAAAAAAAGACGACCTAGAATTATATGAAGGGAATTTGGGGGCATGACTGAGACGATGATGATTTCCTTTTTTTTTTACTTGAGGAATTGTTTGTTGTGGGTCTGGATGAGTCCTATTGTGTAGAAATATTATTTTTGAACTTATTCCCTAAAACTCGAAAATTATGGTGCTTTTTTTGTGTTCATATTCTTGATGTATGTCTCTATGTTATCTAGATCTGTAATATAAACAGAGTTTCTATGAATACTTTCTTCCAATCTCGGTTTAGAAACAACTATTTTTATTGGATTTTGCTTATCATTGAGATGATGATGATTTCCCCTTTCCTTTCACATAAGGACATATTTTTTTATGTCTTTGGAAAAAATTTTTGGGATATCTGAGTTCTATCATATAAGATTCATATTGTCCGAATTTTTCGAAGCCTCTAAATTATCCTTATTAATGAAATAAGAAAGATCATATATGTTCTGCTATAACCTATGTATTTTCATTTACTCAAAATACTATAAAGGCATCAAATGCTTAGAAAACACTCATCCATGCAAGCAACCCTTATTGATCAAGGTATGAAGATTGTTAGATTTTTTAGTTTAAATCTAATTGTTTCTTCTGTTTACATTTTTTGTCTATTTATGTAATGTAAACGATATTTGATTCTGTGATGCTTACTTATTCATTTTCTAATTTTTACTAAATTATTCAGATTAAGAAAAAACAAGATAAAGAAGAAATATGTCACATCATCAATAACTGAAGTCGTGGCTCTTAAATGGAACAAATACAAACAGGTAACATCTGCCTAATTCTATGATCCTTCTTGACAATTGATCTGTATCGATTGATTTCGTTAAACAATATTCATGATCTGCTATATAACCAATTAAGTATCTGAAAATAGTTAGGACTTTCAATTTATATAAATACAATTTAATGATGTATGATTCTCTATAATGTTCAATAGTCTGACATGTCTATTCATAAATTTTATATGTATCAAACATAGATTATTCATTAGCACTGAAGGTGTATATGAATCTTTGCTTAATAATGCATTGTTTTATTTCTTTTATTTGAAGAGATAAGGACGATCATGTATTTATTAGCATAAAGATCCACCGATAATGATATGACTTCAATAAATGGAGAAAAAAGATAAGTTTTTCAAATTACGTATCTTGATATAGATTCAATTATATTGTTTATGGTTATCTATTCCATTACCTTCCAATGTAGCTCATCTAAATAAACAATATAGCTCTTCTGATCTAAACTCACCTTGTTCAGATTGTGGTTCCCTGGGCCGCTTCCTATTTATCACCGTAGATTGTGTAAGCTTCCTCATGCTAACAGGTGAATAAATGGTACCTATGGTGAATTCCAATACATTAGATACCAATGTTTTTTATTATTAGAAAAATATATCAGACTCTATATCTAACTTCATAAATAATGTGATAATCCCATAATTAGATATATATAAGAGGTGTCAAGGTAAGAACTTTAGTTTTTTATAATAGGTGGCCAATATATAGTATGATCAGTAAGAGAGTTAGAGAAAAGATTATATCTACAGTAAGTTTTAACAGACATCCTAAGTTCTTATGCGTATAAGTATATTATCATGTGTTTATCTCCCCAAAACTACATTAGAAGATTCCATGTATCTCTCAATGTAATCTCATGACATCAACACTTACATGCATGTATAAACACATTTGTAATAGATCAAATTCAACCTGTCATAAATCAGCCATCTAATTTTATAACTAACAAAAAAAAAATTAATTATATAAAGTTCCATATGATGATGTACATGTATCAATCTAACAAAGCTTTTAATTTAGAGTTTTTATGCTACATATGAACTGAAGTTATTTTTTGTATATAATTTTGCAGGTGCAAATTCAGATTGGAAAAAACTATTTTGTGAGCAAGATGAATTCTGCAAACATACATAAGATCTCTCCATTCAGTTTTTCTACCCCACAATTTCAAGTAAATACTTTCATTAAGAAATACATAAACCAACCTACATTCAACACCAAGAATAAAAGATAAGCTCTTAATTCTATAATCTCATTTCATTAAACAACAATTTATCTACCTTTCCAATAGAATTTTTAAATCATGTTTGTTCCATGAAGTTATACCTTGACATTTGATAGAAACGGTGATGCCCATAACACTTACTCACACAACAAAAGTCATTTAAGGTGAGTCAATTATCATTTTTTATGATAGCTCATAGTTGAATACACTCACCATGATCCAAAGATCAACAAAAAAAGATGAGTATCTCATTCTCAAATTTGAAAACATATCTAACTGCAAGATTGCAAAAGAATATTTCTTCAATTACCCTCATTGTCTATGTGCGTGTTCATTCACTATAACACATTGTGCATGTGAATTCAATTTTTACACCTTTCATTGTCCTTAAATCATGTAAACAATTCATGGTGTCCTAAATAGAGCTTTTATATATGAATCTTTGATTAGCAACAAATTGTTTTAGTTGAATTCGCACACAGATTCACTAAAAAATTGTGATGTCTCAACTAATTTTTTGAGTGAAAGTATATGTCGATCAAGTATGTGTCAAGTTTGTTGATCCTTTGATTTCACTCTACTGAGTTAGTTTCCTGGTAATAAAGAAATCTATACTATCTACATTTACTACTTCCATTATTGAAATTGATGTATATATTTGCAGTTGCAAATTCAGAATGGAAAAAACTATTCTGTTAGCAAGATGCATTATGTCAAGCACAAGTGATAAGGTCATAATTCTATAATTTCATTTCTTACAATTCCTCTAACTTTTTTCTGGCTTTCTAATTAATGTAGGATACCTGCAGTTAAACCTTCACATTGATAGAAAAGGTCATGTTCATAATATTTACCCACACAACAAAAAAAGCACTGTTGAACACACTCATTCTCATTCTTATTCTCTAATTTCAAAATATATGTAACTCAATGCAAATGATTTTTTCAATTATCCTCATTGTCTATATACATGTTAACTCACTGCAACACATTATACATATATGTTAACTCAATTTTCACATGCACCATACATTTCACCTAAATCATGTAAATAAACAATCCATGGTGTCTGCAATTAGAGAAGTTGTTCACCTTATAGACAGACTAATCCATGTTTGAATGCAATTACATGATATACTTGTGATTTAGAACATCAAATAGTGTGAGCTTCCTTGTGCCAGAACATGCATACCACTACTTGTTGGACATTAACAAACTAATTCACACACAAATCTACAGATGTAAACTAACTGAAGATGAATAGAACTCTATTTTTTATATTAGAACAGTAGCCAGGTAAATAGATTAGGAAAATAAAAAGGTCCTATAACCAAGATGACTTAAATAGCTTGTAATGATCACTTACTTGGGAATATAAAACGTTTGCATTAAAAAATGTATAAACCCTGCCACATATATGTAGTTGTCTAGGTTTATAACATTGTTTATTACAATCTGATTCTAAACAATCATAAAGCTACTAAGAAGCCCGACAATAGCTGACACACCCCCCCAAGAAAATTAGTTACACACATCTACATAGATATTCTGAAAATAATCAAATGTTTACCTCTCACCATTTTTTCAATATTCATTACACATATACTTATGCATCAAATGACATAATATTAGTATTAGAAATTATATCTGATAAAACACAATGATGTATTTCATCCTACAAACATGAATATTAACAATAAAATTAATACTAAAATATTCTCAAGCAACTGTAATTCAGATAACACTTTCAGCAATGCCCATATTTAACTTTTTATCTACATTTGCAGGTACAACATCATTATACAGAGAGACATGCCAAAATCAGCTAGGTGCATACTCCAAGAAAACCATGAATATGGCCGCAATATGTACTAACTAAGCCTTGAGATAAGTATTTCAAACAACCCACATCTCATCTGCAATTCATCTGTAAACATAGTTTTCTACAATACATAATATTTACAGATGTATGTACCTGTAAAATATGTGCTATTATGCAATAAAATATTTTATGGAATTGAAAAAAAAACATGACTGAAATCACATTTACTTATACATGCAAGTTTTAACTTCTCATCTATTCTTGGTAGTGAAATAGATGGCATTAAATATATTTTGTGTGCAATTGCGGTATTCTGATTCTGACTTATTCTTCAAATGATGCTTAATTGTAGTCTGATCAGGTGGTGTAAATCCAAATGCCTTATCTTAGTGTTTTACCTAATATCACTTGTTGTATTCATCAACTACTAGTTATCTTAACTGACTTTTTTCTAATTAATTTGAATAAAACTTTTAAGCCTTCATAGAATAGCTTTAATTGTTCACTATACTGTAACATAATTTACTATAAATTACTCACTATTCATCTAAGATTTACTTAACAGAAATCATAGTATCATTTGAAGAACTATCTATCAAAATAAAAAAGTTAAAAGTACTATATGGAAAAAAAATCAAAAATTCAGTATTTGAATACTATTAATATTTGAAGACTTCACTTGAGTAATGTATATTTTTTCCATGCATTTGATGTTAGATATGATATCTATTTATTCTATATGGTTACATGAATTCCTATCTAGTATATTACAATTCATGTAAGTCTAGAACAAAAATCATATGCTATATAAATATAACATCAATAATAACTCACAACTTCATAAGTTAGTAACCTCAATAACAGTTAAATCAAAAGAAATGTTTGGAACATAAAATCAACCAAATAAACCCTTACAAAACATCAACAATTACCAAAATGCTCCAAACAACACATAACAACATATTATCCCAACCATGGAAAATAAAAAGGAAAACATAATTCATCAAAACAAAGAATAAAAACCAATAATCCAAAACCATTTATCCAAAACAACAAAATAAAACCAAATACATGAAATAAATTAAAATGCAGGAATTAAAACGCCCAAATCTCTTCACTCTTTCTTCTTCTTAATCACATGTTTCTCTTCCTTAGTATCTGAAGTTGAGAACTCATCAATGAGTTTTCACTTTACAGGCCTTTCCATAACTATCTCTTCATCATTCCCCTTGATTACCACACCTTGATTACTTGGAGTGCTGAAACACAATTCTGAACTCTCAACCTACAACAAATTCAAATCATATAAACAACACTGAATTCAAACAAATTCCATATAAACAAATTACACTATCAACAAAATAAAATACCATATAAGTTAAACACAAACAAAACTTATCAGATTCAACCTCATCATCCCCCAAACCATGCACCATATCAGATCCCTATGTATTAAATTGAAATCATAAGCAAAAAATTACATATAGTTTAAAAGTATAAAAATCTGACATAATCACATGGTTATGTAAATAGTAATTACCTGACTTGCATCCACCGGAGCTAGATAAAATTCTACCTCAGTCTGTACCTTCTTCACAGTATATGCTCCATAAAAGCTAGATGACTATTCTGGTGCAACCTGCACCTTAAAAAACAATTCCCTATCCAGCAGATTATTAATCTCACTTGGCAACAAATGATCTGCATCCATAACCTGGTAATATATTGGTACAAATTTTAGTTCATTACCTAACTAAAACCCAAAAGAACTAATAAAACATGATAAAATCTTAAAAACCATACATATTGTTCACGCAACTCCCTAGCAGTCTTCTCTATCGATTTAACACAATGCTGATCCCAAAGAATAAGAGATCCATTGTCAGTTGAATCTTGAACCAAAACCTGGATTTTGAACCTGAACACAAAACAGTTAAGGCCTTACCTTGTAAGACTAATTCTCTAATAATAAATAATGAATTATAGTACATGATGATAAAAGAATATACCTGGGATTGCCCGATGAACCAAACTCATCACAGTTTGTGCAGTAGAACCTTTGATCAGCCTTAATTTCTTGAAACATCTAGGGCAAGACATGTACCACCAATCACCAACCGACTCAATGCAGACAATCCTGCCATTTACCCAGAAAGTTCCCACCTAAACAAAAAAACAACATATATGAAAAGCAAACATTACATAACTCAAAAATCAAACACAATTACAACATGTGTACATGTTGCTAAGTTAAACATGTGCAAGAACCAATAATAAAAAACTACCTCTCCCGAATTCCGAATCTACTCAATTGTACGAACTGTAAAGTCTTCATCTGAAAACTTATAATCTCCAACTGTAATAGAACCAAAGGACTTACATTAGACTGCCCCATCTATACCATCACCACCATCAAAACTTGAAGACAAAAAAAAGCTACAAATTCATAACATAAAAATACAAAAAAACCACATAGTCTATCATTCACGTAATAGTTTAATGTTAAAACATACCCAGTCTTGAATGAACAAACTTCATCCAAATCACCATCAAGTATCAGTCTTGTAGCATTATAAGTAGTAGAGACGGAAACATTGTATATAGAACAACACAAATAACATATAAAATATCAACAAATTAAAATACATGAACTAATATGTTTTAGTTAATAGTTGATACTATAATCAAGAAATAAGAACCTTTGAAAAGCTTGCGTTGGCAAAACTGCAGAATCATTATAGGAGCCTCACCACCCATTCCAACTCTCTCCATCATTTGATCAACAAAATCCTCCCATAACGTGCAACTCAGATGCCTACCACTGTAAAACCAAACAAAGAAAATATCAACAGAAGTCATATCTAATCAAGCTATAAAAATGTAATATAAAATGTATTAACTCATGATCTTCAACACAACTTTCATCCTCTTTGTCTCATGTTCATTGTTGGTATGAATACATGGTCGGTTCACACTGATGACACGACCGATAACATCTGCAAATAATATATTTCTTATGTTAAAAACATATTCAGTGAAGAGAAAACAATAAGCACCAAACCAACAACTAACATTTTACCTATCAACACTGTCTCATCAGTATTTTCAGGATTGCATACTTCAACAAATGGCTTGAACAAAAACATGTTCTTAGGAAAAGCCAAATCAAAGAACTCAATAACTCTAGTATTATTAATGAAGATTAACATGTAACGATTACCAGTCATCTTGAATCTCATCTTATTGTTAGTCACAACAAAATTCTTCATAGCACACAAAGAACCCTCTGTCAAGTTCATGTTCAGCCTGGGAAGTAGATCACTCTTAATGGTTGCATGGATTCTTTGTCCCCGTTACACATTTCATTACTGGAAATCAGCATGCAGTCTTTTAAAATATATTAAATCATCTTTACATGAAATAATTGAAGCTTCTTCATACCTCAATGTATGGAAAATGCATTCAACACTGTGTATCCTATTCTGATTCCCAAATGCAGGAACACTGTACCAGCGGATCAAATAGAGTTTTATAGCCCACTGCGTCCTAGATGGAGAAATCTCACGCAACAGATTGAAGCACGGTGCCATACTACAAGTGTAGAATTTGGAATTAGACTTTAAAAAACAAATAATAGATGCTGGAATCAAAATGAAAATGAAAGGTACATGCATTAAGATTGTTGAGATACTTTCAGAAATATGACTCTTATGAAATTGTAATTGCTAATGCAGGTAATCTGCCAACAATGCCAACCTCAGTATTTCATAGAGGATGAAATGTGGAATTCGAAGAGGCACTCAACACAAACTTACTAATTTCCTACTGTTAAAAAAAATCTGAAATGAGTAACCCCATGCAGTATATGATTGTAACACCCCATTTTAAGAAAACACGCTGCATTGCATATTTTATAAAATTTCTTTTATCGCTCAAATATAAATGATTTAAGTGCGAGATCTTATATTACATTAAGTTATGATTTATGTATATTTCCTTGTGCTTGTTTATTTTAAAGATTTTATGACATGTTTTTCTTTCGAGATTTTAAGGAATTTTGTAGGATAGCTTATGGAGGAAACCGAGCTCGATCTCCACTCACTCGACACATATGAATGGAAGTAAAAAGATAAGATGTTGATTATATTTAATTGAATAAAATGATTTTAAGTTTATATGCTCTCTTTATATGAAATTTTACTTATGATCTTTATATGTGTATTTATGAAATAAAACGTCTTACTTGAACGAGCATGCATTATAGTAATTATTAAAATAACCGCGATGCTTATTATTATTAATTTAAGTACAAATGGAAATTTAATACTTGATTCTATGCTAAGCAATTTCCACATTTATGTGAATTATACAATACCTTATGATCATTAGTCCTTCAATAAGTATACATATACTTATATATATATATATATATATATATATGTGTGTGTGTAATATGAAACATGAAAATATCAAGATAAATAATTAGTTTAACTTTTATTTTAATTCAAAGCTTCCTTGATAAGTTTGCTAATCTATGACTAAGTGAACTAGCCTAGCCACCTCACCACTCTAATTGCAACATGCAAAAATATCTCCCAACTTGCAACATGCAACACACCCTTGCTTGAGGATCTCTCTCTCTCTCGACCACTTCATATAGGAGCCAAAGCCATAGATAAGTTACCATAAGAGATAAAGGAAAGCAAAGATCAAGTATCCATCAAATTCTTCCTCAAACCCTAAAGGTATTTTTGGCTAAACTCTTATGAATCCTTCATTAAATCTCATGATTTATGCTTAATACCTTAGGTTAGAAAGTCTAAAGATGTTCTTTGGCAATTTGTTGGGATTATATGTTGTTTGAATGGGGGAATAAGTTGATTCTAGAATAGGCTTAAGGATATGCTTTGTTTTGTTTCTGTTTTGGATGTGTTCGAAAAACTTAGAGATTGAATTAAGATGAATCCTTTTTCTTGATTGAATTATATGAAGTCAAGAGTATGTCTGTAAAATTTCATAAGATTTGGAGTTGAATTCGATTTTATATGATTTTTCTAAGATAAACTGTTCGGAGACAGTTTTTGCCCTGTTTTAGGTCTGAACTCTATAATTTTCTGGGAACAGTATACTTCGAATTTATGCATGATCTTCTACTATTTCTAAGAACCTGTTCTTAGGTACGTGTAGGAATTTAGTATGCATTTTTTGAGTTTTGTACGATTTATGCCAGATTTTACAATATAACCTGTTTTCAGTGTAGATGATGTCCTGTTTTCAGTCTTGTTCTAAAAGCCATAACTATTTATTGAGATCGTATTTATAAACCATATTTTACTATGTTGTAGTACATGCTCTTATGAGTATATAGAAATTTACTATCACATTTTTGGAGTCTTGTACAAATTATAATTAATTTTACAATATGGTCTATTTTCGGTCTAGATGATACCCTGTTTTCTACCAACTTCGAAAATTCATAACTAATTGTGTGAATCTTATTTTCGATTGATATTTTTATATGTTATACTTTAATGTGTTGTCTTTTTACTGTAAACATATGAAAGCATTTCATCAATCCTATAGAGTATGGTGAATTTTTCATTTGAAGGCTGTTTTGGAGCTAGGATTGAAGTGAAAAGACTAGTTAGATGTGTGACTTTTAATTATTTGTACAAGCTGTTAAAATTCATGAAATTTCAGCATGTTATACTAAAAGAAGTTATATGATTATATGAATAATTATGTGATTTTAGGAATTATATGGGAATTATTAAAATTATGACATCTTTATATGTTATTTTAGGTCAAAAATTGCTAGTTTAAATGCTTAAACAATTAAGTTATAAGTATGCATGTGTTTTAGGTTAATGTAACCTAATATAAATGAAAAAGATTGTGTTATACGATATAAAGAGACTAATCAGTTAAGTGTGTCGAGCGTAGTCGAGACGATCGGTGAATCCGGAGGCAATCCTTGCACTTTCAGCGTACATGTGGGTAACTTCTACTCTCTACTATATGATGTTAATTGAATTGAGAAGTTATGTATGAAAATCTACGACTAAAGTCCGTAGCTATAACCAGTATGTAACTTCCATACTGGGCAACGACCATAAGGACGTAAAGTGTCTGGTCCATGAAAACGACCCTGCTTAAATGTCTGGTCCATGAAAACGACCCTGCTTAAATGCCTGTTCCATGTGAGGTTTAGTGGGCGAGCGATTCCCACATTCCTTTATGATTATGACATGTAGTACTTGCTTAATGATTTAATTGCTTCAATATAAGAGACTGTAAAGTTATCCCACTGGGATCCCTCTCCGGAGGTGTCTCATGATGCTACTTTATATATTTTCAGACTCGGCAGATGATGACGAGGACGTGCAGCAGGCTAGGCGGACTCTCACTGTCACTTTTAAATAGATATGCAAGAACTATGTTTCTTTTTCTTTAAAAAGCAATATGTTGTTTAAACATGTATTATATGAAAAACTATGGGCCTAAACTCGTATCCTATTATATATATATATATATATATATATATATATGTTTTGTTGTGTAATTCATGTAAGTCTTTGGTTCAAACATTTTTCCTAGAAATGTGGGTGAGACATGACTAGACTTGATTAATAGTCGATATATAGTTATATATATGTTATATTTAAAAAATAAAATTTAATAATTCTCGTGTCTTCGCTTTTAAGTCTTCCGCTGTATATTAAAAACTAATTATAATTTCTTTAATTCCTAAATAAGTAAAGGGTGACGATCCATTTCCAATTAAAAGGGAACGGGGCGTTACAATCATTGCCTACTGTTTTAGGGTATTCAACCTCGTACACCCCATGCAACAACTCTCCACATCAGTGTTCATTCACATTCATAATGCCTAAGCCTTGTCTGCATATTTTACATCACTTGCTGAAAAAACCAACATTCTGTAATTGGTTGGTTGTTAATTGATTGTTGAGCCAACTTTTCGTATTGCTGCTTCAGGTTGTTTGAGATCATGTTGTGATTGGTTTGCTAATATATGTTGAGGCTCATGCAAAAGTTGGCATTAATTACTTGATATTCTGATTGGCAGGTTATGTGTTGTTTCTTGAGCCATCATTTTACACTATTTCACTGATTGGCTGTAAGCATCTGTTTGTTGAGCCACCTTTTTTCTTCCTTTTTGGCATACAAATTGTAACACTCTGTTTTCAAGGAAACCTGCATTATATATTTTATAAAATTTCTTTTAGCATTCAATTATGAATAATTTAAGTGTGAGATATTATATTACTTAAATTTATGTTTTACGAATTATGTTATGATCGATGATTTTAAAATTTATATGATCTAATATCTCTTTCGAGATTTTAAGGGTTTTTGCGAGATTGCTCACAGAGAAAACCGAGCTTCATTTCAACTCACTCGACAAACATGGATGAAAGTAAAAAGATAAGATATTAGATAGGTTTAAAATTATATTAGGTTAAGACACTTAACTTACTCATTTGTGCATATGAATGCTTTATTTAAGGTAATTTTACGTAGGATCTATTTATGTGATTTTATCTGATAAAATATTTTGCTTAAACATGCATTCCTAATTCATTGTGTATCGAAATATCTCCTCATCACGCAAGTAAAATTATAACACCCTAATTAATTAGCTAATGTGTAATGTTATATATATATATATATATATATATATATATATATTGCTAATTAATTAACTATGCATAAGAATTAATTAATTGAGCCTAAGACTTAATTAATTAAGATTATATGTTGCTAATTGATTAATTAAACTAAGCATTAATTAATTAAGCCTAAGTAATCGATTAATTAAATTTTAATGTTTTAATTTTTGTTACTCAGGTAATATGCATAAGTATTTGATAAGCTAAGTCATTATATATATGTATAACTGTATAATTATTTGCTAAAGCAAATATCAAACAAAATTAAGAAATGAAAAAAAATGCCATGAAAATGGCTAGTCATAACTTCAGCCACTTGCACCCCCAGCTCACGCCAACTTCTCCTTCTCACTCCACCACAACTTGACACCAAGTAACCACTTGGTTTAAGTTCACACCAAGGTTGGTAAAGAAACAGGTAATAAAAGAAAGAAGAGAAACACACAATATACTTACACAGCTTCATTTCTCTCCATCTCTCCACTCTCTCCCTCGGCCTCTCTCTCTTTTTCTCTCTGCCCCAACCCTCTCCACCCACTGTTTACTGCTGCTGCTATAAGTATTTTATGCTGCTGCTATAAGTTTTTTTATGCTGCTGCTACTGTGTGTATTTTCCCTGCTGTTCGAGATTTTTCATAGACTTGTAAAAGTTGAATTAGCCTCAATCCTTTTACCAACATCAAGTTTATTGAGTCAAGACTATGTGTGTAAAATTTCAGAAGATTTGGAGTTAAACCCGATTTTCTATGATTTTTCTAAGATAAGCTGTTTAGAGACAGTTTTTACCCCGTTTTTAGGTCTGAATCAAAAACAATTCTTGAACTGTATCCTTCGATTTTATGTATGATCTTTTATTATGTTTTAGAAATAGTTCTTAGGTACGTTCAGAAATTTAGTATGCATTTTTTTGAGTCTTGTACGATTTATGCCGAATTTTACAACATAGCCTATTTTCTGCATAGACCATGTCCTGTTCTCAGTCTAGTTTTAAAATTCATAACTATTTATTTGAATCATATTTATAAGTCATAGTTTACTATGTTGTAATACTGACTCTTAATAACAGGGTAAAATTTACCTTGTGAATTTTGGAGTACAAATAAATTTATAAGAAATTTTGCAAGTAATCCTGTTTTCAGCATACACTATGCCTTGTTTTCTGCTAACTTAGAAAATTCATAACTAATTATGTGAATGTTATTTTCAGTTGATATTTTATATGTTATACTTGGATATGTTTTCTGACTTCTGTAAAAATATGAAAGCATTTCATTAATCCTATAAGATTTGGTAGGGTTTGCAATATAGACTGATTTTGAACTTAAATTCAAGTGAAAGTCTTTTTTAGGATTCTATTTTTTTTATTTATATACACCGTGGAAAAATTGTAAATTTTCAGAATATGATAATTGATACTAATATGTGATCATGCAAATAATTTTGTGATTTTAGGAATTACCTATGGGTTATTAAAATTGTTGCAAAATTATGTGTCATTTTATCCTTCAATTTGCTAGTTTAAGTACTTAACAATTATATAATAAGTATGATGATGTATCCTATATTCTAAATCTCACTTCAATGATTGTGTATGATATGATTGTGCTTAGAATTTAATAGAAGGATCAAGCATGTACTGAATGAAGTATGACGAATAATATACCGGAGAAATGATTGCAAAATCTTATTAATATATGTCTTTAGAGTGATTTATTTGAATAAGGTTTTAAATGGTTATGCCTAGATTAATATAACCTAGAGATAAGATACACACGAGTATGTTATATGATATAATAGACTAAACAGTTAAATGTGTCGAGCGTAGTTTGAGACAGCCGGTGAATCCAAAAGCAATCCTCACACAATCGACGTATAAGTGGGTAACTTCTACTCTTTACTATGTGTTGATAATTGAATTAATAAGTTATGTATGAAATCTACGGTCGAAGCCCCGTAGTTATAACCGGTAGGTAGCTTCCCTATCGGGCGATGACCATAAGGGCAAGACTGTCTGGTCTATGAAAGCAAGGTTTAGTAGGCGAGCGACTCCCACATTCCTTTATGTTATAGTATGGTCCAGGTGAGCGTACCCAAAGAACATGTAGTACTTGCTTAATAGTTTAATTGCTTCAATGCATTAGACAGTAAAGTTATCCCACTGAGGTCCCTTTCCGGAGGTGTCTTATGATGTTGCTTTTTATATTTTTCATGCCCGATAGATGATGATGTGGACGTGTAGCAGGCTGGGCTGACTTCTCACTGTCCCTTTAAAGTTGTTGTACTAGAATAATGTTTCCTTTTGAGAACAATATGTTGTTTAAATATGTATAGTATGATAAACTATGGGCCTAGACTTATATCCTGTCATATATATGTATATTTTGTAGTGTAAATTAATGTAGGTCTTTGGTTCGAACATTTTTCCTAGAAATGTGGTGAGACACGAACTAAATTTGGATATATATGTATATATGTTACGTTTTTAAAAAAATATAGTTCTCGTGTCTTCATTTTAAGTCTTCCGCTGTATATTAGAAAGTAATTATAATTTTGTTTAGTTCCTAAATAAGTAAAGGGTGACGACCTATTTTCAACTAAAAGGGGAACAGGGCGTCACACAAATGAATAAAAACAAATAAAAATGTGTTGCAATCATCACAGTTAAAGCATGTGTTTCTCGAAACACTAAAAAAACCAACAAAAAAATCAGAAAAAATAGAAACAAACCACAATCAGACCAATACCATGCAGACACTGGTATAAATAGACAAAACAACAAAATGGGCTGGAAAATGGCAATACAGTAAATTGTTCCAACTGTCTTGCTATTAGTATAATATAGATTATGTTCTTATGTATCTTTTTTCAAAATTTTATTCAATTTAATAGAGTCCATCCAAATCACAATTGTAAATAACATAATTCCTAATTTAATATGTAAAAAATAAAAGAAGGAAATAAATTATGGCAAGTATGGATGTTTTGTCCATTTGTCATAATGTCAATCTTAACCCTCCTACATAATTAAATCAATACAAATTAAATTAGATTCCTAATTAAAGAAAACTCTTTATTAACGATAGTAACATAATTCAATATATATTTTATTTTTTATTTTTTATTATAAAAGGCAAAAGTCTTTACATTTCAAACTCTTCTTGAAAAAATTACATGTTTTGATTATTTTTGTTTTATAATCTAGAATATTTTTGAATCTTAGACTAAACTTAGTCTTATATTAATATATATTTAAAGAGCTTTTCAATGATATTTTATAAGCATATATAAAAATATTTAATTTAATATTTATTTTATTTTTCTATTTGATTATAAAAAAACAAGAGTCTTTTACATTTCAAACTCTTCTTGAAAAAATTACATGTTTTGATTATTTTTCTTTTATAATCTTGAACATTTTGAATCTTAAACTAAAATTAGTCTTATATTGATATGTATTTAAAGAGCTTTTCAATGATATGTTATAAGCATATTTAAAAAAAATTATACTATAAATTTAATTTTTTTATTAAAGTATGTTATTATTAGAAATTATGTTCTTACGTTGTTTTTTTTTTTTCAAATTCTTAATTTTAACACTCCTACATAATTAAATTAAATCAAATCAAATTAAATTAGAGTTCTAATTAAGTAAAACTCTTTATCATGAATAGTAATGTAATTCTATATATATATATATATATATATATATTGATTATAAAAGGCAAGAGTCATTTAGATTTCAAACTCTTCTTAAAAAAATTATAGGTTTTGATTATTTTGCTTTTATAATCTAGAACATTTTGAATCTTAGACATAATTAGTCTTGAGTGACTCTCTTGTGCCCCCAACCCGACATGACATGTGTATATATACATTTTTCTTTTTTTTTTCCTTTCTTTCCCTCAACTCGCGTTCTCCTCTCTGCAAATCTCGTTCCCCTCAGCTCCTCAATCCTTCACAAAATCTTTCTCCTCATCACAACCCTTCTCTGCCACCGCACCACCGCCGTCACTTCGGTTTCTCCATTGGCAGTCACTCAAAGCTCAAATCATTTCAACGTTAATCAAAATCAATTTCTCACTTCTCTCCTTCAGTCAAACCCAAAATTCCTCTTCTCAAACTCATCTGTCATGGCGTCAAGACCTCATAGCTAGAGCTTCGATCATGAATTCGAATCACACTCAGATGAAGCATATCAATAGCGGTTACAGCCACTCCAACGGCGAGAAGGCACCGAAAAACATTGGGGTGAGAGGAGAAGGAATGGTGGAATCATGGATTTGCTCTTCAAATTAGAAATGATTGTAGTATAGAAAGTGAGATGGAGTGATGATGAGGGTTCAATTAATGTTGAATTAATTCTTCATCTTTAATTAACCATCATTAATTCACAATGTTAAGGTTATTACAGTGTACTTAGCTTCAAAATTGTTGCTTGAGCTTTTTTGCTTGTTACCTGTTTGACAGAATGCTTCAACCAGGTTGTTATATTAAACTTTCGAAAATTTGTGGTTCTATGGTCTTGAACAACACAATTCAGCAAAAATGCATTGTTTCTTTGTCATATTCTCTTGTGAACTTATTACAGTATACTTAGCTTCAAATTATGTATAAATAATAGTCAATCAACTGGAGAAAGAAACAAATTATCAGAAAAAGAATGGAACTTCGAGAATCTTTCATATATGGTTTCATATACAAATACCTATAGGTATTTATATAATATCTGAAAGAAATATGTATGATACTTATAAGTTACTTGTGTAATACCTGAAAGGTATTTATATAATACGTGAGAGTAACATATACAAAAACCTATAAGGTATTTATGTAATACCTAAAAGTAATATGTGTGATACTTAAAAGATATTTGTGTAATACCTGAAAGTAACATATACAAATACATATAAGGTGTTTATGTAATACTCGAAAGAAATATGTGTGATATTTAAAAGATACTTGTGTAATACCTTAAGGGTATATATGTGATACCTGGAGAGTAAATGTGTGTGTAGCGCCTAGGACAAAAACGACGCATAATTGATTAATTAAATAATCAAATCCTTAATTGTTTGATTTAATTATGTGTGTTTCAAAAAAAATGATAAAATGCATATTTAATTAATCGGTGGTATAATTTAATCGAAAAGTATAACACCCAAAATTAATTAACTAAAATGTAGTATTTTATATGTTTGTTATATCATTAATTAAGCATGAGTACTTGATAAGTTAAGTAATATATATATTAACTATGTATAAAAATTAATTAATTAAACTTAAGAAATAATTAATTAAGTGACTAAGCATAGAATGGCTAGTCATCTTATTTTCATGCCACTCGCCACCTCATTATTCTCTCTCCTCACACCATGTTGACACACGCCTACAAGCCTCAAGTCAAGTGGGAAAGGAAAATAAAAGAAAAGCATGAGGCAGTTCACACGCATACTCTCCCTCTCCATCTCTCAACCTCTCACGGTATCTCTCTCTCCTTCTCCCTCTCGGATTTCTCTCTCTCTCTCTTTCTTCCTCTGCTGCTGCTGTTCCCCATCACTGTTCACCGCCGCTGCGGGTTGCCGGAGCTGCAGACTGCTGCGTTGCTGCCCTGCTACCATTGTACTGCTCGGTCATGCTGCTGCTGCCCGTTCGCTGCTATTGCTGCTGCCGTCAAGGGTTGACGGCGCCGAATGTGCCGGCGGTGAGCTGTCAACTGCTGCCGGGAGCTGCAGCAGTGTTGTGTGTGCGATGGGTTTGCTGCTGTAGGTGTGTGTCGCTGGCGACGACGAGGATCGCCGGTACCGGCTGGAACAACGATTGGGAGAGCAAGGGGGGGCAGCGGGTCAGGTGTGTGCGCGGGGGCTGCTGCCCGACTGCTGTGTTCTGTTGTGCAGTGTTTTTGCAGCTGTTGTGCATGGTTTGTGCTGCTGATTTGGGTTTGCGCAGGCGGGTGTCGGGTGTGCTGAGCGTGCCGGGGTGCGTCGGGGGTGCTGCTGGGCGCGCACGCCGGGGGCCTGTTGTCCTGTTTTTGCGGCTGCGCGCAGGCAGCGTTCGACACACCATTTGAGGCACTTTCGAGGAGGGGATTGGAAAACTGTTTTTATGGCTAATACTAGAGTGTATGTGGAAGGTCTCCACCAGATTTGGTGGCCATCCGAGGTAGGACGACCGAGGTATAATTTTGCAAAGTCAAAGCTGCAAATCTGCATCCGAACTGGATATAGTTGCGGAGCAGAAGGTCTTAACGAAAGAGTTTCCTAAAACTGTTCGTATGGGGTATTTTTTAATGGGTTGAGAGCATATTCCTACCAAGTTTCACCTTAAGGCGAGTCCATGTGAGGGGCATACGATGTGACGGAGCAAAGAGTGGTAGTGCAGTGGCGCAACGGTGAATTTCAGTCTATTGCAAGGGCAATTTCCAGACGATCGAAAATCCGATAGGCTTGAAACTTCACGGAGTTAATATTTACTCCGAGAGCTTCGTTACGGGCTTTCTGGATCATAAATCGGAGCTTAGACGAGGAAGATACGCAATGATGACTAAAATGTTGCGAGCCTCGACTGGGGAGCGTCTAGTGGGGTGAAGAGGGAAATCTTTTCCAAGCCTATTACATAGGGGGGCCGGGTGCAACACCTGGAAAGCGTTGTGTGCAGCACCGTGTTTGAGTATTGAGTTTGAGTCGCCAATGACATGTGGTCTCCAGCTACGGCGAGACGACAATAAAGTAAAACCGACGGTTTTCTTTCTACTTAGAGACGCCGACGAAGAACCCCATTAATTCCCTTAAACATAGCAGTTTCCCCAAGATACCACTTGATTGAGGTGAATGAACGAACTTAGGATTTAAAAAATCGAGCTTCACGAGGGTTACCACCGAACGAGGTGGGGGTAATTTCTAAATCTCTATGTGTTTATTGTTTTCCCTATCAGATATATGAATTGTTGAATCTTATATGCCGTGATTATATGCTGTGAGTTATGTGCCATATTTATATTGTGAAAGGACTAAGGTCCACATTCACCCTCGGAGGGACTTATGGTCCGTAAAAAACGTCCCTTTCTGTTCTACTATCTTGCGATTGGTGGTCCCGGAAATGCACCAACGGTATTAAGACCGTTTTGTAGGGTAAGACGGGAAATACCCGTTGGGTTACGAATTATGTGCTATGCATTCTACGTGTTGTGTCTAATTGCCAAACTTATGTATATTCGAATTGTCTAACTATTATAACATGTTAAGATGCGGAGTTTATCCCCACGAGTGTATTCAACGCACTCACCCCTATCTGTAATCGCATTACAGGAGATGATGAGAATAGAGACGTATATAGAGGATGTTGTTGTATCAAGAATTTCCCCTTTTGCTTTCTAAAACGATGTTTTTAATTATTTCATGTTTATAAAGGAAAACTATTCTTTTTTTTTATGGATCCCGTATGAGTATTTCCGCTGCTCAAGGATTTAAAATATTTTATTCGGCCGATGCCGATATATTTGTATATGTAAATCCTTTAATCGTCTCCTATCTCCTCCAAAGGTTTCTATTTTAATTATCATGTATGTCTCTTTCCCCTTCTTCTTGCACGCCCACTAAGAAAAACTCGGATATATTTTAAGTATGAAAAACGGGGCGTGACAGTGTGATACCTAAACATAATACATTTTGTGATACCTGAAGAGTATATGCGTGAGACCTGAAGAGCAAATGTGTGATACCTGAACATAATACATTATATATAGGTTATGTGATACCTATAGAGTATATGTGATACCTGAAGAGCAAATGTGTGATACTTGAACATAATACATTATATATAGACTATGTGATACCTGAATAGTATATATGTGATACCTGAAGAGCAAATATGTGATACCTGAACATAATATAGGCAGGTGCGCGTGCAGCATGGGCTCCCACAAGCCGGGACGGGTCGAGGGCACAGATCAATGATATATATTTAAAGTGCTTTTCAATGATATATAAACATATATAAAAAAATTATATTATAAATTTAATATTTTTATTAAAGTATGTTATTATTAAAAATTATATTTTTATGTTTTTTTTTTCAAAATCTTATTTAATTTAATAGAGTTCATCCAACTCCCAATTGTAAATAACATAATGCCTAATTTAATAAGTAAAGAAAAAAAAGAAGAAAATAAATTATGGCAAGTATGGATGTTTCGTACATTTTTCATAATATCAATTTTAACTCTCCTACATAATTATATCAAATCAAATTAAATTAGAGACTTAATTAAAGAAAACTCTTTATTAAGGATAGTAACGCAATTCAATATTTATTTTATTTTTTATTTGATTATAAAAGGTAAGGGTCCTTTACATTTCAAACTCTTCTTGAAAAAATTACATGTTTTGATTATTTTGCTTTTATAATATAGAACATTTTGAATCTTAGACTAAAATTAGACTTATATTAATATATACATTTAAAGAGCTTTTCAATGATATATTATAAGCATATATCATGGAATATATTTCTGATCAGCATATAATAATATATATTTAAAGAGCTTTTCAATGATTTGGAGTTTTAAATCGTGGACTCTGGTGACAGAATTTTACCAGCAAGAGCACGAGCAGACTACAAAGAGCATATTACGATTATTCCATCATCATTGACGATAGTGGTTTGTCTTCAAATCTGTTTGATGCTTATAATTACTATTAGCAAATAATGAAATACACACATAAAACAATCAATACTCACTTCACCATTGAATTATTTCTTGGCCTTCATCTTTTATCACTATCGTCTTCTGTTTATTCATAGCAGTTATGTGAACATGTTGCGATTTTGATCGAATTTTATTTGTCTTTTACAATTTTTTTTCTTTTACAGTCTTTATTTTTAGGGTTAATTACATAAAAATGCATGAACTTTGGGTTGAATTTCAATTGCAACATGAATTTTTGACTGTAACATAAAAAACGTTCAATTTAATGCTTGTTTCAATTGGGACATGTTTGGATATAATTATTGATAACATTAATGTTTCAATGTTTAAAAATATAATTCTATAAGATTGATGCATATAATATATTATATGCATTATGTTATAATTTTATATGCATTAAAATTATATAAATTTTGTTGAATTTTATAATTTTATTGTAAAATGTTTAATTTTATTAAATTAAAATACAACAAAATTTATATAATTTTAATGCATATAAAATTATAACATAATGCATATAAAATTTTATATGCATCAATTTTATAAAATTCTATTTTTAAACATTGAAACATCAATGTTATCAATAATTATATCCAAACGTGTCCCAATTGAAACAAGAGTTAAATTGAACGTTTTTTATGTTACAGTCAAAAGTTCATGTTGCAATTGAAATTCAACCCAAAGTTCGTGCATTTTTATGTAATTAACCCTTATTTTTATTTTAGGTCAGTTGCAAAAGCTAGCATAATACTTCTTTTAGGTCTTTATAATGTAATTCGTGTTCTGGTGTCTATAGTTTCATGCTTACATGAAATATTTTACATTTTTTATTTTAGGTTGTGAATCTTCTCTACCATGTTGGATTCTTACAATTGCCAACTGTCTATCTGTCTCTTTTATACTGACTTTAGTGATAACTTTAGTGAGAAGGAAGATTGGAATGGCAATAGACATTGATTGGAAGAGTTAATAGAGGTAATCAGGTTCCTTACTGTCAAGACTTTTGGCTAAGGTGGATTCAAGTCCCTGAGATAGCTAGGCAGTTGCAAAAGTCATATCAGGATTCTATCCAAAACTGGTGGAAAGGAACAGAGTACGAAGTATCTAGTCAGCGCCAACCAAGGATCTCAAAACATGATCAAACCAAGAAGAGGCTGTCATTTGACGATCTATGAACTGATGAGAGATGCTTATCGTCTTCTTTATAACATTTTGTTTAGTAAGCTCTCTTTTTGAAAAAAGATCCTTGTATTCTTGTTATTCAATCTTATGTTGCAGTAAGCCATTTATCCATGTAAAGCTTATAGAATTCCATACCTATATACTCTACTTGTATAAAGTTTACACATGATCATACTGCTTATCCTTTTTAATTAATGGATTTTGTCATCATCAAAAAGGGGGAAATTGTTGGGATATTTATGCTTAGGTTTTGATGAGACAATGTAACTTTAGAGAGAAAGTTAGAGTACCCATTTTTCCATGTTTTATAAATGAAACTCTAATGTAATAGTTCATCTGTCTAAGTTTTGTTATGTAATGATACATTCTAGATAGAAAGGGAAAACTATTCGGAACAGTTTTCTGGACATAGAAAGAGGAAGAAAGATCATCAAGCAGATAGAGCAGAAAGTCAATTGGAGCCTGGAAGATTCTCTGACTCAAAAAGCTGACTAGGATCAGAAAGCTGGCGCTTATAGTAAGCAAACACTGGATGCCGATCAGAAAGCTGTAAGTTTAACTTACTCATTTAAGACAGTACGAGGAATGTACATTGAATGCAGTACGAGGACGGTTCCTGTTGAGGACCCGTTAGATAGAAGTTTGTGACAAGCCAATACGATGATGCCACCTGGACATACGACTCTGCATAGTCTATAGCCAAGGAGTGGCACCATTAATGTAAATTAAAGGAAGACATGACTCTCAATCTAGTCTGTCCCAGGCACATTAAATGCAAAGATTAGCAAGAACATTTCGAAATTGAAAAAGGACATTGTCTCTCTTCAACGGGCATTTTCCACTGATATAAATAGAGGGTTAGAGTGACCATGAAGGGAACTGGAAAAACGCATAACTAAAGCTTTGAACTTCACACCACTCAAGTTTTTATTCTCAAAGCATATCAAGGTCAGTCACTCAACCTTCGAAGCAGTCTACCATTCAAGTGTTCGAGCTCATCAAGTTCAAGACTGACTTCACCGCAATAGTTGAAGAAATATTTTATCTCTTAACCATTGTGCTGTGTGCGCTAGGTTGTTTTATTTGGTGTAACTTAGTCGATAGGATTTGATCCTTGCTAAGTGTATAGTCTTTGTATAGGCTATTTGCCCTGTGTGGGATTATGTACCCTGTGTGGGTTTGTGACCTAAGAATCTGTGATTCTGTAGATATAGCTTGTTAGGAAGATGTTTGTAAAGCCGGGCTTGTAATTCGAACTGACCTAACGAAGTTTCTCCTTTGGGAAGGAGTAGAGTGGACGTAGAAGGCTTACACTACATTCGAACCACTATAAGCCATAAGTGTTTATCTGCTTTGTTTTATGTTGCACTTTACTTACTGCATATCTATCCTGCTGCATACATCATACGCATCCTGTGAAAAGACTTTGCTAAAATCATATTTGAAAAGGAAACTGGTTTGTAAAATAGAAACTCTATCTAAGTTTATTCCGCTGTAATCTGATACCGAGTCAGGAACCTAAATCAGCCTTTGGCCATGTTGCTGAGTCGAGATAGGTTACTACATTCTCTGTTGAATCAAAACCTGTTCTACAGAAAAGTTTTTAAAAGTTCAAAATCGATAGAGGTTTATTCACCCTCCTCTCAACCTTTGACCACTTGGGACCAACACATGTGTAAACATATATTCCTGTAGTAAGATTATTATATTTTGGTGAATTATACTAATTAAAAAAATCAATTGAACCTGCATCTTCACGTAACAATAACAAAAGTTTAGCATCAGTAAATTTGTATTATGTGTGAAGCAGTATTATGTACATACATCTACATCTAAAAAAAGTTATCATTAAAGTCAACATAAAAGAGATAGATGGACAGTTGGCAATTGTAAGAATCCAACATGGTAGAGAAGATTCACAACCTAAAATAAAAAATGTAAAATATTCCATGTAAGCATGAAACTATAGACAACAGAACACGAATTGCATTATAAAGACCTAAAGAAGTATTATGCCTATAACACCCCAAATAAATTAGCTAATGTGTAATGTTATATATATATATATATAAATATATATGTTACTAATTAATTAACTATGTATAAAAATTAATTAATTAAGATTATATATTGCTAATTAATTAATTAAGCTAAGAAGTAATTAATTAGGGGATGATCTTAATTAAGCTAAGATTTAATTAAGTGACAATCTTAATTAAGCTAAGACTTAATTAGTTAAGCCTAAGTAATCGATTAATTAAATTTTAATGCATAAGTAATTGATAATGGCATAATTAATTAATTAATTAAGCATATGGCCAAGTTTGTGACAAGCCGTGAGAGTGGCTTAGTCACTCCTTCTCTCCTCATCAAAACATGACACCAACCTAGTTGCTTTTTGACTCACCTGGTAAGTGAAGCAAGAAAAAAGGGAGCAGTACTCTTTCTCTCTCTCTCTCTCTCACGTCTCCAGCCTTTTCTCTATCTCTATCTATCTCTCGCTGCTGCTACTGCCCTGTACTGCTGCCCTAAAGCTGCCGTGTTGCTGTCGGGTGAAGTTTTGGGCTGCCGCCGGGGGCAGCAGCAGGGCTTGGCGCGCCGGGAGCGGCGCCAGGGCGTGCCGGGCGATCTGCTGTGTTGGGCTGCTGTGTTTGGGTGAGTTGGGCTGTGGTATTTAGGTGTGTTTGTGCTG
This sequence comes from Scutellaria galericulata, assembly GCA_946896805.1. Taxonomy (NCBI): domain Eukaryota; kingdom Viridiplantae; phylum Streptophyta; class Magnoliopsida; order Lamiales; family Lamiaceae; genus Scutellaria; species Scutellaria galericulata. The sequence goes on along the minus strand of OX335787.1, from coordinate 9,905,791 downwards.
CTGATTGGGTGTGTTTGTGGGCTGCTATGTGTGTGTATGTGCTGCTGTGTTTGTCGTCTTGTGTCGTTGAGTATGTGTTGTCTTTGTTTGCAAGAGTATGTGCGTCAGTTGGGTGTGAGTCGCCGGCGACGGGGGTCGCCGGCAACGGCGGTAGCAGTGACGGAAGAAGGGTCGATGGCAGCGGGTTTGGGGTGATGGAAAAGAGTGTTTCTCTTTGATATTTTACAGATTTATTTTACAAGCTAAATCTTGCTTTGCAATTTACATTTCTAGTTCAATGTTTAACCTTGCAAAACTTATTTTTACGTTGCAAATTGAATTTCATCTCTGCAAATTGATATTTAACTTCGCAAGATTGAATTTTATTTCTAATTTGCAGATTTATGTATGTTATTTTGCAAAGTTGATTTAATTCTTGCAAAATCAATTTACTTAGCAAGAATAAAATTTCTTCTTGCAAATTAAAGTTTTCCTTTGCAAATTAAGTCGGTTCTTGCAAATTCAATTTCTTTTCTCTTTACGAGTCTTCGTTAGTACCAAAGCTCATTTTCTAGATAGTGCGAGTGTGCTCGGGCCAGCACCGGGGGACCAGCGCCGGGGCAAATGCTGGGGGCTGCTGTCCTGTTTTTGCTGCTGCACGCAGGCAGCGCCCGACTTGCCGTTTCAGGCACTTACGGGGATGGGATTAGAAAACTGTTATTATGGCATATACTAGGGTGTATAGGGAAGGTCTCCACCAAGTTTGGTGGCCATCCGAGGTCGGATGACCAAGGAATAATTTTACGAAGTCGGGGCTGCGTTTCTGCACCAGAACCGGAAATAGTCGCGGAGCAAAAGGTCTTAACTAAAGAGTTTCCTAAAACTGTTTGTATGAGATATTCTTCAATGTATCGAGAGCAATCCTACCAAGTTTCACCTTAAGGCGAGTCCGTTTGAGGGGCCTAAGATGCATCAGGGCATAGAGTGGCAGTGCAGTATACAACGGTCAATTTTCAGCCTATTGCAAGGGTAATTCCCAAACGATCGAAAATCGGATGGGCTTGAGATTTCATGGAGTTAATATTCACACCGAGAGCTTCATTACGGGCTTTTGGGATCATAAATCGGAGCTCGGACGAGGAAGATACGCGACGGCAATTTTCTTTCTAATGGGCCAGGGGTTATACTTTGCAAGATTAGTTTACTTTGCAAGATTAGTTTGCCTTGCAAGTTTAATTTTTACCCTTGCAAGTTAAATTCTTTCCTTGTAGGAAACGTAGACGAAGGACCACACTAGTTCCTTGAAACATAGTAGTTTTTCCAAGAGACCAATTGATTGAGGTGAAGGAAGGAACTTAGGATTTAAAGAGTTGAGCTTCACGAGGGTTACTACCGAACAAGGTGGGGGTAATTTCTATATGTCCACATTTAAATTTCTAAGTGAGTTTGAGGTGGGGGTAAATTCTTATAAATTACATGTTGTGAATAATGTGCGCTCTTACGTGCAATTGTTGTATGTCTTTAATTATAACGTGAAGGTTTAAACGTGAAGTGCAAAGTGAATTATTTATACTTCATGAATGATGGATTGTGGTGACGGCTATGGGGAAATTCTTGCTTTCCCATTTATGTGATCAAGTGCTATAACGTGAAGATGTTGACTGATGTGGGAAGTGTATATGATAATTTGTAAACGTGGTGTTATGTGTTTATTAAGTGCCAAAAGTGAATGTGTCGTATTTGCAAAATGAAAGGAATTATTATGTGAATGTTATGTATGCTCAATGATGATGAAGTCATGACGATGTCATGATGATGAAGATGAAGTCATGATAATGTCATGATGATGAAGATGAAATCATGATAATGTCATGATGTCGATGATATGGTGATGAGTTAATAAAAACGTTTTCACGACGGCTCAGAACCGTATTTTCAAAGGCGGCCTCAAAACCGCGTTTATGTGCTATTGAGTGATATGTTGATGTTTGTTAAATACATAAAAATGGCGGCAAGTTCCGCAAGATGTAAAAATGGCGGCTAAGTTCCGCATGACGTATTTGGCGGCAAGTTCCGCAAGACAAAAATGTTTTCACGGCGGCTCAGAACCGCAAAGTTTTCCAAGGCGGTTTAGACCCGCAACTATGTGCTTGATGAATTATATATCTATGTTTCCTATTATGTTTTAACTGCTCACAAGTCCCACCCCACTGAGTGTCTTCATACACTCACCCCTTTTTATGTCAAAAATGTTTTCAACTTAAGGAAACCTTGAGAGTGGTGTGCAAGTGGTGGATGCTGGTAGTCGATGTTCTAAAGATTACGAAAGAGTTTTACTGGAATTGAAAGAAGTGTTATATTATTTAATTGTATAGAAAGTGCTCTTAAAATCTTTTTGGGAAAAACTTAGTTTGTAAAACTGCATAGTTTTAGTTGTATGATTATAAAGAAAAAGAAAAAAAAATATATTTCTCTTCCGCTGTGTACGATTTACGTTTTATAAAATAGGGATGCTCGAATTGACTTGTCTTTATTTGCAAGTTTTAAATTACCTTGAAAATACATGTTTTAGCGAGTATTTGGACGCCCAAACAGAAAATATATTAAACTCTGATATTCTACAGTAATTTTCAAGAATGGGGCATTACAATGCCAACCTTTGAAACTAACCTAAAATAAAAATAAAGACTGTAAAAGAGAAATAAAATTCGATCAAAATCGCAAAATGCTCACACAACTGCTATAAATAAACAGAAGACGATAGTGATAAAAGATGAAGGCCAAGAAATAATTCAATGGTGAAGTGAGTATTGAATGCTCTATGTGTGTATTTCATTATTTGCTAATAGTAATTATAAGCATCAAACAGATTTGAAGACAAAACCACTATCGTCGATAAAGTAATACCCCAAATTTCTAATTAAATCTCTTTTATGAATAATAGAGTTTTTATTTATTTATCATGGTCTCATAATAAAGTATAGTGAATTAGTTATGTGAGGTGTTTAGAATTCTTAAATAATTAGTAGATTAAAGATCATATTACATTAGATGTAGGATTTTAAAATTTAAAATAATTAGTTGAGAAGATTTAGGAATCCATCACTTAGGATCTCCTACAAGAAGGGGGGATTTGAAACCCTAGATATATAAATATATCATCATATATCACTTGGGAGTTAAAGCGGTACAAAATAAATAGAACAAAAGGAGAAAGAAAGAAAACGAGACGAAGAAAAGGGGAAACTTGATATGGAAATTATCTACTACTGGAATAGTCATAAGGTACTATACATCTTTATTTTGTCTGCATTCAGAAGGGATTTATATGGTTGATTTAGTCCTTGGAAATCATTAATTATTAATTGAAGTTGAAGAAAAACAAGTAAAAGTGGTAGAGCATACGGAGTAGGAAATCATTAAATATTGCTTCTGATAAATATATATTGCTTCTGATACAAATAATGGGAGTTTTGTTAATTCATGCATAGTTCATAATTGAATTCTGGGATATAACACTCTTTTATGTTCCGTAAATTAGTAATTAATTATTGGGGTAAAATACCTTTATGTTAATTGAATGGGTTAGATTGGGGCTTTCCTTTATTTTATTTTCAATAAGTTAATAGTTATACTAAAATTGATGGGTCGTCATCTAAATAGCTAATCTGGACATTTCTGTTTGTGTATGAATTTTCATAAATTCTGGATTTAGTAATTTTAAGAGTTTGGGCTATTACTTAACTAATTATGTAGTGTGGTTTGAGAATTTAAGTCATTGCATGAGTAATTATTGATTCACATTTTAAATTTAGATTACTGTGTGCAGCATGATAGTTGAATAGTAGAGGAAATGGCTTTTCTTATTAAACTGGTTGGTTAGTTGGTTTAAGAAATTATTTTCATGATGAATACTAAATAATTGTACTTATTTAATATAAACTATTCTTATATACTCATGTCCAGTTTCCATGTACTAGGAATAAGGAATTAAGTTATGACAGTAATGTTGCTAGAGTTTGGGGTTAGTAATTAGTTCACCTATTTAGTTAGGAACAGACTTCCATCTGGTTAATGATTCCATGAAATTTAATAGTTATATATCATGTAATATCTCTTTTATAATGGAATTGTATTTAAATAAATAAAGCTATAAATATTATAAGAAGTAGATTAGTTTTAACCTTCGCATTAGGTGGATAAATCCTAATTGTATTTTCATATATTCTTCCACGATTTAGAGTTGATTGAGAAAGCTTAGAAGTATGTGAGGATCGTGAGATACGTAAATTTTGGAAACTTCAGGTAAGTACATCTCTCACCTGCAGTGTGAGTAGCTTTGTTTTAATTGTTTAATGGTTATGCAAATTATGTGAGTGTTTATTTATGTTTTATGTGAGTATGCTTTAATAAGTTGCTAAGTTAAATGTTTCGTGAGTTTTATTTATGATTTATGTGAATGTGAAGAGATGATTTGCTAAGTGATGTGCTTTCATGTATTTTGATCAAGTACAAGACGCTAGTTAATCTTATTTTATGTAAAGTGAGAAAATATATTTGACAAAGTATATATATAGGAGTAAACTACTTTTTTCGCCCATTATGTTTGTCGTTTCGCAATTTTGTCCTTTTTTAATTCGAGCTTGCAATTTAGGACTTTCTGTTTCACGGGCTGGCAATTTAGGACCTTTTGTTTTCAAATTTAGCAATTACTACCCAATTTCGGCCCGAATCGCTTATTTGGGCTGAAATTGCATGTTTTTCGGGCTTAATTTGATGAGATGACTAATAATTATCTGACGTGGAATTTTACAATTAATTACGGGACGCAACGTGTATTTTTGGTGGGGCCCACTTATTAAAATTTATTAAATTCAAAATTAATTTTAAAAAAAACCTTTTAAAATTAAAAATCAAAAAAATCAAGAAAATGCAAAACAAATAAAGAAAAATCAAAATATCCCTTTCTTCTCCACCATTGCAGCGAACTTGATCCACAAAAATCAAACTCAATTGAATCAAATCTCACAAAGTGGAGCAAAACACGAAACAACAGCACCCCATAGAACCCCGTAGAAAATGGAAGCACTAACAATTAACCTTCACAAGACGCAAGAAAAAGAAAACGCAGAAGGTGAGAGAATGTACCAGGAAAAGAAAGAGCCCCAACAACAGAGAAGCACAACATCCTCCGCAGAAGAGCAGCAGCAGTAGCAGAGCAGAGTTTAAAAAAAAAAAAAAATGCATAAAACGCAAATTGGGTTTTCTCTGATGATGAGATGAGTCATGTGTTTCAGCTTTACCTACATGAGAGATGTTAAAGAGAGAGGAAGAGAAATTTACAGATTCACTTGGGTTTGAATTCAATTGGGTTTGAATTTTGAAGATTAGGGTTCTTAGATTGATTCAATTGGGTTTGGATTTTGAAGATTATGGTTCTTAGATTTTGATTAGGGTTCTCTGTGGATCAAGTTCGCTGCAATGGTGGAGAAGAAAGGGATATTTTGATTTTTCTTTATTTGTTTTGCATTTTCTTGATTTTTTTTATTTTTAATTTTAAAAGGTTTTTTTTAAAATTAATTTTGAATTTAATAATTTTTAATAAGTGGGCCCCACCAAAAATACACGTGGTGTCCCGTAATTAAATGTAAAATTCCACGTCAGATAATTATTAGCCACCTCATCAAATTAAGCCCGAAAAACGTGCAATTTCAACCCAAATAAACGATTCGGGCCGAAATTGAGCAGTAATTGCTAAATTTGAAAACAAAAGGTCCTAAATTGCCAGCCCGTAAAACAGAAAGTCCTAAATTGCAAGCCCGAATTAAAAAAGGGTAAAATTGCGAAACGACAAACATAATGGGCGAAAAAAGTAGTTTACTCTATATATAGTTTTATTATATATTTTTTAAGAGACTGGTACCGGGCATCGAGATTGCCCATTAGAGAAGTTAAGGGCTCCGAGACCGCCCTATAAGTATTGAGTTGCTCCGTTTGGATTCGATGGCTAGCTACCCTGGATTCTTCAGAGTTGCGCGCATTGATACCATATCTGGGCCCATAGTATATTATTTTCAAGGACAAGAGTATATTATTTTTTTTATTAGTGATGTTCTTGTTTTCTATTAAGTTGCAAAAAAATATGTTTTGTGAGATAGGTGATGTACTTGCTAAGCATTTTTGCTTATAGTATTACCTTATACTGCAGATAAAGGCAAAGGTAAGGTGTGATGCAATGAGGTAGCAGTGTCGAAGCATGATTGGTGTGACGGCCTCGAAATTGGTTTAAGATTTTCCTAAGTTTCATGCAAAGTAAACTCTAGTTTTGAGTTCTTTTTACGTAAAGTTTTACACTAACGACTTAATTTTTTTTTTTTGATGCTTTAAACCGTTTCTAAAACTTTGATATGTTTCATGATAAAATTTATTTCCGCTGCTTTAACATAAAAAATTTCTATGAATCTTTATGATATGTTTTATTAGTTGGAAAGATAAGCATAATTTAGTAGAAGTAACTACCCTATTAGAAGAGGGTGTTACAGATGATCATGGAATAATACTAATATGCTAGTGCTCTTGCTTGGTAAAATTCCATCACCAGAGCCCATGATTTAATTTTGACTCAAAATTTGATTTGATCAAAATAACAACAAATTCTTAAAATTATGGATGAATCGACAAAAATAATTAGGACTCTAATTTAATTTGATTTGATTTAATTATATAGGAGGGTTAAGATTGACATTATGAAAAATGGACGAAACATCCATACTTGCCATAATTTATTTCCATCTTTTATTTTACATATTAAATTAGGAATTATGTTGATTGCAATTATGATTTGGATGGACTCTATTAAATGGAATAATATTTTGAAAAAAAAAAATACATAAGAACATAATTTCTAATAATAACGTACTATGATAAAACTATTAAATTTATAATATAATTTTTTTATAAATGTTTATAATATATCATTGAAAAGCTCTTTAAATATATATTAATATAAGACAAATTTTAGTCTAATTATGTTATTTACAATTGTGATTTGGATGGACTCTATTAAATTAAATAAGATTTTGAAAAAACATAAGAACATTATTTCTAATAATAACATACTTTAATTAAAATATTAAATTCATAATATATTTTTTTATATGTGCTTATAATATATCATTGAAAAGCTCTCTAAATATATCTTAATATTAGAGTAATTTTAGTCTAAGATTCAAAATGTTCTAAATTATAAAAACAAAATAATCAAAACACGTAATTTTTTCAAGAGTTTGACTATGATTATAATATATTATTGAAAAACTCTTTAAATATATATTAATATAAGAAAATTTTTAGTGTAATTATGTTATATACAATTGTGATTTGGATGGACTCTATTAAATTAAATAAGAATTTGAAAAAAAAAAGCATAACAACATAATTTCTTATAATAACATACTTTAATTAAAGTATGAAATTTATAATTTTTTTTATATATATGCATATAATCTATCATTGAAAATTTCTTTAAATATATATGAATATAAGACTAATTTTAGTCTAAGATTCAAAGTGTTCTAGATTATAAAAGCAAAATAATCAAAACATGTAATTGGTTCAAGAAGAGTTTGAAATGTAAAAGACTCTTGCCTTTTATGATCAAATAAAAAATACTCTCTCCATTCCTTTTTTTAGTGACGTTTTGAAATTTTAATTTTTTTCCTATTTAATTGACGTTTTGTGCATTATTTCCATATATACCCCTATGATTAATTAATGCTTAAATTAAATACATTGTATATTACCCATGTTTTCAATAGAGGCATGCACCAATGGTCAAAGAAAAGCTTAATTAATGAGGGGTATATTAATAAAATAAAATTAATTAACCGAGGTCACCTGAAGGAGTATGTCAAAAATCCTAAGCCTAAGCAACAATAACCTCCTCCACCGCCTCAACTCGGAGCCATTCGCGAGATTCACACCCTCGTGAACAACAATTATGGGGAGCAAAGGTTATCGAAAAAGATGTGGAGAGAGTAACTCAGAGAAGCAAGAAACGGATACCAACAGTGTAATTCCCTAAGGTCAGAACCGATCTACCCACCACTGACCTTCACCGAGCAAGATGCTGAAGGAAGAGTACAATCCCACCACGATGCCTTGGTGGTATCTCTAAATATCGGCCTCACAATGGTTCACAAGTTCTGGTCGACACAGGGAGTTACGCCAACATAATCCATTTAAACACCTTCCGAAAAATGGGTCTTCACGAAGCCGACCTCTTGCCTTGCTTTGACTCAATCCAGGGTTTCAGAGGAAAGATCACACGTATAATCGGAACATACGAGCTCAAGGTCGTATTCGGAGCCGGAGACAAAACGGTCCACATGACGACTGAGTTCAAGATGGTCGACCTGAACTCTGTCTACAATGCGATCTGGGGATGACCACTATTGGCCCAGATAAAGGCAGTGGTATCAATACACCATCTGGCCATCAAATTTCTGGTTGGAGAGGATGTATATGTCATCCGAGGCAACCAATTGGCAGTTCGGAATGCGAATCAGGTCTGAAGCCAAGAGAACTCAACATCATCTGTAGCGCCCCGGAACAAAACGTGCATAATTGATTAATTAAATATTTGAACCCTGACTTAATAATTATGTGCGTATATTTTGACTGTTTAATTTAGTACGTGCGTTTCAGATACATGGTTAACACCGGTTTTAGATGGGTATATTTTTCGTGACATGGAACCTAGAATATGATTTTACCAAGAGATTCATATCGGAAATACGAGAAAACAAAAACAAACTAGAGGTCAATCGGAGACCCGTAGTTCAACTGACGAAGGAAAGGGTAAAATTTTAATAAAAGGCAAAAATAAAAATAATATTTTAATGAAAGGTAAATTAAGATATTTTTGGTAAATGGTAACTTTTCAACGGTAAAAAGGTAATTTCCAAAATCTATAAATAGGGGCTCATAATTTTCAAAACTTATACGTTTTCAAAGCCGACGACCCGAGCGACGCTCGCGACGCGAACACGTAAGTTCTCTTTCTTTTCTTTTCCTTTACGTCTTTATTTTCCGCCGATGCCGACGCCGAACCGCCGCCGGACCGCCGCCGCCACCACCGGAGCCTCTGTGCCGTAGCCGGCGCCACCGCCGGCGCACCGTCGCCGGTGGCCGGAAAATATAACCTAGGCTCAGATTGTAGCCCTCAACGAGAGGAGTCTAGGACAGCTTCCGAAATTCCAATCCGATGTCTCATTCGCCGGGAAACGGCGAAAAATCGTCTCCAAACCCCAAACCCTAGTTCATGACCACTTTTTCTCTCTCCCGTTTCTCTCTCGTTTCTCGGTGGTTTTGGTTCTTTTCTTTTTCTGGGGCAAGTTGAGGTGTTGGGGAAGGTTTTGGGTCGGTTTGGGGGTGGTGACCGGCGCCGGAAAGGTGCCGGCCGGAGTTGGAAAGGTTGGGGTTAGTTTTGTATGCATGATGACGAAGGGTTTTCGCGGCTGTTTTTTCGGCACTGTTCATGCCGGAATCCGGCGAGGGATGGCGGGAGGTAGTAGACGGCGGTGCGGGCTTTTCGGTGGAAAAGGTGGCCGGAGCATAGGGTGGTGCCACCGCAGCAGGTGGCGTCGGGAAGGGGGCTGGTCGAGCAGCTGTTCCCAGGCGAGCTGGGCGCGCGGCCGTCGGGTGACGGGAGCGAACGCGCGCGCGCGCGAGCGACGGGGGCGCGGTGCGCGCGCCGGGAGCCGCCGTGTGCGCCGTGTGCGCACTAGCAAGCGTTTCCACACGTCGTTCCGTTTCGGATGTTTTCATCGAGTTGTCGGGAGTCGGGGGTCCAGAAAAAGTCAACCCTTTGACCAAAATCACCATTTTACCCCTAAAACCTAAAATACACCGTTTGAGCTCGTTATAACTCCGATCGAGCTCATTCTTTTTGCGTTACGATCCTAAGTTCATTGCCTATCATCTTAGCTTTTGGGATTTAACATTCAGCCTTGTCACCAAAATACCAATCTTTGGATCGTTCGATCCGTCGTATCGTTAACGAACGTTCTTCCGCCGGAACCTTTTACAGCTTTAATTATATGTTATTAAGGATCTAAGAAATGATATAACTTATGTAGGCTACTTGTCGGACTGAGCTTTGAGGTGTCGGGTTATCAGACTTTCGGTTCTAGCTACTCACGTGGTAACCACCGAACAAGGTGGGGGTAACCTCTAAACCCTTATATGATTACAGTTTTCCCTAATTCTGTGTTATTGTTGAACTTTATGTGCTTTGTGCTTATGTGTTGTGGGGGTAACTTCTAAACCCTAATGACTCTATGTTTTCTGTATTTAACGCATTATGAGGATAACGAACGTATGCATGTAAACTGGATATTATTAGAATGCTATTGATCGTTATGAATTGGTCGAGGCTTGTGTGTCTTGGGTTATGTGCTGTGATTATATGATGTGTTCGGTGGGGTAATTTCTATCTCTGTATCTGATTACGGTTTTCCCTATCTGATACATGTTTTGTGGAATACTAAATGACGTGTCATATTATAAACTGTCTTTTACCTTATTTCTATAAACTGTCTCTTACCTCATCTTCTATAAACTGTCTCTTACCTCAATTCTTCTATAAACTGTCTCTTACCTCCTTTCTTCTATGATAACTGTCTCTTACCTCCTTTATTCTATAATAACTGTCTCTTACCACCTTTCTTCATGCATATAGGGTAAGACGGGATACACCCGCACCTATTGGAAATTAAGTGTTGGGTTTAATTGCTGAACTTGTATATGTGTTGTTTATTTAAACTGCTTAACATGTGATAAGACTTGAATTTTATTTCCACGAGTGTATTCAACGCACTCACCCCCCCATCTGTACTCACACTACAGGAGATGAAGGAAGTCAAGATGCATAGAGAGGGACGGTGCTATATCCAGTTTTCCCTTTGTGCTTTCAAAACTTCATGTTGAAACGTTGTTTTAATAATTCACGTTTGTAAAAGAAAACTGTTCTTCTTCTTTGTAAAGGATCCTGATGTTTTTCCACTGCTATGTAAAATGGTTTTATTTCGGCTAGACGCCGAGGGTTTTGTATTTGTAAAATCGTCTCCCATCTCTTTCAAAGGATTTCTATTTTATTTCATGCACGTCTTTTTCCCCTTCTTTCTTCACGCCCGCAAGTAAAACTCTGATATTTTTGACTAAAAGATTTTGGGGCGTGACATCATCGAACAGTCCGAACCCGAACAGGTGGATGAGCAAATGCCACTGTTTGAGGACACAATGATGGAAATTGTAGAATAGAGCCCAAGCTCGGAACAAAGGGCCGAGCCCAACCTCGGAATTGACCTACCGAAAAATCGGTCTCCGACCAGATCGGTTGAGGTCGACTCTAACTTGGGATCGGATGACCTCAGAGAAAACGTGACAGTAGTGCATGCCCTAAGGACTGTTTTCCCCTGCCGAATATAGACCAGCTGGTCGACACTATATAGACGACATGCTGGTAAAGTCAAAGAGGCTAGATGACCACGTCAAAGACCTAGCAGAAATGTTCGACATCCTGAGAAAGTATTTGGCTATTAGACAGCATGTCAGGGGCAGATTGATCTAGCAGGGCCGAATGAGTTTAGGCCCCGCCCAGAGCAAGTTCTGGCCACGGCCTAAGGGGCTAATGTTATACCCCGCTAGATAGACCCGACCAGAATAGATGATCACATTAAGCCGAAAGCAGAGTGGAGAGCCGACCACTGGACCAGGCCGGAGGGGTCCGACCCGACTAGAGTAGATGATCAACCGAAGGTTTGCGACGTTAGACGTGGACACCCTATCCGACCAGGTTTTGGACCGATCCGACCATAATCAATGTGATTAGGATAACTCTAGAACATAGCTAGATGCTGAAATTCAGACGACTAGGAGTCCTGTATAAGAAGAGTAGACGAGACAGTTTATTTCAAGTAATCTTCAAGAAATGAAACAAATCAAGATCAAATCATATCCGATTTACATAGATTTTAACCCAGGTTTTCCTTATCTAGACCCTAAAATCGGGGAATTTAAGTCTTATTCCCCAAGTTTCATATCTTAGAATTAGTCTATAAATAGGGCTAAAAACCTCGTTAAAAGGGGTTCCGAAATCATTGTATTCAAGCAATTAGAGAGTTATTTTCTCTCAACTCATATAATAAAAACGTTCTAGCCGGCCACAACTGACCGACCAAAATAAGCCTAGAAAATTTACCCGAATAGGCACCGGGCCATTCTTTTCTTATTTTATTCGATTCTGATATTATTTATTCGGCTCGATTTCCTTAAGCCGGATCGACATTTTTGGTGTTTGGCTAGGATTTTGTGCCATACAAAATCTGACGCCAACAAATTACGTTACTATGGTTGTCGAAAATACTGATGTGGCAGCTAAATTCCAACAGCCACATCAGCTATTTTGAAAATTCCTACTATAATTGAACTGAAATTGAAAAAAATTAAAACATAGAAGACCAAAATTGAAAAATGTATACTTATCAAAAAATGAAAAATATTTTACATACATGACCAACATTGAAATTACCCTAATATAAAATACAACAACTTTTTTAATTATAACCTTTTTAATTGCTCATATGTTATATTTAATTAATATCATATCATAATATATGGAAATATTATTTTAATTCTAAATTGTATGGAACCAATCCGTACTCTCAAAGCTATTATTGACTAAATTACGTACAACTTCATCATTAAATATTGCAATTTTTGGTTAAATCACTTGGGAAAATTAAATATTTATTCATGTGTACCTTTACATGGTATATGACCATTTTCTCTTAGAAGCTCCGAATGGTATGCCAAGGAAAACACCAAAGCCGGTTCAGTCCAATACGAGACATTCATAATGTTGTACTTATTAACAATAGTTGCAGGTCATGAATAACTAATAGTATCAGCAATAAGGAAATGGGCCAGATTAGGGTCGGATCCGATTATCTTCCCAACAAGTTCATCGACCCGAGTTGGAAAATCTTGAAGCATGGCCTCCCAAAACTCATTCAAGCAGAGTACTCGATCAAATATCAAGGGAAAACCATCACTAATCATTCTGTAACATATATCGAGACCTGATTTATGCGCTTTGGAAAATAAATCGAGTTCATTATAACAATAGGATTTGGACAACATGTCGTGCACAAATTCAAGATGAAGGTGATAGCAAACCCTTAGAAGCAAGCTTGAGAGCTAGACTGATAAATGGGTTGATGTGACCTTGGTGTGGGATTGGGATCATAATGGCATGGGGTTTGAGATTTTGATCCATTTTGGTGCTTCTTGTGGAATTTTTAGAGGTATATTTATATACATATACATACATACAAATAGTATATATATAATATTATATACACACACATTAACATATGGCCGACCTAGGATGTGAGACTTAGGGGATGGGTAGTAGTATTTGAAATAAAGCCCATCAAATATTTATTTGTAATTTTCATAATACTATTCCAAAATGTTATACTTGTATCAGATGATCTTTATTAAATATCAAAAAAAAAAATGCATGGTCATATCACTGTCAATTAATATCTAGAACGTGCCACAAAAAAGAAACCTACAAATTAATCTATACCATCAGTTATAGCTTGACAACAATTTCAATGGCTAAGTTTGTTTTTTATTGTTCGTACATTTCAACCATATCTACAAGTAGCCAAATTAAGTCACTTTAAAAGTGTGGAGAAAACGAGATATCAAGATGTTGGATACATGTAAGAAAATGTTAATATAATATATTTATTGTGGACATGTATTAATATGTTTACGGTTAATATGTAAAGATCTTATGCACTTAAATCTTATAATTTAAAATTAATGATTATGTTGGATTTCTGACATATCATCTGGGGAATCACATGTTAAGGTGTTGTACAAGATTGTTTCAAAAGATATTGCATAATATTTGTGGGAAGAATTTTAAAATTTCTTATTTAATTTAATTTATATTTTATCATGTGCATATATGTTTTGTTAATTCAAATATCATCTCAATCACAATATAATATTTTTGAATCAAAATATTGGATTGTTTTGTTATTTTTTTATAATAGCTAGCTGAAATATATTCGATATGAAAATAATTTGATTAGTATTATGATTTTGTTTGTGTAGGATATTTTTGTCATCCTTTTATAATCAAAAACTTTCTTGATTTACAATGTATTGTTTTGATTATTTTTATTGTCCTGTCCATTTGTTTTTTTTCCCACTAATATCTTTTTATATGGCCATGATTAATTCTCTATATTTTATAATTCTTCAGCCACGTTTTTTTTTTAAAATAAAAATTACAGACTTGTTTTATAGATGGAGAGCATCGCCCACACTGCTCAAATGCGTGATTCTTTAACAAAACAACAATGCACAATTCTTATAATGTCAAGTGGATAAAAAAACCATTAACTCTTCAATCAACAAATTAAAGCAAATGACCATTTTAAGAAATTTTTTCATGATGCCAAATTAACAAATTGCAATTTTTGACAAATGATTAATTCTGTATAAAATTTTGATAAATTTCATAACAAGACCCAATTTATAGTTTGGTTCTGAATTCTAGATCCAATTTTTTAAATTTCTCAATGAGGGGCTTAATTTAAATTTGTTGGGATATTTCTGTGTAAGTTTTGATGAGACAATGTATCTTTAGATAAGAAGTTAGAGTACCCATTTTCCACGCTTTATAAGTGGATTATAGATTGATAAGTTTATCTTTCTAAGTCTTGTTTTGTAAAGATGTAAGAATCAGAAAGATATAGGATACTGATGATAGCCGGATTCTAGAGATGAAGAAGTCTTGAAGACTGATTTTCAGCAAGGGAAGTCAGTAACCTGAAGGAGGAACCAGGATCAAGAAGCTGGATCAGTAAGTAGTAAAACAAAAAGCAGAAAGGAAACTGGAAGCTGACTGCAAGATTCTGGAACAGGAAGCTGTTCAAATTAGGAAGCAGATGCAGATCAGAAAGCTATCACAGATCAGGAAGCTGACTGTAGGTTTTAGGAACAGAAAGTTTTCTGAAACAGAAAGCTGGCGCAGAACAATAAGCATCTACTGCCACCTAAGCAACAAGTTGTGTAACACCCCATTTCAAGAAATCACCCTGCATTGCATATTTTATAAAATCTCTTTTATCATTCAAGTATAAATGATTTAAGTGCAAACTCTTATATTATTTAAAGTTATGATTTATGAATATTACGTTGTGCTTGATAATTTTCAAAGATTTTATGATATATATTTCTTTCGAGATTTTAAGGGTTTTTGCAGGATTGCTCACGGAGGAAACCGAACTTGATCTCAACTCACTCGACAAACATGGATGAAAGTAAAAAGATAAGATGTTAATTAAATTTAATTGAATAAAATGATATTAGGCTTTTATGCTAAGCTTATTCATTTGTGTCGATAATGCTTTATTTAATGTAATTTTACGTATGATCTATATATGTGATTTTAAGTGATAATTTTAATTAAACTAAGAAACAATTAATTAGGGGATAATCTTAATTAAGCTAAGATTTAACTAAGTGATAATCTTAATTAAATTAAGAATTTATTTAATTAAAGTGTCAAGATATATATATTTACATATATAGATATATGTATATGTACATATGTATAATTAATTAGTAATTAGGTAAATTAAATAATTGATTAGTTAGGAATAGCAATTAAGTAATAAAGAAAGGAAAAACATGACATGCCATTTTATTCCTGGTGTCTCGACACCACCTGCTTCTTAATTTTTCCATGCACATGACACATCAAATAAGCTGGTTTGCGTGTGAAAAGGGGGGGAAGTAATAAATGAAAGGGTGCAACACAATAATTCACACACAGTTTCTTTTCTTTTCCTACACCTCTATCGCTCACGTCTCTCTCCCTCGCTCGATTCTCTCTCTCTTTCACTCTCTCTTTCTCTCTGCTCTGCTACTGCCCAGTTATCTTGTTGTTGCTGTGTTTTGCTACTGCTGTACGTAAGTATGTTACTGCTGTACGTTTTTTTTTACCTGCTGCTGCTGTAAGTAAGCTGCTGCTGTGTGTGTATTTCTCTGCTGTTCGGGAATTTTCTGTGTGTTGTAGAAATCGATTTAGGCTAAACCCTTTTACCACAGTTTATTATGTGAAGTCTAGAATATGCATGTTAAATTTCAGAAGATTTGGAGTTAAACCCGATTTACTATGAATTTTCTAAGAAGATGCGATTTTCTGATCAAACGTGACCTGTTTTCGGGTCTGATTGAAGTCTTCTCCCGAGTTTTAAACTTCACCTATGTGTACGATATTTTACTAGCTTATAGTACAAGCATTTAAGGACATGTAGAAATTTACCATGCAATTTTACGAGTATTATACGATTTACTATTAATTTTACAAATCAGCCTGTTTTTCTGTGCGTTTGATCTGTTTTTCTGGGCGTTGGGCTGCTGTTTCCGGGTGTTTGGCCTGCTGCTTTAGGTGATTTTAGGGTGCTTATTGTGTGTGGTTTGCGTGTTGGTTGGTGGGTGAGCTGCCGGCGACAGGGGTCGCCGGCAGCGGCAGCGGGAAACGAGCTAGAAACGGGCAGATTTTGGGGTAATGAAAAGAGGGTTTTTCTTTTATATTTGCAAGGGCTATTTTTATATGTTTAGCATTTCTTTGCAAAGTGCAATTCAAAATTCAATTCTTTTAGCATGGCAAAGATTATTATATACTTTGCAAGTTGATTTTAACTTTGCAAATTGAGTTTTGCTACAAATTGATACTAATATGTGATCATGCAAATAATTTTTGTGATTTTAGGAATTATGTATGAATTATTAAAATTATTACATCTTTATTTTAAGTCTAAAATTGCTAGTTTAAATGCTTAACAATTAAGTTATAAGAATGATTACGTTTTAGGTTAAAGTAACCTAATATAAAATACAAAAGATTCTGTTATACGATATAAGAGGCTAATCAGTTAAGTGTGTCGAGTGCAGTCGAGACGGTCGGCGAATCCAGAAGCAATCCTTGCACAATCTATCGACGTACAAGTGGGTAACTTCTACTCTCTACTATGTGTTGTTAATTGGATTGAGAAGTTATGTATGAAAATCTACGACTGAAGTCCGTAGCTATAACCAGTATGTAACTTCCATACTGGGCGACGACCTTAAGGGCGTAACTGCCTGGTCTATGAAAGCGATCATAAGGGCTTAATTGCCTGGTCTATGCAAGGTTTAGTGGGCGAGCGACTCCCACATTCCTTTATGTTGACCTTAAGGGCGTAACTGCCTGGTCTATGCGAGGTTTAGTGGGCGAGCGATTCCCACATCCCTCTATGAAAGTAAGGTTTAGTGGGCGAGCGATTCCCACATTCCTTTACGATTATGACATGTAATACCTGCTTAATGATTTAATTGCTTCACTATATTAGATAGTAAAGTTATCCCACTGGGATCCCTCTCCGGAGGTGTCTCATGATATTACCGTTTTATACTTTCAGGCTCACTGGATGATGACGTGGACGAGTAGAGGCTGGACTGACTTCTCTCCGTTGCATTAAATAAATATGTTAGAACTAAGTTCTTTTTCTTTAAAAACAGTATGTAGTCTTAATCATGTATATTATATGAAACGATGGGTCTAGACTTATCTTATATATGTTTTGTTGTGTAAATTCATGTTGGTCAATGGTTCAAACATTTTACCTAGAAATGTGGGTAAGACACGACTAGACTTGTTTAATAGTCGATGTATAATTACATATATATGTAATATTTAAAAAGAAAAAAATTTAAAACTCTCGTGTCTTCGCTTTTAAGTCTTCCGCTGTATGTTATAAAATCATTATAATTTCTTTATTTTCTAAGTATGTAAAGGGTGACGACCTATTTCCAATTAAATTGGGAACGGGGCGTTACAAGTTGTAAGTTCTCTCTATCTTATTCATTGCAGTACGAGGAAATCCTGATGTTGTACGAGGATTAGTTCCTGTCTAAGTTACCAGTAGATAGAAGTTAGCGCTGAGCCAACGAGGTGATGCCACCTGGACCTATGGTCTGCAAAAGCACTGTAGCCGATGAGTGGCGCCATTAATACGGATTAAAATAGGACATGCCTTACAACCCAGTTTTTCTAGTCACATTTATTACGAAGATTTTGAAGATCAATTTGAATTCAACAAAAGACAATGCTTCTCTTCAACGGGCATTTTCCATACAGTATAAATAGAAGGAAGAGGTGACTGAGGAGACTATTGAAAATCTTGCATATTCTCTGAGCTCTCAAACTCTCAAGCTTTCCAAGTTCAGTCACTCAAGCATTCGAGCTTTCAAGTTCAAGATTGTCTTCAAGTTGCACAAGTTGAAGAAACTCTTATATACTTTTAACCATTTGTTGTATGCTAGGTTGTTTTAGTTTGGTGTCCTTAGCTGGAAGGATTAGATCCTCGCTAAGTGTTTAGTCGTGTGTAGGCTATTTTCTCTATGTGAAATATTGTACCTTGTGTGGGATTTAGCCTAGGAATCTTTGATTCTAGTAGGTAAACTTGATAGGCAGAGGTTTGTAAAGCTGAGCCTTGTAAATCAAACTGGTCTAACAAAGTTCCTACTTGAGAAGGAATAGAGTGGACGAAGAAGAATTACACCACCTTCGAACCACTATAAACCCTAAGTGTTTATTGCTTATCTTATTTGTTGTATTGCATTGTTGCATATCTATCTTGCTGCATACATTATAAGCATATTACTAAAAAGCCTTTGATAAAATCATACTTGTGAAAAGAAAACTGCTTTTCAAAAGGAAACTCTATCTTTATTTATTCCGTTGCATACTGTGATACTGAGACAGGAACCTGATACAACATACTACCAGGTTTCTGAATTGAGAGGTTACTACATTCTCTATAGAATCAGTAACCTGTTTACAGAAAAAAGTTTTAAAACGCAAAATCGATAGAGATTCATTCACCCCCCCTCTAAACCTCTGACCACTTGGGACTAATAAGTGGTATCAGAGTGAGTTAGGTTAAAAGCCAACTTATCTGGTAACCTACCCAGATCAACATGTTTCTGTTGGTTAAACCATTTTTCTTTTTCAAGACCAAAATCATTGTTTTAGCACAATCATGGATTTCTCATCCCATTAACTCCCAATGTTTTCCATAGATGAGTACGATGACTGGATGATACGCATGGAGGCCCACTTGCCAGCTATGCTGGATAAAGGAACATTCAGCAAGATGAAGAGTTGCAAGACGGCCAAAGAAATCTGAGATAAGCTAGGAATGATATGTGAAGGAAATGTGTTGGCCAAAGACAATAAGGTGTCAAAGGCCACACAGTTGTATAAGAGCTTCACCATGAAATCTGGTGAAACCCTAGAAGAACTTGACTTGAGATTCACAGCTATCATCAATGAGCTGGAATCTCTTGGAAATTTTTACACCTAGAAAGAGAATAACACAAAGGTGTTAAGAGCATTGCCTATGGAATGGCACAACAAGGAAACCGCAATGAGAGTTTCTTTGGGCCTCAATGCGATGAGCACTTTTGATCTATTCTCAGATCTTAAAGCTTTCGAATTCGACATTGAACAAAGGAGAAAATAAGTCGAAGGATCAAGTGTGAAGGTTGCAGCACTTACTATAAGAATGTAGGATACAACTACTGCAAGCAACAGTAAGCTGAAGAGCAAGCAGAAAGAAGTGCCTGCCGAGGATGTTGAGGAAGAGATGACACTCTTACTGAAGAAGTTCAGGAAGTTCCTGAAGACAAACCACAAAGAAAAAGACTTCCGGAAGAAGCCTCAGACATCATAAAGAAGTCCACAGGTAAGGCCAACATAGCAAGCAAACACAGGTTCGTCTGACTTGTGTTATAATTGCAGAAAACCTGGACACTTCACCAGAAACTGCCCCTACCCTCAAGTACACTAGTATATTGAGAAAAAGAGGGTGCAGAGAAGAGAAATGAGAAAGGATGACAAGCAAAAGCTCATGGCTCTTCTAAGTGAAGCTGAAGCTCTGAAGGCAGCAAGCAGTTCCAAAGAAGAAACCAAGGACGATTTCTCAACCGAGAGCGATTCTGACAGCTCTACCTCCGATGAGGAAGCATTGCTATGCCTTATCTCCAAGGTTTGTGGAGACGATAAAGATGATGAGATAAGTTCACTATCTCTTGATGTTTTAGGTTCTGAAAAGCTGAACATGGTTTAATATTTTAGACAGATCATGAGTGACTTTGAGCATATTAATTCAGCTCATGAAAAACTGAAAGAGGAAAACCTCCAACTAAAGAGTGAACAGGTTGTACTGAAGGAACAGGTTACTGACCTGGAGTACTACGGTACAGAATGCAATAACCTCAGAGTTGAGGTCTTTAAGCTTAAGCTGCTAGTCACTAAGCTAGAAGCTGAGAAAGCTGGCTTGCAAAACACAATTGATGTGTATAGCAAATCAACAAGGAAAGCACAGGAATGTATCCTGGAGACCCAGAATGCCCATACAGAAAGTGGTCTAGGATACTATGCAGGTTTCTCTTAGAAAGCAGCTAGCACATCCAAGACTGGAAAGTTTGTTCAAGCCAGAGTTTCATATGCTCAGTAAATCCTTCCAATCAATGGAAGTTTGAACAAAACTAGTACACTAGATAAGGGTAAGAAGCTCATGCTACAGGTAGAAGAAAGTAGACTGTATACAAACTCAGAAAGTAGTATAATCAGTATGCTGCAAGTAGGAAAAGAAAGCAGCAATCTTCCAAGTTATAGCAAAACCTCTACCCCTCATATACCAAGGCCTACATGCCCATATTCCAAATAGTTTATGCTCAGGAAAGGTATAAGGGAGTACATTCCTCAAACAGGAAGCACAAAACCTAGAAAGCTCCAGTACACACATCACAAATAGTATCATGTCAAGGGTACTAACATGAAGAGAACCACCAAGGCTAATAGTAAACCAATTATCACTAAGCAGGTGTAAGTCCCAAAGAAGACTAACCCCCCAGGACCCGTACTTATATGGATACCTAAATCTACCTGATTTTCTTACAGGAACAATTGCCAGGAAGCAGTAATGATGTATGGTATATTGATAGTGGCTGCTCCAGACATATGACTGGCAACAAAGCTGGATTAAGAGACTTCCAACCATGTAAAAGACCTAAAGTTGTCTTTGGAGATGACTCCAAATGAAGCACCAAGGGCACATGAAGCTTAATCAAAGGCAATACAAGAATCATTGATGTTTCATATATCAAAGGACTGAAGTATAACCTCCTGAGTATTAGTTAATTTTGTGGCAAAGGATCTTCGGTGGAGTTCAACCTCAACAGATGTCTGATTAGAGACAACAAAACAAATGAGGTTAAGCTTACTAGAACCAGGAAAGACAACATCTATCTTGCTGATTGGAGTTCAACAGTGCAACCAACATGCTTTATTGCTAAGAGCACTCCTGAATTGAGTTGGTTATCACACAAGAGGATGAGCCACCTGAACTTCAAGACTATCAACAAGCTGACAAGAAAGAATCTGGTAAGAGGTCTACTAGATGTTGCTTATAAGAAGGAGAATGTTTGTGGAGCCTGTCAGAAAGGCAAACAATTGAGAAGCTCTTTCAAGGACAAAGTTTAGAGATCCTCTCACAAGATACTAGACCTTCTGCATATGGATCTATTTGGACCAATGGAGCCTGTTAGTGTAAGTAGGAAGAAGTATCCCCTAGATGACTACTCTAGATTTACTTGGACCATCTTCCTGGCCAAGAAATCAGAAACTCAAAATAGGCTGCCAGAATTCATGAAGAGGGTGCAGAATGAGAAGAGCTTAAGTATAGTGAAGATAAGATCTGACAGAGGAACTGAGTTCACAAACAAGTTTATTGAGAAGTATTGTTCAGAGAATAAGATCTGTCATGAGTATTCTGCAGCAATGACTCCCCAGCAGAATGGAGTTGCAGAAAGAAGGAATAGGACTCTGAAGGAAACTACAAGGACTATGATTGCAGATGCTGGCATACCAAAGAGATTTTGACTGAAGCAACCAACACAACATGCTACACTCAGAACAGATGCTTGATCAACAAGGATTATGACAAAACCCCCTATGATGTCTGGTATGGTATTACACCTAACATTTCATATTTGTATATCTTTGGATGCATGTGTTATATTTTGAACAATGGAAAAGAGCTCTTGAAGACTTTTGATGAAAAATCTGATGAAGGAGTATTTTTTTGATACTCCTCAGTAAGCAAGGCCTTCAAGATCTTCAACAAGAGAAGTTTGGTTGTTGAAAAATCAATATATGTGGTGTTTGATAAACCACATTGTGATACTACTAAGTTGGATAAGCTGAAGAAAGATGTATCTAAGATGAAGATCAAGGATCATGCAGTAAGATACATTGATGGAGTTCCAGTACCTGCTGAAGAAGTTACAGATAGCAGCTCACATGTTACTGCATCTGGGAATGCAGTGATGCAGGATGCTGAACAATAAGTAGACAGGATACTGAAGTCCAACAGTAACCACAGACAGGATACTGACACTCAACAGGTTACTGCTCAGCAACCAACTTACAGTTTTGAGCCTGATAGGACATGGCTCAGGAATCACCCAAGAGAACTTGTGATTGGAGATATCAATGAAGGTGTAAGGACAAGGAGATCAAGACCTCAAGAATCACTATTTACATGTTTTATATCACAAGTTGAACCCAAAAGTGTAGAGGAAGCTCTTAGAGACAGTAACTGGATTCAGGCCATGCAAGAAAGCTGAATAGATTTGAAAGGAACCATGTATGGAGATTGGTTCCAAGGCCTGATCATCAAGGAGTTATTGGAACAAAGTAGGTGTTCAAGAACAAGCTAGATGAAACTGGTACAGTGGTCAGAATTAAGGCAAGGTTAGTGGCTAAAGGATACTGCAAAGAAGAAGACATAGATTTTGATGAGACCTTTGCCCCTGTTGCCAGACTTGAAGCTATAAGGATATTTCTGGCCTAGGCGGCCCACAATGATTTCAAAGTTTATCAGATGGATGTGAAGAGTGCATTTCTGAATGGACTCTTATCAGAAGAGGTATATGTGGAACAGCCACCAGGTTTTGAAGAATAGGCAGAAAACAAGATATTCAGATTAGAGAAAGCTTTATATGGATTAAAGCAAACACCAAGAGCTTGGTATGATACACTGTCCCTGCATCTTTTGGAGAATGGATTTTAGAAATGGATAGTAGATAAAACTCTATTTAAGATACAGGATGGAGACAGTATACTGTTTTTTCAAATTTATGTGGATGACATAATCTTTGGATCCACAAACAAGGACTTGTGTGAGAAGTTCTCAACCCTTATACAAAAGAAGTTTGAAATGAGCATGATGGGTAAGCTAAGTTTATGTCTTGGTTTACAAGTGAAACAACTAGAAAATGGAATTTTCATAAATCAAGCCAAGTATACCAAGGAATTGATCAAGAAGTTTGGAATGGAAAGTGATCATCAGTGAGCATACCAATGGCCACATCTATCAGTTTGGATAAGGATGAAAATGGAAAGGATGTGGATATAACTAAGTATAGAAGGCTTATCGGATCCCCACTATATCTAACATCAAGCAGGCTAGATATAGTATTTGCAACTGGAGTTTATACAAGGTTTCAGACAGCACCTAAGGAGTCACATCTTGCAGCAGTGAAAAGGATTATCAAGTATCTGAAGGGTAATTAAGATGTTGGCTTATGGTATCCAAATGAATGAGGATTCAGCC
The DNA here is from genome assembly GCA_946896805.1 of Scutellaria galericulata. Lineage (NCBI taxonomy): Eukaryota > Viridiplantae > Streptophyta > Magnoliopsida > Lamiales > Lamiaceae > Scutellaria > Scutellaria galericulata. Next base: position 9,881,996 of record OX335787.1, on the reverse strand, counting down.
TCAAAGGATACTCAGATTCTGACTTTGCAGGTTTCAAAATTGACAGGAAGAGTACAAGTGGTACTTGTCAATTTCTTGGACATAGATTGGTTTCTTGGTTTTGCAGGAAACAAACATCCATAGCAACTTCAACCGCGGAAGCTGTTGTGCTCAGATTTTGTGGATACAACAACACTTAAAGGATTATGAAATAATGGAGAAGGAAACTCTTATTCTGTGTGACAACACAAGTGTCATTGTTATAACACACAATCTTGTTTTCCACTCAAGGACAAAGCATATTGATGTGAGACATCATTTCATATGAGATCATGTTGAAATGAAGGATATTGTTCTTGAGAAAATGAACACTGACATGCAGTTAGCTGACATATTCACCAAACCCTTATGTGAATCAAGATTTTCTATGTTAAGGAGTGAGTTTGGAATTATCAAGCTCTGATGAGTAAGGATATATAAGTTTCTTAAGTAAGGGGGAACTTGTTCAGTATTTCAATTATTCAACTTTAATATTTTTTAAGTTTTCAGCATACTGAAACAGGATACTGCATTTCCTTATAGACATCATTCTCTAACAATATTCACTTTCATGAAACAACAAGCATATAAACAACTATGCAAGTTTCTGCAATAGGTTGCTGAAACAACAAGCATATATAGGTTACTGCAACAGGTTTCTGATACAGGTTTATAAAACAGGTTGCTGCAGGCAGAATACAACATTTATTGAAGTCAAACATTTATGGAAGCCTACAACCTCGTATTAGAAATAGTAAACTTACTCGCAATGATTAAATACAACATTTTGGCAAGCACATTAAATGTAAAAAATAACTTTTTCAGAGGACAACGAAAAAGGCACGGCTTAACCTCTAACATGATCTCATCAAATTACAGTTTTGCCCTTCCGTCTTTTATAATCTCAATCGTTGGATCGAGCGTGACTCTTGAGTTATTTAATCAAAACCGTTGATTATTTTGGAACTCTTTTCAAATATAAACCGATCAAATCCCTCGTTTTCCTCTCTACGCATATATTGTTATCACTCTCAAATTTTCCAACTCTCCGCAATTCAAGTTTCTCTCTCTCTACTCTCAAGTTTTCACAAATCATCAATGGCAGTTGCAAGGGAAACAAAGGTTCTGGAAGGAAGACTAGTCAATCTGCAGGTGTTACTTGGAGACAAGTCACCTTATGAAGATAAGGATCTCATTTCTGAGATCTGGGAACATATGTGCAACAACAAGCTTAATGGGTTGTTCACCACCACCTATAGAGGGTTCTCTGCCCTGTCTGTAGAGAAGTTCTACGCCTTTTGCAGAACTTTCTGAAGATGAGGAGTCCATCACCTTCAGGATGGATGAGGGTGATGAGGAGGTCCACACCCTGACCGCTAAAGACATTGCTAAGACCTTTGGCATTTCCGACTAAGGAATGACATATTCTGACTTGGTGGAGTATGCGTCAGAATATCTGGAGGAGAGCTGGTTACTATCAAGCTCTACGCGTATTCTGACCTAGTCAAGAGAGCTCCATTAAAGAAGAAGCTAGGAGTGAAGAAGATTACTATAACTGAATCTTCTCCAATCATTGGGCTACAGGATTCTGACTCTACTGAAGAACAGAATGATGCCCCTTCTAAACCTTTAACCACTTGTGCTGACCCAATTATGGGACATGTTCCTAGTGAACAACCACTTTTGGCAACTTCTTCTCCAGCTGATACCGCTGAAGCCGTTGAGAAAACCAACATGGTTGCTGAGAAGGCTATAGAAGTTGTTGAGAAGGCTTTAGAAGCCGAGCAGGTAGTGGATCCTGCTGAGAATGATTTGCTCTTGGAGTATACTACTCTTGAGCAGGCAGCTGAACAGGTTGTTGATCAACCTGATGAAGAGGTTCCTAAGTAGGTTACTGCTCCGAAGAAGAAGATGAGTGATTAGGACACAATGAGGAGTTGAAGGAGATTGATATTCTTAACAGAGTAGAAAGCTCCATAGAATCCATCGATACAAAGGTTGCTGAGAGAGTTCTGTTGGAATCTGCCACGTCCATCTGGAGGAGATTCGCCACCATCTACGAGAACTGGAGGTGGAAGAGGCTGAGCGCTGGAAGAGACTTAGTCTAATGAAAGGACTGGCTGAAGGTGGAGGACATTATCCTAACTTGGATAGTCAACTTTTTGGAGGATCCTGATAACCTTCCCAATGGTCTCCTATCTCTCTTCAGTGAAGATTTCATTGATCATCATGTTGACGCTATGATTTCCAAAATCAATGAGAGGTAGGGGAAGCTCCATTACCATTGGATGGCCAAGTTCAAGGAGGAGATAATGTGCGAGCAGTCAATGAAGGAAGAGGAAGATAACTCAATCGTGCAGATCCCCATTACGGAGACTGCTGGGACCCCTACTGAGCTGAAGTTGGCAGAAGCTCAACTGAGTAATCTCACTCCAGAAGAAGCTAATAAAAGAATGTTGTAGATAGAGATCAAAGCAGGTAGAGCACAAACCTATCAACCCCCCAGAATTCTGCAACATGGAGAGGAGAGCTCAAAGCTGCGGAAACACATGATTCTCCAACCTTTAAAGGTATCGCAACTCTTTTTCCTAACACACATCTTGATACCATGGATTCTGATATGCAATTGGTTGATTACTCTGATTTCCTTGCTTGCCATGTTGTATCTTCTGAGGGGGAACCATCGCCAATAATCCATGGAGTGTGCTAAGATATCAAGAAGGAGCATGCCGATGAAGCATCCATGGAGAAGGTTGCAGAGGTGAGACTCCCTGTACTGGCTGAGGTAGCAGTACAATATGCTAAACGAGAGGAGGAAACAACACCTCATGATGAGCTTGCCCAAGAACTCATCAGTCTGGCACTTCTCAAAATTGATCCTAGAATGCTCAATCATCAAGTTCTGAGAGTGGCCACCAATAGGCTTGCCGAGGAAGTTGTTGAAGTTCCAACTATTGAAGCAACTGCTGACAACGAACAGGTTACCAAGACTAGTCAGGTTGCTGATGATGCAGTTGAAGAGGTTGCTGAGGTGACTGAAGCTACTATCCCTCAGGTAACTAAAGTTACTAAGGAAGCAACAGTTGCTATTAGTGAAGGACAGGTTCCTGATGCTGAGGTGATGTAGGTTGCTGACCCTAAGATAGTTGTTGAGACAGCTTCTCCAAACCTCAGGCGCGGATGCTGTTGAGACATCTCCGATGGAGGACATAGAAGGGAAAGAAAATGAGGATGTACTGCCTGTAAGAGGCAAAGAGATCGTAGTTGTTAGAAAAATTGGTTGTGAAAAATGGTGGGTGGCACCACTTTGACCAATAGTTAATTGGCTAAAAGTTAATCCTTTTAAAGATTGAATACCAAAAGATTAATCTACGTTTGGAGTAGATAATCGAGACATTTTGAATCGCTCGAAACCAATTTTTGGTGAGTGAGAAATTACGCATCAAAGTTAACCACTTGAAATGGGAATGAAAAGGTCTTGGATGTGAGAGGAGTGTTTAACTATCTCACATAGGAAAATAGACCTTGAAAGTGCAAGTTTAAGAAAAGCCATGTGTAGAGGCTTAGTAATTAGTATACTATTGGAATAGTATGCTTGTGCAACACATACGCGCACGTGTGGCTCGGCTCGGCCCAGCCCGGATCCGACCCGACCCGGCCTCGGACTTAGTCCTTGGCAATTGACGTTGGACTGGACTTGGGCAGATGAGGCTCGGGTTTTACCCGACCCATGTTTATCTTTTTTGGATAAAAGTTGCAGCACCCTTAACGGCGTCAGGTTGTTGCGTGCACACGATGGGTGCTGCAGCGGGAGCAAAATGCTGCCCGCGGATGCTGCAGCATGCTGTTGCTGTAGCAGTAACCTGTTTTTACTGTAGCAAAAACCTATTTTTACTGTAGCAGTAAGCTACTGTAGCAGTATGCTGAAAAATGCAGTAATGTGTCCAAAATGCTGAAAATACTGTGTTATATCTCCGTGAGTGTTTTTCGACTGTTTCTTATTTTGAACGGGGTGTTAACTTGCATTAAAAGATCCATTTTTTGGCAATTAATTCTCATCGTTTTCAGGTGTAACCCCCCCATATTGGAGACCTATATATAGGAGGTCGACATGCATCTTTTTTACAGACACGAAACCAAAACTTTGCATTGTTTTCCATTTTGCATCAGCTCAATTCTCAAAGCACTAAAGTTCACCAAAGCTCTCGAGTTAGTGGTGCTACTACTCCAGAGATGAAGTTGTTTTATCTTTGGGAGACGATACGCATGTTTCTAGTGAGCACTATCTTGGGCGTATTTCGTCTTAAGGAGAGAGGGCTTCCTCGACTCGACTTGAAGCTTATTGTCTTTATCTTTTACTTCTTGTTTCTTTTTGTTCGACTTGTCTAGTGTATTTGTACCAGTTTATTAACAATCTTAAGGTGAGATAACATGTCGAACAATGGCGGAAACAATCCTCCTACTCATCCTACTTCTCCTACTGATGGTGGAAACGAAACTCCCCCTACTGTTCCTCCTACTGTCAGTACTAATGCAGTAACTACACCTGTTATTGCTACATCCTCCACGTCTGCTACTACTGCAACAATAAGTGCAGTATTGCGTCCAATAATCTTGTCTACTGCCGAGAAACCTGAGAGGTTTACTAGTGAGAATTTCAAGAGGTGGCAATAGAAGATGCTGTTCTACCTTACTACTGTTGGAGTTGTCATGTACCTGAAGCAGGATCCTTCTACAGTTGCTGAAAATGACACGAACTTTGAAGCATGTTCTGCGCTTGATGCTTGGTTGTACAATGACTTTATGTGCAAGAATTATATCCTTAACGGGATGAGCGACTCACTATATAGCGTGTACGCAGGCTGCAAGACGGCCAAAGAGCTATGGGATGCTCTTGAAAAGAAGTACAAGACTGAGGATGTCGGTATGAAGAAATTTGTGGTGGCTCGGTTCTTGGAGTACCAAATGGTGGACTCACGTCCAGTGATGGACCAAGTGCAAGACTTCCAATTGGTAGTGCATGAGGTTCAAGCCGAGGGCATGAACTTGCCTAAGCCTTGTTGGAACCGAAGGATCGCCGGCTCTATGCAATTAATTAATCGGTTTCATGCTAGATATAACAAACGCAGCGGAAAAAAAAAATTATACCTTTTGATCGATCTAGAAGATTAACGAGCCAAAGATCGATCTTTCGTAACCCTAGACCTCTTTGATCTTCTGATGTATTCCTACAGCCTTTCTCGAACGTTGTGTGGCCAACGATCCTTCGAGAAATCTCAGTTCTGCTCTCTCTCTCTCACTATCACGTGTTTTCTGTGATCTGTTATTTGAGGCGCTGAGAAAAAGAGCTATATATAGGCTACACCAGGGACCTAGAGGAGGAATTGGGTTGGGCCTCCTGATGGGCTTAAGTATCCTGTGTTCAGCCCGAACACATAATTTAAACCCATCAATAATAATTCAGTCCACTAAAGAATTATTATTGAACTACCGTCCCAATCCCATATTTAATATGGGCTCCTTCTTATTATGTGTAAATTTATCTCCTTGTGTTTAAGATATCGAATGTCCGTTAATTAAATAAGTTACTGACAACTTAATTAATTAACATCTAATTCCAAGAGTAGTACCACTCAACTTTATTATCATGTCGGATTAAATCCACCTGCAGGGTTTACATGATAATCCTTATGAGCTCCTCAAGAGGACATCATCATCCTAAATAATTAGGACACAGATTCCTTCTATAATCAACAGTACACCATATAGACAATACTGTTTCCCAATTCACCGAGTTTATTGATTTAATAAATAAATCTCACTCATTGGCAAATTAAAGAAACAAATATTGTGTATACGTGACAGTTATTATATAGGGATTAAGAGAACGCACATCCATAATAACAGAGGTCTTGTTCTATTATATATAGTCAGTATAAAACGAACAACCTCAAATGGTCCTGCTCAATACACACAAAGTGTACTAGTGTAATTTTATAGTCAAGACAGACTAATACCAAACTACACTACAACCATTCCGATGATTTGTCCAAATTCATCTTGGTTGTGAGCTACTATTTACAATTTATAAGAGACTGATAACATGATCTTCTGTGTGGCACCACACACCAAGTTATCTATAATATAAATTAATTGGACATTGCATAAACATATATAAAATGCAAACATATGACCAAAATGATTCTCATTCAATAAAAGATGTTTATACAAAAGCTAGGCTTACAGTATACATCCTAACAAGCCTTTCACTGTGGCTTGTGTGATCGAGAAGCTCTCACCTAGTTGGAGGGACTTCAAGAATTACTTGAAGCACAAAAGAAAGGAGATAACCCTCGAGGACTTGATTGTTAAGATCCGAATCAAGGAGGACAATAGGAAGGTGGATCCTAGGCCTCGTATACCAATGGATGTTAAGGCTAACCTATTGGAGGACAACAAGAGAAAGTGCCCTAACCCCAATCAAAATGAGAAGGGGAAGAAGTCGACGAAGAGATTCAACGGCAATTGCTACAATTGTGGTAAGCCTAACCACATGGCTAAAGATTGCAGGTTTCCTAAAAAGAATAAAGGCAAGCAAGCTAACTTGGCCGAGCACAAGAAAGACTTGGATGACCATGATCTTTGTGCGGTGGTGTTTGAAGCCAATATGGTGGATAACCCAAGAGAGTGGTTCGTGGACACCGGAGCCACTTGCCACGTGTGCTCGGATAGGGAGGTCTTCTCCTCCTACAAGGCTGTTAGTGGAAGAAAGCTCCACATGGGCAATCAAGCTTCATCCGAGGTGGTTGGAGTGGGGAACGTGGTGTTAAAGCTCACTTCGGGCAAGGAGCTCACATTGAAGGATGTGCCACATGTCTCGGACATCCACAAGAACCTAGTTAGTGGGTCTTTACTTGTGAACCATGGCTTCAAGCTCATTTTCGAGTTTGAAAAATTTATTCTTACGAAGCATAGTGTGTTTTTGGGTAGAGGTTATTTGGCCAATGGCCTGTTTAAATTGAATGTAATGGCCAAGCGCCAAGTTGTACCCAAAAAGATTAATGAAAATACAACAACTTTTTTTTATATTGTTGAGTCTTGTGGTTTGTGGCATAATAGATTAAGACATATAAATCTAAATGCTATAAAAACGTTAGTAACCTTGGACTTGCTAAAAGTCAATGAAATTAACACACAAAATAAATGTGAAGTGTGTGTTGAAGCCAAAATGGCTAAGTTACCTTTTCATAATGTTGAAAGGAGCACAAAACCTCTAGAATTAATTCACACTGATGTGTGTGATTTGAAGTTTGTGTAAACTAGAGGTGGGAAAAACTATTTTATTACTTTTATAGATGATTGCACAAAGTATTGATATGTCTATATCTTAAAAAGTAAAGACAAAGCTATAGAAGCTTTCAAGAATTACAAGAATGAGGTAGAGAAATAATTAAATAGCAAGATTAAAGCTATAAGAAGTGATAGAGGTGGAGAGTATGTGGCACCGTTTGAGGAGTTGTGTTCACTAAATGGCATAATTCATCAAACGATGGCTCCTTACTCACCTCAATCAAATAGCGTGGCCGAACGTAAAAATCATATTCTAAAAGAGATGATAAATGCCATGCTTATTAGCTCGAGGTTACCACAGAACTTGTGGGGGAAAGCCGTTTTAACGGTGAATTATATACTTAATAAGATTCCTTTGAAAGGAAAGAATAAAACCTCCTACGAAATATGGAAAGGACATAAACCGTCGTATAAATACCTCAAAGTGTGGGGGTGTTTGGCTAAAGTGGAGGTACCACCTCCTAAGCAAATAAAAATCGGTCCTAAGACGATCGATTGCATATTTGTGGGTTATGCACTAAATAGTAGTGCTTATCGTTTCCTAATCCATAAGTCGGATATACCTGACATGACGGAGAGAATGGTAATAGAATCAAGGAATGTCATATTCTTTGAAAATGTGTATCCTTGTAAAGAAATGATAGGAACGAGCTCTAATAAACGAGCATTAGATCAACTACAAGTAGCTCTAGTCCTATAGAAGAGGAACCTAGACGTAGCAAGAGAGCAAAAGTTGCTAAGAACTTCGATCCCGATTTCATCACTTATATGTTGGATGATGAACCGAGGTCGATCAAGAAAGCTCTATCGAGCCCTGATGCTCCTCTTTGGAAATAAGCGATCAATAGTGAGATCGATTCTATCTTGCAAAACAACACGTGGGAGTTAGTTGATCTTCCTCCTGGTTGTAAGCCCTTAGGATGTAAATGGATCTTAAAAAGAAAAAATAAGGCTGATGGAAGTATAGACAAGTATAAAGCTCATCTAGTAGCCAAAGGCTTTAGACAAAAAGAAGAAGATGACTTCTTTAACACGTATTCGCTTGTGACGAGAATTACGTCGATACGTGTGCTTCTAGCGATTGCCGTTTTACACAATTTTGAAATTCACCAAATGGACGTGAAAACGGCATTCTTAAATAGTGAGCTAGAAGAAGAGATCTATATGGATCAACCCGAAGGTTCGTAGCACCTGGATAAGAAAAGAAGGTGTGTAAACTTGTTTGGTCCTTATATGGACTTAAACAAGCGCCGAAGCAATGACATGTTAAATTTGATAACACTATGTTGTCAAATGGCTTCAAAATCAACGGGTGTGGCAAATGTGTCTATATGAAGGGCACACCCGAGACTTATGTTATCGTGTGTCTTTACTTAGATGACATGTTGATCATGGGTAGTAACCATGAGGTCATAGTTGAAACGAATCGCATGTTGAAATGAAACTTCGACATGAAAGATATGGGTATGGCGGGCGTGATTCTTGGAATCAAAATTCTAAAGACGTTTGAAGGAATAGCACTAACGCAATTTCACTACGTTGAGAAAGTGCTAAGAAAGTTTAATGCTTATGACGATCCAATCGCCAAAACACCTATAGAACTCAATGTACATTTAAGTAAAATCCGAGGTGAGCCTGTAGCTCAAGTTAAATATGAAAGGGTTATAGGAAACTTAATGTACATAATGAATTATACGAGGCCCGACCTTGTATGCTCGGTGAACAAGTTGAGTAGATTCACGAGTAATCCAAGTAACGAGCATTGGAAAGCTCTCGTGAGAGTCTTGAGATACTTAAAGTATACTCTCGACTATGGTTTGCATTACTCGAAATACCCCGCCGTGCTTGAAGGGTATAGTGATGCAAATTGGATTTCGGACACGAAAGACTCTTTTTCCACGAGTGGATATGTTTTCACTATAGGTGGTGGAGTCGTGTCATGGAAATCCATGAAACAAACATGCATAGCACGTTCCACCATGGAATCCGAATTTTTAGTCTTGGATAAGGTGAGAGAATAGGCCGAGTCGCTTCGAAATTTTCTCGAGGATATTCCATGTTGGAGTAAGTCGGTTCCAACCCTAATGGTACATTGTGATTGCCAAGCTACCATAGGTAGGGCAATGAATAACATGTACAACGGTAAGTCGAGACATATACGTCGTCGACATAATATCGTGAGGCAATTGATCTCGACCGGCATGATGTCGATCGACTACGTGAAGTCTAAAGACAATTTGGCCGATCCTTTGATGAAAGGATTAAATCGAGATCAAATGAACAAATTGATAAAGGGAATGAGATTAAAATCCACGACTTGAAAACTTTCGAAGTGGATACCCAACTATGTGGATTGGAGATTCCAAGAACACAGTTCAATGGGAAAACTAAACTAAGAAAGTTAGTTGAAAATACTTGAAAACCCTTTCCTAGAAAAGCAAATCAAGTGTTGAGCCTACCAACGTGGTGAGGTTAATTCGTATGACTTTTAATGATTCCGTAATGCCTCGAGAAGGTCAAGTATGGTAGGATACTCATATGGATATCACCTATGTAAGTGAGAAGTGGTGGCCGCCACTTCTAATGAACACTTATGAACCAAAGTCCATGGCCGAAAAGAACAAAAACATGAGAACAAAGGTGCTTGAGGCTTTGTTGTGCCAGCGTTGTTGACTCGGTGTACACAAAGTGGAGTAGTTCAAGGCATAACATCCACTAAGTCGCCGATGCACCCGACGACGTAAGCTATGGAAGGTTTTAAGGCCAAAAGCCACTTATCCTTATGCGATGAGGTCTCGTGAGGATTGAGCTTCGAGTCTGCATTCATGCATTTATTTCCACTCATGTGGGGGATTGTTAGAAAATTGGTTGTGAAAAGTGGTGGGTGGCACCACTTTAACCAATAGTTAAGTGGCTAAAAGTTAATCCTTTTAAGGATTGAATGCCAAAAGATTAATCTATGTTTGGAGTAGATAATCGAGGCATTTTGAATCGCTCGAAACCAATTTTTGGTGAGTGAGAAATTAAGCATCAAAGTTGGCCACTTGAAATGGGAATGAAAAGGTCTTTGATGTGGGAGGAGTGTTTAACTATCCAACATAGGAAAATATACCTTGAAAGTGCAAGTTTAAGAAAAGTCATGTGTAGAGGCTTAGTAATTAGTATACTATTGGAATAGTATGCTTGTGCAACACACACGTGCGCGCACGGCTCGGCTCGGCTCGGCACGGCCCGGCCCGGTCCGGTCCGAATCCAACCCGACCCGGCCTCAACCTTGGTCCTTGGCAATTGGACGTTGGGCTGGACTTGGGTAAATAGGGCTCGGGTTTTACCCGACCCATGTTTATCTTTTTGGAAAAAAGTTGCAGCGCCGTTAACGGCGTCAGGTTGTTACGTGCACACGATGGGTGCTGCAGCGGGAGCAGAATGCTGCCCGCGGATGCTGCAGCATGCTGTTGCTGGTTGCCGGTTGCTGCAGAAACTTGTTATTGTAGCAGTAACCTATTTTCACTGTAGCATAAACATATTTTTACTGTAGCAGTAAGCTACTATAGCAGAAACCTGTTTTACTGTAGCAGCATGCTGAAAAATGCAGTAATGTGTCCAGAATGCTAAAAATGCTGTGTTGCATCTCCATGAGCGTTTTTCGACCGTATTTTGAACGGGGCGTTAACTTGCATTAAAAGACCCATTTTTTGGGTAGTTAATTCTCATCATTTTCAGGTGTAACCCCCCATGTTGGAGACCTATATATAGGAGGTTGACATGCATCTTTTTTACAGGCACGAAACCAAAACCTTGCATTGTTTTCCATTTTGCATCAGCTCAATTCTCAAAGCACTAAAGTTCACCGGAGCACTCGAGTTAGTGGTGCTACTACTCTAGAGACGAAGTCGTTTTATCTTTAGGAGACGATACGCATGATTCCAATGAGTACTACCCTGGGCATATCTCGTCTTAAGGAGAGAGGGCTTCCTCGACTCGACTTGAAGCTTACTGTCTTTATCTTTTGCTTTCTGTTTCTGTTTGTTCGACTTGTCAAGTGTATTTGTACTAGTTTATTAACAGTAGTTGCTGCTGCAGCTCCTGCACCTGATGATGGAGAAACTCTTATATAATTTTAACCATTTATTGTGTGCTAGGTTTTTTTAGTTTGGTGTCCTTAGTTGGAAGGATTAGATCCTCGCTAAGTGTTTAGTCTTGTGTAGGCTATTTTCTCTGTGTGAGATATTGTACCCTGTGTGGGATTTTGTCTAGGAATCTTCGATTCTAGTAGGTAAACTTGATAGGAAGAGGTTTGTAAAGCTGAGCCTTACTTATCAAACTGACCTAACAAAGTTCCTCCTTGAGGAGTAGAGTGGACGTAGAAAGATTACACCACCTTTGAACCACTATAAACCCTAAGTGTTTACTGCTTATCTTATTTGCTGCATTGCATTGTTGCATATTTATCTTGCTACATACATCATAAGCATACTGCTAAAAAGACATTGATAAAATCATACTTGTGAAAAGAAAACTGTTTTTCAAAAGGAAACTCTATCTTTGTTTATTCTGCTGTATAATGTGATACTGAGACAGGAACCTGATATAGCATACTGTCAGGTTTCTGAATCGAGAGGTTACTACATTCTCTGTAGAATCAGTAACCTGTTTACAGAAAAAGTTTTAAAATGCAAAATCGATAGAGGTTTATTCATCCCCTCTGAACCTCTGACCACTTGGGACCAACAAAATTATTTTCTCAATTTAAGGCTTGAAATTTAGATTGGGATCTCAATTGAAGATAAAATTCCATTTTCTTTTTCTTTTATTTATATTCATAGATTTATTGATATTTCAATATATATTTATATTTGAAATAAATTATAACAAATTATTGCAATTTTGAAACGATTTTCATCTGACTTGTATTAATTTATATATATATATATATATATATATATATATAATTAATGCAATTCATAAAATGAAGATTCTTTTTATTTTCTTAAAAGAGAGATAGATAAGAAGTTTGAGCAGTGAGAGTGAGGATGAGAGACACTCGGGTTTCAAAAGCGGACATGGCTATCGTTGTTCTTCCATTTCTTTTATGGGGAATATGAATATGAATTCTTGCTTCCATGGGGTTTGAGAATTCAATAATTTTGAGTACTGGAGATTCCAGGATTACTAAGAAGCATTTCATGATTTCTGATTTTTATGTTGCTTCACCTCTGATTTCTTGATCCGGTTCGAAGGAATCCGAGCAGAATACCTTCCACAAAAAAGTGTCGAATTTGATTTATTTGTATCTGAACCGAATCTTGTCTATTTCAACTTTGACTTTTTGTTCTTTCAACCAACCCAATTGAACCTTTAAAATATGAAATATGTGTTGTTGTAGTTGTTATTGTTGTTGTTGTGGTTGTTGTTGGTTGTGGTGGTTGTTGTTGTTGTCATCGTCATCATTATCGACATTGTTGTTGTTGTTGTTGTTATTGTGGTTGTTGTTGTCGTCGTCGTTGTTGTTGATTTTTGTTGTTGTTATTGTTGTTGTCATCGTCGTTTTTGTTGTTGTCATCATCGTCGTCGTCATTGTTGTTGTTGTTTTTGTTATCTCGTCGTCGTTGTTTTTGTTGTTGTCATCGCCGTCGTCGTTATTGTTGTCGTCGTCGTCGTCGTTGTTGTTGTCGTCGTCGTCAACCTTGTTGTTGTTGTAATTGTTGTTGTTATCGTCATCGTCATTGTTGTTGTTATCGTCGTTGTTGTGGTTATTGTTGTTATTGTTGTCGTTGTTGTTATCGTTGTTGTTGTTGTCGTCGTCTTCGTCGTTGTTGTTGTCATCGTCGTTAAGAAACTAAGAAAAAACAAAGAAAACTTCATGAAATGTTAAAAGGGCACTTCAAATGCAATAACTAAAAAGAAAGAAAATAAAAACTAGGGCATCCTTACAGCGCCGAGAGAGAGAAGAACAAGTTTGAGCAGCGAGAGCGACACGAGAGAGACTCGGGTTTCAAAAGCGGACATGGCTGCCGTTGTTCTTCCATTTCTTTTATGGGGAATATGAATATGAATTCTTGCCTCCACAAGGTTTGAGAATTCATTGATTTCTTTTTAAAACCCATTTTAAATTTTTTTCAAAAATAAAAAAAGTGATCTGATACATTAGTGCTAGTCTGATCACACTCGAAAAAGTATAAGCGTGTAATAGTAAGATACTGAAAATGTTTTTAAAAAATTTAAAAAATTCAAAAAAAAATGATCATGTACGCATTAGTGCTAGAAATATTATAATAGAAATAGTATTCACGCATTAGTAATATACTGAAACATTTTTAAAAAAAATTAAAAATTAAAAAATAATTAAAAAAATTAACTGGTCCTTTGTGCTGGTATGATCACACCCGAAATAATATATGTGCTTAATGTTAATATAGTGAAAATGTTTCTAATTTTTTTAAAAAATATAAGAAAATTAAAACAAAATGATCTAGTGTATTAATGCTGGTACGATCGCTCCGAAAATAGTATACGCACTTAATGGTCACTTTTCCACTTTGTTACCCGAACTTTCAAAGTTTACTGTAAAATAGCTCAACTTTGTGAATTTACCAAACAACCGCCAGAAGTCACCACCGGTGGAATATCCTATGAATATTCCGTCAGTCACCTTCCCGGCGGTGACTTCTGGCGGTTGTTTGGTAAATTCGCAAAGTTGAGCTATTTCATAGTAAACTTTGAAAGTTCGGGTAACAAAGTGGAAAAGTGACCATAGTTTGGCTTGTATTATGTAATTTACCCTTAAATAAATATTATCAATCTATAAACTATTATGTGTATTTTATCTTTACATGTCAATTAATTATTAATTTTTGCACGTCAATTAAATGAATAATTATATACCTATTTGAGTTTGAAAAACGGTTGTATTGAATGAATTTTGAATAAATTACATAAAATTATTGCAATACATAAACTTTCATATGAAAATTTTAGTAATTGTCTAAATATATTTCATATAAATAAATGATAGTTTAGTATATATTATTGTTAAATAAAATTTTGAATTGTGATTTGCATATAGATTTACACATATTTATAGGATAATATCTTTCTATAATATACCATATTTAATATCCTATTTCATATGTCCATCTATTTTTCATATATTTGGAGTATAATTTATTTTGAGAATATTACCATCTTAGAATAATTTTAGAGAAGTATAATTTTCTATTCCTACGGAGCTTTGGAGAAAACTTTGATCATAAAGAATTCCAAATTTAAAATATTCTAAAACATAAAAGTTGATAGTAATTTATCAAACGGATAAATTTATACTTGCATGATTTGTGTATATAAACATAGAAGTGATCATTTTATTAATCCATGAACATTTGAGCTAAAAGTACCACATTTTAAAATATAATTATTTACTATTTAATATTAGCCAAATTATAGGTTATAAAGGTGTTTATTATTATTATTATTATTATTATTATTATTATTATTATTATATGTATACGATTTACGATTACAACATATTTATTTTATATAATATTTTATAAAAAAAATCAATATTTATATTTTAAAATCATTTATTATTTATTTCAAGAAAAGCACAAAACATCGAGATTTATTTTAAAAGTTGCATTATTATTGGTAGTTTTCCCAATCTAATATTCATATCTTATAAAATAAAAATCGAGGAGATCTTTTAAAATTAGGATTCCTTTTTTAAAATTTCATAATTATAGGGAGTTTTCCAAACTTAATCTTTTTGCTTAGCATATTTATAAATTTCGTAAATCATTTTTGTTGTGTGTAATATTTCGTCACATTTTTATTCTTTTATTTTTATATATATCATAAAAATGAATAGTGGTGAAATCAAAACATCATGTATTATTATTTCCTATGTTTTACATAAATAACCAATTTCTATATTTTTTTGTTTAAACAATAGATGGGTATATATTAAAGATGATCACAATGTCGTTTTTTTTTTTTCCATCATCAATATTTTATTGAACATTTGTTAAGTTGCATATTTTTTTATGACAAATACAATAAGTAAAGTAGTCTTACAATGTATGATAAATATATGAAATATTTAAAATTAATAAATTATATGGGTATTAGATTAAATTGAAATAACTTTGAAAAACTATATTGTTTTTCATGGTCAGCATATTTATTTAAAAAAATATCAACACTTGAACTTCATATATCCATACATTACAAGGGTATCAAATGAGATTGAAATATTCTTTAAAACTTGATTTTTCATAAAAATTAACATTTTCACATCAAATTCGAAATGTTAAATTTTATGGTCATGAATCATTGGGTAACATATTAGATTGGAATTAGTCTCAAAAAAATTTATTATTTTGTATTCGATATTTTCATATCAACATTAAAATAGTAACATTTATACACTCGTGCATCGCGCGGGGCCTATGCTAGTATAACACAACAATAGAATAATATCGAATGCAACATAAGAATAATAATATTATTTTAGCCACACACAAATAGTCACATTTACAATAGTAGAGTGTAATAGAAGTAGAGTTGATACAACCCCCACCCTCTGGCCCCTTCAATATTTTACGTGCTTATTTCATAAAACCTCTTAATTTCGAAACATTAAATCACCTAATTGAATCATTTGTCCGACTTCTTCATGTTTCACTCTTGTATTGTTGTCAAAAACTTAGTTTGTAATAGCAGTGTTACTTAGCAATCTTAATTTAATATTAAAATCACATATTTTTGACAATAATGATGAATGAAACATGAAAAAGTGAGTTTGATGATCTTGTTAGATAGAATTAAAGAATCACACATTTCTCCCTCTTACGGCTGCTTTTCAAGCTCCTATTTCCATAGCTCGTGTTTTTCTTCTCTTCCCCTTTCCTTGTTGAACTCCTTTGTGCCCGTTTTCTGCATTAATTACCAATTTGGTCACTCATTCACATCTTTTTCTTTTTTTCTCATCAAATAATTTGATTTACTTCCGAGTAATAGGTAGCAGCAGTAATTGTAATATTGGAAATGATTTAGTTAGGTCCACCTATCAATAATAAAGCGGTGTAAATTAATAGTTTAAATAAATGTTTATCTTAACACAAAAATTCGTAAGACTATCTTATATTAGTCATATTTTGTTCTTATTAGTCGAGCCTCTAAACATTCGGGTTCTATTTTGTTCATATTTTCTACATTTTCTTGGTTCTACGAAATTTTTTAAACATTTATAATTCAATAATCTACTGATTCGTAGTTGGGAATATAGGTTAGAATCCCTCTTTTCTCATTATTTCCCTCTATTTAAAGTGGAGATTCTCCCCTAAGAAAAAAATAACCGTTAAAATTAAAAGTTGGCCAAAGGATGTTCTCTGTGTCTCGTAGAGGAATCTTTAGAAGTGGACTTAGATTTTTTGACTCGGTTTCAATGGAATGGAGATTATATTCTTTGGTTGCACATAAATCAAAATATCAATTAAAAGGAATTGGATGTCCAAACTAACCAGAAATGAAGTGTATAGAATGGGGATTTATACTAAAGTTTATAGCTTAAGTGAATATAATTATAGTTGGAAAATAGTTGGAATAAAAGCGCAAGATAGAAGAGCTTGTGATGAAAAGATGAAATGACAAGGAAGTGGATTCTTACACGTCAAAAAAGGAAGAAGCGTAAATCATGTATGTAAAGAAGCAGATGCCCCAGAACAAACATGGCTCAGATTGTGGTACCCATAGCACAATCAGACATAATCATGAGCGTGTGAAATGTATGAGCCTATACCGGGTGTAGGACCCGACCCAAAATTGATGCTCAATATTGAGTCCCACTTAGTATCAGAAGCAATCCTTTTACTTAAATGAAGAATTGATACCAAGATGAAAGACTTACCCAGCATCAAATCAGAATCATCTTATTTGTATCCCCACTTGTCCTAAAAGAATTATTTGAGAAGCAATTATCGATCAATTTAGCATGTCATTTTCTTGCTTGGTTTCTAATCTAACTTGAATTAGTTCCATTTCTTATACCAGTATTGTTATAAAAATTAGTCAAGTAACACATATTACACAGCCAAATATACAATCTTTAGCAATTGTAAAAGGAATTACGCAATTCACCCAAAGAAAAAAAGCTTAACCAATTTTGCTAGAAAAATATTTTTTTTAGCCATAATAACTTAAGTTCCATTTTGTTTTCAACTTTTGCCAATTATGCTGCTAGGTTTTCATGGTACGACCAAAAAAAAAAAAGCTTTGATGGTATATATATTTGAACGATGAGGCTCTACTGGTACCGGCTTTATGGGTACGAGTTGATGTAGATGAATGAAGATGCCAAAACAATCATTTATGCTTTCGAAAAAATAACGAAATTTAAACTTTCATTTTCGCAAGCAACTTTCATAGAAAACACCGAAGTTCTACAGCTCTATATGTTAAGCAGCAGAAAAACACTAGGGAAAGATCAAATAAGAACAGGTGCAAAGATAGAATAAAAGGCAAACAAAATGCAATATCAACAAATTCCATGCTCGTAAAAAATATCAAAACCGAAGTTCTTAAGATGTTCTAGTTTGATAACAGGAAATGTTGAAGAAAAACGTAGCAAAGACTAACAACTTCAAAATACTAGAACAAGGGACACAAAACACAAGCATATACTGAAGAACACCACTTAAAGAAACAATGCAAACAGGTAAATAATGCCAAAAACACATCTAGCAGAAATAGAAATCTCATCCCTGTTTCATTTTTTGGTCAATCTTAAACATTAAAATTTAGTTTGGGAGTGGGTCAGATCTCACTTGGCCATCATGACCTTGACGAACTCCTCATAGTTGATCTGCCCATCACCATCCACATCGGCCTCACGGATCATCTCATCAACTTCCTCATCAGTTAGCTTCTCCCCAAGATTTGTCATGACATGGCGAAGTTCAGCTGCTGATATAAATCCGTTCTGGTCCTTGTCGAAAACCCGGAAAGCTTCCTTGAGTTCCTCCTCAGAATCAGTGTCCTTCATTTTCCGGGCCATCAGGTTGAGGAACTCTGGGAAGTCAATCGTCCCGTTGCCATCAGCATCAACCTCATTGATCATATCCTGAAGTTCAGCCTCTGTGGGATTCTGTCCCAAAGAGCGCATCACAGTCCCAAGCTCCTTGGTAGTGATGCAACCTATCAAGCAATTCACCAAACAATTGAGGATGAAAAGGTACGAGTCAATGAGTGTTTATCTTTATTAGTTTTATCGTTAGGCTTTAGCAAAAATAACACAGAAACTTCACTATTGAAACTAAACATCAACTTAAAAGAACAAAGATACAAAACAATCTGAATATTAGCACGCTTCAAATCTCATCATAAATCAATAAAAGCGCTAACAATAAACACCAACTAGAACAGCTATAAGGGAACAAATGGTAATAGGTAAAAGAAAGGGTAACTGAATAAGTAAGAGAGATTCATTCAAAAGAACCTAATAACCACCATAATATCAACGCATTGCAAATAGGATTTCTTTGCACGATTAACAGATATGCAAGCCATAGAAGAGTAATAACAATTAATATTGACGAGAAACACCCAATAACACCCTCTCTAGTGACAAAAATGCAACACATAATTTGTTTAAAATGCTACCAATCATCGATTATAAATAAAACTAACAATTTAACCAATAAAAAAGGTGAAACAACATGCAACTTGCTTTCAAGGGAGTAGAGTTGAAAACAGCAGCATCTGGGGCACCACTATTGCTACCTGAAGTCCATCTGATTTCAGTCAACCAATCGAAATGATACAATCAATCAACCAATCAAGCAACAAAAACAATCCAAAAATCCTTAAAACTTATTGATCACTAATTATCTTCAACACTATCAGAACAAGGAAACATCGAATGTGTATTTACCCAATACATTTACATCATTAATCAGCACAAATCACTCAACCACAAAACACCACCACCAATTTGGAAACATTATATAGCGTGGAAAATGCGATCTATATTTCTCGCGCAAAATCGATACAGATCACAAGAACATTGACGAAGGCAAGCACCAGCAAAATCAAAAACAGCTCACTAAGAAATGAATAGCAATTAACAAGTAAATAGATCCACGCAGAAACAGATCGAAACATGGAAACGCACCCGATATTTGCAAAAAACGCATCAACATATAGATATATTAGCGTAAATCTAGATACGGACTGACCGTCGCCATCCTTGTCGAATAGAGAGAAGGCTTCCTTGAATTCAGAGATCTGATCATCGGTCAGCTGATCCGCCATTTCTTTTCCTTCAAAGCTTTTTGCTTTCAGGCAATACTGCAAAAACCAGTACTCGTATGTCAATTGAGAGAGAGAGAGAGAGAGAGAGAGAGAGGAGAGAGGAAATGGGTTTGAGTGCGTCAACTAAGAAATTGTAGGGAAAGCGTGGGGCTATTATATAATATCGGGATGGATTGGGGGCGGGGAGGGGGATCTTTCTCTTTTTTGTTTTTTTTTTTTTTATAATTTCTTTTTCTATAAATTATTCGCAAGGATAATTTTTAGGAGACTATCTCAAGTATATAATTATGTGAAACGAGATGACAAAAACCCATAATCTATCTTGTAAAAATGAATTTTAATTGTAGTATTAAAATTATATTCGTAAAGTCATTTTATATATAAATTTTTGTAATGACTTATTACTTAAGTTTGAACAATTAAGAAATTCTTTTCTTGGTTTACTCATTCAAGAATAACTACTTTTCTTTATTCTTCTTCTTTAACTAATGTTCTGTTGGCTTTTTCTTTACTTTTGCAACAATTTTGTATCCTCTAAATAATCGTTGATACTCATTAGTACTTTAACAGATATAATTACAAAAGAATATATTTACTTTAAATTAAAAAATTGAAATCTTTATTATATATATAAAAGTAAGACCAAAGTGCCACATGGCAAGCCTACAATGTTTTCATATTAAATATGCTAATTAATTGCTACAAATTTAATGTTGATAAGAAATATTATTATTACAAAATAATTAATTATATAAAAATATTGATTAGATTTATCTAATTAACATATGCTAAAGTTCAATGATAGATATTATTATATATTTGAATTTTGTTAAATTTAAAAATGTAAAGAAAAATATATAAATAGATAAAAAAGAAAAAAAACTAAAATAAATGTGAGCAGCTTGAAAATTATTATTCAAACTTATTAATTATTGAAATCAAATATTTTTTTGAATATATGCTTTAAAATAAATTATGGAATTTATTTGTGAAGATTTGACTTTCATTTTGTA
Organism: Scutellaria galericulata; assembly: GCA_946896805.1. Taxonomy (NCBI): domain Eukaryota; kingdom Viridiplantae; phylum Streptophyta; class Magnoliopsida; order Lamiales; family Lamiaceae; genus Scutellaria; species Scutellaria galericulata. The sequence goes on along the minus strand of OX335787.1, from coordinate 9,861,309 downwards.
TCATTTAATTGAAAATAAAAGTTGAGTGTTGTTACAAATGTAAACAATAAAGAGCAAACTAAAAAAAAAAAAATGGTGGGTTGCTTGAATAATATAATAGGTATAGCAATGTATATTTTTTCAAAATAATAATAATTTTTTTTAAATAATCATGTACAAATGCAACTCATATTTTGACAATTTTTATATATATAAAAGTAACACCAAAGTGTCACATGGCAAGCCTATGATTTTCATATTAAATATGCTAATTAATTGCTGCAAATTTAATGTTGATAAGAAATATTATTATTACTAAATAATAAATAATATAGAAATATTAATTAGATTTATCTAAATAATATATGCTAGAGTTCAATGATAGATATTATTATATATTTGAAATTTGTTAAATTTAAAAATGTAAAAAAAAAATATAAATAATTACAAAAGAGAAAAAAACTAAAATAAAGTTGGACAGTTTGAAAATTATTATTCAAATTATTAATTTTTTAAATCAAATAATTTTTTGAATATATGCTTTAAATTAAACTATGGAATTAATTTGTGAAATTTTGACTTTCATTTTTTATCGTTTAATTGAAAATAAAAGTTGAAATTTGTTACAAATGTAAACAATAAAGAGCAAACTTAAAAAAAAATGGTGGGTGTGTTGAATAATATAATAGGTATAGCAATGTATTTTTTTTTTTGTAAAATAATAATAAGTTTTTTTAAATGATCATCTACAAATGCAACACATATTTTGACAATTAAATAATTATTTGTTCATATTTTTTTATATTTAATGTTAAATTAGACGATATGTATTGTACAAATCATAAATTTAATTTTGTTGTGTAAATGATATTTCAATTTTTTTAATTTCACTAAATTTAATTTCTTTTATTAAATTATGTGTATTACACGGGCCATATGCTAGTGGTATTATATTCAAATTCTTCCAGGCATAAGTAAATTCAATAATTGATGGTGTAAAGGGATAAGTAGAAGTTTCATATAAGTTTGAACATAAATCTTTTATATATATTAAAGGGGAAATCATAAGTGGACACATGTCAATTCATGGTTAAATTATTTCCCTCCTAAATTTAAGTTAATCTTAAACATACACTTGTTTATAAATTATTTATTTATTAATTTTTATAATTATACAAATCTATACTTATTTAATAACAAAGAAGTTTGGACAAAATTGTCATTTCACATCTAAAAAAAAGAAAAATAGAAACCTACGATTTCTTTCACCATCTCTCTCATTCAAACTGTGCATTCTCATCCTTTTTTTTATTGGAAAAAAACTGTCAATCTCATCGTTTTTTCACAGATATGCACATTCATGAGATAATTGATGAATTAATGTTCGTAAGATGGCAGTTGGAGCAAGAGTGTTTGATACATGTCAAATATTGTTCTTAATGGCTTCGACAATTTAAGTTTTGACATTGAATTGAACATGTTTCACCCTCCTTCATCCCTCAGATTCGTTCACTCCATTGGGAATCGATTAATTAACTCTTAATTAAAATGAAAACTCATCTTTCCTAAACATTCAATCTCATTTATTACATTTTAGTAATGATAATAATGGAAATTAAAATCTATATATACATACATCAATATAAGATAATATAATACATTTAAATACGCTTAAGTTTATTTTACATCAAATAGTGCTAAAAAAAATTTACTATTAAATTATTCATTTTCAATCAATTTATAATAAATATTAACTTAGTTTCTTAAGGTTGAAATAAAAAAATAAATAATATTTGATGGGATTTCAGTGTTTAGATTTTGATGAGACAAACCAAGAATGTAATAGGAAGTTTGAGTACCCAATTTTTCACAAATGTTTAAGTGAAAACATAGACTAGGATTGAGTCTAGTTATAGAAGTTGAAAGATGGAAGTACACATGCATACAATGCTGCATCGAAGATTTCAGAACGAAGCTATTGCAAGAAAGCAGATACAATAACACTACAAGAAGGCAGTTACAGCATTGCAGCAAAGTAAGTAAGAACGGCATACATCATCATTGCAAGAAAAGTTACAGGAATACTGCAAGAAAAGATACAACAATATTGTACGAAGATACTGCAAGAAGGTCTAAGTTACGGCAGCACTGTAAAGGACAAACAGCTGCAAGCAGACCTAGGATACAGCGCGAAGCTTACTACTCAAACAGTCAACAGCGCCAATGACAAACATAATAAGTATCCTGCAATTTGAGGAAGGGTAAATGCAGTACGAGGAACGAAGATCCAAGCAAGAATAAATAGAGCTGATCTAAAGAAGATCAAAGTGGCAGACACGGAGCCAATGCCAAGACGCCACGTGGACTGACGTGCTGCAGAAAGCTGCGAGCCGCAACCACCGCATTAAATGCTCCAGAAAAAAAAGTCAAGGCGCATTAAATACAAGTCATGCATTTGATCAAGTACACTTAAATTCAAAGTGGGAGATATCTCCTTCAACAGATATCTTCTCTACAAGTATAAATAGAGGATGAGCAACCCTGAAGCTGAGAACTGAAACATTTGCACAAAAACTCTCAAGCATTCAAGCAATACTCTTTCGAGTCTACTATCAGTTTCAGTCACTCAACCTCTGTGAAGTGAAGCAAGTTCAAAGCTGAAAGATCCTTTGAAGGATTCAGAAGCTCACTTCACCGCACCAGTTGAAGAACAAATCTATATACTTTTTCACCTTGTTGATGTGTGCTTAGGTTGTTTTAGATGTCGAACAGTTGATAAGAGAGATCCTTGTTGTTTATATAGTTGTCTAGGATATAGGCAGCTTCCCTGTGTGGGAGTTTGAAACCCTATGTGGGTTTGGCTTTAGAGTTTGCAGTTGTTGTGTGTACGCTGGACTCTAGTAGGTGTTTAGCTTTGTAAGTTGATAGATTGTTAGGAGTGTCCTGTAAATCAATCTTGCTTAACAAAGTTACTGCTCGAGGAAGCAATAGAGTGGACGTAGAAGGATTACACCACCTTCGAACCACTATAAGCCATAAGTGTTTTATTGTTTTCTTATTTGTGTTTTATCTTTTATATCTATCTCTGTCATAAAGCATAAAACGTTTTGAAAAGGATCATATTTGAGAAAACCAGCATTGTGTCTTAAAACCGTTTTTTTCCGCTGCGTATAAAACTCTAAGTTACAGCGTGTAACACTGCATCCTAGTGCTGTAAGCAGTAACTGACTGGCGCTGCAAGTTCAAGTAACTTGCCGAACAGTAAGTTTTAATCAGATTTTCAAAATCGACCAAGGTTCATTCAACCCCCTCTGAACCTCGGACACCACTTGGGACCAACAATATTTATTATTTTATTCATTAATATTATCTTATTTATTATATATCAAGATAAAATTAAAATTTTGAAACTTATAGCATTTATTATCTTAAGTGTATAAATACAACATTAATTTTAAATACGTAGAGTGAAATTCCATGTTTATAATTATGAAGGATAGAAATATATATTCATAGATATCATGAATAAGACAATTATGTATATAAATTGACATTAAAAATACCTTTCAGACGTGAATAAAGTTATTTTGTCATATAATATTAATATCACTAATAAATATGATATGTTATTTTATGTCTTATTATTATATGAATTTCGATTTTAATTTAATTTAAATATAACATATAGTTAAAATATATGTATTACAATTTCCGTTAAAAAAGATCTTAATAATCTTTAATTAAATATTAAAATATTATTCACTAAAATGGATTTTTGATTACCATAAGATATTTCCTGTATATAAATCACAACTATTTTTCAAATTACTAATCTTTATGTATATTTTTATATTAATTCTTTAAACATATTTATTTTGATAAATCTCCTATATCATACGGGATCTATTCTAGTTATATATAAATAGTGAATATATAGTTAAATTTTAACACTCCACAGACTTCGAATTAACATGTGAGTTACAATTTTTAATCACCAATCTCAAGTTCCAACCTCAAGAGGAAGATGAATCGAGACGCAACAAGAGACCTAGATTGACAAAGTCATTTGGTCCGGATTTTCTAACTTACATGTTAGAAACTGAACCCGGGACAATTCAAGAAGCATTGTCCAGCTCAGATGCTCCTCTCTGGAAAGAAGCTATCAATAGTGAAATTGAGTCCATCATGCAAAATCATACGTGGGAGTTAGTTGATCTTCCATCGGGATGCAAACCTTTAAGATGCAAGTGGATCCTTAAAAGAAAATATAAGGCTGATGGATCAATCGACAAATACAAAGCTCGGTTGGTAGCAAAGGGGTTCGGATAAAAAGGGATATGATTTCTTTGACACTTACTGTGACGACTAGGATTTAACGAAGCATAATTTGATAACTAAATATTTAAACCTCTAATTATTTGATTTATTTTATGTGCGTTTCAGAAAATATAATTATAAGCATGTTGTAATCCAAGTTCTATATTCTCGAAAATTTTCATAAAGAGACAAGTTGATAAAAAAAAAATTCGTAAGTGGGACGAGACGAACGAGAATGAAAAATCGAACAAAACGCCAAAAGAATGAACCAAATCAGAGTTCGTATGATGTCTCAAATTAATTATTATCATAAGAAAAGTTTAATATAAAGTTTAAGATTATAATATGTTTAATGAAAAATTAACCTAAGGTATAAAGAAGTGTATCATCCTAAGTAAAAACCATATGCTAATTGTAATCCTAAGGTAAGTTATGCTCCTTCTTCTCTCTAGTTTTTCCGGCGCCAGCCGGCCGGAGCGCCGCCGTCGCCGGATAATTACTCCGACCAAAACCTATCGAAACTTATACTCTTTCAAAGCTTTCGCCGAGCCCATTCCAATTCCGGGCTCGGAATTTCCATCAGACGTCGCGTTCGCCGGCAATTGGTCGGAGAAGTTTCGACTTTCTCTCTCTAGAAACCCTCTACTTTCTCTCTCTTCGTTTCTCCCTCTTCCGGCCACCGATCGGGGTGATTATTGAGCCTAAACTGAAGTTCTCGCCGAGCCCGTCATGATTCCGGGCTCGGATCGTTGATCGGCCGGCTAGATCTCCGGCATGCAGCAGTCAAAGTTTCTGCGATTTGAAGCTTTCTCTCTCCTCTCCTCTCTTTCTCTCTCTTCGATTTCCTGCTCTTTCCCTCGTCTCTCTCGTTGCTGGGTTTGGGTTGTAGAGTGTAGAGGTTGGGGCGGCGCCTGGTGCGCCGCCGTGTCGGAATCGCCGCGGCTATGGACAGTGAGGTGTGTGTGTGCGAAGAGGCTGGTTTTGGGTGGTGTTTGGGCGGCGCTTCCAACGCCGCCGTGATCAAGGGTGGCCGGCGCGAGGAGCGCCGGCGAGTGGTGGTGATGTGGTGTATTGGCCGGCGACATGGTGTCGCCGACGGAGTGTTGCAGGCGGTGGTGGGGAGGGGGCAGCGACGGGGGTTGGTTTGGGGGGGAAGGGGTTCCTTCTGAAATTCAAAGAGTCCAGGGACTTAATTGCAGTATCCTAAGTTTTGTGTTTATTCCCTTTTGGTCCCTTAACTTTTGAGTTCTCCGTTTTTTACCCCAAACTTCTGGAAATTATAATTCCACCCCCAGAACTTCTCAAAACCTTGACTTTCACCCCAAGACTTTTGTATATTACATTTCAACCCCCAGAATTTCAGAAACTTCATTTTGACCCCAAAAAACTATTCCAAATTTACAATTTTACCCCCAAAACCCTAAATTGCTCCGTTTGAACTCGTTTTTCGTCCGTTTCAGCTCATTCTCGTTTCTAAAGCTTCCTTTTTGAATCCTCTATCTATCATGATCTATTTTAGCATCCTTATCCATTACCTTTTCGATATCTCCTTTCTCCGAGCATTTTAATTATAACGAATAACTAATCCAACAAACTAATATGTTACGTTTTATGCTTGTAGGCTCGGATAACTATAACGCATCACAACGCTAAAGCTAAGGCCGTGAAACTCACTTTGCTACACCCTAGGTGGGGGTAAATTCTGAATTAACATTTACTATATGTTTTATCTTGTATAGTCGCATGCTAGGGTTTTCGATAAACTATTATATGGTGATGAACGTTATATGAATTATGATGTGTGATTATGAGCATGAGAAATGATTTTTTAATATAAGCATGCTTCTAGATACTTTATATGTATATTGTTTATATGCTTTGATTACGTGCTGTGATATGATGTGCTGTTGAGGAAACGTGTTCATATGCATGGTTTTGGAGGTTCAGTTTGGGATTAAGTCCTAACAAATATATGGAGGATTGGTGAAGTTCCCCGACCAAATAATCACCCGGGAGACATAAGGAGGTGGGGTAAGGCGGGAGATACCTGCGCCCACGTCATATAAGTGCTGTGCATTGTATTTGCTGTGTTTAACTGATTATCTGATTTATAGTGATATGTTAGTTATGAATTTATTTTCCACTGAGTGTATTTGTATACGCTCACCCCGCTTATGCATTCGTTACAGGTGATGATTTGATTAGGAGGAGTTGAAGGGAGAGTCGTGCCCTGTCTATGAAAGCTTTTTGTTGTTTCGATGTTTAGTAAAACTGTTTCCGTATAACATTTACGTTTCTCTTTTGTAAAAACTTATGTTTATATAATCCGCTGCTTTAAACCTTTAACTTATTTAGTCTCCTATGTACCTTCTTCGTTTCCCTTATCTTCTTTTCTTCTTTCCTGCACGCTTGTCGAAGATACTCTGATAATTCAAAAATGTTTTCTTAATTATCTTTAAACTTTATAATAAAATATGGTTAAGTTTCGGGGCGTGACAGTTATGGTATCAGAGCACGGTCCTGCCCTTTAGGACCCTGTTCGTTTCTTTTTATTTTATTTTCCCGTATGTTTTGAAAACAGGGACAAGCACTTCTCTCTCCGCACAGCTCCTCCACCCTGAGATTGATGTTATGAGTATTGTTTGTTTATATTGTATTGGTGTTTATGTTTATGTGATAGTTGGGTGGTTAGGCGTAGTTTTCGATACGTAGCGTTTTGAGGCCCTTAGGGCTATATGCACGGTGTTTCTATGACGAAGTTCTGTTGAACTTGTGATCTTTTATGGATTTATATTTACGTTTGTCTTCGTTATCTCTCGTTGTTCTATGATATCTTCATCTTCTCTTCTCTCTCTTTTCTACGATGCGTTAGACTTCTTTTCTCCCTCTAATTCTCGTTGTGCTCGTTGCTCTCTGCGAATCGTTGTTATACGATCCTTGTAGTAGCTTTTGTGACACGTGGATTGTGTTTTTATCAGAATAGTATGCCTCATCGCCGCCCCAGGAGAGACCAACCACCCAGGAATGATCAACCGCCAGAGGGAAAACCCCCAGAGCAGGTGGAGAGGGACCTAGTGTCGGTTATGAGGAACTGGGTTCGATATTTTGGGGTAGCACCACCCGCACCACCAGCACCATCAAGGAATGATGCAAACTTATCTATCGAGCAGTTCCGACGTCTTAATCCACCAACTTTCAGTGGAAGAGGGGACCCGATCGAGGCTGAGGAATGGCTAAGGTCGTTGGATGGGATTTTTAGACATCTATCGTGCACAGACGAACAGAAGATCACATGTGTTCTGCTTCAACTCGTCGAAGGGGCCAGCTACTGGTGGGAGTCATACGAAAAGACTATGTCACCGGAACATAAGAGTGTTATGTCTTGGGGAGTATTCAAAGAGGTGGTTAGACAGAATTTTCTGCCTCAGTCGTACCGTGACCGAAAGGTAGCTGATTTCCTACACCTTCGCCAAGGAACCGCCTCCGTAGAAGAGTACGAGAAGAAATTCAATCTTTTGAGCAGATTTGTACCTAATTTGGTGGACACCGATGATAAGAAGACCCGACGTTTTAAAGAAGGCCTTCGTTTAGAGATCAGTTCCGTTCTGACTAGTCAGTGGACGATGACGTATGCTGAAGTCATTGAGAGAGCCCAAGAAGTTGCATCTCGTCTATGTTTGAGTGTTCCACCGCTCGAGAAGGTCGTAGTAACGTCCGGAAAAAGAAGATGGACTGGTCTGAATCAGAACTTCAATCAAAACAAGTATTCAAGGACCGACAGTGCTCCGCTCCTCCCTACTCCTAAGTCGGGAAACACGTGTGCCAAGTGTATAAGGGCTCATACAGGATCATGTCTTCTAGGGAACGAGGTTTGCTTTAAGTGCAGTGAACCAGGACACATGACACACAGCTGTCAGAAGCTCAGAAACACAGCAACGACGGAGCAATTGAGGTCACAGACGAACAAGACCCGAAATTGTTACAGATGTGGAAGACTAGGCCATATCGCGAGCTCTTGCCCAAATTGTTTCAATTGTGGAGAACCGGGCCATAAGGCGAACTCCTGCTCGAAGCCTAAAGGAACAAATGATGTACCAAGACCTAGATCTGGAACCGGACCAGCAAGAGCTTTCGCTCTCACCAGGATAGAGGCGGCTGAAGGACCGGAAGCAATGACAGGTATGTTGTCAGTGTGTGGTATGCCTGATTTATTTTGTTCGATTCTGGAGCACCTCATTCCTTTATATCTACCAAGTTCTGTAATCGGTTAAAACATGAGAACGGTAGGATAGTAGCTGAAACCTTAGACGTTAGCACTCCCTCTGGAAAGGTGATGAAAATGAAACGTTCATACCTAGATCTAGGGATCGCTTTCTGAAATAGAATCCTGCTTGCCAATCTACATGCGTTGGATATGAGAGATTTTGACGTCATCCTAGGAATGGATTGGTTAAAGACAAATCATGCGGTGATTAGATGTCATGCAAAGGAGATTGTCCTACAAACCTCAGATGGTAAAGAATTCACGTTTTCCAGGACTCCAGTCGAAAGCAACCCAAGAGTTATATCAACAATGAAAGCGGTCAAAATTCTCAAGAATGACGATAGTAAGGTGTGGATAGAGAATGTTATGAGTTCGGGACGGGAGACGAACCCTATTGAGAAAGTACCTGTCGTGAGAGAGTATGTTGATATCTTTCCAGATGACTTACCAGGTCCTCCACCAGACCGTCAGATTGCGTTTGAGATCGACCTCGTTCCAGGGTCTACTCCGGTGTCGAAGGCACCATACGGAATGACAGCAAAAGAACTACAAGAACTAAAGATCCAACTCCAAGAACTCTTAGATAAGGGTTTCATCCGTCCAAGCGTATCGCCTTGGGGAGCTCCAGTGCTGTTCGTGAAAAGAAGAAGGGAAGTTTTCAGATGTGTATTGACTATCGGGAGCTTAACAATCGTACCATTAAGAACAAGTACCTTTGCCCAAAATTGAAGATCCTTTCGATCAGCTAAGGGGTACCAGTGTATTTTCAAAGATTGACCTCAGGTCGGGATACCATCAAATCAAAGTAAAGGAGACGGATGTACCGAAAACAGCTTTCAGAACGAGATACGGACACTATGAATTCGTGGTCATGCCTTTTGGACTCAATAATGCACCCTCCGTCTTCATGGATTTGATGAATCGTGTTTTTCGTCCTTATCTCGATCATTTTGTCATAGTCTTTATAGGCGACATCCTGGTTTATTCTCGCGACAAACTTCAACATGAACAGCATCTCAGGATCGTACTGGACACCTTACGTCAGGAGAAACTCTATGCCAGATTCAAGAAATGCGAATTCTGGAAGGAAAAATGGTGGCCTACGCGTCAAGATAGTTGAAACATCATGAGCAGAACTATCCGACACACGATCTAGAGTTAGTTGCAGTCGTCCATGCACTCAAGATATAGAGACATTACCTCTATGGCGGACGTTGCGATATCTACACCAATCATAAAAGCCTGAAGTACTTCTTCGAACAAAAAGAACTTAACATGAGGCAACGAAGGTGGTTAGAGCTGGTCAAGGATTACGATTGTACGATTCAGTATCATCCAGGAAAAGCAAACGTGGTAGCTGACGCACTCAGCAGAAAAGAAAAGGGGTCTATAGTAAGAATGATTACAATTCAAGATTCACTAATCGAAGATATGACGAAGCTAAGCTTGGAAATAGTCACACCGCCAGATAGCATCCAGGCCACACTCTCAACGCTGTTTCTGAAACCCAAACTTCGCGAACGTATAATCGAAGCTCAAGGAAAGGATGAGTTCCTGAAGAAGAAGAAGACTCGTATGGATACTGGAAGAGAAGAAGGATTTACCCTGGCACCAGATGGAGCTTTGATTTTTAAAGGGAGATTATGTGTACCAGAAGACGAAGAATTACGAAAGGAGATCTTAGAAGAAGCTCATTACTCACCTCTGTCAGCACATCCTGGAGGCACAAAGATGTACAAAGACTTGAAGAAAAACTTCTGGTGGAATAACATGAAGTCTGGCATCGGATTGTTCGTAAAACAATGTTTGACATGTCAACAAGTAAAGGCTGAACACCAACGACCAGCGGGACTTCTGACCCCATTAGAGATACCCGAATGGAAATGGGAACATGTCGCCATGGATTTTGTCGTCGGATTGCTAAGATCCAAACGCGGAAATCACGTCGTCTGAGTGATTGTGGACAGGCTGACTAAGTCCGCTCATTTCTTACCAGTCAAAATGACATACGGAATGGACAAGCTAGCTCGGATTTACCTCGAGGAAATTGTCAGACAACATGGAGTGCCAGTATCCATCGTTCCCGACAGAGATCCACGTTTTACATTGAGATTTTGGCAAAGACTTCAAGAGGAACTAGGGACTCGACTAGCTTTTAGCACTGCTTTTCATCCTCAGACAGACAGAGATGACGATTCAAATTTTAAAAGATATGATTGAGAGCTTGCACCATAGACTTGCATGGGAGCTGGGAAGAACACATTTGCTTAGTGGAGTTTGCATATAACAACAGCTATCCAAGCAGCTCAAGACAGACAGAAGGCTTACGCGGATAGAAGACGCAGGGAGTTACAATTCGAAGTGGGAACAAAAGTCTTTCTGAAGATATCCCCTACAAAAGGAATATATCGATTCAGAAAAATGGGAAAGCTAAGCCAAGATATGTGGGACCATTTGAGATTCTGGAGCGAGTCGGAAACATTGCCTATCGCTTAGCACTACCGCCTAATCTTGCAGGAGTACATGACGTATTTCATATATCGATGTTGAGAAGATATGTTTTCGATCCGAGCCCTGTGGTCGATCAGAACAACCTTGAAGTTAGGGATGATCTATCATACGAAGAAGTTCCAGTGGCTATCCTAGATCAGAAGATTCGTAAGTTGAGAAACTGGGAGATGGCTCTAGTAAAGGTCCAATGGAATCGCCACGGAGTAGAAGAAGCAATGTGGGAGTATGAAGACGAGATTTTGTCAAAGGTTCCAGATCTCCGTTCATAGGTACGTTTCTGAATTTCGAGGACGAAATTCTTTTAAGGGGTAAGGGGTGTGACGACTAGGATTTAACGAAGCATAATTTGATAACTAAATATTTAAACCTCTAATTATTTGATTTATTTTATGTGCGTTTCAGAAAATATAATTATAAGCATGTTGTAATCCAAGTTCTATATTCTCGAAAATTTTCATAAAGAGACAAGTTGATAAAAAAAAAAATTCGTAAGTGGGACGAGACGAACGAGAATGAAAAATCGAACAAAACGCCAAAAGAATGAACCAAATCAGAGTTCGTATGATGTCTCAAATTAATTATTATCATAAGAAAAGTTTAATATAAAGTTTAAGATTATAATATGTTTAATGAAAAATTAACCTAAGGTATAAAGAAGTGTATCATCCTAAGTAAAAACCATATGCTAATTGTAATCCTAAGGTAAGTTATGCTCCTTCTTCTCTCTAGTTTTTCCGGCGCCAGCCGGTCGGAGCGCCGCCGTCGCCGGATAATTACTCCGACCAAAACCTATCGAAACTTATACTCTTTCAAAGCTTTCGCCGAGCCCATTCCAATTCCGGGCTCGGAATTTCCATCAGACGTCGCGTTCGCCGGCAATTGGTCGGAGAAGTTTCGACTTTCTCTCTCTAGAAACCCTCTACTTTCTCTCTCTTCGTTTCTCCCTCTTCCGGCCACCGATCGGGGTGATTCTTGAGCCTAAACTAAAGTTCTCGCCGAGCCCGTCATGATTCCGGGCTCGGATCGTTGATCGGCCGGCTAGATCTCCGGCATGCAGCAGTCAAAGTTTCTGCGATTTGAAGCTTTCTCTCTCCTCTCCTCTCTTTCTCTCTCTTCGATTTCCTGCTCTTTCCCTCGTCTCTCTCGTTGCTGGGTTTGGGTTGTAGAGTGTAGAGGTTGGGGCGGCGCCTGGTGCACCGCCGTGTCGGAATCGCCGCGGCTATGGACAGTGAGGTGTGTGTGTGCGAAGAGGCTGGTTTTGGGTGGTGTTTGGGCGGCGCTTCCAACGCCGCCGTGATCAAGGGTGGCCGGCGCGAGGAGCGCCGGCGAGTGGTGGTGATGTGGTGTATTGGCCGGCGACATGGTGTCGCCGACGGAGTGTTGCAGGCGGTGGTGGGGAGGGGGCAGCGACGGGGGTTGGTTTGGGGGGGAAGGGGTTCCTTCTGAAATTCAAAGAGTCCAGGGACTTAATTGCAGTATCCTAAGTTTTGTGTTTATTCCCTTTTGGTCCCTTAACTTTTGAGTTCTCCGTTTTTTACCCCAAACTTCTGGAAATTATAATTCCACCCCCAGAACTTCTCAAAACCTTGACTTTCACCCCAAGACTTTTGTATATTACATTTCAACCCCCAGAATTTCAGAAACTTCATTTTGACCCCAAAAAACTATTCCAAATTTACAATTTTACCCCCAAAACCCTAAATTGCTCCGTTTGAACTCGTTTTTCGTCCGTTTCAGCTCATTCTCGTTTCTAAAGCTTCCTTTTTGAATCCTCTATCTATCATGATCTATTTTAGCATCCTTATCCATTACCTTTTCGATATCTCCTTTCTCCGAGCATTTTAATTATAACGAATAACTAATCCAACAAACTAATATGTTACGTTTTATGCTTGTAGGCTCGGATAACTATAACGCATCACAACGCTAAAGCTAAGGCCGTGAAACTCACTTTGCTACACCCTAGGTGGGGGTAAATTCTGAATTAACATTTACTATATGTTTTATCTTGTATAGTCGCATGCTAGGGTTTTCGATAAACTATTATATGGTGATGAACGTTATATGAATTATGATGTGTGATTATGAGCATGAGAAATGATTTTTTAATATAAGCATGCTTCTAGATACTTTATATGTATATTGTTTATATGCTTTGATTACGTGCTGTGATATGATGTGCTGTTGAGGAAACGTGTTCATATGCATGGTTTTGGAGGTTCAGTTTGGGATTAAGTCCTAACAAATATATGGAGGATTGGTGAAGTTCCCCGACCAAATAATCACCCGGGAGACATAAGGAGGTGGGGTAAGGCGGGAGATACCTGCGCCCACGTCATATAAGTGCTGTGCATTGTATTTGCTGTGTTTAACTGATTATCTGATTTATAGTGATATGTTAGTTATGAATTTATTTTCCACTGAGTGTATTTGTATACGCTCACCCCGCTTATGCATTCGTTACAGGTGATGATTTGATTAGGAGGAGTTGAAGGGAGAGTCGTGCCCTGTCTATGAAAGCTTTTTGTTGTTTCGATGTTTAGTAAAACTGTTTCCGTATAACATTTACGTTTCTCTTTTGTAAAAACTTATGTTTATATAATCCGCTGCTTTAAACCTTTAACTTATTTAGTCTCCTATGTACCTTCTTCGTTTCCCTTATCTTCTTTTCTTCTTTCCTGCACGCTTGTCGAAGATACTCTGATAATTCAAAAATGTTTTCTTAATTATCTTTAAACTTTATAATAAAATATGGTTAAGTTTCGGGGCGTGACACTTACTCACCTGTCACAAGAATCACATCCATTCGAGTGCTCATAGCTATTGCAGCTCTGCACAATCTTGAAATACATCAGATGGATGTAAAGACATCTTTCCTAAATGGGGAACTGGACGAGGAGATTTATATGGAACAACCCGAGGGGTTTGTAGCACCCGAACAAGAGAATAAAGTATGCAAACTTGTCAAATCACTGTATGGGCTGAAACAGACACCTAAGCAGTGGCATGAGAAATTTGACAAAATGATGATGTCAAATGGGTTCAAAATCAATGAGTGTGACAAATGTATATGTTAATCATGGGTAACAACCATGATGCAATCGTGAAAACTAAGAATATGGTAAAGAGTAACTTTGACATGAAGGATATGGGTTTAACGGATGTCATACTAGGAATAAAGATTTCTAGGACATTTGAAGGAATTGTCTCATCACAATCTCATTACGTCAAGAACATGTTTAAGAAATTCGAGGCTTGGGACTTACCTCCAGCTAAAACTCCAGTTGATCTAAGTTTGCTTTTAGCCAAAAATAAAGGTGACCCAGTATCTCAACTGAAATATGCAAGAGTCATTGGTAGCTTGATGTATCTCATAAACTGTACATGCCCCGACATTGCATACTCAGTTAGCAAACTTAGTAGATTCACGAGTAATCCAGGGTCGGACCACTGGATAGTTTTGACAAGGGTTCAAGGTATCTAAAACATACCATGAACCATGACATACTTTATATGAGATATCCTGCTGTATTAGAGGGATACAACGATGCCAATTGGATATCAGATACGACTGAGTCCAAGTCCACAAGTGGATACATATTCACTATAGGTGGAGGAGCAGTATCCTGGAAATCTTTTCAGCAAACATGCATAGCTCAATCCACGATGGAGTCTGAGTTTATAGCGCTGGATAAAGCCAGTGAAGAAGCCGAATGACTTAGGAATTTCTTAGAAGACATTCTGTGTTGGACAAAACCTATATCTCCAGTGATGATACATTGCGACAACATGTCGGCAATTGGGAGGGCACATAGTAGTATGTACAACGGTAAGTCTCGTCATATTCGTCAGAGACATAATATCGTGAGACAACTGATCTCCGGTAGTATAATTTCCATTGACTATGTGAAGTCTAAGGAAAATATTATGGATCCGCTAATAAAAGGTATTAATAGAGATCAGATGTATAGTGCAGTAAGGGGAATGGGGTTGAAAAACCATACATTACAGACATTATAGTGGTAACTCAACCATGAAGCGTGAAGGATCCCACAAACTTGGTTCAATAAGACAACTAAGCTATGATCTAAGTCTAGATATGCACTTGAAATTTATCCAATACTCCATTCTTGAGGCTGCCCCAAGTGCAGAACCTGTGCAGTGTGGTGAGGGTAAGCATTTCGAATGCTTTTAATGATTCCTATAGCCTTTAAAGGTGGGGTATGACAGGATACTCTTTATGGCATATCACCTATATGAGTGAGAAGTGTGGCCGCTTCAACTCTAAAGAATGGAGAACACTCATAAATCCAAGATATGGTCCATGGCTGAATCGGACACGACGTGAGAACTGAAAGATATCAGAACTATTGTTGTGTGGGTATTATTATCTTAGTATATACAAATGGCAGAGGGCTTCAAGGCATCGCGTCCATCAAGTCGCCAGTATATCTGATAGTACTCCACTAGGGAAGATTCAAAATCGGAAGCTATCTATCCTGATGCAATAATGGTTCGTTGGGACTTTTTTAGGTGTCTGCATTTATGCATGCATTAATTTCATCATTCATGTGGGGGATTGTTGGAAATTGGAAGAGAAGGTTGATTTTGACCAATCTTTGACCAATTTTTAATGTTGATTTCATTTTAAATAAATGGAAATAAGTTGCTAAATCGGAATCTACATTCCATGTAAATGAATGTAGTGTATTTACTTTCAAATTTCCAATTTCGGGTGAATGAGAAATTAATACACAAAGTTGGCAACTTGGATCCTTCTTGTGAAGGAAAACGGGAGAAAGATGAATGTTGTCCCACATTGGAAAATTGGTGGAAAAAGTTTCACTTTATTAATAGGAGCACATGTATAAGAGATAATCATGTGTGCTCCCTTATGGTAGAATCTAGTGCCATTTTTTTGGACCTAGTTGGCTAAGCACACACGCACCATCCGAACTGCACGTGGCACCATTGCACTTGGGTTGGGTTTGGACCTGACCGGGTCAGGTTCGAACCAATTCGGGTCTAGTCAGCGGGACAAGTCAGGTCGGGTCGGGTTGGGTCTGGGCCAAGGTAGGTGTGAAGGGGTGTGACCAAGTGGTGTGACCCTTGAGTGTGAAAGGGTATGGACAAGTGGTGTAACCCTTGGGTGTGAAAGGGTGTGACCCTTAGGTCCAAATGGTTTGACCCTTGTGAAGAGGTGTGAACACACCTCTTGGATCCAATGGTGGTGTTGTGACGCCCCGTTTCCCTTTATTGGAAATAGGTCGTCACCCATTACATACTTAGGAAATAAAGAAATTATAATGATTTTATAACATACAGCGGAAGACTTAAAAGCGAAGACACGAGAGTTTTAAAAGTTTTACTTTTTAAATATAACATATATATGTGATTATACATCGACTATTAAACAAGTCTAGTCGTGTCTTACCCACATTTCTAGGTAAAATGTTTGAACCATAGACCAACATGAATTTACACAACAAAACATATATAAGATAAGATAAGTCTAGACCCATCGTTTCATATAATACACATGATTAAGACAACATACTGTTTTTAAAGAAAAGAACTTAGTTCTAACATATTTATTTAATGCAACGGAGAGAAGTCAGTCCAGCCTCTACACATCCACGTCATCATCCAGTGAGCCTGAAAATATAAAATGGTAATATCATGAGACACCTCCGGAGAGGGATCCCAGTGGGATAACCTTACTATCTAATATATCGAAGCAATTAAATCGTTAAGCAAGTACTACATGTCATAATCATAGAGGAATGTGGGAATCGCTCGCCCACTAAACCTCGCATGGACCAGACATTTAAGCAGGATCATTTTCATGGACCAGGCATTTAAGCAGGGTCATTTTCATGGACCAGGCATTTAAGCAGGGTCATTGCCCAGTATGGAAGTTACATACTGGTTATAGCTACGGACTTCAGTCGTAGATTTTCATACATAACTTCTCAATTCAATTAACAATACATAGTAGAGAGTAGAAGTTACCCACTTGTACATCGATAGATTGTGCAAGGATTGCTTCTGGATTCGCCGACCGTCTCGACTGCACTCGACTCACTTAACTGATTAGCCTCTTATATCGTATAACAGAATCTTTTGTATTTTATATTAGGTTACTTTAACCTAAAACGTAATCATTCTTATAACTTAATTGTTAAGCATTTAAACTAGCAATTTTAGACTTAAAATGACATATAAAGATGTAATAATTTTAATAATTCTTACATAATTCCTAAAATCACATAATTATTTGCATGATCACATATTAGTATCAATTATCATATTCTGAAAATTCACAATTTTTCACAGTGTATATAAATAAATAAAAATAGAATCCTAAACAAGATTTTCGCTTGAATTTTAGCTCAAAAACAGACTTCAATAGAAAATTCACCATAAATCGCATAAGGTTCCAAAAAATGTATACTAAATTTCTACACGTACATAAGAATTTATTCTAAAACATAGTAAAAGATCATACATAAATTCGAAAGATACAGTTCACTAAAATTATTTGATTTAGACCTAAAAACGGGGCAAAACTATCTCTTAACAGCTTATCTTAGAAAAATCATAGAAAATCGGGTTTAACTCCGAGTCTTCTAAAATTTTACACACATGTTCTACACTTCACATACTAGACTGTAGTAAAAGGGTTTAGCCTAAATCGATTTCTACAACACACAGAAAATTCCCGAACAGGTCTGCATATATCAAACGTCCACTTCTCCCTCAGTAACTTTAATCAACTATGAAGGAGTTCTCTATTTTACACATACACAGCAACAATAAAACACAGAAAGAGCAGTAGAAAAACTCAGTAATAGCAGCAGTAAAACACAGCAATAGCAGCAGCAAACTCACAGCAATAGCAGCAGCAAAACACAGTAACAACAGGACAACTAGGCAGTAGCAGGGCAGCGGGGGGAGAGAGAGAGAGAGAGACCGTGAGGGAGAGAAACGAGAGGGAGAGCGAGAAGGGGGGAATCTGTGTATGATTTACTATCTTGCTTCCTTTTCTCTTTATTACCTTTCCCCCCCTTTTCACACACAAACCAGCTTAAATGATAGGTGTCAATTAAGAGAAGAAGGAGCAGCAGGTGGCGTGGAAGGAAAGTGAATAAGCATGTCCTGCTTTCATTTCTTAATTATTAAATATTATTCCTAACTAATTAATTACTTATGCAATATTACTTGAGCAACCAAAATTAAAACATTAAAATTTAATTAATCGATTACTTAGACTTAATTAATTACTTCTTAACTTAAGTAAGATTATCACTTAATTAATTAAATTCTTAGCTTAATTAATTAATTAGCAACATCTAATCTTAATTAATTAATTCTTAAGCTTAATTAATTAATTCTTATACATAGTTAATTAATTTGCAACCTATATATATGTATATAACATTACACCTTAGCTAATTAATTTGAGGTGTTATAATTTTACTTGTATGATGAGAAAATATTTCGATACATAATGAATTAGAAATGCATGTAAATATATGTTTTTATGATTACAAAAGAGACTAAAATTAATATTACATGCATAGTTCATTTTACTAAATAATATTCATCATAAAAAGAATACAATTTCCATTTCATGCATGTATGTTCGAAATTGCATACTATGTCTTAAGATTTTATTTTAAAAGATAAATATTGATACACATTATGATGTATGCATGTATGTTCAAGTAAAATGATTTATCACATAAAATCACATAAATAGATCATAATTAAATTTCATAATATAAAAGCATTCTCGACACAAATGAATAAGCTTAGCAGAAAAGCCTAATATCATTTTCCCTCATTTAAACTTATTTATTATCTTATCTTTTACTTTCATCCATGTTTGTCGAGTGAGTTGAGATCAAGTTCGGTTTCCTCCATGAGCAATCTTGCAAAAACCCTTAAAATCTCGAAAGAAATATATATCATAAAATCTTTAAAATCATCAAGCATAACCTAATTCATAAATCATAACTTTAAATAATATAAGAGTTTGCACTTAAATCATATATAATTGAACGCTAAAAGAAATTTTATAAAATATGCAATGTAGGTTTTCTTGAAAACGGGGTGTTACAGGTGTCCATTGTGGGAAGGGACACATCTCTTTACTCCTATAAATAGGAGGTCCCCTCATTTTATTTCTTCATTCCGAAATTCATTCAGAATTCATTCAAAATTTCATTCAGAAAATCACGTAGAAATCAAGCATTAGCATTTTTTCAATAGTCATAATTAAGAAAGTCTCGAGTATCGAGTAAGTTCGCTGATAACTTTTGGGTTATTGTGCTGTAATCCTTAAGCTCGAAGTCATTGTATCTTGGGGACGATGCCGTTAACCGTGAGCACTTGGAGTCACTTATTTTTTGAATTGAGCAGTTTGTTTGAAGATTGGGATAAATGATTTGGAGGGGAGTCAAATGAGAGGAGTGAAATTGGCTCAAATGTGGAGTCTCCCCCTTTTATATGTAGCATATAGTATATCAATTATAATTTAATACATGTAGAATACATGTACATCACTTGTATAATAATATAAATTAATATGTATAATCATCTAGTGGCATTGGGACTTGATGATAGCATGTGAGGTTGAAATGTTATAGCTTAGCTTATCTAGTGGAAGTGATATGAAATAATTTATGATCATGATAATGGATTTGTCCATGGTGTAATTTGTTGCACATAATATTTAATTCTTGTAAAAATTAAACAAATAAGGTGTAGGGTAATTAGAACATAATGACACATAAATAAGATGACATGTAAATTGAAATTACATGACTTGAAATAATTAATTTGTACATCTTTACATTTATGTCTTCATAATATTTTGATCATCTAATCATACATGAAGGTATGTTCATAATTATATATCATATAAGTCACATAATTTATTGCACATATACTTTATAATAAAATTTCACTTAATTATAATTGAACACATTAGCCACATTTCATACACTTACTAAATTTACTTTATATATAACTTATTCATTTTCGTTCGTTCTCTTACTCGTATATGTTGAGTGCATCACGATCAAACTCGATCTCCTCGAGCTATCTTGCAAGACCTTTTAAACTTAAAGAAACATTATATCATCCACACTTACTCAACCGCACCTGGAACTAATTTTAAATACAACACAATCTAAAAACCTGCTATTTTTATTTTTTTACAACAAAATATTATGTCATACCCAAAGCTACTCTGTTCACATTCATATAAAAGAAGTTTCAACAAGTCAGCAACTCACGAACAATTTTCATGTTAACCCATTCGTACGCATCATATTATATAATAAAAACATGTCCAAACGAGACTTAATATCTAAAAGCAAAAGTAGCATAAACTACAATCATGCTCAACAGGTCGTCATCTATGTACATGAGTGCTCAAAATCCTGCAGGAGCTCCACAACTTGCCCGGTACGTCCATAACGTTACACATCATCATGGTTATCTACAAAGCATAAATTACGTGAGATAAATCTTAGTAATAAGAAATTATGCATGATAATATGGTTCTTTACAACTCCTTCCCATGGATCCAGTTCTCGAATCCCTATTTCATTTCTAATTTCCCACTCAAACATTCAACTAGTTCATTTCTAAAATAATTTGTGCACACAACTCCCACTCCGTGCACACGACACCCACCTTGTGCACACAACACCAATTTCATGCACACAACATCACGTGGCCAACATAAATATGATCCAAAAGTACAATTTCATCCCCTTGTTGTCAAAACACATCATTTGATAAGACTCACAACTTCATTCCACAATAATCATTCAACTATCAAATTCATTTCATAACAATCATTGAACTCGCATGTTCATTTATTTTACGATAGCCACTTAACAACAATTAAATCTCGTAAAACACGTAGTATACATGTATCATCAATTAACACCAATAATTTACAAAATACTATTTTATGCTTTGTAGTTATAATAAATTTTTACTCACTTGGGATTCATAATATTTTGGTTGTATAATCTTCTAATTTATCTCTCGAACTTTCTCGATACCAAATCTGATAGTTCTTATTTGATAAGAACTCTGGGACATCACAAAGATTTTCCCTCAATTTTTTTAACTAAACTAGCACTAGAAGAGTGTGTTTTGTGATGTCAGAAAAGTTGAAACATATATGCACTTCGTTCTCAGCCACCGCCTTCTAATTAGCTTATGTTGTAAGCTTTTAATTGTTATCATTATTATATTATTAATATTAAAAACTATTACAAATGTTTTGCAAACCTCTACCCATTCACGTACACATCTATATATATAAATAATATTTTAATATTAATGGTTTTCATTATACATATCCACGACACTTTCATATATATAAATATTATAATATTAATCAAACTTGTTTTTATTATATATACACATACACACTGCAATCACTTGCACAGAAAAAAAAAATAAATCAACATTAGATCTATTTTTTTAAAATAATTTATACTATCATTAATCAAATAATTTACATTGTTCACTCAAGCATCATTAGAGTCTCAAAATTATAATAAGGTTTTCTCATCACAAATTATGTAATAGCACATAATTCAATATTTAAAAGCAAAATATAATCATGCAAGTTCACAAGTAGCAAATAAATAATAAGAGATGCATATGATGCATGAAGTGAATTGATCAGTGAGTGGTGAGAAGTTCGGGTATCCCACATTAGCTAATTTCTTCTTCATAAATCGTAAAGCTTGTCGTAAAGGTTATTAACAATAAATTATTTAAAATGAAAATTGAATATATATATATATATATATGTAATGCAAGTTTTTCTTAAAATGGGGTGTTATAGTTATTGTATTACTTAATCTTGTGATATGGCTTCCCATGAGGATGGATGGATAGTTTATCCCATATATTCAAGCCAACTCATTATCCCTTTGATATAATCAGTAATTGAAGCAAACACATCCTAAAGGTAAATAAGTAATACCTTATACTATAAGCATTAATACCTTAAGACTGAATTGACTTCATCAGATTAAGCTGGATTACGCTGGATTATTTAATTTTATCCCAAGTTTACGTACATGATGATGAAAGTTGGATATCTTACGGGCTCATGATAAATCTCAATTTCTGGACTATTTGGCTGATAACTCAACCCACCACTACCCTTGTGATAAAAAAACTTATCCATTGGATAAGTGTTGTTAATTGTCACTCTTACCCCTGTTTATGAGGATAAATTCTTTTATTTTGACATGTTGTTTATGCAGATTTCTGCAGATCTGTAGGTTGTGGAAGAAAAACATAGTTGCTCTTGCTCATCATTCATCTATCTAAACCACCTCAACACAGCCGTCTCCCACAGCCAAGCATAACTAGTCGGCCTCTTGTCGTCGTTCACCCCACCACTATTCAAAGTTGTGTCTGCTGTGTCTGATATCTTTTTTTCCTTCTCACATCTTATGTTCCACTCGATGATGGCAATAGAAGATTGTTACGAATTAGATAGTTTTTCCTTTTCGAGCAATGAACGTAGCTACCAAAGAATAAAGATGAGAAATTATGAGACTTGTTTTGCAAAAGATAATCTATCTTCTTCATTCCTTGGACTCTCTTACATATATAACATTAAACTCCAAGAATGTTAAAAACAAGAATGAGTAACTTGCACACTAACATTGACCACTAAGCACTAACCTTAACCACTAATAATAAAAACTAACACATGACTCTTTACAATAATAGAAGTATTCATGATATTAAGCAAAATTAATACACATCACTGCACAATCTCGGGCCAAAGGATTGACTTGGTCTTTTTCCATATGGTGAGTCGTAACAATTCCCTACCCTTCGAAATGGTCCTTGTCGTAATGGCCCAAGGATAACTTGTGGATTGTCGAACTCAAGGTCTGTTATATCCTCACCGTTGTTCCGACAAATTAATAAAAAATAGGCGGTTTTGTAATGGTGTCGGACACACTTCTCGCCACAATTGTAGCAGAGACCCTTAGCCTTTGTTTCTTTAGCTTCGACAACACTTAATTTGCGGAATTGAGGTGTAGTAGTTGGCTTCGGAGGCGTCAGAATGAGTGGAGGCGTAGGAGTTGGAGAATTAAATTTGTGTGGGGTTGTAGAGAGTGTACCCGAACCTGAAGAGATTGGTGGACCTAGCCATGAAGAAACACGATCTTCGTTAAGTTTAGCCTTGATTAACTTGGCTTGTCCAATTGCCATAGAAATGGTGGGGGTTTCCATAATGCAAGTTCATTTTGAATTTCGAGTTTGAGGCCCAAGAAGAAACAATTTAAAATTACATTAACTAGTAAACCATTGACCCGATTGTATAATGTCTCAAATTGAGCTTGAAGTTCTTCCACCATGCCAGTTTGCTATAATTTGAACAACGCAGCCTGATGATTGTCAAAAGACAAAGGCCTGAACCTCATTTTTAAATCACGAAGAAAAGTATGCTATGTGGAGATTTGATGGTTATTCACCATCCACATGTACTAGTGCAAAGCTTGGCCCTCCATGTAGAACGAAATCATATCCAAATATTCTGCTGGGGTTACTTGATAATAATCGAAATACCTATCAGCTTGGAATATCCAATCTAATGGGTTGGACCCATTGAAAGAATGAATGTTTAATTTTGGGGGCCGGTTTAATGTGGGACAATGGGTTATTATGTTGTAAATTAATGGTGGAGGCAGATGAGTCGGGGTTTGAAAGACTGGAAGTGGTAACTTTATAGGGTGGCAGATTTGGAGGTGGAGGAGATGTAAGAATAGATGTTTCGTATAACACCCTAAGTAAGGATTAACTAGGATATTTTTTTCTTTCTTTTCTATATTCAAATAATATGTCATAAGTAATAAAGCAAGGTTGTAAACCATGTGCATCTATCACCCGTGTCCTTCATTTTGACACCTCATGGTGTTCTTTCTCTCTTTCTCCTCACAATAGTGACACACACCTAGGCTCACACCAAGTGGGAAAGGAAAAAAGAGTAAAAGCAAGAGGCAATACACACACATAACTCTCCCTCTACATCTCTCTCTCACTCACGGTTTCTCTCTCTCTCTGCCCCCACCTCCTCTCCGCCACTATTTGCTGCCACTGGTGGGTTGCCGGCACAAGGTTGCGTTGGCGTGTGAAGGTTGACTGCTGCCGGGGATGGCAACGAGTGCGCGCGCGCTGGGGCCGGCATTAGGGGGTTTCTGGCCCTGTTTTGTTGCCCTATGTGTACGTGTGTATCTTGTTGTTATTGTGTGTGTGTATTGTTGTTGTGTGTGTGCAGGCTGTTATATGTGTGTATTGTTGGTGTGTATGTGTGCAGGCTGCTATGTGTGTGCATGTTGGCTGGTGTGTGAGTCGCCGGCGACGGGGTCCCCGGCAGCGATGATTGGGAGAGCAGGTGGCTGCAGATTTGGGTTGATGGGCAGGAGGGTTTTCTTTGCAAGTTTAATTTTTCTTTGCAAGTATAATTTTTCTTTGCAAGTTTAATTTTCTTTGTAAGTTTAATTTTTCTTTGCAAGTTTAATTAAATGTGCAGGGGGCTTTCTTTGTAATTTTAATTAAGTGTGTATGGGGTCTTCTTTGCAAGTTTAATTAAGTACAAACCCTTGATTGCGAATCCCCTAAGTTTTAAATAATTAGACATTTCAACAATAATTCTAGAAAATTATGATTTAAGCCCTAAAAATTATAATATGACATAATAGTTATAAAAATGATCTATATGTCATATGTTTACCCCTAGTGTTTGATATAAATTCCGGAACTTTGCTATTTAGCCCTTTTTCCCTCTAAGGTTGAGTATGCAACCCTAGTCACAAAAGTTGAACCTTCAAATGCTATATTTAGAACTTTCATTTTTCTTTTCCCTTATATGCCATCATTTATTGCTAACGCCTATTTTTCCAAATGATACGAGCTATCTTTCCTTACATTCAAAAGTTCTTTCTACGGACCTGTTCCATCGACCCCTACTTAAGAATATTTTCAATTCAAGTTCTAATTCGAGTTATAAATAATCCTATTAGTCGCTAAGATGAGTTTTATATATCTTGTAGGAAACACAGACAAAAGACCCCACTAATTCCCTGAAACATAGTAGTTTTTCCCAAGACACCACTTGACTGAGGTGGGGGTAATTTCTGTGCTTCCACGTTTAAGTTTCTAAGTGAATTTGATGTGAAGTTATGTGCCTAAGTGAGACGTATATGATTATTTGATGAACGTTGTATTATATGCATTAGTACATGATGAAAACAAATGTATATTATTTGCAAAGTGAATGAATGTGTTTATGTTAATGAAATGTTCTAGGCGACCCAGAACCACACTACGGTGGCTTAGAACCACAATAATATTTTCTAAGACAACTCAAAACTGCACTACAGTGGCTCAAAACCTAGTAATATTTTCCAAGATGGCTTAGAACCGTATTACGGTGGCTTAGAACCACAACAATATTTTCTAAGACGGCTCAGACCCTCAACTATGTGCTTGATGAATTATATGTCTATGTTTCCTTTTATGTTTTAACTACTCACAATCCCTACCCCACTGAGTGTCTTTATGCACTCACCCCTTTAAGTGATTTTATTTTGCAGTTTGCAGCCATTCGGGAGGGAAGTGAAAGAGGTGTCGTTTTGTTTTATGTGTATAAAGGATGTTATTTTGAAATATTTTGGAAAGTGTAGTTTGCAAAGTTGTACAATGTTAGCTATGCAACGACAAAGTAAAATATTCCCTTCCGCTGTTTAAAATTATAAAACAGAGATGTTTAAGATAATTTATCATATTTGTAAATTTAAGTTTGTTTCTGGAAGCCGATGTCTAAACGAATTACTGGACACCCAAATAAAAGCTTATTTAACTCTGATATTCTTTAATAATGAAAAAAGGGACGTGACATTTCGGCTGGCTTATGACTGATTTTCAAGAGATTTTCCATCTTAAGAGTTAATTTGGAAATAGCTTCTTGAAGGGATGAAAGTATAGCAGCTTGGCTACTCATTTCATCAACTTGGTTTTGCAAAGTTTGCATTGTTTCGTGCAAGGTGGTATTTCCTTCTTCCTCAGGTAGTTTGGATTGGGTAGACGGCTCGTGATGAAAGCTCCAATGTTACGAATTATATAGTTTGTTCCTTTTCGAGCAAAAAATGTAACTCCCGAAGAATAAATATGAGAAACTATGAGACTTGTTTTGTAAAGATAATTTGTCTTCTTCATTCCTTAGACTCTCTTACATATATAATATTAAACTCCATGAAGGTTAAGAACAAAAATGAGTAACTTGCCCACTAACCTTGACCACTACTATTAAAAATTAACACATGACTCTTTACAATAAAAGAAGTATTCATAATATTAAGTGAAATTAATGCACGTCACTACACAATCTTGGGGCCAAAGGATTGACTTGGTCTTTTGCCACATGGTGAGTTGTAACAATTCCTCACCCTTCGAAACAGGCCTTGTCCTCAAGGACCAAGGATAACTTATGTTTTGTCGAACTCGTGGTCTGCCATATCCTCACTGTTGTTTCAATCTGGTGAAATTATTAGAAATTGGGCGTTTTTGTAGTGGTGTCCATGGACGCACTTCTCGTCACAATTTTAGCAGAGACCCTTAGTTCTTTTTTTAGCTTGAGCAACACTTCTATGGAATTGAGGTGTAGTAGTTGGTTTCGGAGGCGTAAGAATGAGTAGCATAGAAGTTGGTGAATTAAATTTGTGTGGGGTTGTAGAGAGTATACCCGAACCTGAAGAGATTGGTGGACCTGGCCATGAAGAAACACGATCTTCGTTAAGTTTAGCCTTGATTAACTTGGCTTATCCAATTGCCATAGAAATGGTGGGGGGTTTCCATAATACAAGTTCATTTTGAATTTCGAGTTTGAGGCCCGAGAAGAAACAATCTAAAATTGCATCAATTGGTAAACCATTGATTCAATTGTATAGTGTCTCAAATTGAGCTTGAAACTCTTCCACCATGCCAGGTTGCTATAATTTGAACAACGCAGCCCGGTGATTATCATAAGACGAAGGCCAGAACCTCATTTCTTAATCGTGAAGAAAAACATGCCATGTGGATATTTGATGGTTATTCACCATCCACATGTACCAATACAAAGCTTGGCCCTCCATGTAGAACGAAATCATATCCAAATTTTTTGTTGGGGTTACTTGATAATAATCGAAATACTTATCAGCTTGGAATATCCAATCTAATAGGTTGGACCCATTAAAAGAATGAAGGTTTAATTCGGGGGTTTAATGTGGAATGTTGGTCTCAAGTGTTCAAAGGTTCAGAGGGGGGGTGAATGAACCTCTGTCGATATTGAAAGATTTTGCAAACTCTTTCATCTAAACTTTTCTATTATAACAGGTTCCTGACCTAGGGACAACAACCTGTCTCGAATCAGCAACCTGGCCTAAGACTTAATCAGGTTCCTAACCCGGTAGCAGAATGTTACGCAGCGAAATAAACTTGATAGAATTCTTTTTGGAGAACCGTTTCTTTTAATCATGATCTTAGAAAGTCTTTTCTCAGGATTCTTATGTTTCTATGCAACAGTATAGATAAACAGTAAGTAAAATGCAGCATACAATCAAAGCGTATAAACACATGTGTTTATAGTGGTTCGAAGGTGGTGTAAGCCTTCTACATCCACTCTACTCCTATTCAAGGAGGAACTTCGTTAGGTTAAATCGTTTACAAGCCTCGCTTTACAAACCTCTTCCTAACAAGTCTCGTTTTGGCCGGTGGCCGGAAAATCTCAACGAAGCCCTCATCGAGACGAGTCTAGGACATCTTCCGGAATTCAATTCCGATTTACCGTTCACCGGAAAACGGCGAAAGACGGTCTCCAAACCCTAAACCCTTGTTCTTGAACCCTTTTCTCTCTCCCGTTTTCTCCCTCTCTCTATCTCTTTCTCACGGTTGCAGGCACCTGGGGGGCAGCTGGGGTTGCGGGCTACCTACTGGAGGGGCGGCGCCGCCGTGGGGGTTTGGTGTGCTAGCGCCGGAAAGGTAGGTTGTTACATGGGGTTTGGTGTGTGTGTGTGTGTTGAACGTGTGTTGTGTATGCATGCTGTGGAGGCGGCGCTGTGCAGCGCCGCTATGGAGGAACTATTGGCCGGCGCTGGTGATGCGCCGGCGAGTGTTGGGAGGTGGTGGCCGGCGACTGGGTCGACGGCGGAGGGGTTGGAAGTGGTCGCCGGGGCGACTGGAAGTCGCCGGCCGGAGTTTTGGAAGTTGGGGTTGGGTTCGAAAAACAGGGTATCGAAGGTTTTTACAGCGAGGATTCGGGTACTATTCACTGTTGGAATACGGCGAGGGGTGGCCAGAGGTGGTAGCCGGTGGTGCAGTGTATCCGGCGGACGATATGACGATGACGGAGGGCGGCACCGCCGGGAAGAGTAGCCGTCGAGCAGGGTCGACGCTGGAGAACCTGGGCACTAGCTGGCTGAGGCTGTCGAGAAAACTCGGCCAGCCACCGAGTGGTGCGCACCCGCTGTCGAGAAAACTCAGCAGCTGTCGAGTCCTGCCGAGATGCGCGCGCGCTGGCGCATGAGGCTGTCGAGAGAAGCTGACCCGCTGCCGAGAAAACTCAGCAGCCGCTGAGACCCATGCCCACGCTGCCGAGACCACCGAGTGCCGCGCGTGCCCGTCGGGAGACGACACGCACGCAACTCCGTGTTTTCGATCCGAATCCCGTTTTTTCCGTCGTACGCCAACATCGAGTCGTCACCGATGAGATGTCGTTGACCGAGGGTCGTGGACCCGGTCAAAGTCAACCTTTTGACCAAAATTACCAAAATACCTCCGAACTTAGAATGCTCCGTTTGAGCTCGTTTCAACTCCGATCGAGCTCATTCTTTTTCCATCATGACCCAAATTTCATTTCCTATCTTCTTAGCCACTTGGACAGATCTGACCCTCTCGTTTCTTCAACTCCAATCTTTAGATCTCTCGCGTAGTGATACTTGACCTTTGGTACTCGCTACTCACGTGGTAACCACCGAACAAGGTGGGGGTACATTCTAAACCTTTATCTGTTTACAGTTTTCCTTGTTCTAAGCATGATTGAGAAATACTAAATGTTGTGATTATATGTTGTGTTCGGTAGGGGTAACTTCTAAACCTCTAT
Organism: Scutellaria galericulata; assembly: GCA_946896805.1. Classification (NCBI taxonomy): domain Eukaryota; kingdom Viridiplantae; phylum Streptophyta; class Magnoliopsida; order Lamiales; family Lamiaceae; genus Scutellaria; species Scutellaria galericulata. The sequence goes on along the minus strand of OX335787.1, from coordinate 9,832,036 downwards.
GTATTTACTGTTTTCCCTATTCGATATATGAATTGATTACTTGCTTTGCTAAAGCGGGTTAATTCCCATACCAAAGAGGATTGATGATGAACACACGTATGTTATGTGAACTCATGATCGATGAAATGACTCTTAAATGATGTGAAATGATTGAATCATATGCGTCATGCTTATGTACTGTGAACTCTATGAATATGTGTGCATGCCATGATTATGCTACGGAGGGACTGATTGTCCGTAAAAATCATACTACGAAGGGACTTCGGTCCATACTACAAAGGGACTTCGGTCCAGTACTTTTCTACGAAGGGACTTCGGTCCAATGCTATACTATATGTCTTTATGTTATGTGTTGAGCATAAATTGTGATGTGTCTAACTGCGGAACTATTATATATATAATTGATTTATGTAACTGTGTAATACTTGTTTGAACATGAAACTTATTCCCACGGGTGTATTGAACGCACTCACCCCCCACCTGTACTCACACTATAGGAAATGAAGGATGTCGAGATACGTGGAGAGGGCGGTGCCATATCAAGATTTCCCCTTTTGTTTTTCAAAACTTCATGTTCAAACGATGTTTTATTTAACTTCACATTTTGTAAAAGTATATCGTCCTCTTCTGTAAACGGATCCTGATGTATTTTCCGCTGCTATGTTAAATGTTTTATTTCGGCTAGACGCCGAGGATTTGTATTTGTAAAATCTTCTTCTATCTCTTCCAAAGGTTTTCTGTTTTATTTCATGCACGTCTTTTTCCCCTTGTTTCTTCACGCCCACAAAGAAAACTCTGATAATTTTTATGAAAGAAAACGAGGCGTGACAATTCCCCATTTCCTCCTTAGATTGTGCATCCTTCTTTTTGGGTGGGTACTTCTCTCAGGTCGACACCACTTGTTTATCCTTTCTACTGATGAAGGTTACTTCCTTTGTCTTCGTCATTTATTTGCAGTATTGCCTAGACAATTTTCTCCTTTCTTCCTCCAAGTATTCTTTACTCATTCGCCAAGATCTCTAGACTGTCTGAATCCTGAGCATGTGAAAAATGGAATTAGCATGTACTCCTATGGATTCTTCTGCTTTTGCTTATCATAGGTTCTTGTCTGGTCTTTATCTGATTGATATATTTGAAGATCCACTGATTGGTTCCTCAGCAACTTGATTTCTGGATGTGTATGTTCGTCTGAGTCAGTGTGTCCTTCAGTACTGATTTTAGACAACATTCCCCTTATGTTTATGCTTTGTTGATCACATCAGATCGTTAGAAAGACTTCTGCTTTGGAAACTCTTGGTCGTCAGTAGTTGATCCTACAAAATAAGATCTTATAGAGATTGTGAGTTACTTGAGTGATGAGTTTTCCATGCTTATACTAAAATCATGAATTTTAAAATAAAATCGGTTTAATCCAATTGCAAAAGGTGGATCTGGGTTAGTTACTAGTCAAGTTGGTTTTTAACCCAACTTGCTCTGATACCACTTGTTGGTCCCAAGTGTTCAAAGGTTCAGAGGAGGGGTGAATGAACCTCTGTCGATATTGGAAGATTTTGCAAACTCTTTCATCTAAACTTTTCTATTATAACAGGTTCCTGACCTAGGGACAACAACCTATCTCGAATCAGCAACCTGGCCTGAGGCTTTATCAGGTTCCTAACCCGGTAGCAGAATGTTACACAGCGGAATAAACTTGATAGAGTTCTTTTTGGAAAACCGTTTCTTTTTAATCATGATCTTAGGAAGTCTTTTCTCAGGATGCTTATGTTTCTATGCAACAGTATAGATAAACAGTAAGAAAAATGCAGCATACAATCAAAGTGTATAAACACATTTGTTTATAGTGGTTCGAAGGTGGTGTAAGCCTTCTACATCCACTCTACTCCTACTCAAGGAGGAACTTCGTTAGGTCAGTTCGATTTACAAGCCTCGCTTTACAAACCTCTTCCTAACAAGCTACGCCTACTAAAGTCCTTGACTCCAATCGAAGGCCACAGCCCACAAACGGCAAGTAATCTATCTCTATAGATTACACATTTAGCAAGGATCTAATCCTCTCAACTAAGGTACACCATTAAAACAACCTAGCGCATACATCACAATGGTTAATGGAAAATAAACGGTTCTTCAACTAGTGTGGAGCAGTCTTGATCTTTGTAGTCCTCGAACTGATGTATGCTGCTCCTAGAAGGTTGAGTGGCTGAACATGGATAAGCTTGAGAAGCTTTGGAATATATCTAATTTTCCTCTCGACTCTGTTCAACACTTTTCTTCAATCAGCCACGCCTTCTATTTATAGATCTTGAGAATATATCCGTTGGAGGAAAGTATCTGTTGAAGGAAGATACTTCCCCGTTTTGAACGTAAAGCTTAGATCTCCCAAGATCTTCTCTGTGGTCGCATTAAATGCTTCTGAGTGGTTCCTGACAAGTGCATTTAATGCGCCTACAATTTGCTTCTGGACCTCTTCTGTCATTCCTGCTGACCTATCAAGTCGGTATGGGTCCAAAGCTGAAGTCCATGCATTTGCTGCTTGATATCAGTTGATTTTCTTTTTCTCCTTACTGCATGTTCTTCCTGATGCTGCTTCCTGCTGTCCTCAGCTTGCTGCTCCTCTTCTAGCTTGCTGGTTTCCTTGATATGTTGTCAACTTTCTGTTTGTAGCTTCTCTGTCCTTGTAGACTGCTGACCAGCTTTTTGTTTCCTTTGTTGACAACTTTCTGTTTGGAGACTTTATTTTCTTTGCCGTTCTTTCAACTTGATGTTTCCTTCAGCTTGTTGTCCGCTCCTTGTAGCATGTTCTTCCTTTTATCAGCTTTGCTGTTTCCTATAGCTTGCTGACCCTTAGAGAATGTTTTCTTAATTCTTCTAAGGTTGGTTTTCCTTAACATTTGGAAAACCATTACATGATCTCATCTTAGTATCCTGATCATGTAATACGTGGAAATTTACTTCAGCAAACTTATGTTTTCTTATTATTCAACTTGTTCTATCTTATTAAGATAACTCTAGAAATATCCCAACATGGGACAATGGGTTATTGTGTTGTAAATTAATGGTAGAGGAAAATGAGTCAGGGTTTGAAAGACTATAAGTGGTAACTTTATAGGATGGCAGATTTGGAGGTGGAAGAGATATAGGGATAGATGTTTCGGCTGGTTATGATTGATTTTCACAAGATTTTCCATTATAAGAGTTAATTTAGAAATAACTTCTTGAAGGGATGGAGGTATAGTAACTTGGCTACGCATTTCATCAACTTGGTTTTGCAATGTTTGCACTGTTTTGTGCAACGTGGTATCTTCATCTTCCATCTTAGATAGCTTGGATTGGGTAGGCTTAGAAGGCATTTCAGCTCGTGATGAAAACACCAATGTTACAAATTAGATAGTTTGTTCCTTTTAGAGCAAGGAACGTAGCTCCCAAAGAATAAAGATAGGAAACTATGAGACTTGTTTTGCAAAGATAATCTGTCTTCTTCATTCCTTGGACTCTCTTACATATATAACACTACACTCCACGAAGGTTAAGAACATGAATGAGTAACTTGCCCACTAACCTTGACCACTAAGCACTAACCTTAACCACTAATAATAAAAACAAACACATGACTCTTTACAATAATAGAAGTATTCATAATATTAAGCAAAATTAATGCACGTCACTACACAATCTTGGGGCCAAAGGATTGACTTGGTCTTTTGCCACATAGTGAGTCATAACAAAGACGATAGAGAAATTGTTCGTAAATTTTTATTTTATTTCATTGATTTTCCATTGAATTCATTTTTGCAGTTGAAAGTATCCTAAAATAAAGAAGATAAACTCAACAAAGTTAAGCTACTAGGTTCTTCTCTTTTTTTTTCTTCCAAATAGAAGTAGAACAACAACAAATCAAAATTAGTGCTTAGTTTAATGAGTGAAATATAAGTTTATATCCATTTTAATGTTTGAACACACGAAAGGAAAATGAAGTTGCAGAAGTACACGATTAACTCTTGAGGAAAGAGAAAAAGAGGAGGGGAGAAGAGATGGGTATTGAGGACCTTTTAGTAATTTTGATTTTTGTCTCCTATTAAAATTAATCTAATATAAGAAAAAAAATTTACATTCAAAATTAATCATAGCAAGTAAGTGATGGATTTTCTCTTCCAATTTATCCTTATTCCATTATTTATCTCATGTTTTATCAATGCAATTTATCCTTACTATTACAGTAAACGCAACCTAAAAGTAAATATATAATACCTTATACTATAATATCTTAAAAGTAAATATGTAATACCTTAAATGTGTCTATATGTAATACCTTATACATTAAGAATCAATATCTTAAAGGTAAATATGTAATACCTTAAAGATGCATATCTAATACCTTATACAATAAGCATTAATATTTTAAAAGTAAATATGTAATACCTTAAATGTGTGCATATGTAATATCTTATACAATAAGAATTAATACCTTAAAAGTAAGGATGATTCTATACACACTTCATAACTTACTAAACACACCCCATTTCAATAAAAATGAAAGATATGAATACACAATGATTGGGGTGTGTTTAGTAGTTATGGGGTGTGTATAAAATCACCCTAAAAGTAAATATGTAATACCTTAAAAGGTGCATATGTAATACCTTATACTATTAGCATTAATACCTTAAAGGTAAATATGTAATATCTAAAGAAGTTACAACTAATACGTTAAGAGTATACAACTGATACCTCAAGAGCATGCAACTAATTTTTTGCAAAGCATGATGTCATATTGTTTGAAATAATTGATTTTCAATATCTTAAAATTATTGTGATAAATTGTTATTTGAAATCAATTATCATAATATATGAACATGGGTAGAAGAGAAAAGGAAAAAGAAAAAAAACTACATACATAATTCCATAATTATTTGAAGAAGAATAAGAAAAAGAAGAAGATAGAGAAGAAGAAGAAGGAGGATAAGAAAATGCAAAAGAAGATGAAGATGAAACAACACCACAATTTCAGCATATAAAATAAAAGGAAAAAAAAGTGTAAAAAGGGAAAGAAAAAGAAAAAAAGAAAGAAAGGAATTGGCTTCGTGTGTAAGAAAAAGAAAAAAAAAGAAATTAAGGGTTGGGGCCACAATGCCTCGAGGGCATACAAACGTTTGTCCTCGTTAAAATGAATAAGTTCGTTTCTTATCATACAACATTAATTCTTATATACTTTTTTTTTCCAGGGTTTGCCCTTAACTATTTATTAATTAATGACCACCTTTTGGGTATGCTAAATGTTTCTTTTACTCTGTATGAGTACAAACATGAATCAAGTTATATTTGAAGCATCTTGAAGATATAATCACATTTTTTTTATCCAACTCATGGTATATATAGTAATATAATCATTTTATGCCTTGTATCACTTGCTTTGATGAGTTTTAATTTTCTTGGTCATCATTCTTTGTTTTTCATATCTATTCATTTGCGGCATTTTTCATTTGCAGTGCAAAATGCTTTGTGAATAGTGAACTTCTTTTTATGTATTTGAAGGATGGATGCTTAGTCTTAACCTTTTGGCTTAGTGAATAGGCATTGCCATTTTTCAGGTAGAAAAGATGAAGAAAATAACCAAGCATGCAAATTAAAGACGAGAAGACAAGAATTGGAGGTTGGAGCTTAGTGAAATCTCTTTTAGTATGTAAACCCTCCAATTTTCTTTAACAACTCAATAATCGCAACCATGAAATAAAAAATGAATTCTTGATATATTCATGAATCAAGAGTTTTGTTATTTTCAGCGGGTAAGCCCCTATTTTCTCTAAAGGTACATTATTTTTTCCTTTGATTTTACTGGGATAATTTTGGATGAGTTTATGAGTGATTGAGAATGCATTTATCTCTTTTGGTTTTTTATGTATTCAAATTTCCACTTTTAGCAAGAATTTTTGGTAGAAAACTTTCATAGTTTTTATATCTGAGTGACTTCTATTATATATATATATATATACATAGATAATATATTTTTTTTAAATATAACTTTTTTTAGATAAACTATTTTTAGATATATCCATGAAGGTGATTGAGCCCAATCTAATCTCAGTAATTAAATGTCCTGATAATATGCCTCGGCAGAACATAATTGATTGTTGACTACGCACCCTACAAGCAAGAAGCAATTTACATAGGGTGATTATATACATAGTCATCAAATTTCTCAATACAACCATCATTTAAATGAAATATCATTTTTATCTTTGAATTTTATTATAAATTTATCTATAGCTCTCTCTCTCTCATAGCCATTGAGTATTAATGAAGTTTCAGGGACCGTTTGGTGGGCACCTTTGCAACTAAGCAATGTAAATTGAATGGATTTAGAGTGTTTGGTACGCACCTTTGATTGTTGCTACAGTGAGTTGAAATCCTAATACTAAGGAATCACGATTACTCAGGTTTTCCTAAGCAATGACTTTCATTCCTCAACTCTATTTTCTAAAACAACAACACTAATAATAATAATAATAATAATAATAATAATAATAATAATAATACTACTAATAATACTAATAATACTAATAATAATAATACTAATAATAATACTAATAATAATAATACTAATACTAATAATAATAATAATAATTATTATTATTATTATACTAATAATAATATTATTACTACTACTACTACTACTAATAATAATAATGATAATAATAATACTAATAATAATAAAATAATACTAATAATAATAATTATTATTATTATTATAATACTAATAATAATAATAATAATAATAATAATAATTATTATTATTATTATTATTAGTAGTAGTATTATTATTATTATTATTATTAAGTTGATTCCATTCCTAAAGAATTTTGGTAAACCAAACAACACAAATTTAAAGAGACTATTCATTCCATTCCTCATTACTATCATTACCATTCTTTTTCTCATTCCTCACTATCATACCAAGCGGCCCCTCAATCCTACTGCTAAAAACATAATCATTGTTCGAAATAAATATAAAATTTTACAAGATAAAACTCATGATATTTTAAATAAATTTTAATTTTCTTTTAATGAATAAATTTTTTATATTGAATTTCAAGTATCTTCAAACTGCTAAAGATTTTTATATAAGGATTAGAAGATCCGTATGAATCATAATTGTATCAATGTATACTTCCGGGTATATTCATTACTGTAATTCAGAAAACCATTATTGTAATCCAGAAAATTTACAATTATATGGATATTGTAATCGAAAATGGATCTATAATGTATATCAGAAAATATTACATCAATCTAAATCAAAGCTTTCATGAAAAATCGAAAAGTGAATCTATAATGTATATCAGAAAATATTACATCAATATAAATCAAAGACTTATTGAAAAAGGGGAAACAAATTCCTGTTGTTCAGCAAAACAACACAAACAAACGTAGAAACGTAATTATCCCAATCTCCCAATATTTTCAAATTCCAATCACTACAGATGACGTTGTTTTTTGTTTACCTTTATTTTCTCTTCTCAATGGCTGCATCACAGATTTGGGGTTCTCCAAAAATATTCTTCTATTTTCAACGATGCTTACCTTTATCTTCTTCTTCTTTTTTCAAGAGTTGCATTAGAGATCTGGAGTTATCAAAAGATCTTCTTCTTTGTCCAATGGTTGCATATGATTAGAGAGATTTGGGGTTCTCCACAAATCTACCAATACAAAATTATTGAAGATTGTTGTGTAGTTTCACTCTCAATAATTTGGTTGGACAATATATTTGTCTTTCAATTTGTGTGAAAAACTTTCATTATTGTGTGAATTGTGAATAAAAAAAATAAACGAGGGAGAGAAAGGATGTAGAAACTATAAAATATTTTCAAAAAGGAAAAGACAAAAGCGAAAAAAATTAATAATAAAGGTAAATTTGAGATTTCATTTTTATTATGATTGTATTAAGAAATTTTTTGAATGTGTATCTACTCATTTACATAAAGTGATATACCCAATTTAGCCCAAAATGATCGGGCTTTTGAACTGGACTTAATTCATTCAAAATTTGAATGGATTTAGGATTAGGAGTCCATGTTAAAATAATGATTTACAAAATTTTACAAATTTTTCCTATTTTTTTTCTACAATTTATATATATATAGTCGGATATTAACACACCCGTTTTTTATTAATACGCCCACCAAAATATTTAGACAAAACTAACCTTTAGTAAATTGTGTAAAATATCTTTATTTATAAAAATTAAAATTAAAACAATTGTTTTTAGGTTTTTTACTATTTTTAAAGTTAAAAGGGGTAAGGGTGATATTTAAAAAAATTCAATAATTATTGAAAAGCCCTTAAGTATAATCAAATTCTCATACTTATTCCTAAATCTCTAAACTCTAGCACCACACTGTCGTTTATGCTCCTAACAATAAAAACGAAACCTAATTTTAACAATTTTTTTTGCACGCCAAAGGTATGCGCCAAGCCGCCATAATTAAACTAACCATCTTAATTACTATAGAAAGGTATGCGCCAAGCCGCCATCATTATACTAACCATCTTAATTACTATAGACTTAGTAAAATAAGATTTTAAATTATCAACAGAAACCATCATAATTACAAAAAAAATGTTTCTTCATATTTTGAAAAAAATCTTAGCAGCATAAGACTAAATCATCGGCATAAAATGACCCTTCACCATGTTTTTAATTTACACACATGTCTTCTATGGCGTGATTGCGCAGTCATGCGTACGACTTACACACACATACATGAGGCGATGCAGTTACACAAACCAACAGAGAAAAATGGTGGAAGACGGTGGAGGCGTGAGACATTCAAGATGGAATTAGTTAGTTCTAGTATTTTTTTTATTCTGACGCAATGACAATCGGTATTTTAGGGGTGTATATCCATTAAAACAAGAAATTGAGAAAATATTAAAAGGGGTGTAAAAACAAGACATTTGGAAGAAATATCAAGAAATCTTCCTATCAAAGATAAATAGGATTTGAAAGATGGATCAATAGATTCATTTCTCAGATTCTAGAAAATATTGAAAGAATTTGGGTTTTGTTTCTCCTCGGTTGCCGGCGTGGACAATCAGCAAGACTGGGTACTCTGATGTTGAAGATGACAATTATTGGTAGAAGAAGCGGTAGGTTCTTCCATCGGAGATGTAAAAGGTGGAAGAAGACAAAAGTGAGTCGGAAATGTAGAAGACGGAAGAAGATGAAAGATGAACCAGAGATGTAGAAGGCTAGAGAGAAGCTAGATTCTGATGACGATGATGAAAGAGAAGAGGTAGTGAAAGAAGCAGAGGTGTGAAACAAGCATATCGTGCGAAAGAGGTTGTGACAGGGTTGAAGAGAGAGGTTGATAACAAAAGGCGAACAACGAGGCGAGGAAACATACTTGACATAACATTTTATCTAAACCTTGCAGTTTAGTAGAGGGTTGTTAGGGGGGATGAGTTTAGGTGGATGATGTAGAATATGGGAGAGAAGGGGAAACGAGGTTATTTGGATGCGCTGACAAAAGAGAGAGGTTGCTGCGGTTCCACCCCACACGCGTGAGGGGGCTCTAGCATGGGGCCGGCTAGTTTAGCCTTCTACTTTTTTTTATTGTGTTTCACCTTTTGCTTTCTTTTAATTTAGACTATCTATTGTAAAATTTTATTTACTTTTGGATTTTAGCCGTTTCGGCCATTTTGATCCCTTTTTTTAATATATGATAAATTAGCTAAATGTTGAATTTTTCAAGTATATTCAAATCATATTGTTTCAACGACCTTTACCTTTTTTTTTCAAAATCCAAAAAATTTCCACTATGGTTTAATTCAATATTTTTCTATCACTTCTTACACATACAAATCGTCAAAATGAGATGAACAAAGATTCTTGGGTGAATTGGTTTAATTCTTCCACTTCCTGATAAAATACTTCTTTCCAAAATAACAATATTTGGCCCTAAATTTTCAATATTCGTCCTCAAGATGTTAGGTGCCAATCACAAAATTTCCCTACACCTCCAAATTTCGCAGAAGCAAAAATTTTCTATCCAATCCATTGAATATTCCTGAAGCACTATATTATATGTATCCATCTTAATTCCCTTTTATGTCGGCTCCACCATACGGAGTTCCTCTAGCTACGGGCTCAAATTCCACTTGGAGATTCAATACAGATGGATTCATCACAGATAACAACATTCCAACTCCAAATTCACAAAGATCATCTCCATACCCACCACAATGCTCTTTGATAGGCTTTGAGAATATCAACCTTGCTCCCGATCTTTCAAGTGTGGAAAAAGTAAACACTCCCGAGTAAATCAAAAGACAGAGTATTCTTCAGAAGAAAATGAGCTTCTTTCAAGGTGTTTGCTCGATATTAGCACTGATTCTATGATAAACAATGCTCAAAAGTTTTAGCAAATGAGGATCTAGATTGCTGATGTGTATATAAACAATTGTCCAGCTAACAAACCCTTCAAAACGTGGCTCATGTTAAAATAACATTTCTATACCCTTCAACGAAAAGTGAAGTGGTTTTGTGCAATCTATAGATAATAAAAGAAGAATTGGGAAAATAGTGAAAGTGATGCAAGTATCTTGGAAAAGGTACATAAAGTGTAAAAACAAGAACATGAGAAGAATGGATTGAAGCATTTGGGATCCTTGAGAATTCTGAAAGACAGTCCTATATTTGCTGATCTAGATGATGAAGTTCGTGGTATCATAAAGATAACATTTCTATGTCTGGAGCATATAATTCATCTTCCAACATTGATGTGAGTGATAGTGAAGACACTAATACGATACGCACTTGTCCAATGGGGTAAAAGGTTGCGAAGAGAATGACGAAGGGTAAAGGAAAATCAAATGAAGTTGAATAAAGTTGAGAGGAGATTGACGAAAATATAGTTGGCTTAGAGTAATATAACACTCAAAAGCTATCGATCTTGGTTGTTGGTCTTGCCAGATCACGTAAGTATAAAATCCTCATGAAGGATACATCAAAGATGACACTTGAACAATTATATATACACCTCCAGATGTGTGAATAGATTCAGAACAATTGGAGCTTATAATTTTACTCATTGTTGTTATAATTATGTAATTTTATTTCCTGTTGCTTTATTGTGGCTGTTGTAGTGTTGCAAAAACTAACCATTAGAAAACTAGCCATTGGAAAACTAGTCATTGTGAAAACTAGCCGTTAGAAAACTAGTCATTGGAAAACTTACCATTGTAAAAACTAGTTGTTGGAAAACTAGCCGTTGCAAATCACATTATATATTTAGTTGCTCACACTCAAAATTACAATTATAAAAATTGTATGTCTTCTCTTCACTTGCTTTCATTTTTATTTTCCAAATTATCGAATATGTCTTCATCTTTGCATTCGTTCTCCGATGAAAGCGACAGTGACAGCCTCATTGACTTTATAATGGATGACACAACTGAGAAAGGCTACCTCACTTTACTACAACAAGAACAAGCACTACTCGGCATACCACAAAATTTTTCCTTCATAATCAGAAAACGAAGAACATATGTGGAATGAGATCGTGAGGGTGGACACGCTAGGCTTTTCAGTGATTATTTCTCTAAAAATCCAACCTTCGGTAGTTATTTATTTCAACGACGATATTGAATGGATAGAGATTTGTTTTTGCACATGCATTGGAGTCTCACGATAAATATTTTCATTGGAGGTTTGATGCGGTTGGAAAAAAAGCTTTCTCACCACTATAGAAATGCACTCTAGTCATATGCTAACTAGCATATGGTAGACCTACCGACTATTACGATGAGTACCTACGAGTTGATGAAATAACTGCAGTCATTTATTGTTTTTTTAATTTTTGTCAATGTGTGATTGAAGTTTTCGGTGAATATCACTTGAGAAAACCGATTGCCAACACTTGTTACAAATGCATGAATAGAGGCATAGTTTTCCTAGATTGTTGGGCAGCCTTGATTGTATGTATTGGGAATGGAAGATGTTGGGTGTTGGGATATTTCTAGAGTTATCTTAATAAGATAGAACAGGTTGAATAATAAGAAAACATAAGTTTGCTGAATAAGTTTCCACGTATTACATGATCAGGATGTTAAGATGAGATCATGTAATGGTTTTCCAAATGCTAAGGAAAACCAACCTTAGAAGAATTAAGAAGACATTCTCTAAGGGTCAGCAAGCTGTAGGAAATAGCAAAGCTGATAAAAGACAGAAAGGATGCTGCATGGAGCGAACAACAAGCTGAAAGAGCGACAAAGAAAATAATCTCCAAACAGAACGCTATCACCAAGGAAACATGAAGTTGGTCAGCAGACTACAAGAACAGAAGAGGTACAAACAGAAAGCTGACAGCAGATGAAAGAAACCAGCAAGCTAGATGAGAAGCAGCCAGCTGAGGATAGTGAAGCAGCATCGGGAAGCACATGCAGTAAGGAAAATAAGATAATCAGCTGACATCAAGCAGCAACTGCATAGACTTCAGCTTGAGACCCATACCGACTTGACAGGTCAGCAGGAATGTCAGAAGAGGTCCAGAAGCAAATTGTAGGTGCATTAAATGCACTTGTCAGGGACTACTCAGAAGCATTTAATGCTACCATAGAGAAGATCTTGAGAGATTTAAGCTTACCTTCAAAATAGGGAAGTGTCTTCCTTCAATGGATACTTTCCTCCAACGGATACATTCTCAAGATCTATAAATAGAAGGTGTGGCTGATGAAGAAAATTGTTGAACAGAGTCGAGAGGAAAATCGGATATATTCCAAAGCTTCTCTAGCTTATCCATGTTCAGCCACTCAACCTTTCAGGAGCAGCATACAACAGATATGTGTCTACAAAGATCAAGACTGCTCCGCACCAGTTGAAGAACTTGTTTTTTTCCTTTAACCATTATGCTGAGTGTGCTAGGTTGTTTAATGGTGTAACTTAGTTGAGAGGATTAGGTTCTTGCTAAGTGGGTAGTCTATAAAGATAGATTACTTACCCTTTGTGGGCTGTGGCCTTCGACTGGAGTCTGGGACTCTAGTAGGTGTAGCTTGTTAGGAAGAGGTTTGTAAAGTGGATGTAGAAGTTCCTCCTTGAGTAGGAGTAGAGTGGATGTAGAAGGCTTACACCACATTCGAACCACTATAAACAAAAGTGTTTATATGCTTTGATTTTATGCTGCACTTTACTTACTACATATCTATACTGTTGCATACATCATAAGCATCTTGAGAAAAGACTGTTAAAATCATGTTTAAAAATAAATGATTTTCCAAAAAGAACTCTATCAAGTTTATTCTGCTGCGTAACATTCTGATACCGAGTAAGGAACCTGATCAAGCTTTGAGCCAGGTTACTGATTCAAGACAGGTTATTGACCATGATCAGGAACCTGTTATAACAGAATAGATTTTCGAAAAAGAGTTTGCAAAAATTGATAGAGGTTCATTCACCCCCCCTCTGAACCTCTGAACACTTGAACACTCGGGACCCCACATTGGGATATTTCAGTAGTTATCTTGATAAGACAACATTGTATGCGTAATAAGACAATGAAGTTTACTAAAGAAAGTTTCCACTGATTACATGATCATAAGCTTATCTCTCATTGAATAAGATCATGTAATGGTTTTCCAAATGTTAAAGAAAACCAACCTCAGAAGAATTGAGAATACATCTTCTAAGGGTCAGCAAGCTGTAGGGAAACAACAAGTGAAAGAAGTATTTGCATACAAAGCAGATAGGATGCTGCAAGTAGAAGACAACAAGCTGTGGGGAACAACATGCTGAAGGATCAACGAAGGAAACAGAAAGCTACAAGTAGAAAGCTGTCAACGAAGGAAACATAAAACTACAAACAGGAAGCTATTAGCAGACTACAGAAGTCAGCAAGCTAAAGATAATAGAAGTCAGCAAGCTGAAGACAACAAGAAGCAACATCGGGAAGATCATGCCGTAAGAAGAAGAGGAAAGCTAGCTGACATCAAGCAGCCATTGTATGAACTTAAGCCATGGACCCATACGGATTTGACAGGTCAGCAGGAATATCAAAGAGGTCCATAAGCAAATTGTAGGCACATTAAATGCACATGTCAAGAAACAACTCAGAAGCATTTAATGCAACCACAGAGAAGATCTTGGGAGATCAAAGCTTAGATTCAAAAGGGAGAAGTGTTCTCCTTCAACGGATACTTCCCTAACGGATATATTCTCAAGATCTATAAATAGAAGGTGTGGATGACTGAAGAAATTGCTGAACAGAGTCGAGAGGAAAATCAGATATATTCCAAGACTTCTCAAGCTTATCCATGTTCAGTCACTCAACCTTCCAAGAGCAGTCTACAATAGCATTGAAGCCATCAATGATCAAGACTACTTCGCATCAGTTGAAGAAACCTTTTTATTTTCTTAACCATTGTGTTGTGTGCGCTAGGTTGTTTATGGTGTAACTTAGTTGAGAGGATTAGATCCTTATTAAGTGTGTAGTCTAGAAATAGGCTAGTTGTCTTTCGTGGGATTGTGAACCCTTTGTGGGTTGTGGTCTCGAACTAGAGTCTGAGATTCTAGTAGGCGTAGTTTATTAGGAAGAGGTTTGTAAAGCGAGGCTTGTAAATCGAACTGACCTAACAAAATTCCTCCTTGTGTGAGGGAGTAGAGTGGACGTAGAAGACTTACACCACCTTCGAACCACTATAAACCTTGTGTGTTTATCTACTTTGATTTATTTACTAAATTTCACTTATCATATTATATAACTTGCAGTATGCATCATAATCATCGTGCATAAAAGTTTTGGCAAAGAGCATTCTTGCAAAAGAAAACTGGTTTCCAAAAAGAACTCTATCAAGTTTATTCCGCTGCACTATATTCTGATACCGAGTCAGTAACCTGATTGAGCTTAGAGCTAGGTTGCTGATTTGAGATAGGTTACTGCTCTTGGGTCAGGAACCTGTTATAACAGAAAAGTTTTTAAAGAGTTTGCAAAATCGATAGAGGTTTATTCACCCCTCCCTCTGAAGCTCTGACCCCTTGGGACTTTTGGGACCAACAAGTGGCATCAGAGCAAGTTGGGTTAAAAGCCAACGTATCTGGCAACCAACCCAGATCCACCCATTTTACATTTGAAAAAACTGTTTTCTTTTTCATGTGACCAGTATTATCATTTTAGCACAAGCATACATTTCTGACAATCCTAACTTCTCATATTACCATTGATATATATTCTTGCAGATTGATTACATGACAATTGAAGATAGTCCATGATGAAAGCTGAGCCCTCAATCCTGAATTAAAGAAAGTAGGGACCTGATTTCAGGCTTTTACAAAGCTGAAAATAGGACCATCATGTGAAAGTGGAACATCAGGTAATATCAGTCAAGACCAGACCTCAACAAAAACACAATCCAGTTCCAATGAGAAAGCTAAGAAAACCAAGAGAAAACTGTCTAGATCATACAAAGAAGAAGTAAGGACACAACCACAGTTAAACGCCAGCAAACAGAAAACCGACTAGTACAATGACATTATCAAGTAATGTCAAACAAAGACGAAACTGGAGAAAGGAAGAACTCTACTAGAAAACAAGTCAAGGTCATCCTAAGGAAAATCAATAAAGAAGAAGATGATACCGAAAGAATTATGAGATACCCAGAAAAGTCAACAAAGGAGATTAATAAAGTAAGGGAGATCAATAAAAGCATCAATTTGAGAAGAAGAACGCACAATCTAAGGGGGAATACTGTACCTCACAGTATGCCGACTCCTACACACATAAATTGTTAACTTAGACAAAAGAACAATCTCAGAATTCGAAGGGTCCATCAAGTGGTATCGAAAGGACCAACAAGATGTACCAAGCTTTTAAAGAAGACAATATCTCTACAAAAGAAGAATCTACAAGTGGTATCAACAAGAGGAACCTAACAAACAGTATCATCTACCCATTCTAGTGGTAATCTCTTAAAAATTACATCGCTGATGATCAGGTTGATGACAAGACAACTAAGTAGGTTGATGAGGTGATTAAAGTTACGACTATTAGAGTAGGCTGAAGATCACTAAGGAAGCACACTAGTACGAGTCATCTCTATTCCCGATGAAGGAAACACTACAAACAAACAAGCTGCTAAGAGAAATCAAATCTCTAAGGACATAGTTGTTGTACCTGTTAAGAAAAAATAAGATGACGGTTTCCTCATGAGAATCCAAGAAATCACATGCCAAGAAACTGTGAAGAACAATCTCACAGGAACAAGAGTTTAAGATAACTCTTATAAGTAAGAAAGTATGAGTTCCTTAAGAAAGGGGGAACTTATACAGGTTTTTAAAAGTTTTAGTTATTTTGCTCATATACTTAACTCTCTGAAACAGGATGCTGCATTCCTAATAGAACAGACCATTTAACAGTATTCTATATCAAGACACAGTGAGTGTACACAGATTGCTTCAAATGGATATCAGGAGGAAGTCCAACAAGTCTCGGACCACCTAGTTAGGATGCTGACAATCAGAAGACAAGACAAGAAAGACTAACAGGATCTCTGATCAACAAGAAGTATCAAGTGAAGACCTAGGGCAAGGATGCTATTGAGACAGTTCCTATGGAGGATATAGAAGTAAATATCAAGAGGAGTAGTGTCGTAGAAGGGAGTCCAACAAAGATATCAGCATGCTCTCAACAAGTCAGTAATCATAACTCAACATGCTCTCTACAGAAGAAGTAATGGGTCTCTACGATCTCGATCCAAGAGATCTAGCTATGTACAGATGATCTAGAAAGATGGTTGTCCATCAAATCAACAAAAGCAGGATCTAACTTTTCAGAAGTTAAAAAGACAGTTATGAAAGTCTATCCAAGAAAACCATCAAGTGGTTTCATCTATTTATAAGAAGGTCCCTCCACCTTTTGTACAACAACCGTCAGATCGAGTGTTTCATCTCTCAACCGTTGATCCAAAGAAACCGCTCACATCCGTCTATTTATACCCGAAGAATTCATCACTTTTTCTCAAACACTTTTCATTAAAGCAAGAACCCCCATATACTCTCTAAAAGCATAATTGCATCAAGTCATATGGTGATGAATATTCTAGAAAAATGAGGAGAAAATGATGAAGACGGAGGAGAAGATAAAGGAAATAAGAAGTCTCTGATGACCAAGAAGATGAAGAGGTTTTCAAGGGATGATGAAAAGGTCATCACGGGTGTTGAAGGAGGAAAAGATGTTCTTGGAAGATATCTCAACAACCCCGCAGCTCTCACTAGAGGAAAAGACATCCTTTATGAAATGGATGATATTAGAAAAGCATTCGAGATGTTGGAAATCTCTCGTAACTCCTTCTTCGAGTTGATTGAAGATAAATAAGATGTGAGAAATATAAATAAGGTATTCGCATGTACCCTTATTTATCTGACACAAGTTCGACTTCCTCAACTTCGAGAAGATATGGGATCGAAGCCCATGAGGAAGGCTTCCACATCAAAGGATGATATGGAAGTTAAGAACTAATCTTTGGACAGAGAAGACACCTGCTACCATTCATAGAGATAAAATCAAAGAATAGCAGGTGCCTCTCTCAAAGGATGTCAGCAAGCTAGCTGACTGTCCGAAGATACTGTGTCAACAGCTTCCTCCTGGTCTAAGGGCACAAAGACGAATCCTCACCAACAAGACAAAAGCTGTTGTGAAGGCGAAGCCAGACCAGCAGTCAAGGATCCAAGGTGAATGTGTCTTGGACACTAACGAAGCTGCACAGGTAACTAATCATCCAACGATCAAGTACCTGACCTCCTGACACCTCTCTCTCTCTCTCGAGGCCTTATTCCCCTTGGGTAGGAATAAGAAGGAGGAACCTCGAGAAGAGACATGTGGTTGTTTGGGTTTTGAGTAGCAATTGTCAGACATGAGGAACCTGATGGCCAATCTTGGCGTTGAAACTAACCCCTAAGTAGCAAGCTTGAGGATGATGACAGAAAAGGGGAAGAGAGTTCCAAGACAAGAGTCACTGTTGAAGCCTTATTGGAAGGGGGAAGTAGTTGAAGGAATAATGACGATCAGGAGTCACCTACCATCTGGAGCAACAATCGGAGCAACAAGCTGATCATCCAAGAAGATTTGAAGGACGCAGCAAGCTGATGAAAACATGCTGAAAAAGGCATGCAGAGATCAGAGATGGTAGAGAGTGAGAAGAAGAACTCCCTGGTGGAAAAATGTGGAAACAACAAACTGATGAAACTGAAGAAAAAAGTAAAGATAGATGGAGTAGTAGCAGCTTACTTACTTCTGTACTAAAATGTAATTATACTTGTACAATCATTAAGTTTTAAATAAAAGAGCATTTTTATTTAATAGCTCTTATTCTTATTATGTTCTGTCATCATCAAGATAAATGGGGAAATTATTGGGATATTTTAGTAGTTATCTTGATAAGACAGAACAATATGCGTAATAAGACAATGAAGTTTGCTAAAGAAAGTTTCCACTGATTACATGATCATAAACTTATCTCTCATTGAATAAGATCATGTAATGGTTTTCCAAGTGTTAAGGAAAACCAACCTTGGAAGAATTGAGAATACATCTTCTAGGGGTCAGCAAGTTGTAGGGAAACAACAAGTTGAAGAAAGTATCTGCATACAAAGCAGATAGGATGCTGCAAGTAGAAGACAGCAAGGTGTAGGGAACAACATGCTGAAGGATCAACGAAGGAAACAGAAAGCTACAAACAGAAAGTTGTCAGCGAAGGAAACAGAAAGCTACAAGCAGGAAACTGTTAGCAGACTACAGAAGTCAGCAAGCTGAAGACAACAGAAGTCAGCAAGTTGAAGACAGCAAGAAGCAGCATCGGGAAGATCATGCAGTAAGAAGATGATGAAAGCTAGCTGACATCAAGCAGCCATTGCGTGAACTTCAGCTATGGACCCATAACGATTTGATAGGTCAGCAGGAATATCAGAGAGGTCCATGAGCAAATTGTAGGTGCATTAAATACACATGTCAGGAACAACTCAGAAGCATTTAATACAACCACAGAGAAGATCTTGGGAGATCAAAGCTTAGATTCAAAACGGAAAAGTGTTCAACGGATACTTCCCTAACGGATATATTCTCAAGATCTATAAATAGAAGGTGTGGATGGCTGAAGAAATTGCTTAACAGAGTCGAGAGGAAAATCAGATATATTCCAAAGCTTCTCAAGCTTATCCATGTTCAGTCACTCAACCTTCCAAGAGCAGTCTACAATAGCATTAAAGCCATCAAAGATCAAGACTGCTTCGCACCAGTCGAAGAAACCTTTTTATGTTCTTAACCATTGTGCTGTGTGTGTTAGGTTGTTTATGGTGTAATTTAGTTGAGAGGATTAGATCCTTGCTAAGTGTGTAGTCTAGAAATAGGCTACTTGCCCTTTGTGGGATTGTAAACCCTTTGTGGGTTGTGGCCTCGAACTAGAGTCTGGGATTCTAGTAGGCGTAGTTTGTAAAGCGAGACTTGTAAATCGAACTGACCTAAAAAAGTTCCTCCTTGTGTGAAGGAGTAGAGTGGACGTAGAAGGCTTACACCACTTTCGAACCACTACAAACCTTGTGTGTTTATATTCTTTGATTTACTTACTACATTGCACTTATCATATTATATAACTTGCAGTATACATCATAATCATCATGCAAAAAAGTTTTGGCTAAGAGCATTCTTGCAAAAGAAAACTGGTATCCAAAAAGAACTCTATCAAGTTTATTCCGCTGTACTGCATTCTGATACCTCGTCAGTAACTTGATTGAGCTTAGAGCCAGGTTGCTGATTTGAGATAGGTTACTGCCCTTGGGTCCGGAACCTGTTATAACAGAAAAGTTTTTAAATAGTTTGCAAAATCGATAGAGGTTCATTCACCCCCGTCTGATCCTCTGACCACTTGGGACTTTTGGGACCAACATAAGAATTTTCCAGCCGCTTGGAAATATCATTTTACAGGAGGTGATCACGATGTTCCAACAATTATGCTTGTAGCGGTTGTGTCCGAAAATTGTGGATATGACATGCTTACTTTGGAGTTGCAGGATCAAATAATGATATTAACATGCTCAACTTGTCTCCTTTATTCAACAATATTTTACAAGGACATGCTCCACTTCTTAATTTTAAAATAAATTGTACACAATATAAGTAAGGATACTATTCTACAGATGAAATCTATCTGGAGTGGACAACCTTTGTCAAGGGCTTTCAATGTCCTCAAGATCCAAATAGAATGAAGTTCAAGTAAATGCAGGAGACAACCAAAAAGGATGTCGAACGAATTTTGGAGTGCTTCAAGCTCATTGGGCAATGATTAAAGATGTAAATCGTTTCTGGTATACGAATAATTTGAGGGATATCATGTACGCTTGCATTATTTTATACAACATGATAGTCGAGAACGAAGGAGATTCAACATCCAATTGCTCTAATGATACTACCAACGCCGACAATGCTCCACAAGTAATTCAAAGTTCCGTTAGAGCATTCGATGAGTACCTCAAGAGAAATGCTCAACTATGTGATACAGAGAAACATCATCAACTTCGAGCCGATATGATTAAGCATGATTCAACAACAATTAGCTAAATATTAATTTAGCTTCCAACTTATATTTGGTAATTTTGCAATTTTGTAATATCCTTACGTTAATATACAAATATCCTTATTTTTATATAAAAGTATGGATATTTGTACATAAAAGTGACATGAATATCACATAAAAGTATATATGTACAAATTGTGCTGAAATTCTTTTTTTTCCTAAGTTATAGTACATAAAGATAAGGACATTTGTACATAAAAATGTAAGACATAAATAAAAAAAACAGCCCACAAGCGCGCGGTTCTAGGTTGAGTCGACCCAGTTGCATGGATTTGGTGTATAGAAGACCAACTCATAAAGCTATAATTTATGGTAGAAAAGTCAACTGACTCTTATATTTATTATCATTAACCCATCTTTTATACGAGTTAATCTCCTATGCACCAAACACATGAATCTAAATCCATGCAATTGGGTTGGTTCAACCCGGATCCGTGCACTTTTGGAGTTTTTTTTTATTCACGTGTTATCTTTATATTATATTCGTGTGACCTTTATGCATAAATATTCTTACCTTTATGTACTATAACTTCAAACATAAAAAAGAATTTCAGCACAATTTGTACATATATACTTTTAAATGATATTACTTATACATTTATATTAGTATAGTCATACATTTATGTGATACTACCTATACATTTATATTAATATAGTCATACATTTATGTAATATATAAATGTGTAACTAACATAACTAAAAGGTATGAACACATAATTAAAAGTATGACTAACATGATAAAAATGTATAAAAAAGGATTACACAAAGGTAATTGATTATATTGATATAAAAGTATAGGTATTATCACATAAAAGTATGAGTAATATCATATAAATGTATGTTTTTTTCATGATGGAGCTAATCCGGGATATCTATGATTTCTTCAGGATGGAGCTCCTATCATTCCTTAAAAGAAGAGTTAGATGAACATGTTTATACCAGCAATGAAAGTTTCTTCAGTCGTAAGCTTGTTAAGAGTATTTTTATGCCACTCATTTATGGTAAAACTTTAATGAGTACCAACGATGATATCAAAGCAGAGCTTTCTCAGTATATGACTCACAAGGAATGCTACAATATTACCCGTTGTGCTTTAAATTCTGGAGTACTAAATATGAACATATGGATTGCCTGATCCGCTTAATCCGGATTATAGGGTGGTTTGCTTCAACCAAAAATACGCTGATGAATGGTTTTTTATGGAGTTACAAAATTACATAAATATTATATGATATTTGTATATAAGGGTTATATTAATATAACATAAAAATTCATACTAATACAACATAAAAGTAACAGATGAATAAAAAAAACCAAAAAGTGCGGATTCGAGCCGGATCGACCAAATTGCATGGATATAGATCCATGCAACTCGTGCACAGGAGAATTTGTGTTTATATATATATAATAATAATTAGTGACAAGTGACAAGTCTTTAGATTTTTCGTATTTGATATCTTTTTTTAATATAAAATGAGAAAATCAAAATTAAAAAAATGCAATAACTATAAAAATTGTGATCTATTAAATGACTTTGAATATAAGAAATATAAGAAAAAAAGATAGTAGGCTTGACTATAAAAGTTTTTAAAATCTTAAATAAATTTTGAATAATATATCAATAAACATATAAACTAATAATCTGATGAAAATGATTAACAAACTCAACAGAATACATCGTTAAATGTATCCTACATAACATGTAACGTTTTTTTTCTTTTTTCAAGTTGACAACCGATATGAGCGGCACAATTATACTTTTATTTAAAATCTAAAATTTAATTAAAATACAATAGTTATATATATATATATATGTATGTATTGTTTATGATTTTTTTTTTTTAAGTATGTGCTTTTGGTAATGTTTTGTTCCTTTGTCAAATAATATGAGACACACATTAAATAAAATGAAAAACTAAAATAAAAAATGGAAAATTATAAACAAGAGGTATATAGTCGTTAGTTTTATTAATATGGTTTTTTTTAATTAATACGAGCTTCACATTATTGCCAATTGGACTAATCTAGCGATTTAGGCCAAAAAGTAAAATTTGTTTAAATGCTAAAAGCACATGTAGTTTAACGTTGTAAATTTTGTTTAAATACTAAAAGCACATATAGTTTAACGTTGTGATTTTTTAGACTTTTCTGTGCTATTTTCTTTTTCTATTTTTTTCAATACATATCCTGTATGTATAGACTTCACGAAATATAAATTTCTTAGCTCAAGCAAGGTGTAGGGTTTGAGTCCCCACCCCACTTGTAATTAATAAAAAAAAAAGTGAAACATATCATAAATTATATGATGTAATAATAATATTCACACAAGAGTATGAAATCAACAAAATTTAGGTTATATTTGTTCTAAACTTAATTTCAAATTTAAATTTGAGATTTACAAAGATTTTGTTAGTGAATTTTTGAAAATCTTATATTTATTTTAAAATTTTGGGATTCTTCTTTAATACACTGATGTATTGGTACACTTGAGATCTGAACCATTGTACTGAAATGTTTTAAATCTTAGTCATTTGATTAAAATTTTCAAATCACTAATCACTTGTTAAGCTTCTCACCAAATATAAATAGGTCACAACCTGTTGCATAGGAAAACTGTTCGACCAAAGTCAATTGAATAAAAAATTTATTAAATCTCTTAGGGCATAAAACTCTAGAGTTAAACACCAAAAATACCATAAAACTTATAACTAGTGCCAAAAATACCATCAAGGTTAGAAAAGTGTCAAAAATACCACTTTTTTATAAAATGACCAAAATATCCTTGGGTACACATGTGCAATCATTGAAAAATACTACTTTCAAGTTTTGTTTGCAATATGCAATCCATATTTTTCAAGTTTTATTAACAATTCCAATCCAAATATTTATTAGATTCGAATCACACAAATGGTATCAGAGCCTAGGTTTATTGAAGAAATATTGTATGATTTATATTTGCAATATTAATTTATGCCTAACGGAGGAGAAAATTAAGAATTATGTATTCGAAAATATTTTTGAGATAAAACAAGTTTCAGGACTATCAATTTGATGACGTCCAACAAAGATTGGAACAAAACTATTCCTAATACTTCTAATTAAGATCCATAAGACCATCTAGTTCTATGGATGCCAGACGGAGATTATGCTTAGATCTCTATCCGAATCCAACAAGAAGTTTCAGATCTGAAAAAAGAAATAATATATCTGAAAAAGAAGTTACCAACTGGATCCAACAGATCAAAAAATGAACGTTTCAAAAAAGCATTTGGGGATAGACCAATTATCTGAAAGGAAAGGCTACGAAAATCCCGAAGTGTAAAAGTCAAGAACTAATGTGTGAAATCATTAGAAGTATTTAAAATAGAGGCATCACGAGTTGATATTTATAAGTTAACCGAATCTCTTTCCAATCTTAGGATTTTAGATCTGGTTAACATCAAGATGAACTCTCAAGTTCCTGACCCAGAAGGAAGCATGAGTTCAAATGCACCAGCCCCTGAACAATCAGGGTAAAAACCAATTTCGAGTTCGATGCAGACACTTGGGGAACTCGAAAGAGGAAGCATCCAAGGAGTAACCAGGCACCACCTAAAAGCCCATGGGCAAAAACCATATTAGAGCCTACGTACCCATATGGGTTGGTACTCACAACCGATATCATCGATTTCAAAAATATGGATAAATTAATTGATGAATGGATGACCCCCTTAAAAGTGGCCTCATCAACGATGGATATAGATAAAGATAACTTTACCAGAGTAATCGAAAATAGTTTGGAAGGTTCAGTAAAAACAGGATGGGAAGCTTCACCTACCCAGATAAAAGAAGACGTCTTTGTTGGAGATAGCATGAATGCTATCATCAAAAAAATTGAAAGGATGTTAAAGATCTATTTCATTGGAAATGGATACTTTGACCAAAGTAAGGAGGAAAAAAGTCAAGAAAATACACAAGCCTTGTATGCTCTTGAGTAAAGAAGTATATGCACGGTAGATGAATACATTTACTGGTTTCACAAATAGTACTTCCAAATAAAGATTCCGTCGGATTTTGAGGCAGCAATGTTTTTTGCTAAGATTTGTAGCCCATGGAAAGAAATTATTGGGATATTTCTGTTAGGATTTTGATGAAATAAATAGCTTTGTATAGGAAGTTAGAGTACCCTATTTTCCACATTGTTTAAGTGGATTTTAGCTTGATAAGTTTATCTTTCTGGAGTTGTATTTTGTAAAGTTGTAAAAATCAGAAAGATGGAGAATACTGATGTTAGCAGGATTCTAGATAAGAAGAAGTGTCGGATGCTGTTTTTCAGCATGGAAAATCAGTAAGCAGAAGAAGTAAACAAAATCAGCAAGCTGAATCAGTAAGCAGCATATAGAAAACAATAAGTAGAACTGGAAGCTGACTAGAGGATTCAGATACATGAAGCTATTCTGGAATCAGGAAGCTAGTGCAGAAAAATAAGCAATTAATGCAATCTGAGCAGTAAGCTGTAAGTTATTCTAACTTATTTTATTTCAGTACGAAGAAATAATGAATGTAGTACGAGGTATCTACTTTGTCAAAGTATCTGGTAGATGGAAGGTAGCACTTATCCAATGAGGTGATGCCATTTGGACCATGGACCTGTAAAAATACTTCGAGTTGCACCAGTTGAAGACCATATAATTTTGAACCATTTGATGTGTGCTAGGTTGTTTTATTTTTGTGTCCTTAATTGGAAGGATTCAGATCCTCGCTAAGTGTTAAGTCTTTGTATAAGGTTGTTTACTTTGTGTGAGTTTTGTACCCTGTGTCGAAAGCTGCCTAGGAATCTGTTTGATTCAAGTAGGTTAACTTGTTAGGAAGAGGATTGTAAAGTTGATACTTGCAAATCAATCTAACATAGTAAAGTTCCTCCTGTGTAAAGGAGTAGAGTGAACGTAGAAGGATTACACCACCTTTGAACCACTATTAACCCTTGTGTGTTTATTGCTTTACTTATCTGCTGCATACTGCATATCTTTTAGATATTTATCTTGCTCACATTGCTAGAAATATTCTGTGAAAATCATACTTGTAAAAGAAAATTATCTTCAAAAGAAACTCAATCTTTGATTTCCACTATATACTATGATTTTACCGAGACAATAAGCTGAATCAGCATTCTACCAGCTTACTGAATCGAGAGAGTTGTTGCATTCTCTGTAGAATCAGCAACCTGTTTACAAACAAGTTTTAAAACGTAAAATTTGATAGAGGTTCATTCAACCCCTGAACCTTTGACCACTTGGGACCAACAAGTGGTATCAGAGCAAGTTGGGTTAAAAGCCAACTTGACTGGTAACCTACCCTGGTTTCTAACACCATAAGCTCCCAATGTTTTCCATAGAAGAGTACGATGACTGGTGGATACGCATGGAGAGTCACTTGTCGGCCATAAACGATGAGATGTGGTACGTAATCACTAAAGGACCACCTATTATCGTCAAGCCAAACCCTATTTTTGGGAGACAGCACCGCGAGCAAGCACGCGCTGAGGAAATTATAGCTGAATAGATCAAGGATGCAACAACCACCTACGACGACGTCGAAGGGGTTCCAAGACCTGGCCCTCGTGCAGCAGCACCAGCTTATAAAAGAACTACTCCACCACCTGAATACATTGTCAAGGCCATACACGAATACACACCTGAGGATAAGAAAAGAGCCAACCTAGACAATGTGGCCAAGAATGCACTATTTCTCATGACGGATAAAGGAACATTTATCAAGGTGAAAAGCTATAAAACGGCTTAAGAAATTTGGGATAAGTTGGGGATGATATGTGAGAGTAATGAACTTGCCAAGGATAATAGAGTGTCGAAGGCTACACAACTGTATGAGCAGTTCAAAATAAAACCTGGAGAGTCACTGGAAGAACTTGACTTGAGATTCACAGCCATTGTTAGTGAGCTTGAATCTCTTGGAAAAGTATACACCTAGAAAGAAAAGAACACGAAAGTTCTAAGGGCACTACCCCGGGAATGGGAAAGTAAAGAAACTGTAATGAGAGTCTCACTGGACCTCAATGTGATGAGTACCTTTAATCTTTTCTTAGATCTTAAGGCGTTCGAATTCGATATTGATCGAATGAGAAACGAGGTCGAGGAGTCGAGTGCCAAGGTTGCAACACTTACAATAAGAACCAAGGATGCAGCTACTATAAGTAGAAGTAAGTTGAAAGACAAGCAGAAAGAGGTGCTTGCTGAAATGCTGAGGAAGATATGGTTTTCCTCCTGAAGAAGTTCAAGAAGTTTCTGAAGACGAACAAAAGAGGAAATGACTTCAGGAAGAAGCCTTAGACCTCAGAAAGAAGTCCCTAGGTAAGGCCACCACCTCAAGCAAGTACAGGTTCTTATGACTTGTGTTATAATTGCAGGAAACCTGGACACTTCGCCAAAAATTGTCCCTACCCTCAAGTACATAAGTATACTGAGGATGTGAGGGTGCAGAGAAGAGAAAGGAGGAGGGATGACAAACAAAAGCTCAGGGCCCTTCTAAGTGAAGCTAAAGCCCTAAAAGCGGCAAGCAGCTCCAAAGAAGAAGCCAAAGACGATTGCTCATCCGAGAGCGATAATGACAGCTCTACCTCCAATGAAGAAGCATTACTATGCCTCATGGCCAAAGATTGTGAAGATGAAAAAGATGATGAGGTAACTTAACAATCTCTTGATGTTTCAAGTTTTGGAAAGCTGAACATGATCCAGTCTTTTAGACAGATAAATTCAGCTCATGAAGAACTAAAAGAGGAAAACCAACATCTCAAGAGTGAGCATACTGTACTGAAGGAACAGGTTTCTGACCTAGAGTTCTACAGTACAGAATGCAACAACCTCCTAGCTGAGGTCTCTAAGTTCAAGCTGCTGGTCACTAAGCTAGAAGTTGAGAAAACTAACTTGCAAAACACAATTGATGTGCATAGCAAATCAGCTAGGAAAGCACATGAATGTATCCTGGAGACCCAAAATGCCTACAGAGAAAATGGTCTAGGATACTGTGCAGGAAGCTCTCAGAAAGCAGCAAGCACATCCAATACTGGAAAGTTTGTTCAGGCTCGAGTATCCTATGCTCAAGAACTCATTCTAATCAATGGAAGCTTGAACAAAGCTAGTATAGTGGATGAGGAAAAGAAGCCCATACTGCAGGAAGAAGACAGTAAGTTTACACAAAAACTCAGAAAGTAGCACAATCAGTATTAAGAGGAGAATGCAATTGTGACGCCCCTTCCCCTTTTAATTGGAAATAGGTCATCACTCTTTGCTTATTTAGGAACTAAATAAATCATAATTACTTTCTAATATACAGTGGAAGACTTAAAATGAAGACACAAGAGCTATATTTTTTTTATTTAAAACGTAATATATATACATATATATCCAACTATAAACCAACTTTAGTTGTGCTTCACCCACATTTCTAGGTAAAAATGTTCGAACCAAAAACCTATAGGAATTAACACAACAAAACATACACATATATATGACAGGATATAAGTCTAGGCCCATTGTTTATCATACTATACATATTTAAACAGTATATTGTTCTCAAAAGGAAACATTATTCTAGTACGACAACTTTAAAGGGACAGTGAGAAGTCAGCCCAGTCTACTACACGTCCACGTCATCATCTGTTGAGCCTGAAAATATAAAAAGCAACATCATGAGACACCTCCGAAGAGAGATCCTAGTGGGATAACCTTACTGTCTAATACATTGAAGCAATTAAACAATTAAGCAAGTACTACATGTCCTTCGAATATGCTCACCCTAGACCATACTATAACATAAAGGAATGTGGGAGTCGCTCGTCCACTAAACCTTGTTTTCATAGACCAGGCATTCTCACCCTTATGGTCGTTGCCCGATAGGGAAGCTACCTACCGGTTATAACTACGGAGCTTCAGCTGTAGATTTCATACATAACTTATTAATTCAATTATCAACACATAATAGAGAGTAGAAGTTACTCACTTGTACGTTGATTGTACTAGGATTGCTTTTAGATTCACCGACTATCTCAAACTATGCTCGACACATTTAACTGTTTAGTCTATTATGTCATATAACATACTCTTATGTATCTTATATCTAGGTTATCTTAACCTAAGCATAATCATTAGTAATTTAATGTAAACACTTCGTCTTAAATGCTAATATTAACATGATTCTATATACATCATTCAAGCATTTATTATAATCATACTTTATTCAATGCATACTTCATTTATATATGAATCTTTAAAGATGATCCTATCATACATAATTCATCTAAGTGAGATTAGAACATTAAATACATCATCATACTTATAACTTAATTGTTAAGCATTTAAACTAGCAAATTTAGATCTAAAATGACATATAAAGATGTAATAATTTTAATAATTCATACATAATTCCTAAAATCACAAAATTATTCATATAATCACATATCTTATTTTAGTATAATATACTAAAAATTTATAAATTTTAACTGCTTGTATAAAGAATTAAAAATCACACATTTAACTAGTTTTTCACTTCAATTTCAGCTGAAAAACAGGCATGAATGAAAAATTCACCATACCTTACAGGATTGATGAAAACAATTGATCTTTTCACAGAATTTAGACAACATGTTTAAGTATAACATATAAAAAGTTTAAGTAGAAATAAGGTTTATATAATTAGTTATATATTTTACAAGTTGGATAAAAACAGTGCATAACATAGGCTGAAAACAGGGTTACTTGTAAAATTTCTTATAAATTTATATTTGCCCCAAAAATCACAAGATAAATTTTATCATGTTATAAAGAGTCAGTAATACAACATAGTAAATTATGGTTAATAAATATGATTCAAATAAATATTTATGAATTTTAGAACTAAACTGAGAACAGGACATGGTCTATGTAGAAAATAGGTTATGTTGTAAAATTTAGTATAAATCGTACAAGACTAAAAAAAATGCATACTAAATCTTTGCACGTACCTAAGAACTGGTTCTAAAACATAGTAAAAGATCATATATAAACTCAAAGTATACAGTTCAAGAAAATTGTTTGATTCAGACCTAAAAATAGAATGAATTTGTCACAGAATAAGGTCATGTTTGAAAATTCATAGTAAATTGATACTAACTCTAAATCTTTTGAAATTTAACACACATGTTCTAGACTTCATATACTAGACTATGGTAGAAGGGTTTAGCCTAAATCCTTTTCTAGAATATACAGAAAATTCCAGAACAGAGCTGCAGATCAAGAAACTTAAATCTGTACTCCTTTCCATTCAAGCAAATTTTACATGACAAATCTCAACCATTTGCCAAAGAACATCCTTGAACTTTCTAACCTAAGATATCAGTCATAAAGTATAAGAAATTGATGGAAGTATTATGAGAGTTTAACCAAAAATTACCAAGAGAGAGATGTGAGAGAAACCGTGAGGGTTTGAGAGTGTGTGTGTTTTCTTCTCTTTCTTTGCTTCTTATTTCCTTTCCTTTCCCACTTGGTCAAGGTGTAGACTAGGTATGTGTTAAGTTTGTGAAGAGGGAGTGAAATGGTGGCAAGTGGCGTGGGTTTTGACGATGACTAGCCAATTTAGCTTAATTAAGCTTAACACTTAATTAATGAATTCTTAGCTTAATTAAAATTGTCATTAATTTAATTAATTATTTCTTAGCACAATTAAGATTATCACTTAATTAATTATTTCTTAGGCTTAATTAATTAATTCTTATACATAGTTAATTAATTAGCAATATATATATATATATATATATATATCATTACACCTTAGTTAATTAATTAGAGTGTTATAATTTTACTTGTGTGATGAGAAGATATTATGATACACATTCTGTTGGGATATTTCAGTAGTTATCTTGATAAGACAAAACAATATGTATAATAAGGCAAGAACAATTTGCTTAGGGTATAAGTACCTAGTTTCCATATTGTATACATGAATCTATAAGAGATCATGTAATGGTTTTCCAAGTAATAAGGAAAACCAACCTTAGAAGATATAGGAAGATATCTTCTAAGAGCAGCATGCTGTTGCAGAAAGCTGAAGAAAGAAGCATGCAGTAAGCTAAAAGGAGAAGTAAGCTGAATGAAGTAGCAAACAGTATGCTGAGAACAAGACTGTAGCAACAAGCAGCAAACAACAAGCTGGATGGAGCAGCAAGCGTGCAGGAAGCAGCATGCAGGAAACAACTAACAAGAGGAAGCTACAGCAACCTGAGGAGATGATAGGAAGTAGCCAACGGATCTATTGCAGAAAGACAAGTGCTACCTTCATCTCAACACGAGGAAGACCAAGCAACTCAACTAGAGTAGCTACCTGTTGTATGAAAGTCAAAGATGTCAAGCGCATTAAATGCTCATATCAGGAGCAACTCAAATGCATTTAATGCGACCACAGAGAAGATCTTTGGAGATCAGAGCTCAAATTCAAAATGGAGAAGTATCTCTCTTCAACGGATACTTTTCCTAACTCTATAAATAGAAGGTGTGAGTGACTGAAGAAACTACCGAGCATAGCCGAGTGGAAAATCAGAAATACTCCAAAGCT
Source organism: Scutellaria galericulata (assembly GCA_946896805.1). Taxonomy (NCBI): domain Eukaryota; kingdom Viridiplantae; phylum Streptophyta; class Magnoliopsida; order Lamiales; family Lamiaceae; genus Scutellaria; species Scutellaria galericulata. Next base: position 9,800,845 of record OX335787.1, on the reverse strand, counting down.
TATTCTAAGCTTTCCTTTGCTCAGTCACTCAATATTCGAAGCCAGTCTACTCAAGCATTCAAGCTCTCAAGTTCAAGACTGCCTTTACCGCAATAGTTGAAGAACCTTTTATTCTTTTAACCATTTGTGTTGTGTGCGCTAGGTTGTGTTGGTGTAACTTAGTTGATAGGATTGAATCCTTGCTAAGTGTATAGTCATTGTATAGGCTATTTGCCCTGTGTGGGATTGTGTACCCTATGTGGGTTGTGGTCTAAGAATCTTGGATTCTGTAGGTATAACTTGTTAGGAAGAGGTTTGTAAAGTCGAGGCTTGTAAATCGAACTGACTTAACGAAGTTCCTCCTCTGAGAAGGAGTAGAGTGGACGTAGAAGGCTTACACCACCTTCGAACCACTATAAGCCATAAGTGTTTACTTCATTTTATCTTTGTACTTTGCTTTGTTATATTTTGTTGCATACATCATAAGCATACCGCATAAGGTTTTTGTCAAACAACATATTTGCAAAACAAAACTAATTTTCCAAAAAGGAAACTCTATCCTATTTATTCTGCTATGAATACTGTATACGGATCAGGAATCTGATATTGCACTTTGCCAGGTTACTGATCTGAGATAGGTTGCTGTTTTCATTTCTGAATCAGAAACCTGTTTTACAGAAAAATTTTAAAATGTTCAAAATCGATAGAGGTTCATTCACCCCCCTCTGAACCTCTGACCACTTGGAACCAACACAATCAATTAAGAATACATGTTTAAGCAAAATATTTTATCACATAAAATCACATAAATAGATCCTACGTAAAATTACCTTAAATAAAGCATTCATAGGCACAAACGAGTATGTCAAGTGTCTTAACCTAATATAATCTTAATTAATTTAAACTTGTCTATTATCTTATCTTTTATTTTCATCCATGCTTGTCGAGTGAGTTGAGATCAAGCTCGGTTTCCTTCGTGAGCAATCTTGTAAAAACCCTTAAAAATCTTGAAAGAAATATATGTCATAAAGTCTTTGAAAATTATCAAGTACAATGTAATTCATAAATCATAACTTTAAGTAATATAAGAACTCACACTTAAATCATTTATACTTGAACGATAAAAGGAATTTTTATAAAATATGAAATGCAGGTTTTCTTAACGGGGTATTACAACAACAGTCTCCCAGGTCACAACAAAAGTTCTACCCCTACTATACCAAAGCATAATTGTTTCATCTCCAAAGAGTTTATGTTCTGGAAATGTATAAGGGTGTACCTTCCTCAAACAGGAAAGGTAACGCTTGGAAATCTCCAGCACACACACACACATCACAAACAGTATCCTGCAAAGGGTACTTGCAGGAAGAGAGCCACCAAGGCTAATGGTAAACCAATTATCATCAAGTAGGTGTGGGTCCCAAAGAGGACTAACCCCTAGGACCCGTACTTGTATGGGTGCCTTAATCTACCTGATCTACTTACAGACATAGTTGCCAGTAAGTAGTGAAGATGTACGGTATATTGATAACGGGTGCTCCAGATATATGACTGACAACAAAGCTGGAGTAAGAGACTTCCAACTATGTAAAAGACCTAAGGTTGTCTTTGGAGATAACTCCAAATGAAGCACCAAGGGCACATGAAGCTTGATCAGAAGCAATGCAAGTATCAGTGATGTTTCATATGTCAATGGGCTAAAGTATAACCTCTTGAGTATCAGTCAATTTTGTGATAAAGGATGTTTAATGGAGTTCAACCTCAACAGGTGTCTGTTTAGAGATAACAAATCAAACGAGATGAAGCTTACTAGAACCATGAGAGGCAATATCTATCTTGCAGATTGGAGTTCAATAGTGCAGCCAACATGCTTTATTGCTAAGAGTACTCCTAAATTGAGCTGGCTATGGCACAAGAGGATGAGTCACCTAAACTTTAAAATGATCGACAAGCTAGCAAGAAAGAACCTAGTGAGAGGTCTACCAGATGTTGCTTATAAGAAAGAGAATGTTTGTGGAGCCTGTCAGAAAGGCAAACAAGTAAGAAGCTCATTCAAAGACAGTACAGGGATCATCTCACAGGAATCTGGATCTTTAACACATGGATCTTTTTAGACCAGTTGAGCCTGTTAGTATAAATGGGAAGAAACATGCCCTTGTAATTGTGGATGATTACTCTAGATTTACTTGGACCATCTTCCTGGCCAAGAAATCAGAAACTCAAAACAAGTTGCCAGAATTCATAAAGAGAGTGCAGAATGAGAAGATATAGCGCCCCAGACCAAAACGAAACATAATTTATTAATTAAATATTTAAACACATGACTTAATAATTATGTGCGTATATTTGGACTGTTTAATTTAATTACGTGCGTTTTAGATACATGTTTAATGCATGTTTTAGATGGATAATTTTCTTGGACAAGGTATATAGAATATTTCTATACCATTAGATGCGTGTTGGAAAAACGAGAAGATAGAAACAAACTAGGGGTCAATCGGAGACCCGTAGCTCAAACGGCGATGAAAATGATAAATCACGGAGTTTCGGAAAAGAAAATCAAAAGATTTTTAAGGTGAATAGTAATGAGATTTTTATGATGAATAGTAATGTGGAAAAATCAACCGATGAATAGTAACCAAGATATTTCTTGTGAATAGTGTTTTCGAAAATTCTATAAATAGGGGTGTTTCGATTCATTTTTCATTGTTTTTTCGAATGAGCCGAAAGTGATGAAAACACGTAAGTTCTCTCTCCTCCCTCTTCTCTCTCTCTCTTTCTGATTTTCTGCTTGCGGTGCACTGCCGCCGGTGGCCGGAAAATCTCAACTTTGTCGGTTTCGGCCGATTTTCACACACGACATTCAATCTCAGACGAATCTAGGATTGGTCTCGGAATTCAATTCCAATTTCTCATTCACCGGAAAACGGCAAAAAACAGCCTCCAAACCTTAAACCCTAACTTTGCACCACCTTCTCTCTCTCCTCTGAATTCTTTCTCTCTCCATCTCCTCTTGCCGGAGCAGTGGCCGGCAAAACTACCTAGGTGTGAAGGGGAGCTGCCGGGGTGGTGGCGCCGTCGTGGGGGGCGGCGCCGGGCTGGAACAAGGAGTATATATATATGTATCGTGCATGAGTGTGTGAGTTGTAGGTGTGCTAGTGTGTGTGTTGTGTGCTCTGTTGTGGGTGGCGCAGGTTGCGCTGCCGTGTGGAAACTATGGCCGGCACTGGTGATGCACCGACGAGGTCCTATGGCTGGTGGTTTGAGTGTGTGTGTATAAGCATGCATGTGTGTGTTTATGCTTGTTGTTGTGATGGTGGCTGGAATTGAAGGGTTGTCAGCGACTGGAAGTCGTCGGCCAGTGTTTTAGGTGACTTGGGGGTGGTCACCGGCGACTGGAAGTCGTCGGCCGAAGCTGGAGAAGCTAGGTTTGGATTTGGGTACATGTGTGTCGAAGGGTTTTTCGGTGAAGTTTCAGGTACTGTTTACGGCCGGATTCCGACGAGTGATGGCCGGAGGTGGTAGCTAACGGTGCAGGTTTCCGGTGGACGGAGTGGCGGTGGCTCAGGGTAGTGCCGCCGCAGCTGGTGGCGCCGGGAAAGTGGTTGGTCGAGCAGGGGGCGCTGGGCGCTGGCATGTGCGCGCGCAGTCGTGCGCGGGGAGCCGAGGCCATGCACGAGATGCGTGCGTAGTGTACGCGTTGGTGCGCACAGCTGTCGAGGGCATCTGCTGAGCTGCCGAGAAATGTGCACGGCGCCGGGTAACAGGTGCGCATGCGACGTCATGTTTTCAATCCGAATCCCATTTTTTCCGCCGTACGTCAACATCGAGTCATCGCCGATGAGATGTCGTTGACCGAGGGTTGTGGGCTTAGTCAAAGTCAACCCTTAACCAAAATTTACCAAAATACCCCCGAACTTAAAATGCTCCGTTCGAGCTCGTCTCAAATACGATCGAGCTCATTCTTTATCCGTAGCGATCCAAATTTCATCGTCTATCATATCAGGCTTTTAAACTGAACATCCACTCTCGTTTCTTTGACCCCAATCTTTAGATCTTTTGATCCGAGGCGTATTTAACGATCGTTCTTTCTCCGGATTCATTTATAGCTTTAATTTTACTTATTAAGGATTTAAGATATACCGTAAAATTATGTAGGCTACTTGTTGGATTAAGCATTGAGTTATCTGATCCTTGGTACTCGCTATTCACGTGGTAACCACCGAACAAGGTGGGGGTAATTCCTTACTCTTAATTTGTCTACAGTTTTCCCGATATTGAAGCATGATTGAGAAATACTAAATGTTGTGATGACATGCTATAATTACATGTTCATGTTATACTGTGACAATGTGACTGAGTGTTATATTTCCTGTATTTTATATCTGTGGACTGTTATAAGATGAGAATTTCATCCCCACGAGTGTATTCCACGCACTCACCCCTTTATTCTGTACTCACACTATAGGAATTGATGAGCATGATGAACCCTAGATGGAGAGAGGTGGTGCTATCTTTGGCTTGTATTTTTAGGTTGATGTCACACAAACATTTTCATACAGTGTTTTTATTTAGCTCACGTCTTGTAATAATATTTGATACATGTTTCAGATGTGAGATCCTGATGGTTTATTTCCACTATTTTGTTATGTTATATTATCAGTATTGAGATCGATTGTTATTGATATTCAGACCGAGTGTTGAAATGTGAGTGTTTCACATCGTCCCTTACCTCTTTCTTCTGTTGTCTCCTACTACTTCTTCTGTTGTCTCTTACTATTTCTTTTTCACGCCCAAAGCAAAACTCTGATATTTTAATGAAAGAAAACGGGGCGTGACAGAAGAGCTTGAGCATTGTGAAGATATGATCAGATAGGAGAACAAAATTCACAAACAAGTTTGTAGAGAAGTATTGTTTAGAGAATGAAATATATCATGAGTATTCTGTAGCAAGAACTGTCTTACAGAAAGAAAGAACATGACTCTGAATGAAACATCAAGGACTATGATTGTTGATTTTGGTATACCAAAGAGATTTTGGGCTGAAATAACTAATACAACATGCTACACTCAGCACAGATGCTTGATCAACAAGGATCATGATAAGACTCCCTATAAAGTTTGTCATGGAGTTTCACCAAAAATTTCATCTATGCATATCTTTGGATGCAGATGCTACATTCTGAACAATGGAAAGGAACACCTGAAGAAGACCTTTGATGAAAATTGTAATAAAGGGATATTTTTAGGATACTCCCCAGTAAACAAGGCATTCAGGATCTTCAACAAAAGAAGCTTGGTTGTAGAAGAATTAATACATGTGGTGTTTGATGAACCACATTATGATACTGCTGAGTTGGATAAGCTGAAGGAAGATGTATCTAAGATGAAGATCAAAGATCATATAGTAAGATACATTGATAGAGTTCCAACCTACTGAAGTGGTTACTAGGTTTTGATGAGATAATGTAATATTAGATGAAACTTTTGAGTACCCATTTTCCATGTTTTTATAAGTGGACTAAGGTTTGATGAGTTTAATATTCTTAGATATACCTTCTAAGTTATATAGATCAGAAAAGATAGAGAGAACTGAACCTTAGCAGGTTTCGGGGTTCTTAAAGAGACTTGAAGACTGCCCTTGTAAAGGGAATACAGAAAGCTAAAGAACGAACCTAGACCAGTAAGCAGATAATATAGAAGACAGGAAGCTGACTGCAGGTTTCGAGGAATAAAAAGTTGTTCTGGAACATGAAGCTGACGCAGATCAGAAAAGCTAACACAAAGTAGTAAACAATCACTACAGCTTTTGCAGTAAGCAGTAAATGAACCAGACATATTCAATGTAGTACGAAGAACGCATTGATATTACACGAGGAATGGTTCCTATCAAGGATCCGTTAGACAGAGGTTTGTGCCAAGCCAATAAGGAGATGCCATCTAGATCTGTGGCTCTGCAAGCACTGTAGTGGAAGTATGACGCAATTAATACGGGTTAGAGAAAGGATAATGATCAGTAGCCACAATTTTTAGATGCATTAATTACAACGATTTGGAGATCGTTTTTTGACATGACATGGACAATACCTTTCTTCAACGGGTATTTTTCCAACCGATATAAATAGAAGGATGGAGAGACTGTGATGACTACTGAACTAAACAACTGAAAAATTGAGCTACCAACTATTCTCGAGATTTTTCAAGCTCATATATTTCTCAAGCTTTCAAATTTTAGTCACTCAACCTTCGAAGCAGTCTACTTTTCAAGTTTTCGATCTCTCAAGTTCAAGACTGAATTTACCGCAACAATTGAAGAAACCTCTTATCCTTTAACCATTTGTGTTGTGTGCGCTAGGTTGTTTTAGTTTGGTATAACTTAGTTGATAGGATTGAGATCCTTGCTAAGTATATAGTCTTGTATAGGTTATTTGCCTTGTGTGGGATTGTGTACCCTGTGTGGGTTATGGCCTAGGAATCTGGGATTCTGCAGGTATAACTTGTTAGTAAGAGGCTTGTAAAGTTAGACTTGTAAATCGAACTAACCTAATGAAATTCCTCATCTGAGAAGGAGTAGAGTGGACGTAGAAGGATTACACCACCTTCGAACCACTATAAGCCATAAGTGTTTATTGCTTTGATTTATTTGATGTACTTTACTTACTGCATATCTATCTTGCTACATACATCACAAGCATTCTGCTAAAACCCTTTATCAAACATCATACTTGTAAAAGAAAACATTTTCCAAAACAGAAACTCTATCGAGTATTTTTCGTTGCATACTATGATACTGAGTCAAGAACCTGAATCAACATTCTGCTAGGTTTTTGAATCAAGTCAGGTTACTGTATTCCTCATTGAATCAGTAACCTATTCACCAAAGTTTTAAAAAGTTCAAAAATTGATAGAGGTTCATTCATTCCCCCTCTGAACCTCTGACCACTTGGGACCAACATTATTACATCAGGGAATACAGTAACACGGGATACTAAACAACAAGTAAAGAGGATATTGTAGTCCAATAGTAACCGCAGTCATGATGCTGCTGATCAATAGGTTAGTGCTTAGCAACCTATTTACAGTTTTGTGTTTGATAGGACATGGCTCAGGAATCACCCAAGAGAGCTCGTTATTGGAGACATCAATGAGGGTGTTAGAACAAGAAGATCAAGACCTCAAGAATCACTGTTCTCATGCTTCATATCATAAATAAAACCCAATAGTGTGGAGGAAGCTCTTGAAGACAATAACTGGATTCAGGTCATGCAGGAAGACTTGAATGGATTTGAAAGGAATCTTGTAAGAAGATTGGTTTCAAGGCCTGATCACCAAGGAGTTATTGGAACAAAGTGGGTGTTCAAGTACAAGCTAGATGAAACCGGTACTGTTGTTAGAAACAAGGCAAGGCTAGTGGCTAAAGGATATTACTAGGAAGAAGACATAGATTTTGATGAGACATTTGCTCATGTTGCTAGGCTTGAGACAATAAGGATATTTCTAGCATATGCTACTCATAAGAACTTTAATGTATATCAGATGGATATGAAGAGTGCATTTCTAAATGGACTTCTATATGAAGAAGTTTATGTAGAACAACCACCTAGTTTTGAGGAACAATCAGAAGATAAGGTATTCAGATTGGAGAAGGATTCTGTGAAAATCATACTTGTAAAAGAAAACTGTTTTTCAAAAGAAACTCTATCATTGATTTCTGCTACATACTGTGATTTTATTGAGATAGTAAGCTGAATCAGCATTCTGCCAGCTTACTGAATTGAGAGAGTTGTTGCATTCTATGTAGAATCAACAACCTGTTTACAAACAAGTTTGACAGAGATTACCCTCTCTCTGAACCTCTGACCACTTGGGACCAACATAAATGCTTATACAGTCCTATAAATTACCTCCAGGATAAATGGATTGAGTTTTAAAAATAATGTATTTTATTAAAGACAGCCTGAGAGAGTGGTGTCAACAAGCAACTATGCAGAAAAACAAGAGAAAACTCATAAGATAAATAAAAAGAACTCATCTTTCTTATGATAACAATGATTTCATCTATCAATGGAGAATCAAGACAAGAAAGACATGGGAAAAGGAAAAAATCATTTCAGAAGTACATCTTATGCCAAGACAGGAGGATCACAAAGAAGACCTATTCGAGGATGACCATGGTGGTCTAAATCTAAGGCCAGAGCTTACAAGTCTGGTCAGAAATCCGATCCTTCCAGGTTTTCTTCACAAGGATTTAGATCCACAAAGAAGTCAATAGGAAGAATGCGAACAAAAAGAATTTTCAAACAAGCTCATACTCATATAAATAAAAGTTTTAAAGACTGCAATTATTGGACATGTGGTACAAAAGGTCATATTTCGCCAGATTGCCCATAAAAGCAAGGTGAAATATGCCAATTCAAGCCAACTGCAGACATCCTTGATGCAGTTTTCTATGGCGATTTGGTACCAATCTACCGGTTCGAAGAACAAATCTAATGAAACAAGGTAATAGACCAAATTCTATTACATATAAAATTACATATGCACTTTATAATACACATCATTCTGATTTGCTTCTAAGGAAATAATATATTGAGATTCCTAGAATTTTCAAGGAATTTACCAAGATTATGACACCAGATCCAATTCAAATCCTAGGATAGACTGTGTTAACATACTAATGACAGACCATCCTGTTCTTAATAGATTAATGAGATTAGGATTTGTAAGCAGTAATCGAATATCCTTTTCCGACGATAGGATAATAAGTTTTAAAGGAAAAGAACCACTCGAGGATTTCAACCCCCGACAGAATAGGGTCAGTAATGTTAAAATGCATTGTCCTGAGGGTTGGAAAGAAATTCATGTTGTTTTTTATATATCGGAAAAACATCATTTTTTCTTGTGATGAAATGTGTCATTTACAACAACAGACAATTAGCATATATGAAGGTATGCTTGAAATAGCAGGCTATAAAGTATCTATAACGGGTAGTGCAGGTAGAACTAAAGGCATTATGACTTTAGGTCTAAGTTTCCTCGAGGAATATAAACCTTGAGGATGAAAAAAAAGATGAAATTCAATCTCGATGGACATCTCATAAAGGTGGAATGACGAGCCCATTTTCCATATACATATCCGTTGGGGTAATGTATGAAAAATATAAGATAGAATATTTTGCTGTTTAAATTGATTCAGGTTCAGGTATTTGCACAACAAAGCAATGAGTTTTTCCCAGCGAAACTGTGGAAACATTACCAATTATTGCAGGAAGAGATTTTTCTCAGAAAATCCTAATACTCAATAAAGGTATTCATGAAATAAAAATTATGATAGGAGGTGCATTTGGGACTCCTTGGTATGAGGTAAAAATGCCGCCTATCTATATTCACGATACATGTGTTGATATTTTGTTGGGTAACAATTTTATCCAAACTTTTGCAAAATATGAGCAAGATAACCATAAGATCCTATTAACATTTACTACTAATTGTGGTAGTTTGATACATATTTTACGATGAGAAAAGGTATTCAATAGAATAATGCCCATTAATATTCACAACAAACGTGGTTACGATGCTAAATTAACTCATCCCAAAATACAGGATAAAAGAAAATTTGTTAAAGCTCTTTTGTCTTTTAGGCAATAGGGTTTTGAAAAGGCATCCGAAGAAGACATCCAACTTCTGAATAATGTATAAAAGAGAGAACAACAATTGAAGATATTAACGAGGAAAGTTTACTTTCCCTTGAAAATTTCAAAAGACTAATCTAGAGAAACTTCAATAAGGATCATCTGGCTTGGTGGAATGGAAACAAGATTGAAGCATCTCTAAAGGTAAAAGAACAATACCGATACGAGTTGGTTCAATACAAGCAAATCTAGATGAATATGCCGATAAGAAAGATATGCAAAAAAATCATTAAAGAGCATATTGATCTTAAATTTATCGAAGCTGGAGTCTCCTCTTACAGTAGCCCAGATTTTCTAGTAAGAAACCATGATAAAATCAAAAGAGGTATGGTTAGTCATTAACTATGGATTGTCATCGGAATGGATTGTCACGGTCGTTCACGACTCATGGCAAAATAACTCACATCTAGGTTGAGAAGATATACTGGAGCTAAAGATCATATCAGCGGCTCCAGAAATTACAGGAATGGGGTCTCACCCAGTCTTCCATTTTATCAAGCTATAGAGACCTGACATGGTAGCTTTTAACAAAGCGAAAAACACCACCAACAAATAATCCTCTAGTAATCGCCCTTATGAAAGATGAAGTATCCACAAGACGAGCATAGGGAATATTGGTCTATCTCATAGAGATGGATAAGGTTAAATATTCATTCAAAATTTTCCAAAATTCTACAAACGGATCATTCTTATTAAATTCCATGATACGAAACACCATCGGATTTGCTGAAAATTTATTTGAGAATAAAAGAGAGTTCATTTGGGAGAACAAGGTTCCGATAACAAAAAATACAAGAAAAAAGATATGTAATATGATACATATCGGTCAATGGGAAGAACGATTATGTTCTTATTGTCAATCACAAGAGAAACCATTGTTTGGACAAGGCTTCAAGATCAAAGGTAACCGACCTAATCCATAACAAAAAATGAAGGGTCCAAAGAAGGGTTTTTAGATAGTAAAACCCATAAATGTAATAAGAGAAAGCAAGTCTAAAATTAGACTCGATAAAAAAATTGTTGAGAATAAAAATCCAAGTAGGATTCAATTTTGGACTTGTAATAGTATAAGTTCAAAAGGGGTTATAACAAACCCTACAAGCACATAACACTCCACCAGACACAGTGTAATGTGAGATCCTACCTCCAAAAAATTGACAAGCCACCAACCCAATAAAAACTGGATAGTAGAGCAGATAAATCCACAACCGACAGAGAATGGTGAATAGAGTCACATGGCCACTTACCAATAAAGAAAGGTGGAAGAGAGCTGGCAAAAGTTGAAAAAACAAAGTTGAAGTCTACATTTGAAGTTTGAGATTTTAGCTATAAAATGATGTCTTCGGCCATTGAGAAGAGCATCAGAAATCACACATTTCTTGAGTACTTCTCTCTCTAGTGTCTAAGTGTTCGGGTCTTTAAGTTTTTAAGCATATGGGGGATTCCCCTCAAAGATAAATTATGAGTGACTAAACAAGTATTCTCTTCCACTGGCGGAGAAATAATATTGTAGTATAAATTTGTATTTTATTTCTTCAATAAAAGAAAGACTTTTGTTTCCTTCATGTTATTCAAACGTTCTTGAGTACTCTATGAGTTAATACCGGCAGTGCATCTCCAAGAGATCTCCTTAGACGAAAGAAGGGTTGTTATCTAGACTCTCATTGAAGACAAAATGAAACCACCGACTGCGGGCGTGTAGTTATATTACTAAAATAATCCATAAAATCTAGCTGAAATCTTGAGAAATAGAGACAAAGACCAAGGTATGTATTATCAGAGTATGCATTTAAATACGGAAGCATGTTGGGCCTAATATTGATATGTAATCTAGCTGAAATCTTGAGAAATAGAGACAAAGACCAAGGTATGTATTATCAGAGTATGCATTTAAATACGAAAGCATGTTGGGCCTAATATTGATATGTTTACTTTTAATTTGTGATCTAATTCAATAAATGTAGTGGAAGTATAAAAATATGGCTAAAGGAAAAATTTTGAAATTTTGGAAGTTAGTAGAAGTCAACCATGGGCAATCATTGTTTTATGGTATATTTGGGTATTTTGTTATATTGAATGGTAGTTTTAGGTATTTATTATTGAGAGTGGTAGTTCTGGGTTATAGTTATAAGAGTTATGGTATATTTGGATATTAACCTTAAAATTCTATTCACTATAAAAAATATGACGATATATCGATAAATATTATTGACGGACATATTCATCGGTAAACTCATTAATTTTTAAAAAAAATTTAGATAATTTGCCGATGGATAGTTGTCGGTAAATACCGGCAAAATTCTTTAACAATAGTAATATTTATTAGCTGATAATTTGCCGATTGAATATTTCATTGGTAAAAATAAGCAAAAACGACGTTTTGTCTTGCGTCAGAAAATGCATAAGGACACGTCGTTTTGGACAGATATTGCCAATGAAATTTCCATCGATATTACATTAATACAAAATTCATATTGTTGTTTTGGCCAATTTACCGATGAAAATTCCATTGGTAAAATGAAATTCTCAAATCCATTAGTAATTTCGTCGCTAAATCCTAACTTTAGGGTTTAACGATTTTTTAAAAAACCTTTAGTTCATTTTTTTATTCAAATAATCTAAACTTAATGACTATTATATTATAATAATAATCTTATGCGAATTCTCCTATGCACTAGGTGCACGAATCTAAAATCTGTGCAATCCGAGACAACCCAACCTAGGTACGCGAGTTTTTTTCTTTGTGATTGATGTGTTATCTTTATGTTATATTTGCATGACATTTATGTTATATTAGTATTACCTTTATGTAAAAATATCATAAGTTTTTTAGATGATATATCAAGAGGAAGTTTAGATGATTATCCTCCATTTATAAATGAATCGGTTATCGACTTTTTATTTATATGGCTCAAATGATTTTGCATATTTGTTTTTCATTTTTGAACATATTACCAATAGATTTAGTGAGTTCATTGTGCTGTGAATTTAACTTATTTAAATTGAATTCTTCATATACTAAGTTAGTGCAATTCTTGAACGATCTTCATCCGACTTATATATATAAAAAAAGATAAAAAGAAAGAAAGACAAATATTATTAATTCAATTCATAAAATATAATTTATATTAAATTGATTAATGTTAAAATTAGATTTCTATACTTTTAGTCATAAAATTTAGAAAATAAAGAGAATCTTAATTTTATAAAATGATTTAATTATATATATATATTAATACAAGTCGGATGAAAATCATTTCAAAATTAACTTGTTATAATTTATCTAACTTGTTATAATTTATCTAAAATATAAATACCCATTGAAATATTAATAAATCTATAAATATAATTAAATAGAAAAAAGAAAAAAAATTAATTTTTGTCTTGAATTGAGAACTCAATCTAAATTTCAAGTCTTAAATTGAGAAAAATGTTAATTTGAGCCCCTTATTGAATAACTTTAAAAATTGGGTCAAGAATTGAGAACTAAACTATAAATTGAGTCTTGTTAGGAAATTTATCCTTTATTAATTTTATTATTAGATTATTTAGTACAATATTACCGACGGATGTTCCGTCGGTAACAATATCAATTTTTTACTTTTTTTTAAAGTATTCGAAGTTTAAATTAGGACACGGGATCTTCTTCTTCCTCCCCACACTCACTTCTCTAACTCTCTCTCACCACTCTTGTGATTCTCTCTCTCACTAGTCTTCATCCGTCGTTCGCCGCCGACCACTTGTTGACCATCGCACCATACCCTCGACTGCTAGAGTTGTTTCCAAAAAATTTCAAATCTTTTTCTCTAAAACAATGGAGTTTTATCGATTCCAATAAATGGATTGAAAAAATCGAGATTGTCTTTGTCCAAATCCAAGTTTTCTTGTCACACTATATATATGGTGATTTACTAATTATCTCTTTACATATTTTAAAAAATTAGATGACTGGTGGAAGCTACCGGGCTCCTCATAATAAGGTCTAGGCCGAGGACGTCGAGGACTACATGATGAGCCCATATTGACACCTCTTGGCTCATCCTCGGCCACACCATCCGTGCCACCAATTGGATCATGTGGTGGTTCAACGGTATGAATCCCTTCCACTTACGAGGAGGAGGGGACCCTCGATGAGCTCTTGGATCCCTACATCAGACCTGAACTCTTCTATGGTGCCTGTAACCTCTTTGGGATTATGTTTGGGTCGAGGACGAAATGAAGGTAATTAGTTTTTAATCTCTTTTATTTAATTTTTATTCAATATTTTATTAACTTTATTTATATTTAACATTCAATTGTGCAACATTGTTCCACGCCATTAGTGCTGTCACGCCCCAAAATCTTTTAGTCAAAATATCAGAGTTTTTCTTGCGGGCGTGAAGAAAGAAGGGGGAAAAGACGTGCATGAAATAAAATAGAAATCTTTGGGAAAGAAGAACAGAATAAAACATTTAACATACCAGCGGAAGAAACATCAGGATCCATCATCCCAAAATCAACACAAGATTGTACTTTACAAAACGAGTTTTACAGAATCATTATTTAATTGTTATGACCCAACAAACTTAAAATACAACAGCCTAGATAGAGCACCATCATCCCTCTCTCTAAGGATCACCCTGCTCGCCATCACCTGTAACATGAGTTACAGAATAGGGGGTGAGTGCGTGGAATACACTCGTGGGGATGAAATCCACCTCTTATAACATTTGATGGATAAATGAAACAGAATATACCAAATTGGCACCTAGTCACAACACGTAAAATGCACAGCACGTAATTCATAACCCAACCTCAGGTGCGGGTATTCACCGACTTACCCCTACAAATCTCAGGTACGGGAATCACCCGACCCTACTCAGCTCAGGTACGGGAATCACCCGACCCTACATATCTCAGGTACGGGAATCACCCGACCCTACTCAGCTTAGGTACGGGAATCACCCGACCCTACATATCTCAGGTACGAACATCGCCCGACCCTACGGAATCTCAGGTACAGGCATCACCTGACCCTACAACATCTCAGGTACGGGTATCTCCCGACCCTACGGAATCTCAGGTGCGGGCATCTCCCGACCCTACATAGGAATGAATGTGGACCCACGTCCTTTCACAGTATGACATGTACATGTAATCATAGCATACAATCACAGCATTTAGTATTCCACCGATCATGCAGTAAGTAGGGAAAACTGTAACAGATAAAGAGATAGAAATTACCCCCACCTTGTTCGGTGGTTACCACGTGAGTAGCTAAAACCGAAAGTTTGATAACCCAACACCTCACAGCTTAGTCCAACAAGTAGCCTACATAAGTTATATCGTTTCTTAGATCCTTAATAACGTATAATTAAAGCTGTAAAGGGTTCCGGTAGAAAAACGTTCGTTAACGATACGACGGGTCGAAAATACGGCATTACGTGCTCCGGGGCTGGCGAGCACCCGGCGTTGGGCGAAAACGAACCCGACGGCTCGCGCATCACCCGGCAGCTGCCGAGTTTCCTCAGCCACCCGGTCCCTTTCGCCCGCGCACACTGGACCCCCTGCGCTCGCACCCGCGCGCACCCGGCGCACACCTGGCACCCGGCACCCGGCGCGCACCCAGCACGTACCCGACGCCCGACTCGACGCACAACCCGGCACGACGCACAACCCGTCGCGCGCCTGACACCCGACCCGACGCACAACCCGACGCGCGCCCGACGCCCGACCCGACGCGCAACCCGGCGCGCACCCGACGCCCGGCACACCACCACTAGCACCACTGCTGGCCGCGGTGGCGACGGCAGCGGCAGCGGCGGCGACGGCAGCGGCAGCGACGGCGGCTCCGGCGGCGGCGGAAATTAAAAACGTAAAGGAAAAGAAAAGAAAGAGAACTTACGTGTTCGCATCGCGAGCGTCGCTCGGATCGTTGGCTTTGAAAACGTATACGTTTTGAAAATTATGAGCCCCTATTTATAGATTTTGGAATTTACCTTTTTACCGTTGAAAAGTTACTATTTACCAAAAATATCTCAATTTACCTTTCATTAAAATATTATTTTTATTTTTACCTTTAATCAAAATTTTACCCTTTCCTTCGTTAGTTGAACTACGGGTCTCCGATTAACCTCTAGTTTGTTTCTGTTTTCTCGTATTTCCGATACGAATCTCTTGGTAAAATCATATTCTAGGTTCCATGTCACGAAAAATATACCCATCTAAAACTAAAACCGGCGTTAGCCAAGTATCTGAAACGCATGTACTAAATTAAATAGTCAAAACATACGCACATAATTATTAAGTCGGGGTTCAAATATTTAATTATTCAATTATGCTCATTTTGATCTGGGGTGCTACAAGTGCTCGTCTCTTTTGAGAGAGCACATCGATCCACATGGCTTCATTTGGAAGCTGGTCTCGTTCAAGACCAAGACGGTTATAAAGAGGAGTTTGAAGTAATTTCTTCATTTAATATTGAATTTAACTTAAATATGTGTTATAAGTTGCTCTTTATAATTAATATGCTTTTTTTTAAGAAATGATGTACTTGGGATTCATTGTTGGACGACGAAATCAAATGACTACACCGGATGAAGGCTGCTACCCACTACCACGATATAATCAACTACTGGAAGAAACCGTGGTTAACAAAAGAAAACAATCATAGTGTGTGTTGGATGCCACATGGAACAGATTCCATGAGTACTAGACTTACCCGAATGTGAAGTCGAAATCCCAACAAACTTCAAGAAATCATTTGAACAAACCACATAAATCGGGTACAAGATGTAATATCCCATTTCTAAAAGTACCTTGTATTTGTATATTTAAGAAATTTCTTTTAATATTGAATTATAAAATATTTAATTCTGAGCTTTTATATTATTTAAAGTTACGATTTATGAATTAAGTTAAGATTGATGATTTTAAAGATTTTATGACCTAATGTTTCTTTAGAGATTTTAAATAGTTTTGCAGAGATAACATAGAGGGGAATCTGAGTTTGATCATAACACACTCGACATGCATGAATGGAAGTAAAAGGATAAGATACTAAATATGTTTAAATTAATTAAAACAATATTAAGTTTAGATACTAGACTTACTCGTTTATATTATGAATGAACTTGTTTAATGAAATTTTATATAGCACCCCGGATAAAAAATGAAGCATAATTGATTAATTAAATATTAAACCCTTAATTGAAATATTATATGTACATAAATTCTTGATTGTTTAATTAATTATGTGTGTTTCAGATATGTGTTTAATAAATGTTTTAGATGGAAGGATAATTTATTCGTGAAACATAGAATATTATTTCACCATGAGATGGGTAATGGAAAAATGAGAAGATAGAAATGACCTATAGGTCAATCGGAGACTCGTAGCTCAAATGGCGAAGAAAATGGTAGAAATCTTGATGAACGGTAACTTAGATATTTTTGGTAAATAGTAATTTTCCAACGGTAAAAAGTAACTTTCGAAAATCTATAAATAGGGGCTCATTCAATTAAAAAATTATCGTTTTCTCGAACGAAGTCGAAGGTGACGAAAACAAGTAAGTTTCTCTCTTCTCTCTTTCTCTTTTAAGTTTTTCACCGACCGCCGCCGGAGCCGCCGTCGCCAGAGCCACTGCTGGCGCCGCCGCACTAGCAGGTGGCTGCTGGTCGCAGCAGGGCACTAGACGCAGGTGGGCGCGGCAGGGCACGCTGGTGTGCGCACGGCTGGGCCGGCGAGCGTGCGAGCATGCATATTGGCGTGCGCGGGCGAGTGTGCGGAGGCGCGCGGGCGCGCAATGTTGCCGAGGATACAACGCGCTAGGTGTGCACACCGGGAGCCGCCGTGCGTGCTGTGTGTGCACCGACGAGCATTTTCATTCATTGGTTCGTTTCGCATGTTTTCATCGAGTCGTTGGGGGTCCCGATCAAAGTCAACCCTTGACCAAAATTACCAAAATACCCCTTAATCTTAAAATGCTCCGTTCGAGCTCGTTTCAACTCCGATCGAGCTCATTATTTTTTTGTTGCGATCCAAATTCTTCCCTCTTTCATGTCAATATGCTAAACTGATCTTTTCCTCTTGTTTCTTCAACCTCAATCTCTCGATCTATCGATCCGTCTCGTCTCTATCGAACGATTCTCCTCCGTGTCTATCTTTATACATTTTAAATATAAGTTTTAAGCGTATTAAGGATCTAAGAATCACCGTAAATTGTGTAGGCTATCAATTGGATTAATATCAGTTGGATTGAGAATTGAGATATCAAGTCTTTGGTACTTGTGACTCACATGGTAACCACCGAACAAGGTAGGGGTAACTTCTAAACTCTCTTTGTTTATAGTTTTCCTTATTTTATATATAAATTGTTGAGTTCTATGTGATGTGATTATTTGTTGGGATTACTATATACATGCATACATTATGAATACGATAAATGAGAACGGAAGTCCAAAATCATGTTAAGATGGACTAGTGGCCCATAAAAGCACCATACGTTAGGGATGGACTGGTGGCCCGTAAAAAGCACCAATGCGACGGAGATCTATGATCTCGTTGTGGATGGATTAGTGGCCCGTAAAAAGCACCAATATGTTAGAGATGGACTGGTGGCCCGTAAAAAGTACCATATGTTAGTTGAGTACTTTTAGAGTTGTGTGTCCGTATTTTTATGTGCATTGCATTATATGTGCTATGTTTAATTATTGTATTCGTAAATGTTGAAATGATATAATTGCTTAATGAACTTTAATGTATGGAATTTTCTTCCACGAGTGTATTCAACACACTCAACCCCCCACCTGTACTCACACTACAGGAAATTACGAGAGACAAGATGCATAGAGAGGATGGTGTCATATCAAGTCTTCTCCTTTGGTCACTTTTTCAAAGCTTGTTGAAACGTTGTTTTAATAATTCATGTTTGTAAAAGATAAACTCTTCTTCTTTTCTTTATGGATCCTGATGATGTTCCGCTGTTATGTTTTAAACGTTTTAGTTCGGCTAGACGCCGAGGATTTGTATTTGTAAAATCGTATCCTATCTCTTCCAAAGGTTTCTGTTTTATATCATGTACGTCATTTTCTTTTTCTTTCTTCACGCCCAAAAGAAAACTCTGATAAATTTTATGAAAAGAAAACGGGGCGTGACATTTTATGTATGATTTTTTATATGAATTTATGTGATAAAAATATTTTATTTGAAAATGCATTAATGCATCATATTATATATCAAAATTTCATTTCAAAAACCTTAAGACATAGTATGAAATTTTCAATATAGATGAAATGAAAATTGTATCTTCGAAAGTTATTTAGTAAAATGAATTATGCATGTAGTATTTATTTTAAACTCTTTTGTGACTATAAACACACACATATATAAGCATATGAATGTATAATATTTACATAAAATAGACCGAAGAATAAAAAAAAGGACACAAAAGTAAATATATATATATAATATTTTAATATATATATGTGCAAAAGATCAACAAAACTAAATATAAAGAAAGATTGTTGTCTAACTTTCATTTGATGACTCAACACTATATCTCTCGACACCTCATCCTAACTTTTCATCCTTCACCCTAAGTAATGCTAACCAACACTAAGATGGAGATATCACTTTTTAGAGTAAAAGAGAGTCTCTCAACAAAGCAAGAAAAACCTTTGTTCTTTCCTTTCTATCTTTGAAGGTATTTTATCTTTAAACCTTCTAAATTCTTCATTAAATTTTGATGTTATTTAAAATGTTTTTAGGTTATGATAATGTTGAATCGGATGTGCAACCGGCTGGGACAGACTTCCACCGTCTTTTTAGAAGATTATAGTATTAATAATACGAGTACTAATGAACTATGTAGCGAAATAAGCTTGTGTGATAAGTCATAGTAGAATTTAGAATAATGCATTGTTCAATGTGTTGTAATAGTAATGAAGCTACATTTCGAGAAATTGTTATTTACTTGGCCCTTTTATGTTTTCACATGTTTACTAATAATATCAGAGTATGGTTTTAACTTGGAAATGTGGGAAAGACACAAGATAAACAAAAGTATGATGAGGTTTTGTGAAAATACATTTTAAAGAAAAAAATGACTTGTGGTCTTATTTAGCCTTCCGCTGCATTGCAAAAAGGTTTTAAAGAACAAGTGCTCGACTCAAGGGCGGCTTGGCTCTGACATAGTTGGATTGGGGTGTCACAACATGGTATTAGAGTTGAGGTTAGGGGTTTTCTCCTTGGACTCTGAGTCTAAATGTCTCCAAATACTTTTATATAGTTAGTTTTTGTTGGGATTTCAGTATTTAGATTTTGATGAGACAAACCAAGAATGTAATAGGAAGTTTGAGTACCCCATTTTTCACAATGCTTAAGTGAAAACATAGACTAGGATTGAGTCTTGTTATAGAAAGATGGAAGTACACATGCATACAATGCTGTATTGAAGATTTCAGAACGAAGCTGCTGCAAGAAAGCAGATACAGCAAGACTGCAGGAAGATAGTTGCAGCATTGTAGTAGAGTAAGTAAAAACGGCATGCAACATTGCTGCAAGAAAGAAGATACAACGATACTGTACGAAGATACTGCAAGAAGGCCTAAGCTACAACTGAGCAGTAAAAGACAATCAACTGTAAGCAGACCTAGGATACAACGAGAAACTTACTACTTTATCAGTTTACAGCGTCAATGACAAACTGAAGAAGTATCTTGCAATCTGAGAAAGAATAAATGCAGTACGAGGAACGAAGATCCAATCAAGGATGAATCGAGCCATTCCAGAGAAGATCAAAGTTGCAGACACGGAGCCAATGCCAAGACGCCATGTGGACTGACGCGCCGCAGAAAGCTAAAGCCGCTACCATCGCATTAAATGTCCATAAAGAAAAGTCAAGTCGCATTAAACGCCTCAGTAAGAAAAGTCAAGTCACATTAAATGCTAGTCATGCCTTTGATCAGGTGCTCTTAAATTCAAAATGAGAGATATCTCCTTCAACGGATATCTTCCCTACAAGTATAAATAGAAGGAGCGGCTGATTGAAGAAATTGCTGAACAAGTCGAGAGGAAATTCACATATCATCCAAAGCTCTTCAAGCTTTCACATGTTCAGCCACTCAACCTTCTTGAAGAAGTCTACGACAATATAAGGAGCTCTCAGAGATCAAGACTACTTCTCACCAGTTGAAGATTTATTTTGTCTTCATCTTGTTGCTGTGTGCGTAGGTTATTTTAGGTGTCGAACAGTTGATAGGAGAAATCCTTGCTGTTTGTATAGTTGTCTATGTTTTAGGCAGCTTCCCTATGTGGGAGTGTGAAACCCTGTGTGGATGCTGGACTCTAGTAGGTGTTTAACTTTGTAAGTTGATAGATTGTTAGGAGTATCCTGTAAATCAATCTTGCTAAATGAAGTTCCTGCTCAAGGTAGCAGTAGAGTGGACGTAGAAGGGTTACACCACCTTCGAACCACTATAAGCCATAAGTGTTTTATCGCTTTCTTTTCTGCGCTTTATCTTTTATATCAATCTCTGTCATAACCATAAAACATTTTGAAAAGGATCATATTTGAGAAAACCAGCCTTATGTCTTAAAACCTTTGTTTTCCGCTGCGTATAAAACTTAAAGTTATAGCGTGTAGCACTGCATCCTAGTGCTGTAAGCAGTAACTGACTGGCGCTGCAAGCTCAAGTAACTTGCAGAACAGTAAGTTTTAAACAGATTTTCAAAAATCGACCAA
Organism: Scutellaria galericulata; assembly: GCA_946896805.1. Taxonomy (NCBI): domain Eukaryota; kingdom Viridiplantae; phylum Streptophyta; class Magnoliopsida; order Lamiales; family Lamiaceae; genus Scutellaria; species Scutellaria galericulata. The sequence goes on along the minus strand of OX335787.1, from coordinate 9,779,451 downwards.
GGTTCATTCACTCCCCCCTAAACCTCGGATACCACTTGGGACTAACAAGTGGTATCAGAGCGAGTTGGGTTAAAAGCCAACTAGTCTGGTCACCTACCCAGATCCACCTTTGTCTTGCTGTTTTCTCTGCATCCTAAAATCTCATTCTTACAGCATATCATGGATTCCTCTATTCACAAGTTACCCATGTTTTCCATAGAGGAATATGATGATTAGAAGATAAGAATGCAGACACATCTTTCAGCGATGAATGATGAGATGTGGACGGTCATCACCGAAGGACCAATTATCCCTATGAAGGTGAACCTCATGCTCGGTAGAGAGATATAAGAAGGAGCACAACCACCACCCAACTTCCTGGTCAAACCAAGATAAGAATGGAACAATGAAGATAGGAAGAGAGCCAACCTAGACAACGTGGCCAAGAATGCTCTATTCATCACCTTGGATAAAGACACATTCAACAAAGTCAAAACTTGCAGAACGTCCAAGGAAATTTGGGAAAAGTTGGAACAAATATATGAGGGGACAGAGCTCACTAAGGATAATAAAATCTCCAACGCCACCCAACTATTTGAGCTCTTCGAGATGAAGAATGAAGAGACTCTTGAGCAACTAGATTTAAGATTCACATCCATTGTGAATGAACTTGAAGCTCTGAGCAAGCACTACACTTACAAGGAACAGAACATAAAAGTGCTTAGAGCCCTACCAGTGGAGTGGGATAGTAAGACCACTGCCATGAGAGTGTCCATGGATTTGAAATCCATGAGTACATTTGATCTGTTCTCCGACCTCAAAGCATTTGAGTATGATATCAACAGACGGAGAAAGGAGACAGAAGAATCAAGCTCCAAAGTTATAGTGCTAATTGCCAGAGGACCTAGAGATAAAGCATCCACTAGTTGCAACAAGCAATCAGAAGTTGCAGCAGAAGACGCTGAAGAAGATATGGCTCTTCTTCTAAAGAAATTTAGAAGATTCATGAAGAGCAACAACAGCAACAACAACACCAAACTCAACAAGAGAAATGACTTCAGAAGAAGTCATCCATCTCCTCAGGTATCCCCCTCTCCACGCTCAAATACAACTGACCTTGATTTGTGCTATAACTACAGGAAGCCTGGACACTATGCCAAAAGTGGTCCACACCCAACAGTGCACAAATACCCAGAAGAAGAGAAAGAATAGAGGAAAGAAAAGAGAAGAGAGGACCGGCATAAGCTTCGAGCTCTCATTGGAGAGATTGAAAAGGCCAAGGATACAACAGTCTTAAAGGAGTTACTAAAAGCTGCAGAATCCTCTGACAGCGACACTGAAACCTCATCTTCTGAAGAAGCACTGATATGTCTAATGGCAAACAACTACGAGGACAATGATGAAGAAGATGTAAACTATCAACCATTGTCTATACCGGAAAAAGAGGAGCTGAACATGGTCCACTCTCTAAAGAGGATCATGAGTGATTTCAAGCAGATTAACTCAACTCATGAGAAGCTAAAAGTTGAGAATTAACAGTGAGATCCTCAGAAGCAAAAATATTGATATTGCTAAAATGCTCGTTGCATGTGAGTCTGATAACTCAAGGTGGAGTAAGCTACAAAAGGAGGTCTCAAGGCTCAGTCTGCTGGTCACTAAGCTAGAAACTGAGAAGGATTACTTGCAGTCCACAGTCAGAACGTTTAGCAAATCAGCTAAGGACGCAAGGGAGTGCATAAGTCAAAGCAGAAGCCCATTTGAAAAATCGGGCATAGGTTACAACACTCACACCTCTCAGGATACAGCAAGTTCATCCAAGGCTGTAAAATTTATTCAAGCTGAAACTTCAATGGAGAATGAGTTACCTTGTAACTCAAAAAAAATATTAAACAAACCAGCACTGATGGATAAAGGGAAGAAACCCCAATGCTCAGCTGCAGGAAGTAAGCCTGCATCTAAAAACTTACTGCAACAGAAGCTATCTGCTGTAAGCAGCAAGAAGATGTAGCAACCCACAACATTGCAGCATAAAAAGAAGTTCCCCACCTGCACTAAGACTTATGTGTCTAAACCGCAAAGAGGATATACTTAAGGGAAGTGTGGTGGAAGACCACATCACAAGGGTGTTGGTAACACACATTTAGTTTATTCACACACCGCTTTTAAGTAGTTTAAAAACAAAACGGCATACATTCAGAGAACCAACAAATCTTACAGCAAAATATTAACTGTTAGGAAAGTATGGGTTCCCAAAGTAACTAACCCCAAAGGACCCGTACAGAAATGGGTACCTAAATCTGCTTGAGTTTGTTGCAGGTTTCATTGCCAGGTTGCAGCAGCGATGTATGGTACATAGACAATGGCTGCTCAAGGCACATGACAGGCAGTAAAGAGGTTCCGAAAGAATTCCAAGAAAGCAAAGGACCAAAGGTCATCTTTGGAGATAATTCCAAAGGAAAGACAAAAGGAAGTGGATGCCTAGTCAAAGGAAACATAAAGATCAAAGATGTATCCTATGTGAAAAGCCTCAGATACAATCTTCTGAGCATCAGTCAATTTTGTGACAAAGGATACACAGTGGAATTCAACCTCAACAAGTGCTTAATCAAGGATAGTACATCAAATGAAGTCAATCTTACAGGAATAAGAAGAGGAAAGATATATCTTGCAGATTGGAACTCTTCTATTCATCCAACATGTTTCATTGTGAAAAGTCCACCAGAGTTGAGCTGGCTATGGCACAAAAGATTAAGCCACCTGAACTTCAAAACAATCAACAAACTAGCACGAAAAGGTCTTGTAAGAGGATTGTCAGATGTGGCATACAAAAAGGAAAATATCTGTGGAGCTTGTCAGAAGGGAAAGCAAGTGAAAAGCTCGTTCAAGGACAAGTTGCAGAAGTCATCTCACAGGATTCTAGACCTTCTACATATGAACCTTTTTGGACCAGTAGAACCTATAAGCATAAGTGGGAAGAAGTACTCACTTGTGGTAGTAGATGACTACTCTAGATACACATGGACCATATTTCTTGCTAAGAAATCAGAAACACAAAGCAAGCTACCTGATCTAATGAAAAAGATTCAAAACGAAAAGAGCCTGAGCATTGTGAAGATCAGATCAGATAGAGGAACTGAGTTCACAAACAAATTCATTGAGAAATTCTGTTCTGACAATGGTATTCGTCATGAATACTCTGCTGCTAGAACACCTCAATAGAATGGTGTAGCTGAAAGGAGGAATAGAACCCTAAAGGAAGCAGCAAGGACATTGATAGCAGAGACAGAGATACCCAAGAGATTTTGGGCTGAAGCAACCTACACTACATGCTATACATAGAATAGATGTCTAATCAACAAAGATCTAGACAAAACCCCTTACGAAGTCTGGAATGGATATATACCAAATGTTTCACATTTGCATATCTTTGGATGCAGGTGTTATATCCTCAATAATGGAAAGAAGCATCTAAAAACCTTTGATGCAAAAGCAGACGAAGGAGTATTCTTAGGATACTTTGCTGTAAGTAAAGCCTACAAAATCTTTAACAAAAGAATCTTATTGGTTGAAGAATCAATCCATATGGTGTTTGATGAACCACACTGTGACACAAAGAAACTAGAAGAACCTGCTGAGGATACAACTCCAGGGAAAGAAAGTGTTGTTCCATATGTTGAAGGAGTTTTGCATACAGGTGAAGACAAAGAAGAAGAAGCTGCACCTCAGGATGCAACAGATGATCTTACAGCAGCAGAACCTCCAATCCTACAGCAACATGAGGAGCAACCTAGACCTGTTCATGTTTTTGAGCCTGACAGGACATGGCTGAGAAATCACCCTAGGGATCTTATCATTGGAGATCCATTCATAGGTGTAAGGATAAGAAGGTTCATTCTTCATGAAGCAATGTTTTCATGCTTCATATCTCAAACAGAGCCTCAAAATGTTGAAGAAGCCCTACAAGATAGCAACTGGGTACAAGCCATATAGGAAGAGCTAAATGGATTTGAAAGAAATCAAGTTTGGCAAACGGTTGCAAGACCAACTCATCAGGGAGTTATTGGAACAAAATGGGTCTTCAAGAACAAGCTAGATGAATCTGGACTCGTTGTGAGGAACAAAGCAAGATTAATTGTTAAAGGATATTGCTAGGAAGAACGAATTGATTTTGATGAAACTTTTGCTCCAGTAGCAAGGCTGGAAGCTATAAGGATTTTTCTGCCATATGCAGCTCACATGAATTTCAAAGTATATCAAATGGATGTGAAGAGTGCATTCTTTAATGGTATTCTTATAGAGGAAGTATATGTAGAGCAACCTCCAGATTTTGAAGATCGAGCAGAAGAGAAGGTGTTCAGGTTATACAAAGCCCTCTATGGACTCAAGCAAGCACCAAGAGCTTGGTATGACACCTTATCTCTCTATCTGCTTGAAAATGGTTTCAAGAAAGGAATAGTGGACAAAACTTTGTTCAGGATACATGATGGAGATAGTATACTTCTTGTACAGATATATGTGGATGATATCATCTTCGAATCCTCCAACAAAGAGTTATGTGAGAAGTTCTTCAATCTGATGCAATCGAAATTCGAGATGAGTATGATGGGAGAATTAAGCTTCTTTCTAGGGCTAGAAGTAAAGCAACTAGTTGCAGGAACCTTCATCAGCCAGGTCAAATACACAAAGGAACTTATCAAGAAGTTTGGTATGGAGAACGGGTCAGCAACATCTGTTCCTATGTCTACATCCATAAGCCTTGACAAAGATGAAGATGACAGAGATGTAGATATCACGAAATACAGACGACTCATAGGATCTTTGATGTATCTTACAGCAAGCAGGCTAGACATCATGTTTGCAGTTGGAGTCTGTGCAAGATTCCAAGCAGCACTAAATGAGTCACATCTTTTAGCCGTCAAAAGGATTATCAAGTATCTGAAAGGAACTCAAGAAGTAGGCCTATGGTATCCCAAGAAAGGAGGATATAAGCTCAAAGGATACTCTGACTCAGATTATGCAGGCTGTAAGATTGACAGAAAGAGCACTAGTGGAACTTGCCAATTTCTGGGAAATAGAATTGTTTCATGGTTCTGCAGGAAGCAAACATCGATTGCAACATCTACAGCAGAAGCAGAATATGTTGCAGCAGGAAGTTGCTGTACGCAAATTCTCTGGATACAGTAGCAACTAAGAGATTACGGGATTGAAGAAAAAGAGACTCCAATTTTCTGTGATAATACAAGTGCAATTGCAATTACCAATAATCCTGTATTTCACTCGAGAACAAAGCATATCGATATACGACATCACTTTATTAGAGAACACGTGGAAAAGAAAGATGTCGTGCTTGAGAAAGTTCATATGGATCTCCAGCTTGCAGATATATTCACTAAACCGCTAAGTGAATTGAGGTATTTGATGCTTAGAAACAAGCTAGGAATTCTGAAGTTATGAGTGAAGAAGAAAATGCAGAAGCCCAGGGGGAATATCTGCATGCTTGTAAGAAGTTGCAAGTATAGTGCTGTAAGCTGCGTTTGCATACAGCGTTGGGCTCAAACAGCGCTGCATCTTTTATTCTTACAGCACAGTAAGAAAATGGGAGAGTAAGTAGCACTTGGTTACAACATTTATTTCAAAAGGTATTTAACATTTTGCAACCTCGTACCCAGGATGCTGCAACCTTAAAAGGACAATTTATTTGGCGGCAAATCACATATATTTTAGCATTTAATGCAAGTCTGCACTGTCAGAAGACGAAGAGGAGCGGTCAGAGCCCACATCTGTACAAGTCATGATTATTTACGATTTGACCCCTCCACCTTTTTCTAAGGACCGTAAGATCATTTTCATCTCCTTAATCTCAACTGTCGATCTTACTACACGTCCTTTGATATTCCTTAAAACTTCATAACCTCCCATTTTCATATTCATACCGCCTTCATCACAAAGAAATTCCTCTTCGTCGCAAGAATCCCTAAGTATCAAAAATCTCAAATCTCTCCTATCAACTCTTCATCCATGGCGGCTCACAAACCATAGTCTTGGAAGGTCGCTTGATCAACCAAGAGCACGTATATGCCTCTAGGATGTACGACAACTCCGTCATCTGTCGGATCTTTGACGCGGTTGAACGGACCCTGATTCTAGGGTTGTTAACCACCATATACACTGGATTTTCTGTAGAATTAGTACAAAGGTTCTACGCCTGTTCAGGATTGATGCAGATGAAGAAGAAAAGTCTCTAACTGTCAGGGACATAGCCACCACCTTCAGCATCTCGTCTGGAGGCCTGACCCCAAGCCAGTTTGCGGTATATGGGGAAAACAACGCTCAAGAAATGTGGGACCTCTTTAGAATTAAAGATGCAGGGGCAAAGATCAAGAGAAGCGCCCCGAAGAAACTCGTCAAACCGGAGTTTGAATTACTCCATGATATCTGTGCGTACTCCATTGAAGGTAAGACAGGAAGTTATGACAAATGCACAGATCTCCGGTTCTAGATTATGTCTGCCATCATGGCCGGAGAAAAGGTGAACTGGGCAAGGTTCATCTTCAGGAGAATATTAGAGGAAGCAGAGAAGAGCACACCAAAGAGAAGCTATGGAATAACCAATTGCTCTCTGCTCTGTAAGCTAGGCCTTCAGCTTGCAGATCCTATCCCCATTCACGTTGAAAAGTATCTTGAAGAGAAGAAAAAGGGTAAGACTTAACCGAAGACAGCTGCTGCTGGGGTTACACGAAAGAAAACCAAAGACAAAAAAAATACAACCTTGGCACTGCAGGATGAAGCTATAGGCAGCGGGGATGAAGATGATGATGATGAAAATCCTTTTCCCATCATCAAGGGGATACCAAGGACGGCAGATCTTGAACCTGAGCCCTCGTCCTCAGATGATGACGCACCTCTGGCCAAGAGGGCCCCACACAGTAAGAAAAAGGTTGTTGTAGCTGCTAATTCCCAACTCTCTACTACAAGTTTGTCAGTAGATACTGTTGCGGATGAGTCTAATCTGAAAAAGGATTCGGCCAGATGAAGAAGCTCGTACACAATGGGCTGCTGATTTAGCCTCTTCGCACGAACCTGATGTTGTTCAGTCTGTGCTCGATCCAACTTTTCCAGCTGCTAGAGACATGGAGCAGCAATACAGTCTCTGAAGGAAGATGAGACTGTCTAAGGGGGAATCTTAATGCAATGAAAGGATTTCCTTTCTGTGGAGCAAGCAGTTCTGGAGTGGGCCAACTCAGATGATATTCAAGCACTCTTACAACCTGAGTATGCAGCAAAAGTGCAAGATCAATCAAGAAGCACTCAGGGAGCATTGGACAAAGAAAATCGTAAAGTTCATGCAGAATCTCACTCTGCAGAGCTATGAATGAAAGCAGCAACTAAAGATACTCATATCTTCCTAGCCCCGGCTGCAGAGGCTGTAAGAAGAGGTGATGATGTTGCATTTGCGCAAGAGCAAATCAACACCTTAGGAGTAGAGGAGGCTGAGGAAGCCATGCTGCAACAGGCGTTGCAAGCAAGTGTCAATGAGACAAGGATGCAGCATACTCCTAGAAAGATGCAGGGAGAAGGAAGCACAAGTCGTCACAACTCAGACTCCCCTGTATTTGAGCAAATGGTTGAGGGCCTCTTCAATATTGTTATGATTGACTCTCCTGAGGAGGAGGAGCCTCAACTGGTGGATTATGGCGATTCCCCGGTGCACACCATTCCTGATACTGATGCAAACACTCAGGGGGAACCGACCACCATCATCAGAGATGTGATCTCTAATGTTGCTGAGATTGCCGATGACGCAATCACGGATGAAGTTGCAAAGACGGTACTCCCTATACTGAAAGAGACAGCAGTACAGCAGACAACCACCCTATCAAAAGCTGCAGAAGAAACAAGAAGAGTGGAGGCTGAGATTCTTGCAGTAATCGAGCTTTCAGTACTGCATACCGTGAAAGCTGCAAGAAACCTACAAGGGCTGCAAAAACCCACTCTTGCAGCCGAAACTGTCAAAGTTTCAGGACCGGCCTAGGAGACGGGGTCCTTTCTGAAGACCTCAGGCGAGGCTGTTGTTCAGACAACACTCTCTGAGGGTAAGAAGAAATCTCAAAGGGCGATTATTGAGACAGTACCCTTGGAGAATATTAGCAGAGAAGCTGAAGTAACCACTCTACAGCTAGAAACATCTCATGATGAGGTTGATGTTGCTGCTGCTGCACGCTCAAAAGAACCTTCCCAGGTTACAACAACAGAGGTTACTAAGGAAGTTGAGTATGCTGAATTCCAACATAAGATGGCTGCCCGCAACAGAGCCAAATATGGAGATACTGGTGAAGTGGTAGCATCATCCGATGAGGATGAAAATCCCACCTCAGGCTGCCCAAGTCCCTTATCAAGTCTTCATGAGGCTGAGGATGGAGGAGCTGAACCAGAGGCCCCAAGGCAAGAAGCAGCACAGCCCTCAAGATCTTTAATTCTGTATACTATAACGGTTGCTGCCTCTCAAAGATGGAATAATGGCCCTACCCCTGATGAATCAATTGACAGGATAGTCGCTGCAGTTAGACACCTACTTCATGCTCTTCAGGATCATGAGTCTAACATGCAGAACAACATGATGAACGGCACCAAGTTCCACGCTGAAACCATGTCCAACTTCAAGAAAGATATTGAAGCACTACCTAGGATGATCAAGCATACGCTGAATGACAATGCTCACAGGCTATACATGGACAGGGTTAGAATGGAGGGAGAACTGAAGAAAGAAGCTGCAAGCACCCGAGCTGAAGTCAAACTCTGCAAGTGACATGCAGAAACAGCATCGGAAAGGCTGCAAACTCACTCCATGGTACTAGAGACACTTCTGGACCACGTAGCCAATCAATCCAGAAGATCCAGAACCATCGACGATCGATTAGAGAACTTGGAGACGATTCTGATGAATGCATTTCCCCAATATATCCAGGGTTCCAAGGAGGCCCCAGCACCTTCAAAGAGACCACGGTCTAAAGTGGTTCCAAGTGCCCCTGCTCCGCCCTCGGCTTTTAATGATGCCAAAAAGGGGGAAGAGTTTCCAGACAGATACAGGAGCTCTAGGGACAATGAAGATGAGGAAGAAGAAGATGACCAGCCTCTAAACAGGTGGAGGAAGAGGTCTGGATCATCTGCTGCTGCTGACGCATCTTCTCCAAAAAGATGGAGAAAAGATGATGAAGGAGGAGCTGGTGGTGCAGCTGCTGCAAGTAGATCAGCAGCAGGCGCTGCATACAGTAGTATTGCAGGCAAAGATGCAGCACCTCCCTCTTCTCATCATACAAAAAGAGGGAGAGAAAGCCAGCAGCATGACTTAAGAAAGAGGGTGAGTAGAGTCGAGGCTGAAAGCCATTACAATGAGAAAATTGATGCTCAAAGGGCGGAGAGAGCCAGAGCTGAAAAAAAAGAATATGTTTGGATGTAAAGGCTTGGAGTGATTGGTGGATCTTTGACAAAGATCTCTACCAATACCCCCCTCAAGAAATTCCACGTCTCGACACGGAAAACATATCTGATGAAGTTTCAGTGTTGATGGATCAAAGGCCCGATGGAGAAAACATGGCCTAGAGCTTGAACATCTTCAAGGCAATCAAGTTGCCTACAGATAGGAATCCATCTTTTGAAGCAATCACGCTGTACAAGAGATCCGAGTATCTTAGAAACTTCAGATTTCTGTACAGAAAGGGCAAATTCAGTAGGTTTCAAACATGCCAAACTGCACTAAGAAGATATGAATAGCTTATTAGGGCTGGAGAGCTTGAAGTCCAAAATTACTACATAGACCAAGTGAAGCAAGGAAACATAGTGCCCTACTATGAGGACTTTTGGCTGAGATGGATTCAGATCCCAAAGATTAAGGAAATACTTGAAGAATCCTATCAAGAGTCCATTCGAGACTGGTGGAAAGGATCAAGAGAAAAAGCAGAATAAGAAGGAAGGACTGCTGATAAAAGACAAGATGAAACGTCTACAAGAAGGTCCCTGTTTTAACAATAATTTATATATGTAATCCTGTTGAAAAATGAGATAATGCATATAAAATCCTTCTTCATGAATGAAATAATGTAATGGTTTTGTCATCATAAAAAATGGGGAAATTGTTGGGATTTCAGTATTTAGATTTTGATGAGACAAACCAAGAATGTAATAGGAAGTTTGAGTACCCCATTTTTCACAATGCTTAAGTGAAAACATAGATTAGGATTGAGTCTTGTTATAGAAAGATGGAAGTACACATGCATACAATGTTGTATTGAAGATTTCGGAACGAAGCTGCTGCAAGAAAGCAGATACAGCAACACTGTAGGAAGATAGCCGCAACATTGCAGCAGAGTAAGTAAAAATGACATGCAACATTGCTGCAAGAAAGAAGATACAATAATACTGTACGAAGATACTGCAAGAAGGCCTAAGTTACAGCTGAGCAATAAAAGACAATCAACTGCAAGCAGACCTAGGATACAGCGAGAAACTTACTACTTTATCAGTTTACAGCGCCAATGACAAACTAAAGAAGTATCCTGCAATCCGTGAAAGAATAAATGCAGTACGAGGAACGATGATCCAATCAATGATGAATAGAGCCGTTATAGAGAAGATAAAAGTTGCAGACACGGAGCCAATGCCAAGACGCCACGTGGACTGATACGCCGCAGAAAGTTGAAGCCGCTACTACCGCATTAAATGCTCCATAAAGAAAAGTCAAGTCACATTAAACACCTCAGTAAGAAAAGTCAAGTCACATTAAATGTGAGCCATGCCTTTGATCAAGTGTAAATAGAAGGAGCGGCTGATTGAAGAAATTGCTGAACAAGTCGAGAGGAAATTCACATATCATCCAAAGCTCTTCAAGCTTTCACATGTTCAGCCACTCAACCTTCTTAAAGCAGTCTATAACAACATAAGGAGCTCTCAGAGATCAAGACTGCTTCTTACTAGTTGAAGATTTATTTTGTCTTCATCTTGTTGTTGTGAGCATAGGTTGTTTTAGGTGTCGAACAGTTGATAGGAGAAATCCTTGTTGTTTGTATAGTTGTCTAAGTTTTAGGCAAACTTCCCTTTGTGGGAGTGTGAAACCCTGTGTGGGTTTGCCTTTAGAGTTTGCAGTTGTTGTGTGGACGCTGGACTCTAGTAGGTGTTTAACGTTATAAGTTGATAGATTGTTAGGAGTGTCCTGTAAATCAATCTTGCTTAACGAAGTTCTTGCTCGAGGTAGCAGTAGAGTGGACGTAGAAGGGTTACACCACCTTCGAACCACTATAAGCCATAAGTGTTTTATCACTTTCTTATCTGCGTTTTATCTTTTATATCAATCTCTGTCATAAGCATAAAATGTTTTGAAAATGATCATATTTGAGAAAACCAGCCTTGTATCTTAAAACCTTTATTTTTCCGCTGCATATAAAACTCTAAGTTACAGCGTGCAGCACTGCATCCTAGTGCTGTAAGCAGTAACTGACTGGCGCTGCAAGTTCAAGTAACTTGCAGAACAGTCTGTTTTAACAAGATTTTCAAAATCGACCAAGGTTCATTCACCCCCCTCTGAACCTCGGACACCACTTGGGACCAACTGTTTTTAAGAATTCAAGAAAAAAAAAAGTTAAGTAAAAGCAGTACTGTCAAGACGGGCTGGTAGGGCGGCTGGCCCATAACCCACCAAAAAACCACAATTGACGGGTGGGGCGGGCCTAAAAAATCTCAGCCCAGCCCAACCCACTGCGGGTCGCGGGCCAAGCGGGCCAACCCGCCAATTTAATTTGTTTTTTAATCTATGGATTTTTATTTGAATTTCTAGTTATGATTACATTAATTTGTAAACTTGACAACTTTCTAAACATTTGATATCTAAAATATTTATTAGTTTCTTGGATATTTCTAAAATATTTATGTTATGTTTTGGATAATTCTAAAATATTTATTAGTTTCTTGGATATTTCTAAAATACTTATGTTGTTTTTTGGATAATTCTAAAATATTTATGTAGTTTCTAGGATAATAGGGCCTTTGGGATTGTTTTAGAAGAAATGTTTATACCATATTTAAACAATATAACCTCCAACCAAATGCATAAACTGAATAGACAAAATAAACATGCAATGACATGAAACACAAAATTCAAAACCTACACATTAAAGTTTAATTGATAACATTCACCAAACATAATTTTAAGTAGTCTAGCAAATAGTTTGGATAACCAAACATAATTTTAAGTTGTCTAGAAAATAGTTTGAATAACAAATCTCAAATACGAAATGTAAATTTCATTCATTAAGAATTAGATCATCAAAATCATCTTTTCCTTCTTCAATATCCTCGAAATCGTTGGAAGCCTCACTCGATAAAGTTGTTTTTGTACTTGCTTCCTCATCATCTACATACAAAATAAGCAAGTATATAATTAAAATCAAAGCATGCAAGACATAATTAAGAACATCTAATTTAAATATATATAAAATAATTTTACTTACCACCGTTAGATTTAAATCCATTCAACCAATTACGAGTGCAAATGAGAGCTTGAAAATTTTTAGGAAGCAAACAACTTCTATACTTGGTAAGTACACGAGCTCCAATTGAAAAGGTTGATTCCGATGCAACTATAGTAATTGGGATGGCCAAAACATCACATGCCATCATTGCAAGGTCGGGTAATCGATTACTCTTATCCTTCCAATATTCCAACACATCCAACTCTTCAAAATATGAAAACTCAAGTTTTGGCTCCTCCAAATAAAGATTCAATTGAGATTTTCCAGCACTTGTAATAGCTTGGCTCTCATAAGCCTTAATCTCCTACATTAATAAATAATTCTAACTACCATAGCACATATATAAACAAGAATTCAAGAAAAAATAAATAAAAGAATACTCACATCATAAAGTCTTTTGCTCTTATTTTTTGTCTTTCCACTTTGATTTGATGTGAACAAATGCGAAGAAGAGAATGATTGTGAAGAACCTGACTTGCTACTATTAGCATAACCCTCAAAAAGCTTGTAAAGTTTACTTTTTACAAGTGAAAGCTTCTCTTGACATACAGAAGAATTAGTCTCAATCCTAGAATAAAAATACTCCAACATTTGAAGTTTAATTCGTGGGTCAAGAATAGCTCCAAATGCAAGGACTATGCTATATTCACTCCAATACTTGTCAAATTTCTCAATCATAACTCTACACATACTACTTATCTTTTCATCTTCGCTTGACAAGTTCTCTTTCAACAAAGTTTCAATCTTCCAAACTTGCAAAAAGTACAAATTTGATGTAGGATAAGAAGAACCGGAAATTAAGTTGGTAGTCTCATAAAATGGCTCAAGGAATTCACATAGTTTTTCTCCTCTTTTCCAATCTTCATTAGAAGGACACCACTTGTAGTTCCCATCATGCAACGGAAGAGAAGCAAAAGCTTTCTTGTACTTAATGGCACTATCCAACATTAAATATGTTGAATTCTATCGAGTAGCCACATCCAATCTCAAGCCAACACTATTGTCAATATCTCCCACCGAGGTCACACATTCATTAGACATTTTCATCCTACTTTCTGAACTTTTCACATACTTCACAGATTCCCTTATATTAGTTAAAGCATTTGAACATAATTTCAAACCATCTTGAACAATAAGATTCAATATATGAGCCGAGCAACGAATATGAAAAAACTCACCATCATATAACAAACTATTATGTAAAGACAATTGAGTTTTCAAAATACTATGCATACAATCCTTATTAGATGTATTATCAAGTGTCAACGAAAAAACTTTCTTCTCAATCCCCCATTTCTTAAAAAACTGGAATATTTTTTCTGCCAACTCAACTCCGGAATGTGGTGGAGGCATACTATCAAAGTTAAGGATCTTGCAATTCAAATTCCAATTTTCATCCACAAAATGGGCAGTCAAGCAAATATAACCCTCACTAGTGCAAGATGTCCACACATCTGAGGTCAAACATACTCTATGATTAACTTTAGCTAAAACTTGTTTAAGTTTTGCTTTCTCATCCAGATAGAGATTGTTAACATCAGAGACAAGAGTATTTCTAGAAACACATGGAAGTGTCGGATTTATATAATGTTGCCAAGCTCTAATACCTTCATATTCAACAAAGGCAAATGGTAAGTCATGTTTAATGACTGCACTAGCTAGTAACTCACGTGAAATTTTAGGATTTATCTTTCTATTCTTTAACTTACCATCATGATCAACAAACATTTGTCCCACATCATGAAACTTCAACTGTTTGCAATTTTTCATGTGACGTCTCAATGTAGAAGTCCCGTATCTTTTACCCCCACTCTTATACTCTTTCTTACACCCCTTGCATTCACAGATTATATCTTTTCCAACCATTTTTTTGTAAAATAATTCCAAACATCAGAGTATTCTCTAATCTTACATTTCCCATCTGACTTATTGCTTTCACTTCCACCTTCATTGTCATCCAAACTAATACTTTTGTTCAAAGTACTAGATTCCATTTTTTTCTTCAAATCTGCAAAACGCAATAGACAAATATCTTTACATATGAAACAAATAAAGACAAATTTTATAGAGATTTCCAACAAACCAATCAAAAATTCTAAAAATTTTAATCAAGCAGAAAAGATAATCCATATAAGGCATTTGAAAGGCTGCACGGGTGATCCAAGATGAATGATGAAAAAGCGTAGTAGATGAAAGCTGATCAAATCGTCACAAGAATTTTAAAACAACATAAATTGAGAAATGAGAAATGATATATATAATAGAGAACCCAAAATCAATCTCAACTCCAGGATATATATAATAAACATTATAACCACAAAAATTAAAGCTTCTGCTCTATGAAGTGTGATATATTAACCCAGAAAATCAAAGAAAAAATGATATATCCTAAAAAAACAGAGAACCTCTAAATCAATCTCAACTCCATAATATACAACAAACATAATATAACTACAAAAATTAAAGTTTCTGCTGCTATGAAGCTTTGAGTGATATATTAACCCATAAAATCAAAGAAAAAATGATATATCCTAAAAAAAAGAAATTATAATATAAACTTCCATTTACCTGTTCTTGCCACCGATTGGAACTACTGGAGATCTCGATGTCCAATGAGAGTAGACAACCACGACTCTACGAGAGTGTCAAATGTTGAAATTCTTGAGACAAGAACAATAAAGATTTGTGTGAATGAGAGAAGATTTGATGAACTAGGGTTTTACTTCACATTCAAAGTTGAATTTGGGGAAATGGCTGAACGAGAAAAGAAAATAGATTCATGGATTTTTTTTCTCTCTCCTAGGCTATGTATAAATTATTTAATTAATATTTACTTATTTAATTATTAGGCGGGCTAGCCCGCCCCGCCTTGGCCCGCCCCGCCTCAGCCTGCAACCCAAATGGGCCAACCCGTTTAGGCGGGCGTCTTTTAGCGGGCTGTTAAATCTTTGGCCCAACCCACCTTTAATGCACGGCGGGGCGGGCTGGCCCAACAGGGTCGGCCTATTTTGACGGCTGTAAAAGTAATCCAGGGTGGAAGTCTGTAGCTAGCTGCACATCCGAACCGTTTTTCCAGTAAGTATATAATATATATTTTATGAAATATTTTCTTTAAGAAATCAATTTTATAAGGTGGATGAATGTTAAAGATTGAATGATATGAATGGTTACCATCAGATATGGTAATAAGTATGTATACACGTATGTATGTATAATATGAAAGTATGAAGTTTGATATGTAAAGTACGATGACCTTTGTTTCTTTTAAAATGGTTTTCATAAAATGTTACATTTTTTTGTTATAATTTTTTTAACATGTACGACTATTATTGTGGAATGTGTTTTAAGAAAATACCATGCATTGTCAAATTTCAAGGACAAAATTTTTAAAAGGGGGGGAGTTTGTTATTTTTAATTATTTGTACATGCTGTAAATATTTGTGAATTTTCAGTATGTCATAGTTAAAGTTAATATGTAATCAAATTAATAATTTTATGATTTTAGGAATTAGTTATGAATTATTAAAAATGTTGAGACTTTATGTGGGTTTTTTAAGTCAAAAAATTCCTAATTTAAGTGTCTAAAAATTATATTCTAAGTATGTTGACTTATCTTATATGCTAATCATGCTTAATAGATTTAAGTATTATATGATCATATTTAAAATATAATATATGAGTCAAACATGTATTAAATACAATATGTTAAGGAATCAAATGTGTCGAGTGTAGTGTGAAAGAGTCGGAGATGCCTAAAGTTATACTTGTTGTTGGAGTCGTCTTTCTAAAGTGGGTCATGCATTATGTGCATCTCTTATTATTTATGCACTATTTGTGAGCTTGCATTATTATATTTTAGTTTTAGATATTGGATTATTTATATGCTTTTACAAAATTTCTAATGAGAAAATTCTATTATAATTGGTTGAGATTCTAATGATGTTTGAGTGCATAATGTAAATTATTTAATTAATAGATGTATAAATTATAAAAGAAAAATAACTAAAATTTATTATATATATATATAAATATATCACATGCACACACAAAATATATATAGATATGTGTAGACTAATATCTGAATCTTGAAATTAAAAGTAGTCATATATAATAGCCTAACTAATAGGTAAATTAGGATTTAATGTTTTACTAATCTACCTTTTATTATCATCATATTGAATTAAAGATGGTGTATTGAGTTATTTTAGCCCAAGGATTTTTTTTTTCTTGCTAGCCCATCTCCATTTTTTTTCTTTTCGGGCCTAAGGTGAGTAGCCCATATCAATTTTTTCTTTTGGGCCCAAAGCATAGGTTACAACAAGGCTTGGGCCTTCCTAAATCAAGCCCAAGCCCAATCCCAATTGGAGTGCCTTATCACACCCCCATTCTCTCTCTCTCTTCATGATATTGAAACATCTAGCCCTCTCTCTCTCCATGGAGTGTTGACACCTCACCTAGGCTAGGATCTTGACACATCACTAAGCTAGGCATGTGGCTCTTCAAGTCAAGTTGGGAAGAAAGGAAAAAAAAGAAGCAACACACACTCTCTCTCTCTTGATTCTCTCCTCAACCACTGCCGGCGTCATTGATGTTTCTCCGGCAAGGTAACCAGTTCATTTTGTAGGGTTTGCCGAGCCCGTCGTGGGTACGGGTTTGGTTCTCCGGGCGCCGCCGTCATCGTTACATATGGGCTGCGAGAGGCGCAACCCTCTTCTCTTTCTTCCCTTTCATTTTCTTCCGGCTACCGCCTCATTTCTCCAACAAAGTCACCACTGCGTTGTCGTGTTCCCGATGCAAGGTTCGCATCGGCATGTGGGTGTGTGGGTGCGCCGGGTGGATGCACTATGTGGTTTTTGGGCGTTGTGCGCACGCGTCGGGAAGGCGCGTCATGTTCTGATGTGTGTGCAGTGGCGTGTGTGTGGGTGTTGTGTGTATATATGGGTGGGGGTGTTAAGTATGAGTGATCGATGATGTGTCATCGCCGGCAGCGGTCACGGCGGTAGAGCGAGGAGTGGCGGCTGGGGGTTGGGGTTTGGAGGAAGGGGCTTGCATTTAAAATTGGATATAAACCAATGGTTAATCTGCAACCCCTAACAATTATGAAAAATTAGAATTTCAACCCTCAACTCTTAAAAAATGCTAATCGACCCCTGATTTATTAACAATGACAACTGATACCCTAAAATTTACAAAAATTATAAATTTACCCTAGGACATTCAAGAATTGCAGTTTGACCCTTAGGGTTCCAAAGAACTTCTGAAAATGAACAATTCAGCCACTTTTCTTTCCAAACTTGGGTATGAAACTCTAGTTTCAACCTTTTGGGATATATATGCCCTAATCGCAATAGCCGAACTTTTGAACGCTATATTTAAAGCTCTCGTTTTTTCCCAAATAAGCCACCACTTGTTGCTAACGCTCTTTTTTTCCAAATGATACAAGTCATCTTTCCCTTACACTTAAAAATCCTTTTATGAACCTATTCCAATGACCCGTACTTAAGAATATTTTCAATTGAAGTTCTAATTCAAGCTATAAATAGTCTTATTTAGCCGCTAAGACAAGTTTTATGTGTCTTGTAGGAGACACAGGCGAAGGTCCCCACTAATTTCTTGTAACCCGTAAAAGCTTTTCAGAGACACTACTTGAAGGTGGGAGTAACTTACTTGCTTCCATATTTACGTTTCCCTATAAGTTTGACGTGATGTTATGTGCCTATTTGAATAATATATGTTTTACTTTATGAACATCATATTATGTGTTAAATGACAGAATATGAATGATGCAATCGAGTGTGTGTTATTTGCAAAGTGAATGAATATGTATATGTTAACGAAATGTTTACATAGCGGCTAAGACCCGCAATATGTTCAGGGCAGCTAAGACCCGCGATATCTTTAGAGCGGACCCGCGATATCTTTAGAGCGGTTGAGACCCGCAATATGTTCAGGACGACTAAGACCCGCATTGTATACATGGTGGCTAAAACCTATATCTCTATACTTGATGATTGAATTATTTACGTTCTTTTACGTTCTATCTGGTCACAGGTCCAACCCACTGAGTGTCTTTATGCACTCACCCCCTTAAGTGATTTTACTTTACAGGTGGCAAATGTAGAGAAGAGGGATGAAAAGAGATGCCCTACCCTTTTGATTGTACGAAAGTAGTCATTTTTTGAATCTTTTGAAACCCTTAGTTTATAAAATTATGTAAAGTAAAGTCTTGGGGCGACAAACAAGAATTTCTCTTCCACTGTTAACAACATACGTTTTATATTACATGGCTAGTTAAGATGTCTTTTCTTTTCTCACAAATTTAAATTAATCTTTTGGACCTATGTTTTAACGATTTTCTGGATGCCCTACGAAAATTTATTAAACTCCTTTATTTTACAGCGTTATAAAAAGGGGCATGACGGTTTACATATATAATAAGTGCTATTAATATATAAATATATATTGTATGAAAGTGCAACTTGTATATATATATAATATTAGGTGTAAGTAACATGTAGAATAAATAAGTCGGCAGAAACTAAACTTAGCATATTAATATAATAATTATTATTATTATAATTATAATATAATAAAAAAAAGCTTCGAAATGAAGCTATTGTGAGGCGGTGGATTTGACTATAAATACATATATATTTCTGTTCTTGTGGGGAAATATACAGAACACCACCCACATATATATGGTGCATGCTCACGTTTAGTAATTATATCCCAACTATCAGATTTAATATCAAGAAATATTGAGAAGTGGTTTTCTTGTTGATACAACAACAAACTTTAGAGATTCATGTAAGTAAAAATTTATTACAACTACATAGTATAAAATATTATTTTGTGAATTAATTTTGTTAATTGATAATACATGAATAATATGTGTTTTACAAGATTTGATTTATTATTTTGTGGCTATTGTGAAATAAATGAACTTGTGAGTTCAATAATTGTTATAAAATGAATTTGAGAGTTGAAGGGTTATTGTGGGTTGAAGTTGTGAGTTCTATTAAATGATTTGTTTTAGCAACAAGAGGATGAAATTGTACTTTTGGGTCATATTTATGTTAGTCACATGGTGTTGTGTGCACGGAGTTGGTGTTGTGTGTACGTAGAGTTGGTGTTATGTGCATGGAGTTGGTGATGTGTACACAGGGTTGGTGTTGTGTGTACGGAATTACGTGGTACTTTGTGCACAAAATTATATGGTGTTGTGTGCACATAATTACGTGGTGTTGTGTGCACAGAGTTAAGTGGTGTTGTGTGCACAAAATATTTTAAATATGAACTAGGCGTAATGTTGTTTGTACGGAATATTTTAGGAATGAAATAAGTGATTTCAAAAGAGGATGCATGGGAATGAGTTGTACAGAATCATATTATCGTGCATAATTTCTGCTTACAAATATTTACCGCATATGGTTTATGTTTTATAGGTAACTTTCATAAGGTGTAATATTATGGACATTCTGGGCAAGTTTTGGAGCTTCTACAGGATTTTGAAAACTTGTATACATAGATGACAACCTGTTGGGCATGATTGTGGTTTATGTTGTTTAATATATATATATAAATATAACAATTTTGTAGGTTGTGTTATATTTAAAATTCATTTTATGTTCGGTTGAGTAAATGTGGTCGTGACAGAGTGGTATCAGAGCCTAGCTGATGGTCCTGTAGATTGTCTATGTACATGGGCTCAAAACTTTGGGAGCACAACTATGCTAGTAAGTTATTTTAAATTTTGCTTATGCTATATGCATCATAAATTTTATAATTGACCATGTGGTGTAGGACTAGTAGTGTTGTTATACAAATATGGTAAGTGGTGAAGGTGAGAGTAATGGAATGGAAAGATCTCCTGAACCTGAGACACCAGTTGTGGGTGTCGAGTGTGATGCTATCATTGCACGACTAGCAGATTTAGTGGAACACCAATCTCAACAAGAATCTAGGTTTGCTGATCATATGGTTAGTATTGAAGCTCTAAAGGTAGAGAGAATTTTTAGGGTTTAAGGCCAAGCTTTACAAGGATGTTAGTATAGCAGGGATCCAAGGTGTAACCTGTTCTTAAGTCGTAGAGAGAGCACAAATTACATAATATCAAACCCTGCAGGAATGTTGCAATCTTTGTTCATTCCGGAATGGAAACGGGAGAATATTATTATGGATTTCATAACAGGTTTGCCCAAGACAGTTAAAGAATATAATGCATTTTCTTCTGATTTGTATCACATATCCTATGGACCGTTACGCTCAAATATATTTACTGGAGATTGTCAAACTCCATGCCATACCACTTATTATTGTTTCAGATATGGAAACCAGATTCCTATTTGCCTTTTAGAAGAACTTAGTCATTTTTCAGTACTGTGTATCATCCACAAACAGATGAACAATCAGAATGGACAATATAAATTTTGAAAGATATGCTGAGAGCCTATGTGTTAGATTTCAAGGGTTAGTTTTCTACCATTGATAGAGTTTTTATATAACAACAGTTACCAATATGAAGCACTCTATAGTAGAAAATGTTGATGTCCAATACATTGGGACGAATTCAGAGAGAGGAAAATTTTAGGTCCGTATATGATTCAAGAGATGAGTAAAGTGATATAGCAAATTTGAGAAAGAACAAAGACCGCTCAAAGTCGACATAAAAGCTATGCAGACTGTGCCCTGCTCAAACCGCCCTTGACTTGCATTTATTCTTTAAATCATTTTTATAATACAACTGAAGGCTAAACAAGACCACGAGTAATTGTTTTTCTTTAAAATGTTTTCTCAAAACCTCGACATACGTGTGTTTATCTCGTATCTTTCCCAGATTTCCAATTTAAAACTATACTGACGTATTAATAGTAAATATTTGAAAACATAAAAAGACCAAGAAGAAAACATTTACTCAAAAGTATACTTTCATTTCTATTATAAAACATGTGCAATGCAGCATTCTATATTTTCCTCTTATTGATCACGTAAACTTATATGATTACATAGTTCATTAGCACTAGTATTATTAATGCTATAATCTTCTAAAAGTAGTGGAAGTCCATCCCAACCGGTTGCACATCCAATCTGACGTCATCATAACCTGAAAAAAAATTAAATAACATCATGAGACTCCTCCAAATAGGAACCCTAGTGGGATAACCGTACTCTCTAGTACATTAAGCCAATTAAACTATTAAGCACATACTACATGTCCTTCGACACGTTCACCCTGGACCATACTATAATATAAAGGAATGTGAGAGTCGATTGTCCACTAGACCTTGCTTTCATAGACCAGGCACTCTCGCCCTTATGGTTGTAGCCCGCTACGAAAGCTACATACCGGTTATAGCTACGACGCTTCTAGTCATAGATTTTCATACATAACTTAACTAATTCAATTATCCATACATAGTAGAGAGTAGAAGTTACCCACTAGTAATTTGATTGTGCGAGGATAGCTTCCAGATTCACCGATCGTCTCAAACTCCATTCCACACATTTAGCTATTTAGCTTATTATGTTGTATATCACACTTGTGTGTATCTTATATCTAGGCTATCTTAACCTAAGGCATAGTCATTCAGTAACCTAAGGTAAATAAATGGCAGCTTGTGGTGCCTCATTCTAACTAGATCGGAGCTGAGCCGTCCTTGACATGCACTCGTTCTTTAAAACCTTTTGGTAATAGGGCGGAAGGCTAAACAAGGCCACAAGTAATTTTTTTCTTTAAAATATACTTTCATAAAACCTCGTCATACTTATGTTTATCTCGTGTCTTTCCCACATTTCCAAGTCAAAACCATACTCAGATATTAATAGTAAACATTTGAAAACATAAAAGGGTCAAGTAGATAATATTTTTTTGAAATGTAGCTTCATTACTATTACAACACATTAAACAATGCATTATTCTAAATTCTACTATGACTTATCACACAAGCTTATTTCACTACATAGTTCATTAGTACTCGTATTATTAATATTATAATCTTCTAAAAAGACAATGGAAGTCCGTCCCAACCGTCTGCACATCTGATCCAACATCATCGTAACTTGAAAATATTTTAAACAACATGAAAATTTAGAGAAGAATTTAGAAGGTTTAAGCCAAAATACCTTCAAAGATGGAAATGGAAGAATATGGGTTTTTCTTACTTTGTTGAGACTCTTGATATCTCTATCTTAGTGTTGGTTAGCATTACTTAAGGTAAAGGATGAAAAGTTAGGATGAGGTGTGTGAGATGGAGTGTTGAGTCATCAAATGAAAGTTAGCAACAATCTTTCTTTTTATTTAGTTTTGTTGATCTTTTGCGCGCACACACACACACATATATATATATATATATATCTACTTGTATCTTTTTTTTATTCTTTGATCTATTTTATGTAAATATTATAAATTCATATGTTTATAATTGTGTGTGTTTATAGTCACAAAAGAGACTAAAATAAACACTACATGCATAATTCATTTTACTAAATAACTTTCGAAGATATATTTTTCATTTCATGTATGTTAAAAATTACATACTATGTCTTAAGGATTTTGAAATGAAACGTTGATATACATTATGATGCATAAATGCATGTTTAAATAAAATATTTTTATCATATAAAGTCACATATAAAAATTAGGGATGACAACAGAACGGGTCTAGAACGGGACCCGCCCCATCTCAACCTGCCCCGTAAACCCATCCCGACCCGCTACAATAATTTTTTTGGTGTTTTTTTCCTATTTTTCTTTTGTTGCCCTGAAATAATGTCTATTTGAAGTATTATACAATATATATGAATCTTAATCACTTAAACTACAAGAAAAAAAATTCATCCATGTTATAGTCATACAATTCAAATATTTAAACACAATCCCAACATGTTTTAAAATCTTAAAATTATACATATAATGTTTAATGCAAAATAACATGATAGAATTAAAAATATAACACAAATGTCTCATTTCTCAAGTCTCATTACTTCGAGTGATACATTCTTCAAGTTCTTCTTCTTCTTCATTAAGTAATGAAAAACAAACGGATGATGTAGAAGATGAAGGAAATCAATTACATTCTTGATCATTATGTCTTTGTTTATCTATTTTGGGAGTGCATCTTTCTGTATCTTTTTGTCTGCTTAGTCTAGCCTTATTTTTTGCTTCTCTCCTTTTTAGTGTTGCGTGATTATAGGATCTGTTATAGGACATTTGCAAGTCTGATGTATATATTTTTGTATGCCTTGTATCTTTTAAAACATAATTATAATAAAACTTTTCATCCTCATCTCTCTGAGTGTTCATTTTCTTCATGGCACCAGAGCAGGAAAACGATCAACTAGCTTCCGCACTATAAATCATACCCCTTATATATATATTTTTTTTCTTGTCGTCTTCATATCATGTCTAAGAAAAGTGATGAAACGGCTGAAAAATCCTCCGGATCGACCGTGGTTGACGTAATGTCACCATATTTTATTTCCGGATCTGATAACCCAAATATTGTTTTCACTAGCGATCTTCTTCGTGATGATAATTACGCGGATTGGGCGGATGAGATGAGTAATGCCCTCTACGCAAAGAACAAATATGGTTTTGTCGACGGGTCAATTCCTATCCCAGATGAAGGATCGTCGGAATGGTTGCTATGGAAGCGGTGTAATGCCATGATAAGGGGATGGCTCCAAACTTCCATGAACAAAGAAATACGCACAAGTGTAAAACATGCTACAACCGCTCAAGAAGTTTGGGAAGATTTGAGGGAACGTTTTGGTAGTGCAAGTGCACCGAGGGCATTTGAGTTGAAGCGTGAAATAACTCTCATGCGACAAGGAAAACTATCTGTTTCAGCTTATTACACGAAGCTAAAAGGCTTGTGGGATGAATTTCAAGCCACTTCGCCAACACCCAAATGCAAGTGTGGAAAATGCACTTTCGACATTGGTAAGCAATTAACCGAAATGAGGGATAAGGAACGTCTTTATGAATTCCTTATGGGATTAGATGATGTCTTTGGGACCGTAAAATCTCAAATTTTAAGCACAAGGCCAACGGTTTTCCTTGGTGCCGCTTTTCATATTGTTTCGGAAGATGAGAGACAGAAACAAATTACCTCAACTGGGAGAACCAACGTTGATGCTGCTGCCTTTCAAATTGCACGTCAACAAGAACGAAACACGGGAGATCGAAGGGACAATCAGAGAGAACCCAAGAAGTGCACACATTGTGGAAGACTCTACCATACCATCGATGAGTGTTACGAGTTGAATGGGTACCCTAAGCCCGGAGAAAAGGGATATCGTGACATTGGGAAGAAAGAAGAATCCTTAAAAAAAAAGAAAAACACATCAAAAGGGGTGCACATGGCTGCCACTGTTAGCCCTGTTCCAGGCGTTTCTCATGACCAATTCGAAAAATGTTGGGCTTTTTTTAACAAGCAAGAAGATGGCACAGAGACTGCTAATGAAGAGAAATTGCCAACCGTAAATATGGCTGGTAAGATAAACAACCAAAAGCCTTGGATAATTGATTCAGGAGCCACGGAACACATAACGTGTGACGGTGGAATACTTACTAACCAAATGGGAATTGGGACTGGTACACCGGTGAAAATTCCTAATGGTGAAAAGGTTCCCGTTGCGAGCATTGGTGATACTAATCTACCTAATGGAATGAAATTAAATGGTGTTTTGAATATTCCTAATTTTGAGTGTAATCTCCTCTCTGTTAGTCGTCTTATGAGAGACTTAAACTGTGTTCTCACATTCTTCCCCGATTATTGTGTTATGCAGGACTTACCTTCGAGGACGCTGATTGGGATGGGTAGGCACTGTGATGGTCTGTATTGTTTGGAGCCGATGAAAATGGAAGGTATGGCCATGTCAGTTACTGTGGATTCAAGGACTTGGCACAGAAGACTAGGCCACGCATCAAGTTTGAAATCGCAGTTTTTTAGCAATTTTAATAATGGTTTTGGAAAGAATGGTGAGCATTGCGACTCTTGTTTGAAGGCTAAGTTGACTAGACTACCTTTTCCTAATAGTAATATTCGCACTTTGTCATGTTTTGAACTAATTCACTGTGATATTTGGGGCAGCTATCGCACCCCATCTTCTACTGGTGCGCATTATTTTTTATCCATTGTTGATGATTTTAGTCGAGGCGTATGGGTATTCCTCATGAAACATAAGTCTGAGGTTTGTCATTTTCTGATAATGTTTTGCAATTTGGTGACAAATCAGTTTGGGAAGAGCATTAAAAGAATTCGAGCAGATAATGGCGTTGAATTCCAATCTAGATACATGCTGGATTATTATAGTGATAATGGCATTATTCTTGAAACATCTTGCACAGACACACCCCAACAAAATGGGGTAGTTGAGCGCAAGCACAGACACATATTAGAGGTCGCTAGAGCTTTACGCTTTGAAGCAGGTTTACCGGTAAATTTTTGGGGGGAATGCATATTAACCGCCACTTACATCATAAATAGATTGCCTTCGAGAGTTCTTCAACATAAAACTCCCTATGAAATCCTTTTTAAAAAAATGCCAACTTATGAGCATCTTCGTGTTTTTGGGTGTTTGGCATATGCCAAGGATAACCGGAAATGGGGAGATAAATTTGATGTAAGGGGGAGAAGGTGTGTCTTTGTTGGATATCCACATTCTCAAAAGGGATATCGCGTGTTCGATTTGGAGACTAAACAAATATATACGTCTCGTGATGTCAAATTTCTTGAGAGTGTTTTCCCATTCAAAAACTTGGATCCTGAAAATGAAGCAGAAAATGTGAGCCGTATTAGACAACAAGATTGGAATGACGATGATTTTATGCCAATTGAGACTGAAAATGTGAGCCCAAAATGTACGGTTGGACAAGGGGTTTTGAACAGTACTATGGGCCCAACATATCCAGTGAAAGTAGTAGCAGCAGTGAACAATGTCCAGGAGAAGGCCCACGAAGAAGTGAGAGGGCCAAGAAGCAGCCCAAGCACCTTGAGCTATATGAAACAGACTTGCCTAAGTCCGTCGACCATTCGCAACCCACTCCCAATTCAGAAACCTTGGAGGTATATCCTTTATCACATTTTGTTTCATATAATAAATTTTCTACCACTCATAAGGCGTATCTTGCTGCCATCACCTCCCGTGATGAGCCTAAATCTTTCCATCAGGCAGTAAGGGATGAGCGGTGGCACGAGGCCATGAAAAGGGAGATTGAAGCCTTGGAGCAAAATGGTACGTGGACCTTAGAACCACTACCACCAGGTAAAAAGGCGGTCGACTCTAAATGAGTTTATAAAATAAAATATAAACCAAATGGAGAGGTTGAACGTTACAAGGCACGCTTAGTGGCGAAAGGTTTCACTCAAATTGAAGGGATCGACTTCCATGAAACCTTTGCACCCGTTGCAAAATTGGTCACGATGCGAACCCTTCTTGCTATTGCAGCAAAGAAAAATTGGGCTATACATCAACTGGATGTGAATAACGCTTTTCTACACGGCGATTTGTTGGAAGATGTGTATATGAAAATTCCTCAAGGTTTTGCGAAACAAGGAGAAACACGCGTATGCAAACTACGCAAGCCACTATATGGCCTACGGCAAGCTTCGAGAAACTGGCATCACAAGTTCACTCAAGCCTTGATCAATGTCGGTTTTAGACAATCTCGAGCAGACCATTCCTTGTTTATTTTCAAGAGAAAGCATATTTATGTGGCAGCACTAATTTACGTTGATGACGTAATTTTAGTCGGAAATGATAACATCAAAATTGCGAGCGTAAAGAAACACCTGGACTCATTGTTTGGCATAAAAGACTTAGGATCCTTAAAATACTTTCTTGGCATCGAAGTTGCTCGCTCAGCGAAAGGTGTTGTTCTAAGTCAAAGGAAATATACTCTTGACATTTTAGAAGAAACTGGTTTACAAAGCGGTCGTCCCAGCGCGTTTCCAATGGAACAAAATTTGTGGTTAACGAACGATGATGATAGTCCCCATGTCGACTCTCTTTGTTATCGTCGATTGATTGGAAGACTTCTATATCTAACTGTCACTCGTCCGGATATTCAGTTTGCAGTGAATTATCTAAGTCAATTCCTTACAGTCCCTCGTCACACGCACATGGAGGCAGCCACACGAATCCTCCGCTATCTTAAGTCGACAGCAGGCCAGGGACTCTTCCTTCCTGCAAATGACAATTTTCAGCTTGAGGCCTATTGCGATGCCGATTGGGGGGGCTGTATTATGACGAGACGTTCTTGTACTGGGTATTTTATCATCTTGGGTGGTGCTCCTATCTCTTGGCGCACAAAAAAGCAATCTGTTGTATCTCGCTCTTCCGCTGAAGCAGAATATAGAGCGATGGCGACCACTGTGAGTGAAATTCTTTGGCTTCGATGGTTGCTCAAAGACATTGAAGCCACTCAAACCACAGCCACTTCCCTTTTTTGTGACAATCAAGCGGCATGCCACATTGCAAACAATCCCGTTTTCCATGAAAGAACGAAGCATGTCGAGATGGATTGTTATTTCGTTCGAGAACGCTTTGAATCAAAAGACATACTTCCATGCAAAATCTCAACGGAGCTGCAGGTTGCTGATCTTTTTACGAAGGCTTTAGGGGCAGCACGCTTCCGGTTTCTTGTCGACAAGTTGGGCATTTGTAACCTTCATGCGCCAACTTGAGGGGGAGTGAAGGAAATCAATTACATTCTTGATCATTATGTCTTTGTTTATCTATTTTGGGAGTGCATCTTTCTGTATCTTTTTGTCTGCTTAGTCTAGCCTTATTTTTTGCTTCTCTCCTTTTTAGTGTTGCGTGATTATAGGATCTGTTATAGGACCTTTGCAAGTCTGATGTATATATTTTTGTATGCCTTGTATCTTTTAAAACATAATTATAATAAAACTTTTCATCCTCATCTCTCTGAGTGTTCATTTTCTTCAGAAGATCCTACAAAAATTAAAATGATGAATTATGTCATATATTTAATATATATATATACCAATTAACATAAATGATAGTGTCACGCCCCATTTTCTTTTCATAAAATATCAGAGTTTTTCATTATGGGCGTGAAGAAAGAAGAGGAAAAGACGAACATGAAATAAAATAGAAACATTTGAAAATAGAAAGGAGACGATTTTAAAAAATACAATTCCACGGCGTCAAGCCGAAATAAAACATTTAACATACCAGCGAAAGATACATCAGGATCCATCATCCCAGAATCAGCACAAGATCGTACTTTACAAAATGAGTTTTACAAAATCATTATTTAACTGTTGTGAGCTAACAAACTTAAAATACAACAGCCTAGATAGAGCACCATCATCCCTCTCTCTAAGGATCACATTACTCGTCATCACCTGTAACGTGAGTTACAGAATAGGGGGTGAGTGTGTGGAATACACTCGTGGGGATGAAATCCACCTCTTATAACAATCAACAGATATAAAATACCAGGATGATAACATTCAGTCACGTTGTCACAACACATAAGATGCATAGCATGTATTTCGCAACCCAACTAGGTGCGGGTATCCCCGTCTTAACCCTACAAATCTCAGGTGCAGGTATTACCTGACTTACCCCTACAAAAACTCAGGTACGAGAATCACCCGACCCTATAGAATCTCAGGTACGGGCATTACCCGACCCTACAATATCTCAGGTACGGACATCTTCCAACCCTACGAAATCTCAGGTGCAGGCATCACCCGACCCTACAATATCTCGGGTATGGACATCTTCCGACCCTACGGAATCTCAGGTACGGGCATTACCCGACCCTATAATATCTCGGGTACAGACATCTTCCGACCCTACGAAATCTTACGTACAGGCATTACCCGACCCTACAATATCTCGGGTACGGACATCTTCCGACCCTATGGAATCTCAAGTGCGGGCATCTCCCGACCTTACATAAAAATGAATATGGACCCACGTCATTTCACAGTATAACATGAATACGTAATCATAGCATATAATCACATCATTTAGTATTTCACCAATCATGTATTAAATAGGGAAAACTGTAAACAGATAAAGAGATAGAAATTACCCCCACCTTGTTCGGTGGTTACCACGTGAGTAGCACAGACCAAAGATCTGATAGCTCAGAGCTCGAGTAGCGAGTACCAAAGGTCGGATAATCCAAATCTTAATCCAACAAGTAGCCTACACAAGTTTACGATATATCTTAGATCCTTAATATGTATAATTAAAGCTATAAACGTTTCCGGCGAAAGTACGATCGTTAACTACGCGGTGAATTGAGAGATCTAAAGATTGGAGTCCAAGAAACGAGAGGGTCAGATCTGTACAAGTGTTTAAGAAGATAGGAAATGAAATTTGGGTCACGACGAAAAAAGAATGAGCTCAATTGGAGTTGAAACGAGCTCAAACAGAGCATTTTAGGTTTAGGGGTAAAATGGTAATTTTGGTCAATGGATTGACTTTGACCCGGCCCACGACCCTCGGTCAATGACATCTCGTCGGCGACGACTCACTGTTGACGTACGGCGGAAAAAACGGGATTCAGATCGAAAACACGGCGTTGCGGGCAACGTGGCATGCGACGGGCGAGCGCGGCACCCGACGATCTCGGCAGGGGTGGCTCGGCAGCTGCCGAGTTTTCTCGGCAGCACTCGGCATCCTCGACAGCATGGCTCGACAACTCTCGGCAGCTGCCGAGTTTTCTCGGCAGGTCTCGGCGGCGTCTCGATTCTCGGCAGCCATGCATGGCTCGACCAAGCTGGCCGAGTTTTCTCGGCCAGCACCTTCCCAGGTCGCCGGCGCCGTGGCTGACCAACGCGCCACCTTCCCGGCTGCACCCGGCGCGGTGGCGCTGCCCTCCGCCGCCACCGTCAGGTTCATCGGAAACCTCACATCGCCGGCCACCACCTCCGGCCATCTCTCACCCGATTCCGGAGGTGAATAGTGCCCGGAATCTCGCCGCAAAATCCTTCGATGCTCAGTTTTTTTGAATTCACGCCCAACCTTCAAAACTCCGGCCGGTGACGACTCCCAGCACCTCCGCCGGTGACCCCTCGTCGCCGGCAACCTTTCCCGACCAACCAAACACAAACACACAGCCTATATATACACACGTATAAACACACACACTCACGCTCAAACACGCACACATGTCCCTCTCCTTGGCCGGCGGCCACTTACCACCGGCAACCACCACCGTCCACTGAGTCCTTGGCCGGCGACCTCCAATCGCCGGCCACCACCACCACCGTGCACACACACACACGAACACAGTAGCTCATACACACATAACGTAAGATGTGTTTACACACATACACCCTACTGCCAAGCTTGGCCGGCGGCCACCAGCCACCGGCTGCCTCCTCCTCCACCTCGCCAGCAACCTCCCGTCGCCGGCCGTTCCTTCCCCCATGGTGGCACCCCCCGGCGCCGCCTCCAACAGCATGCACGAACACACACACTCATACACCATACAACACACACATGCATGCGTACATATATATATAGCCACTGTCCTTCTCCGACGCCGCCGTGGGTGGCGGCGCCGGCACTCCAGCGACGGGCCAGACCTCCGGTGGCCTCCGGCAGCAGCTCCGGCACGGTGGAGAGAGAAAACTCAGAAGAGAGAGAAATGGGTGATCAAGGCTGTTTTCAAGGGTTTCAAAGCTATTTTTTGCCATTTTCCGGCGAACAAAAACTCGAAATTGAATTCCGAGACCTATTCTAGAATCGGCTCGTCGAGATGAACGTCATGTGCGAAAATCAGCCGAAACCGACATGTTTGGAATTTTCCGGCGAACTCTGGTGCCGGCGTGGCGGCTCCAGCGGTGGCCCATCGGAGACAGAATATAGGGGGGAGAGAGATAGGGAGAGAAGAGAGAGACTTACGTGTTTTTGGTGCTTTCGGCTCGTTCGAAAAAATGGTGAAAAAATGAATTGAGTGAGCCTCCTATTTATAGATTTCCAAAAGTTACTATTCATCGGAATATTCTTTGGAATATTCTTTTTACTGTTCATCAAGAGTATCTCGTATTTTTCTACTCTTCGTATACGTCTCGTATACATCGTATTCCTCATTCTCACTATTTTCTTCGTTATATGAGCTACGAGTCTCCGATTGACCTCTAATTCGTTTCTATCTTCTCATTTTTGAAATACGCATCATGTGGTAAAATAAAATTCTACGTTCCACGAATAATATATTCTTCCATCTAAAACATGCTTTAAACATGTATCTGAAACGAACGTCATTAAATTTACACTGTCAAGAATAGCGCACATAATAGTATTTCAATTAAGGGTTTAATTATTTAATTAACCAATTATGCTCGTTTTGATCCGGGGCACTACAA
The DNA here is from genome assembly GCA_946896805.1 of Scutellaria galericulata. Taxonomy (NCBI): domain Eukaryota; kingdom Viridiplantae; phylum Streptophyta; class Magnoliopsida; order Lamiales; family Lamiaceae; genus Scutellaria; species Scutellaria galericulata. The sequence continues at coordinate 9,747,593 of OX335787.1, read as the reverse complement.
ATAGAAATTGAATAATAAATTTACCTTTCTCTTCATTCCATAACCAACGATGACTACACATCAATGCCTCAATAGTAGTTGGATGAAGTATATTACGATGGGGACTAATCAATCGACCACTATCACTAAAGGATGATTCGGATGTAACTGTTGATACCGGAATTACCAAAATGTCTCTCGCCATCTTTTGTAAACTTGGATATTTAACTCCATTTGTTTTCCACCAATTAAGAATATCCATATTTGGAGTTCTTGGCAAGACATCTTCTTCCAAATATATGTCCAACTCAGAGATTTTGGACAATGAAGAAGGATTTGAACTTAAAGCCACAAATTTATCATACATGTCCAATGTGTCACTCTTGAGTGGATCAATTATTGAACTAGAAATACCGGATGATGTCATTCCCGTATTCAAAGTATTGTCACCCAAATTTTTCTCAATAAATGTTCTAGAGTGGTAATCAATTAACAAATCATAACCGTTTTTCCAAATCCCATACAACTTAGAATCAGAATCTTCACCATAAATGATGGAATATAAAACTCAACCAATTTCATTTTAAACCTAGGATCCAAAACAGCAAAAACCCCCATCATGAGATGACATTCATTCCAATACTTTTCATATTTCTCCACCATCTTTTCAGCCATAAGTTTTACAATAAACTTTGGACTCTTCAACCACTATGCAACTCCATTTTAATATCACAAATCTTTGGAAAATAAAAGTTAGAGGTGAGATATTGTGTTCCAGAGAACATCTCAGTCACTCTATAAAATAACCTCAATTTTCCACACAATTCAAGTGCATTATCCCACTCTTCATCAGTTGGTAGACTGTTGTAACTCTTTTCTTGCAATTTAAGTCTCGCAAAAACATTTCTATACTTAATTGCAGTCTCCAACATCAAATATGTTGAATTCCAATGACTTTTGCAATCAAGAGACAACATTTTAGAACAATCAACATGCAATTGTTGTGTAGCTTCTCCAAAAATTTATATTCTAGAAGGTGAACCGGTCCAAAAAATAACACTATCCCGAATTTTTGTAATTCACCACTAATGACATCAAGATCATCTTTCACAATCAAATTTAAAATATGAGCAAAAACAACACATATGAAGTACATGTCCCTCTAAAAGTAAGTTTCTCCTTGAAAGCTTATTTGGTATAATCCTAAGCGTGACATCATTTATCGAGCAATTATCAACAGTGATTGTTGATAATTTTGTATCAATATTCCAATCCATGAATGACTCAACAAGAATATCAGTCATGGCCTCCCTTAGCTGTATATAGAGCAGGGACATATACAAACATATATTGAATAAATAAAAGTTAAAATTTGAAAATATAATTTGCAAATACATCAAACAATCAAAATTATATAGTTATAAAATTATGATATTTGACAAACCTCAAAATGAAGCTTCTAAGAATCCATGAATCATCAATGAAATGTGTTGTAATAGCCATAAAACCTTTCTTATAATTATCTGATGTCCACATATCGGTACACTTAAGTTTGTCCAACAATTTGTAGCACTTTGTTTTTTTAGCATTGAAAGTCTTCAAAATGTCACTTTTAAGTGTATTTCTTGAGATCATGTTAAAACAAGGTTGAAGAGTTGCACAATATCTTCGAAATCCAACGTGGTCTACAATACTAAGAGGATAATCATGTAAAATAACTATATTAGACAGTTCGTGCCGACAATCCTCTTGGTTGAAAACTTGTGTTATAAGTTCTTGACCACTAGCTTTCTTATTCATCAATAATACACTTTGACGGATATCCATTTTTTTAGGTCTCTACTTGCAAGTTTTTTCATAGTGTTTATTCAAATGAGTAGTTTCATGGCTTGGTGGAGCTTTGAGACGAGTGGTGCAATAGTTTCACTCGGCATATTGAATTTGCTCTTGCATTATTCTTCTAAAATGATTCCATACTTCAGATGTATGTTTTCTCTTCGAACTACATTGAGAAACATCCTCATCTCCCAAGCTATCATTATTATCACCTTAAATGTGATCTTCTTTAGAAGTTATGTTCATTGCCACATCACTTTCTTGAGGATTGTTTGATGGAATAGAATTATTTCCTTCTTCAAACTCCATCTATTTTTAAAAGGATAAGTTAATTAATCCCTCTAAAAGGAAAAGTTTTCTCATGTGAAGCAACAAAAAAACCATCATTACATAAGAATGTAATCAAATCCTTCATTACAAATGTAACGCCCCGTTCCCAACTTAATTGGAAAAAGGTCGTCACCTTTTACATATATAAGAATTAAAGAAAATATGATTACTTTATAAAATACAGCGGAAGACTTAAAAGCGAAGACACGAGAGTTTTAAAATTTTCACTTTTTAAATATAATATATATATATGTAATTATACATCGACTATTAATCAGTCTAGTCGTGTCTCACCCACATTTCTAGGAAAAATGTTTGAACCAAAGACTTACATGAATTACACAACAAAACATATATATATATATATATATATATAATAGAATATGAGTCTAGGCCCATCATTTTTCATATAATACATGTTTAAACAACATATTGCATTTTAAAGAAAAGAAACATAGTTCTTGCATATCTATTTAAAAGTGACAGTGAGAGTCCGCCCAGCCTGCTACACGTCCACGTCATCATCTGTCGAGCCTGAAAATTATAAAAAGTAACATCATGAGACACCTCCGGAGAGGGATCCTAGTGGGATAACCTTACAGTCTAATACATTGAAGTAATTAAATTATTAAGCAAGTACTACATCATAGACCAGGCACTTTACGCCCTTATGGTCGCTTTCATAGACCAGATCAGGCACTTTACGCCCTTATGGTCGTCGCCCAATATGGAAATTACATACTGGTTATAGCTACGGACTTCAGCTGTAGATTTTCATACATAACTTATCAATCCAATTAACATCATATAGTAGAGAGTAGAAGTTACCCACTTGTACGTTGATTATGCAAACATGGCTTCCGGATTCTCCGATTGTCTCGACTGCGCTCGACACACTTAACTGATTAGCCTCTTATGTCGTATAACATAATCTTTTGCATTTATATTAGGTTACATTAACCTAAAACACATTCATACTTATGACTTAATTGTTAATCTTTTAAACTAGTAATTTTAGACCTAAAGGACATATAAGGGTGTAACAATTTTAATAATTCCCACATAATTCCTAAAATCACATAATTATTCATATAATCACATTTAGTTTCAATTATCATATTCTGAAAATTCATAATTTTTCGCAGTGTATATAAATAAATAAAAATAGAATCCTAAACAAGACTTTCACTTGAATTTCAGCTCAAAAATCAGTCTATATAGCAAACCTTATCAAATATTATAGGATTAAGGAAATACTCTCATTTTTTTACAGAAGTCAGAAAACATATCCAAGGATAACATATAAAAATATCAATTGAAAATAACTTTCACACAATTATTTATGAATTTTCGAAGTTGGCTGAAAACTGGACATAGTGTATGCTGAAAACAGACTTTATTGTAAAAATCACCATAAATTGCACAAGGTTCTAAAAATTACTTAGCAAAATTCTACATACTCATAAGAACACGTACTAAAACATAGTAAAAATGGCTTATAAATTAGATCCCAATAATTAGTTATGAATTTTATAACGAAGCTGAAAACAGGACATTGTCTACGTGAAAAACAGGTTTTATTGTAAAAATCGGCATAAATCGTACAGGACTCGAAAAAATGCATACTAAAGTCCTACACGTACCTAAGAACAGGTTATTCAAAATATTAAAATATTATGCACAAATTCGAAGTATATTATTCCAGAAAATTATACGAACCAGACCCAAAAACAGGGTGAAAACTGTCTCCGAACAGTTTATCTTAGAAAAATCATATAAAATTGAATTTAACTCCAAACCTCATGAAATTTACAGGCATATTCTTGACTTCATATATTTCAATCTAGCAAAAGGATTCATCTTAATTCAATTTGTAAAAGTTTCGAACACAACTAAAACAGTAACAAAATAAAGCATATCCTTAAGCTTATTCTAGAATCAACTTATTCCTCCATGCAAACAACATATAATCCCAACAAATATGCCAAAGAACATCTTTGGACTTCTTATCCTAAAGTATTAAGCATAAATCATGAGTTTTAATGAAGGATTCATAAGGGTTTAGCCAAAAATACCTTTAGGTTTGAGAAGAAGAACTTGAAGGATATATGATCTTTGCTTTCCTTTATCTCTTGTATTAACTTATCTTTGACCTTGGCTCTTTTATAAGAAGTGATCAAGAGAGAGAGAGAGAAAGAGAGAGTGATGAGAGAGAGGAAGGGAGATCCTCAAGCAAGGGTGTGTTGCATGTTGCAAGTTGGGAGATATTTTTGCATGTTGCAATTAGATTAGTGAGGTGGATAGGCTAGGTTACCTAGTCATAGGTTAGCAAAATAAAGGTTTGGATTAAAATAAAGGTTAATCTAATTATTTATCTTGATATTTCATGTTTCATATTACACATATATATATAAGTACATGTATACCTTATTAAATGGACTAGTAATCATAATGTGATGTATATTTCACATAAGTGTGGAATTTGCTTAGCATTAAATTAAGTATCAATTAAATTAATAATAAATATAATAATAAGCATTTCGGTTATTTCAATATTTACCATAATGCATGCTCGTTCGAGTAAAACGTCTAATTTCATAAAATCACATATAAATATCATAAGTAATATTTCATAAAAAGAAAGCATTCAAAAACGGTATCAAATAAAAATAGCATAAAACCTAAAATCATTTTATTTATTTAATTAACATCTTATCTTTTTACTTCCATTCATATGTGTCGAGTGAGTGGAGATCGAGCTCGGTTTCGTCCGTGAGCAATCCTGCAAAACCCTTAACATCTCGAAAGAAAATCATATCATAAAATCTTTAAAATAATTAAACATAACATATAATCATAAATCATAACTTAATGTAATATAAGATCTCGCACTTAAATCATTCTTAAATGAACATTAAAAGATATTTTTTAAAATATGCATATGCAGGGTTTTTTTTTTTTAAAACGGGGTGTTACAACAAAACCATTCTCAAATCAAACATGGCTACAAAATCCAAGAATGTAAACCCTAGATACAACTCCGAAGAGCAATTACCCTTAAAAAATTACATACATAAGAAACATTCAAGCAAGTATGTTTCCACTAAAACAATATTTAGATTCTATGTGAAAATATTAGATTATTACAGAAAACAAAATGCAACTCTTACCTTGTTGAAGAACCAATCAGTTCAATTAAAATCGAAAAGAAAAATGCAAACCTATCCTAATTCTACTGAGCTTTGAGCCATAAACAACCAATCATCCCTAAACGGCTCATAATCAAACAAGCAAAATTACATATTGATTGAACATTTTATATCAAATCACACATAATGTTTCACCTTCAAAATAAATATCTAAAGACTCATTGGCATATTATTGATGAACTACATTTTTGCTGTTGATAATTTATTTATTGAAGTGAATAGAATGAAATTTAATGAATATTGCTAGGGCTGCTAAAAGATCTACAAACTCTCAATATATCACTGAATTAAAAATTAAAATCACTTGCAAGTATAGAATTCAAACATTCATCAACCCAATCTAAGAAACCCCAAATATTTTGACAAAAAAATTGAAAAAAGAAAAAAATAGACGAGAGCTGAAATTATGAGAAGAAATCAAGCAATAAGCAAAAAAATTGGAATGCGAATAATAAAAAGGAAAAATTGAGCTTACTTAGAGTTTGAAAATGGCGAAGCAATCAAAGAAGGGGTGAAGAAGGCGGGAGAATAGGGTTTAAAATTGCAGAGTGTGTACTGGTAGAGAGGGTATCTAATCTTAGTTCATTTATTTTAAATTTATTCAATAAATATTAATAATATATATATATATATTATACAGGGCGGGTCCGGGGTGGGTTTAACAAATACTAGGACCCACCCCGGACCCGGAGTACACCTATTTGACCGGGTCCAAACCCGTCACGAGACCCGTTTGACCGGGTTTTTTACCCACCCCGAACGGGCTGAGTTTGTGGTGGGTTCGGGTTTGAACCCGACCCATTGTCATCCCTAATAAAAATCATACATAAAATTTCATTAAACAAGTTCATTCATAATATAATCGAGTAAGTCTAGCATCTAAACCAAATATCATTTTAATTCATTTAAACTTATTTAGTATCTTATCTTTTTACTTCCATTCATGCATGTCTAGTTTGTTATGATCAAACTCGGCTTCCCCTGTATGTTATCCTTACAAAACTCTTTAAAGTCTCTAAAGAAACATTAGGTTATAAAATCTTTAAAATCATCAATCTTAACTTAATTCATAAATCATAACTTTAAGTAATATAAAAGTTCAGAATTAAATATTTATAATTCAATATTAAAAGAAATTTCTTAAATATGCAAATACATTGTACTTTTGGAAACAGGGTTTACACAAGACCTTTCAAACATAAATGAGGGTTCTGATTTGTTATTGGGCACCTCCACCAGATTGTAAGTATTCTAACCTTCAAATTCATATCTAATTATTAGTTATAACTATTCTTAGGAATTTACTGTTTAGATTTTGATGAGGCAAAATACTCTTGTAATAGGAAATTAGAGTACCCAATTTTCCACAATGTTTAAGTGATATTAGACTAAGACTTTGAGTATAAAAAAATAGGTTAAAGAATTGAAGAGCTCATGAATCAATAACCTAAGTTGTCAAAGAGAATAAATACTACAAGCAAGAAGCAATCAAAGACTGCGAGAGCAGTAAGCAAAGTTACTGAAGATAACAGAATTCTGGCAGAGCAGTAATCTTAATTACTGCAAAGAGCAAGACACATAATAGATGACCAGTAAGTTGCGATATTGTCAGAACATAAAGTCTACTTGTAGAAATGAAATGTTGCATTCTGACAAGATAATAAGACAAGAAGAATGAAGTTATAGAATTATCACTTCAATGTTGTACGAGGAATATTAGAGTCATCCAAGGAAATGTCAATTTAAGACTAGCCAGTAGAGACAGTCTGAATGAAGCAGTACCAAGAGCTAGTAAGTAACGAACACGTGGCCTGATATATTGTGCATCTCTGTAACCTAGTACAACCGAATTTAATATCCGGGAGTGTAAGACAAGGAACATTTAATGCACAATAAATACGAGCTCCACACTTAAGAAGAATTCAAATTCTAAGGAGAAATGTGTAGTGCCCAGGACAAAAATGAAGCATAATTGGTTAATTAAATAATTAAACCCTTAATTGAAATATCTTATGTGCGTTAATTCATGATTGTTTAATTAATTACGTGCGTTTCAGAAATATGTTTAAAGCATGTTTTAGATGGAAGAATAATTTAGTCATGGAACATATAATATTATTTTACTATAAGATGCGTAACAGAAAAATGAGAAGATAGAAACGAACTAGAGGTCAACCGGAGACCTGTAGCTCAAATGACGAAAAGAAGGGTAAAATATGAAATTTCGAAAAAACGAAGGGTGAAATCTTGATGAACAATAAAAAGAATATTCTAAATGAACAATAACCTTAAGATATTTACGTGAACAGTAATTTTCCAAAAATCTATAAATAGGGGCTAATTCGATTCGAAAATTCACCGTTTTTCTGAATGAGCCGAAAGCGACGAAAACACGTAAGTCTCTCTCTTCTGTCTTTCTCCTCTGTCTTCTGTCTCCGGCGCGTCGTCGCCGGAGCTGCCGCTGCCGGTGGCCGGAATTTTCTAACTTATCAGTTTAGGCCGATTTTCACACAGATCGTAGGTCTCGTCGAGACGAGTCTAGGATAGTTTCCAGATTTTCAATCCGATGTCTCGTTTGTCGAGAAACGGCGAAAAAGCCACTCCAAACCCTAAACCCTAGTTTTTTTACCACCTTTTCTCTCTCTCTGTTTTCTCCCTTCTTCTTGCCGGAGCTGCTGTCGGAAGACCTCCTGGTGGTGTGTGTGAGTTGCTGGAGTAGCGGCGCCGGAGCTAAATCAGGCTGTGTGTGTGTGAATCGTGTGATTGTTAGTGTGTGTGGTATATATGCATGCTGTTGAGGGCGGCACAGGTGGCGCCGCTGTGGGGAAACTGGTGGCCGACGCTGGTGATTCGCCGGCAAGGCACGGTGGTGGGTGGCCGGCGACAGGTGGTGTGTGTTTGTGTATATATGCGTGTGTGTATAGGTTGTTTTGTGTGTGTACAGTTGGGTTGGTGGTTGCCGGCGACTGGAAGTCGCCGGCCAGTGTTTCAGGTGGGCTAGGGAGAGACGCCAACGATTGGAAGTCGCCGGCCGGAGCTGGGAAATGGGGGGAAACAGATAGGGAACATAAGGGTTAGGGTGTGTTTTGGTGGCTGTTTTGGAGTACTATTCACGGCCGGAATCCGGCGAGGGGTGGCTGGGGACGGTGGCGGCCGGAGCTAGGGTCACCGGTAGACCAGGTGGGGACGGCGTCGCCGCAGCAGGCGGCGTCTGGAAGCTGTCGGAGTAAGCTGGGCGCGCTGGTTGTGCGCGCAGAGTGCGCGCTGCCGAGGAATGCCGGGCGCTGGCGTGCGGGCAGGCGCGGTCGTGCGCGGGGCGCCATGACCGTGCACACTACTGGACGATGGCACACGGGTGTGTACGAGATGCGCGCACGGGGAGCGCACGACGAGGGGCACTGGACGCACGATGCGCATGCCAGGAGTTGTGCGAGCGTCGGGAGCCGCCGTGCGCGCTGGCGAGCGTTTTCGTACATCCGTCCGTTTCATAGGTTTTCATCGAGTCGTCGAGAGTCGGGGGTCCCGATCAAAGTCAACCCTTGACCAAAATTACCAAAATACCCCTCAATCTTAAAACGCTCCGATCGAGCTCATTTTTTTTTCATTCCGACCCAAATCTTACCCTCTTTCATATCAGCTTATTGGATTGAACTTTCACTCTAGTTTCTTCAACCTCAATCGTTAGATCTCTCAATCCATCACGTCTTTAACGATCGTTCTTTCTCTGAGATCAGTTATAGCTTTAATTATACATGTTTAGGATCTAAGAAACGTTATAACTTGTGTAGGCTTTCAATTGGATTGAGCTTTATGATACTTGATTTTTGATACTCGCTAGTGACGTGGTAACCACCGAACAAGGTGGTGGTAACTTCTAAATCTTTATTTGTTTAATGTTTTCCCTATTAAATGCATGAATTGCGGAATACTAAATGTTGTGAATATAATTGATGTGCCATACTTTATACTGTGAAAGGACTGAGGTCCACATCTTACATGCATTCGTCTCTTACCTCCTTCTACTACTCAAAGAGGTTTGGTGGTCCTTGAAATGCACTAGCGGTATACGAGACCGTTTTATAGGGTAAGACGGGGAATACCCGCACCTATTCGTCCTTTACCATTTCTAATATCTGCTATGCATTTTACGTACGGTGACAACGTGCCGAGTAATACCTTTATTTTCTTTCTGTTTTATATATCTATCATATGTTATAAGATGTGAAATTTACCCCCACGAGTGTATTCCACGCACTCACCCCCTATTCTGTAATTCACGTTACAGGAGAGGACGGGTATGACGAACCTTAGAGAGAGAGGTGGTGCTCTATCCGGACATGTGTAATCAAGTCTGTTGTCTCACAACATTTAAACAATGATTTTCATAATTCACGTTTTGTAAAGTATAATCTCATTTGTGTTTGAATGATGGATCCTAAAGGATTATTTTTCCGCTGCGAGGTTTTGAGTTAATCGGTTGTATCCGATAGTTTATATGTAATGATTTTGTTCGTCTTCTACCTCATTCTTCTGATAACTGTCTCCTACCTCCCTCTTCTGTATATGAGTTCGTCTCTTACCTCATTCTTCTTATGTTTGTCTCTTACCTCCTTCTATTTTATATCATGCACGTCTCTTCCCCCTTCTTTCTTCACGCCCACAAAAAAAACTCTGATAATTTTTATGAAAGAAAACGAGGCGTGACAAAATGTCTCTCTTCAATGGACATATTTTCTACTCATATAAATCGAGGAAGAGCTAATTGAAGAATATACATCTACACACTTGACTGAAGCAATATTTGAAAACACAAACTATCAAATATCATTTCAAGAACCTCAAGCTCTCATACATTCAGTCACTCAACTTATAAAGAGAAACAGTCAAGCTTGAGAAGCAATCAAACTCAAGCTCGCTTAAGGCTACTTCGAAGCACTAGTTGAAGAAACATTATATATTTTAGCATTTGTGTTGTGTACTTAGGTTGTGTTAGGTGTCCTTAGTTGATAGGATTCTGATCCTTGCTGAGTGTTTAATTTTAAGAGTTAAGGCACTAACTTTGTATGGGTTTGTAGGATCATGTATGGGTCAGCCTTTTTTATCAAGTAACCTGTGTGGAAGCTGAATCTTAATAGGTGCAAGTTGTTAGGTTAATAGTTGTAAGGTCTATAGTCCTATAAATCAACTTGCTTAACGAAGTTGCTTCTCCATAAGAAGAAGTAGAGTGGACGTAAAATGATTACACCACATTCGAACCACTATAAGTCTTTATGTGTTTATCTTTCTATTTGGCATATTTAAGTGTTTACCTTACTGCATATATACATTTTGTCATACTGCACATAAAGTTTTCCAACATATCTGTGAAAAGGTTTTCAAAAAAAATTCTATGAAAGTTTATGTTTCTGCTTGCTAAAGACCTATGGTACAGTAAGTTGAGCTGTATTCTAGCCCAGTAAAACTGTATTGCATTCAGTGTTGTATTTTGTTGTAGGATACAGTGCAGAAAGTTGGAAAAGTTTGAAAAATAGATAGAAGTTCATTAACCCTCCTCTGAACCTTTGTGCCACTTGGGACCAACAAGTTCATTTATTAATGTTTAATTGTTTTTTTCCAGAGTCCCGAAAGATGGGTGCTCTTACCACCTATCTCGATGTCTTCTTTCGCCTCCACGACCGATATGAAGATGAGTCATACACCTATGGGAAATCTAAGAAAATTTGTCGTAAGTATTCTTTTTAACTTGATTTTTAACTAAATTATATTTTTTATTGATTATATATATTTTTTAATTTTTCAATGTGTTTCAAGAGGAGTTTTAAGAGAGGTTGACCCAACTCAGTTAGACTGAGAATACATTCATCAACAATCTCCCACAACCCAACCTCACAATAAAATATTAATTTCTCTTTCATCTACATATACAACCTACACTCAACCCAATTTCAATTTTTTATACTTTATCAATAACCTAACTCAACCCAACCTTCTAATAAAATATTCATTTATCTTTTATCTATATACACAACCTAAAATCATTTTTTCACATAAATTAAATATCGAAAAACCAAAAATATTTAAAAATATATTATTTTGGGAGTTTTTTTAATTATATTTAACCAACCCAAACCATTAATTTTTTTTCTCATTATATAATAATTGCATATTATATTGGGAGTCTTCTTATTATATTTAAAAATATAATAATTGCATAGATTTTCTTTCAATATTTTAATTATGCAATTATAGTTATGAATTTTTTGTTACCATACACTTAAAATTTGAAAGTTTTGATAATTTTGAGAGTTGGAAAAATAATTTGTATTGTTTTGATCCATGATAAGAAATGATAGAAATTAGGTGACAAAATAGAGAATTTCAAATTGTGAGAAAATAGAGAATTTGAGATTTTGAGAAAATATAAAGCTTCAAATTGTGTTTCAAAACATATCAATATTAGTCTCTATTTATAAAGGAAAAAAATACGAATTTTGATAATTGAAAATATTTTTTAATAAAAATTAACTTCAATATCAACAATATAAATTATATCTATAAAAAAAATTAATACCACCAATAAGAAAATGACACATGACATAAGTGGTGTGATGAACTAGGTTGTATCTTGGGTTGGTCAACAAATCATTACTTCAACCGGTTATCCATTTCTTTTTTTTTTTACAATTTTTTTATCATTTAGCTATGACCTTGTGAGTTGGGTCATGGATGGAGATAGTCTTAGGATGGGCCATAAAAGGCCCACCCCGTAGACTTAGATCAACTGTACATTGAGACAACTTGTGTACAAAACGGGTGAGTGTTTAGGTTGTGGTCAATCATTAAGAGACGGTCGATGACTATAAAGAGAAGGACATTCAAAAGGTAGAGCATGAGTGGGCAAAAGCTGTTGAGCAGACCTGCCAGGATTATGAGAAGAGACTCGAGAAGATCCTAGCCCAGCATAACGAGTGGCATAATAAGTTGTGGAGGATTTGGCCACCTGAGATTGCTTGATGAATCAGTGGCTAGAGCAAGCTCTGGCTGAACTCAGAGGTGGTAGATTGACGAGATCTGTCGTTGTAGAATGAGAAATTTCGATCGAAATTGATTCCCCAACCCAGGATCTTGAGGAGGAGATAAGAGGGTCGGAGGAGTAGACATTTTTTTTGTATTAAACAATTTTTATATTTGTAAACAAATTTCCAATTTCTTGTATTTTAATTTTTTAAATTTTTATTGGTCTAAACACACGGTGTAATGCCCCATTTTTTTTTTAAGGTAATTTTAACTAAGGCGTTACCTATGTACAAAATTCACCCTTTTAAGAATAATACAAATAGATAAAAGCAAGAATTATTCATGAATACATGTTTTCTCAAATTTATGAAAATAAAACTCTTTAAATAAATTCTTCTACAACCTTTGAATATCGGCTACCAGCATCCACCATTCGCATACCATGCCCAAAAATTCTTTTAAGCTAAATTTTTTTTATTATAAAGTGGTGAGTATGTGAAATACACTCGGTAGGGATCCCGAAAAACACTAAATAATTTCAAATAAATAAATTATAGCAAACCAACACATGAACCATCACTTCACAATCGCAATCACATAAGTACAGAATTTAGCCCAACTTATGATAGATTAGGAAACACATAGACATAACAAGCAAACACATGCACAAAGATTAGACCCACAAAGATCATAGATTAGGCCCTTACGTGGCTTAGACCCCCAAAGTGGTTTATTAACCCGACTTTCATATATTAGGCCCCATACGTGGCCTCTTGGCTTAGATCCCCAAAGTATTCTCTTGGATGCAGAAATTATCCCAACTTTTCATAACAATAATCATTCACATATACATATATTCACATTGCACTTAAATAAATATTCACGTAAAGATTGTGTATCACTTTTACATTAGCAAAGCAATCCATAAGTCGTTACATTTTACGATAAGACATTAGTATTTAATCAGATCAATCACACCTCACATTAGCACCTCACATTAGCATGTAATTAAAACATGTAATTCATAAATGCAAATAAAGAGGTTACCCCCACCTAGTGGTGCCCACGGTTCGCCGGAAACCGGAACCGGCCGGTTCGAAACCGGCGGTCAACGGTTCGGGGAACCGTTGACCCGGTTCCGGTTCCAAACTGGAACCGTAAACCGGATTCAGCCGGTTCGGTTTCGGTTCGAGTTTTGCAAAACCGTGAACCGGCGGTTTAACCGGCGGTTCCGGTTAATTTTTTTTTTTTTTTTCATTTTCTGACGAATGGGTTAGCGCCACGTGTCCGTCGGAGCTCCGGCGAAAAGTAGCCGTTGCCGCCGGAACCGACGGTTAAACCGGCGGTTCGAAGCGGCGTGGTTTTTTTTTTTTTAAAAAAGTTACCGTTGGGACACGTGTCACGCCAGGATCACTCGACCGTTGGAGATCAACGGTCGAGATTTAAGAATCGTTGTAAACCGGCGGTTCGAACCGGCCGGTTCGAACCGCCGGTTCCGGCGAATTTTTTTTTTTTTTTTTTTTAAATTTCTATAAATACCCTCCTCCCCCCATTCAATCCTCACACCATTCCACCACTTCTCTCTCAATTTTCTCTCAATTCGAAAGTTGAAATTCAATTCTCAATTCTAAAGCTTCAATTCTCTAGTTTTTTTTTTCAATTCTCAATTTACGATTCATTCGAAAATGTCCGTGATTATCCGTGAAAAAATTTTGAGTGTGCATTATCCGTGATAATTCGAATCCTAGAGAGTACGCCTTTTTTCCTCGTTTCAAGCATAAGAAGGCAAGTGAGAAATTTTGAGTAGACAATAGAGTATTAAGCATAACAGCCTCTATATGAAGCAAACACTAGTTTCTTCTTCAAAGTACTCATTTCAGAGTTCAACCTAATCACCTCCATTTACCCCCAATAAATATTCCTCCACAGACCCACTAAAAATCTTGCCTCGAATGAAAATAAAAAGGGTAAGAAATGATGGATTAATAGAAATAAACTAGAAGGGTAAGACACGTGTATATATATCATCCAAGCACACCGCCTATCAATGCTTCCAGAGTAAGTTTTCCTCTTTAATTATTATTATAATTATTATATCAAAAGTCGGTATCACCTACACATAGATATATATTAATATCAACAACTTCTTATATGTATATATTGTATGCTTATATATATTTGTAAATTTATAAAATAAATTTTAGATTTATCTTTTCTTTTCCATAATTTGTATTTAATTTATATAATCATTAATTAATAATTTACATTATTATTATTTAAGTCTTATATTAACTATATAAAATTCTCTTTATATTTTATATAGTTAAATTTTAATTTGGGGTGTTATACACAATATAAAAGGTTTAAAGTATATAATGGTCTCTTTAACTGGTGCTTGAACAAGTCCTTTGATTTCTAATGATAAGGTTGGTACATTGACTTGTTCTTGAGGTTGAGTGACTGAAACTTAAACTTTGTGAGTTTTAGAACTTGAGTGCTTTCTTGCTTGAATTCATATCTTGAGAGATTTAATAGTTTTTTTTAGTTGCATTATTTCTCTATTTATAGTGAGAGTGTTCTGCCGTTGAAGAGAGACAAAAACTCAAGCATTTAATGTATGGTCCTTCTTATACAACTTTTCATTTAATGTATCTTGGATTGTAGTTGTGGCACCATTTTCTTGTCTGCGAGAATTGTACCATATAAGACAAGTGTCTTCTTTTGATTGGTTCTTCTTACTAGTATAGCAGTTTGTCTCTATTGGTAAGTTTCTTGAAGTGGTAAGACTTGATCATGATGCTAGAGCGTACTTAATATTAAGTGAGTTGTTTCTCTGTTCTATAGTAATTTGTTATGTAGTAACCTTTGATAACGGTAGTAGCTTTTAATAGTCGTTGTAACCTTCAGAACCTGTAGTATCTTTTTTTGTATTCTTCTAGACATGTATTTTGTGTCTTTACTTGGCTTCATGTGCTTTTATCTTTCTTCATACTATTTTCAGCAATGTTCTTAACTTATGAATATTGTCATCTTTTACATATGTTCCTATAAAAGCTATTTGTCTCTCACTTAAAGACTGTGAGAAAATATTGTTGGTCCCAAGTGGTGTCCGAGGTTCAGAGGGAGGGTGAATGAACCTTGGTCGATTTTGAAAACTTGTTAAAACTTACTGTTCTGTAAGTTACTTGAACTTACAGCGCTAGCCAGTTACTACTTACAGCACTAGGATGCAGTGCTGCACGCTGTAACCTAGAGTTTTATATGCAGCGGAAATAATATATTGTGACACAACGCTGGCTGGTTTTCTCAAGTATGCTCTTTTGCGAAACCGTTTTATGCTTATGATATATGAAGATATGAAATGTAAAGTGCAGATAAGAAAGCAATAAAACACTTATGGCTTATAGTGGTTCGAATGTGGTGTAAGCCTTCTACATCCACTCTACTGCTACCTCGAGTAGGAACTTCGTTAAGCAAGATTGATTTACAGGACCCTCCTAACAATCTATCAACTTACAAAGTGACCACCTACTAAAGTCCAGAGATCACACAACACTGCAAACTCTAAAGGCTAACGCACACAGGGTTCCACACTCCCACACAGGGAAGCTGCCTAAAACTTAGACAACTATACAAACAACAAGGATTTCTCCTGTCAACTGTTCGACACCTAAAACAACCTTCGCACACAGCACGGTTAAAAACAAAATAAAAGGTGCTTCAACTGATGCGATGAAGTGAGCTTCTGAATCCTTCAAAGGATCTTTCTGCTTTGAACTTTGCTTCACTTCACAGATGTTGAGTGACTGAAAGTGAAGAAAGACTTGGAGAAGATATAGCTTGAATGCTTGAGAGTGTTTGTGCAAATGTTTGATTCTTTTGTAGCTCAGCTATTTAGTTCATCAGTGGTTTAGTTGTTCAGTAGTCTCTTCAGTGTTACTCATCCTCTATTTATACTTGTAGAGTAGATATCCGTTGAAGGAGATATCTTCTCATTTTGAATTTCAAAGTGTACTTCATCAAAGGTATGGCTTGCATTTAATATGACTAGACTTCTCTTTCTGGAGCATTTAATGCAGTGATGGGTGGTCGCAGCTTTCTGCGGTGCGTCAGTCCACATGGCGTCTTGGCATTGGCTCCGTGTCTGCCACTTTGATCTTCTCTCGAACGGCTCTTGTTTCCTCCTACATGAGTCTTTATTCCTCGTACTGCATTTATCCTTTCTTGGATTCCAGGATACTTATGCTATTTGTCGTTGGCGCTGTTGGCTGTCTGAGCAGTGTACTTAGCGCTGTATCCTAGGTCTGCTTGCAGCTGATTGTTCTTCGTAGTGCTGCTGTAACAGAGACCTTCTTGCAGTATCTTCTTACAGCAGTATCCCTGTAATCTTTTTCTTGCAGCGACTCTGCATGTCGTTCTTTCTCACTATGCTGCATTGCAGTGACTGCTTTCTTGCAGTATGCTGTATCTGCTTCTTTGCAGCAACTTCGTTCTAAATCTTCGATGCAGCATTTGTATGCATGTGTACCTTCACTTTTCAGCTTCTATCACAAGACTCAAATCTAGTCTTATGTTATCACTTAAACAATGTGAAAAATGGGGTACTCAAAACTTCCTATTATATGCTTGGTTTGTCTCATCAAAATCTAAACATTGAAATCCCAACAAATAGGGTACTCTAAAGTCCTATTACAAGACATGTTTTTGTCTTATCAAAATCTAAACATCATGATAAGCAATATTTTGTACTGTTATACGCTCTGCAGGATGTTCTATTGTATCCTCTGTAGCAGATTCCTCTAGAAGAGTGTTTGGTTGAATTCCATTTGTGTATGGTATGTTACTCTTCTTGGTGTTTAGTTGAGATGTGTTTTCTCTTAATTTTTCAAGCTCAGTTGTATCAGAGTATGGTTCATCAAATACTACATGTATAGATTCTTCAACTACTAGTGTCCTTTTGTTGAAGATTTTGAAAGTTTTGCTTACTAATGAGTAACCTAGAAATACTCATTCATCTAACGTTGCATCAAAAGTTCTTAGATGTTCTTTTTCATTATTCGAGATGTAGCATTTGCATCTAAAGATGTATAGATTCTCATATAAGTATGGGTCCTTTAATGTTAACCTTTTTGGGAACTTATATTTGCTTCACAATAATTATTTTTTTGTAAGCATGCTTGGGTATCTTGTTGTAACTAGTATTCTGGAGCATATTGTTTGTGTTTTGTGTGTGGGAATTTCTCCTTGTATTATGTATACCAGATTGGCAAGGTCTTCCACTATACCTCCCTGAAGTATAAGTTCTTCAGTTTTAGACAAATAGGTCTTGGTATTAGTGGGATTGAAAATCTTTTGTTTTAATCTTTGAGGTTCCTGGATCTTGCCTTTACTTACTGATTTTTTATGTTGCATGTGTTTGGCCTCTTGCAGACTTACTACATGTTGTTACATGCAAGACATTTGTTCCCTTATCAGCTAGATTAAGTTTGTTCAAGATTAGTTTTCCCCCTAAGATGTTTGATATCTCTTTAGGCATTGATACTTTAACTTGAACAAACTTAGAGACTTTAGATGTGCTTGTTGTATTATGAGAAGTTTTGCCACTATGACCTATTCCAAATTGTTATATTTTGTTCCTTGTCAAAACCAAATAGGTTTTTGCATCTCTGGATGACTAACATTTTGAGCTTAGATACTTCTACTCTGAGATTGTTGCATGTTGCACTACTTTCTTCATGCTCTGCAACTTTAATAATGAGTGCAAAACACTCACTCTTGAGCATTTGATTTATTTCTTTGAACTCTTCATGAGTTGAGTTTATCTGCTCAAAGTCATTCATGATCTGCTTGAAGGCTTGGATCATGTTCAGTTTTTCATCTGTATCATCAAGAGAATGTTGATATATTACCTCCTCATTTTCTTCATCTTCATAATGCTTTGCCATCAAACATATAAGTGTTTCTTCTTCAAATATAAATGATCACTTTCTATGTCTGAGGAGTGTTTTTTTTTTTTTGCTATTTTGAAGATCTTCAACAAAAAAGGTCAAGGACAACACAATAACGACAACATTTTTATGCATAAACTGTTGTTGTTTCGAAATTTACAACAGTTTGTGCTTAAAGTATTGAGAAAGTCATATATTTTCGCTCAAAGACAACACTTTGACAACAATTATAGTGAAGTGTTGTTTTTGGGCATGTTTTTTTTTTTTTTTTGCAGATGACAACCGTTTTGGAGAAGTGTTGTCATTGAGCTCCATTTCTTAGATAATAACAACATTTCTCACAAGTGTTGTCTTTATGCATACTTTTTTATTATGACAACACTTGAAAAGTGTTATCTTTTAACTATAAAAACATCATTTTTGAAATGTGGTAAATTAATATAGAAATTGATGTCTTACCTCTTACAAAAAATTATTAAATATTTAGTAATTATAATTGTAAATTATTAAAATTTGAGGTGTATTGTTAATTATTATTGTTATTTTTTATATTATTATTATGATTACAATTCAAATGTGTTTTAGCTTTGGTTTAGCGAATTCTTATGTTAAATATTAGCTTATGATGTTAACAATTTTTTAGTTATTTATTGAATATTTTTTATCATTAAAATTAAGGGCACATTACTGTTAGATTTATATTCAACTTTGTGAATGTTGATAAATTAATAACTAATTATCAGTGAATAATTTAATTCATCATTAATATATAGAATCATATAATTCTTGTTAATGGTATAGTTAGAATCCTATAATTCCAATAAGTTAATTGAAGATTAGCCATGATAAGCCTGGCCAAGTTAAGGCTTTCCTAATATTGATTATTCTGAGACTTTAGAAATTAATTAAAAACAACTATTATTATTGATTAAAATATTAATTCTACTCCATATATGGAATAAATAATTAAAAAGGCAAAAGCAAACTAAAGTAAAAGAATAGAGGCGAGAGTATGCTCCGCCACCACAAAATCGCCGACGACGTTGTCATCTCCGGCTTCCACATTCCGGAGAAATCGCACGTCATGATCAACGCCTGGGCGATCGGCCGCGAGAGGGCGCATGGGAGGACCCATGCATGTTCTAGCAGTCACGGTTTCTGAGAAATGGCGTCATCAATTTCTAGAGGAGAAATTTCGAGTTCATTCCATTCAGATATGGCCGGAGATCGTGCCCAGGGATGAAGAGAATAGGGGCGAGAATTTTACCTTCCAATAACTAGTGAAGAGATGCAGTAGAAAAAGGAGAAGTTGCAGATTTTACAGTTCGAGAGAGGGTCTTACTGAGTGAGGTTTTTACCGTTTTCTCCAAATTGCGATAGAGGATAATCTGAAAATACATACTACTCTCTTCGTGATCGGTACGCCATTTTTTTTTATCTTGAATGATTTTGCATTCACTTAACTGGATTACTTAGATTTGGGAATTCGTTTTTTTTTCTTCTGTGAATGGCTGATTCATTAATGGTATGATTCTTCTCCTTTTGAAATTTGAATTTAGGCAATTTTATGTATTTGATAGTTTGTTAATCTGAGACAAGTTTATATATTTTATTGAAGAACATCACAAATTTTGATTTCACTGTTAACATCACTATTAGGATGGGGTACTGGCTGCATGCCTATTTTATTTGTGTGTATATATTTCCAAATGGCTCTTTATTTTGTGATTTTCGTCAGAAGAACCGCCCTCTTTAATTTTCTACCTTTTGGTTTTTAATCACGAGTGAGCTAAAATTTGTTAGTCAAAGTGTTACTGTGGTAATGTTAATAGTAGAACAAATTTCTTATGTTAATAAGTGTTTAATTTATTTATTAGAGATGATTTTTTGTTTTTTTTTTTGTGAATGAAATTGTGTATTTGATTGCTTTAACCAGAAGTCAGATTGAGTCCTAATTATACATAGCTTGTGATGTACTTTTTGGTTACTTTAGTTTTCGATGTTATTGTTTTTTTGTTGTTTTCATTAAATATTATTGAATTACTTAATGGTGGAACTATTTAGCTAGGTTGGATGAAAATTGACTCCAAGAAACTAGGAAATCAAATATGAGAAATGTATTTGCACAAAATGATGCAAAATACTATGGAATACTAGAGTTAATGATTCTAGCTCCATATAATACTAGAGTTAATACTATAAATAATTATTCTCCAATTTTTTATTGCATAATCTAGGGGAATTTGTTCCAAATCCTATAACATACATTAAATTATGAGTAACATTTCTATGCAATTGGTGCACAGAGTTGCACGGATACCTTTATGTTATAAATGTAGTACCTTTATGTACAAATATTCGTACCTTTTAAAATGAACATGCATAAAAGTATTACATTTCTAACATAAAGGTATGAATTGCACGATGCAACTGGTGCACAGAAGTTTTTTGCCTTAAATTATCAGTACTTCAACAATCAAAGTAGCTTATAAGATCAATTAATAAAGTATTGTTCAAGCAAGCTTATAAGATCAATTTAAAATAAAGTATTATTCAAGCAACACATGGGATCTATGAAAATAAAAAAACTGAAAACTCATCATAAAGAACAAAATATTCCTTTTAGAATGAATGATTAAGGAAGAGTAAAGAGACATGAATAGAATGCCTGAGGAATCAGGTTCCAGCAAAGGAATCAATGTTTTGCTCCCAACACCAACACCAAGTAGGAATTGTTATTCAAGAAATTAAAAGAATTAGGAAAACTAATCATATTTTGTGCTCCAATGTATTTGCATATAGTGATTTCAAATTGGCAGTGTGAGTTTTCACTTGAAAGAAAGATTTTTCTAATTCTCCCCACAAACTGAAGAGAAACCCAATAGTGAATAATAACATTGGTCCTTACATTTTTCTTTCTAACAAAGTAGCCCTTTATTTTGGGGCAGGGGACATTTCTAACCAATACCTATATCAAAAAATGATTTTTATCCACCTTTTAAAAAAACAAGTTTTCTACCCAATTTTCAAGGAAAATTACTTAAGTGCCCTTATATTCAACAATCTTTGGTGAAGTCAATTGGGGAAATCCAAAGTCAAACTTCCCTCAAACAACCCTAGAAAATAATCCTTCGAAATTACCTTCCAAATTCCTAAATTGCTCTTCGTGATTTGTGGTGGTATCTTCGTGATTGAGGTTGGAGGAGAAATCAAGCATCTTGCCAGATTTGGAGAGAGGTGGCGGCAGCATCCTAAATGGTTTGGAGGGAGACAATAGGTGTTCGTGATTTCGAAAGAGAAGGCAGTGGTGGCGGGCATATACGAATCTGTTCAGGAGGGAGACGGTAAGAGACGCGACAGGCACTATTGAGGCTGAAGGCGGCGGCGACTTGTTGGAGAATGGCTACAGGAGAACAAGTGTTGTCTTCACTTAGACATGCCTTAAGTTTTGTTGGAGAATGGCAGTTGTTGGAAAAATTGGCGACGATAGGTTTAGGATTTTCAGATATGTGCAAATAAAACATCAATTTGAACATTGATTTGTGGAATTTGTTGCAATAATTTGTAGAAATCGATGACTAGAACCTATTCATGAATTAGTGTATAGATCACGAGGGTAGATGTGTAGATCACGATGGAGTTTGCTTGATAATGATTCTGTAGGCTTAGTAACGATGGATGCTTGATAACGATTGTGTAGGCTTAGTAACGATGGATGCGATAGATCACGTTGGTATTTGATTGATCACGATGGTATAGGCTTAGTAACGATGGAAGGGATAGATCACGATGGTGTTTGCTTGATCACGATGGTATAGGCATAGTAACGATGGAAGCATAGATCACGATGCATAATAGATCACGATGGTAGATCACGGTGCTCATGAAAAAAAAATATAAATTTTTTTCCAGAATATTATGTTTAGTTCAAAATATTAGAATGACTTTAAAAATTAAAATAATTTTTAAAATATCTCAAAAAAAATTAAAATATATCATAATATGAATTGCTCACATAATAATAATATAAATAATAATCATAATAAAAATTATTTTTATTCATGTTTTATACACACATATTTAATTCATACAATCTGAAAATTCTTGAAAAAATAATAATATTATTTGTAGAAATATAACTCATAAACTTAATTTTTAAGATTAATATATTTGTAAAATACAATAAATTAGTAATATTTGCTTGAAATCATTTGTTGTTGTTACTGATTCAAAACAGTTTATATTTTTCCTATTTTATGCTCTTGTAGCTTATTTCATAATTTATAGTTTTTGTATAATTTTTTCAATTACGGAGTAGTCAATTAATTTATATGATTCTATTTAATATTTTTGGCATTGCTCATGGAGAGATATGACAATGAATATAAAGTTTGAAGAACTTATCGCTCATTTTACGAATCACTGAATTTATTTTCCAGCGGTATAGGGCTTCTTCTTTGCCTTTTTTGTGTGCATTAGGATGTATTGGCTAAGTGTTTTGTATATTGTGCTCTACTTTTTTTTCGCTCTTTTCTTTATTTTATTTGTGAGCAGATAAGGTGAAAACTTGAGATATGGATCTACTTGTGGTGACATTGTTTCTTGGTCTTGTATTGGGCATGCTAATTTTCAAAAATAAAATTTGATGGAGCACACAAGATTATTTCGAGTATCAAATGCTATTTTTTGTATTTGTGTACAAATTTGAGTACAATTTTTTTTATTTTGAGTACAAATTTGATGAATCTCAAATTGGTTGTCAAGTAAGCTGCAAGGATAATCAGTTGGATATATCTAGAGATCCAAGTCTTGTTGTTCTTATTTGTTTTATGTCTGGAGATTTTGTCTTGATCCAATTTAATCTATTATTCTTATTGTCTATTAAATTATTTAGTAACCTGGAGCTTCTGTTGTTTATTTCTTTTAATTTTGACATAATGAGCTGAGCCTCTGCGATAGGTTAGATGTGTTTCAGCGGTCTTGGTTTGGTCATTTCTTGAGGTTTGACAAGGATGCCGTTATTAGTGGTCGAGGACTTCTCTATCTATTTAACCGAGAGTTCATCCATCCAGGAGGGAGTCCACACAAGCGTTGGTTTCATGTTGGAGATCGATCTTTGAGGTTTTCGAATGACGAGTTCTGTATGATCACAGGGCTGAAATTCGGAAGTTCCGAATTTTAGCCCGATTGTTCACCATGTGAGCTACCTCAGGACAATGTGTATAAGAGGATTTTTGATGGGCAAGCCGTGGTAGCCGACGATTTGTTTAACCATTTTAAGAATGGAGAGTTCTGAAGCCGTCCAGATGATACTGTGAAGAATTCATATATATTGTTGTTGAAACTGTACCTGTTTGGCATGGATGTATACATGCCGGTACCCCATTGGCTATGGAGTTTGGTCAAGCAGGATACTGTGTTTGATAAATTCCCTTGGGGCTCGTACGTTTTTCAGCAATTGATGCATTACTTGGATAAGTCCCTACATCTTGACTCATCCAGCGCTAGAAGACCACTATATCATTTATACGGATATCAAATCGCTTTGCAGGTATATTAGTTTTGACTGTTTAAGTTATGTACTTGGATTAAGTATTATGTCAATCAATTATGATCTAACATTATCGGTATCGTCACTTTGTAGATCTAGGCTTTTGAGTGCATCCCTGAATTCAGAAAGCAATTAGGAGAGTAGAAATCGGATGAATTTCCAAGAGGTATCCGATGACGAAGTCCAGGAAAGCGTCCAAGTATTCCTGACATATTCAATGCACAAACAGTGAGTATTGTGAACTTAAAGTTATTTATCTTATACTTCTTGTGCATCTAAAATCTAATATAATGTCAATATGCATAAGATCGAGTGCATTCAGTTGGAGCCTACACAGACAGAGACTGCATCACCATATATAGCTGACATTCAGATGGACATCTTATCTAGAGTAAGATTTGTCCATCAGGATCGACCGATTGGACGTCGTCTAGGTGAGCCGAGAATGTCTAGGTCGGACAGTGTTCATGCTCAAGAAAGAAATCATGAGTCGAGAACTAGTAAACAACTTTCAAAGAGAACAAAAATTGACAATCATCATCATATTGCCGAGAGAGGTGATGAGGGTAATCCTCCAGCAGCAACCACTTCAGCCCCACTAGCACCTCCCACACCTGCAGCCTCATGTGAACCACCACCACCTAAGGTATGGTTTGTTACTCTAGCGTTTGTGACTTTTTATAAATGTCTTTCAAATTCTCCATTAATAAACACTTATTGGTAATTTTTTTACATTTTTTGTTTAATCAGAAGTCGAGAGACGATTCAAAGAAGCGGCTTAAATCCAAGAAGTTATCTGCACGAGCGACTTCTGAATTCTTGAGGACGGAGCTTGCATCAGCGATAGAGAGTGGCACACAACGGGGAATAGATAATGTCAGACAATCACTTCCGACTATCGTTCGACAGACACTTCCGGAGGTCCTACGTGATTTGATGTCGTCCCTCATTCGAAAGTCGCTGCCTGATGTACTTCGAGATGTCATGCCAGACATTATTTGACAGTCACTTCCGGATATCCTGCGCGATCTGATGCCAGACTTCGTATGTCAGCTGCTTCCGGAGGTGGTTAAACAAATGAGGGAGATTGAGTCTTCGATCCCCTTTAAAGAGACCGAGAGTACCCAGGGCCTTGGAGCACACAGTCCTGCACAGACATCCGACTTCGTATATGGGGTTAGTACAAATAGACTACACTCTTCTCATAATTGTCTGACATCAGTTTACTATATACATTCAATTACTTGTTGATGTTATTCTAAATTTTGATGCTAAGGATACTAGATTTCCTATACTGTTGGACCAGCAGTCGCAAGCGTTGGCACGGACATCCGGAGACGTGTTTGTCCCAGAACCTTTTCAGCCACCACCAATTACTGTCTTAGAACGACAGGAAGAGACAACATCCCTCGATGAGGATCCAGCTGCAGAAGTGAAGTTGAGAGATGAGGTAGCATCACTATTGGAGAAGCCAGCTCAGAAGGACGAGACAAAAGACGTGCTAGAGGTCCCTACAGTGAATGCATCCAAAATGAAATCATCTACGAAAGATGGATCGGCCATTGAGACTTACACTAGATGCGTACGAGCAAAGTCTGCTGCAATCCGGACTCCATTCTTCGATCCAGACCTCAAGAAAAAGTGTTTCAAGTTGGAGGCTGATTACAGAGACTTTATGAGTAGTGATGTATCTCGACGGATTCATGGGACCAATTTTCTTGTGAATACTAGGTGGTTCAAAGATATCGAGGACACATTAGTGGATCTCGGTATAGATGTAAGTTTGTTTCTATACATTGAAACACTTTAATAATTGTATATTGCAAACAGGTGATGTGGCAACGGACTTCATTCTTGACATGATTGTAGGTGTTGGATAGTTATATGAGTGTTTTGGCTCTACGGCTGAAACAAGGTGATTCTGTCATTTCCGGATTGGCCCCAAACAGCTTCAACATCGTTGATTCCACTTTTATGGTGAGTTACGCTACTAATAGTTTTTACAATTTTTTTTTGAAATTAGAATGCTATAACAATGTTGAAATCATATTTTCAGACCATGATAACATATTCCTGGATGATGATGTACAAAAATGAATCTCAGTTTGTCAACGATGATCCATTGGGCCCTTGCAGATATCCGAATTGGACACCAGATAATGATTTGCAAAGATATGTGAGAGGCGTCTTCCCCTTGTGGGGACACCCATGGCATCGAGTCCCAGATGTAAGTTTTCAACATCTATTCAATCTTGGTTTTTGATTTACAAATTTACATATCGGAGTTATATATACATTTTGATGATAATTGTTAAACAACTTTTACTGATATGCCACTGCGGAGATTTTAGCCACTGGATTACATGTCTAGTGCACTTACGTGAGTGGCAAATCCATGTCTATGACTCATTGAGCCATAACAGTGTTGATGATGAAAACTCTATGTTTGAGAGGAGAGTGCTTCAGCTGACACCACTACGGCGTTTGTTGTCTAGATACTTGAGGTAGCAGGGTGGTTTGCGAAGCTAAAGATTACGCCGACCTATGAGCCATTTGAGGTTGTAGAGGTTCCTCTAGAAGAGCAATTTACACAAAATGACTCACATAAGTGTGGTGCATTCGCTTGTATGTACATTGAGCGCTTTATATCTAGTAGACTTGTTGATCCTAGCAGCGATGAGATTGTTGCTCAATATAGGAAACACATGGCACTTAAGCTTTTTGAGATGAGTACCTAGGTTTCGGTGTTTGCTTATTATGGGTTGACTGACTTGTATTGATGTTATTGTTGACATTTATAGTGGTTGTTTATTTGATGTTATGTTGCAGGCTATTGTTTTCTGTTTCTGGTTGTTGGTTGTATACGTAGGGATATTGTTGGTTTTTGGTTATTGTTGGTTATAAGCAGGGATATTGTTGTTTATAAGCAGTGATATTGTTGGTTTTTGGTTATACATTATATAAGCATGGATATTGTCTGTTTTTTGTTTTTGGTTATTGTTGGTTACAAGCAGGGATATTGTTGTTTAAAAGCAGGGATATTGTTGGTTTTTGGTTATACATTATATAAGCAGGGATATTGTCTGTTTTTGGTTTTTGGTTATTGTTGGTTACAAGCAAGGACATTGTTGATTTTTCATTATACATTATATAAGCAGGGATATTGTCGATTTTTGGTTTTTGGTTATTGTTGGTTATAAGTAGGGATATTGTTGATTTTTCATTATATATTATATAAGCAGGGATATTGTCGGTTTTTGGGTATACATTATATAGGCCGGGATATTGTCGAATCTTGCTTATACATTACATAAATAGGATTATTCTCGATTCAACTCACTTAGTAAAATCATAACAATTCGTACAGAATCTAATAATTCTATCGGAGTCTCACTAATTTTGGAGCATACATTAATTGTCATACACTAACATTTGAAACACTAATTGTAGTCAAATATCTCCAGAATTCACTTCCTCGCTGCACCACTTCGAGGCTAAAAGAAAGACAAAACAGACAAAATGCAACAACCCAATAAGTCAAAATAACATTGATATACTAAAATTGTTATGTTCTGCACTTTTTATTTGAATGAAAAAAAGATTTAAAAAAAGAAAACAAAAGTTTTTTTTACATACTATTAGTCATGAGGAAAAGAAACAACATGTCCATGTGATGGTTTAACCGACATGATGATATTTCTTAAAAAAAACACTTCAGGCAACAAACGAGAGAAAATATTTTTCAATTTTCATAAAACATATACTCAATATCTAGCCCATGTGATGGTTCAACCGACATCATAATATTCTATATCTCATTCTCACACATGCATGCACAAATAAAAAACATCATTTGCCTATGAAGAATTGTAAGGAAATCACCAAATTGTTATAAACAGAAATTCTGGCAACTAATCTTCGTACCTCAATCTTCTTCCGAACTGCTTGTAATTGCTCGTTGACCACATGTCTTCTTTGAATGTCCAACTGTTCTGCAAATGCTACACTTTTTCAGTTGCCTTTTCTTAGGTTCGACAGGTTGTTGGACAGCTACGTTTGCATTCGGTATCATCAAATTCACCGTACATCTTGCAGAATTGTGGTCAGTACCATGACATATTGAACATTTCTGAACACGAGTCCTACTACTTGATTCCCCCCTGAAGGATGACCTCTCTGTCGAGGATGACCCGCTTGTTTCGGGTTGTCAGGTGGATTGACAGTCATCATGGCATTATCAATTTGCTACAGAATACACCAATCTACTAGGGTCGGAACAGACATTATCAGCTCCGAATATAACTTTTGCAACGTCATCGTCTTATAATAGTCTGAGACATAGGAAGCAAGCGAGTGATTTGCCTCACTGTGACAAATGGAGTATGATTAGACTAGTCATCACAAAACTAAGAAAAACGATGACATAGGAGTATTAAATTACCTCAGAGCTTTGATCGCATGACTATATGGTATTAAATCCAACTGGAACTCACAACATGTGCACAAGCTTTGCCCCAAATCAACGACATGGTTATGAAGACCGTCCTTCATATTGAACATGGAGCCATTGATCTGAGAAATCTTCATACGTTGACTATCTTGTTGAGCTCCATGTATTCTCTGAAGGATATTCAGACTTAAACTGGATTCCACACTGAACCATTTCGTACGTCGTTTCGAAAACCATGTTTGAAGTAGGTTGCGAGCAAATTCAAGAAGAGAACAAATCGGCAACTTTCGTGCCCATAAGAGTTTCAAATTCAGAGACTCTGCTGAGTTTGATGTCATAATCTCATACCGACGCATGGGACAACATGCACGAGCCCATCTTATAATCTTTGTGTTTCTCAACTTCTTCCAGCCTTTCTTGTTTAATATCTTAATTTGCTCCATATACTTCTTGTGCATCTCTCTTGTATAGGAATATGCAGCTTTCTTATATAAGCTCACAAATCAAGCTCCATGTGAGCGAAAGTTCAACTCCATGTGCCACGAACATAACCCATGGCATGCCCCTGGAAATACTCTCTTGATTGTATTTTGTATGCTCACATGACGATCTGATTAACAAAATAGTAAAAAACAATTAATATTTCAAACGTAAACTTATCAAAACAAAGCTGAAAAAATGACATTCAAACCTGAGACAATTATAAGATCGACCGGATGACTGTATGCTTTCTTTAATTGAGTCAAGAACCAATGCCAAGATTCATCGTTCTCTTTGTCACCAACACTAAATGCAAGAGGATAAATTTGTTTGTTACCATCCTGAGTAGCAGCCACAAACATAAGACCCTTGTATCTGTCTTTCAAATGTGTTCCATCAACCACGATTACAGGTCTACAACATTGTTGAAATCCTCTTATAGATGCACCAACAGCCATGAAAACACACTTGAAATTATCATCTTCATCTGTTTCAAAATATGTTACAGTACCAGGATTTGATCTTCTCAGCATGTGCAAGTGTCACGCCCCGTTTTCTTTTGTAAAAATTATCAGAGTTTTCTTTGTGGGCGTGAAGAAAGAATGGGAAAAGAGACAAACAGAAGAAGGAAGTGGGGGACAACAGAAGAATTAGATAGGAGACGAGCAAAATCATATACATATTGCAATCATATTCAACCGATTCATTAAAACATTCGCAGTGGAATTAAATCTTCAGGATCCATCATTCAAAACATAAACGAGATTATATTTACAAAACGTGAATTATAAAAATCATTGTTTAATAGTTATGAAACAACAATCTTAAATACACATGTCCAGATAGGGCACCGTTCATTTCTCTCTCTAGGGTTCATCATGCTCGTCAACACCTGTAACTTGAGTTACAGAATAGGGGGTGAGTGCGTGGAATACACTCGTGGGGATAAAATTCGCATCTTAACATTCGACAGGTATTTCAATACGATATGTGTACAATTTAACACGGAACACGACACGTAATATGCACAGCAAATATTAGAAATGGTAAGGGATGAATAGGTGTTAGTATTCCCCGTCTTACCCTATAAAACGGTCTTATCAACCGCTGGTGCCTTTCAAGGACCACCAAACCTCTTAGAGTAGTAGAAAATGGTAGGAGGCGAATGCATGTAAGATATGGACCGCAGCCCTTTCACAGTATAAAGTATGGCACAAAAATTATAATCACAACATTTAGTATTCCTCAATCATGCTTAGAATAGGGAAAACTGTAAACAGATAAAGAGTTAGAAATTACCCACACCTTATTCGGTGGTATCCGCGTGTGTAACGAGTATCAAACAACGAGAACCCCAAAGCTCAATCCAACAGATAGCCTACACATGTTACGGCATTTCTTAGATCCTTAATGAATATAATTAAAGATTAAAATGCTTTCGGAGAAAGTACGATCGTTATAGACGAGACGGATCGGTAGATCTAAAGATTGAGGTTGAAGAAACATTAGGAAAAGATTAGTTTATAAGGCTGAGATGAAAGAGAATGAAATTTGGATCACAATGGAAAAAGAATAAGCTCGATCGGAGTTGAAACGAGCTCGAAATGAGCGTTTTAAGATTGAGGGGTATTTTAGTAATTTTGGTCAAGGGTTGACTTTGACCGGGACCCCCGACGACCGGATGAAAACATCCAAAACAGAACGACGCGTGAAAACGCTCACTGGCGCGCATATGACACGCACGATGGCTCCCGGCGCGCGCACCACGAGTGCACACTCACTCCCAACGCTGCGCGTCACGTGCGCATCTCGCGCATAGCCGTGCACGCCCGTGCGCCAACATCCAGTGGCACGACTGCACGCACCCATGCCAGCGCCCAGCGCGCACCAGCAGCTCCCAACTACCGTCTGCTACGGCAGCGCTACCCAGCGCCACTGCCACCTCGTCCGCCGGTGACCCTACACCGCCGGTTACCACTTCCGGCCACCTTCGCTGGATTCCGGCCATGAACAGTGCCGGAAAAAAAGCCACCAAATCCTCACATTTTCCCCTTCTTCCCTATTCCGATCGGCGACTCTCCTTCACCACCAAGAACATTGGCCGGCGACTTCCAGTCGCTGGCCACCACCTTCACAGCCTCAAACACACATACACACACACAGCAACTTAAACACACACGCACATGCATATATAAACACACATACACACACCTGTTTTCTAACCTTGGCCGGCGACTTCCAATCGCCGGCGACCACCCTTCCTACCTTGCCGGCACATCACCAACGCCGGCGCACTATTCCCCCACGGCGGCGCTGCACAGCGCCGCCTCCACAACATGTATACACAACACACACACATCACGCATACACACACACAACACACTGCTGCACTGGCGCTGCCACCCACGGTGGTGTTGCCTCTTCATCAACACCCCTAGACCTCCAAGCGGTGCTCCAGCGAGAAAGAGGAAGAAATAGAAGAGAGAATAAAGTTGGCAAAGTTTTTTTTTAACCAAAAAACACCCTACGGGGTGAGGGGTTTAGGCAGACCCCCTACCTATGCATAAAAACCCAACAAAAAGTACACAAGAAATAAAAGAAAGTAAAGAAAGCAAATAAAAAACGACCGAAACAGGTGGCCCAGAACAGCTGCCGACAGGAGGCAGGATAAAACAACAAGGGTACAAAGATCCATATCCAAAAAAGGAAAGAATCGAAGAAGAACAACCAGGAGATTCAAGAGCGAACACCCCCTCGATCCACTCGGAAAGACGGTCATCCCAACTAATCAAATCTAGCCAACACCTGGACCCGTTGAGATAGGATATCTGGAGGAAAAGATCCAACTAACTCAGTCTGACACCCTAAGTTAGCCAGAAAATCTACAACAGAGTTCCCTTCCCGATGAATATGAGTCATCCGAAACTCCAAAGAAACGAGGAGGTTCCGAATGGAAGTGAGAGAACCCTGCAGTCTCCATTGTCTTGCATCCGAATGTGAAAGAATCTGAACCACCAAGACCGCATCCTGCTCTATCCACACACGATGAAACCCAAGTCTCTTGATGTGATAGAAAAGTTGGCAAAGTTAGGGTTTAGGGTTTGGAGCTCGTTTTTCACCGTTTTCCGGTGAACGGAAAGTCGGAATTGAATTCTGAAAGTTGTCTTAGACTCATCTCAACTAGTTTGAAAATTTCGGCTACGTGTTTGCGGCGCGCCAGAGGCAGAAGGTAGAGGAGAGAGAGAGGGAGAGAGGAGAGAGAGACTTATGTGTTTTCGTTGCGTTCGACTCGTTCGGCTCGGTCGGAAAAATGGTAAATTTTGAATCGAATGAGCCCCTATATATAGAATTTTTTTGAAAATTACTGTTCACGGAATATCCCTTTCACTGTTCATAGAATATTCATTTTTACTGTTCATGGAAAATGTCTTAGTTACTGTTAATCATTTTCTCGTTTCTCTAAATCTTCGTGTTTTACCATTTTTATCGTTATTTGAGCTATGGGTCTCCGATTGACCTCTAGCTCGTTTCTATCTTCTCGTTTTTCCATTACGCATCTAATGGTATAAAAATGTTCTGTGTTCCATGTCTAGAAATTATATCCATCTAAAACCGGCGTTAAACACGTATCTGAAACGCACGTAATCAATTTAAACAATCAGGAACGCACATAAAAAAATAATTAAATTAATGGTTAAATTATTTAATTAACCGATTATGCTTTGTTTTGTCCTGGGCGCTACAGCAAGTACGCAGGTAACATCTTCCACGAGTGATCAATATCGCCATATATTAAGCTGTATGCATGATAATGAGCTCTCAGTGCCTTATCATATTGAATCTCACTACCATGGTGTGTAGAAATATCATCCATAATGTCTCTGGGCTTAAGTATACGACCATCTCAAAATAATGAAGGAGCAAAATAAGCACCAATTATTTTCGATGACAATTGACGAGGTCGGGATGTCATGTCCAGGTGGCAGTTATGTGGAGCCTTAAACTTTTTCACTATCCACGGTCCCTTTTCAGTTCCATTAGCATGCAATAAAATTTAGCATCCTTGTTTACAAACAATCATATATTGTTGCTTGCAGAACGTTTCACTGCATACTCCACTCGATTCTTCATGTGGTAAAATCCCACACCATACATTAACTGCATTTTGCTATAAAATATTGCACCAACCTCGGGCTTTCTCTCACCATCCACTGGACAAACTGAAATAAGATCAGGGTCTTCAATGTGAAACGACACCCCTGGAATAATCCAATCCCCATGCTGATTGGTTGCTAAGTCTGGTCCTGACTCACCACTTGAACCATCTTTTATAATCAAAATGGTTCTGTTTCTAAGAACTCGCTGATGGGTACTACCAATAATGACGTCTTTACCCTGAGCAAAATCCTCTTGCACAAAAAATTCATCTGTTTCTCATTGTTCGGTAAATAACCGACTATGAAGTAAATCAGCATAATCATCATCACCATCATTGTCGTCATCATCATTATCATAATCATCATCATCATCATCATCTTCACCATCATCATCATCATAGTCATCAGTACGAACATTAGCAACCTCTGCCCCCACTATTGCTCCATCATCATCATCATCATCGTCGTCATCGTCAATACAGACATTAGTGGTCGCTGCCACACTTGGAACCGTACCACTACCATCATCTTCATCATCTTTGTCATCTACATATTTTGAATCAAAAATATCATTGAAATGGAAAAGTCGGTGGTGTGGTAGGGAGCTAGTTCTCTGAGCATCAACAACGGACACTGATATTTGCTTGGAAGAAGAGCAAGGCACATCTTCCAATGGATTGCTAATATGGGGCTTTGAAATCTTGGACTGGATAAACGGAAGGAATTTGGTTTGCAGTCAGACTTTGCACATAATTTAGCTGATCTCCATAACGATATTGTTGTTGAGAATTCAAAAGTTGAACATAACATCCCCTGACTTGAATATGAGAATGGAATATTCCAATCATACTCTTTAGGTTCAATAGAAACAAATAACTTGGGGTAATCATACACCTCAGCAACTCTCCTCAAATCAGAATTTGTCCTGATTTTAAATTTCACTTCTCCTGAAATCTGCGCAGGCATTAAACAATACAACGCATAATCACAAGTCCTACGATCTGCTCGGACAATATAATGAATTTCATCCAATAGTTTTCATAAGAAATTGTATGCAATGATGCATATATCAAACCATCCTCTCCATTTTTATACTCCGATCCATGCCAATATCCACGATGAACTATGATGATTTCGTTGTTTGCCATCTACATTAAAAAAATCATAACAATTACACTTCATTTAGCCAATTAAATAATAATACATATAACGACAAAAACAATATAAATCCTATACAAACTTGATGAAAAACATAAATACATTTTATCAAATTGATATGATTGCATATTTTATATCATATTATCAAATTAATGTAATAAATTTCAATATTGTACTATTACATTTAATATTTCAAAACTATAGATTTTAAGAATGTACAACTATTATTTGATTTAAATTAAATTACTATTATTTTATTTTTTAAGATTTTTTATAATGATTTAAATTATTATTATTATCACTTCACAATCTATATATTCAAAATGATATATTAGGACTATTTTTTTAGATCTTAGAAAAACAATTCGTAATAAAAAAACATACCAAAAAATATGATTTTTACATTTTAGATTATTAATTACAAGTATTATTATTATTATTATTCAATAATATTTTAATTATTTTGAAAATTTATGTATAAAAATTAGTTACCATTGTCATTCATATTTCATATTTTTATAAAAATAATTATGATTTTTGTACAATTTATAATGGTTGTTATTGTTATGATTATTATTATTATTATTAACATTATTAATATTATTATTATTATTACTTAAAATTGTAAGACAATATTTCATTTTTTTAAAACAAAATTGAGAATTTTTTTAAGTTTTAATTATAATCATGGTTATAAATGATAAAACATAGATCACGGTGCTGTTGGAATAGATCGCGATGCTAAAATAAACCACCGTGATCTAAGATGAGCTTTTAAAAAATAAATATAAAACATGGTATTTTTTAAATATTTTCTTAAAATAGATCACGGTTCTCGTGATCTATGGAAGTGTTAAAAAATTCCTTCGTAATCTAAGTTAGCTTCGTGATCTATGGTATTTTTTAAATATTTTCTTAAAATAGTTCACGATGCTCGTGATCTATGGAAGTGTTAAAAAATTCCTTCGTGATCTTAGTTAGCTTCATGATCTATGGTATTTTTTAAATATTTTCTATAAATAGATCACGGAGCTCGTGATCTATGGAAGTGTTAAAAAATTCCTTCGTGATCTATGTTTTATCAAAAACAGATAACGAAGGTCATTGAAGATCACGAAGCTAAACATAGATCACGAGCACCGTGATCTATACATCACGAAGCTAAATGAAGATCACGGTACTCGTGATCTATGTTTATTTCGTGATCTTCAATGACCTTCGTGGTCTGTTCTTAATAAAAAAATTCAGTTTTTCAAGATTTTTTTCGTTTTGATAACTCGGATTTACATGCAGAAATATATATATCTACAATAAAAAATTATCAAATACAATATACTAAACTTCAAAATATTGATAATCTTACCTCTTTTTAGCACCTTAAGAGATGAAAATCACTACATTTTTTGCATTTTAAGAGATGAATTTTATGAAAAATATGGATTCAAACATAGGTATGCATTCCGTGGGTATTCATAAGGAGATTCAATTGTGGTGGGTGAAATCATTAAAGGCTATAAGGGCATTTATGACTTTTCATCCTCATTTTGGGTAAAAAAAACATGTTTTGTTATAAAGTGGGTATTTTTCATGTTTTGCTTTCTAAATTGGATACAAAGGCAAAGAGACATGAATAGAATGTCTGAGCAACCAGGTTCCAGCAAAGGAATCAATGTTTTGCTTTCAACACCAACACCAAGTAGGAATTGTTATTCAAGAAATTAAATGAATTAGGAAAACTAATCATATTATGTGCTCCAATGTATTTGCATATAGTGATTACAAACTAGCAGTGTGAGTTTTCACTTGAAAGAAAGATTTTTCTAATTCTCCCCACAAACTGAAGAGAAACCCAATAGTGAATAATAACATTGGTCCTTACATTTTTCTTTCTAACAAAGTAGCCTTTTATTTTTGTAAGATATTGAGATAAAGATAGTTAATGAAAAAAATGCTTATTTAACATGCATCTCTTATAATTTAAAAGTTTAGTAAAAGAAATTTCTTTTCCTGATAACTTATATTCAAGATCTATATGGATTGCAAAATATGAAAATATATGATTGAATCCCCGTTTTCTGCACAAGAGAAGTATTTAGTGCAAATACTTTACTGAGTTACTGATCATACCTTGTTTATGCCACAACAGGATTGCAAATTTTTTTACTTATCAATCTGGTTAGAAAATTTTGAAGTGGGTTGGGTGTCGTCCCCATCTCCCTCTCTTTCTTTCTTTCTCTCTATCATTTGTTATTAGATTTAACCAATCTCTTCTGTAAATGGTTTTTGTTGGTCCCAAGTGGTGTCCGAGGTTCGAGGGGGTGAATGAACCTTGGTCGATTTTGAAAATCTTGTTTAAAACAGACTGTTCTGCAAGTTACTTGAACTTGCAGCGCCAGTCAGTTACTACTTACAGCACTAGGATGCAGTGTTGTCGCTGTAACTTAGAGTTTTATACGTAGCGGAAAAATAAAGGTTTTAAGACATAAGGCTGGTTTTCTCAAATATGATCTTTTTCAAAACGTTTTATGCTTATGACAGAGATTGATATAAAAGATAAAGCGCAGATAAGAAAGCAATAAAACACTTATGGCTTATAGTGGTTCGAAGGTGGTA
This sequence comes from Scutellaria galericulata, assembly GCA_946896805.1. Lineage (NCBI taxonomy): Eukaryota > Viridiplantae > Streptophyta > Magnoliopsida > Lamiales > Lamiaceae > Scutellaria > Scutellaria galericulata. The sequence continues at coordinate 9,710,865 of OX335787.1, read as the reverse complement.
TAACCCTTCTACGTCCACTCTACTGCTACCTCGAGCAAGAACTTTGTTAAGCAAGATTGATTTACAGGACACTCCTAACAATCTATCAACTTACAAAGTTAAACACCTACTAGAGTCCAGCGTCCACACAGCAAATGCAAACTCTAAAGGCAAACCCACACAGGGTTTCACACTCCCACACAGGGAAGCTGCCTAAAACTTAAACAACTATACAAACAACAAGGATTTCTCCTATCAACTGTTCGACACCTAAAACAACCTACGCACACAGCAACAAGGTTAAAAGAAAATAAATCTTCAACATATGTGAATTTCCTCTTGACTTGTTCAGCAATTTCTTTAATCAGCCACTCCTTCTATTTATACTTGTAGGGAAGATATCCGTTGAAGGAGATATCTTCCGTTTTGAATTAAAGTGTTCTTGATCAAAGACACGGCTTACATTTAATGCGACTTGACTTTTCTTTCTTAAGCATTTAATGCGATGGTTGCGGCTCGCAGCTTTCTGCGGCGCGTCAGTCCACGTGGTGTCTTGGCATTGGCTCCGTGTCTGCAACTTTGATCTTCTTCTGGAACGGCTCTGTTGGGATTTCAATGTTTACATTTTGATGAGACAAACCAAGCTTATAATAGGAAGTTTTGAGTACCCATTTTTCACATTGTTTACGTGATAACATAGACTAGAATTGAGTCTTGTGATAAGAAGCTGAAAAGTGAAGGTACACATACATACAAATGCTGCATCAAAGATTTAGAACGAAGCTACTGTAAAGAAGCAGATACAGCATACTGCAAGAAAGCAGTCACTGCTATGCAGCATAGTGAGAAAGAATGACATGCAGAGTCACTGCAAGAAAGAGTTTACAGGGATACTGCTGTAAGATATAGCAGTGCTGTAAGAAGATACTGCAAGAAGGTCTCTGTTACAGCAGCACTACGAAGAACAATCAGCTGCAAACAGACCTAGGATACAGCGCTAAGTACACTGCTCAGATAGCCAACAGCGCCAATGACAAACAACATAAGTATCCAGGAATCCAAGAAAGGATAAATGCAGTACGAGGAACAAAGACTCATGCAGAAGGAAACAAGAGTCGTTCGAGAGAAGATCAAAGTAGCAGACACGGAGCCAATGCCAAGACGCCATGTGGACTGATGCGCCGCAGAAAGCTGCAACCACCCATCTCCGCATTAAATGCTCCAGAAAGAAAAGTCTAGTCGCATTAAATGCAAGCCATGCATTTGATCAAGTACACTTTGAAATTCAAAATGAGAAGATATCTCCTTCAACGGATATCTACTCTACAAGTATAAATAGAGGATGAGTAACACTGAAGAGACTACTGAACAACTGAACCGCTGATGAACTAAAAAGCTGAGCTACAGAAGAATCAAATATTTACACAAACACTCTCAAGCATTCAAGCTATATCTTCTCCAAGTCTTTCTTCAGTTTCAGTCACTCAATCTCTATGAAGTGAAGCAAAGTTCAAAACAGAAAGATCCTTTCAAGGATTCAGAAGCTCACTTCATCCCACTAGTTGAAGACCTCTTTTATTTTCTTTTAACCTCTGTCCTGTGTGGTTAGGTTGTTTTAGGTGTCGAACAATTGACATGAGAAATCCTTGCTGTTTGTATAGTTGTCTAAGTTTTAGGCAGCTTCCCTGTGTGGGAGTGTGGAACCCTATGTGGGTTAGCCTTTAGAGTTTGCAGTGCTGTGTGATCTCTGGACTCTAGTAGGTGGTCACTTTATAAGTTGATAGATTGTTAGGAGGGTCCTGTAAATCAATCTTGCTTAACGAAGTTCCTGCTCGAGGTAGCAGTAGAGTGGATGTAGAAGGCTTACACCACATTCGAACCACTATAAGCCATAAGTGTTTTATTGTTTTCTTATCTACGCTTTACATTTCATATTCTCATATATCATAAGCATAAAACGGTTTTGCAAAAGAGCATACTTGAGAAAACCAGCCAGCCTTGTGTCACAATATATAATTTCCGCTGCGTATAAAACTCTAGGTTACAGCGTGCAGCACTGCATCCTAGTGCTGTAAGCAGTAATTGGCTGGCGCTGTAAGTTCAAGTAACTTACAGAACAGTAAGTTTTAACAAGTTTTCAAAATCGACCAAGGTTCATTCACCCCCTTCTGAACCTCGGACACCACTTGGGACCAACAGGCTCTATTTATTCTTACTTGAATCTTCGTTCCTTGTACTACATTTATCCTTCATCGGATTGCAGGATACTTCTTCAGTTGACTGTTTGAGAAGTGAGCTTCGCGCTGTATCCTAGGTCTACTTGCAGCTTGTTTGTTCTTTCAGCACTACTGTAACTTAGACCTTCTTGCAGTATCTGTAACTTTTTCTTGCAGCGATGCCGCATGCCGTTCTATCTTACTTTGCTGTAATGCTGCAACTACTTACTTTAGCAGCTACTTACCGCTCTTTCTTGCAGCTTCTCTTCGAACATCCTCTAGGGGTACTGTCTCAACAGCCGCCCCTTCAGAGGTCTTCTCATCCTTAGAGTGTTGTCAGAACAACAGCCTTGTCTGAGGTCTTCAGCAAGGACCCCATCTCCTCGGTCGGTCCTGTATCCTCAACAATCTCTATTGCAAGAATGGGTTCTTGCAGCTCCTGTTGGTTTCTTGCAACAGTTACTTGCTTTCTGAGATCCTCTTTCAGAACAGCTTTCTCACAACCAGCTGACTACTTTTTCAGTATCCTATCTTCTTCTTACTCAGGATACTTCTTCTAGCTTGTTGTTCCCTACAGCATGCTGATCCTCATAAGTGTTCTCTTACTACTTCTAAGGTTGGTTTTCCTTGAATCTTGGAAAACCATTACATGATCTTTCTTTTAGTATCGATAAGCTTGTGATCATGTAATGTGGAAACTAGGTATCAATACCTTAAGCAAATTGTTCTTGTCTTATTGCGTTATTTGTGTTTTATCTTATCAAGATAACTACTAAAATATCCCAACAGTTGTCTAAATTATTCTTGATAATTGCTTGCACGCATCTCCATTCTTGATTAATTAATTAATTAATTAATTAATTTTTGGAAGAGAGACATAAATTTAGTTGATATAATTCCTACATTCTTAACCTGTTAATTTGAGAACAAATTAATAAAGATCATAGATTGAGAAATTAAGAAGACTTTCTTTTACAATATTGAAAATTTATGAAATGAGAGCACATGACAATGTAAATATTATTGTACGGGATATGAAGCCCATCTTAAATTTCCATTGAAGTTTTTAATTGTAAAAATCTTTTGATATTTGTATTTTGAAAATTTTAAGTTTATAACTGCTGTTTTTTACTAACTTTATTTTATGAGTGTTCACAGTTTACACCAGATGAGTATTTTCAAAAATAAATCGATGAAGTGTGAACGGAGTGGACAAATTGTGTTCAAGATCACTTACATGACTAACATTATTTAGTAAGTGATTGGCTAATACTTTTTTCTTACATATTGATGTAATGTGAAAATTCGAATACTTACTACAACTTAGACTTGAATTGGAGATTTATGTTGAGAAGTTTATTTTGTTGTACATGTTGAATCTAGTGGTTTGTTTGATCATAAATTAGGAAGTTTGTTTGATCGGAATTTAGGAAGTTTGTGGTTACATTAAAACTTTGTGGTTAAAATGAAACTTTGTCATTGTATTGAAGCTCTTTTATTCAGTTACTTACTAGATAAGTTGTTCATATTGGTAAGCAAATTGAAATAAAGTGAGACTCTTTTTTGGCTTCAATGAATTGCGATTGGAGATTGCTCTTAAGCAACTAGATGATAGATTTTATGACCTTTTGTTTTCCTGCTTACATTGAAATGATTAGATTGAAAAATGACTACAAACACTAAGTGTCAAAGAAACAGTTCAAATTTAAGAAGTAAATATGAGATATAGGCAAGTATAGTTGGTTGAGTGCTAGTTACATCCGGATAATGGAAATCTGAAACTTAGATTAGGAGACTATATCATTATATGTTTAGTTCATAATTTGTCTCATGTTTTATAATTATATCATGTAATAAGTTATGTACTTTTTTTTGCACTAATATTGCTTTTCTTTTGATGTGCAGACAATTATTTGGTTCTTTGAATATTTTGGAGAAACGACATCAATCAAACTAGTAAATACATGTTCCTAAGTTTTTCATTTCAAGCAAACTTTGATGGTTCAACATTTTCTTATTTCACGTGCTGGGATGGGTTTGCAAATTATCACGGGACGGAGGGAGTATGCGTGTAAGTGTTGTGAGTAATTATAAAAGTAACATCATATTATAATATTTATATATATATGAAGTGACGTGCATGTGTATAAGTTAATTAACATCATATATTATATTTGTAAGAGTTTAAGTGTTATATATATATATATATATAATAAAGTTAATTAACATTAGCACATAAATAATTATATATACACACGTGTACGTAGATGGGGTGGGGGTTTGCACAAAGGGTTGGCATAAAACTTAATATTAAGAATATAATAATGATAATAATGAAAAAAAAACCTTATATAGAAGGCTATGAGAGGCGGTGGAGATAGACATATACGACTGATATTCATTTACTGAGAAAGGGGAACTGACCCAAATCTTTCTTAGAAGACATAACCCCCCAATTTCTTAGAAGAGATAACCCCGTCCCCTTCCGCCAAGCGATGTGCTGGTATAATTAAGGATTATCAAATTTGATAATCAATAAAGTTTGAGCAGTGAAAATCCTTGGCAATTCAGGTAAGTAGAAATTTATTTGTAATTACAATATATGAACATAGTATTTCATGAGATATATATATATATATATATTGATTAAGTGATATTACGTGATTTTATATCTTCTTGAGAATGACGTGTTTGAGTGATGCACAAAACTCCTGTGCACCAGGTGCACAGATCTAAGATCCGTGCAATCTGGGCCGATCCGACTCGGATCCGCGAATTTCTATTTTTTTTTCCAAATTTTTGTCTTGACATTTATGTACAAACATCTGTACCTTTATGACTGTAACTTAGAAAAAAAATGAAGATTTTCAACACAATTTGTATTGTATACCTTTATGTGATATCAATGTGACATTTATGTTATATTTATGTCACATTTATGTACAAATATTCTGACATTTATGTAATATATAAAAGTGCATAAAGGTCAGAATATTTGTACAAAAAGGTGACATGATATAATATAAAGGTCACATTGATATCACATAAAGGTAAACAGTTCAAATTATATTGAAAATCTTCATTTTTTCTAAGTTATATAGTACATAAAAGTCATGATAGTTGTACATAAAAGTCACACATTTATAACATAAAGGTCACACTAATACAACATAAAGGTAACAATCTGAAAAAAAAAAAAAGCTAAATCAAAAACACGCGGATCCGGGTCAAAACTGGGTCGACCCGGATTGCATGTACACCAAGTGCACACAAGACCAACTCTGAGTGATGTTATGTGAAGATATATGTGATGTATTACGAATATCAATCACGAGAATTAACACGTGCATACATAAATGAAGAAAGTTATTGCATACTACATGCAAGACATGATTTCAAGATGAAAAATATTTTATTGACCACTACTAGTGCACCGAGGCATGTAATCATGCTTACGATATATTATATGTTTAGCCGGTGGCATGTGAGACATGGTTATGGCTTGATTCGTTCAGTCGGTGGCATGTGAGACGTGAATATGACTATAATGAATGATGTTATATTGAACTATATCTGGTGCCTAGTAAATGGTGGTCAAGAGCCCAATAAAGGAAAATGATTTTATAAGAAATGTTTTCATTCATTAGCATGCATCATTGACATCATTCCATATTATTAATGTTATGTGCATAATTTCTGCTTACTGAGTTTTTTAGCTCATATAGTTCATGCATTGTAGGTGAACCTGCTGATGTATAAGCTCATGGACTTACTGATCATGTTGTTTTGTTCCTACGGGTTCGAAGATGGTGTACATGGATGACGACCTGTTGGGCTATGTTATGAGCTTATTTTGCTTTAAACAATATTTTAATAAAGTACTTGGATTTCTTCTGTTTGATCTTCTGATGTATATAAATATGTAAAATATAGAAGTGGGTGTGGCTTGACTTTATGATATACGCTACGAAACGTATTATAGTCTTACCGGGTTTTCATGTGCAAGAAAAATTATTTATGTTATTATGTTTTTTTTTAAAAAGTCACACACTCACTTACAGGTCTTTTAATATGAAAATCTATTATATGTCTAGCTATATTAGAAATGTGGTCGTGACATAATGACACTTTTTTTTGTTGTTCAATGAAAATGAAAATTTTGTCCAATAAAAATGAAAAAATGATTTTTATGATCTCTCAATTCTCTTGACTTGATTTTGGCTTCTTTTTCAAGTTAATGATGTATATAACCAAAGCTAATCTCTAAAAAATTATAACAAGAATTCAAATACAATGTATTCTGTCATAAATTTTAAAAAAAAATTATATATATTTCTTTCTAAGCTTTAAAGAATTAAATTAAAACCTCAAAACAAAAATCCCATTAAAGGAACATAAGAATACAAAATAAATGGTACAGACTTGCAGAAAATAAGAAACAAAAACATTGTGTTCATTCTCAACGAGAGAGTGGTGTAGAAAGAAAAGAAGGTGCCAAAAAGAAAGAATCAAAGGGAAGGGAAAGAGAAGAATAACAGATAAAAGAGTGAAGGAGGAGTGCAGTGATGGTGGCGGTTTTAGAGTCTGGTGGTCATGGACAGAGGATCTCGATCGGTGGAAGTAGAAGGTGATGGAGAGAGGAAGTAGCAGTGGCGGCAGAAAAGAAGAGGAGGAGGTGGAAGCTGTGGTGAAGACTAAAGAGACGGTGATGGATTATGGTTTCGTTTTCATATATAGGTGTGTGTGGGGTAATAACAAGTTAATATAATCTAACAAGATTGAGTTTTGATGGTAGGATTTAGGAAAAAAAATCCCCTTTTATTGGGTTTTCATGCTAGGATTCAAACACAAAGATTTCCTTTTTTATTAGGCTTTTTTAGGTAATGAAATGAAATAATAGTATCGAAATATATTTTACAAAATTAAGAAGATAAATTAAAAAATATTTTTAAAATCTAATATCAATTATGAAAACTATATACATAAAAACGACAAAAAATGTGGAAAAACATATTTAAAAATCTGATGGAATCTCAAGTTTAACAACAAAATAAAATATAATAAAGGAAATCTAAAGTATAACACAAAATAAATCTCAATGATCCTTCAATAAAATAATAATTAAAGAAAAATATTTTATCAAGAAAAAAAGTTAAAGAAAAATATTATACTATTTAAAGACGAAAGATGGGAGAAAATTTGAAATAAAACTCAAAAGTGATTGAGGGTGAGTTTTGTAAAGAAATTCAAAATAACAAATAATAAAATTCAAGCCCTGAAACATTAAATGTTTGGAATCAAATATATTTGTTTGTACATGATAAGAAATTAATGAGAAATAAAACTCAGGGAGATATGGAGTCTTTGTTTGGGTGGTTGAATTGAGAATCGACCTCTACAAGTTTATGTCGAAAAAAAATTGGTTAAATGAATTTTAATAGTGACCGGATATACTATTTGAAAAATAATTTGGCTGATACTCAATGTCGGTCATAGAGGAGAAGGGAATGATCGGCCACTAAAAATTTAATCATTTTGTTATATACATTTATATAAGATAATTTATTATAGAAAAAAATATTTTTCATATTAGCACATTCACATATACAGTTGTTGCATTTTTTTTTATGCAAAATAATCAATGAAACAATCACTTATGTAACACCCCATTTTACATGAAACTTGCATAGCATATTTTATATAAAAATTTCACTCTTTATAAAATAATTTATAGTGTATGATATTTTCGAGTTTAAGATGAATTTTAATTTTTATCAAAATTATGTGTGAGCTAATGTTTCTTTAAGTCTAAAAGTCTTGCAGGATAGCTATCCGAAGAGACCGAGTTCAATCGTGATGCACTCAACATGCACGAGTAAAAGAATGATCAAAAATAGATAAGTTACACATAAAAATGATTAAATAATTAATATGAGAAATGTGACTTATGTGTTTAATTATAGTTAGGTAGATTTTTATTATATATTTTATGTGCAAGGAAGTATGTGACTATTATGATGTGTTAAATTAAATATATTTCAAACATACTCATGTGACTTATATGATGTATTAAATTGAAAATAAGTTTATGCATAATTACCATGATTCATTTATTTTACATGTCACATTAGGTAAGAACTACACTCTATCTCTTCCATACCCCATCAAATCCAAACCAAGTCTCAATGACACTAATCATCACACCTCTAGTGGACAAATACTACAAGAGATGGTCTATATGTATAATACATGTATTGAATTAGAATTAGTATACTATATGCTACATATAAAAGGGGAGACTCCACACTTGAGCTCATTTCACTCCCCTCATTTTGAGCACATCTCTCTCTCTAGATTGTTGCTCCCCCTTCTCTCTACTCTCTTCTTCTCCTCCAAATTATATTTCACATCTTCAAACAAGTTGGAAATTCAAGAATTAACAAAGAAGAAGGAGTTTTCAAAGCAAGGAGAAGAGTTAAGCTCAAGAGATGATCTCCATTCAAAAGAACACTCAAGAAACCCTAATTTTGTGTGAACCCAAGAGGTATTTTAGCTAAATCTCAACAATTTTCTCCTTAGAGTCATGGTTAGATTCTTAATATTGAAATGCATGTTGAAGAAAGTATTGCATGTTTGTTTTCCCTCACCTAAACCCATTGCATGTGTGATCTAAGAGATGATATGTGATTGATCTTTAAAAATATGTCATTTTAAGTGTTGATTGAGCAAATGCATGTTGGATTAAGCCTTACATGTTTGATTATCTTGTCTAATCTCATTGCATGTGTGATCCAAGGGTGATTCCCTACAATTGTGGTGAAATTATTGGATATTTTGTTCTATGTGATTGATCTCCAAAATATGTGATTGATTATGCAATTGCTTGTTGAAATAGACTTTGCATGTTTGATTACTTTGTTAAAACCCCTTGCATGTGTGATAAATTGAGTTATGATGATCATCTTGAGGTTAACATTGTTATTAAAATTTGAGTTGTCTTTTAATTGATGGAATAAGTGAAGTTAATCAACTTGTGAAAAACTTGAGTATTGCAGTCCACTTTGTCAATTTTTATAAAATCGTACACTTTTAGTTTCTCAAAACTGTTTTAGTATGTTATTGTACATGAAGTTGTGAGCATATGGTTAAATTTTGGTAATATTTGGAGTAATGTACGAATTATAATGATTTTTCAAAGATGGTCCGATTTCGAGTTAAAATTATACAGTTTCAGACCCTAGAAAATTATTTTTTATAAACTCGTACACTTGGATTCTTTCAAAACTGTTTTGTTATGTAATACTACATGAAGTTTTGAGTCTATGGTTAAAATCTGATAATTTTTGGAGTATTCTATGAATTATGATGAATTTTCAAAGATAGTCCAGTTCGAGTTGGAATTATGAAGTTTCGGATCTTAGAAAATTAATTATATAAAATCGGTCCATTATAATTTTTCAAAACTGTTTTATTATGTTTAAGTACATGATGTTAGAGGTCTAAATTATTAATTTCAGAAGGTTTTGGTAAATATACAATTTATGGTGAATTTTATAACACAGACTAGTTTTAGAGCATTTTCGGACAATTTTTGATCATATTAAATAATTTATTAAAGCTTTTGTGATTTGAATTTATCCCTAATATTTTAGCATGGATAACTAAGGGTTATTATGTAAATGCATGCTTATTTTCATGAATTTTGAATGATTGCTTAAATTATGAAAATTGTTGTGGTAAAGAGTGTCTTTTCTTCCTACATATTACTAACTTCAAGATCAAATTTTATCTATGATTTAAGAATGCATTTTGACCATATTTTGAAACTAATATTATGTGATTAAATGTGTGCTTATGTGTGAAGTATTAAATAATTTAAGTCTTTAGCATAGCAACTATAGTTTTATGAGTTAAGATGTAAAATACGTTTTATTTCATTTTATTTCCTTCAAGGTACAATTGATGCTTGTTTGAAAGTATACTTTAAAGTTTCTCCTAAATCAATAATTATGTTTTTGTGATATACATATGTTATATGTACGATAAGCATGATAGGTTAGATAAGTATGATGCAATTGAAATACAACTTAAAGACTAAGAATTTATGAACATGCCGAGTGCAGTACGAGCGATCGGATACTTCAGGAGCTATCCCAGCTTTCGAATCAACGTCAAAAGTGGTTAACATTTATTTACGGTTATGTTGATTAGAATGACTTGTATGTTGTGCATGATAAAGTGAGATGAAATGACACCTTCGGGTGAAGTGCCAGGTTGACGAACCTTGGATGCCAGGTCCTCGGACCTTGGATGCCAGGTCCTCGGACCTTGGATGTTTATGCCAGGTCTTCGGACCTTGGAAGATGATGTATTAAGCGTATTGGTTAATCTCTTTAACGTAATAGTTTATAAGTGTTATCCACTAAGATTTCTCAAATCTTATGTTGCTATATTCAAACGTTTTCAGGGTCCCCTTACGACGAAGCGGATGTGTAGCCAGCTGTACGAACCCCTCTCTAGAAGCATATATATTATAGGTTTTAATATATGTTAATATGTATGAAGCTAAATACTTAATGCCCTTTTGACACTTTTGATGTTGGCTTAAGTAAACTTTTAAAAAGGTCTTAAGAATGACGAGGTTTTGATTTACAAATGTGGTTAGAACACGAGTTAGTTTCTTGCATGCTAAGCTTTTCGTTTTAAAAAAAAAAAAAAAAGGTACTCGTGTTTAATAAAGTCTTCCGTTGAGTTTATTTATGAAAATCTTTTAAAAAGAAAAAAAATTATTATCCCTTTTACGAAATCTTTTGAGCATAAAATGTTAAGGTGGTGCCTCAATCCTACAGAGATGGGTTGGGGTGCTACAACTTAAAACTTTGATTCTATTTTTACAATTATTTCAATTGATTGAGTAATACTTTTTTGTTTATATTTCTAATACAAATTTTTTAATTAAAAATTAATAATTATGTAAGTTGAAACAAACATATGCATGTAAATTTAAAAATTTTTAATTATTAATACTCCATTTATATTCTCCCTCAAAGAAAAAAAAAACTCCATTTATATTTTTTTGCATAACATTAATTATGTTGTATTATAAAATAATTGATATTAGCTTTTATATAATAAGATATGATAAATAACATTTTAGTTTCAATTGTAAATATTAACATAGTAGATAATAAACTGCACATCGCGCAGATACAAACCACTAGTTGTAGAAAAAGTAGATGATGTTGGGAATTGCAAAAAGTAGAAAAATAGGGTAGAGTTATAGGATTTTTGACATCTCATGATAAACATGGATTGAGATCCGGATGGGCTAGTCCCAGTCCAAACAAAGATGTTATACTACTAGTTAAAATGAATTAATGTTGTGGATCACTTCATCTCACAAAATTTATATTCGTAAGATAGTTTCATATAATTTTTTGTAATAGATCTATTATTTTTTCTCCTTAATACTATTTCCATACAATTCACTGCAAAAACAAATTGTACTAAATAAAAATACAAACCATAACATTAATCTCTCTTCTAGAGTTCATTATACATTCTCACCTTCACAAAGCTAATACTTTATGATGATGGATCCAAACTAAAATAAAAATCTGAAACATTTTGGGATATTTGTATTTAATAATACAAAGATATAAAGGGGTCACATTATTACTTTAGAAGGTAAATTTGAAAGGAAATCTAAATCATGAACTAAACATTATGGGATATTGGGATGGTCCAAAAGACACAGAAGAAACGAATTTGGGAAGAAACAGTCTTGTGTATATCTCCCTATATATTTATTACGGTTAGTCTGCAACTACATGAAGAAAAAAAGTTGAGTATAAGATAATCTATATTCGAACTTAAGCGTTTATTTTAAACAAAACATATAAGCTCAACTTGAATTCAATTAGACTAACAAAAAAGGCGTAAATTGTAATTTTCTTTTTACTCCAGCTCAATTCGATAAAACTCAAACAAACTCGAACAATGACAAGCTCTGTTCAACTCAATTTAGATGTCCCTATAAAAGAATAGGATTCACTAAAAATATGTCCAATGTCCCAAACTGCATTTCACATGTTAAAGAAGAGGGTCCTTGAATTAGAACTTATTATTGCAAAATGATATTAAAAGAACCCACCAACTTGAAGATATAGTATATAAAGTTGCCTCAAACTCAAAGTAAGGAGAGAAATATGCATTACCCTAAGGTTAGAGCTTTGAAGTTTTTGATTCTTCAGACCAAAGGGGAGGCCGGATTTTTTTACTCGGGCTCGGAGTTTCCTCTTTCTTGGCATCATCATCCTCTAAAACATCCTTAGAAAATGCATCAGGATTGGCTTTTATGCAGTTCTGAAGAGCCACAAATGGGTTCACACAGTCCGATCCTTTTTCTTCAGTCGTGCTCTTGAGAAAGCAAACAAAAGCATCAGAGAATTGGACGCCACATGGACCAGCTCTCAAGTGAGCAATGCAAGGGCATTCTAGTGCTCTTTGAGCCTTAGCTTCGAGAGATTGAGTATCATCCTCATCACCGTATGCAGCAGCTTCAGCAATTAAAGAATCAAGTGAAGGCTCTGCAGAATCCTCTGTTGAAGGGGGAGTTGGGGTTGTTGGGATACTTTGATTCTCTGTAGCTGCAGCACTTGGTGCTTGCCCCATTATCAACCTCAAATATTAAGCTTCTTCTTTGGCAAATCTATAGAAATAAACATGCATAATTGAATACTAGAAATAGCAAGGGAAAAATAGCTTTTTAATCCTCTTAACTTTACTATTTTAAATTCTTAGTCCTTTATCTATACATTCTTTTATTAAAAATTTAAAAAAATTATAGGACTAAACTTAGAGAGTGAACAGATAAATGACTAAAACTCAAAAACAGATAAATATATACATATTTTCCCAAATAGCAATGACACATATAAAGATTGTGATGATGAAGAGAATGACTAATGCTTAGAGTCAGAGATGGTCTGGCCAATTGTTGTGTTATGAAGTCCCCAAGTTTGAAATTAGATGGATGAACTTTGAAAAGAATTAATATTGCCTAGAGATATAGTTCTTCCAAAATTTAGCCAAATCTTAAGAGATGAAAACTGGGATGAATATTATGTTTGATGATTATACAATATGCAGAAACTAAAAGTTAGATATGTGCAGTTTGAGGTACCACAAAATATTTTGAAATTCTTAATTCAGTGGGACACAAACCTTAAACTGTCCAACTTTCAGAAATAGAAATAAATATCACCAGTTCTATGCAGAAACATTGAAATTAAAAGTAAATCCAGATTTTTAATCGAAGAGAAACTAAGACTTCCACAAACAGTAAGGATAATATTCATACTTTTAGCCAAAATTCAAACCCCTACATTGCCTTCCCTGCAAAATGCAGAGTCAGTCTACTGCATACTTCACCATCATAACCAGCTGCTGACACAGGTTTTAGGGCACAGCTGGGACTATGGTGGCCAATAAATTTAAGATAGTTCATCAGTAAATGACAGACAGGAAAAAGGTAAAGTCGCTTCATTTGGCTAGGGAGGTGGAGATGGGGTGGGGGATCTATCAGCGATTCAGGACTTGCAAAAAGGCCGTTTAGTGTCGATTAAAAGTTGGATATATAATTTAATTATACACCATATATTTAGATAACAAGGTTTATGTGGTTTGCGATACAAGATAAAGATACAATACAAACCAACAAGTGGTGATCCTGAGACAAAAATTTCTCAACACAAATAAAATAATCTTACATTTTTGCACCAGTTAATTCGAAAGATGATAATGCCAACATGTATCAAAAAATCTGAGGCAGTTAGTTTTCCCTTATCATGCAATCCTTACCCCATTATGAAAAGACAGGGATGCCTATAGTTACACATCTTATCAATTCTGTGATAGCCATTCCAGAAATTTACGTTTAGAAATGAATTTCTGAATCACGTGATCACTGAGTGTGCGAGATACTATGCTCGAAGGCATCAAGTAACTAGACAGCTTGAATAGTTTAGCGTTCAGTTTCGAACATACAATTATTGAGCCTCCAGGCTAGGCAAAAGAAGTAACTTCACAAAACTCTAAGGCAATAAGCAACTCTACTTTGCAACCATTAATCGCAAATCAAAACTCATAACACTTAGCAAAATGACATGTTTTAATCCAAGCCCAAAGTTTACTCTCAATTATCTAGAAAATGGCTTATTCTATCAAAACTATATCACCTGCATTCCTAAATAGATATCCAATTACAGATACCTTCTAGAAAATTGAACCCAATATCTAGTCATCTGATGAAATTTAGATCATCAAAATCATGGGACATATGATCGAAGTTTATTAAAAGCCCTAAGAAATATTTCGTCGAACAGCTGGTGACCCATTTCATTGAAAGCATCACCACCATTTAGTTCCATATAAAGTGATCATTAGCTTCTCAAATGTCATTCGTCTGAAAAATATAGGTTAAACTAAATCTCCTTAGAAAAAAATGAGATTTCTTGCAACCAATGATAACAAAAGAGAGGAAAAAAAAAAGAAAAAGAAAAAGTCGCGGGGTATCCATTAAGTGATTATCAGTAGACTACATACCTTATGAAGGTCGAAATCGACGATGCTTGCAACCAGAAGTTCGAGCTAAATAAATTTGATTGTGAATTAGAGAGAGAAACAGAGAGGGATTTGGTTATTGATTTTCGCGGGCTTACTGGTTTCGTATCGTTGCCTGCTGGCTATTTCCTTTCCTTTCAATTGACATACTTTAGGTTATTTTCATTTTTAGTCCTCCAAAATTTAATATTTATCGTTGTGGTAAAGGGTAAAGCTGTAATAATTGTTTGGTTCACTTCTGTATTTAGGAATCCGTCAAAGACAGGCCTAGACGGGTTGGCCGTTGGCCTGTAGGTATTTTTGGCAGGCATCTTTTTTTTTTTTTTTTAAATTTTTTTATTTAATATATATATATATATACACACTAGTATAACTCTCGTGCGATGCATAAAGTATATAAATTTTATTATTTATATATTTTGATATGAAAATTTTGGATATAAAAAATAATAAATTTTATTGGAGATTTCAACTAATTTATACCCGTGTGATACACCATCATAAAATTTAAATATTTCAAATTTGATATGAAAAATGTTAATTCATAAAAAAAAGTCATGTTCTCAATAATATTTCTCATATGGTTCTTGTGTGATGCACGGGTATTACATTTCAAGTGTTAGTAACTTTTTGAAATAAAAACGTTAATTTATCATGAAAAACAATATAGCTCTTTAAAAAGTTATTTTAATTTAATCTACTATCCATATAATATACAAATTTTAAATATTTATTATTTTCATCATACATTGTCCGACTACTTTACTAATAATATTTGTCACAATTGGCCTAAAAAATTATGCAAATATATGCTCAATAACTTATTCATAACGAGTGTAATTAAAATGGTGATATTATTGTATGTTATAATCAAATCTCGATAATATTTCAACCTCATTTACCACCCATGTGATGCACCAAATAAATTTCAAGTATTAGTATTTTTTGATATAAAAATGGTTATCATAAAAAATAACATAATTTTTCAAAGTTATTTCAATTTAATATACTACCCATATAATTTACTAATTTTAAATATTTATTGTTTCCATCATATAAATTTTGACTGCTTTTCTAATTGGTTTTGTCACAATTGGCCTGAAAAAAACTTATACAAATATATATATTCAATAATTTATTCATAATGAGCGTAAAAACAGTACTGCTGTTATTGTATATTACTCCAATTCTAAATAATCATTTTTTATATATTTTTTACTTTGACGATCTAAAAATCTTGAAATTTGATCATTGTATTATTTTAATTTATTCAATAAACATAAATTTAATACTTATTATAGCAATAATTAAGTATTATTTTATTAGATGAGATCATATTAACATTCATATACCATATATAGATTACAATTTTCAAGATTTTGTCAATATCATAGGTGATATTGATACCATATATAAATCATGTTTAATATATTAATAAATTTTAATTTATAAACTATGAAATAATAAATAATTGTATTTCTACTTTTGATAGATGGAAATGGGTGGGAAAATTTTGTCATTTCTATTTTGAGGGGTAATTGTTATTATTATATACTAGTAGTTGTCCCCATGCGTTGCACGGTTTGTTATATAATATTTAGTAAATATCAATTATTTGATAATACAGTTTAACTAATTATAAGCATTCTGAGGATATAAAGTATTTAACAATTAAAAAAATATGAATTTAATTAACTATATATATATATTAACTATCTATCTAATTCATAATAATCTTATTTATTATATATCTAATTGGACAATCTATAATTAATAACACTAAAAGTATCAATTATGAATTTCAAATTAAATTCAATTACTTAAATTAAAAAAAAAAATATATATATATATATATATATATATGTGTGTGTGTGTGTGTGTGTATTAGAAACAATACACTAAAAATAGAAATTTTACTTAAAAACTTGATGCAAACAATGTCAATCATGTATTTTCAATCTTCATTTTAAAATAAATTGAATTAAAAAAATGACATTTTTAATATCACTTAACATTAAAAACGACAGATAGCCAAATCATGTATTTTATACTTGAATACTTAATAATATTTTCATCATTAAATTATATCGGTAAAAGATATTAATATTTTTCGTACAATGTTGATGGTATTACATATTTGAATATATAAATATTAATTTAAAAAATATTTAGAATGACATATAATTCCAAACTCTACACACACACACACACACATATATATATATATATATATATATATATTTCCTTAACAATGTTAGATTTATTTATTTATATTAAATATGATATTAGATATCCCTAAATAAATTAATATTTGTTATTAAGTTTATTTTTGAACAATATCTATTATTGGGATTTATGAAATTATATTCAATAAAAATTAATTTAATTAAGACTAAGAAAATATAAATGAACTAATAAAATAATTATAATATTAAATCAAATTGATCAATTATATAAATTGAAAGATCTATATAATATTACAATTCCTAATACAATTAATTCATTTATAAAAAAACCTATTACATTTGATGGTCATGGTATATGAATCATCTTACAAAAAAACATGTTAATATTTATCAAACTCAGACCCCAAAATGATTTGTAAGATGAAGTAAAAAATTTCATAACATGAATTTATAATAATCTTAATTTTTTTGTAAAACCAAAAATCATCTTACATAATGATTTTTAAAAAATTATCCATTATAGATCATGAAGCAAGAATCTTTATAAATTTAGTACATGGGAAAATAATTAAAATGCAAAATACAAAAAAAAAAAATTGATGTGACATTTTTAAGAGGGAAAATGGCAAAATTGTAGATACTACCAACTTCCTTACTTTTATATAAGTATAGATATAGAGATTATTTATATATGATAATGATAAGAATAACCATCTAATTTCTAATATATGTAATTATATTTTAAATGGTTAATTATATAAAAATCACGAATTTAGAGTCTATTTTCATTTACAACGTGAACTTTAGACGTTAATATCATAAACTTTTAATTTAATGTTTGCAACAAATTGATATATGTTCGTGCTTTTCATGCTCCAATTAATTGTTAATATGGAATCCGAAATGTAGAATTTAATTCATCCAGTCAAAACCCACATGAAATCAAAACCCACAGGGCTAATCTTCTCATTTTCAAGAAGATGAGAAATTCCAGTGGTTGCTTCTTTCTCCGAAGGCTGCAGAGTGGCTTTCTCTTCAGTTTTGGTTTTGAGAAATAGACGGTGGTTGCCGAATGAAGAAGAAATCACAAAGTCAAGAAGGACTTATTCCTTTTGTGTACCAGTACTTCACTGTTATTTTTTTCAAACTTTTAAACAAGTTTCAAAAAGCTAGAACGACTATCAAACTGGAAAAAAATAGCATAATTTAAACTCAACAATGGACATAAGATTGAGAGTTCATGGTGTTAAAAATTTCATTTGTTTTGGAAATGTTGATAGAGATTTCCGACGACGACGATAGTCCCACCTAGGGTTTCATTCTTTTAAAATTTTGTAAGTAATTATTTACAAATAAAATTCTATGTAAGTGATGACTAGGATATAAAAGTACACATTGATTGATTACTGGGATGTGATCAAAGATTTCGTGTTCCACATCACTAATTGGAGTTCGAAAAGCCCGATCATATGTCAATTTGTCACGGAAAATGGAGAGTTTATGGTATTAACATTCAAGTTCATGTTGTAAATGAAAATGAACCTTAATTTCGTGTTTTTATGTAATTAACTCTATTTAAAATATTAAGTTTAGTCACTTATTTATAGGAATGAAAGAATTTTAAAGAATTTTCTACTTTTTATAATGTATTTCTGTACTTTAAATGTAATCCAATGCATATATTAAATAATAAACCACGCATTGTGCGGGTGAATTACTAGTTAGATTAAGAAAGCTAGCTAGCTCGACTAACTAATTACGTACATAATTAATATAATATCTAAACATACCATTCAAATTTACCGACGGAAATTTCATTGATAATTCAGACACAAACGATGTTGTTTGTGTTTCCCAGGTTTACCAATAGAAATTCCATCGGCAAATCAATTCAAAGTGACATCGTTATGGTACTCACCGATGCGGTTGAAAACAACATCGTTTTGTATCCTCTTTCCAACAAATTCGGTCGGCAATCAACCGATGGGATTTAATTAGGAATTTCGTCAGAATTATAATTACATCGATGAAAAAACATTCTGTTAGTAACTCACAACGACTTTCCGTTGGAAAACCTTTAGCTTTTTTTTAAAAAAAATTAACAAGTTTACCACCGGAATTCAATCTATCAATAAATACCGACGTAAGCCTTCCATCAGTAATTTCCGTTGGTAAATCACCCCATTCTTCTAATGTATTCCCGATAAAACTAAGTTAAAAGGTAAGGTTGTTTTAAAAAAACAAATGTACTGTCACGCCCCATTTTCATAATTAAAATATTATAGTTTTCTTTGGGCGTGCAGGGAAAGAAGGAGAAGAAATATATGTTTTTTTTTTAAATACAGATAAGACAGACCAGTAAAGATTCAAGAAAAGAAATTAACATTTAGATCAGAAACAGTTTGAAAACGGTCAAAGCATACTAATTCTTTACATATTCGAACCCATCGGCGTAAAGTCGGAAGAAAACATAGAAATTATAGCAGCGGAAAGATACAAGATCCATATTAAAGAAACACAGTTTAAATTTACAAATGTTTCAAACATTGTTTAAAAGATATCTAGAATACAAAGATTGAAAGGTCACATCTGATAGGGCACCACTCTCTTTACGCTTCTCTGCGTTCATCATTACCTATAGCGTGAATACACGCGGGGGTGAGTGCTTTTGAATACACTCATGGGAGTAATTTCCGTATTCAAATTTTATCAATAGTTAAACGAATTAACACATATAAATCAGCACAACAAGTAAACACAACACATAAAATGCATTGCACATAACATCCTTCAGGTGTGGGTATTTCCCGTCTTATCCTGTATACGGTTTCAGAACCATTGGTGCTTTTTACGAACCACCAGTCCCTCCGTGATGTTTTTTACGAACCATTAGTCCCTCCATGATGAACGTGGACTTCTGTCCTCGTATGACATATATATATATATATATATATATAACATATGTATGAACATCTATAACACAACACGTAATCCAAGGCACATAAAGTTCAACAATTCATAACGATCTCAGGCATATCATTTACATCGATTTACATTCATCATTATCATCATATATTAAATACGGAAACATAAAGACGATTAAAGTTTAGAAGTTACCCCTACCTAGTTAGGTGGTAATTTTCCTCGTGACTTGAACTTTAAATCTACGTTCGTCTCTAAAAGTGAAAGCCTACACATGCAAACATAATATATTAGTTTCTTGTTACGTTAATTACGTATTATAAAAAAGAACTCTCTCTAAAAAGAAACGATGAAGGAAGGAAGGTAAAATGAAAGCAAGACTTGAAACTTGATCATATGATGTAGAGGGATTGATAAGGGTTCGATAGGTGCAAGAACGAGCTAAAACGGACGAGAAACGAGCTTAAACAAAGTGTTTGAAGGTACAGGCGTAGTTTTGTAAATTTTGGTAGAAGTGTTGACTTTGACCAGGGGCTTTTTTGTAAAATCAGAGAAGTTTTGGGGCCACTTTGATATTTTCAAGACTTCAGGGGTCGAAATGCAATTTTCAAAAGTTTTGGGGGTCAAAGTTGAATGTTTGAAAACTTTTGGGGGTCAAAGCATAATTTTTAAAAGTTCGAGGACTAAAACGAAATATCCAGAAGATGGGGAACTAGAAAGCAAGGATCCTAAGAATTATAGGGTTTGCAAAAGGGCCCTCGGAAGTTTCAAACTTGTAGGGAGGCCCCCGCCTCTTCCCCACCTCTCCTCGACCACTGCCATAGCCAGAAACCTCACGCCAGCGACACCTCGTCGTCGGCAAACAAGCGCACACACACCGGCGCACCCCGCGTTGGCCACCATGCATACCCCGATACACGACGGGGCATCTAGCGCCGCCCACACTCACGCACACACGCACACAACACACACACACACGACCACTGCCGCAGCGGCATACAGCCAGCCGCGACGACTCTGGCAACCCATGGCGGCGCGACGAGGCGCCACCCCAACCAACACACACCACGACACAACCCAGCAACTGCAACGGAAAACGACGAAAGAGAGAGAAAGAGAGGGTCGCGAGAGATGAGAGAAGAGCCGTGACTTTGACCGGCCATTGCCGGAGGAGGAGCCGGCTGATTGGAGATCCGAGCCTGGATTCGTGATGGGCTCGGCGAGACCTTCAATTTGACGTATAAATTGATCATATCGGAGAAGGAATAGAGAGGGTACAAAGAGAGAGAAAATGAGGGAGAGAAGAGAGAAAGACCGCGCCTTTGCCGGCTGATTTTCGGCAAAGGCGGCGGCGGCTCGGCGATTCGAGCCCGGATCCGTGATGTGCTCGGCGAGGGCTACAGTTTGATGTAGGTTTGAGCGAAAATGGGGGAGGAAAAAGATGGTGTATGGCGGCGGCACAGCGGCGCTCCGGCCAGCCGTACCGGAAAATCCAGAGAGAGAGACAATCTTTTTCTTACCTTGGGGTAAATTTTAGCAAGTGTGGTTAAACTTTCCTAATTCATGTGTTTTATCATTTCACCTTTAACCTTGTTTTGGGCCTAAATTGGGCCTCAAGCCTCCGATTGGCCCGATTCTCATTTCTTTCTTTTCGTTTTTTGATTACAAACCTCTCTATCACGTCATAAACTATGCTTTCGATTCAATTATGTTTTCGATAATTATAAACATAGGCTCTTCAAATTAATTATGTTTTCGATAAATTTAATCGTACGTTCGATTAATTAAAACATGCATTATTCCCATTAATCTGGAACACACATAATTAAATCACATAATTAGGGGTTAAATTATTTAATTAGCCAAGTATGCATCGTTTCGTCCCTGTCGTTACATGTACACTATTTTATTTCACCAAATACTAAATCAAGATGCACATTAATTATCAAATGTCCTTGAGATCTTCAAATTGTGCTAATAAGATGAATAGTTATGGATTAAGGGAAGTCGTACATCGAGTTTGATATTCAGATTAATTACAAATAACCATTTAAATTATATCAGATTTTGCACTTAACTATACCTAAACTTTTTTACAATTGTAATTATCCATCCAACTTTTACTCGAATTGCAAATAACCATTAATAACCATTAGAACACCATTTTCTGGCAAAATCAAATAACATACGAGGCACACCCTCTACTTATGACTGTATATCTGTCATTTAAGGTTTAATTTTAGGGAAAATAAATAAGATTCATATTTTTAAACTCTAACAAAGATTAAAAATATTTGATTTTCAAAGAAATGTTGACTTTCTAAGCCAAATACGTACTAAAATTTTATTTGGGAACATAAAATGAAGAGATTTTATAAGATGAAGAAAATATAAACTGAAGAAAATCCAGCAACATATTCTTTTAAAGATAAAAATGGATTTTTTAATGAGTTTCCGAAGCAAAAGATTACTCTTTATTACGGCTTACAAGATTTTCTCAAAGTGTGTTATACAAGAAGATTAAGAATTTATGTAACTGGAAAAAGACTACTCTTTTATCCCCAAATCTTTTCTGAAAATCAGGGTTCTTAGATATAGATTGTGAAATTGAAAAATTTCACCCATTAATCAATGTCTCTAATTTTGAACTCATTTAAAATATAGCATTTCTATTTACTTCAATTTTAAAAATTCATATAATTTTAAATAAATAAGTTGAAAAAATTATTGTTAATTATTGGTATAAAATAATGATCCCCTTCCCACTATGAGCATGTCTTAATATGCTCTAATGTGTAAAAATTGCATTCCTTTAGATATTTGAAATTAATGATTGTGTTGAATTTGTGACACATCAACAGTGGATACATATTAATGCACCCACCATGGATAGGGTAACAAACTTGTATTAGTTTACTTAAACAAATGATAAAATATTATAAATTTGAAAAAAAAAATTCTGTGTTCTATGTTATAAATTATAAAATTAATAAATATTGATGTTCATGCATACTCAATGAGATGTTAATCATAATTTTTATATAAATTAAGTTTGTTTAATAGATATCCACAAGTATGAAAAGATATGTTGTAATTATCGATTTAGTTGTGTGAGACCATTTCATGGATTTCATTTCATGACACGAGTCAATCCGACCCTATCAACAATCAATAGTTAAAATTAAAAGTCAACGGTCAACTATCGGTCAACGACCGTTCGACGAAGTTGACCACAAATTATTACATGATAATGAAAAGTATTATATGGTGCTTTATTGTCATAATGTAATACTTTTATTTTAATAACATAATATTTTTATATGTATCATATGATACTTTCAAATGTTACGTGATACACATAAAGTATTATGTTAGGAAATTGATATTTAGATTTTGATGAGACAAAATGCAAGTGTAATAGGAAATTAGAGTACTCCATTTTTCACAATGTTTAAGTAAAATTAGAATATATTTTGAGTCTATAATATATCTTGAAGAATGGAACAAAAGTAAGTGAAGAATTGCTACAAGCAGTAAAAAAATAGTTTGTATGTTGCAGTAAGTAGTGAAGTTACAACAGAAACAATCTAAACTGGAATACTGCAAGAAGACCAAGGTTGCAGGGAATGTATGTTGCATTTACCAAAGAATGAAGAGACAAGCAAGATAAAGTCATGGAGACCTAATATAAATGCAGTACGAGAAAGATCAAAATCAGTCCGAGATTTGATCACTTCAACAGATCAAATACTAGCCAGTACAGACAAATTGAAGGATAAGTACAGAGAGCCAGTAAACGGCAGACACATGGTCTGACAGACTACATAAAAGCTGCAACCTAGTATAACCGCATTAATGACCTGCGGTGCAAGATAAGAAAACACTTAATGCAAACCTCAAACAACATTTAATGCGAGCTCTACACCAAGGAAGAAGATTTAAATTCAAAGGATTGTGCCTCCTTCAAAGGGCATAATTTTACATCTATAAATAGAGGAAGAAACGATTGAAACAACAACTGAAACTTCAACTATCAAAGTCTTAAGCAAGAATCTCAGAGAGCTTTCAAAGTGTTCTAACAACTATTAAGTTTCAGTTACTCAACCTCAAAAGCAATCAAATATTCGACCTAAGATTCAGAAATTCAAGGCTGCTTCTCGTACCAAATGAAGACCTTTTATATATTTTTAACCAATTGTTATGTGCTTGGTTATTTTAGGTGTCCACAGATGATAGGAAAGTTGTTCCTTGTTGTGTGTATATTGTCATAATGTTTGACAATAACTCTGTGTGAGTTGTAGAGATCCTATGTGGGTGTGCCTTTGGAACTTGCAGCAACTTGTATGAAAGCTAAGTTCTAGTATGTGTCTTTGTTAAGTTAGAGTTTGTTAGGAAAGTGTACTGTAATTCAAACGTTCTTAACAAAGTTTGTCCTTGAAAAGAAGTATAGTGGATGTACAGGGATTATACCACCCTCGAACCACTATAAGACCTAGTGTGCTTCTTATCTGTTATCTTATTTTGTTGTTCATACAGTTACTGTATTTATATCTCATTTCATTCTGCATAAAAGACCTTCAAAATTTCATATTTTCAAAACGTTTTCAAAAGGACCCTATCTATCAAAATTTGTATTTCTGCTGCAAGAACTATGACAGTTACTGTAAGCAACACTACTCAATAGTGTTGTAAGTTGTACTTTATTCTACGATGTAAGCTATTGTAGGTTACAGTGCAGTAAGTTCGAAAAGTTTTTTAAAATCGATAGAGGTTTATTCAAACACCCCTCTGAACCTCTATGCTACTTGGGACCAACATGTTACATGGTACACATAAAAGTATTAGATGATACTTTTATGTGTTTCATGTGATACTTTCAAAACTATTACATAATATATCTAAAATTATTCTGTTATGATAATAATAGTTTACTTATCAAATTACAATTTCTCAAATTAATCATTGGTTTGAAGTTATAGAATCAAAAGTAATACTCGCTAAACATAATAGTATTACCTTATACAAACAAATGTATTACATAGATTTATTAAATATAATTACTAATTGTCCACCCTTTCCAAGTGTGATTTCTATGTTATGTATGGCCGTGCCTAAGGGCATATCGGTTGAAATAGATTCCTCTTTTTGATCAATCAAAAAAATCAAATAGAATCCATTTTTTTAGCACTTAAACACCTTAGGGATTTCGTTGTTCAAAAACGATTCAAAGAGAAGATAGATATTTGTACTTTACTTATTTTTTGAGTAGAATGCAATTTGAAGTGTATTGTATAATAGAAGAAGGGTTGCATTTATTGATTCAACACACTTCCACTGTAGTGTCCAAGTAGATACTGTTACTTTCTCTCGAACCATAGTAATAATATTTTATTTGACTGAATTATTTATTTCTCTTGTTTCTCTTGAAATTTCGTAACTCTTCATTTCTACACACGTCTTTTTTTTTGGAGGTCTACAGCCATTATGTGGCATGGGGTGACATCCCATACAAAAGTTAATAGTATGCCACTTCTACGAATAGCTTGTAATATCTTTTCAAATGTATTACATATCTGTTACACTATATAAGTATGAATGTTTCGTCCATTTTTCATAATGTCAATTTTAACCTTCTTAGAGTCACAATTCCTTTCTTAGAGTCCATACAAATCACAATTCTTCATATAATTAAATTAAAGTCCTAATTAAAGAAAACTCTCCATATCTAATTTAATTAGTCTTCATATAATTTAAACAAATTTCTAATTAAAGAAAACTCTTTATATCTACTTTAATTAAAAGTTAATTAGATTACAATGGATAATTAAAGATTGAATTATTTATACAACTAGATAACAAGTACCATGGCAAGAACACAAGCATATTATGACGAGTAATTAAAGATTGGAGTTTTAATAAGCAACATCAACAAGAGTACGAGTACCATCGGCAAGAATACGTGCAGATTAGACAAGTAATTAAAGATTGGAGTTTTAAATTGTTGGTTGTGGTAACATGCATGTATGATTCTTTTGTTCTCTTTTACTTTTTTTCCTTTTGTGATCAAATATATTATCCAAAATAGCTGACCTATCTTTATATGTTTTATCTAAATATGTGTTGGTCCCAAGTGGTGTCCGAGGTTCAGAGGGGGGTGAATGAACCTTGGTTGATTTTTGAAAATCTGTTTAAAACTTACTGTTCTGCAAGTTACTTGAGCTTGCAACGCCAGTCAGTTACTGCTTACAACACTAGGATGCAGTGCTACACGCTGTAACTTAGAGTTTTATATGCGGCGGAAAACAAAGATTTTAAGACACAAGGCTGGTTTTCTCAAATATGATCCTTTTCAAAACGTTTTATGCTTTATGACAATGATAGATATAAAAGATAAAGCGCAGATAAGAAAACAATAAAACACTTATGGCTTATAGTGGTTAGAAGGTGGTGTAATCCTTCTACGTGTACTCTACTGCTACCTCGAGCAGGAACTTTGTTAAGTAAGATTGATTTACAGGACACTCCTAACAATCTATCAACTTACAAAGCTAAACACCTACTAGAGTCCAACGTACACACAACAACTGCAAACTCTAAAGGCAAACCCACACAGGATTTCAAACTCCCACACAAGGAAGCTGCCTAAAACTTAGACAACTATACAAACAGCAATGATCTCTCCTATCAGCTGTTCGACACCAAAAACAACCTAAGCACACATCAACAAGGTTAAAAGTATATAGATTTGTTCTTCAACTGGTGTGGTGAAGTGAGCTTCTGAATCCTTCAAAGGATCTTTCGGCTTTGAACTTGCTTCACTTCACAGAGGTTGAGTGACTAAAACTGAGAGTAGACTTGAAAAAGTATAGCTTGAATGCTTGAGAGTTTTTGCGCAAATGTTTCAGTCCTTTGCTTCAGGGTTGGTCATCCTCTATTTATACTTGTAGAGAAGATATCCGTTGAAGGAGATATCTCCCATTTTGAATTTAAGTGTACTTGATTAAAAGTATGGCTTGCATTTAATACGTCTTAACTTTTCTTTCTGGAGCATTTAATGTGGTGGTTGCGGCTCGTAGCTTTCTGCAGCGCGTCAGTCCACGTGTCGTCTTGGCATTGGCTCTGTGTCTGCATGATAAAGTTAAGTAAATCGGCCACGGAATGCTCCGCCACAACAAAGTTGCAAGATTAATGTTATTGCCGAAAAGATCCTTCATCAATTGTTCACAAAGACATAAATAGGGTTTCTCACTACCTGAGGCCCATGCACCAATATAGTACGCACAAAGCCCATAACAACGTAAGAACAGAACTTAATTAATTAAATTAATTTATTACAACTCTTGCTTCCCTCGCCGCACGTACACTTTATCGCACATTCCCATCGGTCGCGCTTGTGCTCTATCAATTGCCTCCTCCGGCGAAACAGCCTTGTCCTCAAGGCTGAAAGAAGGGAATTGAGCACAGTAATCAGCCAAATCCAACCAAGTCCGATCATCATCCCCTAACCCGTGCCAACGAACAAGAACCTGGTCCACCTGCACACCATCAACATCAACCGTGCGACGATCCTGCACCGCCTCGGGCAGAAACGGCGGCGGAGCAGCGAGTAATACATCCGGCAAGGTGGGCGAAGCTACTGCTGACCCGATGGCCCTCTTCAAAAGGGCAATATGGAAAACAGGATGCACTCGGGACCCAACTGGAAGTTGCAACTGATAAGCCATCTTGCCGATGCGGGCAACCACCGGAAAAGGCCCGAAAAATCGAGGCGCCAGCTTAGCACAGCCCCCTACAAACAATGTCTTCTGGCGATAAGGTCGAAATTTCAGGAAAACAAGATCGCCAATTTCAAACTCCAGCTCCCTACGATGTTTGTTAGCTTCTCTTAGCATGCGCTGTTGGGCACGCTCCAAGTGGCACTTGAGGTCCCGAATGATAGTGTCACGGTCGCGCAAGGATTCAGCAACAGCCGGAACACGAATTTCCCCAGGAACAAACGACACAATCAACGGGGGTGGACGCCCGTAAACGACCTCAAAAGGGGTGGTTCCCGCCGCCGACTGAAATGATGTGTTATAACAAAATTCCGCCCACGATAACCACGTAGACCATGCTTTCGGCCGCTCGGAGGTAAAGCAACGTAAATACGTCTCAATGCAGCGATTAAGTACCTCCGTTTGCCCATCCGATTCCGGGTGGTAAGCGGAACTCATGCGGAGTTTGGTGCCGGTGTGCTTGAAAAGCTCACGCCAAAAGGAGCTAATGAAGATGGGATCACGATCAGAAACAATGGAGGAAGGCACCCCGTGTAAACGAACGATCTCCTTAGTGAACACCTCAGCCACCAACTTTGCCGTGAAGGGATGGCGAAGTGCCACAAAATGTCCATACTTAGAAAGCCGATCAACCACCACCAGTATGCAATCAACCCCTCCGGAACGTGGAAGACCGATTATAAAATCCATACCAATATCCTCCCAAATGCGAGATGGAATCGGCAAGGGAGACAGAAGACCCGCCGGCGATCGTGTTTCGTATTTATTCCTCTGACACACATCACAAGCCGCCACATACTCCGTCACACGCCTCATCATCCCCGGCCAATAAATATTCGTTGCCAAACGCCGGTAGGTGCGAAATGCACCCGCATGGCCACCCGTCGGGAAAGCATGAAATTCGTCGAGGAGACGGGACACCCATGCGGACGATTTGGGCACGACCAGCCGTCCTTTGTAATATAGAACTCCCTGGACCAGGCTGTAGTGGGCAGGCGCCGAAGATCCTCACGACAGACTCTCCACAATACGGCCGAAATCAGGATCCGAAGCGACAGCCGAGCGAAGCTGCCCCCAATCCAACCACTTCGGCATGGAGATAGCCGCTAACTGAACATCCTCATCCCGACGCGACAAGGCATCAGACGCCTTGTTCGCCGTCCCTTCCTTGTAAACCACCGTAAAATCATAGCCGAGGAGTTTCGCTGCCCAATTTTGTTGTGCCGGGGTCGTAAGCGGCTGTGAAAGGAGATGACAAAGGCTTCTTTGATCAGTTCGGACCTCAAAACGGCGGCCAAGAAGGTAGGGCCGCCAATGTTGCACGGCGAGCACAAGGGCCATCAACTCATTCTCATAGGCGGACTTGGCAAGCAATTTACAGGAAAGGCCTTTGCTGAAATATGTAATCGGTTGGCGCTCCTGCATGAGAACGGCACCTAGACCCCGACCCGAGGCATCACACTCTACTACAAACGCCTTCATAAAATCGGGCATACGGAGAACTGGAGCTGAAGTAAGAGCATTTTTCAAGGCTCGGAAAGCTGCCTCGGCTACCGACGACCAAGTCCAATGAGCTAACTCCGATTGTTTTAAGAGAGCCGTGAGGGGCGCTGCAATCTTACCATAGTCCCGTACAAACCGCCGGTAATAGCCAGTCAAGCCAAGAAATCCACGTAATGCCCGTGGGGAGGTAGGGGTCGGTCATTCCATCACCGAACTAACCTTGGATGGATCCATGCGGACACCCTCTCCCGAAACCAAATGCCCAAGGTACTCTACCTGTGATGTGCCAAAAACGCAAATTTTAGGATTAACAAAAAGAGAGTGTGTATGGAGAGTACCGAAAACATGGCGAAGATGGCGAAGGTGGGAACTCCATGATGGGCTATACACCAGAATGTCGTCGAAGAAGACTAGAACAAATTGGCGAAGCACCGGCCGAAATACATCATTCATTAAGCTCTGAAATGTGGCGGGGGCATTTGTAAGGCCAAACGGCATGACCAGAAATTCATAGTGTCTGGAATGTGTATGGAAGGCTGATTTGAGAATGTCCTCCGGGGTGACTCTAATCTGATGATAGCCGGCACGCAGATCGAGCTTGCTGAACCATCGAGCACCATGTAACTCATCAAACAACTCCTGCACTATAGGAATTGGGTATCTGTCGGGAACCGTTGCCTTATTGAGAGCCCGATAATATACACAAAAGTGCCAAGAACCATCTTTTTTTCGAACCAACAAGACCGGGCTCGAATATGGGCTATTACTCGGTTGGATCACGCCGGCTGACAGCATCTCGTCCACCAATTTCTCCATCTCATCCTTCTGTATATGATTGTAGCGGTATGGTCGAACAGAAACTGGCGGAACTCCCGGGTGAAGAGTGATGCGGTGATCACAATGGCGACTCGGGGGCAGCGATGTAGGTGGCTGAGTAACGGTGGGAAAATCTGCCAGAATGCCGTCAACGTCATGCTGCTGGGCGGCCGACAGCGGGCTGGCGGCAGACATGGCACGAAGCTGTAGAGACCCATCGGA
The DNA here is from genome assembly GCA_946896805.1 of Scutellaria galericulata. Lineage (NCBI taxonomy): Eukaryota > Viridiplantae > Streptophyta > Magnoliopsida > Lamiales > Lamiaceae > Scutellaria > Scutellaria galericulata. Next base: position 9,680,622 of record OX335787.1, on the reverse strand, counting down.
GATCCAAAGCAGCCAATAATGAGCGTCGATATCCAGGTGAGTCAGGTCAGTTAGATTACATGGCGCCCCGGTCAGGGACGGGTCACCAGTGAGCCGCACCCGAACACCCCCGACGGAGAACTCCATTGACAAGTTGGCCCAGTTGGCCGTGACATCGTCGAGCCGCACCAACCACGTAATACCAAGGATGACATCCACGCCACTCAAGGGAAAAATATAGCAGTCGACCGGGAAGGCGTGGGTGCCGAGATGAACCACCATAGACCGACAAATACCCGTCGTCGCCAACCGAGAACCATCCCCCAATATTACGGACATACGAGTCGTGCCATCCGCGACCAACCCCCGTCTCCTAGCGACATCCGCCGACACAAAGCAGTGGCTTGCGCCACTATCCACCATGATAAGGACCTTCGACCCATTCACAGAGCCAAATAGCTTCATCGTCGTTGACCCGTCAATGCCATTGGAAGACAGTTTGGAGAGCTCCAGTTGAGCTAAGTCAGACGGAAGAACAGCAGTGGCAGAATCCTCCAACGGCAACTCATCACAATCATCCGGATCCATCGCCTCAGGATCGAGGAGGACGCTGAAGAAACAACCCGCACACTTGTGCAAAAGGCTATACGGAAGGCCACAACGAAAGCACTTTCCTTTCTCACGGTACTCCCGTGCCTCCTCCGCCGTTAGATGGCGAACATTGCGATTGGGGCGGGAAGAGATAAACCCGACAGATAAAGCAGGTGGCGGACTGGACTTTGGCATCGCGATGGGAGCCAAATAGGACGATGGAGGTGCGCTCGTGCTGTGGAAAGCAGGACCCCGAAAGGACGACGGGGGCCGAGGAAAACCCCCCGGTGGAAAGGGTGTGCGACCCGATTGTGGCAAGGGACGCGGCACACGCGCCACCCGACGGGCTGCCCGAATTGCTGCAAAAACGTCTGCCATGTACGCGTCAAGGATACGGTCACGAATACCCGGCTGCAATCCACCCAAGAACATGCCCAAATACTGATCGGAAGACAGTGACGGCAACTGTGCAACGCGCTCTTCAAAGAAGGAGATGTAATCTTCCAAAGAACCAGTCTGACGAGTGTTGTGCATCGCCTCGTAAGCGTTGATTGTTGAGCTATCACCGAAGCGATCAAGTAACTCACGAGAAAATTGGGACCACGAAATTGTCGACGAACGGCGTAACACCCACTACGCCCAAAACATGGAACGACCCGACATGGCTATGAGGGCCAATTGCACGCGGTCAGACATAGGTGTGTTGTACACCAAGAAAATTTGTTCTACTTGGGCTAACCAAGCGACGGGATCCGAACCATCAAACATGGGTAAATCCAGTTTTGGTGGGTTTGCCTAAACAGGGAGGCCTGACGGAACCAGAGGGATCGGCGTGTCGCTGGTGCCGCTTTTGCCGTCCAGAACAGAGACGCCGTCGCTGGCCACCGAAGATAGGGGAGGGGAAGGGGCCGCCGGTGCCGGTAACTGGGACGAGGAATCCATCTTGGCCATGAGGGTGGCAAACATGGATCCATACTTCTCCAGGGTTTCCGAAAGGCTATCCATGCGAGCCCCCATGGAGTGCTGCAATTCACCGATTGACTTCTCCATCTGATCGCAACGTTCTTTCGCGGACATATTTGCGAAAGTGGCAGGTCGGACCAATTGATAAAGTTAAGTAAATCGGCCACGGAATGCTCCGCCACAACAAAGTTGCAAGATTAATGTTATTGCCAAAAAGATCCTTCATCAATTGTTCACAAAGACATAAATAGGGTTTCTCACTACCTGAGGCCCATGCACCAATATGGTACGCACAAAGCCCATAACAACGTAAGAACAGAACTTAATTAATTAAATTAATTTATTACAACTCTTGCTTCCTTCGCCGTACGTACACTTTATTGCACATTCCCATCGGTCGCGCTTGTGCTCTATCACTGCAACTTTAATCTTCTCTGAAACGACTCTATTTATTCTTGCTCGAATCTTCATTCCTCATACTGCATTTATCCTTCATCGGAAAGCAGGATACTTATTCTGTTTGTCATTGGCGCTGTATTCTAGGTCTGTTTGCAGCTGATTATTCTTGACAGTGCTGCTGTAACTTAGACCTTCTTACAGTATCTTCGTACAATACTGCTGTATCTTTTTTCTTGTAGTATTCCTATAATGGTTCTTGCAGCGATGCTGCATGTCGTTCTTACTTACTTTCCTGCAATGCTGTAACTGCCTTCTTGCAGTATTGCTGTATCTGCTTTCTTGCAGCAGCTTCGTTCTGAAATCTTCGATGCAGCATTGTATGCATGTGTACCTCCATCTTTCAGCTTCTATAACTAGACTCAATCCTAGTCTATGTTTTCACTTAAACATTGTGAAAAATGGGGTACTCAAACTTCATATTACATTCTTGGTTTGTCTCATCAAAATCTAAACACTGAAATCCCAACAATTTCCCCATTTTTTATGATGACAAAACCATTACATTATTTCATTCATGAAGAAGGCTTTTACATTGCATTATATCATCTTACAATAGGATTACATATATGATAACCTTTGAGAAAAAAAATCTAATCCTGGATTACATACATTGATTATTGCTGAAACAGGGACCTCCTTGTAGACGTTTCATCTGGTCTTCTTTCAGCAGTCCTTCCTTCTTGCTCTGCTCTTTCTCTTGATCCTTTCCACCAGTCTCGAATGGACTCCTGATAGGATTCTTCAAGTATCTCCTTAATCTTTGAGATTTGAATCCATCTCAGCCAGAAGTCCTCACAGTAAGGCACTATATATCCTTGTTTCACTTGGTCTATGTAGTAATTCTGGACTTCAAGCTCTCCAGCCCTAGTAAGCTCTTCATATCTTCTCAGTGCAGTTTGGCAGGTTTGAAATCTACTGAATTTGCCCTTTCTGCACAGAAATTCGAAGTTTTTGAGATACTCGGATCTCTTGTACAGCGTGATTGCTTCGAAGGATAGATTCTTATCTATAGGCAACTTGATTGCCTTGAAGATGTTTAAGTTCCAGGCCATCTTCTCTCCATCGGGCCTCTGATCCATCAGCACTGACACTTCAACAGATATATTGTCCATATCGAGACGTGGAATTTCTTGAGGGGGGTATTGGTAGAGATCTTTGTTAAAGATTCTCCTCTCACCAATCACTCCAAGCCTTTGCATCCAGGCATATTCTTCTTTTTCAGCTCTGGCTCTCTCCGTCCTCTAAGCAGCCATTTTCTTGTTGTAAAGTCTTTCAGCCTCGGCTCTGCTCACCCTCTTTCTTGAGTCTTGCTGCTGGCTCTCTCTCATTCTCTTTGTATGATGAGAAGATGGAGGTAATGTATCTTTGCTTGCAGCACTACTGTATGCAGCGCCTGCTGCTGATCTGCTTGCAGCAGCTGCACCACCAGCTTTCTCCATCTTTTTGGAGAAGGAGCGTCAGCAGCAGCAGATGATCCAGATCTCTTCCTCCTACTGTTTAGAGGCTGGTCATCATCTTCTTCCTCACATTCTTTCTCCCCAGAGCTCCAATATCTATCTTGAAATCATTTCCCCTTTTTGGCATCATCAAAAGCCGGGGGTGGAGCAGGGGCATTTGGAACCACTTTAAAGCGTGGTCTTTTTGCAGGTGCTGGGGCTTCTCTGGATCCTTGGGCATTCTGAGGAAGTGCATTCCTCAAAATCAATTCCAGGTTTCCTAATCGATCGTCGACATTTCTGGTTTTTTTGGATTGTTCGAGTACATGGTCCAGAAGTGTCTCTAGCACCTTAGAGTGTGTGCATCTTTTCCGATGTTGTTTCTGCATATCGCTTGTAGAGTTTGACTTCAGCTCGGGTGCTTGCAGCTTCTCTTTTCAGTTCTCCCTCCATTCTAACCCTGTCCATGTACAGCCTATGAGCATTATCATTCAGAGTTCGCTTGATCATCTCAGGCAATACTTCAACATCTTTCTTGAAGCTGGACATGGTTTCAGCGTGGAACTTAGCGCCGACCATCATGTTGTTCTGCATGTTAGACTCATGATCTTGAAGAGCATGAACTAGGTGTCTAATAGCAGCAACTATCTTGTCAATCGATTCATCAGGGTTCACGCTTGCATTCTGTCTTTGAGAGGCAGCAGCTGATGCAGCATAAGGAACTAAAGATCTTGGGGGCTGTACTGCATCCTGCCTTGGAGCCTCTGGTTCAATTTCTTCTTCCTCATCCTCGTGAACTTCTTCCTCCTCATCGGATGATATCGTGACTGCCACTTCACCAATATTTCCATATTTAGCTCTGTTGCGGTCAGTCATCCTTTGGAGGAATTCAGCATACTCAGCGTCCTCAATAATCTTTTCTGCTGTAACCTGGGTAGGTTCTTTTGAGCGTGCAGCAGTAGCAGCATCAACCTCCTCATGAGGTGTCTCTAGCTGTTTAGCGGTTACCTCAACTTCTCCTCGAACATCCTCTAAGGGTACTGTCTTAACAGCCGCTCATTCAGAGGTCTTCTCACCCTCATAGAGTGTTGTCTGAACAATAGCCTCGCCTGAGGTCTTCAGTAAGGACCCCGTCTCCTCGGCTGGTCCTGTATTTTCGACAGTCTTTGCTGCAAGAATGGGTTCTTGCAACTTTTGTTAGTTTTTTGCAGCTTCCACTGTATGCAGCACTGAAAGCTTGATTGCTGCAAGAATCTTAGCCTCCACTCTTCATATTTCTACAACAGCTTCTGATAGGGTGGCTACTTGTTGTACTACTGTCTCTTCCAGTACAGGGAGTACCGCCTCTACAACTTCCTCCGTGGTTGCTTCATTGACATTCTCAGCAATATTAGAGAGATCGTCTCTGATGATGGCTTCCTCCTGAGTGTCTGCAATAGCATCAGGAATGGTGTGCACCGGGGAATCACCGTAATCCACCAGTTGAGGCTCCTTATCCTCCAAAGAATCAAGCGTGACTATATTGGAGAGGCCTTCAACTATTTGCTCATATGCGGGGGAGTTTGAATTGTGATAACTTGTGCTTCCTTCTCCCCCCATCCTCTTAGGAGTGTGCTGCATCCTTGTCTCCTTGACACTTGCTTGCAGCGCCTGTTGCAGCATGGCTTCCTCAGCCTGCTCCACTCCCAGAATGTCAATTTGCTCTCACGCAAATGCGACGTCATCGCCCCTTCTTACAGCCTCTACAGCCGGGGCTAGGAAGATATGAGCATCTTCCGTTGCTGCTTTCATCGGCAGCTCTGCAGAGTGGGAATCTGTAAGAGCTTTGCCCTTCCCTTTGTCCAGTGCTCCCTGAGTGCTTCTTGATTGATCTTGCACCTTTGCTGCATACTCAGGTTGCAGGAGCGCCAGAATATCGTCTGTATTGGCCCACTCCAGGACTGCTTGCTCCACAGAGAGAAAATCCTTTCATTGCATCAAGATTTCCCTATTGGATAGTCTAATCTTCCTCCAGAGACTGTACTGCTGCTCAATATTTCTAGCAGCTGGGAAGGTTGGATCGTGCACAGATTGAACAACTTTAGGATCGCATGAAGAGGCTAAATCAGTAGCCCCTTGTAGAATAGCTTCTTCATCTGGCTGAATCATTTGCTGATGTGACTCATTCACAACAACATCTACTAACAAACTTGTAGTAGAGAGTTGGGAATTAGCAGCTGCAGCAGCCTTCTTCTTACTGCGCGGGGCCCTCCTGGCCAGGGGTGCGTTATCATCTGAGGACGAGGACTCAGGTTCAGGTTCTGCCCTCCTTGGTGTCCTCTTGATGACGGGAATAGGATTTTCATCATCATCTTCACCCCCGGTGCTTGTCACTTCATCCTGCAGTGCCAGGGTTGCATTCCTTTTGTCTTTGGTTTTCTTCCGTGCAACCCCATCAGCAGTTGTCTTCGATTGGGTCTTACCATTCTTCTTCTCTTCAAGATACTTCCCAACGGGAAATGGGGATGGGAGCTACAAGCTGAAGGCCTAGTTTGCAGAGCAGAGAGCAAATGGTGATTCCATAGCTCCTCCTTGGTGTGCTCTTCTCTGCTTCCTCCCATATTCTCTTCAAGATGAACCTTGCCCAGTTCACGTTTTCTCCGGCCATGATGACAGACATGATCCAGAACCGGAGATCTGTGCATTTGTCGTACCTCCCCGTTTTGCCTTTAATGGAGTACGCACAGATATCATGGAGCAGTTTAAACTCCGGTTTGAGAGTTTCTTCGGGGCGCTTCTCTTGATCTTTGCCCCTAGATCTTTAACTCTAAAGAGATCCAACATCTCTTGAGCGTTGCTTTCCCCATATGTCATGAGCTGACTGGGGGTTAGGCCTCCAGATGAGATGTTGAAGGTGGTGGTTATGTCTCTGACGGTTAGAGACCTTTATTCTTCATCTGTATCCATCTTGAACATGATGTAGTTCCTCTCCTCTAAAGTCCTGGCAAAGGCATAGAACTTTTGAACTGATTCTATAGAGAATCTAATGTAGAAGGTGGTTAACAACCCTAGAATCTGGGTCCGTTCAAGTGCGTCAAAAATCCTGCGGATGACGGAGTTGTCGTACAACCCAGAGGTATAAACGTGCTCCTGGTTGATCAAGCATCCTTCCAAGACTGTGTTTTGTCGAGCCACCATAGATGAAGATTTGAGAGAGATTTGAGATTTTTGGTACTTAGGGATTTTTTGAAGAAAGGAAACTTCTCTTTGTGATGAAGGCGAAATAAATTTTAAGAGAGAAGTTTATGGGGTTATGGAAAATATCAAGGGATGTGTAATAAGATCAACGGTTGAGATTAAAAGGATACAAATGATCTTACGGTCCTTAGAAAAAGACGGAGGGGTCAAATCGTAAATAATCATGACTTGCGTAGACGTGGGCTCTAACCGCGCCTCTTCGACTTCTGACAGAGCAGTCTTGCATTAAATGCTGAAAGACATGCGATTTACCGCTAAATTTATTATCCTTTTAAGATTGCACAGCCTGGGTACGAGGTTGCAGAGTATTAAATACTCTTTGAAATAAATGTTGTAACCAAGTGCTGCTTACTCTCCCATTTTCTTGTTGTACTGTAAGGATTAAAGATGCAGCGCTATTTGAACCCAACGCTGTATGCAGATGCAGCTTACAGTACTATACTTGCAGCTTCTCGCAAGCATGCAGATATTCTCCCTAGGCTTCTGCATTTTCTTTTTCACTCATAATTTCAGAATTCCCAGCTCGTTTCTAAGCATAGAATACCTCGATTCACTCAATGGTTTAGTGAATATATCTGCAAGCTGGAGATCCATATGAACTTTCTCAAGCACGCCATCTTTCTTTTCCACGTGATCTCTAATAAAGTGATGTCGTATATCGATATGCTTTGTTCTTGAGTGAAATACCAAATTATGAGTAATGCTATTGCACTCGTATTATCACAGAGAATTGGAGTCCCTTTTTCTTCAATCCCATAATCTCTTAGTTGCTGCTGTATCTAGAGAATTTGCGCACAACAACTTCCTGCTGCAACATATTCTGCTTCTGCTGTAGATGTTGCAATCGATGTTTGCTTCCTGCAGAACCATGAAACAAGTCTATTTCCCAGAAATTGACAAGTCCCATTGGTGCTCTTTCTGTCAATCTTGCAGCCTGCATAATCTGAGTCAGAGTATCCTTTGAGTTTGAATCCTCATTCTTTGGGATACCATAGGCCTACTTCCTGAGTTCCTTTCAGATACTTGATAATCCTTTTGACAGCTGAAAGATGTGACTCCTTTGGTGCTGCTTGGAATCTTGCACAGACTACAACTGCAAACATGATGTCTGGCCTGCTTGCTGTATGATACAGCAAAGATCCTATGAGCCGTCTGTACTTCGTGATATCTATATCTTTACCATCTTTATCTTTGTCAAGGCTTATGGATGTAGACATAGGAACAGATGTTGCTGACCCATTCTCCATGCCAAACTTCTTGATAAGTTCCTTTGTGTATTTGACCTGGCTGATGAAGGTTCCTGCAACTAGCTGCTTTACTTGCAGCCCTAGAAAGAAACTTAATTCTCTCATCATACTCATCTCGAATTTCGATTGCATCAGATTGGAGAACTTCTCACATAACTCTTTATTGGATGATCCAAAGATGATATCATCCACATATATCTGTACAAGAAGTATATTGTCTCCATCCTGTATCCTGAACAGAGTTTTGTCCACTGTTCATTTCTTGAAGCCTTTTTCCAAAAGATAGAGAGATAAAGTGTCATACTAAGCTCTTGGTGCTTGTTTGAGTGCATACAAGGCTTTGTGTAACCTGAACACCTTCTCTTCTGCTTGATCTTCAAAACCTGGAGGTTGCTCTACATACACTTCATCTGTAAGAATACCATTAAGGAATGCACTCTTCGCATCCATTTGATATACTTTGAAATTCATGTGAGCTGCATATGCCAGAAAAATCCTTATGGCTTCCAGCCTTGCTACTGGAGCAAAAATTTCATCAAAATCAATTCCTTCTTCTTGGCAATATCCTTTAGCAACTAATCTTGCTTTATTCCTCACAACGAGTCCAGATTCATCTAGCTTGTTCTTGAAGACCCATTTTGTTCCAATAACTCTTTGATGAGTTGGTCTTGCAACTATTTGCCAAACTTGATTTTTTTCAAATCCATTTAGCTCTTCTTGCATGGCTTGTATCCTGTTGTTATCTTGTAGGGTTTCTTCAACATTTTGGGCCTCTGTTTGAGATATGAAGCATGCAAACATTGCTTTATGAGGGATGGACCTTCTTATCCTTACTCCTATAGATGGATCTCCAATGATAAGATCCCCAGGATGATTCCTCAGCCATGTCCTGTCAGGCTCAAATACATTACAGGTCTAGGTTGCTCCTCATGTTGCTGTAAGATTGGAAGTTCTGCTGCTATAAGATTATGTGCTGCATCCAGAGGTGCAGCTTCTTCTTTTTTGTCTTCTTCTGTATGCAGAACTCCTTCATCATATGGAACATCACTTTCTTTCCTTGGAGCTGTATCCTCAGCAGGTTCTCCTAGTTTCTTTGTGTCACAATGTGGTTCATCAAACACCACATGGATTGACTCTTCAACCATTAAGGTTCTCTTGTTAAAGACTCTGAAGGCTCTACTTACAGTGGAGTATCCTAATAATACTCCTTCGTCTGATTTTGTATCAAAGGTTTTTAGATGCTCCTTTCCATTGTTGAGGATATAGCACCTGCATCCAAATATATGTAGATATGAGACATTTGGTGTATATCCATTCCAGACTTCATTAGGGGTTTTGTCTAGATCCTTGTTGATTAGACATCTGTTCTGTGTATAGCATGTAGTGCTGGTTGCTTCAGCCCAAAATCTCTTGGGTATCTCTACCTCTGCTATCATTGTCTTTGCTGCTTCATTGAGGGTTCTATTCCTTCTTTCAGCTACACTATTCTGTTGAGGTGTTCTTGCAGCAGAGTATTCATGACGAATACCATTGTCAGACCATAATTTCTCAATGAATTTGTTTATGAACTCAGTTCCTCTGTCTGATCTGATCTTCACAATGCTCAAGCTCTTTTCATTTTGAATTTTCTTCATTAGGTCAGGTAGCTTGCTTTGTGTTTCTGATTTCTTAGCAAGGAATATGGTCCATGTGTATCTGGAGTAGTCATCTACTACCAAAAGTGAGTACTTCTTCCCACTCATGCTTACTGGTTCTACTGGTCCAAAGAGGTCCATATGTAAAAGGTCTAGAATCCTGTGTAATGACTTCTGCAACTTGTCCTTGAATGAGCTTTTCACTTGCTTTCCCTTCTGACAAGTTCCACATATATTTTTCTTTTTGTACCAACAACGCTCTTACAAGACCTTTTCTTGCTAGCTTGTTGATTGTCTTGAAGTTCAGATGGCTTAATCTCTTGTGCCATAGCCAGCTCAGCTCTGGTGGACTTTTCACAATGAAGCATGTTGGATGAATAGAAGAGTTCCAGTCTGCAAGATATATGTTTCATCTACTTGTTCCTATAAGCTTGACTTTATTTGATGTACTATCTTTGATTAAGCACTTGTTGAGGTTGAACTCCACTGTGTATCCTTTGTCACAGAATTGCCTAATGATCAAAAGATTGTATCTGAGGCCTTTCACATAGGATACATCTTTGATCTTTACATTTCCTTTGACTAGACATCCACTTCCTTTTGTGCTTCCTTTGTAATCATCTCCAAAGATGACCTTTGGTCCTTTGTATTCTTGAAAGTCTTTCAGAGCTTCTTTACTGCCTGTCATGTGCCTTGAGCAGCCACTGTCTATGTATCATACATCGTTGTTGTAACCTGGCATTGAAACCTACAACAAATTCAAGCAGATTTAGGTACCCATTTCTATAAGGGTCCTTTGGGTTAGTTACTTTGGGAACCCATACTTTCTTAATAGTCAATGTTTTGCTGTAAGATTTGTTGGTTCTCTGAATGTATGCCGTTTTGTTTTTAAACTGCTTAAAAGCTGTGTGTGTAGAAACTAAATATGTGTTACCAATACCCTTGAAGTGTGGTCTTCCACCATACTTCCCTTGAGTATATTCTCTTTGAGGTTTAGACATATTAGTCTTAGTATAGGTGGGAAACTTTCTCTTGTGCTGCGGCTTTGTGGGTTGCTGCATCTTCTTGCTGCTTACAGCAGATAGCTTCTACTGCAGCCAGTTCTTAGATGCAGGCTTACTTCCTGCAGTTAGCATTGGGGTTTCTTCCCCTTATCCATCAATGCTGGTTTGTTCAAGATCTTTTCTGCGTAACAGGGTAACTCATTCTCCATTGAAGTTTCAGCTTGAACAAATTTTACAACCTTGGATGAATTTGTTGTATCCTGAGAGGTGTGAGTGTTGTAACCTATGCCTGATTTTTCAAATGGGCTTCTGCTTTGACTTATGCACTCCCTTGCGTCCTTAGCTGATTTGCTAAACGTTCTGATCATGGACTGCAAGTTCTCCTTCTCAGTTTCTAGCTTAGAAACCAGTAGACTTAGCCTTGAGACCTCCTTTTGTAGCTTAATGCATCTTAAGTTATCAGACTCACATGCAGCGACCATTTTAGCAATATCAATATTTTTGCCTCTGAGGATCTCATTGTCGATTCTTAGATTTTCATTCTCAACCTTCAGCTCCTCATGAGTTGAGTTAATCTGCTTGAAATCATTCATGATCCTCTTTAAAGAGTGGATCATGTTTAGCTCCTCTTTTTCTAGTATAGACAACGGTTGGTAGGTTACCTCTTCTTCATCATTGTCCTTGTAGTTGTTTGCCATTAGGCATATCAGTGTTTCTTCATCAGAAGATGAGGTTTCAGTGTCGCTGTCAGAGGATTCTGCAGCTTTCAGTATCTCCTTTGAGACTGTTGTATCCTTGGTTTTCTCCATCTCTCCAATGAGAGCTCGAAGCTTGTGTCTATCCTCTCTTCTCTTTTCTCTCCTCTGTTCTCTCTCTCTTTCTGGGTATTTGTGCACTGTTAGGTATGGACAGCTTCTGGCATAATGTCCAGGCTTTCTGCAGTTATAGCACAAATCAAGATCAGTTGTATTTGAGCGAGGAGAGGGGATACGTGAGGAGGTGGATGACTTCTTCTGAAGTCACTCCTCTTATTGAGGTTGGTGTTGTTGTTGCTGTTGTTGCTCTTCATGAATCTTCTTAATTTCTTTAGAAGAAGAGCCATATCCTTTTCAGTATCTTCTACTGCAATCTCTGATTACTTGCTGCAACTGGTGGTTGCTGTATCTTTAGGTCCTCTGGCAGTTAGCGCTATAACTTTGGGGCTCGATTCTTCTATCTCCTTTCTCCGTTTGTTGATATCGTATTCGAATGCTTTGAGGTCGGATAATAGATCAAATGTACTCATGGATTTCAAATCCATGGACACTTTTATGGCAGTGGTCTTGCTATCCCACTCAGCGGGTAGGGCTCTAAGCACTTTCATGTTCTTCTCCTTTTGAGTGTAGTGCTTGCCTAGAGCTTCTAGTTCATTCACAATGGATGTGAATCTTAAATCTAGTTGCTTAAGAGTCTCTTCATTCTTCATCTCAAAGAACTCAAATAGTTGGGTGGCGTTGGAGATCTTATTATCTTTAGTGAGCTCTGTCCCCTCACATATTTATTCCAACTTTTCCCAAATATCCTTGGACGTTCTGCAAGTTTTGACTTTGCTGAATGTGCCTTTATCCAAGGTGATGAATAGAGCATTCTTGGCCACATTGTCTAGGTTAGCTCTCTTCTTGTCTTCATTGTTCCATTCTTGTCTTGGTTTGACTAGAAAGTTGGGTGGTGGTTGTGCTCCTTCTTCCATCTCTCTACCGAGCATGGGGTTCACCTTCATAGGGATAATCGATCCTTCGGTGATGACCGTCCACATCTCATTATTCATTGCTAAAAGATGTGTCTGCATTCTTATCTTCCAATCGTCATATTCCTCTATGGAAAACATGGGTAACTTATGATTAGAGGAATCCATGATATGCTGTAAGAATGAGATATAAGGATGCAGAGAAAAATAGCGAGACAAATGTGGATCTGGGTAGGTGACCAGATAAGTTGGCTTTCAACCCAATTTGCTCTGATACCACTTGTTAGTCCCAAGTGGTGTTCGAGGTTCAGAGGGGGGAGTGAATGAACCTTGGTCGATTTTTGAAAATTTATTTAAAACTTACTGTTCTGCAAGTTACTTGAGCTTGCAGCGCCAATCAGTTACTGCTTACAGCACTAGGATGCAGTGCTACACGCTATAACTTAGAGTTTTATACGCAGCGGAAAACAAAGATTTTAAGACACAAAACTGGTTTTCTCAAATATGATCCTTTTCAAAACGTTTTATGCTTTATGACAAAGATAGATATAAAAGATAAAACGCATATAAGAAAGCAATAAAAAACTTATGGCTTATAGTGGTTCGAAGGTGGTGTAATCCTTCTACATCCACTCTACTGCTACCTCGAGCAGGAACTTTGTTAAGCAAGATTGATTTACAGGACTCTCCTAACAATCTATCAACTTACAAAGCTAAACACCTACTAGAGTCCAGCGTACACACAACAACTGCAAACTCTAAAGGCAAACCCACACAGGGTTTCAAACTCCCACACAGGGAAGCTACCTAAAACTTAGACAACTATACAAACAACAAGGATCTCTACTATCAACTGTTCGACACCAAAAACAACCTAAGCACACAACAACAAGGTTAAAAGTATATAGATTTGTTCTTCAACAGATGCGGTGAAGTGAGCTTCTGAATCCTTCAACGGATCTTTCGGCTTTGAACTTGCTTCACTTCACAGAGGTTGAGTGATTGAAACTGAGAGTAGACTTGAAAAAGTATAGCTTGAATGCTTGAGAGTTTTTGCGCAAATGTTTCAATCCTTTGCTTTAGGGTTGGTCATCCTCTATTTATACTTGTAGAGAAGATATCCGTTGAAGGAGATATCTCCCATTTTGAATTTAAATGTACTTGATCAAAGGCATGACTTTCATTTAATGCGTCTTGACTTTTTTTTCTAGAGCATTTAATGCGGTGGTTGCGGCTCGCAGCTTTCTGCAGCGTGTCAGTCCACGTGTCGTCTTGGCATTGGCTCCGTGTCTACAACTTTGATCTTCTCTGGAATGACTCTATTTATTCTTGCTCGAATCTTCGTTCCTCGTACTGCATTTATCCTTCCTCGGATTGTAGGATACTTATTTTGTTTGTCATTGGCGTTGTTGATTGTTTGAGTAGTAAGCTTCGCGCTGTATCCTAGGTCTGTTTACAACTGATTGTCCTTTACAGTGCTGATGTAACTTAGACCTTCTTACAGTATCTTCGTACAGTACTGCTGTATCTTCTTTCTTGCAGTATTCCTGTAATGGTTTCTTGCAGCGATGTTGCATGTCGTTCTTACTTACTTTCCTGTAATGCTGTAACTGCCTTCTTGCAGTATTGCTGTATCTGCTTTCTTGCAGCAGCTTCGTTCTAAAATCTTTGATGCAGCATTGTATGCATGTGTACCACCATCTTTCAGCTTCTATAACTAGACTCAATCCTAGTCTATGTTTTCACTTAAACATTGTGAAAAATGGGGTACTCAAACTTCCTATTACATTCTTGGTTTGTCTCATCAAAATCTAAACACTAAAATCCCAATAATATGTTTAACGAATAATTACTTAACTCTCATATATATCTAAACTAGTATAAGACCCGTGTAATACACGGAATTTAAAAAAAATTAATTAAATTTTGTAAAATTAAAAAACATTTACTATTTATATATGAAAAAAATATAATTATTGTTTTGTGCAATACACATAGTTTAATTTACTATTAAATTTAACACAATCTGATAAAGGAACATGAAGTTTTTTACTTATTATTTTAAAAAATATATATATATTGTCATGTTTATTATATTATTCAACCATGGTTTTAGTTTTATTTTATAGTCAAAATTTAAAATGTTTAATTTTTTTAATTAAATGATAAAAAAAAATGAAAGTCAAAATTCCCTAAATATTTCATAGTTTATTTAATAATATATATTTGTAAAAACTATTACATTACATTCATTAATAAATTTCAAAGAATTGAAATTTTGAATAATCCTTTTAAATTGGTCTACTTTTGTTTTACCTTTTTCTTTATTTATATTTTTCTCTAAATTTTTTAAATATATAAAATGATTTCTATATTTGAAGTCTATCATGTGTTATTTTAACAATTTAAGATAAAATTTTTATATTTTTTAGTAATTTTTTATCAACATTAAATTTAATATAATTAATTAGCTATATCAGTTAGCTTTAAAATAATATTTATGTGTTGTAAATTTTATTTGTAAAGAAAAGAAATTTATATGAAAAAATGTTGGTGTGTCATGTGGTAAATCTCATTCTTATATATATATATATATGTATGCATATATATATATATATATATATATATTAATATAGGGCCCGTGTATTACACGAGATTTAAAAAATATTAATTTAATCAAATTAGAAAATTTTAAATATTATTTATATAGTAAAATTATATAGTAAAATTATATTTATTATTTATGTAATAAATATTGCAACATTAAATATAATGTAATATGATTATATAACTATCTAATTGTCAGGATATATGTTGCATTTGTAGAGGATTATAAATAATTTTTTTATTTATTATTCAAAATAATTTATATAGGTATGGTTGTTGTATCTTCAACCCACACATCATTATTTTTAGTTTACTTTTTATTGTTTAAAATCTATAACAATTTCCAATTTTTCTTCTTAACTAAATAATAAAAAATTAAAAGTCAAAATTTCACAAATAAATTTTATAGTTTAAAATACTAATTCAAAAAAGGATTATTCAATTTTTCATAAATTAATAAGTTTAAATTAACAGTTTGAACAATCATTTTAAATAAGCTCATCTTCATTTTAGTGTTTTTTGTTTTTTGTTTTTTATTTATTTATACTTTTTTTTAAAATTTTATAAATTAACAAATTTCAAATATGCAAATAATTCTTATATTGAAGCATAGCATATGTTATTTAGATAAATTTAGTCAACATATCTAAATTATTTAGTAATTTTTGTTAACAACATAAAATTTAAAATCATTAATTAGCCATATTTAATGTGAAAATAATGTGAGCATAACAAGTGTCTTTAGTGGTCTTTCTTTTAATATATAAAGATGAGTTATATACCAAGAGCGAGTTTTTGATAAAAGATCTCTTTGTACGATCAATATTAATTACAGAAATTACTTTATTTATTTCCAAAATTGTTTAGTTACCATATCTAAACTAACAACTTTATAATTACCATGAATATAATTTAATTAAAACATTCAAATCAAATAAAATAGATTCCACTCAAATAATATCATCCATATCTGTCAAATTTGGTAGAATCCTAATTAATGCTTAGTAAATAAAAATTCGAAAACTCTTAATATGTAATTTAATTAAAAGTTTATTAAGACTCTAATTAAAGTTTTAATTAAAGAAAACGTTATATATCTAATTTTATTAGAATTTTATTAAGATTCTAATTTAATATGTATGCATTATATATATGACATATTTGTATTATCAGTCATGTTATTCTACCCACCATGAGCATGTTAAGATGTACCCATGGTTGATGTGTTAACAATCCAGGATACCTATTAATTTTACTTTCCATATAATGAGGGGATTTGATCATTATACGTCGTCGGTGGGTACATTAAGAGTTGCCTATGATGGATATTTTATCATTTTACTTTCTATTATTTATACAATTGCATAATAAATACCACCAACAAGAGCACAAACAGATTACGAAGAGCTATTACGATTATCTCATCAAGCTTCTCACATCGACGATAGTGGTTGTCTTCAAATCAGCTTGATGCTTATAATTTCTTGAACTATTTCTTGGCCTTGTCTTTTGTTTATTCATAGTAGTTGTGTGAACATATTGCGATTTTGATCGGAAATATTGAATTTGTAAGGTTTTGCTTATGTTGTTTATGTTGAGATTCTGTTTTGATCTGATTGATAATGTGGGAGAAGGTTTGTGTGTGAGAGTTGGAGATCATATCTTTGAGTCATTCATAAAGTTTGTTTAATATACTTACAATAACACCAAAATGCATAATATGATTTAGAATCATATACTGAAAAACAAATTTTAGCATAGGCAGTGTACTTCTATATATATGTTCTGATTTTCTTTCTTTGTATGATTACAATTAGATAATCATTAATTAATTTTTTAGGGTTTCAAAATATTTTCATAATTAATTGATATTGACTGCGTTTGGATTGTATAAAGTTTGATTTTATTTAAACAATTTGTTAGGAAATTTATAATTAGATCTTGATGAGACAAAACAACATAATAAATAGGAATTTAGAGTACCCAATTTTTCACATTGTTTAATTAAAACTTAGATTAGTTTTGAGCCAAAAGGACAAGTTGAAGATGAAGAGATCAATATCTTCAGCGCAAGATCCTCGGGATCGACAGGCACGCCAAAGAGAGCAAGTTCGTCAACCACCATTTTCACCTCATGCATGAATTCGGTGATCGACCGAGAGCCTTTGACAGGGTTAGAATCCAGTTCTTGAGGGTAAGAATCCTCCCCCGAGACAGATGGCCGTAGGTATTTGCAAGAATATCCCAGGCCTGCTTTGACGTGGTTGCGGCGGTAATAAATGGGATGAGAGACAGCGAGATGACACCAATAATGGCGCTGAGAAATAGTTTGTCCTGGCGGATCCAGTGAGAGTAGGTTGGATTAGGTTTTGTGGTGGAGCCAGTGGTAAGAAGAGGCGACAGACATGGTTTCTTCCCATCAATGAATCCAAGGAGATCGTAGCCGACAAGGAGGGCGTGGAATTGAAAATTCCACGCCGTATAGTTGGAAGCATCGAGTTTTAGGGGGCTTGTGTCGTAATGTTTAGGGCGACGAGAGGAAGGTTTCCATCGGCCGGAGAAGGAGTGGAGGTGGCAGTGGTAGAGCTATAATCGTCGTTGCTCATGGCGGCTAGGGTATGGGGAATGGTGGGGATCGAAAAATTGGCGTTAGCCTGGATAGCTTGATACCATGAAGAGATAATTGGAGGAATAGATTTACTATATCACTAAAGGAGTAAATATACAAATACAAGAGAGATAAATCAGGAAGAGATTACAACAAATCAAGAAAGGATAAATACAACAATATATACAAAGTATCTTTTAATAGAAGAATGGATGAATTCACAATTCAGTAGCCTATTGATCATAGGAAGTAATTCTGCAAGTAGCGAGAAAGATCGCTACCGAATGCAGTAGAAGAAAACAGTATATAGATACTATAAGCAGTATAATGCAGTAGCACATAAAGCAGACCGTATACAACAAGCTGAACAGAAAGCTGCATTACTGCAGTGGTTGTAGAAAACAAGTGATGCATTCTAAAAAGAAAGACATAAAGAATGAAATGGACAATCACACACAACAATGTAGTACAAGGAAGATTAATGCTATTCGAGGTAATGTCTTTTCAAAACTAGCCAGTATAGACAAATTGATCAATGTAATACTGATAACCAGTAACCAGCCGACACGTGGACTGACAGACCGCAACAAACGTATAACCTAGTACAGTCGCATTAAATAACTTAGAGTGCAAGACAAGGAAAATTAAATGCAACCCTTCAGAAACATTTAATGCGAGCTCAATAATATTTAAAGAGGATTCAAATTCAAAGAAATATATCTCCCTTCAACGGATATATTTCTACACCAATAAATAGAGGAAGACTTGACTGAAACTACTACTGAACAACTAAGAAACCGATCATACACTTTCTAGCAATAACAAGCTCTCATGCTCTCAACTCTTACGGTGTGATTGGTATGCCGGAATGAGGTGGGAATGGAATCATCATTCTTACCTTCATTCCTATTCCTTAGATTAGTATGTTTTATAAGTGGGAATGGTGATTCCCGTATGAATTGGTATTACCATGGATGAGGAAATGACAATTCCTTCCTACCCCCATAGTATTACGTATTCCTATTTTGAATAAAATGAACGTTTTTTTATTAATTTTGACAATTATCATTATATATTTTATGTTTTCACAAATTAACTTCCTAAAGTTGAATTATTATATAAAATTGCGTAAATAATATTAAATTATTTATAAAAAAATATAAAATAATAACTAATAATTTAAAATAAATAAAAAATAGCAAAAATAAAAAATTAAATACATAAATAGTATAAAAATAATTAATAAATATAAAATCTAAAAAATATAATAAAATAATATGAATATAATTTTAATAATACAAATGATTTTAGTTTTGATATAAGATTTATCTATATATATATTTGTAAAATTATTGAATTTTTGTGTTGTGTGGTTTTGAAATTTTTTTGAATCTTTGAAAATGACTTTACAAGTGTGATTTTGAACATGAGAAGATATATCATTTGTAATATGGGAGGTTTTCCATTCTATTTTTCACATATTTGCATGTGTCTCTGTTTTTTGTGTGTTAATGTAATTTGTTGTATAGTATTGACTATTAATACTTGCTATGTTATAGTTTGTCAAAGTTCAACTAAATTTCTATATAAAACTGAACTTTGTAACAATGGATGATTACAATGTAACTAAATTTTCATCACATTTGTATGTGTCTCTGTTTTTTTGTGTTTCTTAGATTAATAAAGTATTAATGAAACAGTCTTAGTGTATTTTGTTATACAATATTAGTGTAATTGTTATACAGTATTAGTATATTTGTGATACAGTATTAGTTTATTTGTTATACAGTATTAGTGTAATAGTGAAACAGTATTTGTATATTTGTATAACAATATTAATGTAATTGTGAAATAGTATTTGTAAATTTGTTATACATTATTTGTTTATTTGTTATTTCAGTGTTTGACTATTGATGATTGCAATGTTATACAGTTTTTAGGATGAAAACCAGATCGTCAAAGAGTGATGGAATTGAAGATAGACGGCCAGTGAAAAGAGATTTAAAACAAATATCGCAAAAAATGAAGGATTCTAAAAAAGATCCTCCAAAGAAAATGTTGGAGAATGAAACTATTGATAAAAAGTTTCTGAAGAATGATGTTATAAAAGTAGTTGACGAGAGTGACAATGATGTTCGGTATGTAATCTGTTGTTTTTTTTATTATTATGTACTTAAAAAATATGTTTGAAGCTTAGAAAAATTATAATGTTCATTGTTTTTTTATTGGGCAGTGATTTTGTGACACAATCTAGGCCTAATGGTCTACATAATTTGATTTGTCAGTTATCTGACAGACAGAAGAAGGATATTGCTGACATTGGTTTTGGTGGTTTGCTGACTTTGTCGATCACAAAATGTGCGAATCTTCATATGATTCGTTGGCTAGTTAGGAGTTTTAACAACAGTAGTAGGATGTTGTCTATAGGAAGAGGCAGAAGTTTTGTGATTACCGCAGATGATGTTTGTGATGTGTTTATGTTGCCTAGAAAAGTAGGTTTTTATGTGATAAAATTTAATAAGAATGAAGATTCAGTATTACTTAAGCGTTTTAGGATATGGGGGTACAGGCTGGTGTTCAGTGTAAAGTTTTATTTGATTTGATAGTTAGTCGTTTTTCTTGTGGTGATAATGATTTCAAAAGATTGTTTGTTTTGTATGCTTTGTATTCATTTCTGACTCTAACTTGTAATAAAACAGTAAACATCAGTGTGTTGAAATCATTAGAAGACGTTGATAGAATAGGTCAGTTTGATTGGTGTGAATACATATTGGAAAGATTGTGTGATGGTGTTTATGTGTATAATAACACACAATCGAAAAATGTTTCTGGCTGTACAATATTCCTGCAAATAGTCTATATGCATAGACTAAAGTGGAAAGGTGTTGCTGTACCTTTTTCACTACCTCTAATTCAATATTGGAATGACGACAAATTGTATAAAAGATGCATTGAAGAGGCTGCTGTGGGATCGTACGGTGACGGTGAACTTTTATCGGATGTGTATCCTATTAGCAGGAATGGGAAGAAGGATGGAGAGGAGGAAGTGAATCAAGAAAGAAGGAGAGCTGGTGTGTCAAATAGAGAAGGAACTGGCTAGTTTATCAGTTTTGAGTTGATGAAGGGTGATATGAATGATGAACAAATAAAGACAGCTGCCAAGGATGTAAGTTTCTGACTTAATAGTGTTATATGAAATTTAAGTAATACTGTTAAGTATAACTTACTAATACTAAGTAGCATTAGTTAGTAATATTGTTAAGTATAACTTACTAATACTTAACAGTATTACTAAAGTATTAGTTAGTAATACTTAACAGTATTACTAACTAATACTAAGTAGTATTAGTTAGTAATACTGTTAAGTTTTATCCACTATTATTGTCAAGTCACCATATATTGTTTTTTATGAGTATATTTGTTCTTTTTTGTTTAGGAAATGGATAGGATTTCTCTTCTTTTCAAGAGAGATATTTCAGTGGTCTCTCACCACTACGTATCAATTTTCAAATCTATGAGGGAGAGTGACCCTGAAGAGATGTCTGAGTCTCAGAAAAAAAATTTCCGATGAAAAAGTGCACAGGGTCATCAATGAAATAATTCTTGATTTCATGAGTAAGGAGAAGGATGTTCCATCAAATGAAGCGGGCCAAAATGAAGGAACATTTCCTGAATTTGCTGATGACATCCCTTCCTCAAATGCAGCGGACATAAATGAAAGAAGTTGTCCTGAAGTTGCAGCAGACATAAATGAGATGCCTTCTTTTGATCTTCAGTTGAGTGATTCACCACAAGCCAATGACGACAATGTTGCTGGAACTCCAACTGAAAAAATCTATGATCCTGCTAAAGTGAAGAATGAGGAAATTTCTGAGGTTTATGGTTCAATGTCTTATAAGAGGAAGGGCTATGTGAAAGAAACTTTGATCCATATTGTTGGGAAGCATGGATTTCTGTCAGGTTTCTTTCGTAAGATGGGAAGATTTCTGGGCAAATTGGATGAGCAATCAAAAGAGTTTGCCGACTATGCATTTTATGATGAGCATGATTGCACTGATGAGTAAGTTTTGTGATTTATACTTATTAATTTAATATTGTCCAGTATTGTTAAATCTTTATGTTTATATTTACAGTGAAACTTTATTTCGACATGGACCACTCCTCATTCTTTGTAGAAAGGACATGCTTTCTCTGTTCCCAGGCTCACAGATCGAGTCGTGTGTTATAAACGCATGGGCGTTAGTTAATACTCAAGAAATCTACGAATGATGGTTTAAGTAGATTTGTTTTTACACTTGATCATTTCGTAAGTATAATTTCAATTTCTTTTTTGTAATCTATTTTTTTATTTGTTTTTATTCTTAAAATTGTTATGTTTTTTTATAGACGTACATGATTGAACTTTTAAAAGAGAATGATTCGAAGAAGATCACAGCCCTGGAGCAGAATATCTTTAATATTTGGGATGTTTGGCTTTCATTGCAGGAACTAGTTCTCAATGTAGTTGATTTGGTATGCTAATTGTTATTAATATACTGTTTTAATATAGGAAAGTATTAGTTATTAAACTATATAGTATAAACAGTATTAGTTTAACAATTATTATTATTTTTCATTTTAGATATTTGTTCCTGTCTGGTTGTCCCAACACTACTTTTGTATTGCAATAAACTTTGCAAATAAGAAAGTTCATTATCTTGACAACCAGGTGTATGAGAACAATGATAACAACTACAAGAAGATTGCTATATTGATGGTATGTCCATTTAATAAAGTTATGATATAACTATCTGTTGTACAATCTAAAACTCATATATTTCTTTTTGCAGAAGTGTTGCATGACCAAATATCTTCTCCAAAAACAATATCCTAGGGCTGATGAAATTCAGAAATATGAAATGGAAGATGTGGATTTACCATAGAGAGCATCAGATTTCAAAGGAACAAATGATTGTGGAATATTTGTGATGCACCATATGACGTATTTCAATGGTGCTATATATGATCAACCTGATTTAAGAAATGTGTGTTATTCTTCTAAGAAGCAATAATATTCAGTAATATATAATAGTATGTTAAAGCTATATTTTCATAATACAGATATAGCAATACATAAACAGTATTAGTTATGTAACTAAATCGTACAGTTAATAATTTTATGCAGTATTATTAGTTTTTAACTTATTTTTTTCTCATTGCAGCCACTTTTGAGGAAAGTCCTGAGGGCAGAATTTGCTTCTGCAATTGTCATGTCACATTTAAATGAGGAAAGGGTAGATGTGATTGATAGGGTTACAAGGTTCTATTTGGCAAAACCCAAGTACATTGTGTTAAGGAGACAAGAGGCCGATAAAGCAATGAAGAAAAGAAAAGTTGAGGTTTCAAAAAATGTGAGACCGAAAAGGAAGTGTGTTGATAAAAAACAATCTTAGTTTAGGTTTTTGGTGAATGTTTTTGGGTGGTGAAAAACAACAATATATGTGTTATATAATTGTCTCTTGAAATGAATTCTTATGTTGAATTAGTGTTTTGGAAAAATATGTTTTGATATCATATTACAATTATAATATATTTATATTGGTTATAACTTTATATTATATTTTTTTATGTAGGTATACTGTGGGAAAGTATAAAATGAAAAACAAGGTAATCAATGAAACATGTATATTATACATATTTTTAACAATATTTGTATAAAAGATAAATAATAATAGTCATAAGCATTAACAATATCATTCTTGAATGTAACATTATTATACATGTTTTTATAACATTATTAGTATCAAACATAAACAGTATTAGCTATAAGCATTAACAGTATTAGTATCAAACAGTATTAGCTATAAGCATTAACAGTATTAGTATCAAACATAAATAGTAATAACCTAAACATTATTATACAAGTTTTTACAACAGTATTAGTATCAAACATAAACAATATTAGCTATAAGACTTAACAGTATCATTCAATATTATTGTCAAACATAAACACTAATAGCCATAAGCATTAACAATATCATTCTTGAATGTAAAAATTACTTACACTTAAATATAAAGTATTAATGCATAATATATAGCAGTTTTGTTGTTAAATGCAACATTTAATATCTATAAAGAATTATAGTGTAAGATAGTTGCATTAATATTCTTAAAAAATAGATCAGTATTACTGATGAACAGTAACAGTATTACTGAAACAATAGAATAGTATTACTTAAAGCAATGATCTAAAACAAACTTTCTTTTGGTACGTATGGTGTTAAACTGCCAAATTCTGATGTTGAATTATTCTTTGATGAACTTCCTTTCTTCTTGTTTTTTCTGAAAATGTCTCTTTAGTCTCTTGCTCCTACCTTTAGTGATTGCACGTTCTAGATCAAGAATAGAAGTAGAAGAATTTGTGTCGTTTTCAGTTTGTCTGACACCTGCATCACTAACAGAAGCTATTAAAAAATCAACAATAATACAATCTTTGTTGTAGCTTTCTTCCAAAAGATTTCTCGCATTCCTATTATTTTGTGATTTTAGGACTAAATTATAGTATTTCCTTATCATCGTGTGACGCCAAAGAACCCCTTTATTGCCCCTTGTTATGTTGTTATCATTGTTATTGAGCTTGTCCCACACCATCGACTTTGCCAATTTTGTCCATCTTTTTTTAATGTACATTTGAGGTATAGACTGTGCAGAATTTATGTGGAGTATTCTCAAGGAATGACAACACAAAATACTCATTTCTTCAAATATCTTGCAAGAGCACGTCACCATCATGAACTGGTAATCAAATACTACTTGCTTGCTTGCATTTTTTACCATAATTAGGATTGGATACTTCATAAAGCATTGTGCTACCTTCCACTCCAATCACTTTTGAAAGACAAACAATGCACTTTCTGAACTCCTCTTCAAAATATCTAAAAGCACTGATTGTGTATATTTCAGAAGCATGTTTCAATATTCCATCCATAAGCATTTGACTTTCTGCAACTGACCTTGCACAATTGAATTCATCTTGTTCTTCAGTCATCCTCCAACGTTTTATTGTGTTAGTGAAAAGTGTATAAAAATCTGTCAAACTTTTTGTCTTCTTAGCATTAAATCCAAGTGCATTATTTGTCGATTCACTTATTTGTGATGAAACAATACCAGCTGAGAAGTAATTCTTGTTTAAAGTTGTGCACTACTTTTCCTTTAATCTGTAAAGTCGTGTGAACCAAGAGTGATTGTAACACCCCGTACAAAAAACGAAGCATAATTGATTAATTAAATATTAAACCCTTAATTGAATTATTATGTAGATGTTAATTTTGAATGTTTAATTTAATTACGTGTGTTTCAGATACGTGGTACGGAACAATCAAATACCATCTTGTGACGAGCATCCCAAATGCACCATGGTAAAGAAATCACAATTGTTTTCCAAATGGTTAATGTGACTTGCGTACCGAAAGCAATACGCATTGCCTGCAAAACACCTACAAGAACGATGAATCAAGGTTAAGAGAGATATTGAAAATCGAAGAAATCCATCTCCAAAGACTTCTCGACAGCGAGCACTTCAGAAATAAGTGATCAATAGACTCCGAGTCTCTCATGCACAAAGTGGGTTGAATATTGGGTTAAGTCCAATTTTCAATAAATACTTTTTTAAATAGATAGGAAGAGATTTTCGAGTATTTGAATAATTTGAGTTATTTGTGTTGATGGACAAATAATTTCTTTATATGTGTTTATGGCAAGGACTAAAATATCCGTATCGACGGATATATCAGTACCCTAATTTTACGGATATATCGACGGATATATCGATATCGGTGGAAATATCGGTTTTTTACGCAAAAAATATAAAAACTTTGTTAAAAAAATTGAAAAATATATCTAGTCCTTACATAATATTATAAGTAACATTAATACATATATTGAACTTAAATTTCAAATAAAAATATATGTTTAAATTTCAATTACAACAAATTTAGAGATACATTAATATTATATACATCATAATCCTTTTATTAAATTTCAAAAAATTAACTAAACTTAATTAAATTATGAGAGGAACCTAAATGCTAGTGTACTAATTTATTTTAAACAATTTAACTAAATTTGTTTAAAGTAATTGTTTGCTCTACTAATCACTCATATACAAAAATATAGATATATAAAAAAAGAGATAAATAACTCGATTTTAATAGATATCCTCCAAATACACCATAAAAAGATTCATAAAAAAAATTCACTTAAATTGAATTTATAATGAAAAGGGAAAAAAAAGGAAAGGAAATAAAGAAGAAAAGAAAAAGAAAAAAGAAAAAAAAAGAAAAGAAATCAGTAGGGAAAAAAAAAGGAAGGAAATCAGGCGCGTGGAGGCCACGCGTGAACATTACCCCAAAATATCGCGATATTTTGACCAAAAACGATTTTTTTGCCGAAATATCGTTGATTTTTCGTGATTTTTTGACGAAAAAAAATGTCTGGTATTTTTTATGTCGGAGACTCCAAAAAATGGAAATATCGCCGAAAAATCCGTGATATTTTGCGATTTTTTAGACCTTGGTTTTATGGTTATGAAAAATAATTAATTATTATCTCATTAATTTTATTAGTAGCATTATTTTCCACTTCTTAAAATATATTTTGTACTTAAATCATTTTCTAAAATACATAAAATAATATAGTATTTATGCATTTTGATACTTAAATTTATATCGACTCCAATACGCATGACATACTTTTACAAGTTAATTTTTTTTTTTTAAATTAGCTGTTGTGTAGTATTATGATACAATTTTTTTTTTGGGTGATATTTTTTTAAGATTAAAAAAAAATTCAAAGATATTCCACATATTGGTTCAACAAAAATTGGTGTACATGATGAAATCTTTCAAAATATATATGTTAAATGGTCAAGTTGGTCACATTTCTAATTACCATATTTCGAATAATTTATTTTAAATTTGTTATTTAAACTAGTAGTACACCCGCGCGATGCGCGGTTTATTATGTATTATAACAATATATATGATTTACAATAATATAATGAAGTTGTTATTTTAAAAGGTTATCTATGACATCTTATTATTTCGAAATTTGTAAAAATCAATATTTTTTATTGATAACATCAATATTCAACAATTAAATATGAAAATAAAATTGAACATAATATAATAACAGTTTTGTGTTTGTGAGTTTTAATTTCTGAATAATTAAGAAGTGATTAATTATACTTACTAATATGTTTTGTTCTTATTTTTGTTCCTTTGTATCTTAGAATTATTTTTAGAATTTATAAATAATTTTTTGCATTGTTTTTAGATGGATTTGTTAAAAAGCATTATATTTATTCCAAAAAAATTTAGTTTATATTTATACATTTAGGTTTCAAATTAATTTTAAATTTTAAAACAATATTTCTTAGATTTTTGAAACCATTTTTCACATTTTTTTGGAACATATTATAGTTTTTTTTTAGAAAAAATTTAGATTAATTATATGATTATATCTATTTATTTGAAATAATTTTGAATAAATTTTATCAAATATTTTTATTATTTTTATTTAAAAAAAATTATTCAATTTATTGATTTGTATATCTTACACAATTAATATTACATATATATTTGAATTAATTTTTAAATTTTATTTGTTGATTTAAGATTGTTAGTATTAATAAAATCTGAAATTATTATTATTAATTTCAGATTTTTTTATTATTTTAATATTTTTATAATAGTTTCAAACTTTTAAACATTTTACAACCCTTCATAAAATGAAATTTAGATTTTAAAACTATTTTCCACATTTATCTATTAAAATTATAAACTAATTTTTAAAATTTTAATTTTTGACAATGTTTAAATTTCATTATTTTCAAAATTTAATTATATCATTAAAATATAATCATATCATTTAAGATAGCTTCTTTTGTTTCATTTCTACTCTTATATATAAATTATAAGATAGTTTATTGTGTAAGATTTATGTGAAACTTATTCTATAAGATACTTAAAAGTTATTTAGTTTTTTTTTCTTTTTTTTTTTCTATTGGTTGATAGTTTGAGAGGGAAAATGACAAATGTGTAAAATTTGTCAACTTCTTTCATTTTATATATATTATAGATTATAGATATAGATATTTATACATTTATATGTTGTTGTTAGTATTATTATCAAATATTTTATTTAGACTGACATAAATTTAATATTTTAATTTTAATTTTTCATTAATATAAATATTTTGAAAGGATTAATTATTTAATGTGAAGATAATATTATTACACCATATTATAAAAAAAAAATTAAAATCATTTATCGTGCAATGTAGGAGAGAAATATGGGAAAAATATCAGTCAATATTATTAGAGAGAACAAGAAAAGGATATACCTCCACTCAATATCTTCGTCTAGGGTTTTCAGCACCCTCATATAAAAGCTCGCCACTCTTCTTTTCTCCCCCCTCTCTCTTCAGTGCAACTCTCGTCTTTGGAGCTTCTCTGCCTATCTCTCACATCCTTCTATCTGTCTCTGGAAAACGAAAATGGCCGTCACCTTTTCAGATCTCCACACAGAATCCGGCCTTAAGGCCCTTGACGATTTTCTCTCCGGAAAATCATGCATCTCCGGGTATAGCTGTTCGCTCTTTCCTATTTTTTTTTTTTTTAATTTTCTTTCAGAATTTAATTCGAAGAATTGCTCGATGACATTAATTCCATGTGATATATTTATTGTGGGATTTCAGAAACCAGCTAACAAAAGACGATGTTAAGGTTTACGCCGCCGTTTTGGAGAAGCCGAGTGCCGATCTGTACCCCTATGCCAGCAAGTGGTACGAAGCTGTTTCCGCGAAGCTCGCTGTTAGGTATTTTTCTCCTTTACTTAATTAATTATTTAATTAACTTGAGTTTATGTTGTCAGTATTAAATGTGGTTGCACTTGCTGATTGCTTGAGTCTTAGATAGAAATGTATGGATTCGTGATGCTTGGAGAAATTCTTGTGTATAATTCTCATCGTTTCCTTATTTTTATCGCAATTTATGTTGAATTGGTATATTCTTGAGATCTACTAGAGTGTTAACTTGTTATTGTACTTGTGATTTTTGGATAATGGTGTAGCTTCCCTGGAAAGGCTGTTGGAGTAAGGATCGGAGGCCAAGCTGTAGCTGAATCTGCTTCTCCGGCAGAAACCAAGGTAGCTGATTTAATATTGTTTTTCGTTGTTTCATGTTATAAAGTTAACTTGTTAGTGGTATTTGTTCAATTCAGCCAAATTGGATCCTTTTGAAGGGTTTTAATTTAGTTCTTGGAACCAAAAGTTTAGCTTTTGCCAAAGGTTTGCTTGTATTATTGTACATGGATAAGAGTAGTTTGGTGGGGGATCAGTTTCCTTGATGTTTAATTGGTAACTTCAAATTCAATAGAGTGGAATTGCTGTATTGTACCTTTACATTTCTAGGCTGGCTTGTGATATCTTTAATCAATTGGCTACTTTTGACACCATAGAGCCAGTGACATTTTTGGGCAAAGAATCTCATGCCCAATATTCGTTTATATCTTCGTTCAAATATTTTGACTTCAAATTGAAATGCTCAGCCCACTTTTATCTTTGTCTAGGAGGATGCTGATGATGATGATGATCTTGATCTCTTTGGCGATGAGACGGAGGAGGAAAAGAAGGCTGCAGAACAGAGGGAGGCTACCAAGGCATCTTCTGCTAAAAAGAAAGAGAGTGAGTATATAATGTTACTGTTCTTTCACTACAATATTGTTAAGGAAAAAAAGAAGGTTTTTGGCTTCTAGACCATTTGCAACAACTCCTAAAAGTTGTCTCAAGATGATTGAAATTCCCCACGCAAATCTTGTGTTAATCCAAGTCTATTTTCCTCAACAATCTATGGTCTCTTGTGATTTTCAAAGTCTCATGAGTTGGATTTGTCTCCAGGTGGGAAATCATCGATCCTCATGGATATAAAGCCTTGGGATGATGAGACAGACATGAAGAAGCTGGAAGAATCTGTTCGTAGTATTGAGATGCCAGGCCTATTTTGGGGAGCATGTATGCTTTCTCTTGTATTTTTTCAGTATTCTTTCCTTGTTCTCTTTTACACAAGACTTGGATGCATTGCATTGAAGTAGTACACAACACAATAACATTGCAGCAATCCTTGTGTTTATATTGCTGCTTTGCTTATTTTGTTCATTTTCTTGTGCAGCAAAATTGGTCCCAGTTGGTTATGGAATTAAGAAGCTGCAGATCATGCTTACCATTATTGATGATCTTGTCTCTGTTGATACAATGATAGAGGAGCGTCTCACGGTCGAGCCTTGCAACGAATATGTGCAAAGTTGTGACATTGTCGCCTTCAACAAGATTTGAGGCAGTAGTACCTTTGAGCCTTCTCTGGCTATAATTTTGTTTGCTTTGTTTTGGTTTTTACCACCTTCTGTTATTTTACCAAGATGTGTTCTGTTACAATTGTCAAGAGGGGGAAGAGGAATTGATACTTGAAATAGCTCCATTTGCAATTTTAATTTGGTGATATTGAATGTTTAGAAACAGGAATCATCTCCATTGGTTTTATAATTGTCTTGATATGAATATAGTATGCACAACTATGAAAAAATGAATGGCATTTTATTGATTTTGGCCGTATTAATCTGTGACTTGAATGGTAAAAAGTATAGGAAAATGGTTAATGAAAGATTCACAGAATAAGGCCATGTCGGGTAATGTGTGTATTTTTTTCAATTTAACAATAATCTCTTCTCCTTTGAAACCATCATTTTAAAAATGCTTAATTGCAAAAAACATTCAAAACTTTTTTTACAATTTTTTCTATATAAGTCAACTGTTTAAAAATTGTCAATTTTAACCATGATTTGACAAATTCATTTCAGTTTTAGCCAATTTGTAATTTTGGTAAAATAAAAAAAAAAATTAATTGTGTGGTGATGTGGATGATTTAATTAATTATGGATTAACTCATTTAACCTAAACAAGTCAAAGAAAATGATGAAAACAAAACAACACAACAAGAAAAAAATCATGTATCAACATTAGATGATAAACCAAAAACCATGTATCAATCATGAATCAACATTAGATTATAAATCAAAAATCATGTATCAATCATGAATCAACATTAGACGATAAACCAAAAATCATGTATCAACGTTAGAGGAAAAACCAAATTAAATGAGGTGTATCTTAAGTAGAAACAAGATTAGAGAACAATTAGATGGATACATGATTTGTTTGTTGTAATATGTTGTTTTGATCATTTTTTTATTTTTTTATTTTTATTTAGTTTAAAGTGGGTTAACTCACTCTTAATCAATCTTGGTTAATTTTAAGTGAAATATCATTTAGATATTATCTACATGACATCCACATCATCATACAATAATCTAATTTTGATCAAAATCATAAATTAACTAAAATTGAAATCAATTGGTTTAATTATGGTCAAAATTGACAATTTTAAAACAATTGGTTAAAATAGAAAAATTATGCAAAATTTTGGATTTCTTTTGCAATTAAGCCTTTTAAAAATGTACTTTGGGTTGTATTGAATTTTATAAGCTATTTAAGTTTTAGAGTTACACTTTTGTGCATCAATTTGAAGAACTGCACAACTCAATCTGGTCTGGTATCATGTCATCTAACTACATTTACTTGGTGGGATAAAATGAGATATGACTAAATTATCTTATTTATCTCATGTTTACTGTTGTATGCAAAAAATGAGGCTCATCCCTTGATTCGAAATAATAATTTTTTTTTGGATAAATGGAGATGGAGGGATACCAGGAGAAATCTTATACCTCAAAAATTTTCAAATTCTTTAAATAAATATAAAAATTATAATATCTACAAATTATATTGAAAATAAATAATAGGTAATCAAATTTAGAAAAATATTCTAAATAAAATAAAAATATATAATTATTATTTTGGTTAAATAAAGTGAAAATTGGAAGTTTTATTAATTATTCTGTAGATTTTTAAGAATTTTTTTTATTTAATTGTATATTTTTAGAATTTCATTAGTTAATTTGTAGACTTCAAAATTACTTTCCAGTTCATTTAATTTATAATTTTAGTTTTACTTAAATAATTTTCAATTTCAATTGTAATTCTTTATATTTTTTTAATTTTTTAATTTTATTGATATATTTGTGGATTTTCCACAAATAAAAGGGTTTTTTAGTAATTGGATCCTTTAATATCGTTTAATAATTTGAAGTAAACAATTTATAATGATAGATGTTATCCACTTGTCACATTTAATCATACAAAGTAAACAATTAATAAGTACCTTTTCAAATTTATCTATATCCCATACTTGTCCAATAGTTATCCTATCGTAGTTAATCCTAAGTATCCTAAATAAACACAACCTAAATGTATTTCATTCTTTTTTCTCTTTAGGATCCGTGCAACCTATCTCATCGAATACACACACACACACACACTCCTTTATACCTCCGTAATTTCTCCTTTTTCACACAATTACACAAAGCAATCATCATTTTCTTCTTTATAGAGCTGGCAAATAAGTTTTCTCTTCTTCTTTCTATGCATTGGATGGATTTAGATCTTTAAAATCGTATTTTTCTATCCTTTCTCTCACCAAACATCAAATCCCGATTCCGCCATACTGAGAATTATTTTGTTGTAAATATTTTAAACATAATCAATTATTTCATCAAGATTAAATTTAATAATCATCTGCAGAAAATGAAGAAAAACAAACGAATTGTATCACTTAAAGATATTAGACATATTACATAAAAATATTAGTTGAATATCATAAATGTATTACTTCATTTATATAAATGTATAATCTCATTTTATTGAAATAGATAGAACGTAAGAGTACACTTATATAATGTAAATATATTAACCATATAGCATAAATGTATTATTGCATTTGCTTAAATATATTACCTTATTTAACTCTAAATTTAGTTTATAATTTGACTGAACTAGTATTTCTCCATGCGTTATATTTATATTTGAACAATTATATCAACAAGTTGTTTCTAATTTTTTTCACAAATAATTTAAAATTTTTACTTAA
This sequence comes from Scutellaria galericulata, assembly GCA_946896805.1. Classification (NCBI taxonomy): domain Eukaryota; kingdom Viridiplantae; phylum Streptophyta; class Magnoliopsida; order Lamiales; family Lamiaceae; genus Scutellaria; species Scutellaria galericulata. The sequence continues at coordinate 9,648,054 of OX335787.1, read as the reverse complement.
AAAATATTTTTATTATTTTTTAATTTCTAATTTTAGTTTTTTAACATCTTATTTCGTATTTGTAAATTCTTAAACAAATTTTTTTTCTTTGAACCCATATTTTTTTAACTTCAAAATTTTAGTTTACTGCTATTGTCAAAATAATTATATATCAACTAAAACTGAGTCAAATATTCCCAAATTTAAATATTTTTATTTTGATATTTTACTTTTATATATGCAATGTAAATAAAAAATAAAAATCCTTAAAATGATAAATAAGATATTTCATGCATTGAAAGTAAATTTTAACTAAATAAGCTTTAAATGGAAATTATAATTTGTATAGAAAACTATTAGAAATTAAAATTTATCAAATTGGAACTTCTGACTCATTTTTTGGCGAAATTGTGAGTCGTGATCTGCATGTTGAAACCATAATGGTATTCTTGTAATTTGGTAATTTAAGGTGACCCTCTTCTGAAGTTAGTGTGTGAGTCACATGTTCATGTTTTTATCAGAAAATAGATCGAAAGTTGCAATTTGATAAATTTTAGTAATTCAAGTTGTAATCTGAAAAAAATAAAAAGGTTGAGGTTGGAAAATGAAAAAAACACCAGTAGTTTAGGTTGTTTTTTGCATTTAACCCTTAACATAAATTTACTACCTTAATTTATTGAAATATAGCATTAAAGCATTATAGCCATTACTATGTAAAAGTCGTAACAATATACTGTAAGAGTATTACTGCATTTATTTAAAGATATTATCTTATTTTACTTTTAAACGATTTTTATTATTTTACTGAAATATAATGAAAGATTATTACTCACATAACTAAATAAACCTATATAACTGAAATATAGTATGTATTTGAAAGAACATGACCGGGCGCATGAGGGTATGAGCGTGGACAGACTTACGCGTAGGGACATAAGAAAGGATGTGAGTGCGTTGAGAATGTGAAAATAAGTTGCATCGATTTACACTGATCTTGATGCATACAAGTATTTGTGTTTAATTTTTATATTTGGTGTAATTGCAAAAAAAAATCACCACTTTTTCAAAAATTGTAGATTTATCCCCACTTTTCAATAATTGCAAAAAAAAAAAAAAAAAAAAAAAAAATCACGGTTTTTATTTACTGTTGCAATTTAGACCACATTTATATTTTCTGACGACCGTAGTCCACGCATCCGACAAACATGCCACATCATTCCCAACAAAAAACAAATAAAATATCAAATTGCAAAATAAAATCACCACCTTTCCAAAATTGCAATGTAATCATAAATTTTTATATAATTAGAAAGAAAAAAAAAAACCACAACCTTCATTCGAATTCGAATTTATTCTTTGGTGTCTAAGTTCGTGTGTCCAAATAAATTTCCACGTGAGATGTGACTGATCTTTTCTCCCTTGTCTCATCGACCTCAATCTCTTGTCTATCGATCCGTCTCGTCTCTATCGAACGATTCTTCTCTACGGCTATCTTTATACATTTTAAATATAAGTTTTAAGCGTATTAATGATGTAAGAAATATTGTAAAATTGTGTAAGCTATCCATTGGGTTGGTATCAGTTGGAGTGGGAATCAAGATACCAAGTCTTTGATACTAGCGACTCACGTGGTAACCACCGAACAAGGTGGGGGTAACTTCTGAACCCTAATAACTCTATTTGTTTAATGTTTTCCATATTTGATATATGAACTGTTGAACTCTACGTGCTGTGATTATTTGCTATGATTACTATGTACGTGCATACATTATGAATATGATATATGTGGACGGAAGTCCAAAGTCATGTTAAGATGGACTGGTGGCCCATAAAAGCACCATATGTTAAGATGGACTGGTGGCCCATAAAAGCACCATACGTTAGGGATGGACTGGTGGCCCGTAAAAAGCACTAGCAGAACGGAGGTCCATGATCTCGTTCTGGGATGGACTGGTGGCCCGTAAAAAGCACCAACGGAATAGAGGTCTATGATCTCGTTCTGGATGGACTGGTGGCCCGTAAAAAGCACCAATGGACTGGTGGCCCATAAAAGCACCATATGTTAGATGAGTACTCTTAGAGTTATGTGTCCGTATTATATGTGCAATGCATTATATGTGCTGTGTCTCATTGCTGAACTATTATATATGTTGGATCTGTGTATCTGCTTAATAATGTTAAAAACTTGGTGATTAATTCCACGAGTGTATTCAACGCACTCACCCCCCACCTGTACTCACACTACAGGAGAAGAAGAGAATCTTGACGCGTAGAGAGAGGGGTGCCCTATCAGCCGAGTCCATCTTCCAGTTTTACCTTTTTAAAGATATGTTGTTCGTTTGTAAAAGAAAACTATATTTCTTCTTCTTTGTAAAGGATCCTGATGTTTTTCCGCTGTTATGTAAAATGGTTTTATTTCGGCTAGACGCCGAGGATTTGTATACATAAAATCGTATGTTCTTTTTCCCAAAGATTTCTATTTTATTTCATGCACGTCTTTTTCCCCTTCTTTCTTCACGCCCGCAAGTAAAACTCTGATAAAATCTCGGAGTTGAAACGAGCTCGAACGGAGAGTTTTAATATCGAAGGGTATTTTGGTAATTTTGGTCAAAAGGTTGACTTTGACTGGGCCCCGACTCCCGGTCGACCCGACGTACAAAAAGACTCGGTCGGGCGGGTACAAAAACTCGACGGTACGCGCTCGGCGTGCACGACGGCACCCGACGCGCGCACAGGATCCCCGTCGCCCGCGCCCGCGCCCGCGCCCGCGCGCCCGTCGCGCGCTTGCGGCCCCCGTCGCCCGTTGCCCGGCGCCTCCCGGCGTGCACACCCGGCGTCCGGCATGCGCACCCGGCGCGCACACCCGAGACCCGGCGCGCCCAGCAGCACCAGCCACCACCACCGGCGGCGGTGGCTCCGGCGACCTTTCCGGCGACGGCGGCGACGGCTCCGGCGACTGCGGCGGAGGCTCCGGCGAATTTTCCGGCGGCGGCTCCGGCGGACACAATCTTAAAAAACAATTTATTTACCTCAAAATTACGTCGGTTTAAGTATGTCTTAATTTAAATATCTTTCTTTAATTTGCTGATAAATAAATCGTATATCTTAAAAAAATTGTACGCTTCTTCTTTATTCAAGTATTAAAATATTTAACCTCACATGAAAACTTATTTGGACACATGAACTTAAACACCAAATAATAAATTCGAATTGCAACAATGAATGAAGGTTGTGACTTTTTTTGCTTATTATATATAAAAAATTTAGAATTAAATTACAATTTTGGAAAGGTGGTGATTTTATTTTGCAATTTGATTTTTAATTTTTTTTTGTTTGGGAATGACATGGCATTTGACATGGCATCTGACGTGGATACGTGGACTCTGGTCACCAGAAAATATAAATGTGCTCTAAATTGTAACAGTGAATAAAGATCGTGACTTTTTTTTGCAATTATTAAAAAATAGGGATGAGTTTACAAGTTTTGAAAAAAGTGATGATTTTTTTTTTCAATTAAACCTTTACATTTTATCTATGTTTTTGGTTGCATATAATCCACTAAATTATTTAGATTGTTATAAAAAAAATTTCAACTCTTAGATTTCTCAAAAACATCTTTACAAAAAAGATGTATTTTATTTGAACTATAAAATCAAAAATTTAAATTTAAAAAAGATTCTAACTTACTCAATATTAAATTAAAATAAAAAAAAATTAAAACTTGTTTATTACAGGAATTAAAAATGAAATTATAAGAGAATATGTTGCAAAACATTCTTGATAACACAAAAATTTGTAGGGAAAAATGGGCTCTGTACCACTTTTGTAATAACAAATTGAAAAAATGCCACAAAATATAGTGTGATTTGTAAAAATGCCACAAATTATAACAATCTTGTAAAAATGCCACAATTTTTGACCAAGTCCAACATGAATAGTGGATAAAATGAGTTAAGGGAAAACATCGCCAACTACCTATCAAATCGAGGTATTAAAAAATGAATTACACAATATGCAATATAATGAAATATTCGTTAAACCCTAAAAATTAAGGGTTTAACGAAAAAAAACCCTAATTTTCGTTAAACCCTTAATTTTTTAGGTTTAACGAAAATATACCATACAATTCGTTAAACCCTAAAAATTAAGGGTTTAACGAATAATAATTTAATCTCATTAGTTATATTATTAAATTAATTAAATAATTATCGTTAAATTATCAAATAATTAGAGTGAAACCATACAATATATACAATATAATGAAAATTTCGTTAAACCCTGAAAACTAAGGGTTTAACGAAAATAAACCATAATTTTCGTTAAACCCTTACTTTTTAGGGTTTAACGAACATTATGGTATATTTTCATTAAACCCTATTTTTTTGGGGTTTAACGAATATTAATATAATCCATTTATATTATTAAATAATTATCAAGTACAATAATACTATATTTTCGTTAAACCCTATAATAATAGGGTTTAACGAAAATAACATAAAAATTTTCGTTAAACCCTATAATTATAGGGTTTAACGAAAATATTGTAATGTTTAACGAATTAAATGACATTAAATGTTAAATAATATAAACATGCAACATTTAATGACACATGCAACATTTAACATAACATTTACATGTTTAACGAAATAAATGTTATTTAATGTCATTTAACATAATAATTCGTTAAATGTTAACTCTTAATTTTCGTTAAACATTTAACTCTTAATAATTAATTAAATGTTAAAAAAAATATTGCATTTAATGCATGCAACATGAATATGTGTCATAATTTAACATAATAATTCGTTAAATGTTAACTCTTAATTTTCGTTAAACATTTAACATTTAACTCTTAATAATTCGTTAAATAATCTTAATTCGTTAACATAATATTGCATTTAATGCATGAATATGTGTCATAATAATCTTAATTCGTTAAACATTACAATATTTTCGTTAAACCCTATAATAATATATGCAATATAACATAATTTTCGTTAAACCCTGAAAATTAAGAGTTTAACGAAAATTAACATAATGTTCGTTAAACCCTTAATTTTCAGGGTTTCACGAAAATTATGTTATATTTTCGTTAAACCCTATTGTTTTGGGGTTTAACGAATATTTTCGTTAAACCCTATGAATTTTATTTGATAATTTAACGAAAATAATTTTAAGGTTTCACAAAATTTAATTCATAATTTTATGAAATTATTTGATAATTACGATAATTATTAATAATATAACGAAAATAATTTGATAATTCAGCAACAATTATTTGATAATTTAACAAAATTATTTGATCTTGTTCAAAAATTAATTGATAATCTAACGGAAATTATTTGATAATTTAACGAAAATTATTTACTAATATAATGAAAAAGGTTTAACGATTGATAGCTATTTTCGTTAAACCCCATAATTTAAGGGTTTAACGAAACTTAATGTTTATTTGCGTAACGTTTAACGAAAATATACTATTATTGCACTTGGTAATTATTTAATTCATTTAATAATTTCAATGGATTAAAAAAATATTCGTTAAACCCCAAAACAATAGGGTTTAACGAAAATATAACATAATTTTCGTTAAACCCTGAAAATTAAGGGTTTAACGAACATTATGTTAATTTTCGTTAAACTCTTAATTTTCAGGGTTTAATGAAAATTATGTTATATTGCATATATTATTATAGGGTTTAACGAAAATATTGTAATGTTTAACGAATTATTGTAATGTTTAACGAATTAAGATTATTATGACACATATTCATGCATTAAATGCAATATTATGTTAACGAATTAAGATTATTTAACGAATTATTAAGAGTTAAATGTTAAATGTTTAACGAAAATTAAGAGTTAACATTTAACGAATTATTATGTTAAATTATGACACATATTCATGTTGCATGCATTAAATGCAATATTTTTTTAACATTTAATTAATTATTAAGAGTTAAATGTTTAACGAAAATTAAGAGTTAACATTTAACGAATTATTATGTTAAATGACATTAAATAACATTTATTTCGTTAAACATGTAAATGTTATGTTAAATGTTGCATGTGTCATTAAATGTTGCATGTTTATATTATTTAACATTTAATGTCATTTAATTTGTTAAACATTACAATATTTTCGTTAAACCCTATAATTATAGGGTTTAACGAAAATTTGTATGTTATTTTCGTTAAACCCTATAATTATAGGGTTTAACGAAAATTTTTATGTTATTTTCGTTAAACCCTATTATTATAGGGTTTAACGAAAATATAGTATTATTGTACTTGATAATTATTTAATAATATAAATGGATTATATTAATATTCGTTAAACCCCAAAAAAATAGGGTTTAACGAAAATATAGCATAATGTTCGTTAAACCCTAAAAAGTAAGGGTTTAATGAAAATTATGGTTTATTTTCGTTAAACCCTTAGTTTTCAGGGTTTAACGAAATTTTCATTATATTGTATATATTGTATGGTTTCACTCTAATTATTTGATAATTTAACGATAATTATTTAATTAATTTAATAATATAACTAATGAGATTAAATTATTATTCGTTAAACCCTTAATTTTTAGGGTTTAACGAATGTTTCATTATATTGCATATTGTGTAATTCATTTTTTAATACCTCGATTTGATAGATAGTTGGCGATGTTTTCCCTTAACTCATTTTATCCACTATTCATGTTGGACTTGGTCAAAAATTGTGGCATTTTTACAAGATTGTTATAATTTATGGCATTTTTACAAATCACACTATATTTTGTGGCATTTTTTCAATTTGTTATTACAAAAGTGGTACAGAGGCCATTTTTCCCAAAATGTATGCAACTAGTGTAAAATGAGCCAACCCGTTTTCCCGCGTCCCAACACGCCCCACGTGCATGAGCCCACACCCTCCCATTTCTATTCCAGTTTTATCAAACATGCATTACCTTTTAGTTTTTGTTATATATATAATATCTTCTAATTATGCAAGTAACACCCTTACATTATATTTCAGTAAAATAAAGTACTATATTTATATGACAACTAATACCTTTATATAATACAACTAAGGGTGAAGAAGGTCCGGAGCGATTCGAGGATTAAAGAATCTTCGAAACCGAATCAAAGTTTGGAGATTTTTTGGAGATCACAAAATATATTTCTCTTAAATTAATACGTCAAATTGGTTTGGTTCCTTAAGAGAATTGGGTTTTACAGAATAGATCGGTTTGGGTTTCAAAAATTCAAAATTTTACAATTTAAAAAAATATTCATTCAAATAAAATGTAAAAATAAATAAATCCTCTGCTGGTTGGCACCTATGAAAAACCTAAAAATCACCATCTAGGGATGATCCTTTGTGGATAGATATAGTTATTACACTTGTAGGTATTACAAAGTTTGTGAAAATTACAATTAAATTCTTTAACTATTAAAAAATTGAAAAACTCATGCAACATTTTGACCGGTTTCTATGAGTAATTTGATTTTAAATTGCTGATTTTTTTTAAATATCATACTATATTATCATACTTTAAGTTTTACGATGGTCATTGATAATTGATCGTTCAATAGGTACAAAAAAATAGAAATAAAAGCCGTTTACATGTAGTGGACTTAATTATGAATCCTTTTAAATATAGACTAAAAAATAGAGTATGAAAAGTCCTATAATTATCTATTGTGTTTGTATATGACTTGATAAGGTTTTCCATAAATTTGAGGCTTTTTGAAGGTTTGTAGGTGAATTAGGATCTGAAAACACGAGTTTTGGTGAGTTGTGCGCTGCTGATTGTGTTGGCTTCAAGGTCCCCAATTCCACGAACTTGCACTATGATTCATATTTTTATCATTTTCCTCGTCCCTCCTTAATAATTCAATTTCAAACTTGTAAACATGGAAACCAAGCACAATCTCATCAAATGCAACTTATACATGAATAATAAAAAGTGCTCAAAAGCAAAGCTTAAGGATGAGAATTTAGTGTTCAAGAGTGAAGGTTGGCAGCCACACTTAAAAGGTTAAGTAGCTAAGCTAAACCAACTACAAAATGAGTTCAATTACCTCAAACAAGCAACTGAGTTGGGTGAAATAGGCTCCCACGTGTAGGATAGTTTCCGTCTCACCTAAATTTTTATGTTTTATTCATTTATAATTTATATAATACTGTTATTGATCATAAATTACTTCCATATGTTTAGGATATTAATTTGATGAAAATGGACACCCTTGAGAAAGGATGAGGCTACACATTTGAAGTGGACTTGCTTCCAAAACAAAATATCTAATGATTGGTTCTCAATTTCTCATCCTTCAAAAAACTACGAGTTATAATATGGTGATATCCTGGTTATTACGAATGAATTAAATTAGATGACTATTAATTTTTTTTCTCAAATTTTCTGACTTGTTTCAATAGAACCAAAGTCGAAAAGGTTGAAGAAATCATTCGTTCACAACTTCTGATAGATGAAAAAATAAATAAATGATGAAGGGAGTATTCAGTATATCAGTTTGCTGCATAAAATATGAATCTGAATATTTGAAAGTTTGGGTTCCCTTTCCTTACTAAAACCATCAAGATCTAGTTTATGGACATATTAAAAAAATTATGACTTTAAATTTCTCGAGAGGAAAAAAAAAAAAGAGAGAAGGTTTTAAAGCATAATGCACCTGCAATAAATTTGTTGCCAATTTTCTAAGCTAGCTAGAACATAAAAGATTTACACAATTACGTAGAGCACCTTTGAGGTTGGATCTTTTGTAAATTACGTATACCGACACTCAAAAATAATTATTAGAAAATAAAAATCTCAAAAATGTATTTGAAGTACTCCTCAATATACTTTTGGTAATTTATAGAGTAAATCTCGAGTTTGAAACAAATGTATTTCAAATTCACTCAAATTGGATGGATTTAAAATCCATATTACTCAAAAATTAGTACAAAATAAAAATGATGAATTTTAAATCAGCACCTATCCAAACACCACTAATGGATATATAACTAGGAATTTCAAATCTCTTCTCAAATCTCTCCATCCAAATGAAGCATAATATATATATATTTTTTCCATAAATAGGTCATATAGGTCAAAACCTCAATATTTATTTCACATTTACCCCAAAATCCAAAAATTTCAGCTGATAATTGGGAAAATTCTTGGCATACAAAGTAATACACTATTCTCATTTTACTTCACTAATACATACAAGTAGATCCCAACATCATCTCAAGAGGGGCTCATCCTCATCCAAGTATACGCTTAACTCTAACAACTACAAAAGTTTTTTCAGTATCAGTAGTTCAATCAAACCATACACTTGGCATTCATCACCCCTTCATTTCGTCGACATTTCTATCTAACAACACATAAGTATGTTCTCACCTCTTAAATCCACCGTTATTGCTAACGAGCACTACAACAATTTCCATTATACACACTACGAAAACAACGTACCAAGGACAAATTAACATGCCTCTTCAGAAGCCAAACCAGCTCTACCATATGCCTTTGTACTTTCCCTTGATAGAGCTAGACAACTTTTCATGTTTTAGAAATGTTAGAACGAACTTGTTCTTCGGAGCTGATATCTTGCTTCGGACGAATCACCGGGAAAGAGCTGTTCGAATTCCTGCAAATAACATTAAAGGCTCAGACTAAGTAAATTAGTCAACTCTTTTTTTTTTTTTTGGTTAACTGAATGAGAAGAACAATCCTCTATAAGGCATCAATTCTCACTTATTCCCCTCCATTTATTCATTAAGTAAGAAAAACACTATCCAATAATGGCCATCAATATTGGATACTCGATATGATAAAATTTCTTATGAATACTCCACAATTCAAAATAAGCCCAGAACCAGATTGCTAAAGTCTTTCATTACAAGCCAATGTGATCATAGAGATTCAATTCGATTACTAAAAAATATGGAGAATAATACAAATCAATAACAGTAGATGACACATGAAAATTGTAAGTCAACCACAATCCTCCTTACAATCAAAAACCCCACTTCGATTCACATCCAACACTATTTCTTCACCAGATTTTCTCTTTTCAATTAACTCTGCAGCTTTCTTCTATCTGTTCTTGACTGAAGAATAATGTGGTGATCTCAGCCTGCTTAGTGTTCATAGTTCAATAATATATGTATTTTAAAAACCATTTTACCATCTTCGCCAAGTACATGGGCCTAACTCTTATTTTCTTCACTATTCAGATTCCAATTCAAGTTATTGTTTCCTATCAAACAATTCATGGATGAAAACATTCTCTGAATTGTTCCAAAGGTATTTTAGCTAAATGAAAAAAGATATCAGTTGTTATTCAATTGATTAAATGAATCTTTGAACAAATCACATTTATTCTCTTTTCACAACCAAGAGTTTCCACACTATGTTGCTTTTTTCAGGTTGTAGGCATCCTAAGATATGAACGAAATATCTGTAGATCCATTCTCTAGCTGAAACAATTGTTAAGTGACATTCTTCGGCTTAAATAAGAAGGTGTTTGGCTAAGCTTATTTGAAAGAGCTTATAAGCTCTTACATCTTATAAGATGATTTATCTTATTTTAAAAATAAGTTGTTGAAGTGTTTTGATAAATAAGATACTGGAGCTTATAAGATCTTAGTGATGACAATTGTGTAATTTAAATGATCACATTTGAAGGTATTTTGGAAATAAGTTGAGATCCTCTTACTCTTCAAAAAGATTATAAGCTCCTAACATCTTAGTTTAGGATGATAAGATCTTATTTTTAAAATTTTACCAAACACTTTTTGAGGAGCTTATAAGCACTTAAACATCTTATAAGATGTTTTAAGGAGTTTATAAGCTCCCTCAAACACCCTCTAAAACTTTCATTTTTTCCATATTTTATTCATCTACGAGCATTAGTTCAAGTCAACATTGTTTCTTTTAGTATGGCTAACGTTTTCATATTTTTCTTAATGTGGCAAATGCTATTGAAACATTTCTTTTGCATAATTGTGTGTCTATTATGTTCACCAAATTTACAGCCATTTCAAGCATGAGATTTGGAAAACTAGAATAGGAAAATGTTGTTTTCATCTCATACCCAGTGAAACAATTGGGCAGTTGTGCAAGGGCGGTTGCTGACAACTACTTTTCAGCAAGTTTGATTTGTAAATATTGGCTAATTTTTAAATGTGATCCAAGCCTTTATGGACTTATTAACTGCGAAATAAGAAAAGAAAAGGCTCTAGGTAATTTGTGTGTAAAGCATAAGTAATCATGTACAACTAAGCATCCTTCCTTCATTTATTTTTGTATACCCTGTATTAACTTTCATCCACTTGCATAAACTCTCCACATTGGACAATATGTAAGCTTATTGAAATCATGGATGAAAAAAGGTGTAAGATAATACTTATGAAACTAGCAACTGAGGATATCCAAGATATGTAATGGAGTATGATGGCGATATTTTGTTGTTCCATCCTAATTATTTGATTTTCTTTCAATGTCCTGGCCTCATGGTGTTCACTGGCCATAATTACATTCATTTACACCAACAAAAAATAAAGGGATCTACACTATGACCACAATTGCATCATACCAATCCTGAATTTTGATATTTGCTAGAGATATTCAATGAACCGATTTATAAAAAAAGATGAATCTCTAACCAGTTTTAAATTTTTACTGGCATTATTCTTCTTACATGGTAAATATTGCTGATCAGATCTCAATTAGAGATGATGAAAAGATATGGCAGATGGTCACTTATCTCAAACTAAAGATGATGGTGTGCACTAAAATAAAGTTAAATCAAAGTTACACTGAGAGAGGTATGATTTACTTTTTAAAGCTTCATTTTTTTTCAGCTTTATGTGGTTTTCCATCATACTAGTCCTTTCTGTATAATTCTTCCACATACTACAGCATTTTCTGTCTTGTATTCCTATGATTACAAAACCTATTTTGTAACAAAAGGTTATTTAATTGTATTCGGATATATCTACAATTGTCATGTCAACAAAGGGGCAGTTCTAGAAAAACTTTCGAGAGGCATGTTGCATTTCTTTCTCTTTGTTTTTTTATTTTGACCATGCCATCAAACTTTACAGCCTATTTAACCCTGCCCGAAGAAAAAAGAAAACTCAAATTAGTTTGCCTTATTATACCCCACAGAATCCTAAGAGTTAAGTTTGTATCCTTCCCTCAAGATTAGATGAATTTTGTTTACCAAAGCAACTAAACCTTCCAATGTGAGTGAATAAAAGCAAAAGAGAAATTTGCCAGTGTACAACAATAGTTATATTTTATAGCACAAAATCAACTACCAAGATCTATAAGATATAACAACTTCACTAATACTTGGCATTCACTGAGTGTTCATATCTTTTCCAGTTATTCGCTAATCAGTTCAGATTTCTTTTGCAATAACTTCAGTAGAGGTTGCATTTACTTGGGTGGTCTGTTTGGAGATTAGGTGAGAGGGTTTGCTTTACAAGGTTCTCGTCAATGTATTAGAACCATAAATAGCCATGTAATGGGTCAGACAAACTTGCTTTAATTAAAGCATGAAACTCATCAAGAGGTTTATATCAATTTTATCAAGAAAATGCCCTGACAAAGTAACATGGAAAAGAAACATTTCTCTCATTGGGTACTAAACACTTAAAGATTGATTAAGTACATTTCCACAACATATATTTCATTTTGATTTTTGGACAATTTGTGAATTCGCATAAATAAAATGAAGTCTTTATGTGTAACTTACGAGGCAATATTAGAACAGACAAACTTATAATAGATTTTTTCTTCTTGGTGCCAGTGAATGATCACTCAGAAACAGTCAAAATCACCTAGAGAACTGGTATAATCCAAAAAAGCCTTGACAACAAATCTTAAACTCCATGAAGCAATCACTTTGTTACAAAAGCAGTTCTCTTGTCATAAATGCCACTCCAAGTTCAATACCTTTTCTTTACCTATTGACTATTGTACTCATGTCATGCATCTGTGCTCTCTCAAATATTCTAAAACTTCTTTAGAAAAATTTGATGTTTAGCAGGTCAAAATCCAATATCTTAAATGGAAAATGTTATTGTGCAAAATAGAATGCAACTGTTCTACGACTTTTGTCTATTGTACTCATGGGATGCATCCCCTCTCTGATACATGTACTCTTAGCTGTTCTTTGATTTTCAGCTAGTCAAAGAACATTGTCTTAAAAGTTAAACATCAGCAATGCATAAGAAAAATTCATCTAGAAAAGAAATTCTAGACTTTGGTTGGTTAAGCTTTGATTGCTTAATGGTACCCAAAATATCAGATTCAATAACATAAAGCAAACATCTTATTATCTTATATATTAACAGCATGCAATGCACCACAAAAATGCATATATGAAAGAAGGATACACATAAGCATAACTTACCTTTTCCCTTTTAAGCTTTAAGTTTTCCTCTTCAAGATGTGAGACCTTGGTCACCAACTCGTTGTGGTAAGCCTGTGAATGCCACAAGAAATTAGTATCCAAATGCCAAATACTTGAAAATTTTCAAAAAATCTTAGCAGTAGCATGAAAAAATAATCTAGCAAGACCAAATTCATATCCTGCCTGCTTTCTTGCTCGTGAGCGTGCAGCGGACTCCCTATTCTTAATTTTTCGTCTTAGCCTCCTCTCAATGGACTTCTCAACGTCCCCCAACATCCTCTTCCTGTCTAGCATTGGCGTATCAGACAAGTCATCAATTGAAGGAGAAGGTGACAATCCCATGTGAGACGAGAATTTATGGGACTTGAGTGCGCTATCCAAAGACATGACTGGTTCGATCGAAGGTTTGGAATCAGCATTGGTTACATACATCCCTGCTTTTACCAAGAAATCCTCCAAAGTCATCTCCCCAAGAGTCGGGGCTCTTTCTTGGCTAGTCATACTCATCTTATATCCTCGTTGGATATCCCTCCACACCTCATTCACAGTCTTCCCACTAAAAGCCCTTGCAAGGGACCAACTTGCTTGGCGTTGGAGTGAGGCTGCAGAGGATGTGTCACTTTCCAGTCCAGATGAGTGGCTAGCCTCACTAGTCCACACTTTCTTGAGCAATTCATCAAGGTTCATACTCCCTAATGGTTTCGACAAATTACCTAAATGGTTTCCAACTTGATCGAGCGTGAGGCCTAACCACGAGTTCCACCGCTGCAACGGCTGCTGTACATGAGATTGCTGCCCTCCACCAGTCACATGAGAATTCATTGTCTGAATCCCCATTCACACTTCAGCTCCAGTTATCCAAAACTAACCCACAAAAAAACACTAAATCACTCTCTTCCAATCAATCGATCTTCATCAACATACAAACATGCATGCAAATCCATCCAGTAAAAGTGAAGAAAACCCCACAATCAAAACAAAACACGGAGAGCAGAAAATAGAGCAAAAGAAGACAGATATCCAATTTTAACCGAGAAAAATCAAAATGAAAATCTGCAAAGAAAGAAACCATATCCAGTGAGCACAAGGTGAAAGCAACATCCATGATTCTATCCAAAAGAGGCAAATTCAAACAAGAAAAGACAAATAATTGGAGCAGTGGAATGCAGTAAATAGATAAATAGAAGCAATTAAAGAAAGAAGGACCATTAATTACCTGGCAGCAGAAGAGGATCTGATGATCTGCTCTGCAGTGCTTAGGAGAGAATGTGGGGAGAAAAACAGGGGAAAAAGTGGAACCCTTTTGGTATTTTGGGCTTTGTTTGAGAGATCCACGTGTTGCGTTGAGTTTTCTTTTCAGGTAAAGGAAACAAACGAGCAAAGGTGCGTTGTCCCAATTCTGTAGATTTTTCCTTGGTTTCATGCCTCATTAACAATAAAACCTATCATTTTTTCTTTAAATTATTTTGGAAAGATGTCGTTGTTGAAAAGACAACGTGTCGTCTATTAAGCCAAAGAACAAGCATATTAATATATCCTCGGAAACAACCAAGAGTAGGAAAAAATATTAGGGAGGGATTAAAGGCACAACACTGTTTTCTAAAAGCATCACATTAATTTTTTTTTTTTTTTAAATTCCAATTTTACCCTTAGGGTTGGACAACTACTTCTGTTCGGTCATTACGACCGAACGTGTTTCATGATGTTTGGTCAAGGTAACCAAACACCCTTCTAAGTCTTCGGCCAGGATGACCGAACACTCTTCTATGTGTTCGGCCAACCGGGGCCAAACGAAACTGATCCGGTTCAATCGTTTTTTTTACGTTTTTTGCTACGATTTTCACACATTTAACAAATTTGTGGAATGTTCATCATTATGTTGGCATTACAATCTTCAAAAAATTAAAAGATTTAACATAAACATAAAAAAAACGCAACCCGTCACCCGTAGTGCGCGCGCACACCGCGTCTACCGTCACCCGTCGTCGCTCATCGTCACCCGTTGTCATTATTTTAAACTTTTTTTTAAGAATGTAATGCCAACATAATGACAAACATTCCACAAATTTGTTAGATGTGTGAAAATCGTGTGAAAATCGTAGAAAAAAACGTAAAAAAATGATTGAATCGGAGTAGTATCGTTCGGTCCCGGGTGGCCGAACACATAGAAGAGTGTTCGGTCACCCTGGCCGAACACTTAGAAGGGCGTTCGGTCACCTTGACCGAACACCGTGAAGCACGTTCGGTCGTAATGACCGAACATAAGTAGTTGCCCAACCCTAAGGGTAAAATTGGAATTTAAAAAAAAAAATAGTGTGGTGCTCTTAGAAAACAGTGTTGTGCCTTTAGTCCCTTCCAAAATATTATTTGGGTCTATTTTCGGTATACTCACCCAATTAATGAGTGGTGTTTGTTTGAATCAGGTGTATATTTATGATCCGTGCAATTGAACGCATACAGATTGGATTGTGTCTAGTCCGGTCCAGATCCACGTTTATTTTTTATTTTTAATTTATGTTATAACTTTTATGTTTTGATAATATAACATATATGTTATATTAATCTAACATTTATGTACAGATATCATAACTTTTAAGTGGATAGCTTAAACTTTTTTTTTTTGTATAAAAATTTATGTAGTATAGTTGAAAATCTTTATGTTCTATTAGTATAATATTTATGTACAAATATCATAACATTTTTTTTACTTAAAGAATAACATAAATGTTATATTATTATAACGGAAAGGTTAAATTATTATGCATAAAAGTTATATTATTACAACATAAAAGTTTAAAAAATATTATAGGTTTAAAATAAACCTTAAAAGGTCAAACTAGTAGAAACATAAAGGTTATGTGAACATAATATAAAGGTTATGCTAGCATAATTAAAATGTTAGGTTTGTCAAACTAAAAGGTTAGACGAACATAACTGCAAAACTAGGATTTGGGCACAGATTTAGAGTGTGTGGGCGCACGTGTGGGCACGTGAAGTGTGCATAGGGCGCATGAAATACACTACCGGGTCGGGTCGATCCATTTGCATGTATTTAAGATCCATGCACTTGGTGCATATAAGTCATTGTGATAATACATATGTATTGTAATAATTATTGATGTCTTAATATTTACATTTGTCAATTTTGCATATTGGGATAAATTTATTTTTCTTTTCTTTTTTCTTTATCTATAATTTATAGGGATCAAAATTTGATGAATTTGTTGGAGAAAATTGGTTTTGAGTCAATTGTAAATGTGAGTCAATTGTTGATTTTTGTAGGAAGTATTGATCATACGTGTTTGACCATTAATTTGAGGAATCAAATTTGGGTAATGTGAAAGTAAGGGCAAAAGGTCGTTCTATATTTCGAGTAGATGATTGATAAATGTCATTTTTTACATATTTTTGCGTATGTTTATGTATTCATTTGAATATATTTAGATACGTTTTTATGGTGATTTCTGATATTATATTGTATAAGTTGCATTTGACGGGTTTGTGCTTAGTTTCATGATTTTGATGAGAAAAGTGCAAGTTTCAAGTGTAATTGATGACCAAGGAAGGACGAATAGAAATACGAGATCGCATGGAAGATTTGGTGGTGCATGGTCTGGTCGTGCCATGTAGCACGACCGTGCGCCATTGTGCAGAGAGTGCTAGATGGTGGGGCACGACCGTGCCCGGGTGAACAGGAATTCGAAGAGTTTTGGTTTTCTTTGAGTGTTTTTACCTCTTACTTCACTTGGAAGATTCCCAACACAATATAAATACTCAACATGAAGAGAAGTAAAGAGGAATGAGAGAAATTAAAAGGAGAGATTCATAGAGAAAAACACGATAGTCTGAGAAGCATCGAGAGAATTTGAAGAAGAATTCAAGAGATCGAGGAATCGCGAGATCATCGTCTAATAGAGTTTTTATTATTTTCTTCCTTTGTTGAATATTAGTAGATATGATATTTTCAATTTTGTCTATGAGTTTGTTTATCATCATGTCTAGCTAATTTTTTAGGGTTTCTAGGGCTTGTTAGTAATTTGATTTGAATCTAGATGGATCTTTAATTTCAATTCAAAGTTCATGGTCGTTTATCCTATTTGTGTGTTTATGGGTTGATTGCTTGTTTGGTTATGTGACCAGTAATTGAGCATGTTTTAGTAATTAGATCAAAATTCGGGAGATGAGATTTAATTATGGAAGAATAAACACATGACACATAAAAAGACTTAGATCGGGAGATTAAAGAATTTATGTGATGGGAAATCAATTCTAGGTACTTTTGGGAGTTGTTATGTTTTAATCAGATTGAGTAGGGATACCTCTGGTGGCATAATAATCAACCGGTTAACTGACTCGGGAGAGCTGTTAATTCGACATATGTGATTGCTCATATAGGATGATTGATTAATGAACTTGAATTGGTTAAAGTGATGTTTTGATGAGAATTAGATGAAAGCATGTCCTAGAACATATCTTAGATATCTGTTAGTCTTGAGTGAATTTATCTGCATATTTACTTTTCTATTGAATTAATCTGCAATCGGTGTGATTTGATTTTCCTAGATAAAACTGAAAACTGAATTTGAGTAGTTAGTTAGTTCCTAGATAGCCAGTCTCTGTGGGATCGACCTTGATCACCACTTCTACACCCTACACCATACACTTGTGGGAATAGCTAAAAGAAATTAGTGAACAATGATCGTAGTGCATTTCCGCTCTCAAAACCGATTTTGGTGGTCAGATGTTGTGTTCGATGTTGGGTAACATGACGGGTAACATCACTCGTCTGTGAAACCCCAAACACAAAAGCCCTTGGGGAAGACCATTTGAGGGGCCTATTTCGAAGCCTTGTGGCTAATGGCTTTACAAATCTTCAGTATTTATGGTATACGGTAGTGGAGGGTTCCACTTAGTAGGCATAAATGTTTTAAAACTTCATTCATTGATGAGTCTCTTCACTTGATGGATGTGCCTAAAGATAGGACATTGTTTTGATAACGTTGCACCATATTGAGAGCACAAAATTCCTCATAGTACATTTGAAAAACAAACTTGCATTTTGAGCACAAAATTCCTCATAGAAGTGCGATCTAGTCCTTCCACTATTTTAGTTCGTTGGTGCTTCTAGTTTTGTGGTACCACTAACTAGACGTAAGTCATTTCACCTTTAGGAACGTCACATCGTACCATGAGCACTAGTTGAGATGTGTTCATTTTTTTAAAGGTCTCATTGACTCGACTTTCCAACATTTCTTTACATGAGTGTGTTTCCAAGGCTCTTTTGTAGGAAATTTGTCAGTGCTGCATTCTAGATCTTGTACGAAGTTAAAGTTCGAAGATCCTACTGAATTTGAAGTTTGAAGGTGTTCCGCATTTCCAACAAGAATCTATTGTCTATAGTGTTGCCCAACATATTCAGCAACATCGATCTGCTGCCATAAATTGTTGTCTGCAGTGTTGCCCAACATCATCGACAACATCAATAGTTTGTAACAATTTCATTTTCTGTTTTCCTTGTATTATATACTAACCATGTCAAAAATGATTAGTAGTCTCTTATACTAAGAAATTTCGAGTGGTTATACACCTTCAAATATAAGAGCTTTTGTAGCTCCTGTCTAAGGCGAAAAACCTGAAAAGTTTATGGGCGTAGATTTCAAAAGGTGGCAGCAAAAGATATTGTTTTACCTAACGATGCTAAACTTAGCGAGGTTTCTTAAACAATCCGTGGTTGCTCCTGATGACACGGATGTTGAAAGATGTGGGACAAGAGTGATGTCTTTGGAGGACTAAGTGATGTGGTGTATCACGTATATTGTACTATGAAAATGTCTAAAACGTTGTAAGGCTCTTTGGAGAAAAAAGTACAAAACTAAGAATGTTGGAATTAAAAAGTTTGTTGTGGCTAAATTCCAAGATTTCAAAATGGTTGATATGAAGTCCGTTATGGAACAAGTCCAGGAATTCCAATTGATCCTACATGATGTCCTCACTGAGGGTATGACCTTGTCAGAGACATTTTAAGTAGCTGTAATGATTGAAAAGTTAACCTCATATTGGAGGGAGATCAAAAGTTATCTCAAGCATAAACGATAAGAAATGAGTTTTGAAAACTTAATTGTGAAACTCCGGATCGAGGAAGACAACCGTAAGATGGATGGTAAGTCTGGGCAAGTCTCTTTGGAGGCTAAGACTGTAATGCCTAATTCTCTAATCATTTGCATCTTATATTGAAATGCATTCATAAGCATTAGAATTTCTAAGCATCCTACAATGAAATACACTGAATTCTCAAGTATACATCTCTTTTATGATCTAATTAGTCATGATGACTTTATCTATGCATGAAATTTCTGTGGCATTCAGTTCCATAGTATAATATACTCTTGTAAGTGCTTCTTTGTTTTACAGTGGAAAGGTTTGGTTTGGGAAGAGAAAATGTTTAGTTTGGGAAGAGAAAGATGGATGTGTTGAAAATGTTTATATATACACTAAATGCATAATACCTCTAAAATGACGTTCCTCAATTAACTTGTTTGCATTTCTAATTTATGAATTTCATTGCATTTATTTATTATTCTAAAGTAAGGAAAATAGTGCAATTTGATTGATTACTTTACTAGATTGCACCAAAAGCAATTTTAATGTGTTGCACTTAATTTTTGTGATCTTTTAATCCTAATTCTAAATATATATGGGGTGGGTCTAGAGTGGATATTGATAAACCCCCACCACCCATCCTGAACTAACTGAAAACCAATTTGACTGGATTTCGGTGGGGCAGATTTTGATCCAAACTCTAAATATATAGAGTAGGTCTCATGTGCAATTGGTGTATGGATCACTCGGGTCGGGTCGGATCTGATCCGGATCCGCGTATCTTTTTTTTTTACCTTGACTTTTATGTTATGTTAGTCATACATTTATGTTCAAATTTCATAACCTTAGTGCAATACTTTAACTTAAAAAAATCGTTGATCTTTATACTATATTAGTCATACTTTTATGTTATATTAGTCGTACATTTATATACAAATATCATACATTTATGTAATACTTTAACTCCAAAAAAAATCCTAATTTCGGCACAAGTTGTACATGTTTACCTTTATGTGATATTACTCTTACCTTTATATCAACACAATCATACATTTATGTAATATATAAAGGTACAACTAATATAACTAAAAGATATGACTAACCTAACTAAAATGTATGACTAATATAACTAAAAAGTATGAAAGGTATTAATAGTTGTCTGAAAATATGTTAATATACAACTAAAAATCTAAAAGGTATGACTAACATAAAATTAATGTATGTTTAACACTACATACGGGTATGCTTAAACTACATAAATGTGTGATTAAACTACACAAATGTGTGACACCTGAGATCGAATTTGGCGAATTTTTGCATGATCTTGTGGCGTGTGGTGGACCGAGTGCATGATTGCAGATGTGTGCAACAGGTGTATAGTTTTTGTCAAATATATATGGGATGGGTCTAGAGGGATATAGATAAATCCACCACCCATCTCAAACTAACTGAAAACCCATTGAACCGGATTTTGATGGAGCGGATTTTGATCCATATTTAAATCCAAATCATTTTTATCCCTATTAATTTCATTAACCCTCCATACTAGAAATTAAAAAAAATTAAAATAATAAGGATAACAACATGAAATAGGCAGTTTAGGGTGATAACTTGTTTACAGCTTTAAAGGAGTAGTAAAGTTTATTTTCCTCGATGGCTAACATGAAAATGTAAAAAAATAAAAAAACATATAATTAATGTTGTCACTCCATAAGATTTGCAATCGAATTGACTCGACTTGAGAGTGCATTTCACGCATCCCACACGCATCTCATGTGCCCAAACCCAAGCTCAAACCCTAGTTTCCCAGTTATATTGGCCTAACCTTTTAGTTATGTTCGCATAACCTTTTGCACTGTATAGCACACTTATAATATCTTTCAAAAATTTTCAAAACCTTTATGTTGTAATAATATAACTTTTATGTATAATAATTGAATATTTTCATTATAATATAACCTTATGTTATTCTTTAAGTACATAAAGGTTATGATATTTGTACATAAAGATTATACTAATATAACATAAATGTTAAATTGTTATAACATAAAGGTTAAGACATACTATATGAATTTTTATAGTGAAAAAAGTTTAAGTAATATCACTTAAAGGTTATGATATATGTATATAAAAGTTATACTAATGTAACATAAATGTTATACTCAATTAACATAAAGATTACATAATTTTTTAATTATGTTTTTTATATTGAAAAAAGTCTAAGTAATTTTACTTAAAAGTTATGATATTTGTACATAAATGTTATACTCGATAAACATAAATGTTATATTCAGTAAACATAAATGTTATGTGTGATACCCAAACTTCTCACCACTTACTGATCAATGCACTTCATGCATCATATGCACCTCTTATTATTTATTGGCTACTTGATATATTACATGATTTTATTTTACTTTTAAATATTTGAATTATGGGTTAAATTCAATTTTAGTCCATTTAAAAAGCTACTGTCCATTTTTAGTCCACCATGGAAGCGTTTTTCAATTTTAGTCTAATTAAGCTAAAAATCGTCACTATTTCGTCCAATTTTCGCCGGAAAACCACTATCGTCGGCGATTGTAATACAATCGCCCCCAATTTTAATTTTCACCCCACTCGCGCTTATGTGACACATTTTATCACATGTGGCATGTTTAAAAATAAACTTAATATCCACATTGGATTAAATATTAAATAATTAATGAAAAACTTTAAACAAAAATCTAATAAATCAAACAAAAAAGAAGGAAAGATATGAAAAAGAAAAGGGGTTCTGCAAATTCTCAACGTTCTCCCCCAAAATCAACAAGGAACCCTAGTTCTCCACAATAGAATCGATGGGAAAAATGTCTGATTGCTCCCAATCATCCACAGCGCACGAGTGTCTGTGAGGACGACAAACGGTTGTACGAACGGCAAAAATAGATGCAAATCGAGGGAAGAGGTTTTGGGGTTGTCTCAGATATAATGTAAGTTTGTGTGTTTGAATGTTTGCTATCTTGATTCGATTTAGGGTTTTCTTGTGAACTGATTCGATTTTAGGGTTTTTTTCAACAGAGGTTCATTCTTCTTGTAAATGTATCTTGAATCTTGATCGATATGAATTTGATAGTTTGTTTGGCGGTTTATTATGGATCCAAAGTTTGGTTTCCTTAATTA
The DNA here is from genome assembly GCA_946896805.1 of Scutellaria galericulata. Classification (NCBI taxonomy): domain Eukaryota; kingdom Viridiplantae; phylum Streptophyta; class Magnoliopsida; order Lamiales; family Lamiaceae; genus Scutellaria; species Scutellaria galericulata. Next base: position 9,625,398 of record OX335787.1, on the reverse strand, counting down.
GGTTCGAGCTCAGTTTGTTTCAAAAGAAAGAAATTAATTTTTATTTCTAGTAACAGAGGTTCAAGATCAAATTTAAATTATTTGTATTTGACAAATATTGGTTGTTATCAATATTTGTTCATGATTTTGATATGTGAGCCATGAATGATGCAGAAAAGTGGAGGGTGTGACTATTTCGAATGGGATGACAATGACGAGTACGAAAAATTGAGAGAAGTGTATGAGATGTTGGAAGCAGAAATGAAAGATCTCAAACAAGATATGAAGCTATTAAAAGAAGACGTTCGGAGTATAGTTAACCAAAACAAGACTCTTAGAGAAGACAAGAGGATGTGGAAGAATAAGTGCAAGGGGATGAGGATGCAATTCATAGTTCTTCAATTTGTTCTTCTTGTTTGTTGGTGGATTGCACATTGAATTGTATTAGTTTGTTGAATGTTTTTGTTAGTTTGGTTGTACACTTATAGATATGTAAGATCTTGCTTAGGGCATTTTGCAGAAAACTTTGTATTATGATGTATGAATCTTGCAAGTAATGTTATGCCTATTATTTTCTATTTTTTTTAATAGTAAGTTACATGGACCTTTGCTTTGATTCTGTTTATGTGTTTTGCCTTAGTAAATTTATTTGATAACTAATAAGAAAGTTTAAAGGGTTCTCCTGGGATACAAAGATACAATGATACACAAAACTAAATTGGTCACTTCTATTAGTTATCCAACTTTTCCATAATAATCACAATCTCACTCATCAAAAAATAGGAATAGGCAATTTGGGCTGTATAATATATCAACTAACATATATGAGCAAAAGTTGAAAACATGGTTCTAATTTTCAACTAAAGGTGCTAAAATTACTTTTGCATTTCAAAAACTGAAGCATAAATCCCAACATGTCTATCAATTGTGGCCATGGAAGGCATGATCTACTTAATTAAAACTACTTTTCCTGATGCGACATTGACAAGTCTAGGTACTTAATGCCATTCTCCACCACTAGCCTTTTCTTTTTCTCAGGTTGCACATCATCTGGATTCACCCAAGCTGTTTTTGCTCCACTGAGTGTGAATGGAGCAGGGGCTCTAATGTTTACTCTTGATGGCATTGGAGGTGGTATGGAATGCCCTGCAGGTTGTTCTTGTGATGTGAATGGTCCTTGACTAAATTGGGAAAGGTTGATTTCTTCGTGTGCACTGGACCTTTAACTCAGTGATTCTGAAAGTTGGTCATACATCGATGGTCCTGGAATGTTTGATTCTTGATTCATCAGATATTCATCAACGTTGGCCTCAATATCTGCCATTTCTTCATTGCCTACTTCTTCATCTACAGGATCTGCACTTGGTGGGAGAACCTAACACAAGACCAGAGTAGATGGGAAAACATTGAAGAACAAATATGGAGGTGATTGTGTGTAATGACTTACAACATTAGGCTGCATTACATCTTCTGTAACTGGATCCTTTTGGACTGCTCCCCCTTCTCTGTTGTTCACATTTGCATTGCCTCTAGACTGTAAAGACCAAAATGGAGATAAATATCAGTTAGAACACACAATTGTGATGATTACAAATAAAAAAATACAGCTTCACTTCAATTTAAATAAGAGCACCTTATTCCCTCTTCTCTTCCTTATTCTGCTCAACCTTGTATGATTAAGCTGTTTTCCTTTTCTCTTTGTCCCACTCTGAGATGGTTCATTAGCTTCCCTCCTCCTTAGCCTCACCGGTCTTCCCTTAGAAGCCTTAGCAAAGTGTGGGGTTAATGGTGGAATATAGTTTGAATCCCCCCACAACTTCTCATAACTTACCCCTAGGATTGCATGTTGGTAAACTCTGATGTATGCCTCAACAAAGTAGTACCTATCAACAAAGTCTTCCACATTCTGTCCCTGACTTATAATTGCACAGGTAGCATGCTTGCAAGGTATTCCATTGAGTTGCCAAACCCTGCAAGTGCACTGTGACTTCTCCAAGTCAACAACATATTGGGCTCCACTATAACATGACACTTGATAATGCTTGTCATGGGACTTTATTGGTATGAAATCACAAACACTATTCTTGTACCCATCCAAGATCTTCTGTATTTTGGGACACAGTTTCCCAACCCATTTTGAAAGTGCCCTTTCCCTACACTTCTGCAGCCTCTTCATAATGTAAACTCTGATCCACTCAACCAAGGTAATGATTGGCTTATCTCTTGCCTCTAGTATACAGGCATTAAAAGACTCAGACACATTATTTAAGAGCATGTCACATTTTGGTGTCTCTCTGAAATATGCCTTACTCTACTGAGTTGGAGGTTTGTCATTGAACCACTCCCAGAGGGTCTCACTGTTCTATTTCAGTTTCCTCATACATTCTCTAAATTCACCTGGTGTTGTGGCTTGGGCACAATTCCATAGTAGATTTTTATTCATCATTCCCCTAAACCCTGTAGACTTTATGTTATTATGCATATGTCTAACACAAACCCTATGTTCTGCCCCAAAGAATACAGAACCAACAACCTTGATCAAACCTTTCTGTTTATCAGAAATCAAAGTAATCCCTTCTGCATTGGTTATCTCAAGATCTTGTTTCAAGCATGTCAAAAACCACTCCCATGTTCCAAAGTTTTCTTGTTTTACAACTGCATAAGCCACAGGGTACAAGTTGTTATTTGGATCAACCCCAACAACACTTAGCAAAACACCCCCTGCACTTCCCTTTAACCAACATCCATCAACCCCCAACAAAGGCCTGCAACCTCCTAGAAAACCCCTTCTCAAAGCATCAAAGAAAATATAAAGATGAGAAAACCTGTTTTGTTCATCTGTCCCTAGAAGAATTGTTGAATTTGGATTGGTTCTCCTAAGTTCATCTGCATAAGACCAGAGTTTCATATATTGATCATTAGGGTTCCCTTGTATGAGTTCCAAAGCCCTCTTCTTTGCCCTAAAGGATTGTTGCCTAGATACATTGCACCTCAAGTCCTTAATCACATCCATTCTAAAGGACTTGAGTTTCCTATTTGGGTCAGATTGAAATCTTTGCAGAAACCTTTCACCTAGCCATTTAGCTTTCATATTTTTCACCTCATAAGTAGGTACACACTCATGGACAGATTCGTATAAATTGATTTGCCAAGTCTCAACATCTTCAAGTTTGTTTAAATGTATTTTCCAACTACATTGTGGTCTATTGCACCTTACATACACTCTCTCCTTGTTATTCCTCACCGTTTTCAGGTTTCTTTTTGTCATTATTGCATGAGATTGTATTGCTTTCCTAAACTCTTGCTTAGAACTAAATAACATTCCTAATTGGAAGATGGGGTTCCATTCTGTTTTGGGATTTTATGTGGGGTATGTTTCAATCATGTTCTCCTCATCAGACACTCTGTTTTCATCAAAACCCACAACATCAGCATCTATCACATCATCATCACTAGCCTCACTATCAGGGACAACATTTCTATCAACATAGGCTTCATGTATTTCAGGTTCGTAATCATTAGACAATTCATGGTCAGATTCCCTATCACTAGCATTATCACCAATTACAAAATTTTCATCTTCAGACAAATCATCAGTGTTCATTTTCATCCACAAGATCTACACTATTTTGTGGCGGTTTACAGTCTAAAACATCTGCTTCTAAATATATATGCATTGTCCCATTTTTCAGATTTTCATTCAACAAATCAACAAGCTCTTCATCACTAACTATCAATTTAAACCCACTGTTCCAAACTATGTGAAACCTATAGTGCAATGATGATCCACAAGCTCTACTAATTATACCATATTCAGTCAATGCCATCAAAGTCAAAGAAGAGGGTTCCACATTCTCCAACACAAGTGTATCACCCCCAACATACTCAGTCTTGGGTAAAGTTCTAAATTCACCCCCCAATGAAGTACCACAGTCAATACATCTTGAATGCCAATTGTTTAAAAACAATAAAAAAGGCACACATATCATTATATTCCCAAACAAAACAGTGAATATTCTATAGTCACATGGGGCATATCCAAAAAGCATACAAAACATATATGGACCACACAAAAAAAGTGAATAAAAAAACAATAATGTACATCTTTCAATGCTACACCTTTCACCCAACAACCAACAATTAAAAACTAACTAACACAATATAAACCCTAAAACAAGAACCATAAAAACTTGAAACCGTAATATAAATAGGAAGAAAGTATTGGTACTCACGTCTCATTGCGTTTCCTTTCTTTATTTCATCCCATAGTCTCTCTAGCTCCAATTTCTTCAATTTCTCAGCCGCATCTCCATCTGGATTGGGGATTTCTTCCAAACTTGGACTTCGGGTTTCTTCTGGATTTGGAGCTTCGACGGGTTTTGAGGATTTTTCATGAGTTAGGGCTTTCACCCGTTTTGATTTTCGTCGGGGTGGATCATTTGGAGTTGGGGCTTTGAGTGTTCCCTCCTTGGAGGCTTGCCTGCGCTTTCGGGGAGCCATTCTCAAACCAGAATCATCGGCGTTTTGATTAATAGTAGTATAAATTATAGAATAAAAATAAATGTAAAATTGATTATATATAGGTACATGTATGCAAAAAATATATATATGTTTTGGCGCAAGTGATAGCCTAACGTGTGTATGTATTATAAAAGAAGTTTGATTAATAATATAATATATATTTGGATATGAAATGCCGTGTTTATATATATATATATATATATATATGGATATGTTTATACGTGTAAGTGAATGGGGGACTTGCAGTACACTTGCCATAGCATTAATAATATAACAATGATAAAATAAAATAAAATAAGTTTAGAAAGAAAGATATTGAAAGGCGGTTGCATATATATATATATATATATATATATATATACTTCCATTCTTTGACTTAAAAAGAAGAACACTCACTTTTCTTTTACTGATAAAAGGTAACTCATTCAATCGAAGCGGTGTGCTCGTTTAGTTATAAAATAAAAATATTTGTATTTGGTTCGTGGTGTTTAATCAAAGTAAAACCATACGAGATTTGATATTAAGAAAGTTTGAAAGGTCAAAATCTTTGGGGATTCAGGTAAGTAGAAATTTATTACAACTACAAAGCATAAAATAGTATTTTGTGAATTAATTATGTTAATTGATGATACATGTATACTACGTGTTTTATGAGATTTGATTTGTTATTTAGTAGTTATCGTGAAATAAATGAACCCGTGACTTCAATAATTGTTATGAAATGAATTTGAGATTTGAACGGTTATTATGGGTTGAAGTTGTGAGTTCTATCAAATGATGTGTTTTGACAACAAGAGGATGAAATGGTACTTTTGAGTCATATTTATGTTGGCCACGTGGTGCTGTGTGCATGAAATTAGTGTTGTGTGCACGAAGTTGGTGTTGTGTGCATGAAATTGGTGTTGTGTACACAAGATTGGTGTTATGTGTACAAAATATTTTAAAAATGAACTAGTTGAGTATTTGAGTGGGAGATTAGAAATGAAATAGACGATTCGAGAAGTGGATTCATGGGAAGGAGTTGTAAAGAATCATACTATCATACATAATTTCTACTTACTGAGATTTATCTCACGTAATTTATGCTTTGTAGGTAACCATGATCATGTGTAACGTTATGGACGTACCGGGCAAGGTGTGGAGCTCATGCAGGGTTTTGAGCACTCGTGTATATAGATAACGACCTGTTGGACATGATTGTGGTCTATGGTACTTTACTTTTAGATATTAAGTCTTGTTTGGACATGTTTTGTATTATGTAATATGATACGTACTAATGGATTAAAATGATAATTATTCGTGAGTTGCTGATTTGTTGAAACTTCTTTTATATGAATGTGAATAGAGTATAGTTGGGTATGAGATAATGTTATGTTGTTTAAAAAAATATATATAGCAGATTTTCAGATTGTGTTATATTTAAAATTCGTTATGTGCTTGGTTGAGTAAGTGTTGTCGTGACATTATGTCATAAATAAGTAAACCTGGACACGGATTTGGATTAAACCCGACCGGATTTAACCCATGCGCCCAGTTGCATGGATAATGATCCTAGAGGTGTTCATCCGATTTGAAAATTTGGAACCGAACTAGGGTTAACGGTTCAATTTCGGTTCCAAACCGAAACCGCGAACTGTGGTTCGACGGTTCGGTTTTGGTTCGGGCATATTTCGAACCGTAAGCCGGGGGTTAAACCGCCGGTCTATCTATTTTTAAAAAAAAAATTATGTTTTATATAAATAATATTATGTATTTATGATATTTTACTCTTTGATTTTAAGTTGTATTGATTATTATTATTAATTTGTATTATAAGTTGTATTTTTTTTTAGGTTTATGGTTTGTATTAGGTTATATTTAAATTGTAATTTCTAATTTTTGAAATTGTAACTTATAAGTTGTAATGTAGTATTGTTGTAACTTTTAAATGTAAGTTCTATTTTTTTAATTTATATCAAATTATTTACTCAAAAAATATTTTTATTTTGACATATATGAATAATTGTAATATTTATATGTAAATATAATTTTTAAAAATATTTAAAAAAAAATAAAAAAGAAAGAAAGAAAGGAAAACAAGCTGTCCAAACCGGCGGTTTACAAACCAAAACCGAAACCAAAATCCCCATGGTTTGGTTTCGATTTGGTCCTCCACGATTTTCCCAACCGTTTGTTTGAACCGTTTGAGCACCTCTACATGATTCATGCACTTGGTGCACGCAAACGCTACACATTATATATATATATATATATATAGAGTAGGTCTCTTGTGAGACCGTCTCACGGATCCCCTCCCGTGAGACGGATCTATTTGACCCCTATCTGACCCAATATCCAACCCAACCCAAAAATTATAATCCAACCAAATATATCATCCAAAAAGCCCAATACACTATTCACCAAGCCCAATATATCCACACCAAATACATACTCTCAACAAATACTCCAAATATCCAGTGCACATTAGCATTTATCTCTAAAACACGAAACATCTCCTCTCTCTCTAAATGCACAACTCTCTCTCTCCTCTCTCCCCCCCTCTCTCTCTCTAATACACATTTCTCTCTCTCTCTAAATGCAACAACCTTACGAAATACTTTCTGGTTAATAACAAACACTTTCTGGCATCTACAATGTCTTTCGGCTTCTCCGGCGGCGTACCCGATTTCTTCTCCGCCACCAGAAGATCCACAAATATGAGCAACGCTTTCAACGCGCAACAACAGTTTTCCTTCCATTCACTTATCTCCAGAATTCTGTCTGATCCGTCCGGCCAGATCCGCCGCCCTGACTTCACCGGAGGAAAGAGGTTTTTGGAGGAGTTTCAGCAGTTGCAGCAGCAGCAGAATCAGCAGGGATTGGGGTTTTATCCGAAACGTGAAGCTAAGACCTGATTACCAGCATGCATCTCCGATTTCCCCTCTCTCTCCGGTGGATTTCTCTCCGGTTTCCTTAATTTCGTTGGAAATTTCCTCTGGTTCTTTGATTTCGAATTCTCTCAACTCACGTTGTCCCTATCGATTCTCCAGCAACATCATCTGCAACCGTTGAATGTTTCCAACAGAAATGTTAACAGTAATGTTTCTAGGGGGTGTAATTACCGAATTTGGTTCAGAATGAGGGATTTGCGAATAATTTGGGGTTGGAGGTTTCGGCGGTGGAGTCGGAGAAGAATATGATGAATCATCGCCTTTAGGAGCTGGAAAAACAGTTGCTTGGAGATATACTTATACTTAAATTCAATCAAAAATTCATATATTTATGTTTAGACATCAGATACTTATGTTAAGAAATTACATATTTAAAAATGTAAAAGACATATTTTAACTTATACTTAAATTCAGTGACCAAATCACATACTTATGTGCAGATATCACATACTTAAAGATATAAGAGACATACTTTAACTTATACTTAAATTCAGTTATAAAATCACATACTTATGTGCAGATATTACATACTTAAAGATGTAAGAGACATACTTTAACTTATACTTAAATTCAGTGATAAAATCACATATTTATGTGCAGATATCACATACTTAAAGATGTAAGAATCATAGTTTAACTTATACTTAAATTAAGTGACAATCACATACTTATGTGCAGAAATCACATACTTAAATGATGTAAAAGACATACTTTAACTTATACTTAAATTCAGTGATCAAATCACATATTTATGTGCAGAAATCACATACTTAAAGATGTAAGAGACATACTTATACTTAAATTCAGTGATAAAATCACATACTTATATGCAAATATCACATACTTAAAGATGTAAGAGACATACTTTAACTTATACTTAAATTCAGTGACAGTCACATACTTATGTGCATAAATCACATACTTAAAGATGTAAGAGACATACTTTAACTTATACTTAAATTCAGTGACAGTCACATACTTATGTGCATAAATCACATACTTAAAGATGTAAGAGACATACTTATACATAAAAGACATACTTATACATAAATTTAAATTCAGTCATACTTATAGGCAGAAATCAATCACATACTTATACTAATTACAACCATCTTTCATTAATTCTCGAATAGTCTCAAGCTCCAGAATTGCTATGTTCTTACAATACTTTCTTAAATATATGGTAGCAAAAAGTAAGAAATACTTTAATGTATATACAGGGAGAGCAAGGTTGTCAATAACTCTATTCTTCATTATTATAGAAAATACAAAACACCAACCACCAACAAGAAGAGAAACAAAAGCCCAGAAACTAAAAATTATAAAATCAAGTAAATTCTCTAAATACAAATCAGCAAATAATATAGCAGGAAAATTACTCCACTTCAATTCAACATCATCTAATACCAACATCCAAACAAAATTAATTAAAATCGTCTTAAAAAAAACTAAATTAGCAAACCAAGTAAGAGTAATACAATGCATTTGAATGAAACATCCAATTTTCTAAAAATCAAAAGAAAAAAGGAAACCATAAATGCAGAACTAATTCGACACATATAAGGAGTTGAAAATTATATAGAAGAATAAATAAAAATTAAATGGAGCTTACTTTGAACCAGAGCGAAGAGTGGAAGCCATGAAGAATTTGGGAGATCTGACGGTGGTGACGAAAGGAAGAGCAAATGAAGGGAATTTTGGGGATTGAAAGTTGATGGCATTGAGCTTCAAAGCCATTTTTTTACCCAATATTTTTGTGTTAATTGAGCTGCTTTGCTTTTCAGGTTAAGTTTCCTCCACAGAAGTGAGAGAGTTGCACCTTGTATGAGAGAGAAAGAGAGATAAGTAATTAGTGGGTTGGGCTGGGTGTTGTGGCTTGTGGGTTTAATTTGATTTTGGGCTGGGCTATGGTTTGGGTTGGGCTAGATTATGATTTGGGTTGGGTTGGGTAGTGGGTCAAATAGATCCGTCTCGCGAAATAGGATCCGTGAGACGGTCTCACACAAGTTTTTGCGATATATATATATGTGTGTGTGTGTGTGTGTGTGTGTGATATGGTCGAACTGGAGTGAACCGGGTTTTCACCCTTAACCCGGACTGAAGTTAAAGTCAATATGTGCGAACTAATATATGGCAAACTGATTCAGCCTCGAGATATATCGACGAACTAATTAATGGTGAAAAGAGGCGAACAGGTTTGAATTCAACTGACCGCCATTTTCGCGGATCAGTTGCCCACTTCCCATATTTTCCAGGTAGTCCCAACAGCCACGTATCACAGGGAGTATGTATACTTACGATACTCATTCTTTTATTTTTTATGCACAATCATATTACAAACACATACATATACACTGTTCTGATAAAATTGCTTAGCAACCCTACTGACTTGAGCGTCGGAGTCCCATCGCCGGGAACCCCTCCCGGTGTTTGTTTTGCAGGTATTCGAATCAGAGGTTTCGAGTTTTCGTTTGGAAAAGAAGTGTTGAATCGGAGCAACATCAATATATATATATATATATATATATATATATTAAAAAAAGATTACTGCACATCCCCTGTAAGGAAACTTCGATATACAAAAAAATTCAATTTATTTTAAGAAAATAGTTGAAGATATAATTTATGAATAAATCAAATCAAAAGACTTTCCTTGTACCAATAGATGATTACAAGGCAGAACACTGGACACCAACCCAAGCTACGCAACTTCAAAATAAATGACTAAAAATAAAAAAAATAAGAAATAAAAAATAAAAAGATCGACCCCCAGGGCTCGAGTGAAGAGCAAATGTAATCCAAAACGAAGTGTGAGAATACAGAAACACGGTTAAACAGGGACTCTACCCAGCTAAGAAGCCATGCCAGCTCGCACCACTCATTAATTATATATATTATGCACTCATGATTAATTACACAAAAACAATATATATATACACACACACACACTCATATATTATCTATATCTATCTATAAAGATCCTAAATAATGATTTGAGTAAATCTCGTTCAAACTGGCTTTATCTTATTTCTGATTGAGTTCGAATTAAACTGTTAGAAGTAATTAGTAATGTAAAGCTAGAAAAATAATTAAAATAAATTAAATTAGCGCAATTTAGATTAAATGATAGTTTCCCATGGTTGGTTGTGAGTGTGAGGCAAATAAAAGGAAACAACTCATCTTCTTTATCACATTATATTAGAGATGAGCTTTTTATTAATTTCCTTCATTCGCAAAACCACTTTCCATATTTATTTCTCCTATTTAGTATTTTGCCTTTCCGTCTTCTTTAAAATTAGGGTTTTTGATTAATATCGCATTCATATTCTCTCTCAAAGAAGATTTTGATCCAATCTTGATTTGAGTACATTCATCGTTCCTTTAATTTCTTGGTTTCTTTAATTAATTCTGTGTTGGAGGCATGGAAAAGGAAGATGAGGAAATCAATCCCCAAGATTCAGCGATGAAGAAGGAAGAAGAGGCAGCTGGATGTAACGGCGGGCATTATTGCAAGGAGTGCAACAAGAGTTTTAACAGTGGTAAAGCGTTGGGAGGTCACATGAGCAGTGCCCATGTTCAAGACAGCAGGAGGCAGAGGCCTAGGGCGGAGGGGGCAAACCCTTGTCCGCTGTGTGATAAGACTTTTCCCAGCAAGAAATCCTTGTTTGGTCACATGAGGTGTCACCCAAATAGGGGCTATAGAGGCATGGAGCCCCCGCCCCAGCCTTATATCTTTCAGGACTGGCCATCCACAAGCAAGAGAGGCCGCGGCTACGTTCCTGAGCGTGAAACATTCGATGCAGGCCACCAATTGCTCAAATTGATCAAAACTAGCCCGCAGAGGGATGAAATCAAGGGGAAAGAGAAAGACGCCCTGGATGAGCTGTATACAACCGCCATACAAGTTCTGATGGGAATGGACTCCAGTCTTGAAAAGACAAGTATGCCCTCCGATGAATCTGGATCATACATGTGCAACGTTTGCGAGAAAGGATTTGACACTCATCAAGCATTGGGAGGCCATAGGTCGAGTCACAACAAGTTCAAGCTCAGCATCATCAACACCGCCGATCGAAAACAGCCCCCCAAGGTTAATCTAGGGTTTGATCTCAACATGACGCCTGAGGATGAGGATCATGATGTTAATGGAGATCATTCTTGATTTTTTTTTCTTCTTCAGCTCTTTTAGGGTTTTCTTATTCTGCTGCTGTTTTATTTGAGGTAATATGCTTGCAAACAATAGCTATCTTGGTAAAAGATTTGTGGCAGTTATTATGAAAAGCAATGTTTGAATCTGGATGTATAGATACAGAATATGAATCGTGCCATATACATCATCACTTCTAGCTATAGGGTTAGTTTAATTTAATCATAATTTTGGGCTAATTAAATAGTGTATGTTTGTGTGGTATGTGTAATTCAACAGGATTAACATTCAAATAAAAGAAAATTCTCAATTTTCGTTCTCCATTTTTTTACCAAGTTTAGTTTTTGGTCTGATTTTGTTTGAATGTCAAACTTTGTCTATGTGGACACTAGAATAGAAAAAATACATGTACATCAACAATATTTTGGTGTCCATGTAGGAAAATTTTGAAAAAAAACAGATACTTAGAGGACCAAAAATTTAAACTACCTACATAAAATTAGTGAATTAAGAATGGGCATGACCTAAATTACATTATCAAAATTGCAATTTTATATAAGAATGGACAAGACCTAAATTACACGATGAAAATTGCAATTTTCCGTTGAAATAAATGACTATCACAGAAATTTTGCTGAAGCTTGAATGTCTATTTTTTCTTTTCTTTTTTCTATATCAAAGTATATACATACTGTCAACTGATGTATAGAATTTAACGTTGCATTCATATTAACTGGGAACGAAATGCAATTTGCTTAGAAAATTCTGCTAAAGATTGCAGACCAAGTTTTATTTTTTTTAAACAAAAAGTATGTAAATTTAAGGTTATGTATATGTTCGAGAATGAAATTGTTTGGACAACTTGAATACTCGAATTATTTGAAAAGTGTGTGCAATGAGCATTGCCTGAAGAGGGTCTTTTTAGGCTCAATACATCTCTAATGGTGGTGTTCTAAATTCATAATTTTGTTCATCGTTAAATTTGTTTCTAAAATATAAAGATAGATATTCGATCTTAATCATTAATCTTAGAGGACTGATAAATTACAATCAATTCCTACTAATATTCTTAATCATTAATAATCTTTTCCGTTATTTTTTTTATTATATATTAGTCATATATAATCATTTCCATTTTTTTTTTTCTCATTGACCCGTTGCATTGGTCAACCTCAATTCTACACTTTCAACATTTTTTGTTACGAAGAAAGTATATTTTTTTTTCTCACCATCACTTTTTACTAATATTTTTTACTAGTACACATAAATTTATCACACTTTTTAAAACTTATAACTTTTAGAAGAATGATATTATTATTAAGGGAAAAATTCAAAACTAGTCTTTAGGGTTTATCTGATATTGGTTCTTCTAATTTAGAGTTTTCAATTTTATCATGTATGTTTTAGAAATGTCCAATTTAATTATATATATCCTTTTTTTTTTTTTCAGAAATTGCAGATTTTTGCCGAAATTAGATAGCAATGTTACTATTGCATTTGAGGATTTTGACCAATTTTTTTCATAATTTGACTTATGAAAATTATCATATTTGGATGAAAACAGCCACTTACATCAATTTCATGGTATATTTTCATTTTAATTATTTTTATTGTTTTCATTTTGTTTAATCATAACTTCAAGTTTGATAGTTCACATATAATGTGTTGCCCGGCCCCTATTTTAGAGTTTAATTAAGGTTAATTCCATATCATCGAACCAAATCATCAAATTCTCATTAAAGTCACCTTCTTTAGAATTTGAAGAAACTCTCCATATTTAAACCCATTATATTCGTTTTCTATTGATTAATGTTGAATTTGTTTTAGTTTCAACAATTGTTAAGAAGTATATGTACATATTTATCAAGGCAAAAACTTTTGTGCACCAGTTGCACGAATTGCACCACACCTTTATGTTATAAATGTAGTACTTTTATGTTATAAATGTAACACATTTATGCATGTTCATTTTAAAAGGTATAAATATTTGTACATAAAGGTACTGTATTTATAACATAAAGGTCTTCCGTGCAACTCTATGCACCAGTTGCACGGAAGTGTTACTCATTTATCAATTAAAATATTAGGAAATATGTATTCATTATTTTGGCTTAATGGGTATGAAAAAGATTGTCTTCGATCTATATATATAGAGTTGTTGATAAATAAACTATTGAACTATACTATAGTTTGTACAATAATTGGTTTAATTCTAATTTGTTTCATTTTTCATAGATAATATATATAACAATACTATCCTAGTTTGTTGAAATTATTCATTCTGGATGTTGTCACGTAATTATGCATGTGACATATTAATTATTAGAGTAGGTCAGGTGTGCACTATATACACATGCAATCCGAGTCGATGAGGGTTGATTCGGATCCGAGTGTTTTTTTTTTTTTACCTTTTTTTTAAAATTCATGTGTTATCTTTATGTTATATTAGTGTGACCTTTATATACAAACATCTTTACCTTTATGTACTGCAACTTCGGAAAAAAAATGAGAATATTAGTACAATTAGTACATATATACTTTTATATAATATTCATGTCACCTTTTGTTATATTCATGTCACATTTATGTACAAATATCATTACCTTTATATAATATATAAAGATGTAACTAACATAACTAAAATATATGCGTAATATCACATAAAGGTATGTTGATCCAAAAAAACACAGAAATTCTTTTTTTTTCTAAGTTCGAGTACATAAAGGTGATGATATTTATACATAAAGATCATACTATATTACATAAAGGTCATACAAATATAACATTAAGGTAACACAAAAAATCAACAACAAAAAAAAAAAACACGTGGATATGGGTCGGGTCAATCCGGATTGCATGGATCTATGACCCATGCACCTAGTGCATGGGAGTTTTTCCGTAATTATTAATTTTATCAAAATTTTCACTAATATATAATCTTATTTTTAATTGGTGTATATTATTTTTATCATTAATTAATTGCATCCGTTCACCGCTCAAGCCTAGCCTATTATTTTTCACTAACCTTTATGGGGTGGTTAATTTAGTTATGATATATTCAGGTTACACTACATAGTTCACAAGTAGTACAATAGATATATATATTGTGTAATAGCAATTAAACAATTAATAGCTAAACAAACTTCATAACAGTTGGGTAATAAAAGCATGAATTAAGTATTAATTTAACACAGACTTTTTTGCATCTGTAGCTGGATCATCTATGGAAACTTTTCGGTTATATGTAATAAAGACAAAATATTCATGAGAATATTCATAGACAAAATACACCACACAAGAATCATGGAATTTGAACAAAGAATATCCAATTACATGCAAAAGTAATAATTCTATATGTATATTGTATACCCTTAAACTTAGTCAAGGTAGAGCTTGATTAATGATCTAAATGAGGGGGGGGGGGGGGGGGGGGAATGTTACCTAACCCCCCTCCCCACCCAACCCAAGCTTGAATGTTTATTAAGATTCTCTTATTTATATATTTGTGTATATTACCATATTTATACTTGGAAAACGTACGAATTAGAGGAGATATCAAGCTACTCGCCACTGATTAAAACTGATCACATCGAAGGTTGAATATCTAAATTATTGAATTGATATTTGGATCATTTTCAAGTAGAGTATCAAAAAAGTTAATTTTAATTATTAAAATCTAAGCTTCACCTACTGATATTAAAACAGAATGTGGACATTCCCTTTGATTTTCTTCCAAAGTAAAATCATCAAAGTAATTAAGAGCCAAATTAGGCACATGAGTATCTTATCGTTAATTAATACATATGAAGTATGAAATGCAATGAAACACGAAATGAAATAGCAAATATAATAGAGGATCCAAACTCATAGTGTTTGCAGCAATCCATTATCACACCAAAATTTTTAGAATTGTCTCAACCAAAATCAAGCTTTTCTCTAAAAAAAAAATTCCTAAATTAAAATTGTGGTTTAATTTTCTTTATTAGAAGTCTATACGTTTTCAAAAATTGTAAAGGAAATGTTTTAAATTGCACTATAGATAAAATCTTGAGAAGGGAGTAATAAGGAGTAAAATTTTAAACCGGGGAAAATTACAATATTCATTTTATCTTATACATTTTTTTACCATCAATTTTACATATTTTAAATTTGATTCTCTAATTATTATTTTTTTCAATTTTAATCCAATTTTTTATTTTATATTCCCTGTTCACATAAGAAATAAACAACACAGGGACTAAACTTTTCATAAGTTAGACTTTGGGCCAACAACATTGGGACTAAGATTCTCACAATTCTAATGATTTAAGCCCTCAAAAAGCAAGTTACCGATTAAGTTTCAAACGACGCAAACTCTTATTGTGTACATTACATTACAATTATCATTAACAAGTTGGATAAATTATTATTTTTCGTCCTTTGAGTTAGGATATATTCAATTTTGATGTAGTAGTTGTGCATTTTTTTTCAATTTTGATCTTTTAATTGATATATTTTTTAATTTCAATTCGATTTTGATTGGAAATTTTGTCCGGACTGACGTAGTAGCTGGAATTGCATTTGTGACACCTAAATTGAAAATCTCCAATTAATGAGGAAAAAAATGAGCCTATAATGACATGTCATATTAAAGCCAAAAAAAAAAATTATTAAACAAATTGGAAAGAAAGTACCAAATTTACTTAAACACCCTTAGACTTATCGAATTTACAAGGGAGATCCTGAAGCTGGCCCAACCGCCACTAACCTAAACTCATTCACGCATACCGACAGTTTTGTGCAGCACATGTAATATAGAAAAATGGCAACCTAGTTCTTACTCTGCAATGGAGGAATTATCAGGCGGTAGTGGTGGAATGGAAGGGATAATGATTAATTTTTTTTTTTCCTAAATTCTCTCTTCTTTTTCTTCTTCTTTCTATGCTCTTCTCTCATTCTATTTCTCTATTTTTCTTCTTCTTTCTCCATTCTCTATTCATGTTCTTCTCTTTTCTTCTTCTTTCTCCATCTTTTTATTGTTGTTATTTTAGGCAAAGGAGG
Organism: Scutellaria galericulata; assembly: GCA_946896805.1. Lineage (NCBI taxonomy): Eukaryota > Viridiplantae > Streptophyta > Magnoliopsida > Lamiales > Lamiaceae > Scutellaria > Scutellaria galericulata. The sequence goes on along the minus strand of OX335787.1, from coordinate 9,608,781 downwards.
GCTTGCTATGGACATTTGTGCTGGGGCACCTGGATTCTGAGTATTCAGCCCTGAAATGGCTAAAGCTGACTTATTTGATTCCAAATTGAACAAAAAATGAGTTAAGTCCTTTTGGAAATATGAAAATATCACATGGCCTACACAATTGTTGCCTATAAAGACGATTTGAGCAAAATTACTAGCTCGTTACTTTATCCAATAAAATCTGGTGTTGGTAAATGTTGTGATTTTTCCTTGCTCCCAGTGTTTGCAATTCTTCCTCCAACTCCCTGATTCATGACTCTTCTTCACTGTTGAATTTCTGATTTCGGATTGTTTGAGAGAGAGGGGTGAAGTGTGGTGTAAGTTCTAGAGAGAGAAAATAGAACTGAAAATTACTGTATTTACAGCTTCTCTGAAAAGAATGAAGCTTCCAAAAAATGTGTTTATTTTGGATTAATGTAGTATAAATTAATTTAATATGGGAATTTAACAGGCACGAGGTTTTATTTTATTTTGATATGGTGATGGGTATGTTGTGAAAAGGAAGTATAGAAGATACATTATGCAACTAATACACATTATGAATAAACAAAATGATATCTTTTAAATATATAAAGTATTACATATACACCTTTAAGGTATTAATGTTTATAGTATAATGTATTACATATGCACCTTTAAGATATTACATATTTACTTTTAAAATATTAATGTTTATAGTATAAGGTATTTCATATGCGAATATTTAAGATATTACATATTTAGCTTTAAAGTATTAATGTTTATAGTATTGCATATTTGCCTTTAAGATATTAATGTTTATAGTATAAGGTATTACATATATACAAATTTAAGGTATTACATATTTACCTTTAAGGTATTAATGCTTATAGTATAAGGTATTACATATGCATCTCTAAGGTATTATATATTTACCTTTAAGGTATTAGTGCTGAAAGTTTAAGGTATTACATATTTATCTCCTTTAATGTATTAATGATGATAGTTTAAAGTATTACTTGTATATTCTTAAGGTATCAGTATATAGTGAATTTTAAAATTTCAAATACACGATTTTCATCATCTTCATTCTCAAAATTTCTGCAAATAATATCATAATATTACAATAATTGATTTTTAATATTTTAAAATCTTTAATTATATCTCTATTAAAAATCCTTTCTCTTGCGAATCAAATTTCAAGAAAATGCATTAGGTTATAAGCATGAACTCCTTGAAGCAAACCCACAACCTCAAACAATGGCTTCCTTCATACAACATAACAACAATCAATGTAAGACATTTTCAGAACAGAAATCTCCATCTAGAAACTCAAACTTGCAAAGAAGAACAATAAATTATAGGAATAGAAACACCAAACTGCTTGCACTACAAAAATGCCGGTTTACCGACGGACAAATACCAATGGAATTTTGTCGATAAATAATTTTTTTTTAAAAATAAAATACCGATGGATTACAGATGGGATTTTCGTTGATATTAGTAACGGAAAAATTTTCGTCGGCAAATTAGGTTTACCGACGATTTTACCGACATAAATTTTGTCGCTAATTTGTCGATGGAGAATTCCATTGGTAATAATTAATTATAATTATAAAAAATAATTGTTTTTACTCTTTTTCAAAATTACTAATGGAAAGTGATATGTCGGTAATTACCGAAGGAAATTTCATCGGAAAGATTTTCAATTTTTTTTGCGACAAAAATTCTGTTGGTAAAGTTTGCGAAATAATTACAAAAAATTTAAGAAAATAATTTTTAAAAGTAATATAAAAATTTTTTACGGACATTTCCGTCAGTAATAATTATTTAAAATTATAAAAAAAATTCGCAAAATTACAAACGAAATGTGATCTGTCGGTAAATACCGACAAAAATTTTGTCTGTAATATATTTTTTAATTTTTTTAAATTCACAAATTTACCATCAGAATATGACTAATCCATTAGCAAATTCGTCGCTAAACCCTAAATTTAGGGTTTAGCAATTTAAAATAAATTATTTTGATGATTTTTTCCCAATAATCTAAATTAATGAATGCTATATTGTATTAATAATTATAAAATACCATTTGAATAATGTTGTTATATTATAATAATTACTTATGTAACATATGTATGTATATATAATCAATAAGTTGATGTTTGTCTGGCTAGCTTTATTTTAATTTAATTAATATATAACTTAACGTTTAAATATTTATCCACGATTAGTAATTAAATGACATTGTTATCAATCGACAATACAAAATTTTATTATTTATAATGTTGTTCAAATGATTTTACATATTTGTTTTTCATTTTCGAACATATTACCGATGAATTTAATAAGTTCTTTGTGTTAGACACTTAGATTGAACTAAACTCATTTATAAAATTGAATTATTCATATAACATTGTAAATTGAACTCAAAATGTGTTATTGGAATAAAGTTCGGAAATAAAATATCATGAAAACACGTAGTAAAACGACGAGAAATGTACTGATGGAAGTTTCGTCGGTATTTTACAAAAAAATAATTTTTTAAAATAAATAATCGTAATTATACCGACAGAATTTTCGTCAATAATATTTTTCAATTATTTTCTAAAATTTTTAATTTTTTTTTGCAAAATTTACCGACGAAAAATTATGTCGGTAATTCCATCGGTAAATTATGCAAAAACAAAAAAAATGACAAATTATACCGACGGAATTTTTGTTGGTAAATTAAAAGTATTTCCCCCCAAAAAAAAAATTTGGAGATGAATTAAGAATATTTTTTCCTCCAAAATTATTTGAAAAATTTACTAATAGGATTTTCCATCGATAATTCTGTCGGTAAATTCAGAATATAAAAAAGGCAGTAGCCCTTCTTTTCTTCCTCCTTTCTCTCATTCTCCCCCCCCCCCCCCCGTCCTACTACCCCGTCTCCCACCACCACCGGCGCCGCCTCCGACCACCATTGTCGTCATCCACCGCCACCTATTGCAACCGAGATGTATGGACTCTCTTTCTCTCTATCTTTTTTAAAAAAAAATTAATACATTTTTGTGTGTATTTTTTATATTGGTGATGAATTAATTATGAAATTTATGTTAGTTTTGTGTTGAATTGATGATGAACTAATTTCGTGTTCTTGACTTTTGTGTAAATTATGTTAATTTTATGATTTACGTTAATGTAATGTTAGTTTTAATTTAATTAGGTTAGTTTAGGTTTAATTATGTTTTATTAGTATAATTTTGATAATGTTTGTTTGTGTTTAATTATGTTAGCATAGTTATATTAATTTTGTGTTTTAATGTTGGTTTTTATGTAATTATATTAATATAGGTTGCTAATAATGTAATATTAGTTTGAATGTAATTAGGTTAGTTTAGGTTTAATGTAATGATAGTATCATTGTGATAATTGATAGTAAGTTTATTTATTTGTTTAATTAGTTTAATTAGTTTACTTGTTTAATTAGTTTAATTAGCATAATTAGTTTAGTTCATAAAATTTAATAAAAAAAAAATTTCAGACTATCGACAGAATTTTCCATAGCTAATTCCGTCGGTAATGTGTAATTTTTATTTTTATTTTTTTCAGCAAATTTATCGACGGAATTCTCCATTGGTAATATTTTTTCTGTCGGTAATTTTGAGGAAATTTTTCCACAAAATCAACATTTGATGCGGTCGGTAATTGCCGACGGAAAGAAAAATTCATCGGAATAATTTACCGACAAGCGAATTAATGACGGATTTTATTCCGTCGGTAAACAATTTACCGACGGGAAATTCAAGATTGACAGATTATTTCATGGGTAAAACTGCAATTTTTCGTAGGGTTATAGACATCTAAACAATGAAGAGTTCACCATTCTAGCATTCACCACCCCTTGTCATCACCCACCCACCCTACTAATTCAATGGCATCTACACTTGTACCTCATCATCATTTCAACCACCACGCAAGAAAAGATGGGTCGAAGCTAGAAAAGAAGTCTTAATACTCAGAGAAATCAATATACATTGATATTAGGAAAGATTACAGCAGAGAAAAGGATAATAGCATTCGGTAAAATACAAAGGGAAAGCACACCACTCATTTATAGTGGTGGGTGAACAAACTAACCTATCCAACTAATAAACAAACTAACAGAAAAACTAACACACTCTTTCAGTTTAAGAGTCTTTAGACCCCCCCTCAAAATCGGCATGGATGTTCAACAGGCCCATTTTGGATTTGAAAATGTTGAAGGTGGCTGGAGGCAATGGTTTGGTCATAATGTCACTGAGATTCTCCTCTGATGGAATGTGCACAAGCTTGATGATGCCCTCTTGAATCTTCTCCCTTGTAAAATGGCAATCGATTGAGATGTGCTTTGACTTTTCATGAAGGCAAGGATTATGTGCCATGGCAAAAGCTGACTTGCTATCTGTGTAAACCATAACTGGAAGTTGTGTTGAGACCTTGAGATCTTGAAGAATGTAAAGTATCCATTGTGTCTCACATATGGTGGCAGCCAAGGCCCTATATTCAGATTCAGCAGAAGATCGGCTAACAGTGATTTGTTTCTTGGATTTCCAAGAAATAAGTGAACCTCCAAGATAGATTGCATATCCTGTAATACTCTTCCTTGTTAGTTGGCAACGTGCCCAATCTGAATCAGTAAATACATACAATTTGAAGTCATTTTGGGAAGAGTAGAATATGCCTTGTCCTGGAGTACTCTTTAAGTACCTCAGCAGTCTATGAACTGCCTTCATATGAGAGTCTTTAGGATCACTCATGAACTGAGATAGAGTCTGAACTGTATAAGCAATATCAGGCCTTGTTATAGTTAAGTATAACAGTTTGCCTACAATCTTTCTATAGTAGCTAGCATCAACAGATTTTTGGTTATCAGTATTTGAAAAATCTTGCTTTGGATCCATTGGCGTAGAGCAAGGCTTGCTCCCTAAATAACCAGAGGAATCAAGCAAATCAAGAGTGTACTTTCTTTGACAAAGTTGTATGCCCTTTTCAGACTTTGCTATTTCAATACCAATCATGTATTTCAACTCTCCTATATCTTTTATAGTAAATTGTTCGTGAAGAAAATTTTTGACAAAAGAAATTTCAGAAAGAGTATCACCAGCAATAATCAAATCATCAACATAGCAAAGTATAGTAGTAAAAGTGTGATCAGTTTGTTTTGTGAATAAGGAATTATCAGCCTTGGATTGTATATAACCAATACTGATTAAACTTACAGAGAGCTTGGTGAACCATTGCTTAGAAGCCTGCTTGAGGCCATACAAACTTTTGTTAAGTTTGCAAACTCTGTCATCACCTTCTTTACAGTAACCAGGTGGAGGTGTCATATAAATGTCTTCAGTTAAATCACCATGCAGAAATGCATTATTGACATCTAATTGATGTATGAACCAAGATTTACTGATAGCAATAGCAAGCAAGATTCTAACAGTGGTGATTTTAGCAACAGGAGAAAATGTGTCAAAATAATCAATTCCTTCTTGTTGTGTATAACCTTTAGCAACTAACCTGGCCTTGTACCTTTCAATAGTTCCATCAGACTTGTATTTTATTCTGTACACCCATTTGCAACCTATACAGTGTTTGCCTTTTGGTAAATGTACAAGAGACCATGTGTTAGTATGTTCTAAGGCATTGATTTCAGCTTTCATAGCCTCTTGCCATTTAACATCAGAAGCAACTTGTTTATATGTCTTAGGTTCTACTAACTGAGTTATAGCGGCAGTAAAAGACCTATAAGTTTGAGAAAGCTGAGAAGTGGAAAGAAAGTCAGAAATGGGATATTGTTTTCCTTTCAAAGACAGATTAGAAGTAGATGAAGGCCTATTATCAATTGAAGCAGGTAAATGAGTTTCATATACTTGCAAGTAAGCAGGTTGAACTTTTGATCTAGTAGACCTTCTAAGACTTTCTTCCTGTTGTGGAGTATGATGAAAAGTATTTTGAATTTCTTCCAATAAATCAGGATGAGATATGGGAATATCAGAAGTACTATTAACAGGTTGATCACTGACAGGTATAGTGTGTGTGCTTGTGTTATCAGAAACACCAGGAATATGAGCATCAATATCATCATAATAAACTTCTTCAGAATCAGAAAGAGAATGCAGTGAACTCAATTTAGTAATGAAATTGTCAGTGTAACTTTTGTCTTTATAAGGAAACACATCTTCAAAAAATCTCACATTTCTAGAGATAATGACTTTCCCAGTGTGTAAATCAAGAACTCTATACCCTTTTGTTCCAAAAGGATAACCTATGAATACACATTTTGTAGCTCTAGTATCAAATTTCTGCCTATGAGAAACTAATGTGTTTACAAAGCACAAACAACCAAAAAATTTTAAGTGAGAATAATCAGGTTGTTTCTTGTAGAGCAACTCAAAGGGAGTTTTGTTATGTATAACAGGAGTAGGAATTCTATTTATTATATGAGCAGCAGTAAGCACACAATCACTCCAGTATTTCAGAGGTAAACCTGATTGAAAGAGAAGAGATCTAGCAACTTGTAGTAAATGTTGGTGTTTTCTTTCCACCAAACCATTTTGTTGAGGTGTTTCAACACAAGAAGTTTGATGAAGTATCCCTAATTTGTGATAAAAATCATGAACAAAAAACTCAGGTCCATTATCACTTCTTAATACCTTTATCTTAGTATTAAACTGAGTGTTAACCATGTTATTGAAATTTTCTAGAGAGTGTTTAACATCAGATTTGGCTTTTAGCAAATATATCCAAGTACACCTACTGAAATCATCAACAATGGTTAAGAAATACTTATGACCAGCATGAGAGGTAATGGAAAATGGTCCCCATATGTCACAATGTATGAGATCAAAAATAGCAGAAGAAGTAGAAGTGCTAATAGGAAAAGATTGCTTCTTTTGTTTAGCTAATGGGCAAATTTGGCATTTATTATGCATATCAGAAGATTTTACAGAGATAGAAGGAATATGAGACATGTACTTTGCATTGATATGTCCTAGTCTATAGTGCCAAATATCAAAAAGAGAAGTAGTAACAGTAGACTGCACAGAATATGAAGCTTTCATGTGGTATAGACCTCCAGTTTGTTCAGCAGTACCAATCACTTTCAGGGTGTTTTGGTCCTGTAATTCACAATGTGAGGACAAAAACTTGACAAAACAATTTGAATATCTTGTTAGATGACTAATTGAAAGAAGATTGAATGTGAAATCAGGGACATAAAGAACATTATACAGAGTTAAAAATTCATTTAAGACAATGTTTCCAATGTGAGTTGCTATGGAGAAATTGTTATTAGGCAAAGAAATCTTAATGTTGGCCAAAGTGGGTGGTGAGGTGAACAACTTAATATCACAAATCATGTGATCAGTTGCACCTGTATCCAGGATCCAAGAAGAAGCTTTTATAGCAGAGTTATGAGAAGTGAAACAGAAATGTGTACCTTCTTGATCCAATGTTTCATCCTTGTGAGCAAGAGCTCCTGCTGCAGTGTGAGTACTACTAGTAGCATTGGATTGCATCTTTGTGAAGTTCAGAAATTGCTCAAACATCTCTTGAGTAAATAGAGGGTTTGAAGCAACAGGTTCTTCCTTTTCCTTGGAAGGAGATTTGACTAGAACATTAGCAGAAGTTTTAGTTTCAGCAGTTTTACCTCTAGGGCCTCTAGGTCCTTTCCAACCAGGGGGGTATCCTATGATCTGAAAACATCTGTCTATAGTATGGCCTGAGACATCACAGTGAGAACAGTGTAGTGGCTTCTTCTTGTCTTTATAAAACTTTGCATTTTTGGCAAGCATTGCAATAGAATCATTGGTAACAGAAGTTGGCAAGTTTAAATTTCTTTGAGACTCTTCTTGAAGTAACAAAGAATAAACCTTAGCCAAAGGAGGGAATGGGGATTGCAGAAGAAACTGACTTCTAATAGAAGAATAAGAATCATGTAAACCAATCAAGAATGTCATAACAGCATCTTGTTCCTGGGATTTGGTCATTAAACTTGGTAACTCACATGAACAAGAATTCAAAGCTCCACAAGAACATTTAAGAATCGGTCTAAAACTCAAGTGCTCATCCCACAAGGCTTTAAACTCATTATAATAACAGACCAAAGACTGACTTCCTTGATTTATAGCACTAAGAGATTTCTTGAGATGATAAACCCTAGTTAGATCCGAACAAGCATATCGAATATGGAGTTCATCCCAAACATCTTTGGCCACAGAAAAATACTCAAATGTCTTCTTAATGTCCATAGAAATAGAATTCAAAATCCAATTAAGCACTAAATCATTAGCACGCACCCAAGCAGCATATATTGCCCGATCATCAGACTCAAGAGGGATAGAAATTGTACCATCAATGAGAGCCAACTTGTTCTTCACACTCAAAGCTCGTTTGACTGCATGACTCCAGGACACAAAATTAGGTCCTGCAAGAGGATCAAGAACAATACTAACTGCAGGGTTATCATTATAATGCAAATGTAGAGGAGATAACGGATTTAGCGCAGGGTTGAGAGAAATAGGATCTGTAGAAGCAGCCATTCTGTGAAACCAAAGAGGAAAATCTTCAATCGCGAAGAAAAGTAGAATTGCAATACGCAATTGGAGGAAAAAAAAATTGGAAAAGCAGATTCCAATAACCAATCGATTTGAAGAATCAACCAAGAAATTCCCAAAGATTCAGGGAAACTAAGAACCAATCAGAGAACAGAGAGCGCGGAAGCAATGTTTTGAGGATCAAAAATGGCGTTTCACTATGGGTAATTAATCGGAGAAGAAACTGATTGCCCAAGAAAAACTGATACCATCTTAATACTCAGAGAAATCAATATACATTGATATTAGGAAAGATTACAGCAGAGAAAAGGATAATAGCATTCGGTAAAATACAAAGGGAAAGCACACCACTCATTTATAGTGGTGGGTGAACAAACTAACCTATCCAACTAATAAACAAACTAACAGAAAAACTAACACACTCTTTCAGTTTAAGAGTCTTTAGAAGAAGAAATGAGAGCAGCAACATAGAGAAGATGTGAAAGTTGTGAGAAGTTGGCTGTCAAATTGGCAGTAGTTGCTTATATTTGTATCCTCTTTTATCTCCTTAGACATCATATGAAGAAGAAGCGTAGATAAAGAAGGAGAGCAACAGGGAAATTGCAAGGAAGAGAAATTAAGGACAAAGGAGAGAATTAAGGTTAGGAAAAAAAAGATAACGTGTGGGTGTTGTGCCCTTAGAAGTAGGTGTTGTGTCTTTAGCACACCCCAAAAGATAAATAGATAGGAACAGACGGGTAAGGTTTGGGGGCACGGTACATAAGTCATTCTCATATTAGATTCGTGCCTCATCCGTGCCATGGCTACATAAGTCATTCTCATATTATCATGGTGTAACAGTTACACGCCTGTTAGGAACCTCAAAATTCTAACATCCGTGAATAAATCATACATGCTGAATGCTTAATAACTGTAGCTGAATAGTCGTGATCTATTTTATCCAATCTCAGATTTTGAGAATTGATTTACATAGTTTATAAGTTTCACATCGCACTAATATAAGTAGTTCAGCATGATTCTAGCTAAAAAAATATTATTGAAAAAAAAAGAGTTTTTTTCTCTCTAAATTTGTTTTATTGAATTTTTTATAATTTATCTTTAATTTCTCATGTTTAAAAAATGGCATTTTCAGTCATTTAACCCTCTATAGTATGTAACACAATTATTTATGTACACCAAGTGTATGGGTCAGGAATTGTGTAACTGGATCGATCTGATCCCCCACACGCTCTTCAGATTCGCGCTCAAACCCTAGTCCCGCGCGCCTAACCTTTAGTTATGTTCGTCTAACCTTTCAATTATGTTTATCTAATCTTTTAGTTATGTTCGCATACACTTTATGTATTATGCTATTTTAACCTTTTACACTGACCTATAATACATTTTAAACATTTATATTATAATAATATAATCTTCATATTATAATAATTTAACTTTTATGTTATAATAATATAACTTTTATTTTATTCTTCATTAAGTACATAAAGGTTATGATATTAGTTCATGAAAGTTAAATTATTTAACATAAAGGTTCAGCTATACTAAATGAATTTTTATATTGAAAAAAGTCTAAATTATTCACTTAAAGGTTAAGATATATGTACATAAATATTATACTAATGTAACATAAATATTATACTCATATAACATAAAATTTACCGCATAAATAAAAAAAAATTAATCTGGACACGAATCAGGGCTAGACTGGACCTGACCTAACCCGTGCGTGCCTAGTTACACGAATTTAGATCCGTGCACCTGATTCACAAGAACACTACTCAGCATATAAATGTCATCTTATGACATCTTGTCTGAATTGATGGCTTTTTTTAATTATAAATTTGTATTTTCATACTATTATTTATTATTTTATCTACTTTGATATTAATAATTAAAAAATTATTATTCTCCCGATACGTAGGTTAGAGTTTGTTGCTACTTGAAATAAATCACTTAAGCATAGAGTTTGTTGCTACGTGAAATAAATCACTTAAACATGATAATTGACATTTAGCAACTAGAAAATTTATTTTTCACTAACTATATACATTTTTCCGTCCCTAGAAATGGATAATACAAAAAATTGATTCTAGTTGTGTTCCCTAAATACCACATCATAAATTATTTAATTTAAAAAGAAAAATAGATCTCATTGAATCAACATTGTTTTCGGTGAATTAAAATTTTAAAAAACATGGTTCCAATTTAAATTCACTTAAAAAAAACATCGTTTTGATGTAAATAAAAATTTTATTTTTAGTTTTCAAATTACGTGGCTGATGAATGTGGCGAGAGCCAAAAACGTAGACTCAAATTGTAGGAAAATACAACTATGATTAAATTGCAATAGTGTCAAAATCATTATTAAATGTTTTTACTAAAGTCAAAAGATCAAGACCAATCTATAAATTTGATGATTTCTTTTTTGTTTTTGTTTTTTCAAAATACCTCGATTAAATTGTAAATTTTGAAAAGATAATGGTTTATTTTGCAATTATGCCTTAATTTGATGAAAACCTTTATTCGGTAAAGGGAAACATATATTTGGTTATGCTAAGATATTATAGAAAGAGCAGCAAAGAAAAAATAAATCCTAAAATGATATCAAAAACAAAGACCAGTTTGGATTTCAAACTGACTGTAATCTCCACCAATTCCACAATATACCATTCTAACATTGTTCTTATTACCTAATCTAAATTTATGTTCAATACTATCCTTATATACAAAACGCTCTTCGCAAATAAAAAGCCTCATCAAGCCGTTAGACTACTTCACTTCAAGAGAAAGAAAAGAAAAGAAACCCCTCCGGTATTGAAGCACGTTTTAGAGCAGAACGGGGCAACCAACTATATACATGAAACAACCTCTCTCGTATACCAAAAAAATGGAGTACCAACTTCAGCTAACCTCTTAAGGAGTGTTAGAATTCTCTTCCCAAAATTTGAAAGTGGTCAGTTAATTGCAACTGAGATGCATGCCTAATGGTTGTCCTCTTTTATGGTAGCATTTTTACTTTTGAAATCATCCAAACCACGATATTCTTCTCTGAGAAGCCTGTCCAATTCAGGATGCTTCTTCAGTGGCTCTTTCTGGCCCCGACGCTCTCTATAATGGTGAAATGCCCTGTCAAGTAAGAATAAACCCCGTAATCTAAGGAAAGCAATATGGGGGGTCGGGGTAAGTTAGAAGACACTTTAATGACACATGTTCTTTGTCACATGGAATATAAGTTACAATATCTCATGGTAAACCTTGTGGGCCCCTCACTTGAAGGAGTCCCACAAATCATTTAAGAGATTGTTAAGTACTGGCTCCCAGCCACGGGAGCAGCATAGTAGTTTGTAGTTGTTGGTATAGCTAAAAACAGAACCATATCAAGATGGGAGTGGTAAACAATATCAACAAGATCTTTTCTGCATAAGATAAGCCTCATCAAAGTCTTTCTCATCCAAATATCCGCATGAGATGTAACACTCGTATAAATGGTGCATGGTACTTGAGAGGTGTTGTAAAATTCACATATCAGAGCACTCTTATCATAACTAATAGCAGCTGATTTGTATCATCCTATACAACTCATAGCGAGGGTAGTTAAAAGGAGTTTCATAAAGTAAACAATCCTCAGAATCTCATCTACAAGCAACACCAACCCAGATTAACTGGAATCTAACACCGACCAATTTAATTTTTTTCTGAGTACATTATGTGTCCAATCATTTATTATATAATCACCAGGAACTGTTCATTGGTACATCATGGTTTCTTAAACGACAACATAACAAATTAGTGATGGAGAATTGAAAGAAAAAAAGGAATCAGAAAGGCAACAATTACCAATACTTCTCCAGGCCATAAAGGTTCCCTTTTCCATAGAATTGAAGTGTCAGCTGCTCAAAGTCCTGATAGAGATCCTCTTTAAAGTCCATCTCCAAACCATAACTATAATAAGCAATTGAAATATTAGCAAACTACAAATGAAGACATCAGAGTAGAAAATCTCATTTATGTTAAGAAAGAAAAGGAAATGAGGGGACAATCTGAGAAAATTCAAGAATAAATAAGCATTTAGAAATTCTACCTATAGAACCTGAATAAGCACTGTATTCCATAATTGTAACTAGCAGCAGCATCTTCCAGGGCCAGCCTCCGGAATTCGTTATACATGGAAGGGACAAACATGTCCCTTAAGAAAAAACACCAAAACTTGTACAATTTGTTCATCTCCTGCAGGAAAAGAGAGGTGAATGTCATAGGCATCAATAATATGAGCACAAAAATATATCTTACACCTACTTTAACAGTAATTTTCCAAATCCGCACAGTTAAGCCAGATTAATTATCGCCTAATGACCAAGTCTATAAAATGATAAATTTCTTGACAATAGTTCAAAACAGAAATTCATCTATAGTTCCAAAGTTACCTCACTGCAACCAATGCCCATCTTCTTTCGTTCACTAAGGCAGTGTTTTTTAAACTTATTATAACTGAGAAAAGGAAATTAATCAGCAAGTCAACAAAATATGAACAATTTTCAAGAAATGAGAGAAGGAAATTAATCAGCAAGTAACATAATATGAGCAATTTGCAAGACACGCTCTCAAGTCCCCAGCATAGTGTGATTGCAACTAGCAAATTATTATGTGATATATCCTTCCAGAACTAGACATGCACACAACATTTATAGTGTAAAGTTGCATCTAAAATTGATCGCCTTACAACTGCTGTTTGAAACCATTTTCCTCGAGAAGTTTATGGCTTGGATGTTGAAATGGTGGGAATGGCTTTGGCACTGAACCAATTGGTGGACTGCTTCCAGATATATTGCTTTGAGGTGAAGCACTCAACTTTGAAGGCCTTATCCTGAAAAGTCTCAAATTGGGTTTAATGGGCCAAGAAACACAATTTGACTTATAAGTGTCAAAAAATCAGAAGCTTCACCCAGAAACATAGATGGTGAAAATGTAAACAAAGAACGGGATTTCATGATGCTCACCCATGACTATCAGGAGGTGTAGAACCAAAGAAAAAACCGACTGCATCACTAGGTGGACTTTCAGATACTGCTCCCAGTAAGTTTCGGCCACTTCCATGACCTTTAACACTGCCATAGAATAGTCGCTGTTTCTGAACGGAGTGCTGCTTTGAGCTGCCTCTATTTTGCTTCCTCCGAGAGTTGGAGGTTCCAGGTCCCTCACAGTTGCTTCGTCCTGTAGCATGATCGAGATCCTTCGAGTTCGATGGAGCAGCAACATGAGCAGAAAATCTAGAGTTCTCATCCCTGCCTTTGGAAATAGGTTTATTATGTGTACGATGTGACCTTTTTGAGTTTAGCTCCTGCAAAATGAATGATGGTTGGACACAACTGTTTTTCCTTTCAAAATTGTGAAGGAAATGAATCTATCAACCTGCTCATAATAGTAGAGGCCATCATTTATAGCAGAAGCAAGCTCACTGGGCAATGTATCTGTTTCTTCACTGGCACTAATTCGACAATTCTGTAGCATCAAATCTAGTCAGTTGCTAAATTAAACAATCAAACTGATATCTCCTTAATTCAACTTTCACATGAACTCTTAGAAAAGAATATTAATTTTGAAACCTAACATGCTTCATATAAACCCCTTCCCCTACAAAAGAAAATTGATTCAAGTATATGCAATCTTTCATTAAGGGTGGGTCCATCAAATAATGGGAAAGAAACCATATTTATAATGTAAGGTGTAGATATATGATCACATCAACTCAGTTCAAAAAAAGAGAATAATGGAAGATGAATTGAAGAAAATCCACCAAATTTGACTTATAGTATGGTTTACAGAAGAGAGATCCTCATTATGAATGATCATTGAATCATAAAATAAAGGCATTTGTCAAATTCAACCATGTTATTCGTTTATAAATCAATAGGACAAAATCAAAAAGGCCATCGAAACTATAGCATCAATGTTCTTTTACCTCCCAATACCAAGAAAGCACATAGTGTTAGTTTTATAATTTGGTGTCTTGAATCCATTTCACGCAGCAAAATAGTCAATTAGGATGTGTAGCTTGCTCATAAATTGATATTAAAACTGAATTTATTCACAAGTACCTCTAGGGTTCAAAGAGAAAATGCAGATTTTATTTTAAAAATTGTTATGGTGCACCTCAATAGACATAAAGCAAATAATGGAGCTATCTCCGATTCATTTCTCGGCATTGGCAATGGAAGGTTTCAGCTTATTCCCATATTACGGGATTTTCTAGGGTTAGCAAAGGCATTTTAAACTTCACCAGATGCATATTGGAGCATTGTCATGGAGCTTGAAGAACCAACACTTGCAAGGTATATGTTACTCCTGAACAGCCGAGGTCCAATATATTTGTAAATGGGTTAAACTAAAAATAAATTCACATGAGAAAACTGGGATGTGCTCCATGAGGTTTGACTAGACATCATGACAGAAAGTGAGTAATCTGTAAATTCAGGTAACTCTCACCCTCAAAGGAAGACTAATGCCTGGTATACCAAATTAAAAAGGATCATACAGAAAGAAAACCTGGAAATGTTTGATAAAGGCCTGAAAAGTAGGGTCCAGAGTTTTCACAGATTTAATGGACTTGAGTCTTTTCTACTTTGTTACTGAACTTCAAATGGAACCACAGATTTCTAAAGCCTTATAAAATTGCATACTCACAGTAAATAAAAAATAAATATTACCGGATCATTAGCAAGCCTGACAATAAATATTACCACAGAACATTGTAAGAATATTTTATATGAGTAGACATGGCATGTCTCAAGCAAGCCTGACAGACTTGTGGTCTTACCTGAGTAACAATTACAAGCCTCTCAACTGCTTGATCATTAAATATTACTTCATCATCTTCGTCATCAACCCTGCATGACCCATTGATTGGAAAAGATATAGTCATAGTGCACTGAGCACTTAAAAAGAAATTTACATGCACTTGAAAAGAAGAAAAGCAACAAAAAAAGCAGTAAAGCAATTATTATATACAGAGATGAGTGCAGCAAACAATATTGTTACTATGTTGAAAACTAATAACTTCAGCTGAGAAA
Organism: Scutellaria galericulata; assembly: GCA_946896805.1. Taxonomy (NCBI): domain Eukaryota; kingdom Viridiplantae; phylum Streptophyta; class Magnoliopsida; order Lamiales; family Lamiaceae; genus Scutellaria; species Scutellaria galericulata. The sequence continues at coordinate 9,593,159 of OX335787.1, read as the reverse complement.
ATAGATTGTCCAAGTAAAGGCAACTTTAACAAGTAACAGTATGTTATAAGTTTGACATGTGATAAGTAATAGTATGTAATAAGTTTGGCATGTAATAAGGCACAATCTTACAAGTAAACCAAGCAGAAAGAAATCCTGAAATACCTTCCAGCAGTTGAAGGATGGTCATTCCTTATTGTTTTATGCTCCTCTTCCAGCTCTTCATCAAGCATAAATGTGCTTGAGAAATCATTAGAAGAGTCGTCTGAATTCTTCACATGCAGACTAGAAAGCTTTCTATTTTCACAGTTTTCAAAATTGATAGACTTTACTGAATCAGCTTCTTGTGAGGTGGCTGGGAAATTTGACTCCTTATAAGGTTCAGTAACATCATTACAATTGTTGGACTGACAGACCAACCCCATTCTTGAACTATTTATTGAAGCAACTCCCTGTGCTTCACTATTTTGTCTTTGCTCTGTATTTTTGTTAATTGAAGTTTTCATAATATCTGCAGTCAATGGCAGATGGTCCTGAGAACTTCCATTTGCAGGTAGTTCAGATGTTCCTTCAGAGATGTCTCCTTTATTTTCATTGTGATCAACATTGTTCACAGAATCTCCAATAAGTGGTGCAAATTCACTGATCAGAGATGAGGGAATCCACCTAGACCACTCATTGCGTCTCCTAACCTTGTCACCCTATAGAGATTTAAATGAAAGGAACCACGGGAGAGTTTGCAAGCAAGAAACAGAAAATTAGAAACAAAAAACACAGAAATTTTCGATAACAAAAAAACACAGAAACACTGATTGAGAATCCCATGACAGGAATGTTATCGGACCTGCACTTCAATGGTCCCTGAGGCCTGCAAAGCATCTAGAATAAATGGTATCTCTGCATTCATTCGTTTAACCTGAAACTCAGAATTCCAGAAAAACCGTTAGTAGCATAATTATCAGACAGAAACCACTCATTATGGAGAGCTGAGTCAAGGGTAAAAGACAAGAGAGATAAATTAGTACCCTTTTAAAGTTGGCAATAATTGATATTGGAACCCAGCCTTCATGGTCCATCAAGGAAATCAAGTAGCGATCATTCTGCAGATTCTCATCACTGCCGAAGTAGTTAGGTTTAGCACTAAGTTATCAAAATAATGTTCTTTTAAAAATCAGGCTTGAAAAATTGGAACGGTTTAATACATAGAAATACTACCCAACACACACTATTGTTAAGAACTAACATCATCAAGCTAAAACTATTTTCCCAGACTCCTCCGGATGAATTAAAATAAGGTTCAAAATCACATATAGCAGATGGGCATCGACTTTGACAAGTTTCAGTTGACACCATAACAATAGGCTAAAAAACATGCTAAATTATTTTTCCCTGGTGGGTAGCTAAAATATTCCAAGGGAAATGAGATCAGTTTAAAGAATTCACCTGAAATAATATTCAATTTGCTTAATAATGTTAGCTCTCAGTGCTATCGTTGGCGGGGGTGACATTGGAACTCCTGGGCTCAAAGGATATGGAACTAAGAATGGTGGATAAGGTACTCTAACATTGCCTGGGGGAGCAGCAGGATAATAGTAGATAATTCCTGGTGGACCTGTATCATAGATTATCATGTTAGATGATAGATATACGTTGTCGTCGAAGAATAGAAGAACAACAGAGGCAAAAAGGAGATAAGGAAATTGGAAAATAAATGAAATACGAAGCTAAGAAGTCAACCACACAAAATGAAATGTTAACATAAAAAACATCTACCTTTTATAGAGTAGAATGAATACCTTGGTAGTTTGGTCCATCAACAAAGCCTGTAGGACCAACAAATGGAGGCCTCACGAAAGGTCTTTGCCCGTTAGTTTGTAGCAAATGGAAGTTGTTAGAGGCAACTGGCCGTTGATTATTCCATGAAGGATTCATTTGGCTGTATTCTTCATTTGTACTACGCCTTCTTCCAACAGACCCAGAATCATGGGCACTCGAATCAGCACGTGTTGAAGGCTGAAAACTCCCATTTACTGGTGGAACAAATGCTTGTGCAGGATCACTACCAGACTTTGTCAGTTGAGCATCAGCTCTCATGAAAGCTCTGGGGGATAACTGATAACCATATCCAGGACCAGAAGTTGGTGAAATGGGAACCATAGTATGAAAAACTGGTGTAAATGGTGGTGGATGATAAGGTAATGGAGCAGCAAATGGAGGTATGCTATTTGGGCCGTTCTTGGGGTTTGTTTTATTTTGATTTGTAGTGTATGCCCTACGGGGAGATTTAAAATTACCACGCCCATGGAACTTCTGCTGCTCAACTATTACCTGGAAGTCAGATCACTAGCAGGTGAGCACACAAATATAAACATAAATATGCATGTTAATTAACTAAATATGATCATGAAACAATAAGTTTTCAGTCTGCACATATGACAACTTATTTACAAGAATTTGGTGTAGCTTTTCAAATAGATACGAGATACTTCACCTACAAGAGAAGTTTCAGATAAAACAATACAACAATAAAATGTTTGCATCACCAACTCATTACTACTTGGTCCAACAAGGCCAGAGAGCTTGGAAAATATACTTCATATTGCAGATTCCAGATCCTAGGTGCAGAAGGCCCATGCAGAATCAGGTTACAGAATATAGTAGCTAACAAGTTAAGACTAGCTAATTGGAAATATAAGATGATTGCGATAATGAATTAACCCTACATGCAGTGATTTATTAACCAATTAGGCCGGTTTGGGAGCATTTATCTTTTCTGTACCATCATAGAGGCAACTCATGTCCACGAATAGTAGCTTTTTCTTTGTCCTGTAATATTTGTTGCTATTATAGTGCATTCAATTAAAAACGTACTACAGACTATTTCTCTATTATCCCTCGACTAGCCAAAAAGCTTGGAACATACTTTCTGAATTTGAGAAAAATAGGCATATTTTCAAATTCCAAGAATCTGAGACACCATTTCATTATATACAATAACAATTTGTGAGACAAACAACGTTATCATATCTGACAACAATTTGTGTCGTCTTGCTTTTAAATATACACATGACAAATCTCACTGTATTCACTCAAGTTTCAAGCAAGTGCCAACAAACATGAAGACACAATAAATTGAGTAGTCTACAAAGAAAACAAAAATTCCAAAATTATATAAAGGTTATAACGCGACGATTTTCGTTCACATCAATAATATGTCTGATCTTTCCCAATGAAAAACTTAAATCTTTACCTAGTGGTTGTTTCTTAATATTAAGGTAATTCATTGTAACATATGAAGGCAAGGAGCGAAAGCACAAATACAGAAGAGCATAGAGAATGTACATTTAATTGAATATTCACAAAAAATCAATAACTAATTAAACAAACTGTAATCAACAAAGATAGCGCACCCACCGGCGCCGGAGGATCAGCACAGGCATCACTCTTGGCTGGTGTGGGCAGGGGAGGCGACTTGGCGGAGTTTGGCCGCGGCTGAGCGTCGGAGAGCGCCGGCCAAGACTTGGAATCAGCTCCCATCACCGGAGAAGCGGCGGCGGAGGTCTTCCAGGGAGACTTGGGAGGGTCACCAGAAACGATCTCATCCTGATTATCAAGCTGATCACCACAATCACTACCCCCATTGTCCCCCATACCCCTGAACAAATATTGATGGGGATAAAGATTGTAAATTAAAGAGTATTAACGGAGAGAGAGTGACTTCTAGGTTATGGCGGCAGCTGTGGAAGACGGAGGAGGCGGGAGTGTGAGAAAAAGGGGGTGGCCGGCTGGAAGAGGAGTGAGGAAGGAGTGTGTTTGGAGAGGGAGAGAGAAAGAGAGAGAGAGAGAGACACTAGGGTTGTAAAGTAGTCAGAATAATGTTTGACAGGTTGACTGTTTTTATATGATACCATATAAAGGAGATTTGAACAAATCTTCTTTCTCGTTTATATAAATATAATGGATTTTTAATACCCACAAATTAGAATTCTAGTTAAAAATAAAAATAAATCATGTTCAAATACTTTCCTCGTGGAAATTGAATTCGAAGTTTTTATCTTTTCGACGAATTTAATGAAAAACCGAAGGGATTTTTTTCAGTCCAGTTTAAAAAACATATATTTATTTGGAGTAACACTTCTGTACACCAATTGCACCGTGCAATCCATACATTTATGTTATAAATATAGTATTTTTATGTTATAAATGTAATACTTTTATGCATGTTCATTTTAAAAGATACAAATATTTGTACATAAAGGTACTACATTTATAACATAAATGTATGAATTGCACGAATTTCACTTCTGTGCAACTGGTGCACAGAAGTTTTTGTGATTTATTTGTAGATAGTTGAATTTTACTAGCAAATAGGAGTTGCAATATCAAAATCTTGTTGATATTATCAAAATAGAAATATATTTAATTTGATAATTATTTTATAAAAAAATGAACATATATCAATTTGTGGAGAAGGTCTTACGTACTTCAGGGGTAAGGATCTAAGATTCGTACCCCAACCCGACCCACCCGCCACCCACCTTATTTATCTTTTTTTTTTCCCTTAACTCTAATCTCTCTTCTCTCTTCTCTCTTCTCATCTACACTGCTCTCCCTCCTCCTCTTCTAAAAAAGGAAAATGTCATGTCAAGTTGTTGCTAATTGGTCTGTATCATCGTTTGATTTTGTGATCAGTGGAGGAGACTCCGATGATAGTAGTAGCTTGATTACATCACCTAGGCAAATTAGCCCATGGATTGATCAAACAACAATTAAGTTGAGACACCAGATTGGGAAATGGTCGTTTGTTGATGTTTGGATAGCGACTCATCATCGTGCATTTGAGGATTACGATGAGCATCATGAAGTTGCTGTCAAAATGTTACATCCAGATAATGAAGATAACATTAGAGAAATTTTGAATATGTTGGGTTATTTACTTCATAAGTGCCAATGGTTAGAAACTGTTTATTTGCTCCATGGACTCTCTCTTATAAATAAGAAAATATGCATTGTCATGAAATTCTATGAGGGTTTATATGGGTTGCAGAAGTTATTGTGGCAATTCTTGAAAGTGTAATTCTTGAAAGATGGCAACATGTCCTACTAAAATTATGAGAACAAAAAATATGCACATGTTCATGCAATACTTATAATGTAAGTATATAATACTACAAAGATAAATATGTGATACCTTAAGGGTATGTTTGTTTCGGGATTCACAAATCCGGATTTTGGATTTTAAAATCTCAAATCCTTGATGTAAATCCTTAAACAAACAAGGATTATGAAATCTATCAAAATCCTACTCTATTTAATCATTACATCAACTAATAATATAATATTACACACACACATTTCCAGCATTGATTTGACATCTACAGTAATAATCTTATCCTATAAAATCTCAAAACAAACACACATTTTAACTATTCACCTTTATTTACAAATCCCAAGATTTCAAAATCTGGATTTCCCCCATCCTACATAATCCCGAAACAAACATACCCTAAAGATTTTAAACTCACTCCACAATACATTGATATCTTAAATTATCAGTATTAATACCTTAAAGGTGCATATGTAATACATTATAATATAAGCATTAATACCTTAAAAGTAAATATGTAATATTTTAAAGGTGCATATGTAATACCTTATACTATAAACATTAATACCTTAAGAGTAAATATGTAATATCTTAAGAGTAAACAACGGATACCTTAAGAGTATGCAACTAATATTTTAAAAGCATACAACTAATACCTTCATTGAAAATTTTAAAATTTCAAATGTTTCATCATCATCTTCCTCAAAATTTTTGCAAATCGTAATTTCATCATCTTTTTCGTCAAATTTTCTACAAATCATGATTTCTTATTGTTCGAAATCAATTATCTAATCTATGAAAATGAGTAAAAGAGAAGGGGAAGAAGAAAAGACCCCCATAAATGTCTCCATGGCGATTTGAATAATAATAATAATAATAATAATAATAATAATAATAATAATAATAATAATAATAAGAAGAAGAAGAAGAAGAATGTACAAAACAAATAAGTAGAATAACAAATCGATAAGAAAAGAGATTAAGAAGAATAATGAGAGAGAAGAAAAGGAGAGAAAAAAATAAGAAAGCAGTGTTGTTTCTACACTAATACCTTAAGAGTAAATGTATGATACATTAAGAGTAAATGTGTGATATCTCAAGAGTATAGCCTAATACCTTCGCAAAATACACTGTATACAATAAGGTGTGCACGCGGTGCACACAAACTATGGTGTGGCCGCGTGTGGGAGTGGTGCACGCGCCGGGTGGGGTTGGGGTCATGGATCTAAAATCTGTGCCCCGGGAGCACACAAGTTTTTGCCCAAATTGTGATGTGTTGGTCTCAAGTGGTACAGAGATTCAGAGGGGGTGAATGAACTTCTATTAAATTTTCTTTTCAAAGACTTTATGAATAATTGGCGCTATATTCTAAAGCAGAATACAACACTCAATGCCGAATAGTAAGTTGAGCGATAAGCTTTTTCAACTTACTGATTCAGAGTTCTCATATGCATCGGAATAACAGATAAAGTTTCTTTTGAAAAACATTTTCTTTGAAAATATGCTTTTACCAAACTCTTATTACAGTATGAACAAATATACGATGCAACACAGATATGATAACAATAGGAAATAAACACAGAAGGTTTATAGTGATTCAAAGGTGGTGTAACATTTCTACGTCCACTCTACTCTTACTGCGAGAGGGAACTTCGTCAGGTTAGATCGGATTACAAGACTCATCTTAACACCTAAACAAGCTTTTACCTACAAAGATTCTGTTTACACACAGATTGCACGAATCCTTAAGCTGACCCATACAAGGTCCTATCAACTCACACAGAGTTAATGCCTTAACAGACTCAAGACAAACACTCAATAAGGATTTAAATCCTATCAATTGAGGACATGACTAAACAACCTAACACACAACACAAAGGTTAAAAGTATATAATAGGTCTTCAACTGGTGCTTTGAAATAGCTTTGATGACTCTGAAGCTTTGACGACTCAAAGGCTTGGCTGTTTCACTAAGAGGTTGAGTGACTGAATACTTAGAGAGAAACTTGAGAGACTGCTCTTGCGAGAGTGAATTTGAGAATCAATATTTCAGTAACTTCTTCAGTCAGCTCATCCTCTATTTATAGATGTGTGAAATATGTCCGTTGAAGAGAGACACACTTCGTTTGAATTTGAATTCCCTTGTTTGTCTTTGATCTTGCATTTAATGCTTCTGAAAAACTAAGGACGGACTTCTTGTCTTATACTGCAGATCATTAAATGTGGTGGTCATCGGCTTCAGGTTTGTTGCAGATTGTCGGTCCATGTGTCAACAAGACACTGGTTCTTTGTACAGCTTGATCACTTCTTTCTACCGTCTATTTTCGACAAGATATTTTCTCGTGTAGTAGTGATCTTCCTCGTATAGCAGTGATCTTCCTCGTATAGCATGGTTGTGTGTGTTGTCTTTATCTGCTTCCTGTTCTGAAATGTTGTGCTAACTTTCTGTTTTGAATGCGGCGTCATCTTTTTGTTTTACTCCAACTTTCTGTTCCGCGCCAGCTTTCTGTTCCATGACTACAGTGATCTTTCTATTTCTCTTTGCTTTCTTTCTAGCTGCTTGCTGAATCTTTTGAATGTTGTAAGCAGTATCTGATAGAGATTTCTTTACTTAATTCAACTGCTATCAGTAACCATCTTCTTACTGATTTTCGAGATACTCCATTCTTCAACTCCGATCTTTGACACTTAAAAAAACTAAGTTTTCACATAAACAACATGGAAAAATTAGGTACTCTACTTTCCTATTACATCACTGTTTTGTCTCATCAAAATCTAAATAGAAATATCCTAACAATTTCTCCTTTTTTGATGATGACAAAACTTTTACATTATGTAGTTCATTGCGAAGATTTCGATCATCATGCAACATATCTTTGCAAACATAATAATTACTTGGAACATGGATATTACATACAATGATTTGAGTGAGCTAGCATCCTTATTTCATAGCTCATGTTTATAGACAGATGTATCTAGCATGTTGTCCTATTGAGAATTGAAGTGCACAAAGTGTGAGTATGCTTCAGCATCAGTAACTTGAGTATATTAGAAATAAAGATTACAAGTTACAGGAAGTAGACTTACAGATGGATCTTACAAATAAAAGCAGTAAGTTGTTCCTTCCTTCAGAATTGCGTTCTTCCAAAGAGCTTTCTTCTCGTTGTATCATCTTTTGGCGGCTTCTTCTTCTCAAACTTTGTTCCCTTCCACTAATTGATAATAGAATCTTGATAAGTCTCTTCAAACTTCTTCTTGATGTCAAGAATCTGAATCTATCGGAGATAAAAATCTTTACAGAACGATATCTACGCTCCTTGCTTGATCTTCTTTATCAGCTCTTTCTGATTTTTCAGTTCTCCGTCTCTTGCAAGTTGACATAGGTGTTTGAAATACCTCAAGTATTCTGACATTTTATAGAGGGTTATCTCTTCGAATGTAGGATTTATGTTCCTTGGTAAAATCACCTTGTCGAAAATCTTTAAGTCCTAAGCAATGCTTTCTTTCAGGAGCCTTTGATCTAGTAATATAAATACTTCAGCAGAAACATGATCTAGATCAAAGTAGGGAATATCTTGATGTGGATATGAATAAAGAGCTTTATTAACTTACTTAGCAAGCTCTGACTTATTTTCTCCAATCACACCTAGTCTTGAAATACAGTCTTCCCTATCCCCTTTTTTTTTTCTTCAGTTTTTTTCAATTATCTCCATCTTTCTTCGTCAAGCCTTCTAACAGCAGCTACACTTAACGATTTGCTCTTCTAAATAGGTTGTTGCTGTTGTTGTCGACTGTTTTGCTATTGCTACTGCCTACTGCTCCTTCTCTGAGCTTGTGCAACTTCTCTTTTTTCTGTTTGACGAGATACAGTGTTGCTTACTGTTTTGGATGTAGTAACCCCAACACCTACACTTCTTTCATCCTTATCATCCTTTTTTCTTTTGGATTGAGGACTTTGGTCGTGTCCAAAGTTTGATCTTCTTATTTTCTTACTGGCCAAAGGTTCTTCATCTTCTTCGTCTTCATCTAAGTCCTTCAAGACTTCTTCTATTGCAGCATCCATCTACTTATTTGATCTTTTCTTGTTTTTCTCCCATTTTGTCATCATCAACTGGGTAGGCTGGGGAGATGCTGATTCAATATGAACAAATTATGGAAATGCGTGATGTAGAATTGTTCTCATCTCACCAACAAATAGCTCGAGGTTGGTTATTCTGTCATTTGTGCTCTGAGATGCACGAGCTTGAATCGTTGCGCTTTCCTTTAAAGAGTTTAATACGAGATTTTATGCGAAAATTATGTTTTTAATATCATCGATAGACTTGTCCCTTGCTTCACTTATAGCCCAGTGTGCTCGTTTAACTCTCTAACACTCATGATATTATGCATTCCATTTAGCATTGAGCCTGTTCTGAATCCTGGAAGGAAGCTCAGATAGCTCACTTCTTAGCCCTTTCATTGATGAAGAGTGAGCCTTGTCACTCATATGAATACTACTGGCAATGTTGATTTCGTGGGTCTGCAACGCCCGAATTAGCCCTTATACAACATTCATAATTCCCTGGAGGGATTGCTTATGTGCATCAGTAAGAGTCATAAGATCTGTTATGGTTGATTCTGCTGCATCCTGAATGTACGGGACCAGAGCTTGACTCAGACCTTGATCTTGTGGCTATGCTGCTTCTTCAAAGAATTATTTCATTCATCTTGTTGTAGTATCAACATGTTGTACCTTATGAAAAGGTGAGTCGGGTGGGATGTCTCCTCCAAGATCCTCATCATCATCTGAAGAATCTCCTCCATCATCTTCAGGACCTTGTTCTAGAGCGGTTATCACAACACATTTTCCTCCTCCGGGTGCAGCATCCTCTTTATCTTTCCCTTCTAAATCCTCCGCCAGTATTGCCTCAATAGTAACTGTGCCCGAGCTCTTCTGTGGAGATGTTGTCTTAACAACAATCTCATCAGCAACTTCCATCCCCACTTCAACAGCTCTGGTGGCAGCATTAAAAATGTCCAAGTTCTGAGCATCAAGATATATGCTCTCAATGATATGTTGTAATTCCACCAGGAAGTGATCATCCTCTATACGTTCTGATTCAGCTTGGATTGTATGGATGATCACTTCTTCCATTACTGCAAGGATTGTAGTATTAACATCTATTGCATCTTGTTCTGTCTCAGCATTCTGTACTGCTAGCGAGCCAATACAAAGAGTCCTGCCTCAACAACTTCCTCTATGGTTGCTTCATTGGTGATTTCTTCCTTCAAGCTCTCCAGGACTCCTTTGATCTTTTCAGAAGCTTCCCACTCAGATGCGATCTTCATGTATTTTGGGGAATCTTCATAATCGACCAGCTCCAGTTCATCAGTCTCCATCGCATCAATGCTTACAATGGGAGACAGTGTTGCGACCATCTTGTTGAATATGGGAGAATCATGCACTTCAGCTCCATTGCCTCATTCTCCTGATTGCAGCCTGCAAGGTGTTTGTCTAAGAGGCTCAACAACACTTGTGTGCAGTCCTAGCTGCAACACCCTTTGATTGGCTTCCTCAACATCGAGGTGTGCCAATTGAGCTTCGACCATCTCTAGCCTTACAGTCTCGGCATTGGAGTTCATCAATGTGTTGTCTGCTCTAGCTTCATTAAGGGGATTCTTCCTTTTAGCAGTTCGGTGTTTCCTTATAGTTTCCTACTTCTCAATGATTTCTTGAAGCTTTGAATCTCTGCAGGATTCTGCAAGCTCTGGTTATAGTAGAGGCAATATATCACCCGATTCAGAAAATTGAGCCCAGTTAAGGACTAATGCCTCTACTCTTAGGAAGTCATTCCATGCCATCAGCTCTTCTCATTTGGAGAAGCACATCCTCCTCCAATACTCATATAAGTTGAAGAAGTTATCATTGATCCACTCAGCAAAACGAGATAAGAGATTGTATGCAAAGTCTAAGTTGATGTCACTGATGGTCTTCTCATAATCAACCCAAGCTTCTATCTGGATGATTGGCTCTTCTGTTTTTTCCCTGACCATCAATGTTTGCTTCTTTGCTTGCTTCTTCAGCTTTCAACTTCTTAGCATTTTTCTCTTCTGGGCAAGCTGCTACTTCTTTCTCTTCTTCATCTCCTTTCTGCTGGGCAGAATGAGATGCTTCACCCGGGGTACTAGCATGAGGGCTAGACTATCATCAGCTTCCTGATCAATACCCTGATCAGCTTCCTTTTCAACTTTCTGATCAGCTTCAGCTTCCTAATCAGCTTCTGCAACTGCTGCAACAGATTGAACTTCATCAGAGTTGATGATCATAGCAAGATCAACATTTACTATCTTATTTGGCAAGACATACCCTCTCTTCTTCTTTACAAGAGACATATCATCATCGTCGTCGTCGCCATTAGAGGATGAAGGTTCAACAACTTCTTGTTCAGAATCAGTGTTATAACATGTTATAGCTTCCTGTTCAGAGCCACTTTCTGTAATGTTGCTTCTTGTTCAGAGTAACTTTCTACAATGCTGCTTCCTGCAGTGATTTTCTTCTTTTTGGGCGGCTGTGCTTTTACCATAATTTTCTTCATGAAAAACCCTTTCTTCATGCCCAAGTACCATCCTGGAGGGATCGGTACGGCTTCTTCCACTTTGATTCTCATCTTGTAGAGAATAGAGGTAATGGTGATGCCAAAACTCCTCTATGTCTTCTTGGTGTCTTCTTCCAAGATCCTCCGCAAGATAAACCTACTCCAATTGACTGTCACTCTTTTCATAATGACAATTATGATCCTGAATCGAAGATCGGTGCACTTATCAAAACTTCCATATCTGCCTTCAATGGAGTACACGTAGATGTCATGAAGAAAAAATACTCTGGCTTCAGTTTCTTCTTCTTGAAGCTATTTTTCACTGGCTCAGAGATGGAATCCTATTTGAACAGATTCCACATCTCCTCTGTGTACTCCGAGCCATGCCTTTCAAGCTTTATTGTATTCTTGAATGATGTAACCTTGAATGCTATATCCTAAACTTTCTGTAAAAATAATTTCCTGCTTTCTTACGAAAATACAGAATTCCCCCTTACTTTATACTTACTCTTCTGAGGAATAAAACTACTTTCAAGCTTCACAACTTGATGATTCCAAGCTCACTTCTAAGCATAGAAAACCTTGATTCACATAAAGGTTTTGTGAATATATCTGCCAATTGTAGATCTATATGAACTTTATCAAGCACAATGTCCTTCTTCTCTACATGATCTCTTATGAAATGATGTCTTACATCTATGTGCTTTGTTCTGGAATACAGAACAAGATTATGCATTATGGCAATAACACTTGTATTATCACATAAAATGGGAGTTTCTCTTTCTGTAATCTCATAATCCTTAAGTTGTTGTATCCATAAAATTTAAGCACAACAACTTATATCTCGAACTCTAGAAGTCCAAATTCAATGTTTCTTGTCTTGTTGGAAAGCTAAGAAGATGTTCAAAAACTTTCATGTTCAACACTTTCCTATTTTTGCCCCCAAGATAGCAGAAAATTACAAAAAGGCGGAAGTTATGCAAAATCATCCAATTTTTTGTCTTGACATGGTTCGAGTATTTTGGGCATAACTTGATGTATGGAACTGATATCAAGCTGAATTTAAGAATTAGACAACCAACTTCAAGGGACATAACTTTTATGAAGAAACAGAGTCAAATTTAGAGCATAAACGGGTCGAAAGTGAGAACCCGGGTTAGGTCGGGTCCTAGTGCACGAGTTGAAATGACAGCAAAGTCAGTGTGTTCCACCCGATCTAGGTCGCCTGTGACCCAGCCAGGTCGCGTGTTTTCCTGTTTAGAATGACGCTAAACTTTCCGACTCGGTCTGGGTTGTCCGGACCTGGTCGGGTCACATATTTTTTTGCCCATTTTAGACCCCCTTTTCGACTAAAAAAACTCTTCTCCAAATCAAATTCTAACTCTTCTAGGTATAAATTGAGGTTTTGGGACTCAAAATAAAGAACTTTTGAACTTCGGTCGGATCTTTGAAACCCGTATCAACGTACAAAGACCCATATCCATAAAATACATCTTGAGAGAAACCAAAAAAGTAAGAAATTGAAGATTCAAGATTAAAGAGGAAGCAACCAATCGCGAACTCACTAAGTTTTTCTTTGATTTTATTTCTAGTTTTTATTATGTCCTCTTGTGATTTATTTTGCATTACGAACATAATTATTGGCTAGGGATCTCGTGATCTTAGGGCACGAGAGTAGTTCTATGGATATTTTGTTAGATTTCCAGTTTTAATCTTTCTTCTAAATCCATGATATCTTATTCATTCTTCTTCGTGCTTATTCCATGTATGAATCCTGATCAAATTTATGCATGTTGTAATCAATTGGATTGAGATCGTGAGAAGATATCTAATTATAGATTTGAGAATGCATGACCCAATTAATTGCTAGATCGAGAGATTAGTAATAATTGGGGTGAGAATACAATCTTAGGAGCTTTTAGGAGTTGGTTATTAACTGCGAGGTAGAGATATAGACATTAATAATCAATTTACGGGTTAAGTTGCTCGAGAGAGAGGTTAATCTATAATCGTGATTGCTCACATAAGATAATTAGATTTGATTTTGCTAGATTAGTAAACATTAATATTGAAGTAAAATGAAATTGTAGCCTTAGGATCCTTGTTTGAATCTTGATTTCCTTGATACTTGGTTGTTTGATTTTTGATTTCTTTTATTTGTTTTAGATTTAGGTTAATTAAAATCAATTCTCATAATTCGGTCGCCTAGATAGAGTTAGGTAAATTAATTGGGTGATTAACATTATTCTAATTCACTAGTTTCTGTGGAATCGACCTTGCTTGAATCTTAATTTTCTTGATACTTGGTTGTTTGATTTTTGATTTCATTTATTTATTTTAGATTTAGGTTAATTAAAATCAATTCTCATAATTCGATCGCCTAGATAGAGTTAGGTAAACTAATTGGGTAATTAACATTATTCTAATTCATTAGTCTCTGTGGGATCAACCTTACTCACCCTATCTATGTTGATACCATGTACTTGCGGTTAATTAAGTAAGCTAGAAATAGGCTTCGAGTAAGTTTTTGATAGCATCTTTGATAAAGATGCTATTACTAAAGTATGGAACTGTTTGGAGAGAAACAATGCTTTTGGACTTTTCACAACTAGATACAAGGGAATGTCAATGCCGACAGTCTAGAAGTTTTATGCCTTCACAAGGCTGTCCGGCAACACGAAGAACATCATCTTCAAGATGGATGCAGAAGGAGAAGAGCATACAGTAACGTCGAAGGACATTGCATCCACATTCGACATCTTTATCAGAGGGTTACCCCCATCAGAGCTCGAAAGATATGGCTCAGAATATACGAAGGAGATGTGGAATCTATTCAAACAGGATTCCATCTTTGAGCTAGTGAAGAAAAGCTTCGAGAAGAAGAAACTGAAACTTGAGTATGAGTTTCTTCATGATCTATGCGCATACTCCGTTGAAGGGAGATGCGGAAGCTTTGACAAGTGTACCGACCTCCAGTTTTAAATCATAACTGCCATTATGAAAGGAGTGACAGACAATTGGAGCAGGTTAATCCTGTGAAGAATCTAGGAAGAAGCCTCTAAGAAAACCCAAAGGAGGAGTTTCGGCATGACCATCACCCCCATTCTCTATAAAAAGGGAATCGACATCGAAGAAGTTGTACTGATCCCTTTGGGATGGTACTTGGGTATGAAAAAAGGGTCTTTCAAAAAGAAGACTATGGTGAAAGCATAGCAACCCAAGAAGAGAAGAGTCACTGTAGAAAGCAGCATTGTAGAAAGTGACTCGAAATAGGAAGCTATAGTAGGTTACAACACTGAAGCTAAGAAAGACATTGTTGAATGTTCATCCTCCCACAATGATGATGACATTGATGATAATGATGATATGCCTCTAGTGAGGATGTCAAAGAGGAAAGAAGTTGTACTCCAAATTACAACAGCTGCATATGCTGATTAGGAAGCTAATCAGAAAGTTGATCAGAAAGCTAATGACAGTCTGGCCCTCATGCCAGTACCCCAAGTGAAGCATCTCATCCTGCCCAGCAGGAAGGAGATGAAAAGAAGAAAGAAGCAGCAACTTGCTTAGAGAAGAAGATAGTTGAAAGACAGAATGCTCAGAAAGAAAGCGAAGAAGCAGCAAACACTGGTGGTCAGGGAAGAAGCAGAAGAACCAATCACCTAGATAGAAGCTTGGGTTGATTATGAAAACACCATTAGTGACATTGACCCAAATTTAGCATATCTCACTCTATTGAGTCAATCAATGACAACTTCTTCAATCTATACTAGCACTGGAGGAGGATGCATCTCTCCAAATGAGAAGAATTACTGGTATGGAAAGACTTCTTAAGAGTAGAGGCAATAGTCCTTAATTGGGCTCAAACCGATGATATCCTGTCTCTATTACAACCAGAGTTTGCTGAATCCTGCAAAGATGCAAAACTTCAAGAGATAATTGAAAAACAGGAGACTTTGAGAAAGCACAGGGTTGCAAAAGGGAATAATCCCTTTGATGAAGCTAAGGGTGAACAATTAATGACAGCAGGGGTAGACAACACATTGATGAACCCAAAAGCTGAGATTATAGGGAACCCAACAAAACTGGAGATGGCTAAAGCTCAATTGGCACATCTCGATGTTGAGGAAGCTAATCAAAGGATATTGCAGCTGGGCCTGCAAGCAAGTATTTCTGAGCCTCCTAAACAAACTTCTCGTAGGTTGCAGTCAGGAGAAGAGAGCAGTGGAGCTGATACACATGATTCTTCAATATTCCAAAAGATGGCAGTAGCACTGTCACCCATCGTAAGCTTGGAAGTAATGGAGATTGATGAGCATGAGTTGGTTGATTATGAAGATTCCCCATAATGCATGGAGATCATATCTGAAGGGGAAGCTTCAAAGAAGATAAAATGAGTCCTGGAGATCTTAAAGGAAGAAATTGTCGATGAAGCAACCACAGAGGAAGTTGTTGAGGCAGGACTCTCTGTACTAGCTTCGCTAGCAGTACAAAATGCTGATACAGAATAGAATGCAGCAGATTCTAATGTTGCAATTCTTGCAGCAATGGAAGAAGAGATCATCCATACAGTCCATGCTAATCAAAACATATAGATGATGATCAAATTCTGGTGGATTTCTAGCATATCATTGAAAGCACATATCTTGATGCTCAGAACTTAGATATTCCTAATGCTGCCACTAGAATTGTTGAAGTAGGGTTGTATACTGATGAGATTGCTATTGAGACAACATCTCCAAAGAAGACCTCGGGCGCAGTTGCTGCCGAGGCAGTGCTGGCGGAGGATATATAAAGGAAAGATGAGAAGGATGCAACACCTCAAGGAGGGAAAGGTGCTCTGATAGCCGCTCCAGAATAAGATCTCAAGGACGATGGAGGAGATTCCTCAAATGATAATGAAGATCTTGGAGAAGATAGTCTGCCTGGACCTGACTCATCTTTTCGTAAAGTGCAAATTGTTGATGATGTAAGAAGGAGAATGCAGCAGTACTTGGAGAAAGATGCACAGAACCTAGATCAAGGTTCAAGTCAAACTTTGGTTTCGTACATTCAAGATGCACCCGAAGCAACCAAAGAAGACCGCTTACTCTTTCTGATGCTTAAGAGCAATCTCTCCAAGAAATCATGGATGTTGTACAAGGGTTAATTCGGGCGTTGCAGACCCATGAAGTCAACATGGCCAACCGTGTAACGCCCCATTTCTTTTCTATAAAGGAAATTTTTAACTAAGGCGTTACATATAAAAATCTCCATTTTAAGAAATATAAATATAAACGAAATTAAGAATAGTTATGAATTACATTTTCTTATAATCCATAAAGTAAAACTCTGTAAATAAAACTCTTTGCAATCTTTATAACATCGGCTACCAACATCCACCACTCACGCACCACGCTAAAAGATTCCTCAAGCTGAAAACATTTTTAACACAAAGAAGGTGAGTGCAAAAGACACTCAGTGGGGTGGGACTGGTGAGCAGTTAAAATACTTGAAGAAAACATAGACATATCACTTAATAGCACATAGATGCGGTCTTGAGCCGTCTTTGAAAAATACGGTTTTGAGCCACCATGGAAAACATTTTTGTTTGTGGTTCTTAGCCACCTTGGTGCGGTTCTTAGCCGCATTGGTACGATTCTTAGTCGTCTTGGTGTGGTTCTTAGCCGCCTTGGAAATAACTCATTATTGTAAACACATTGATTCACATTTCATATAACTCATATTCATTCACACTTCGTAGTAACACATATAATGCAATCTTCATTAAACAAACTTATACGTTTCATGTAAACATATAATTTCACGTTAACTAGTCAAAGAAACAAATACATAATACAGGAAATTACCCCCACACTTACTGCGTCCCACAGAAACACATATTTGCAAACAGGCACATAACTTCTCATTAAATCGTAAAAGAACGTAAAAGTGAAAGTGAGTAAGTTACCCCACCTCTATTGACAAACGTCTCGGAGAGCTTCTTGGTGTTAAGCGTGTCTAACTACGTTATTCGCCTAAGTTTCGTTGGTAAAAGGAAACGGCTACTGGTCTAGGGATCTAGCAGCGTCTCTGTCCATATGTCCTACAAGACCCACAAGACTCGTTTTAGCGACTGCAAAGTATTTCTTGTAATTCGAATAAGCTTAAATCGATAACGTTTAGGTCTAAGTCGTTAGAACGACTCGACTCTTGCAATTAGGGCTTATGTGGCTCCAAATTATTGCAATCAGGGTTTCGTACCCAAAATAAGAAGTAAAAGATTGAAATGAGCACTTTCGGAAGTCCGTTTAGAACTTTAGGGATCAAAACGCAAGTCTTAAAAGCTTTAGGGGTAAAACTGTAATTTTAGAAGGTTAGGGGTCTGAAATTGAGAGGCAGCTAGTTCTGGGGTCAAAGTGTAATATCCATAACTTCCAAGGGTCAAACACATAATTTATTGAAGTTCAGGGGTGTCTTTATTATATCAATACATTCAGGGGTCACTTCATAAATCCTGAAAATTCAGGGACTAAAGCCCAATTAGGCAAAGGTTCTAGAGTTTGCATTTAAATACTTCAAATTTTATCAATTGTAATCAAGCCCTTGGACTTATCTAATTTACAAACTAAGCCCCTCCCCCCAAACCCATCACCCAGCCTCTTCCTCCACCGTCATCCACCGCTGTCGGCGACCCCCGTCGCCGGCAAAACACACCCAAACATCACCACACCAACACCTCTTCAACACACACAAACGTACACTCAAACACACATATACATATACATATATATATGCACACACCCCTCACGCTACCGCCTACGACGGTGGCTGCACCTGCACACACACCCTGCCGGCGCAACCTTACACCGGCGACTCCCCTCGACGGCATCGGCGGCGGACGAGACATAGAGAAAGAGAGATAGAGAAAATGAGGAGGAGAGAGGGAGCACTGAGAGAGAGAGAGAGTTACAAGAGAGAGAGTGAGAGAGTCCGAGAGAGAGTGTGTGATGGAGAAAAATGAAGAGTGTTATTTCATTACTCTTTTCTTTCCTTGTTGACTTGAGATGATGGATCCCACTTAGACTAGATGAGTTATTGTATGCTCATGGGGAGAGAGAGATTGTAGGCATGAGTTGTCTAGATCCTAAGAGATTGTAGGTATGAGTTGTCTAGATCCTAAGGACTTGAGTCATGAGTAACCATTTTTCCTTCATATGTGTGGCTTACATCTCAACTTGTTAATTACTTGTGTATATTTACCTAATAATTAAATAAATAAAGCATTACCTCTTAATAATTTATGGGGTGTTATATCCTTCCCTCCTTCAAAGAAATTTTGTCCTCGAAATTTGGATACGTACTGTAATATAGCAAATCTGGGTACTTAGCTAAAATCTCTTCTTCTTTTTCCCAAGTCGCCTCTTTGATGTCGTGGCGGCTCCAAAGAATCTTGATTAAAACGACTTCTCGATTCCTCAGTTTGTGAATTCTTCTGTCCATGATAGTTACTGGGACCTCCTCGTACGTCAAATCTTTCTCGAGTCTGATATCTTGTAGATTAATGACATGGCTAGAGTCGAATACATACTTTCACAGTATGGACACATGGAAGACGTTATGTATTCCTGCGAAGTTTGGTGGCAGAGCTAATCTGTAAGCTACTTCGCCAACTCGCTCTAGAATTTCAAACGACCCGATAAACCTTAGCTTCAGCTTTTCTCATTTTCCGAAGCGATAAACTTATTTCATTAACGATATCTTCAAAAGACTTTACCTCCAGGGTGTGCTGTATACGACGTGTTATGCGTTTCTTATAGAACTCTTCTTCTTAGCGTGTCATCTTTTGGTACGCAGAGTCTTCCTCTAAAAGTCAGGGCCTCATCCGTTGATATCACGAACCTCTTTACAACTTCTTTCTCCATACATGCCTTTATCTTTTGTAAGAATTTGTCTTCTTCCGAGCTTTGATTATCTGCTCTCATTCGAGTCTTAGTATTGCTCGGAGGTGTTACTCGGAGGCGTAACCACTTCTAGAATTAACTCGAACATTTCATTTATCAGTTGACGCCGATTGGTAAGCAGCTAGCTACCTCGCCTTTATTCTTTCGACTAAGAGCATTGGCGACCACATTCATCTTCCCTGGATGGTAACGAATCGTGCAATCGTAGTCATTTACTAATTCCAGCCATCTTCTCTGGCGTATATTGAGTTCTTTTCTGTTCGAAGAAATACTTTAAACTTTTGTGGTTGGCGTTGATTTCACACTTTCCCCCTGTATGGATAATGTCGCCAAATCTTAAGTGCGTACACCATAGTAGCTAGCTCCAAATCGTGAGTTGGGTAGTTTTGTTTGTGCGTTCTCAATTGTCGTGAGACGTAGGCTATCATCCTTCCTTATTGCATCAGCATACAAAATCTTCTGCACATCGGTACAAGTGAGGTGGGTGAAGAGTATGTCCAAGTTTCTCAACCACTCTTCATCATCTGCAGGTTCCTCTTTTCGTTGAAAGTTGGCGGGTTAAAGTGTCGAAATTATTAGATTTCTTGATTCACCTCGCTTCTTGATGTCAATAAGGGTGGTGATGTTTCATGTTGCATCCAACTGTTCCGCTAGGCCTTTTAATACGGTGATTAGGTTACCTATCATTCCGTCATCGCCTTACTCGTGGGGCTTCTTGGTTTGCCTGTGGAGCATCTCGACTAGTTGTAAAATCCTGTAGGGTCGGCCTCGAGACATGATTCTGTTTTGATAGCCGTCTTGGATACGTCTTCCTTCTTATTCTTCACTTAATGATATCTGGATCTCAAATCGATTTTTGAGAATATGCTTGTGCCTCTTAGTTGATCGAATAAGTCTTAAATTTGTGGCAACAGATATTTGTTCTTGATAGTTCTCTTGTTCAGCTCATGATAATTTATGTTCATCTGGAAAGTCTCATCCTTCTTACAAATAATACTGGAGCTTCCCAGGGTGACTTCTTGTAGCTGAGCTTTTAGTTCTTGTATTTCTTTCGGCATCATACGATATGGTGCTTTCGGCATTGGTACTGATCTAGGTACCAACGACGCAGAACTTGACTTATCTATCAGACGGAAGGCTTGACAGTTCCTCCAGAAGACATCCTTGTATTCATTCACTATCGGAACCCTACTAATCGGATCTGATTCCTGCTCTAGATTATGACATTCACCAGCAAAGCCTCACAATTTTCCTTTCATTTTGGTTGCCTGCATAGTCGACACCACTCGTGGGTTCATACCAATTCACGTTTCAACGAAGGTGTATTCTTCGTGTCCAGACGATTAAAAAAGAATCTCTCTCTCGCGACACGTAATTACCGCGTGGTTAGCTTTAAGCCATTATATTCTTAATATTAAATTAAAGTCCTTCATCTCCAAACATGCAAGTCAGCCGTAAAAAAATGTTCTTTTCAAAGCAATTGGTATGTCTCGACGTGTTGTTATAGTTCTTCCTGAGAGTATGCTAACTTCTAAGGTTTCCACATCTTCCCTATCATTTTCGTAGCAGTAACCCTAAGCCTAACCATCTGTCGTACACATTTTATACAAGTTTCATAATGAAATTACCTCTAACATACCATCTCAAACTTAAATCTTAAACAGATAAGCACCAATAACATTATATCACAAAACATATAATAACCTCAATAGACTTCTCTATCATTCCTTTGTCATCATAGCAAAACATACCTTAGCGGAGCCGAGCGGCATAGTGAATGTCGATAGCTAATAAAATTCTCCTTTCAAACAAAAGTTTTTTACACCTCTTTAGATTTGTGTCGAATAAAAGATTTTTTTAAAAACAAAATATTTTAGTAAGTCTACAGAATCATAGACCCGCTCTGATACCATCTGTAACGCCCCATTTCTTTTCTATAAAGGAAATTTTTAACTAAGACATTACATACAAAAATCTCCATTTTAAGAAATATAAATATAAACGAAATTAAGAATAGTTATGAATTACATTTTCATATAGTCCATAAACTAAGACTCTGTAAATAAAACTCTTTGCAATCTTTAGAACATCAGCTACCAGCATCCACCGCTCGCGCACCACGCTCAAAGATTTCTCAAGCTGAAAATATTTTTGACACAAAGGGGGTGAGTGCATAAGACAATCAGTAGGGTGGGACTGGTGAGTAGTTAAAATACTTGAAAAAAACATAGACATATCACTCAATAGTACATAGATGCGGTCTTGAGCCATCTTTGAAAAATACGGTTCTGAGCCGCTATGGAAAACATTTTTGTTTGTGGTTCTTAGCCACCTTGGTGCGGTTCTTAGCCGTCTTGGTATGGTTCTTATCCGTCTTGGTGCGGTTCATAGCCGCCTTGGAAATAACTCATTATTGTAAACACATTGATTCACATTTCATATAACTTAGATTCATTCACACTTCGTAGTAACACATTTAATGCAATCTTCATTAAACAAACTTAGACGTTTCATGTAAACATATAATTTCACGTTAACTAGTCAAAAGAAACATATACGTAATACAGAAAATTACCCCCAGACTTACAGCGTCCCACAGAAACATATATTTGCAAACAGGCACAAAACTTCTCATTAAATCGTAAAAGGACGTAAAAGTGAAAGCAAGAGTTACCCCACCTCTATTGACAAACGTCTCGGAGAGCTTCTTGGTGTTAAGCGTGCCTAACTACGTTATTCGCCTAAGTTTCGTTGGTAAAAGGAAACGACTACTGGTCTAAGGATCTAGCGGGGTCTCTGTCCACATGTCCTACAAGACCCACAAGACTCGTTTTAGCGACTGCAAAGTATTTCTCGTAATTCGAGTAAGCTTAAATCGATAACATTTAGGTCAAGGTCGTTAGAACGACTCGACTCTTGTAATTAGGGCTTATGTGGCTCCAACTTATTGCAATCAGGGTTTCGTACCCAAAATATGAAATAAAAGATTGAAACGAGTACTTTCAAAGTCCGTTTAGAACTTGAGGGATCAAAACGCAAGTCTTAAAAGCTTTGGGGGTAAAACTATAATTTCAGAAGGTTTTAGGGGTCTGAAATTGAGAGGCAGCTAGTTTTGGGGTCAAAGTGCAATATCCATAACTTCCAAGGGTCAAACTCATAATTTATTGAAGTTCAGGGGTGTTTTTATTATATCAATAAATTCAAGTGTCACTTCATAAATCCTAAAAATTCAGGGACTAAGGCCCAATTAAGCAAAGGTTCTAGTGTTTGCACTTAAATCCTCTCAATTTTATCAATTGCAATCAAGCCCTTGGACTTATCTAATTTACAAACTAAGCCCCTTCCCCCAAACCCATCGCCCAGCCTCTTCCTCAGCCGCCATCCACCGCCGCCGGCGACCCCCGTCGCCGACAAAACACACCCAAACATCACCACACCAACACCTCTTCAAGCACACACAAATGTATACTCAAACACACATATATATACACATATATATATGCACACACCCCACACGCCGCAACCCACGGCGGCTGCACATGCACACACATCCTGCTGGCGCAACCTTACGTCGGTGACTCCCCTCGGCAGCATCGGCGGCGGACGAGACATAGAGAGAGATAGAAAAAAAATGGGGAGAGAGGGAGCACTGAGAGAGAGTGACAGAGTCCGAGAGAGAGTGATGGAGAAAAATGAAGAGTGTTATTTCATTGCTCTTTTCTTTCCTTGTTGACTTGAGATGATGGATCCCACTTAGACTAGGTGAGTTGTCGTATGCTCGTGAGGAGAGAGAGATTATAGGCATGAGTTGTCTAGATCCTAAGGACTTGAGTCATGAGTAACCATTTTCCTTCATATATGTGGCTTACATCTCAACTTGTTAATTACTTGTGTATATTTAGCTAATAATTAAATAAATAAAACATTACCTCTTAATAATTTATGGGGTGTTATAAGCAGTATCCATATGAGCGACATATCTCACTCCTTATCAATGGAAAATCTAAGACGGGAGCTAGCTGAGCTTCTTTCCAAAATTCAAAACAGGCTCAATGTGAATGGAATGTACAACATCATGAGCGATAGAGAGTTGAACGAGCACGTCAAGCTGCAAGTGAAGTAAAGGACAAGTTCGCTGATGAAATCAATAACACTCTTGTGGTAAAAAAATCTTGTATTCAACTCTCTGTAGGAAATCACCTCTATTCAAGCTTGTGCATCCCAAAGCACAAATGATAAGATCACCAACCTTGAGCTATTTGTTGGTAAGATGAGAACAATCCTACACTGCACTTTTCCACAATTCGTTCCTACTGATTCAGCATCTCCTCAGCTTACCCCTGTTGATGATGACAAAAATGGGGAAAGCAAGAAAAGATCAGAAAACAAGAAGATGGATGTTACAGTAGAAGAAGTCTTGAAGGACTTGGATGAAGATGAAGAGAATGAGGAACATTTGGCCAGCAAGAAGAGAAAGAGATTAGATTCTGGACATGACGAAAGTCCTCATTCCAAAAGAAGAAAAGATGACAAATATGAATGAGGTGTGGGTGCTAGGGTTGCTGCATCCAAAGTAATAAGCAATACTGCATCTCGTCAATCAGAAAGAAGAGAAGATGTACCAGCTTAGAGAATAAGCAATAGGCTGCAACAGCAGCAGCAACCTACTCAAAAAAGCAAACCATTAAGTGTAGTTGTTGTCAAGAGACTTGATGAAGAAATATAGAGACGGTTAAAAGAAGCTGAAGAGAAAAGAAGAAGGGATAGGGAAGATTGGATGTCAAGGCTCGGTGTGATTGGAGAAAAAAAGTCAGAGCTTGCTAAGAAAGTTGATGAAGCTCTATATTCATATCCACCTCAAGATATTGCCTATTTTGATCCAGATCATGTTTCTGCTGAAGTATCTATATTACTGGATCAAAGGCCCCTTAAAGAAAGCATTGCTTGAGATCTAAATTTTTTTTGACAAGGTGATTCTGCCAAAGCACAGAAATCTTACATTTGAAGAGATAACCCTTTATAAAAGTTCAGAATACCTGAGGTACTTCAGACACCTTTGTCAACTGAATTACTTTGCAAGATATGCTACATGTCTTGTAGCTTTGGAGAGATATGAGCAGCTAGCAAGGGATGGAGAATTGGAAAATCAAAAAGAATTTGTTGGACCATCAAGCGCTTACCGCTACACCAAAAGGATATCATGTGGGCATAGGGCGCAACTTTAATGCCTTATACTCATGTAGCTTTGCGCTCACGGTTTCGAATCTAGCAGAGCCAATTTTTTAAGCTCCGACCCAAGGCAGGATGCTGGGAATTTTCCCAACAATCCCCCCAGCACCTGCCAGCCTCTCCACTCCAGTAACCTTGAACTCAGCAGCTTACTCCTCAGCAACCTTAGGTCAGCTTACTCAGTAGCAACCTAGCTCACTGCCCGACATCTTCATGACTCGGCACCGTCATGCCTTCTCGCCACACTTCGATGTCACCGTGACTCGGCATCGTTACGCCTCGCGCCACCACCATGACTCGGCGCCACCATGCCTCCGCGTCATCCTCTGTGCTACACCAGTATTTTCAGTTCCAAGGTCCGTTCACCTTTCTCAGGTCCCGGCCACCTTAGCAACCTAGTTCCAGGTCCGTTCACCTTTCTCAGGTCTCGGCCACCCAGCAACCTGACCTGCGCGTTAGCATCCTCTATTCTAGGGCTCTGACAGCTTACTCCTGCAAAGTGCGCCCAAGGGGATTTGAACCCGTGACCTGCTCTGATACCAAGTGTTGGACCATCAAGAGTTTACCGCTACACTAAAAGGATATCTTGTGGGCCATGCGCAACTTTAATGCCTTATACTCATGTAACTTTGCGCTCACGGTTTCGAATCTGACAAAGCCAATTTTTTAAACTCCAACCCAAGGCAGGATGTTGGGAATTTTCCCAACATAATTGATAAAACAGATCAAGCAAGGAGTACAAATATCCTTCTGTGAAAACTTCTGGCTTTGATCAATTCAGATTTCTGACATCAAGAAGAAGCTTGTGTAACATCCTTGACCAAAACCTACGCGTTATTGGGCATTCATTTCATACATCATATACATTTCGTATTATTTATGTGCTACTTGTGATCTTGCATTATTATATTTAGCTTCCAAGTGTTGAATTATTTATATGTTTTACATAATTGATGTTGAGAAAACTCAATCATAATTGGTTGAGATTCTAATAATGTTTAAATTCATAATGTAAATTGTTTAATTAATAGTATTAATAATTATATATATATACACACGTAAGTGCCGTGTGTGTTGTGTATATGAAATGGGTTATATATTATAATATATATATGTAATAAGTAAGTGCATGTATATGTTATACACGTGTATGTTTGCATAAAGGGTTGACATAAAATTAATATTAAAATATATATAAATGCATGCTTTTGATAAATGGAAGTACATGGTGCGTGTCTATATATATATATATATACTAGTAAAGAGCACGTGTGTTGCACGTGAAAAGCAAATTTTGTTGTTGTTATTGTTTAATAAAAAGAAACAAAATATTGTTACATAATATGGATATACCTTTTTTAGAAATGGTAATTGATATTATAATCACGTATATGCAGACATTAAAAAATTATAATAAAACATAGAAATATGTTATTCATGCTGCAATTTTTTTAAAAAAGATGTTTAATATTATATAAATCTGAAAAAAAAAACTAATCTAAAAAAACAAAAAATTTCTCATTTCTTTCTTGACTTCCAACATTTTCTTTGTTTATACCATATGTAATCTTATTCACTTATACTACACATTGCAATACTTAAGTATGGTCCCATGTCAAAATATTTTCTAAATATTGATTTGCCCAATAAGTTACACTTTATTGGTTGGGTAGATGTAATTGCAAGTTGATAACTGGTGAAGATATTTCATATAAATTGAATTAAAAAATTCTCCACATTGCTTCTTGAGTGAGAGTCACCGAGCATTTTAGAATTGTTTTATTTCATCAATTGAATCTTGATTATGTTTTTGGGTCATGTTAATTGTCACGCGGTCATGACCTTTTGTAGATATATTTGTACAACTACTTTACAACTCGCACTTTGGAACATATCTCGACATTGATATGATAATTACATCTAGATAAAAGATATGAATTGTATGGTACTACTCATTGATTGTCGAGTTGTGCATTACGTACATTAACATCAATGCCTATTTTTCTTCTTTTGTAAATGAGATATTCATCTTTGTCGTGAAGGGTGATTTCACAATATGTTCGTGGGAGTGATATTTACATTTTTCTTTGCACATGCATGAATTTTTAGGATTTATATCACAACACAACCATGAATCATGTCTTTTTACTAATTCATATAGTTCTAGAGAATTTTGTGTATCTATAGGAAGTTTGGTGCAGACTAATTTCTCATATATCACAATAAAATATAGATGGCTCGTATTCAAATCTCAAAGCACCATAATAAATGCAACCAGCCACTTCTTTTAATTAGTTAGAAATAAAATCATGAATTGAAAATTTTAAGATAATGAAAAAAATATTATAAAAAATAAGTAAAGAATAATACAATCAAGACATTAATGCTCAACATAAAGCAACACATATAGATCAATATAAACTTAACATTTTAAGAATTCATTCACCAAACTTTAGAGAATTATTATCAGCAAAAACACAAAAAGAGAAGCCTAATCCCTTTTATAAATAAAAGAGAAACCTAACTAACATGTAAAAAATTTATTGAATGGAAAACTAAAAAACAAAATCTCCATGCGGTATCACTTAATGAAGGCCTAATTGTGAATTTAAAAGCTAATTAAGATACGAAATGAAATGCAAATTCATAAAACTCAATGTTCCTTTGGGATGTTGGTTTGTTTTTCTTCTTTTTATCAATATATTCTTGTTTTTTAATAATATTCAAATTTGTATATTTTCTTTTATGCCACATTTCTCCTTTATCTATATACTTCTGACTCAATACGCATAATCAAGTGATTACTAAAAATATAAAAACTACACCAAAGAAGACCAATCAAGAATTTATGAATAAACTAATATAATTTAGTGAAGGTGGAAAGTACAACAATCAAGTATTTATGAATAAACTAATATAATTTGGTGAAGTTGGAAAGTAGAATAATCCAAGTATCTATAAACAAACTAATATAATTTGATGAAGGATAAGAAACGAATTAATATTCATTATCCTTTGAGGAATGTTACTATAACTACGTAAGCATACATTTATAAACTCATTAAATTTATTAAAATTAGTTGGAACTTATTTACTAATTTTGTATTTTTTATGAAGGATAAGATACGAATTAATATTGTTCCTCGTACATATATTTAATTTATTAAAATTAGTTGAAACATATTTGATATTATATGTGTTTTTTATGAAGGATAAAAAATGAATTAATATTGTTCCTCGTACATACACGTATGTTTTTATAAGATCATTAAATTTTTTAAAATTAGTTTAAACTTATTTGCTAATTTTATGTGATATAAAATCAGATAAAATATAAGAATTTTAAGTGATAAAATATGAAGGATAAAAAAGAAATTAATATTTTTCCTCATACATACACATATGTTTATAAACTCATTTAATTTATTAAGTGTTGGTCCCAAGTGGTTAGAGATTCAGAAGGGGGTGAATGAACCTCTATCGATTTTGAACTTTTTAAAACTTTTCTGTAAAACAGGTTTCTGATTCAAAAGTGAATGCAACAACTTGTCTCAGATCAGTAACCTGGCAGGGTGCAGTATCAAGTTCCTGATCCGGTATACAGTATGCACAGCGGAATAAATAGGATAGAGATTCTTTTTGGAAAACCAGTTTTCTTTTGCAAGTATGTTGTTTGACAAAAGCCTTATGCAGTATGCTTATGATGTATGTAACAGAATATAACAAAGCAAAGCACAAAGATAAAAGCAAGTAAACACTTATGGCTTATAGTGGTTCGAAGGTAGTGTAAGCCTTCTACGTCCACTCTACTCCTTCTCAGATGAGGAACTTCATTAAGTCAGTTCGATTTACAAGTCTCACCTTTACAAACCTCTTCCTAACAAGTTATACCTACATAATTCAAGATTCTTAGGCCACAACCCACACAGGGTACACAATCCCACACAGGGCAAATAACCTATACAAGACTATAAACTTAGCAAGGATCCAATCCTATCAACTAAGTTACACCAACACAACCTAGCGCACACAACACAAATGGTTAAAAGAATAAAAGGTTCTTCATGCGGTGAAAACAGTCTTGAACTTGAGAGGTCGAATGCTTGAGTAGACTGGCTTCGAAGGTTGAGTGACTGAGCAAAGGAAAACTTAGAATAATCTTTGGAGTATTTCTGATTTTCCACTCGGTTATGCTCAGCAGTTTCTTTAGTCACTCACACCTTCTATTTATAGAGGTAGGAAAATTATCCGTTGAAGAGAGATACTTCTCCATTTTGAATTTGAGCTCTGATCTCCAAAGATCTTCTCTATGGTTGCATTAAATGCATCTGGGTTGCTCCTGACATGAGCATTTAATGCGCCTAACATCTTTGACTTTCATGCAACGAGTAGCTACTTTAGTTGTCAGATAGATTTGCTTTTCTTTGAGTTGCATGGTCTTCCTCGTGCTGAGATGAAGGTAGCACTTGTCTTTCTGCAATAGATCCGTTGGCTACTTCATATCATCTCCCTAAGCAAACTATTCTTGTCTTATTACACATACTGTTTTGTCTTATCAAGATAACTACTGAAATATCCCAATATTAATATTATTTGAAATTTATTTTCTAATTTTATGTGATAAAAAATCAGACAAAATATAATTTTGTAAGTGATAAAATATAGTTTTATATGGTATATATAAGAAACAAAATTAATATAACGTACTTATAAAATTAAACAGTATTAGCGAATTAATATTTCTTGTCATTTGAGAAATGGTATTGTAAGTATGTATACATACGTTTATAAGCTCAATTAATATAATAGACATAACAACATATATTTTTTTCAAAATAATAAGTAAACAGTTATTTATGTTTCCTTACAAATGCAACATATATTTTAACAATCAGAAAAATATATATTAGTCAAATTATGTTATATTTAATACTAAATTAGGCGATACATATTCCATGATATCCCCAATATATATTTTTTCGTATATAAGTATAATATTTATTTTTTATCAATTTTACTAATATTTTTAATCTCATGTATTAGATGGTCCTAAATTACTACATACTAATATATATATAGCCACATCTTTACGTCATAGATATGAGTTTTTCTGTTTCGAATAATAATATGATTAGCTTTTCCGGATTAACAAACTTAAGTTTTGATTAATTAATCAACTAACATGCTATTTTTAATTTGGATAATTTTTTTATTTTTTTTGAATTGATAATCTGCTAGTGCTTTTAACTTTTTTTATTCATTTATTAATAGAAATATTTGCATCAATTTCAATTCAAACATAACAATATTTTCAAGGTCAAATATTTTAATCAAATCGCAAATTGTGGAATGTAGAAAAGAAAGACCTCAAGTGAGCTGCTAAGTCTTTCAATCCTCTTCACAATGCCAATTTATTTACCTAAACGGTTCTTCTAGCTTCATGTTAGTGAACTGATTATGTTTTACATGAGTTGATACTATAATTAATCTGCCACATGTTATTGTAGTAAAACCCAAAATTTCTCATTTCATTGAAGTAAATTTAAAATTTAATTATAATTTCCTAAAAAAAACGATACACTGATTATTTTTTAACTTAATATAATTTTATATGTAATAGTTTTACTATAAAAGACATTAAATATGTATCCTATCCATAAATAAATATAAAAATGACGTACTCCAAGCTTAAAAATATGAAATAGCAGCATAATATTTTTTGGTAATCTAATTACCATCACTTTACAAAAAAAGTTTTTATAAGACATTAATTAAAAATACACTTTATTATTAACATATTACATGCACACAACTTTAATAATAATGATGAATAGAATTCTTATTAGTATTATTGGAAGAATCAATTGGGTTTTCAACTATCAATAATTAAGTTGATTGATTTGCTCATAAATGGT
Source organism: Scutellaria galericulata (assembly GCA_946896805.1). Classification (NCBI taxonomy): domain Eukaryota; kingdom Viridiplantae; phylum Streptophyta; class Magnoliopsida; order Lamiales; family Lamiaceae; genus Scutellaria; species Scutellaria galericulata. Next base: position 9,562,415 of record OX335787.1, on the reverse strand, counting down.
TTATGTTGATGAATTAATAGTCTTTGTTGTGCAAGATTACTTGATGTAGATGGATTTGGAAGAGTCCATATAATACAAAAGTACTAAATAACAATTATTAAAATTATTAATTACTAAATTACTATTATGACCTTAAATAGTAATATTTAATAAGGATATATTAGGCAATTCAAAATTTATAAGAAACATTCAATTGTACAATAGTTTAATTCATAATGTAGAATAGATCATTAACCATATTGATTCAATTGTACAATATTTTAATTCATATTGCAGAATAGACCATTTACCATATTATCATGCTTTAATTTGTCATTTTCACATGTCTTTAATTAATGTATCAATATATTACTTACATATCAACAATTTTGATAAAATAATTAATGAGATTTAAATGTACATATGAAAAAAATGGATGAAATTTTAAAACTTAACTATATTAATTATTGCCTTCATTTCAAAATAACTACAACTTTAAAAAATAAAATTGTATGAATTTTCTATCAAGACAAATCACTCACCATATTGATTGTACTTTAAATTTTGATCTCCAAACATGTTTGTAATTAATAAGTGAAGATATTGTTTATGTCAACTATCTTTATTTAACTATGATGGTACACATATATGAAAAAATGAAATTGCGTAGATCTGTATGAATTAATAGTCTTTGTGTGCAAGACTCTTAATTAGATTAGGATTATATGGTATAGATGGATTTGGAAGAGTCCATACAATGTAAAAGTACTAAATTACAATTTATTAAAATTATTAATTACCTAATTACTATTTTGACCTTAAATAATAATATTTAATAAGGATATATTAGGCAATTCAAAAATTGTAAAACACATCCACACTTTTATATAGATAATAGATATATATATGTGTGTGTGATATGTGTAGTTGTCGAGGCTTGCCACCATCTTATAATATAATAATAATAATAATATAATATTAATCAAAATGTTAAAATAAAAAGTGACAAAATGCTCAGGGTTGAACAGAGAAGAAAAACAGGGGAGACGGGGAGTTAGAAAAGAAAAGAAGAAGGGTTTGTGAATTTTGGGTTCGTTTCTTTAGCTTTTTGCTTCAGATTTTGAGGGGGAGCTTGTGGTGACATGCTCTTCGATTGGATTGGAGTGAATTCTCAAAGATTATTCCAAAAAGGTACAAAGAAATTAATGAATTAGATATATCTCAAGTTATCGTAATTTGTTGGATGTTTTGGTAACTTTAGAGGCTGAATTGGGGAAAACTTAAAACATGAAACTTATAGCCCTATCTCTTAGCTAAACTCAGAAGAAAACCATGGATGACTCGGTTAAGTATTGAGTGAGATAATGTCAAAAGAATAAAGGTTGCTAGAATTTAGTATTATATATGAAATAAATGAAATTAAGCATACATGCATTGCATTTCATTTCATAATAGAAATATATATTAAGGGGACAATTAGGCTAAATTACATTGAATCATATAGGAGCACGGGTTGTAGAACCGGAGGAGGAACCAGAGCGACGAACGAATTACTTATCATAGCCTGGTGAGTATATACCGTACATGTGATTTATATGCAATGTTTGTTATATGTATTATATAAGAAATATGTATTTTTATGAAATTGTTATTGGATTAAATGATACATTGGTAAATGTATATGTTGGGAAAATCCCATGATAGTTTTGATGAGACAATGTAATAATCTGATAGAAAATTAGAGTACCCATACTCCACATTTCATAAGTGGAAGTATAAGACCTATAAGCATATGATTTTATAAATAGGTCTTAAGAAAAATAAAGAAAAATGATTGAAATAGAATCTCAAAAGAACACTCATGATCAGAGGAGAATCGAGTAAACAGAAGATCAGAAAGAAAAGAGGAAGGCCAAACAGACGACTAAACCAAAAGATTTCACGAAAACAGGATGCTGACAATGAGAAGTCAAGACGGGAAGCTGACCTACATCAGGAAGCTGACATCCTAGATACCAGTACTGAAGAACAGAAGTAGCAAGCTAACAATCTTCGTTTAGTTATCACAATACGAGGAATGTATAATAAAATACAATACGAGGAAGGTTTCTAACAAAGAGTTGTTGGATAGAAGTTTGAGCCAGACCAATGAGAAGATGCCACCTGGAACTGCGGCTCTGCAAAAAGTCTGTAACCAAGGTGTGGCGCCATTAATGCGGATATGAGTAGGACATGCCCTATTCTTTCAAGTTGTCAATCGCATTAATTGCAAAGATATGGAGGATCACATTCAAACTACAACAGGAACAATGCCTCTCTTCAACTGGCATATTTCAAAAGATCTATAAATGGAAAGAATGAGTGACCAAGAAGGAGACTGAAGCTCTGAACAAAAAATCTCCTAAAGCTTTGAAGAACACTACATATTCATACAAGTTTTTCATTCAAAGCCTACCATCGAGCTTAGCCACTCAACCTTCAAGAAGCAATCTACAACAGCATCTGAGCCTTCAAAGATCAAGACTGTTTCACACCAGTTGAAGAACCATTTGTTTTCTTTAACCATTGTGCTGTGTGCGCTAGGTTGTTTTAATGGTGTACCTTAGTTGAGAAGATTAGATCCTTGCTAAGTGTGTAATCTATAGAGATAGATTACTTGCCCTTTGTAGGTTGTGGCCTTCAACTAGAGTCAGGGATTCTAGTAGGCGTAGTTTGTTAGGAAGAGGTTTGTAAAACGAGGCTTGTAAATCGAACTGACCTAGCAAAGATCCTTTTTGTGTTAAGGAGTAGAGTGGACGTAGAAGGATTACACCACCTTCGAACCACTATAAATCTTGTGTGCTTACATGCTTTAAATTCACTTACTGCACTGCTCTCTATAATCACATATATTCTGTTGCATGCACCTTTAGCACCAAGCATAAAAGTTTTCCAAAAAGCATACTTGCAAAAAGAAACGACTTTCCAAAAAGAACTCTATCAAGTTTATTCCACTGCATTACATTCTGATACCGGGTCAGGAATCTGATTAAGCCTTAGGCCAGGTTGCTGATTTGAGACAGGTTGTTGTCCCTAAGTCAGGAACCTGTTATAACAGAAAAGTTTAGAAAAAGAGTTTGCAAAATCTACAAAATCGATAGAGGTTCATTCACCCTCCTCTGAACCTCTGAACACTTGGGACCAACAATATACGTGATCATATGTTCAGATGATTGATATGTTGCAATACAATTTGCATGACATTAAAAGGCCTACGACTGTCTTGCTATGGATCTGTATACAAAGTGGAGACCTTCGGGTCATAATCATATTGGAGACCTACAGGTCTATATACACAGTGGCATATTGGAAATCCCGGGTGTTGGGATATTTCTAGAGTTATCTTGATAAGACAGAACATGTTGCATAATAAGAAAATATAGTTTGCTAAGTAAGTTCCCACGCATTACATGGTCAGAAGAAAAGATAAGATCATGTAATGGTTTTCCAAATTAAGGAAAATCAACATTAGAAAAAATAAGAAGTTATCTTCTAAGAGCAGTAAGCTGGATGAGCCAGCAGGTCAGAAAGCTGACTAAAGGTTTTAGGAATAGGAAGCTGTTCTGAAATACGAAGCAGCATGGAAGAAGTAGCAAGCTGCTGTAGCAGAAAAGTTGTATGAAGCAAAGAACAGGATGCTGGAATAGGAGGTTGCCAAGGAACAGCAAGCTGGCGTAGGACAGGAAGCTGACTAAAGATTTCAGGAACAGGAAGCCGTTTCAAAATAGAATCCTGGCACGGTACAGAAAGCAGCATAGAACCGCATCTTGAGCAAAGCAAACAAGGAAGAGCTACGGTAATCTACAGAGAAAATAAGAAGTAGCCAACGGATCTCTTAAAGAAAGACAAGTCCTACTCATATCCATGCAGTACGAAGAAGACCATGCAACTCAAACGGGAAGAAAGCTATCTGGCAACTAGACTAGCTAACGGTTGCATAAAAGTAAAAGATAGTGGGCGCATTAAATGCACATGTCAGAAACTATTGAGAAGCATTTAATGCGACCACAAAGAAGTTCTTGAGAGATTGAAGTGCACATTCAAATGGAGAAGTGTCTTCCTTCAACGGACACTTTCCTCTAACGGATAAATTCTCAAGACCTATAAATAGAAGGTGGAGCTGACTGAAGAATTTGTTGAGCATAGCCGAGTGGAAAATCAAAAATACTCGAAAGCTTATTCTAAGCTTTCTTTTGCCCAGTCACTCAACCTTCGAAGTCAGTCTATTCAAGCATTCGAGCTATCAAGTTCAAGATTGTCTTCACCGCAACAGTTGAAGAACCTTTTATTCTTTAACCATTTGTGCTGTATGCGCTAGGTTGTGCTTGGTGTAACTTAGTTGATAGGATTTTATCCTTGCTAAGTATATAATCTTGTGTAGGCTATTTCCCTGTGTGGGAGTTTGTACCCTGTGTGGGTTGTGTAGCGCTCCAGACTAAAAACGATGCATAATTGATTAATTAAATAATCAGACCCTTAATTGAATTATTATGTGCATTAATCTTGACTGTTTGATTTAATTACGTGTGTTTCAGATACGTGGATAATGCACGTTTTAGATGGAAGAATAATGGATTCATGGAACATAGAATTTTATTTCACCATAAGATGCATATCGGAACTAAGAGAACATAGAAACGAACTAGAGGTCAATCGGAGGCCCGTAGCTCAAATGGCGAAGAAAAGGGTAAAATCTTGATGAACGGTAAAAATTAAAAAAAGAATATTTTAATGAACGATAACTTAGATATTTTTGGTAAATAGTAACTTTCCAACGGTAAAAAAAGTAACTTTCCAAAATCTATAAATAGGGGCTCATTCAATTCAAAATTTAACGTTTCTCCGAACGAGCCGAAAGCGACGAAAACACGCTATCAGTTGGAAGAAGCTTGTGGTAATTGACCTTTAGTACTCGCTACTCACGTGGTAACCACCGAATAAGGTGGGGGTAACTTCTAAACCTCTGTGTGTTTACTGTTTTCCCTGTTTGATATATGAATTGATTAGTGTAAATGTGAAGAATGTTTATTTAAGTGTGAAATGTGTAATTATGATTGATTACTTGCTATGCTAAAACGGGTTAATTCTCATACCAAAGAGGGTTGACGATGAACGCACGCATGTTATGTGAACCTATGATCGATGAAATGATTCTTAAATGATATGAAATGATTGATTCATATATGTTATATTTACGTACTGTGAATTCTATGAATGTGTGTGCATGTCATGATCATACTACGAAGGGACTTCGGTCTATACTACGAAGGGACTTCGGTCCAGTACTTTTCTACGAAGGGACTTTGGTCCATACCACGAAGGGACTTCGGTCCAATGCTATACTACGTGTCTTTATAATATGTGTTGAGTATAATTTGTGATGTGTCTGTAGCACTCCGAATCAAAACGAGCATAATTGATTAATTAAATATTTAAACCTATAATTTAATACTTATGTGCGTATGCTTTGACTGTTTAATTAATTACGTGCGTTTTAGATATGTGATTAACATCGGTTTTAGATGGATATAATTTCTACACATGGAACCTAGATGATGTTTATACCACGCGATGCGTAATTAAAATACGAGAACATAGAAACGAACTAGAGGTCAATCGGAATTACGTAACTCAAGTAATGAAGAAAACAGCGAAAACGAAGAATACGACGTATACGAGACGTATACGAAGAGTATAAAATACGAGATATTTTCTAACCAAAAATCTGATCCGGAACAGTACCCTAGCCTATATGAACAGTAACCTACCTAGTGAATAGTGAATTTTCAGATTCTATAAATAGGGGCTCCTCCAGTTCATTTTTCACCGTTTTTCCGAACGAGCCGAACGCGCCGAAAACACGTAAGTTCTCTCTCCTCCCTCCTCTCCCCCTCTCCTCTCCTTTCTGCCTCCGGCGCGCCGCCGCCGGAGCAGCCGCCGGCGCGGCGATGCCGCCGCCGGAGGGTCGCCGGAAAATTCCAACGTTGTCGGAATCGGCCGATTTTCGCACACGACGTTCGTCTTGACGAGACGATTCTAGAACAGGTCTCGGAATTCAATTCCGATTTCTCGTTCGCCGGAAAACGGCGAAAAACAGCCTTGAAACCCTAACCCTAACCCTTGCATCAACCTTTCTCTCTCCTCTGTTTTTCTCTCTTTTCTCGCCGGAGCTGATGACCGGAGGTCCATCAGAGGTAAGGGTGTCGTGCTGGAGGGCCGGCGCCGCCGTGGGTGGCGGCGCCGAAGAAGGACAGTGTGTGTATATGCATGTATGTGTGTGTTAGGGTGTGATAGTATGTGTGTTGTGTGTTTGTGCATGCTGTTGGAGGCGGCGCCGGGGGGCGCCGCCGTGGGGGAAGGAACGGTCGGCGACAGGAGGTCGCCGGCGAGGTGGTCTGGTGGGTGGCCGGCGGCTGGTATCCGCTGGCCAAGGATATCCGATGGGTGTGTGTGTGTGATTTCACCATGCGATGTGTGTGTATGTGGCTGTGTATGTGTGTTGGACGGAGTTGGGTGGTTGCCGGCGACTGGGGAGTCGTCGGCCGGTGTCTGGAGGTCGGGGGAGGTGGTCGCCGGCGACTGGAGTTGTCGGCCGGAGTTTTGGTTGGAGTTGGAATTTCTGGAAAATTAGTGTATCGAAGGGTCTTACAGCGAAGATTTCAGACACTGTTCATGCCGGAATCCGGCGAGGGATGGCCGGAGGAGGTAGTCGGCGGTGCGAGGTTTCCGACGAACCTGGAGGCGGCGGTAGAGGGCGGCGCCACCGCGCTGGGCGATGCCGGGAAGGTGGCGTAGTGATCAGCCTGGGCGCCGGCGACCTGGGAAGGCGCTGGGCACGACGCCGGGTAACCCGCGCGCGCGCTGGGCGCGCAGCCGCCGAGTGCTGCCGAGAAAACTCGGCAGCTGCCGAGAGCTGCCGAGCCACGCTGCCGAGACTGCCGAGTGCTGCCGAGTCCGCCGAGTCCCGGGCGCGCCCGTGCGCGCCCGTTGGGTGCCGATGTGCACCCGACGCCGTGTTTTCGATCCAAACCTCGTTTTCTTTCCGTTGTTCATCCGTATCGAGTCGTCGATGACGAGACGTCGTTGATCGGGGACCGTGGGCCCGGTCAAAGTCAACCCTTTGGCCAAAATTACCAAAATACCCCTCAACCTTAAAATGCTCCGTTCGAGCTCGTTTCAACTCCGATCGAGCTCATTCTTTTTCCGTTGTGATCCAAATTCAATCCTCTATCATATCAGCCTTTGAAACTGATCTGCCCCTCTCGTTTCTTCGACTCCAATCTTTAGGTCTCTCGATCCGTCACGGCTTTTACGATCGTTTCTTTTACCGGGAACTTTTATAGCTTTAATTATATTTATTGAGAAACTAAGGAACATCATAACTTGTGTAGGCTACTCGTTAGGTTGAGCCTTGATATATTTGGTCCTAGCTACTCACGCGGATACCACCGAACAAGGTCGGGGTAATTTCTAAACTCAGTATCTGTTTTACAGTTTTCCCTATTCAAAGCATGATTGAGGAATACTAAGTGCTGTGATTATATTTGTTGTGTCATACTTTATACTGTGCATGGGCTGCGGTCCACCTCTTTCATGTATTCGTCCCTTATCCCTTTCTACTACTCTGTTGAGGTTTGGTGGTCCTCTTGAAATGCACCAGCGGTATTGAGACCGTTTTATAGGATAAGACGGGGGAATCCCGCACCTATTCGTCCCTTACCATTTCTAATATCTGATGTGCTTTTACGTGCTGTGTTATGTGTTAAAATTATACGCATGCTGTGTTTATATATCTGTTGAGTCTCATGAGGCGGATTTTATCCCCACGAGTGTATTCAACGCACTCACCCCCTATTCTGTACTCACACCTGTAGTAAGGATGAGCGGGTTGAACCTTAGAGAGAATGAAGATGGTGTTGTATCTGGATTTTATATATTTCAAGTCTGTGGTCTCACAGCAATTAAACAATGATTTTTATAATCCACGTTTTGTAAATATAAGCTCGTTTATGTTTCATGGATCCTGATGTTTTTTCCGCTGCATAAGGTTTCAAAATTTTAATTTATCGGTTGTATCCGATGTTTCAAGTGTACCACTTCTTATCCTTTCCCTTTTCTTTCTATTTTATATCATGTACGCCTTCTTCCCCTTTCTTTCTTCACGCCCAAAAAGAGAAAACTCTGATATTTTAATGAAAAGAAAATGGGACGTGACAGTGTCTAATTGCTGAACTATTATATATGTTTGATTTGTGTGTCTGCTTAATAATATTAAAACATGGAAATTTTCTCCCACGAGTGTATTCAACGCACTCACTCCCTCACCTGTACTCACACTACAGGAGATGAAGAAGGTCAAGATGCGTAGAGATGAGGTGTCATATCCAACTTTTCCTTTTTGAATTCAAAACTTAATATTCAAACTATGTTGTATAAAATTACACATTTGTAAAAATATATCATCTTTTTCTATAGATGGATCCTGATGTATTTTCCGCTGCTATGTTAAACGTTTTATTTCGGCTAGACGCCGAGGATTTGTACATGTAAAATCGTATCTTTAAACTGTTTCAAAGATTTCTATTTTATTTCATGCACGTCTTTTTCCCCTTCTTTCTTCACACCCGCAAAGAAAACTCTGATAAATTTTATGAAAGAAAACGGAGCGTGACAGGTTGAGACCTAGGAATCTAGGATTCTGTAGGTATAGCTTGTTAAGAAGAGGTTTATAAAGTCGAGACTTGTAAATCAAACTGACCTAACGAAGTTCCTCCTCAGTGAAGGAGTTGAGTGGACGTAGAAGGATTATACCACCTTCGAACCACTATAAGCAAATAGTGTTTATATGTTTTGATTGTATGCTGCACTTTAATTAATGCATATCTATATTGTTGCGTACATCATAAGCATCTTGTCAAAAGAACATTGCTAAAATCATACTTTGAAGTGAAAACGTGTTTTTCCAAAAGTAACCCTATCGTTATTTATTCCGCTGCATACTGTGATTCTGAGACAAAAACCTGATCAGCATTGTGCCAGGTTACTGACTCAAGTCAGGTTACTGTTTCTCTTTAGAATCAGGAACCTGTTCATAGAAAAAGTTTTGAAAAGTCTGAAAATCGATAGAGGTTCATTCACCCCCCCTTTGAACCTCTGACCACTTGAGACCAACAAGTGGTATCAAAGCAAGTTGGGTTAACAACCAACTTTTCTGGCTACCTACCCAGATCCACCCATTTTACATCTGGATAAAACACTGTTTTTCTTTTTCATAAGACCAAAATCATAATTTTTAGCACAAGCATACATTTCTTATAATCCTAACCTCTTATATTAATCTGGATATATTTTCTTTGTAGATGAAAGCTGAGACCCCTATCCTGAACTAAAGAAAGCAGTAACCTAGTTTCTGGTTACTAGGGACACTTATTTTAGATCAACAAGTGGATAAGGGGAATGCATAAACTTAGGGGGAATATTGTCTCATACAGCTCTCAAGGATCAACAAAAGCATCAATTAGCTCAGACAGGAAGTGCTCAAGAATTCAAACAGATCAGTAAGCCATTTCAGACCATCAAACAGACACCATTTCAAACTAGCGAAACAAAGAAGATTGCTGAAGTAACTAAAGCTACACATTTTATAGTAGTTGAAGTTACTAAGGAAGCAACAAAGGATATAACTGAAATGATTGAAGCTACACCTTTTATAGTAGCTGAAATCACTATTGAAGCAACTACTGGTAATGATTGCTGAAAGATCAAAAGGAGAAATTAGGGTACTTGAACGGGTCTGCTAAGGTTACTGAAGGATATCAAAATCCTGAAATATGCATACTCACTGACTCAGACGACACACTCAAGATTCAAACAGTCCAGGAACCTAGACCATTGAGTTAGGAGTTAAAGGTTCCTTAAGTAAAAGGGAACTTATACAAGTTTAAAAGCAGTTTTAACCTCTTTACTCTGATTTTCAAGTTTCTGAAATAGGATACTACATTTATAAAAGAACATATTTCTCTTCAACAGTATTTGATTTCAAGACACAGGAAAAACAGCAACCTAATGACAGATATCACAGGAGGAAGTACAACAAATGATATCAGAAAACTGACAGGATCATCAAGTGGTGTCAGAAACCAAGAAATCATCGAAGAAGGAGGATACTGCAGGAAAGAGGATATCCATGAAGTATCACAGCAGTACAGGTTTCCGACCAACTAATAGGAACCAATAAGTGGTATCAACAAGTGGTATATCAAGCGAAGACCTCAAGCACGGATGCTGTTGAGACAGCTCCTGTGGAGGATATAGAAGGGAAGTTCTATCACAGGAGAAAGAGAGAGCTTAACATGATATCAGCATGCTCTCTACAGAAGAAGTGATGGGTATCTATGATCTAAGAGTACGTAGAAGATCTAGATAGGTGGCTGACCATCAAATCAGCAAAAAGTGAGATCTACCTTTTCAGAAGATTAAAAGGCGGTTATGAAAATCTATCCAAGAAAAACTGACAAGTGGCGGTACCATTTTATAAAAAGGTCCCTCCACCTTTTTAGAAACAACAGCAAGATCGTGCGTTTCGTCTCCCAACCGTCGATCCAAAGAAACCGCTCATATTCTATTATCTATAAATAACCGATTCTTCACCATTCTTCTATACATTCACTACTCACTAAAATTCTCGACAAGTAACAAATTCCCATGTGAGTCGCATTGACTATCATAAAGAAGAAGATGGAGACCCAATAAGGCGGAGAAGGAGATGGAGATGAAGACGATGATGAAGACAACTCTCTGTTTGCCTAGAAGCAGAGAAGGTCTTCAGAAAAATGGAGTGTAGAGGCTCTGTTTGCCAAGAAGCAAATAAGGTCTTCAGAAGAGAAGACGAGCCTCTACAGAATGGATGCTATCAGAAAGGAGCAGGCATCCATCCTCCATTCAACATTGACACAGGGCCGACTTCATCTTAATATGAAAGATGAAGTACTGAGGATCATGAGAAAGCTTCCACTCTCACAATACGAGATGGAAGTTATTATTTCATGAGGCCCCTCTTCAGACTTTGACAGCATCTGCTGCCATTCATGGAGCCGAACCCCTAAACAAGCTAAAGGGTGAAAGCTACCTATCCGAGGATACTGTGTCAGCAGCTTCGAGCTGGTTTCTGGGCAAAGTAAAAGACAAAATTACAAACCAGACAAGCAGTCAAGGATCCAAGGTGAACGTGTCTGGACATTGATGAAGCTGCACAGGTAACTGATCATCCACCGATCAGTTTCCTGATCTCTTGTCTCGTACTGAGGCTGAGCAGCTTATTCCCTTGGACAGGAATAAGAAAGAGGATGCTCAAAAGGAAGTACGAACAGGTTACTGCTTCTTGGTGTTGAGCAGTAATCGATGAACAAGAGAAACCTGATGGCCAACTTTGGCATTGTAACTTCACCCCTGAGCAGCAAGCTTGAGGATGATGACAAAAAGGGGGAAGAGAGTTACAAGTCAAGAGTCACTGAAGAGCCACTGTTGAAGCCTTATTGTAAGGGGGAAGCAGTTAATAATGGTGATCAGGAGTCACCTACCATCTGAAGCAACATCGGAGCAGCAAGCTGATCATCCAAGAAGATTGATTGAAAGATGCAGCTTGCTGATGAAAACATGCTAAAAAAAGCATGAGATCAGATATAGTAGAGAGGGAGAAGAATAACTCCTTGGTGGAAAAACATGGAAGCAGTAAACTGAAGAAACTGTAGAAAGAAGTATAGCTAGATGGAGTAGGAACAGCTTACTTACTTTTGTACTCAAATGAAATTGTACTTGTACAATCATCAAGTTTCATAAAAAATAGCATTTTTATTTAATGACTCTTGTTCTTATTATGTTCTGTCATCATCAAGATAAAAGGGGAAATTGTTGGGATATTTCTAGAGTTATCTTGATAAGACCGAGTAGGTTGCATAATAAGAAAATATAGTTTGTTGAATTAAGTTCCCACGTATTACATGGTTAGAAGAAAAGATAAGATCATGTAATGGTTTTCCAAATTAAGGAAAATCAACCTTAGAAGAAACAGGAAGTTATCTTCTAAGAGCAGTAAGCTGGAGGAGCCAGCAGGTCAGAAAGCTAACTAAAGGTTTCAGGAACAGGAAGCTGTTCTGAAATAGGAAACAACATGGAAGAAGCAGCAAGCTGCTGTAGCAGAAAAGCTGTATGAAGCAAAGAACAGGATGCTGCAACAGGAGGATGCCAAAGAACAGTAAGCTGGCGCAGGACAGGAAGCTGACTTAAGGTTTCAAGAACAGGAAACTATTTCAAAACAGAATCCTGGCATGGTACAGAAAGCAGTATAGAACCGCATCCTGAGCAAAGCAAACAAGAAAGAGCTACAACAATCTACAGAAAAAAAATAGGAAGTAGCCAACAGATCTCTTGCAGAAAGACAAGTGCTACTCCTATCCATGCAGTACGAAGAAGACCATGCAACTCAAACGGGAAGAAAGCTATCTGGTAACCAGACTAGCTAACGGTTGCATAAAAAGTAAAAGATAGTGGGTGCATTAAATGCACATGTCAGAAACTATTAAGAAGCATTTAATGTGACCACAAAGAAGTTCTTGAGAGATTGAAGTTCACATTCAAATGGAGAAGTGTCTTCCTTCAACGGACACTTTCCTCCAACGGATAAATTCTCAAGACCTATAAATAGAAGGTGGAGCTGACTGAAGAAGTTGCTGAGCATAGCTGAGTGGAAAATCAAAAATACTCCAAAGCTTATTCTAAGCTTTCCTTTGCCCAGTCACTCAACCTTCGAAGTCAGTCTACTCAAGCATTCGAGCTATCAAGTTCAAGACTGTCTTCACTGCAACAATTGAAGAACCTTTTATTCTTTAACCATTTGTGTTGTGTACGCTAGGTTGTGTTTGGTGTAACTTAGCTGATAGGATTTTATCCTTGCTAAGTATATAATCTTGTGTAGGCTATATTTCCCTGTGTGGGAGTTTGTACCCTGTGTGGGTTGAGACCTAGGAATCTAGGATTCTGTAGGTATAGCTTGTTAGGAAAAGGTTTGTAAAGTCGAGACTTATAAATCAAACTGACTTAACGAAGTTCCTCCTCAGTGAAGGAGTAGAGTGGACGTAGAAGGATTACACCACCTTCGAACCACTATAAGCAAATTGTGTTTATATGCTTTGACTGTATGATGTACTTTAATTACTGCATATCTATATTGTTGCATACATCATAAGCATCCTGTCAAAAGAACTTTGTTAAAATCATACTTTGAAGTGAAAACGTGTTTTTCCAAAAGTAACTCTATCGTTATTTATTCCGATGCATACTATGATTCTAAGACAGGAACCTGATCAGCATTGTTCTAGGTTACTAACTCAAGTCAGGTTATTGTTTCTCTTTAGAATCAGGAACCTGTTCATAGAAAAAGTTTTGAAAAGTCTGAAAATCGATAGAGGTTCATTCAACCCCCTCTTGAACCTCTGATCACTTGGGACCAACACCGGGACAGATCCAAGCTTGAGCAGTTCACAGAATAATAAATCGGACATAGTGGCATTTGCATATGTTTGATTATATTTTTTATTAATATTAATGATTATTATTTGCTTATGATTTAATTAATTTAACGGTCTATATTCACTGAGTTGCGACTCATAAAAATCACATATTTGTTTTTTTAGGTTCAATAACTCTTTTTGACGTGGGTTGTATATATAGACGCCACGCTATACAGGTCTGCCGGTTGATGTCTCGTGCAACCTTCTCGTCCTCCTCATTTTGCATTTTGGAACGCATGCATCATAATTTGTATTTAATATGACTTATGCTGAGATATTGGTTATGTGTTTTAATCTTATACGATATTTGTCTTTAAATAATATTTTTATACTTATATGCATCAATGAAATGTCAGTATGATCTATCTACAGGATAGATATTTTATTGTCATGTATACGACATATGGGGGGTAGGGTGTTACAACTTGAAAAGACTTATCAAGAGTCTATTATCAATTGGTGGAAGGGAACCTAGTTTAAGAAGAGGAAGCCGTCAGAGTATGATACAACAAGAAGAAAGCTTTTTGGAAGACGACAATCCTGAAGAAGTAACAACTTACTACTCTTTTCTGTAAGATCTATCTGTAAGCTACTTCCTATAACTTGTAATCCCCATTTCTGATATACTCAAGTTACTGATACTGAAACATATTCAAACTTTGCGCACTTCAATTCTCTATAGGACAGCATGCTAGATATATTTGTCTAAATACATGAACTGTGAAATAGGATGCTAGCTCACTCGAATCATTGTATGAAAATCAGTAACTAAAATATATGAAAGGATATGTTGCATGACACTTTAAATCCTCGCAATGAACTGCATAATGTAAATGTTTTTTCATCATCAAAAAGGGGGAAATTGTTAGGATATTTCTATTTAGATTTTGATAAGGTAAAACAGTATTGTAATAGGAATTTAGAGTACTCCATTTTTCCATATTGTTTAAGTGGAAACTTAGTTTATTTTTCGAGTCTTAAAAATCTGAATTGAAGAATGGAGTATCTCAGAATTCATCAAGAAGAAGGTTACTGGTAGCAGTCGATTTCAACAAAGAAATCTCTATCGAATCTTGCTACAACATTCAGAAGATTTAGCAAGCAGCAAGTAAGAAAACAATAAGGAGAACAGAAAGTTCACTGCAGACGCGAAACAGAAAACTGGCGCAGCACTTCAGAACAAGAAGCAGAAGGAGACAACATGCATAACCATGCTATACGAGGAAGATCACTATTATACGAGAATACATCTTGTCAAATATAGTCAGTAGAGACAAATGATCAAGTTGTATGAAGAACCAGTGTCTCGCTGACACGTGGGCTGACAATCTGCAAAATCCTGAAGCAGAGGACGATCGCATTAAATGAGCTGCAGAATAAGATAAGGAGCCCATCCTTAGTTTTTCAGAGACATTGAATGCAAGATCAATGACAATCAAGAGAATTCAAATTCAAACGAATTGTGTCTCTCTTCAACAGGCACATTGTTTACATCTATAAATAGAGGAAGAGTTGACTGAAGAAACTACTGAATTACTGATTCTCAAACTCACTTTCACAAGAGCAATTTCTCAAGCATCTCTCTAAGTATTCAATCACTCAACCTTCTAATGAAGCATCCAAGCCTTCGAGTCCTCAAAGCTCCAAAGTCATCAAGGTTGTTTCAAGCACCAGTTGAAGACCATATTATATACTTTTAACCTTTGTGTTGTGTGCTTAGGTTGTTTTAGTGGTGTCCCAGTTGATATGATTTAGATCCTTGCTGAGTGTTTATCTTAAGTTGTTAAGGCATAACTTTGTGTGAGTTGATAGGACCACGTGTGGGTCAGTCTAAGGATTCGTGCAATTTGTGTGTAAGCAGAATCCTTGTAAGTGAAAACTTGTTTAGGTGATAGATTGTTAGGATGAGTCTTGTAATTCGATCTAGCCTAACAAAGTTCCTTCTTGCAGTAGGAGTAGAGTGGACGTAAAAGGGTTACACCACCTTCGAACCACTATAAACCCTCTGTGTTTAGTTTCTGTTCTTATCATATATGTGTTGCATCGTATATCTGATCATACTGCATTCAAAGTTTGGCAAAAAGCATTTTTAAAAAAACATTTTTTTAAAAGAAACTCTATCTTTCATTTCCGCTGCATACAAGAACTCTGATATAGAAAGTTGATCAGCAATCTCGCCCAACTTACTATATTGCGCTTAGTACTGTATTGTCCAATAGAATACAGTGCAGAAAGTTCTTAAAGATTTTCGAAAGAAAAATCAATAAGGATTCATTCACACCCCCGACCCCCTCAACCTCTAAACCACTTGGGACCAACAATTTATATATGGTTTATTTTCAACTATTGAAAATAAGTTTTGTTATACTTTATTTATTATTTTTATTGAATATTTCATTGATTTATTTTTTGTATTTCGTAACTTATAACTACAACTATGATAAATATCTTTCGAATCATTGATTTAATTTTTTTAGAAATGTAAAAAAACGAACAAAATAATATATTTTATTAATATAAAAGCTGAGCATTCTCATGTATTTTCATCTTTTTCATTATCTTACAATCATTGATTTAATTATAATACGAGGTTCATTGGAAGTATGATATGTTTATTGGTGAATATATAAATTTAAGAACAAATATTGATACATATTAGATACTTTATATCTAGTTTATACTAAAGACAAAACTTATCTAGTTTATACTAGTATTCCAAAAATCACTAGACGGAAATTCAATAATTGGTGAGACTGCCGAGCTTTTATTTATTAATTTATTTTATTTTAATAAATTATTCATGTTATTTTCAACATTCCACTTGAGCATTTCCTAATGCATTTATACAAATTCACAATAAAAGTTACACAAAAATTCAGGTGAGACATCTCATGTGCGATCATACTGTGCAAGATCATGTTTTGGAAGACGGTCGAAAATATGTAAATATGTGTTTTTCAGTTATAAATACGCATTTTTAAAATATAAATATGTGTTTTTATTTCTTCGCACACCGTCGTGTCTTGAAACACGGTTCATGCGCAACAACCATAGCAGTGTGTGTGGCGCACAATCGTATCCCGAAACACAATCGATCGTGTGTAAAAACAATGTATAAATATATGTTTTTCAACTATTAGTATGAGTTTTAGAGCTATAAATATCGTTTGTGTTGTTGCCATGCATGGTCCACCGTGTCCCATACACGACCGTACGTGGTTTGGTCACACGTGAGACGATCTCATGCAACATCAATTCTAAAGTTAGAAAGCACCATGAAAACAATATTGTCTCGTTCTTTATTTTAAAAAAAAAATAATAAAGAAATTGTAACCTTGGCGCACCTAAAAGAGATGGCAACTAATATCACCGTTTCACATAAAAACGGGTCGGCATATGGGTGTTCCCAATTTTCACAACCATCAACACCTATTACAAATGGATGATTCTATTTACAACCACAATATTTCTCCCTACTACTTTACACCTAATTTCTCTATTTTACCCTTTAATTTTATTCTGTTTTTGAAAGCTAGTTCATCTTCATCTCCACCTCCTTCATCACCCCAACCGTGGAGCCACCATTCTCCCACATACTTAGCACCCAGTGCCTGTCTAGCTTGAAACACAATTTTCTCATCGTCTCGTACTCCTCTGATTCCGTATTCAAAATTTCTCCATACATTTTCCATCCATTGTTGTGCAAATTGCAACCTAGGAATACATGAGCTTTTGAAAAACCATGCAACATTTAGATGATATGGATTTAAAATCCAAACCATTTAACGTTGGATCTTTCACTTTCATTTTGAATGCAATTTAATTAAATCCAATACTTTCATTTCGAATGCAATTTTAAATCAAAGAATGGCAACATTGTTGCCACAAAAGTTCATCCAAATGCACAATTTCGTCCAAATTTTACTCCAGTCCATTTAATCAGAGAAAAATTACAAAGTTAACCGTTTTAGTAATCCAAAACACATTTAATCAATGAGGACATTCTAATTTTACATAGACCTAAATTTCATACGAAAATGTACGTTTAAATGGAGTACATAGACACTTATGTTCGAGGTAACTATCATCACTAATCAAGAAATCATCATGAAAACCAGATTTGCTGAATCATTCTTGAAAAATAATAAATAAAATCACAAATATTAAACACATGTTCGTGATAGGGGTGAGCACGGCTCGGTTAAAACCGAAACCGAACCGAATTAATCGGTTTTTCAATTTTCACAAACCGTACCTATCCGGTTTTAGACGGTTCGGTTTTTCGGTTTTCATATTCGGTTTTTCGGGTTTTCGGTTCGTGTATCATACTAGTAAATAAATTTGAAATTTATCATCAATCAAGATATTAAACAAAAAATTGGGCCACTCAACATTCAAAATTATAATCAATTGTCATTGAAAATTAGGACATTAATCCTTACTATTAACATGATTGTTACTAGAGAGCATACCTCAACATGAAAATGAAGAAACAAATCAGGAACACGATGGGCATAGGAATTCAAGAGTCATAAGAAACAATCATGAGCCATTTTTCCAATTGTGAGAAGCTAAGCTGATTATGGATATGCTTCAGCTAGATATGCCTTTTGTAAAAAACACATCTTTGAGATAGGCATTCCTTACCAATTTGAGACATCTTTGTAAAAACACATCAGATAGACAATCTGATACCAATCGCCTTCAATCACACCGTCTTCAATCATCTTCAATCACACCATCTTCAAGATCTCATGTTTAGATTAGAGAGTAGAAACAAAATGGGCTTCATTTATCAATCTCCCACGTTAGGTTAGAAATTGGGTGGGAAATGGGAAATTGGGTGGGAATTGAGAAAATATCAAAATAATATATATATATATATATATATATATCAAAATGTTAGATAGTTAGAAACACAACTTTTTTTTTAAATATATATAAAATATAATTCAGTTCGTTTAAATATATATAAAATATAATTCAGTTCGGTCTTTTTGACACGGTATGTAGCTAAGAAATCGAACAAGTACCAAAAAAATCGATTTTTAAAAATAGCAAACCACACCGGTTTTTCAGTTTCAGTTCGTTTTTTTTCGGCCCAATTTTTTCGGGTTTTCAATTTCGTTCGAGTTTTTCAGTTTTTTTACTCACCCCTAGTTCGTGATAACCATCATCACTAATATTACTTTGAGGGCAAGTACTCAAACAAATATCAATTATGATATTTCAACTACTACCAATTCCACTCCAAACATGCATCATAAATACATCTCTCTAATATTTACAAAACGCACTTACTTGGGCCCAGAATCAAGAGAAATTCTTAATAGTAAATAAATTAAATATCAAGAAAATTTATGGTACTTGGGCCAAAAATCTGGAAATATGTCCATAGCAACCAAAGGAACCTAAGTATGCATATATGTAGAGGAGAGGAGGAGAGAGAGAGAGAGAGAGAGAGAGAGAGAGAGAGAGAGATTAATACTAACATTTCTAACCAATGCTCGAAAAGAAAATACGAACATGTCTAAGCAGAATAGATGAAAACAAGATTCATGCTGCTGAACCGTTGTGATAACACACGAACCAAAATGGAAAACAGCGCATCCAAAAGACAAAACATGGTCTCGGTATTTACTAGGGCAGATGCCTAGAGCTTACAGGTTCTGCACAGGATAGATAGATAGATGGAATTTATAACCAGAATTAAAGGATAAAGCTAGTAAGGCGATAAATACTGTAGTTTCTTCAGAAGCAGAAAAGGGGCTCACAGGCCTCAGCAGAAAAACATAGAATTGCGAACACTCTCCTTAAGCTTAGGCATGGGAGTGACAGCTGGAGCACCACCAGGAGCAGTCCCATTGTGGCTTGATGAAGTCTCTGATGTGTCTTCAAACTTCATCCATTGTCCCAGCTGAGTTGCAGCCAAGTGGGCATAGCATATAGGGGCAACTGCAGTTTCGAAAAACATCAAAGTTTAATTAGGAAAAGCGGAAGAAAATAGAGAAATTATCCTGAAAAAATAAATAGTGTAGATTAACATGCAAAAGAAAATTTGGGTCTTGAATTACCAATAGAAATAGCAGTCGTGCTACGCTGGTACCTGCAGTGAAGATCATCAACTAACAATTTAGAAAACTTCTGAAAACTTCAATGAATAAAATCTTAATTCAGTAAGGCACTTACACATAGGACAGGGAATGAACAATCTCCTGCAAATCATCTGGTGAAAAACCAGCCTCATCTAACAGAACGTGATAATGTGTTGGCCTTGTCGTCCCCTACGTAATCATGTACAGTATATTACAGCATGCAGGTGTGCATCATCAAATGGAAATGATGAGGTACTTGCAGAAAAGCTCAAATGAGAAATCTCCACCACATCAAGATGAGCATTGTGAGTGTTGTGATGGTTTTGACACATTTAAGACTGTCTTGCAAGATAATATTTTCACTGGACTATTATAATTGACGAGAAATCCAGATAACAAATAACAGGAGGTTCAAGTAGAACTTCAGAGTTCAACAAAAAACTAAACAAATACTGTGATATGATGGTAAAAACAGAAAAAAACAAAAAAAGCTTACAATCATCCCAGCATGTGCACACAAGTAAAAATCATTGTTCCTAGGATGACAAACTTTGTTATCGATTATCGTCCCTGCAAAATCAGAACAACTAACATATTAACACAACTCAGAATCTCCCATCAAATTTCCTGTCTAATTTGGAAAATGCATTCCTGAAATGATATATTACAGTCAAAATGCATCACCTGGCTGCACATTATGCTCAGAGTTTGGTTGAAAAAATTTTGTGGTGATTTTTTTGTGCAACAATCACCACAAACTTGGGCGACCAATTTTCATCAAGGAACTTGCAGGCCTGACAAAATAGACAAACCTCGTTATCAAAAGCAGAGACACATAAAACGAAGTTTTTTTTTTTCTACTGCAATAAGTACGCAGGTCGGAGCAGAAATGACCTCAATAATCTGGCTTAGCTCAATGTTGAGGACTTGATTGAACTGTGATTCACTGACACCATCTCTGAGAAATGTGTGCAAGTGAATGATCAGAAATAGGTGAAAAAGCTTAAATAGACAGTCATAGTAATCATACAATGAAAAGTGAAATAATAGACCAACAACATCAAGAAAAGGAACACAAAAATCTATTCACTGGACAGAACTTTCCCAACAAGGTAGAAGGGAAATAAAAAAGGTTCAAAGTTCATGACAAAAGTTTGAAGCATTAAATTTAACTCGAGGAACATATAAAGGATTAACGACTAACATTTGATGAAAATAGATTACAGTAAATCTCACCCACACAATATCTAGTCATTCTGTACTGATCAATCGAAGAGCCATTTTCTCATAATTAGCAATTTTGTACAAGCAACATGCAGACATGCTGCAACAACAGCGTTCAATTTATCCATTGGATTTTCTGTAGAGGTTGTGAAAAGTAGGGTTGAAACATTACCTAAAAATGATAATCTGATCAGGCTTCCTTTTGCCTGAACTGGAGTAGAAATCCACCAAAGCTTCCCTGAAATAGATGGAGAAGATATTTAGGTTACCCATCTTACATTATGCATTTTACAGGTAGCTGAAATTACAAGAGTTTGCAATCATCGCTTAACAAAAACTCATGCAGATTGTGATATTTTTATAACTCATAGGCCTATTTCTGCCATTCTGTGTGACCATGGGCTACAAATAAACATAAATTAATGCAGACTTAACCGAATAGTGTCACCTGATAATGCCATCATCTTGAGTGTCTGATGCACGTTTGAATAGGGAATCAATCATCTCAACTTTTGGGGATTGAGTACGGACACATGCTCTATAACGAGAAATTGATGGCCATTGCCTTGAGCTCACAACCTGATTAATTAATTAATTAATTAATTAAGAAAGAGCACTTCAGGATTAAAGTCCAGATCAAACAGGGGGGTGGGGAGTAACTTATTCGAGTAACTTAATAAAACATCAGCTGCCTAGACCGCATGGCGGTCTACGCGATGGGTGGTCACTAACCCCACCACCTGATTTCCACATAGTGATTTTAGCAACACTAAGAAAGACTACCCAGTGCATGCAAAACTAAGAGGATATAACTGAAAAAAGTGAACAAGAAATTATAATCAGCAAAAAAATTAGGAAAGCACTTACTGCAGCAATTGACGGAACATCAGACTGGCCAGGTGAGCCATGTGACACATCCATGCCAAGAATTAGGGTGGGGACCTTTGATATCACTGGAAGTGAAGGTGATAGTTCACCAGCTAACATAGAGTTGAGCCCACCAAGCTGCAAGGAAATAGTAGTACCCCACCAATACATCAGATATAAACAACACTGGAGGAAGAATCTAAAGGCCATATTCACATACAATGATTCAGTGGGACTAACCTTTGCATTTATCTTTAGCAGAAGATTCGTCAGATACTGATCATTAACACGCATGGGCGACAGGCACTGAGTAACAACTCCAAAATCCGACAAATTTTTTCGCTTCCATGGACCTTACATATTTAGTTCATGACATAATCAAAATCTTAAGTTCATTTTTGTTTTATAAATTGCAAACAAATCATTGAATGATACAAACCATAGATGTCACAGTTCTTCCGCTCAGGGAGTAAACAGAGAAGGAACTTTGGTGGACCAGGCAGCTTTGATTGTATGTCTTCAAACATTTTATCCACCCTAACAAGTGCTGGAGCTCGTCGGAACTGAGCATTTTCTTCAAAGACATCAAAAGGAGGCTCCACAGTCTGATATGAAGTAAACTTATTGATTACCAATCACGTCAGACAGAAAACAGTAAGCATATACAAAGGATGTTTAGGAACATACAACTCCTTTCATTTCACCAACTTTGATGAGATCTCTGACCAGGTTATTAACATCACAGCGGGCAGAGAAGTTTACAACAGCCCAGCGCTCTATCTTGCTAGCATCAACAAGTTTCTGTTCAAAGACATAATTTCCAAGAAATAAAGACCTGTGAACATTTGGCATGATTTTTATAACACAGGGATTTTCACAAGAACCTTGTTATTAAAGTTCCATCTTCCATTCCGAGCAAATAAATCTTCCCCATTACCTACTTTCAGCTGCAATAAGATTCAATAAGGGTTGATATTAGTTTTTACTGACCAACTCCAGAAAACAGAAAAACTAATCCATAAAATAATGATTCATGATATGCAATATGCATATCATAAAAGCTACCTTTGGGGTTGGCAGAATACGCCCTTCAACCTGAGTAAAGTTACTATTAATAGAAACACCACAAGAGCGTAGCAAAGGCTCAGCATCATAATTGTTGATCTTCAAAGCCTGAACATCCCAGAAGCAGCTGAGCACAGAACACACATAAAATCCTAGAATACAATCATGTAAATAAGAAACATACATTACTCAGAACTGACATCCTTTCTTGAGGCTTTTGACGTGATTTCTCTACCAGGGATGCACGTTGAAAGGTCGTAAGAGCTTTTGTGTAGCGTTGTAGGGACACCAATGAACACAGCTGAACAAGCAAGGCAGCATTCACAATATAAACATTATCTGTTTAAACAGAAACTGAAATCTAATCCAAAATCACCTCAATTGGGAAGTATGTTGGACGTTTTGGCTTGCCAACATTAATGCATGGTAAATCAGCAGAATATCTCAGATTGATGTTGCGTTGGTTGACAAAGTAGTCATAGACAGTGACTTCTGTTGTTTGAGCTTCACCATCTTCATCCCGGCTTTTCTGCTTCAACGTGAACCTACAAATTTTCAGAAAGTATGTTACATTCAACTCATGCAAAGAGTTTCTAACAAAAGAAACTGCCTAACACAGACAGTTTTCACCATAGGTAAAGATTAAGCAAAGTAGGGAAATATACGTCTGCTCTCTGCAAGATTTCTCACTTAATCCAGTTATTTTATATTCTTGGTTAGTGGGACTTGTCTTCACCCTCAAATTCTTGAGCACACGTTTCGCCTGATAATTTAAATTACAGAACATTTTGTTAGCAATCATAAAATTTACAATTAACAAACACTTCTCCTTTCAATCTTAAATTCTTACCTTAGCCCAGTCAACTGAGAAGGGATCTTTCACATTTTGATTGGCAATCAGAAAGTCAACCACAGGCCCAGGCTGGATAATCATGGTTGTGGATACATCTGAGAGTATTCAAACAACCATCAATGAGTTACAATCCATAACATCATATTGAAAGTAGAAACAATAACCACACACAAAAGGAAAATCAAAATGCAGTAATTAACATCACCAATGTTCAAAGATAAGCCACTCTGGGTGGTCCTGAAGCTTGAATGAAACCCCCGACAACCAAGAACACCGCCTCCAACATCAGCAAAGTTCTTTGGATCATTATGAAAAAAAGACTGACGAACCAGCAGGCAGCCCCTGACATCAAGAATGTTGTAAGATATGAACTCAGTAATAACAACTTTATATTGACTGTGCAAGACTTACTGCTTCGCTGCATGCTGTCTTAAAATGATATCCAACACACGCAAGGCTTCTTGAGAGTTTTCAGATTCCTGGCCGCGTAAAGCATTTGCAATGGCCTGCATTGGAATTTTTGCAGCAAAACTTATCTCAACTTTGTAGGTTTTAGATTGATATGGGCGCCTGATTCTTTTCCTGTCACTGTCATTGGGACTACCATGGCCTCCAGGGCTGGCATTTCCATTATTCCTGATCACAGCCAACACAAAAGTATAAGAAAGAAAACAAGTATGAACAATCTGAACCAATTTCAAACTGACATAGAAATACCTGCTAGATGCAAAATCCTCAAGCACAACGGTGAATTCTAGTTTGTTCCTTGGAAGTGCACCTACAGTGAACAAAGTCTTCTCTCCATCATATGCAAATTCTTTGCCGGCCAATTCAGCATCATAAGTCTCATGAACTCGATCAAGGACTTTTCTGCCAATACCCTTGCCATCAACAGGGCGGCCATCTTCATAATAAAGGGCAACCTGCAGTACATTGCAAACATAGGCCAACATGTTAGAATGAGTTAAATTAGATTCTAAAGCAAAATGAACGAGAATTTAAAAAGTACATAATGCAATGTCGGACATACGCTGTAATGGAAGAAGTGGCCGTCAGTCTTGTTAACATTTACTTTGAAGTGATTAGTAAGGATAGGAACCTTGTTGCCCTTGGTACCTGGACCACGTCTTGCCATTGGGACACGGATAACCTTTTTTAATTCAGGCTCTGGTTCAGCCTTCAATGGAGTAACATTAGGAGGAACGGGAGGAGGAGGGGGCAGTGCTTCTGGGGCACCATTACCCTCATCTTTACTGGGATCCATAGGCAAGATGTCTTACAATGGTTTATGAAGTACTTCTGAAACAAAACAACAGTAAAAATTGTTAGGAACCGCAGTAAAATAAGCATTGTATATGGCATGCAAACAATGTCCATTCTTGAACATTTATGGAAAACTAAGAAAACAAAACCATTAGAACTCTTATATAATAAAAAGGACTGTTGAGATTTTTCAACCAACAGATCACAAAAGTAATGGAAATAAATTCATCACCAATTGCCTAGTATATGTAAAAGCAAACATAAAGACAAACAGCTTTTATATTATGGGTGCAAAAAGTGAAGGCAAGCCCTTATATCACATTACATAAACCCAAAACCCCAAAAACACAAGACTCAGAAAGGCCATGGAACAGCCCCAACATCAAAATGCAAAAGTTATCACACTGAGTGAAGAAACTTGCCTAATATTATCTGAGATGCTTAATGAAGCTTGAAATGGAATAAATTAACAACTAACCGAACACAAACCATAAAAGAAGATGCAAATATGGACATAAATCATAATTGGATAATAGATACAAATGTACCAACAAAAGGCTGAACAGCATGTAAACTACAACAAATTTATCATAGCAGACGCACACAAGAATGCTAACACATCATTTTAAAAAATGGCAGGTTAATTGACTATGTTTAAAAAAGTTCAAAAATGAAAAAACAAAAAAAAAAAAAAAAACTGAGAACTGCAATGGATGTGTCAGATCATCAGAAAAGTAAAAACCCAACAAAATCGGAAACCACCGAACGACATTCATCTTTTTTTTTTTGAATAAAAGGTAAAAGAAACATGAAACCCTCTATCGTACATAATAACTAAAAACATGACGACAAAAAAATTCTACAGAAATACGCAACTATACACAAAAAATAAATAATAAAAAAAACATTTATAAAATTTTAAAAAACACAAGCAACTAGTCACTGACCAAAAAATTACCGTACTAAATAACTTTCTCACAGAATTATTCAAACATCACACATCTGGACAAATAACAGCCCATGCATGTCCAGAAAACCAAAGGAAAAAAACAAAAAAACCAAAAACAAAAGAACAAAGACAGACGAGAAAATAATCTACAACACCATAACAAAGGTGAACCTCAAAATGCAACCAAAATTTTCATATACCTTAAACCACACCACCGTGAAAGTAAAAGCCCTGCAGAATTCCCGAAATCTGCGAAAACCAACCAATACAGGAGAAATCAAAAAGGTTAGTAAAAGCTTATGTGATTTTTGCTTAGTTTAAAAGGAAATCCATCAAAGGTTTTGTAGAAAACTTCAAAAAAAGCCTTGAACATAAATTAAAACAAAAAAAAAAGAACAAAAACAGAAAAATAGTTCAGAAATAAGGAAATTCACATACAGAACCTACACTACGCTAAGAGAGCGGCGTGCAAGTTGAAATCGAAGCCCTAAAAATGGAAGTGATTTCAGAGGGGGAGAGAGGAAGAAGAAAGCAGAGATTTTAGAGAGAGAAAAGAGGAGAGAGTACCCACACTTGAAGGAGAGAGACTGTTAGTTGAGTAGTGTGGTGTGTAAATTGTGTCCTTTGTGCTTTTATTTGCGCTCCCAAACGTCCTCTGCGCTTTCGTCATATACATATAGATACGTATATGTATACACGGGGTTTATCCTCTACTATCATCACCTAGTTTAATACTATGAGCCCCCAACTTCATAATCACACTTTAATTCCTCGGTACCAGAAAAGAAAATTGAAATTAATTTTTTTCTTCGTTTATCATTTCAATTAAGTATATACAGATGACCGAATGTTGTCAAAACTATATTATACTAAAATTAAATATGTACAATATATTATCTTGCCATATTTTATATGTGGGTACATTCCGATAAAAATAAATATTTATAGCTTAGATTTATTTTAAGGATATTTATTGTTTGGATATATTTACCATTTCAGATTAGATGAAATTAAATATGTGCGTATCTATACACATATACATGGGCGTTACAATCCACGTCGCAAGATATTCTTCCAAAATAATTGTGCTTAATTTTCGGGTATATTCTAGTTTGCCCATTGAATATGATTGCAAAGTGGAAAGCCAATTAAATAATACTCCTATTATTTAAATTAAAGTATTTGAAAATAATAAATTTTGAATGGGAATATAATTTTTTTGTCAAAAAATCAACATAAAACCATTTCATCCATATAATTATGTGCGTTGGAACTCACTATCGACAATCAAACTCATTTATTTTTGTGAGTTACGAATGATGAGTTGACTCGTCTCATATAACTAGATTTGTAAAACGATTTTACAAGAGTTCTAAAAAAATTAAATGTACTAACACTATCATGAAATCATAAATAAAACAAACAAATTTTAGGTATATGTTATCATTTGATAAGATAATTATATTTTTTATAGTCCAAGACTAACTAATTTAAGATAACAGTTCATTCAAGGCTAAAAAATTGCAAAATATTGCAAATATATTGTAAGTTTGAATATTGCGTATGGATATAGAGGGTATGCGGTGAAACATTGTTATCGATATCCTATCGGATCAATCATAGTACAAAATTGGATGAAACCATATCGAATATTTTTTCTCTTATTTTTTTTGTTTTCATAGTGTTGTATTATGTACTAGTATAAATCCGGTGCGATGCATGGGCATATAAATTTTATTTTTTTATATATTTTGATATGAAAAAGTTGAACACGAAAAATAATAAATTTCTTCGTAGAATTTCGTTCTGATTTATTATGTGTGACGCACGACCATAAAATTTAAATATTTCGAGTTTGATGTGAAAATGATAATTTATGAGAAAAAAAAAATCAAGTTCTTGATATTTGGTATCCGTGTGATGCATGAACAAATAAATTTCAAGTGTAATTTCTTAATATAAAAACATTGATCATGAAAAACAATATAGTTCTTCAAAATTATTTCAATTTAACATACTACTCATATAATTTACGAATTTAAATATTTCTTATTTTCATCGTATGTTGTCTGACTACTTTACTAATTGTTTTTTGTCACAATTGGCCTGAAAAAACGTATACAAATATATGTTCAATAACTTATTCATAATAAGTATAAAATTGTGATATTATTGTATATTATAATCAAGTTTTGATAATGCGGATAAATTATAAGTGTTAGTATTTTTTTGATATAAAAATGATGATCATGAAAAACAATATAGTTCTTCAAAATTATTTTAATTTAATCAATTATCCATAATATTTATCAATTTGAAATATTTCTTATTTTCATCATATGTTGTTTGACTACTTTACTAATTGTTTTTTTGTCACAATTGACTTGAAAAAAAATACTTGTGCAAATATATGTTCAATAACTTATTCATAATGAGTGTAAAATATGGATATTATTGTATATTACTCCAAAATAAATTTTCTAAATTTAACATATCATTAAAAAAAATTATATAATTTTTTTTTCCAAATATGATCAAGGTTTTTTTTTTCTCAATTTTTGTGTATATACAAAATGATTTTCATACTATGGATACATAAATTATGCAATATTCAATATTTATAACTTATAAATTATAAAATAATAAATATTTCTATTTCTATTTTAGAAAGTGGAAATGAGATTAGTTGGTTTTTATATAGATGACAATGAAATTTCATAATTAAAAATTCAAAATATTTAGAAGATATATGAATTTTTTTTATTGACATATTATCACTCTTATAAATAGCAACGACTTTCTATTTTTCGAGATTAATAGTGAAGAATTATTATAGGGTGATTCTATACACACCCCCATAAGTATAATTTACTAAACACACTCCATTTCTATAAAAATGGAAGATATAAAAACCCAAACAAAAAATGAAAGAAATAAAAACACAATGTTTGGGGTGTGTTTAGTAAGTTATGGGGTGTGTATAGAATCACCCATCATTATATAGTTTGACATTACGAAATAGAAAGTATTTTTTATTAATTTTTTGAATGTATAAATAAAAATGATATATTTTTATATTATTTTATTGTAAATGATATTTTTTATACTTGATTTGTGGATTTTAATAGAAAGTTTATAAAATCATAAGTTTCATACTTCTGTTTGTAAATTGTACGCAAAAATATAACACACACAACACACACATATATTGTTTTATAAAATAAAAGATATGTTAAAAAACATTATGATTTTTAATAAGAATTAATATAACATAGATAGGGTAAGTATTTCAAAGCCATCATCATTTTTATTATTATTTTTTATTAGATTATAGAATAAATTTCAATGCTTCAGGTTCAAAATCTGATACTTCCATGTTATCTGATAGGGAAGAAACAGAGAATATTCTCTCCGATCAAGAAGCTCATTTGATTGAAGATTTCTAAAGAGATCACTCTTCATTTCTTCAATGTAAATCTCAATCATTTTTTGTCTGGAAAATGTTCCAGAGTATTTCTGAGAAATTTTTCTAAAAGGACTATTAGAATCCTTTTCTTCTTCTTTTTTATTTTCTTTTTGAAGTGTATAACACTTAATCTTTTCATTAAGATTATCAATTGTAGACTGAGAATATAATTCTCCTGTGGTAGGATCAATTCTTGTCATTTTATCCCACATCTTGGTATAACCAATTCTCCATAAACAAGGAGTACCATTTTCAGTATAACCGAACTCTGGTGTCCATTTCCAAATCCATGGAATACCTGATTCCATAAAGAAATGACAAGAGGTTTGACCCTTTATAGAGCTATTTTCAACAGCAGGTGAAACCAAAGTCCATTCTTCCATAAGATTTCTGTAATTTTCTGGTAGAATATCTACCGTAGTACCAAAAACCTTCCACCAATCATAAAACCAGTTATTAACTGGGTGGTGTGAACAATTACTACATATCTTGATAAGCCAAGTATGTTTTTTCTTTTTATTTTCAAAGAAAAGGGTTTTATAAAAACCTTCGACATAATCCCAATAATTAAATTTATAAGTATGTCTCTGAGTAGGATGCATAGCTTCCTTTTCAATAAGTGGAGATATTCCCCATTCTTCAAGAGATATAATCTTCTTGATGGTAAACTTTGAGTAAGCATACTCATTTGGCTGGCTATTTCCAGAATTAAAGTGTTCAATTTCAACACTTTCTAATGCTTTGAGCATTTGTTCATAGAAACCTCGGTGGAGAGAGAAGAGAAGGGGCGAGTACTTTACTCGAGCATGGAGAAAACAAATGAAAGACTGAGCCTATAAATAGAGAAAAACAACAAACTATTACAAAGATGCTTTATAAAAGCAAACAGTAGAGATGCTCAATAAATGGATAAAAATTATCCACTAGTCTATTACAAGGGTCCACAAAAATAAGTGGAAAAGAGAATGATAGGCCAACTCCTTTAGATGTTCTTCATGAAGAACAAGATTATAATATTGAAAGAAGTTTTAATGGTAAAAGTATTTATGTTTGGAGTGTTGATGGATGCACTGAAATGGTATCAGAGCCATGTTTAAAAAAGAATAGTAGTAATGATCTAACACATATTCATAAAATTCATGAATCTGAATCCTTTTAAGGGAAAAAATACTGTTAAAAACAGTATAACAGAGGAATATGATATTCCACAAAATTTAGAGTTATTAAATAATTGGACTATTCCTAAGGTTAAACCAAACAAAATATACCAAATAGGTACTTTTGAAATGATGGGATTAAAACAATTGGTTAAAACTACGGAATCATCTATTCCACTTGATAATCAAGAGATAATTTTAAATTTACTTGATAAAAAGGATATTTTACCTTTTATAAAAACACATAACTATATACATATAGGTTTAGTGCAAATTGCATTCAGGCCTTTAACATTAAAAGGATTACCAGAAAGCTTTATAGCAGCTTTAAGAGATGGTAGAAACAAAGCATGGAATAAATCCTTAATGGGAATAATACAATCAAGTCTGGCACATGGACCAGTTTATTTTGATGTTTATCCTGACCTATGCTTATCTCTTACTGATAGTAACATATTAAATGCTTTAACATTAAATGTTAAAACTCATGGTTACGATTATATTTCAGGATCTGAAATAATTTGTATATGTTATAGAATATACTATAAACCCCTATATACTATGAATCCTAGATGTAAAATAATGGATAAAGATATAAATGAAACAATTCTTATTGAAACAAATTTCAATAAATCTAATATCACTACTAGAAGAGCTATTAAATGGGAAGAAATAAACTTTCCAGAAAAATGGACTATAGAACAAGCTGTCTATAAAGAGCCATTAATAAATAATGATTTGAAAAACATAATTCAAACAGAAGAAGGAACTGTTCAAATTCAATTTTCAAAAGAACAGAAAAAATTATTACCTTCATCTTATATTTCTAGAAGTAATTCTATGTTTAAAACTAGAACAACAGATTCTTATATTTCACGTTTAGATTATTGGGTAGATTTACCTCAAACATCTAGAGCTTCCACTTCTCAAATAAGAGAAGAAATAGAATCTGAAAGAAATAAAAGAAATCCTCATGAAGAAGTCTTCATTGATAGAAATAATATTGTTAGAGATTTTAATTATGGAAATATCCATAAAGAAAGTGACACTATGTCAGATGCTCCTTTTAGTCTTTAATGATTAATACAAAAATAGATTTTTCTAAAGGATCACCTGCTAGACAGGAGATAACTAAAGAATTTAAAAATTCTGAATGGATATTATTCAGAAAATGGTTTTTTGAAAACTTCTCTAAAAATTTAGAACAAATTAGAAATGAATTTTATAATTATTGTGAAGAAAAGAATACAATAATATTCTTTGTTCCTTGGTTTATAAAAACATATATTATAAATCATATTTCTGTTCTTGAAAGAACATATAAATTAACTACAGGACAAGAGCAAAAATCTTTGTATCCTCCTAGTACTTCTTTCCAAATGGAAAAGAATAATAAGATAATGAATTTTACAGCTTTTTCAAAATTAATTGAAAATGAAACTTTACAAGTTACCATAAAACACATAAATGTTTTAATGGAAAAACAAAATTATACCAATTTATATCTTAATATTATGGGAGAAGAATTAATTTCTTTACATAATAAAGTAGAAACTATAATTTCTGCTATTAAACAAATTAAACCAGATGTCCATATAGAAATTGAAAAAGAAACAGATATAGTTTCTATAGCATCTACTTCTATACAACCACCTCCAGAGATAAAAGATTTTAAATTAAAATCAACAAAAAATGATTTAGAAGAATTAATTTCTGAATTATCTAATAGATTTAAAAATCATGATATTTCCAATTTAAATGAGAAACAACCTATTATCAGGAAAAACATATCTCATAAAGATATTTTAAATAGAATCAAATGGGCTGATAGACCCACTCAACAAAAATATTATTATGATAGGCCAACTCCTTTAGATGTTCTTCATGAAGAACAAGATTATAATATTGAAAGAAGTTTTAATGGTAAAAGTATTTATGTTTGGAGTGTTGATGGATGCACTGACAGACACATATATAATATAGCACATGAAATGCTTATGTATAGTACTGTTTGTAGAGCAGTAGGAAATACTGATGGCAATATTGCCAAAATGATAATATCAGGTTTTACTGGCCAATTAAAAGGTTGGTGGGATAATTATTTAAAAGATTATACAAAGGAAATAATTTTAACCTCTGTAAAAATTGAAAATAATATTTCTACAGAAAATGTTGTCTATACTTTAATAATGACTATGATAGAACATTTTACTGGAAAATTCACAGATAATAGTGAAAATATTAGATCTCTTCTTAGTAATACAGTTTGTAAAACTTTAACCAGTTTTCGTTGGTATAAGGATACTTTCCTTTCAAGAGTTTATGAACTTCATGACTGTAATAGTAGTCATTGGAAAGCCAGATTTATTGATGGTCTTCCTAATCTTTTTGCTGAAAGAATTAAGAAAATATTAAGAAAAGATAATCTTTTTATTGATTATGATAATTACACTTATGGTAATTTAATCAGTTGTTGTGTCCAAGAAGGTATAGCCCTTTGTAATGAATATAAGCTTAATAAGCAAATTAAAAAACAAAGTTCTATGGAAAGAAGACAACTAGGACATTTCTGTGACCAATTTGGTATAGAAACATCTAAAAAAGATAAAGATGAAAATTATAAAAAACATTCTAGACATTCTAGGAAAAATTCTAGAAATAATAATGAAAAATATTATAAAAAAAGACGTCATTTCTCTGAAAAATTTCAAGAGAAAAAGAAAAGAAGAAAAGAAACTTCTAGTAATCATAAAGATAAAAAACATATTGTTTGTCATAAATGTCATAAACCTGGTCATTATGCAAATGAATGCTGGACCAAAACAAAAATAAATGAATTAAAAATTGATGATAATATCAAACAAGCTCTATTACATATTATGATAGAATCTGATTCAGAAAAATCTGATAATAGATCTAATGAAGAATCTTCATATTATTCTGAAAATTTAAAAGATATTGATAATGAATCTTTATTTTCTAGTGATGAAGAATGTGATAATTGTATACAAGGAAAACCTTGTATAAATCATATTAAAAATGAAGAAGGAGATGAATTTTATAAAATTCTATCTCAATTCCAGGATTTAAATATTAATGTTATTGATAATAATTCTTTTCTAGAATTATTAAAAAATATTAAAGATCCTGATTTAAGATCAAAAATTATTGATCAGATTGAAAATACACCTTCTACTAGTAATACTAGTACAAAAGAAGAAACTAATACTTCTAATCAAGTATATTCTATGAAAGAAGTAAATAAACTTTTAACACAAAAATATGGGAATAAAAGTCCTACAACTATTGAAGACTTATTAATTGAGATTAATAATCTTAAAAATGAAATAAAAAATCTTCATAAATTTGATTTTGATCTTCATAATAGACTTTCTTTAATTGAGAAAGATAGTTCTAAAGAAAAAGAAGAAATTGAAGAAATAGAACAAGGAAATTTCCTATCTTTAATTGACAAAAATCAATCTTCAAAAGAAATTATTCAAATAATAAATATGTATACCTCTCAAAAATGGTATACTAAAATAACACTTTTAATTGGTAATAATTACCAAAAAGAATTTTTTGCCATGATTGATAGTGGAGCTGATTTAAATGTTATACAAGAAGGATTAATTCCTTCAAAATTCTTTCATAAAACTACACATTCTCTTTCACATGCAGGAGGAGGTTCTCTGGACATTAGTTATAAACTACCAGAAACTTTAATTTGTAAAAATGGAAGATGTATTCCTACTTCCTTTCTCCTTGCTAAAGATATTTCTAGTCAACTTATTCTTGGCTTACCTTTTTTACATAGTATTTATCCTCTAACTAGAGTTGATAAAAAAGGTATAATTGGTACCTACAAAAATAAACAAATTATTTTTCAATTTATTAATAAACCAATTAATAAGGTTCTTAATGAAATAAAAGAACAAGTAGATAGAAAATTTTTTCATATTAATTCTTTAAAAGAAGAAATAAATTCTCTTACTATTGAAGAAAAATTAAAAAATCCAAAATTACAAGATAAAATAAAATTTATTTATAATAAATTTTCTCTTGAAATTTGTGATGATCATCCTAATGCCTTTTGGGATAGAAAAAAACATGTTATTTCTCTTCCCTATGAAGAAGATTTTAATGAAAAGGATATTCCTACTAAATCTAGACCATGTCAGATGAATGCCGAATATTTAGAATTATGTAAACAAGAAATAAAATCTCTTCTTGATAAAAGGTTAATAACTCCTTCTAAATCATCATGGTCTTGTACTGCCTTTTATGTTAATAAACATTCTGAACAAGAAAGAGGTGTACCTAGACTTGTTATTAATTATAAACCCTTAAATAAGGTATTAAAATGGATTAGGCATCCTATTCCTAATAAAAAAGATCTTATTGATAGATTTTTTGGAGCCTTAATATTTTCAAAATTTGATTTAAAATCTGGATATTGGCAAATGCAAATAGAAGAAGCTGACAGATATAAAACAGCTTTTAATGTTCCAATAGGACACTATGAATGGACTGTTTTACCTTTTGGTTTAAAAAATGCTCCATCAGAATTTCAACAAATTATGAGTGATATTTTTATCCCTTATAGCAATTTCATAATTGTTTATATTGATGATATTCTTGTTTTCTCTAAAGATATTGAAACTCATTTTAAACATTTAGAAATATTTAGAAAATTAATCGTTCAAAATGGTCTTGTTATATCAAAACCAAAAATGAATCTTTTTCAAACAGATGTTCGATTTTTAGGACATAATATAAACAATGGAAAAATTATTCCTATTCAAAGAAGTATGGAATTTGGAAATAAATTTCCAGATATTATTACTGATAAAACTCAACTACAAAGATTTCTAGGAAGTCTAAATTATGTTTCATCCTTTGTTGAAAATATTTCAAAAATTTCTGCTATTTTATATGATAGACTTAAAAAGAATCCCTCTCCTTGGACTGATGAACATACCAAGATTGTTAAAATAATAAAAGAGAAAGTTAAAAATATTCCTTGTCTTATGCTTGCAAATCCTCAATGGGAAAAAATTATTGAAACTGATGCATCAGATATAGGATTTGGAGGAATTTTAAAACAAATAAATCCTACAAATAAACAAGAAATGCTTGTTAGATTTTATTCAGGGAAATGGAATCCTGCACAAAAAAATTATGCAACTGTAGCTAAAGAAATTCTTGCTATAGTAAAATGTGTTATAAAATTTCAAGATGATTTATATAATCAAAAATTTATTATTAAAACAGATTGCCAAGCAGCAAAAGGATTATTCAAAAAAGATTTCAAACATGATATTTCTAAACAAATGTTTGCTAGATGGCAGGCTTATTCAGCCCCTTTTGATTTTGAAATTGTTTATAAACAAGGAAAGGACAACAATTTGCCTGATTATTTAACAAGAGAATTTCTTTCATGACTACAGATATGAGTCAACAGGGAAGAGGATCCTATTTCCCTAATAGGGGAAGAGGAAGAGGAAGAACTCCTCATATTATTGCCCAGCATGGGAAACAGAAGTTAATTTCCCAGAATATTTCTGGAAATACATCAGGAAATATACCTGATAAAAATCATCCATTATATGGAGATTTTCAAGAATTCTTAAAAACAAAGAATCAGGAAAATAATCCTGGAAGCCAGGAAGAATCTTCCTATGCTAATATTACTACTGAAGAAAAGAGTAATACTCTTTTTAAGAAAACTGAGTTCAGAGATTTAATTCTTCTTATAGAAGAAAAGGATACTCAATGGAAAAATAGTCCATGGACTATTATGGATAGATATATCCCAAATGGAACATTTCTATGTGGATCTTATAAACCAAGAGGTTTCTATGAACAAATGCTCAAAGCATTAGAAAGTGTTGAAATTGAACACTTTAATTCTGGAAATAGCCAGCCAAATGAGTATGCTTACTCAAAGTTTACCATCAAGAAGATTATATCTCTTGAAGAATGGGGAATATCTCCACTTATTGAAAAGGAAGCTATGCATCCTACTCAGAGACATACTTATAAATTTAATTATTGGGATTATGTCGAAGGTTTTTATAAAACCCTTTTCTTTGAAAATAAAAAGAAAAAACATACTTGGCTTATCAAGATATGTAGTAATTGTTCACACCACCCAGTTAATAACTGGTTTTATGATTGGTGGAAGGTTTTTGGTACTACGGTAGATATTCTACCAGAAAATTACAGAAATCTTATGGAAGAATGGACTTTGGTTTCACCTGCTGTTGAAAATAGCTCTATAAAGGGTCAAACCTCTTGTCATTTCTTTATGGAATCAGGTATTCCATGGATTTGGAAATGGACACCAGAGTTCGGTTATACTGAAAATGGTACTCCTTGTTTATGGAGAATTGGTTATACCAAGATATGGGATAAAATGACAAGAATTGATCCTACCACAGGAGAATTATATTCTCAGTCTACAATTGATAATCTTAATGAAAAGATTAAGTGTTATACACTTCAAAAAGAAAATAAAAAAGAAGAAGAAAAGGATTCTAATAGTCCTTTTAGAAAAATTTCTCAGAAATACTCTGGAACATTTTCCAGACAAAAAATGATTGAGATTTACATTGAAGAAATGAAGAGTGATCTCTTTAGAAATCTTCAATCAAATGCTTCAGGTTCAAAATCTGATACTTCCATGTTATCTGATAGGGAAGAAACAGAGAATATTCTCTCCGATCAAGAAGCTCAAGACCAAGAGGAAAATAATCCAGACTTAAGTGTGTCTTTTGACATACTAAAAGAATCTCTCATAGAGAAATTTAAAGACTGAAAGATGATCTTATATTATATTGAGAGAAATCTCCCACATTCTCTTTGGGAACCTTATATTAACCCTCTTTTATATGAAGGCAGTGGAATTAATAACAGGGCCTTTACGATCAAACACAAGATTAAAATCATCAAAAAAATGATAAGAGAGACAAAAAGTCTTCTTGTTGATGATCCATATTTTCAAAATGAAGAAAATACAACTAATTTGGTTGAACTTTTCAGACTCAGAGAATCACTCAGAGCATTCAAAACCCAAAGCTCTATCCTGGCAGCATAAAGACAAAAGAAGATGACAGACAAAGAGATAAGATTCTCTTTTCCACTTATTTTTGTGGACCCTTGTAATAGACTAGTGGATAATTTTTATCCATTTATTGAGCATCTCTACTGTTTGCTTTTATAAAGCATCTTTGTAATAGTTTGTTGTTTTTCTCTATTTATAGGCTCAGTCTTTCATTTGTTTTCTCCATGCTCGAGTAAAGTACTCGCCCCTTCTCTTCTCTCTCCACCCTCTCCAATCACCCTTGTAAACCTTCTTTGTATTTTATAAAATCTTGTTGATCTTGGTGTTCTACTTCTACTGTAAGTATTTATTTTTCTGTACTTTTACTTTTATTTTTTATATTAAAGGCCTACCAATGATGGGCTAGATCTTTATGTGTTGGATCATAACTACTGGTTCTTGCTAAACATGACTATTTAAAATGAATTTGGAAACATGAAATTACTGAAAGGTTAAGACACTCAGGGTTGAGGCTTAAGTCTAAGATGTTTATAAGAATACTAATGTCCACCCTTTTAGCCGTTTGAGCCAGGAAGGCGTTTAGGCGTTCATGGGTTGGAGGGGAAATTATAAACATCAAATTCTTAAATGCTCAGTAAGTCCTAAGAGTTTAAATGTCTGGTAAAAATTTCCTTTGGTCTTTAATTTCATGTATCCTGGGTTTTCTATAAATTTCAATTTAATATAATTAAATATTATAAAACACTATGTTATATTATATTTGTATTGTTACATGGAAAATATATTAAACTGGAGTACTGATCGTATAAAATTATGTGATTTTTATTATAATTTTTCAATACATATATTTTGAATATAGTAAATAAAAATAGTTAATTTATATTGTATTATTTATGCCAATTAATTTCATTAATAACTAACGTCTTCGTTTTCAACCCCTCAATCACTCCGGTCACCTCGATCAGTGAAATATTATATATTTATTGTGTGTGTGTGTGATGGAGGGCAATATTAGAGATGATTTTTTTATCTTTGATGATTTAGAATTCTTGAAGTCAAATCATTGTATTATTTTAATTTATTCAATAAACATATCTATAATTTTGATTATTGCAATAATTAAACATTTATAGATGAGATCATATTAACATTCATATACCATACATAGATTATAAATTCCAAGATTTTGTCAATATCATAAAGGATATTATTACCGTATATATATATATATATATATATCAAGTTTATTAAAATATTAATTAATAACTTCTAATTTATAAATTATGAAATAATAAATAGTTGTATTTCTACTTTTGGAAGGTGGAAATGGACGGAAAATTTTTAGCATTTCTATTTTGAGGGGATAATTGTTATTTTATATATATTTCTACTTTTGGAAGGTGGAAATGGACGGGAAAATTTTAGCATTTCTATTCTGATGAGGTAATTGTTATTTTATATATAGATATAGTTTTATTGTCAAATGTTTTACGTTATATTTATATAGTCTATCATCCATAACAT
Organism: Scutellaria galericulata; assembly: GCA_946896805.1. Taxonomy (NCBI): domain Eukaryota; kingdom Viridiplantae; phylum Streptophyta; class Magnoliopsida; order Lamiales; family Lamiaceae; genus Scutellaria; species Scutellaria galericulata. The sequence goes on along the minus strand of OX335787.1, from coordinate 9,523,300 downwards.
ATCATTTTATTATGATTCTGAATGTAGTTTATGCATAATAATATGTTATAATAATCTCTATTTTCATAACATTTCCTATTTTTTAAGTTTTTTTTTTGCAATTCAATATATCAGTTGATACTTGATATATCCGTTAAATTAAGATTGAAATATTACTTGCCGTAAATATATTTTCTATCATTATTGGTGTATACTTGATCAAAATAATATATATTGTATCATTGGTTGATATATATACTTGATCAAAATAATATATACTGGGTTGCAATTTGATTGGACAACTTGCTACTTTGATTCTCGGATAAAACTCTTTCAAGTTTGATTATTTAAAATTCTATTTAAATACAATTATAATTTTAAAAGTGTTTCTATAGTTTTGGTTTAACAAAAAAAAAATGTGTTTCTTAAGAATAACGTTGTAATTTTAAAAGTAATTAATAAATTTTAAATAAATAAAAAAGATAATTCCGCTGAATCCGGTCAACCAAATAACTCAAGATATGAAAATGAGTGTCCACCTAGATTTCTTTTTATGTTTAATTGCGTATGCATATTATCAATCAAGTATTTAATAAGGCATTATTTGGCTCTCAAAAAACAAAATCATTTAAAATATCTGGATGAATTTTAAAAAGTACTGTCTCTTCTTCTTTTTTCTACAATTATTTTAGAGCTTTTTCTTGTTTGAATTTAAATTTAAAATACTTAAATGGGTAAGGTAGAAGCAAGCCACTCTTAGTACTATGATATCATTTGGCATCTCTATCAAATCCTCTTCTCAAATAAATTCAACATCACTCCCAAGTATCTCAAAATAATATTTGATATATCATGAAATGAATCATCCAATCCAAGAAACTTTAATGGATTCGTCATTATCAATTTAGAGACGAGATTGCATTTGGATTGAGACATTTTATTGAAAAGAAAATATGATGAATCAATTTCAAAACCTGCAAAATCATGTAGAAATATTAAATATTTAAATTTATCGCAAAACTTAACTTATCCTAAAAACTTCATGTTACATTTTTTAATTGGGAATTTAAATTTGAGCAAGTGTTCCACTGAAAAAAAAAAAAAAAAAAAAGACTGAGCAAGTGTTGATTTCAAACAAATTCATAAATACAGTTAAAATGAGAGCTAATGCATTTGAATTATAAAATAATTTGATAATTGAGATGCTATATAAATTCTTTTTTGAGACACTATATGTTTTTTTTAGACCATCTCCAATACTGTTTGTGGTATTTTATATGGATTTATTATTTTTTATGGATTTGGTGATTTTTTTTTTTTCTTTATGGACTTATTTTTTATGCATTTCATGATTTGTTTTCTTCAGCCGTGCATAAGATGATTGCACTAAATTATCTAAACCAATAAATCATCTTAGGCGACCTCACGTAGATATCAGTATTGATATCGCAACCCAACTAATATAGATATTGATAAGTTGGATATTATGTCATATACCTTAAATTCTAATGTAATGATGGAAAATTGATGAATTAACAAAAAAATTATAGATGTTAAGTAAAAACTTATATGAGACTCACAAAGCCACATTATCCATCAATTAAACCGATTTTCAAAAACATTTGTATTCTGAGTTGTGTATTGAATGGTTGACATGTTCTACAGATAACTCGTAAGACAGTCTTACAAGAGTTCTACTCAAATTTAAAAGACAAAAACCTTTATACACCCGTTGTACAGTTTTGAAACTGTGCACTTGCCTCCCAAGATTCAATCACAGATGTTATACTTTTATATAGTGTTAAACATACATTTATGTAGTGTTAAACATATATTTATGTTATGTTAGTCATACCTTTTAAATTTTTACATGTACCTTAACATATTTTCAGACATTTATTAATACCTTTAATACATTTTAGTTATATTAGTCATACATTTAGTTATGTTAGTCATACCTATTAGTTATGTTAGTTGTACCTTTGTATATTACATAAATGTATGTTTATGTTGATATAGAGGTATAAATAATATCACATAAATGTATGAGTAATATTACATAAAGGTAAACATGTACAACTTATGTTGAAATTAGGGCTTAGGGTTAAAGTATTACATAAATGTATGATATTTGTATATAAAAGTATAACTAATATAACATAAGAGTATGACTAACATAGTATGAAGGCCAACGATTTTTTTTTAAAGTTAAAGTATTGCACTAAGGGTATGAAATGTGGATACAATGGTATTACTAATATAATATAAATGTATGACTAATATAATATAAATGTATGACTAACATAACATAAAAGTTATAACAAAAAAATGAAAAAGAGCGGATCCAGGTCAGATTCGGCCCGACCCAACCCGAGTGCATGGATTTAAGATCCATGCACTAATTGCACATGAGACCTACTCAATTTAAAATACTACACAACCCAATTTTTATTGATATCGATAAGTTGTATATCGATATATATATATATTTATATATGACAACTCATATAAAAATCAGTATTGATATCGAATATTACAACCCAACTGATATAGATATTAATATCAATATCGATAAGTTGTGGACAATTATATCGATAAGTTGGATATTGTGTCATATATATATATATATATATATATATATATATATATATCTTAATGCAATGATGTGAATTTTGATAAATTGCCAATAATATAAGTAAGTATAGGACAAATAAATAAATAATGAATATGAAATATTCATTTTCAGTATAGATTGTTCGAGATGGGTGATAAATTTTTAGTAACGTTCCTGTGCACCTGATGTATACATGCACGCGGGTCGGGTTTGGGTGCGGGTTGATCCTGATCTGCGCACTTTTACTTTTTTTCCCTAACCTCTATGTTATATTAGTAATATATTTATGTTATATTAGTTATACATTTATATCCAGATATCATAACTTTATTTAATACTTTTAACTAAAAAAAGAAACTCTAATTTTGCCACAATTTGTACACGTTTACCTTTATGTGATATTACTTATACCTTTATATGAACATAGTCATACATTTATGTAATATATAAAGGTACAACAAATATAACTAAAAGGTATATCTAATACAGTGTTCTAAAGTTCGCTAGGCGCCAAGCTGGGGCCTAGTGCCTAGGCGGCGCTACTAAAATAAATCAATTTAATAATAATAATAAAATACACACCTTAGTAATTGAAACAACATATTAATCTATTAAATCATTTTAAAGTTTAACACAACAACCAAAATTAAAACATAACATCCAAATTTCAAATTTTCATAGTCTCAAACTCTCATACATCATCAAAATAAGTGAATAACAATGCATAATATAACTATATAAGTGGAAGAAAGACATGACATAAAGGAGCATCATACATCTCTCTCTCTCTCTCACAACACAGAGTGTACCAAAAAAAGGGAAGAGAGACGCTGCCACTGTGCCACTGCTCTCTCTCTCTCTACACATCACTCACTCATTATATACATACACAACCTACTTTCTTCTCTTATATCTACATATAACTTCATCCAAAACACACAGAGATCAGTATTGTAGAGAGAGGTGGATAAGAAACGATTGGCGACCGACGACGACTAGTGCTCCGACGACAGCGGTGGTGGTAGGTTGATGGAAATTGGTCAATTTCACTTGCTAAAGAAGAATGAGAAGAATGGACTTAGGACCAGGAGAGCAAAAAACGTGATTTAGAAGAAATTTTGAATTAGGGCTTAATTTTGAGATTTGGGGAAAATAAAAAAAAATTGTTTTCCACGGCTGTGCGGCGCTGAGGCGGCCTAGGCGGTGAAAACGCGCCGATTATGCGCCCGGGCGATTTTCTTGGTGAATTACCAGATTTCTCTTCGGGCTTGGGGTGCGTAGCGCCTGGGCGACGCTTAGGCGGCCACCTAGGGCGCATTTTAGAACACTGATCTAAAGTAACTAAAAGGTATGCCTATTATAACTAAAAGAAATAAAAAGTTAATATGTCTATCTAAAAAAAATGCTAAGGTACAGTTAACCTTAAAAAATGTATAACTAATACTACTAAAAGATATAGTTAACATAACATAAAAGTTTGGCACCTGGGAGCATGTTTGTGCGAATTTTATTTGCAACCTGATGGCACGTGTGGATGCGTGGTGTATCGAATCGACCCGAATGCACAGATTTAAAATCTGTGCATCAGGTGTATAAAAGTTTTTGTCATAAGCTTTACATTCAAATAGTGCAAACCCTAAAATGTTGTGAGAGATGGTATTAATAAAAGACACTTTAGATTTAAAAAATGTAAATGATGCATTACATTGATTGGGGAGCACTCAATTTTTTTGTTTTAAAAAATTTAGGTGATAACCTTTTTACATATCACATTTTGTGAGACGAGTTTCATCTAATCTTTTTCAACATTTTATTAAATTAAAATGGATCATCAATTAGAATCATTGGAGACTTTGTCCCATGATCCACAAATCAAATCCGTAAAAATAGTGTTTTTTTGTGTGTGTCACAATTTTTTAAATACTAATCTTTATATATATAAAAGTAAGACCATTAAGGACACTTGACATGCTCACATTATTTTGACATTAAATATGGCTAATTAATGATTTTAAATTTTATGTTGCTAAGAAAAATTACTAAATAATTAGAAATGTTGACTAAATTTATCTAAATAACATATGCCAGGCTTCAATATAACAATTATTTTCATATTTAAAATATGTTAAATTTAAAATTTTAGAGAAAAAAGTATAAATATATAACAAAGAAAAACAAGAACTTATTGAAAATGATTGATCAAACTTTTAATTTAAACTTATTAATTAATGAAAAATTGAACAATTCTTTTTTGAATTTGTATTTAAAATAAACTACAAAATTTATTTTGAAACTTTGACTTTCAATTTTTTATTAATTAGTTGAATTTTTTTTGAAGATTATTATATATGTTAACAATAAAAAGCTAACTAAAAAATTGATGGGTGAGTTGAAGATACAGTAACCATAGCAATATATATTATTTTTAATAATAAATAAAAAATTATTTATGATCCTCTACAAATGCAACATATATTCTGACAATTAGATAATTATTTAATTACATCACGTTATATATAATGATACAATATTTATTGTACAATCATAAATTTAATTTACTATATAAATAATCTTTAAAATTTTCTAATTTGATTAATTTAATTTATTTTAAAAAAAATCCCGTGTATTAGACGGGCGCTATACTAATATAAAATATAAAGTGCTTGTATAGAAATTGAGTTAATAAAAAAGACATTTTGGGTTTGAATTTTTGTTATAAATAGTTCTTTCTCATTTGATTTATAATGCAATTTTACATCAACACTTATTCTTATCTCTATCCTAAAAAATTCTCTTACTTCCCAATATAACTTATGATTCTCCTGCGTTATTAAATCAACACCATAATATAAGGGCATATCAATTATTTATTATCATTTTTTAATTTTTGGCAAAAACTTGAAAACGACTTTCCAACTTACCATTCTCTCGCATATTTATTTCACGCCCTAATATAATGGCGCATTAATTATTTATTATCATTTTTTAATTTTAATTTTGGCATAAACTTGAATGCATGTTCCAACTTACCATATGATCCTCTCGCATTATTTATTCAACGCCCAAATATAAGGGTATATTAATTGTTTATTATCATTTTTTAATTTTGGCAAAAACTTGCAAATATCTTTCCAACTTACCATATGATTCTCACGCATTATTTATTTCACACCCTAATATAAAGGGCATATTAATTATTTATTATCATTTTTTCAATTTTTGGCAAAAATTTGAAAATGTCGTTCCAACTTACCATATGATTCCCTCACATTATTTTTACACGTCCTAATAAACGATATACTAATTATATATTATAATTTTTTTAATTTTGACAAAAACTATGTCTTTCCAACTTATCACATGATTCTTTCGCATTACTTATTCTATGCCCTGATACAAGAGTATATTAATTATTTATTACCATTTTCTAATTTTTGGCAGAAACTTGAAAACGTCAATTAAAAGCATCGAAGGAAGTATTAATTTTTGAGCAAGTCCACTGTGCACTTGATGCACATGTAACTTACGGGTCGGGTCCAGGTTCGAGTCGATTCGAATCCGTGCATTTTTCCTTTTTTTTTGTCCTAATCTTTATGTTATGTTAGTCATAAATTTATGTTATATTAGTTGTACATTTATATTATATTTGTCGTACATTTATGTTATATTAGTCATACATTTATGTCCAGATATCATAATCTTAGTGCAATACTTTAACTTTAAAAAAACCGTTGACCTTTATACTATGTTAGTCATACATTTATGTTATATTAGTTATAATTTTATGTACAAATATCATACCTTTTGTGTAATACTTTAACTCCAAAAAACCCTAATTTTGACACAATTTGTACATGTTTACCTTTATGTGATATTACTCATACTTTTATGTGATATTATTTATACATTTATATCAACATAATCATATTTTTATGTAATATATAAAGGTACAACTAACATAACTAAAATGTATGACTAACATAACTAAAATGTATGACTAATATAACTAAAAGGGTAAATTACATAATAGAAGCCAAACTTTGCCCACTTTTCCACTTTTTTACCCGAACTTTCAAAGTTTACTGTAAAATAGCTCAACTTTGTTTTTTACCAAACAATAGCCAGAAGTCGCCGCCGGTGGAATATTCTAAGAATATTCCATCCAGAACTTTCAAAAATTACTGTAAAATAGTTTAACTTTGTTTTTTTTACCAAACAATAGCCAGAAGTCACCGCTGGTGGAATATTCTAAGAAAATCATAAAAAACGGAGGGTATTTATGTCATTTTTAGTGCTCCCTCATTTAGATGACTTACTCAGGATCAAAAGTGGAATTTCAAGTATACAAAATTAAATTAAATAAAAAATACAAATCAAATTAACATTAAATTAATTAACTAGAATCGGCGTCCCCAAAATTCACCCCTAAATCATTTTTTAGAACCCTAGGTGTTGTTCACCTAACTCCACACTAAGAATTTCGCCGCTTGAAGAAAAAAACATTTGACTTGCTCAGCGTGTCCTCATTCATCGGCATCACTGGGCTAAGCACCAGCGACGGGAAATCGAGAATGCTCGACAATAAGATCTCGGGCTTTCGGGGTGAGAAGCCCGAATTCTACGAAAGGCCCGGGATGAAGGTGTTGATCATGAGCCTGTTCTTGAAACTATGTCTTCACTCGTAGTTAGGTAATTTAATTAGTTAGTTAATTTAATGTTAATTTGATTTGTATTTTTTATTTAATTTAATTGTATACTTGAAATTCCACTTTTGACCCTAAGTAAGTCATCTATTTGAGGGAGCACTAAAAATGACATAAATACCCTCCATTTTTTATCATTTTCTTAAAATATTCCACCGACGGTGACTTCTAGCTATTGTTTGGTAAAAAAAACAAAGTTGAGCTATTTTATAGTAATTTTTGAAAGTTCTGGACGAAATATTCTTAGAATATTCCACCAGCGGCGACTTCTGGCTATTGTTTGGTAAAAAAACAAAATTGAGCTATTTTACAGTAAACTTTGAAAGTTCAGGTAAAAAAGTGGAAAAGTGGTCAAAGTTTGGCTTATATTATGTAATTTACCGTAACTAAAATGTTTGAAATGTATTAATAGTTGTCTAAAAATATGTTAAGTTACAACTAAAAACCCTAAAAGATACACTAACATATCATAAAAGTATGATTAACATAACATAAGTGTACAACAACTAGGAGCGAATTTGGGTGGGTTTGGACACACCCACCCAAGTGCGTGGGGGCGCATGTAGGCGTGTTCGGACCTGTAACACGCCGTTCTTGTAGACTACAATAGAATATCAGAGTTTAATAAATTTTCCTTCCGGGCGTCCAACTACTGGATAAAACATGCATTTTCAAGGTAATTTAAAATTCTTTAAAGAACGGTAAGTCCGTTCGAACATTCCCTATTTTATAAAACGTGAATCATATACAGCGGAAGAACAATACATTTTTTTTTCCTTTATGGATACAGCTAAAACTGTACAACTTTGCAAACTAAGTTCTCCCAAAAGATTTCAAAATCATTTTCTATATACATAAATAATATAACACCTCTTCCCTTCCAATAAAACTCTTTCACAATCTTTAAAACATCGGCTACTAGCATCCACTCCTTGTACACCCTGCTCCAGGATTTCTTAAGCTGAAAACATTTTTACATATAAAGGGGTGAGTGCATAAAATCACTCAGTGGGGTGGGGTGGTGAACAATTAAAACACTTAAAACACATAATCATAACACTCCACAGCACATAAATGCGGTTTTAAGGCCGCCTTTCTGAAAATACGGGTCTGAGCCGCCATGAATACATTTTGTGGTTCTTAGCCACCGTGGAGTTAATGTGGTTCCTAGCCACCCTTTTAAAATACGGTTCTTAACCGCCGTGAAAACATTTTGTGGAACTAAGCCACCATGAATACAATTGTGGAACTTTGCCACCTTGAATACAATTATGGAATTATACCACCATGAATACAATTGTGGAACTAAGCCACCATGAATACAATGGTCACATACCATCTTCTTTCATCTTGCAATTATTGCACAAATCTCTTTACCACGAAACAAAGCACAAGACACCACATTTATAAATTAAATCACTTCTTCTCACATCAATCAATAATTTCACGTTACAACACTTGATCACGAAAAGGGAAATACAAGGATTTTCCCATATCCTTCATATATTGTCATTCATGAAGCATACCACATTTCACTTTGCATATCACTTTCAACCTCCATGTTATAAATAAAAATATTCAATAATTGCACACAAGAGCACCCATAGTTCACAACATATAATTTACAAGAATTTACCCCCACCTCAGATAAGTGGTGTCTCTGGCAACTGCTACTGTTCAAGAAAAACTAGGAGATTCCTCGCTGGTGTTTCCTATAAAAGTATAAGAATAGAACCTATTTTAGCAGCTTAAAGAAATTGCTCATAACTTGGCTAAAACGTGAATTAAGGCATTCCTAAATAGGGTCGATGATCAAGGTCTATGAGTAAAAGTCTTGAATGTAAAAGGAGAGAACTCGTACTACTTGGCAAGATGGGTTTTCGTGCAGACTAGGACTTATAACAGAAAAAAAATACTAAACTGACTAGAATAAAATTAAATCCGGCTAATAAATCAGCTTTGCAAAATAAATAACTCTTTCAAAATAAATAAATTTTGCGAAAATAAACTGACTTGGCAAAATAAATGAATCTTGCAAAATAACCTATTCTTGCGAAATTAAATCAATTTTGTACAACAATTAAATCTTGCAAAGTTGCATCTAACTTGCAAAGTTGAACTCAATTTGCAAAAGACATTGTAAGGCTAAAGTAAGTCAACTTGCAAAAATTCAATTTGCAAAGTATAATTCAGTTTTGCTAGGTGGAACTTAATTTTCTAAGTAAAGCTCAGTTTGCAACAAAGGAGTTTTATTCTGCCAAGTAACTGATTTTGCAAAAGTTAACCAACTTTGCCAAAAGACATAGGTATCATGCAGAATAGAAATAAACTTTAATCTTGCAAATTGAACTTGCAAAGCTTAAATCAGTTTGAAGAGTGTGCAGTAATCCTTGTCAAGTTTTAAAATAATTGAATTCGCAATATAATTTTTGCAAGCAATGCAAAAGCAAAAGGAAAATAACTCCTACAAACTTAAAAGAAAAACCCCTTTTTATTTCCCCAAAACTGTTGTGACCAGCCCTGTTCCGGGGCTGATACCACCGACTCCGGCGACGCGCGTCGCCGGCGACTCACCCCTGACTACTCACCAGACTACGACCTACTCAAACGGCCCAAAAATACCCCCATAGCTACACTACAACTCACCCAAGCTCAGCACGAAAGGTGGCTGTCGACCAGCCTCAGAACTGACCTGGCGCCGTCCTCAGCGCGCGCCCCAGCGCCCAGCAGCGCTCCCGTCGTGCCCAGCAGTGCTCCCGTCGCGCCCAGCACTCAGCACACTAGCATCCAGTGCACCAGCAGCCCTGTCCCCGGCGCCCAGCGCTCCCGGCGCTGCACAGCAGCCCAACTCCCGGCGCCCGACTGCAGCCCCTTCCCAGCGCACCAAACCTCTCCCGCCGCGCACCAGACCTCCCAGTGCGGTGCTCCACACCTGCCGCCGCTCCCAGCGGCGGCCAACAGCCCACCCGCCTGCGCTCCTTGCACCGGCGACCCCCGACGACTCCCGGCAGCCACGAGCTGCAGAAACAGAGCGGAGGGACAGCAGCAGAGTAGGAATAGCAGGGAGGGTGTGAGAGAAAGAGAGGGAGAGAGAGAGAATCGGGAGAGAGATGGAGAGGGATACCTTGAGAGGGAGAGACTTGAGCGAGAGGGAGAGAAGAAAGAAACTGTATGTGCGTGTGTAGTGTAGGATCCTTTCTTTCTTTTATTTTACCCCCCTTTCCCCCTTTCACACACAAACAAGTTAAGTAGCTAGGTGTCCAAAAAGCAAGGGAGAAGAAGCTGGTGGTGGCGTGGGATGGAAATGAATAAGCAAAAAATTTTCCTTTTCTTTTAATTAACTAATTAATTACCTAATGTTACATAAATAATTACTACACATGTACGTATACATATATGTATATATATATATTTTCCTTTTCTTTTAATTAACTAATTAATTACCTAATGTTACATAAATAATTACTACACATGTACGTATACATATATGTATATATATATATATATCTTTACACTTTAATTAATTAAATAGGGTGTTATAACTTAAGATTACCGCTTACTTAACTAATTTCTTAGCTTAATTAAGATTATCATTTAAATAAATTCTTAGCTTAATTAATTAATTAGCCACATTTAATCTTAATTAATTAATTCTTAAGCTTAATGAATAAATTCTAAATTTAATTAATTTGGGGTGTTATAGGACCAGTGTTCTAAAATTTGCTAGGCGCTAGTCGGGCACTTGACTGGCGCCTAGGATGCCTAGGCGGGGTCTAAATGGCGCCTAGGCGTCGTATCTAAATTAAATAGATTTTTTTATTATTTTACCTATTTTCTTAATTTTTTATCCTTACAAAATATTTTTGGAACTCTTATATTATATTGTTTTGATTTTATGTAGGAGGACAAGTAAAAACGTCATATCTCATTTATTAAATTTTGTGGAATATCATATTCCTCTGGAATACCCTAAACCAAAGGATAATTTTTTCCCTTAAAAGGATTCAGATTCATAATTTTATGAAGATGTGTTAGATCATTACTACTATTCTTTTTTAAACATGGCTCTGATACCATTTCTCACCCAGGATGCATGAATATTAAAGACCAAAGGATAATTTTACCAGACATTTATACTCTAGGACTTACTGAGCATTTAAGAATTTGATGTTTATAACTTCCCCTCCAATCCATGAACGCCTAAACGCCTTTCTGGCTAAAACAGCAAAAGGATGGACATTAGGATTTTTATAAACATCTTAAACTTAAGCCTCAACCCTGAGTGTCCCAACCTTTCATTAATATTCATGTTTCCATTTTACATTTTAAACAGTCATGTTTAATAAGAACCAGTAGCTCTGATCTAACACATATAGATCTAGCCCACCATTGGTAGGCTTTTAAATATCATAAAAATAAATAAAAAGTGCAGAAATTTAAATACTTACAGATATTGAAGAACACCAAGAAACACAAGATTTTATTAAGCACAAAAGGGGTTTACAAGGGTGATTGAGAGGGTGGAGAGAGAAGAGAAGGGGCGAGTACTTTACTCGAGCATGAAGAAAACAAATGAAAGACTAAACCTATAAATTGAGGAAAAAAATAAATATTACAAAGATGCTTTATAAAAGCAAACAATAGAGATGCTCTATATAATGGATTATATGGTCCACTAGTCTATTACAAAGGTCCACTAAGATAAGAGGAGTAGAGAATCTTATCTCTTTGTCTGCCATATTATTTTGTCCTTATGCTGCCAGGATAGAACTTTGAGTTTTGAATGCTTTAAGAGATTCTCTTAGTTTGAAGAGATCAACTAATCTTGCTGTATTTTCCTCATTCTGAAAATAGGGATCGTCGATGATAAGACTCTTTGTTTCTCTAATCATCTGTTTGATGATTTTGATTTTATGCTTGATAGTGAAGGCCCTGTTCATAGATCCATAACCTTCGTATAATACTGGATTAAAGTAAGGATTCCACAGAGTATGTGGAAAGTTTCTTGTAATAAAATACAGAATCATCTTTAATCTTTAAATTTCTCTATTAGAGATTCTTTGAGTATGTCAAATGACACACTGAGATCTGGATTATCTTCCTCTTGGTCTTGACCTTCCTGATCAGAGCAAATATTCTCTGTTTCTTCCCTATTGCTGTAATCGGATAACATGGAAGTATCAGATTTTGAACCTGAACTTGTATTTTGAAGATTTCGGAAGAGATCACTTTTCGTTTTTTCAATATATATTTCAATCATTTTTTGTTTGGAAAATGTTCCAGAATATTTTTGAGAAATTCTTTTGAAAGGACTATTAGACTCCTTTTCTTCCTCTTTTTTTATTTTCTTTTTGGAGTTTATAAAACTCTATCTTTTCATTAAGATTGTCAATGGTAGATTGAGAATATAATTCCCCTGTAGTAGGATCAATTCTTGTCATCTTATCCCACATCTTGGTATAACCAATTCTCCATAAACAAGGAGTACCATTTTCGGTATAACCGAATTCTGGTGACCATTTCCAAATCCATGGAATACCTGATTCCATGAAAAACTTACAAGGAGTTTGACCCCTTATGGTATTGTTTTCAACAGAGGGTGAAACTAAAGTCCATTCCTCCATTAAATTCTTATATGTTTCTGGTAGAATATCTACCATGGTACCAAATATCTTCCACCAATCATAAAACCAGTTATTAACTGGATGATGTGAGCAATTGCTACATATCTTGATAAGCCAAGTATGTTTTCTTTTCTTATTTTCAAAGAAAAGGGTTTTATAAAAACCTTCGACATAATCCCAAAAATTGAATTTATAAGTATGTCTTTGAGTAGGATGCATGGCTTCCTTTTCAATAAGTGGAGATATTCCCCATTCTTCAAGAGATATAATCTTCTTGATGGTAAATTTTGAGTAAGCATACTCATTCTGCTGGTTATTTCTAGAATTGAAGTGTTCAATATCTACGCTTTCTAATGCTTTAAGCATTTGTTCATAAAACCCTCTTGGTTTATATGAACCACATGTAAAAGTTCCATTTGGAATATATCTTTCCATAATTATCCATGGATTATCTTTCCACTGGATGTCTTTCTCTTCTATAAGAAGAATCAAATCTCTGAACTCATTTCTTTTGAAGAGTATATTACTCTTTTCTTCAGTAGCAATATTTGCATAGGAAGATTCTTCCTTATTTTCAGGATTATATTCCTGATTTTTTGTTTTTAGAAATTCTTGAAAATCTCCATATAATGGATGATTTTTGTCAGGTATATTTCCTGATCCAGAAATATTCTGGGAAATCAATTTCTGTTTGCCATGTTGGACAATGACATGAGGAGTTCTTCCTCTTCCTCTTCCCCTATTAGGGAAATAGGATCCTCTTCCTTGTTGACTCATATCTGTAGTCATGAAAGAAATTCTCTTGTTAAATAATCAGGCAAATTGTTGTCTTTTCCTTGTTTATAAACAATTTCAAAATCAAAAGGAGCTAAATAAGCCTGCCATCTAGCAAACATTTGTTTAGAAATATCATGTTTAAAATCCTTTTTAAATAAACCTTTTGCTGGTTGGCAATCTGTTTTTATCATAAATTTTTAATTATATAAATCATCTTGAAATTTTATAACACATTTTACTATAGCAAAAATTTCTTTAGCTACAGTTGCATAATTTTGTTGTGCAGGATTCCATTTTCCTGAATAAAATCTAACAAGTATTTCTTGTTTGTCTTTAGGATTTATTTGTTTTAAAATTCCTCCAAATCCTATATCTGAAGCATCTGTTTCAATTATTTTTTCCCATTGAGGATTTGCAAGCATGAGACAAGGAATATTTTAACCTTTTCTTTTATAATCTTAACAGTCTTGGTATGTTCATCAGTCCAAGGAGAATGATTCTTTTTAAGTCTATCATATAAGATAACAGATATTTTTGAAATATTTTCAACAAAGGATGAAACATAATTTAGACTTCCTAAAAATCTTTGCAATTGTGTTTTATCAGTAATAATATCTGGAAATTTATTTCCAAATTCCATACTTCTTTGTATAGGAATTATTTTTCCATTATTTATATTATGTCCTAAAAAACGAACATCTGTTTGAAATAAAATCATTTTAGGTTTTGATATAACAAGACCATTTTGAATAATTAATTTTCTAAATATCTCTAAATGCTTGAAATGTGTTTCAATATCTTTAGAGAAAACAAGAATATCATCAATATAAACAATTATAAAATTGCTGTAAAGAATGAAAATATCACTCATGATTTGTTGAAATTCAGATGGAGCATTTTTTAAACCAAAAGGTAGAATTGTCCATTCATAGTGTCCTATTGGGACATTAAAAGCTGTTTTATATCTATCAGCTTCATCAATTTGCATTTGCCAATATCCTGATTTTAAATCAAATTTTGAAAATATTAAGGCTCCAAAAAGCCTATCTATAAGATCCTTTTTATTAGGAATAGGATGCCTAATCCATTTTAAAACCTTATTAAGGGGTTTATAATTAATGACAAGTCTAGGTACACCTAGTGGTGCCCACGGTTCGCCGGAAATCGGAACCGGCAGTCAACGGTTCGGGGAACCGTTGACCCGGTTCCGGTTCCAAACCGGAACCGTAAACCGGATTCAGCCGGTTCGGTTTCGGTTCGAGTTTTGCAAAACCGTGAACCGGCGGTTCCGGTTAATTTTTTTTTTTTCATTTTCTGACGAATGGGTTAGCGCCACGTATCCGTCGGAGCTCCGGCAAAAAGTAGTCGTTGTCGCCGGATTCCGGCGAAAAAGAGCCGTTGCCGCCGGAACCGGCGGTTCGAAGCCGGTTCGAACCGGCGCGGGTTTTTTTTTTAAAAAAGTTACTGTTGGGACACGTGTCACGCCAGGATCACTCGACCGTTGGAGATCAACGGTCGAGATTTAAGAACCGTTGTAAACCGACGGTTAATCGGCGGTTCGAACCGCCGGTTCCGGCGAATTTTTTTTTTAAAAAAAAAAAAAAAATTCTATAAATACCCTCCTCCCCCCATTCAATCCTCACACCATTCCACCACTTCTCTCTCAATTCTCTCTCAATTCGAAAGTTGAAATTCAATTCTCAATTCTAAAGTTTCAATTCTCTAGTTTTTTTTTTTTCAATTCTCAATTTACGATTCATTCGAAAATGTCTCGAAGAGGTTCTTCTTCCGCCGGTTCTTCTCACCGAGGAAAGGCACCGATGCCTCCACCACGAGATGTTGAAGTCGATGATCTTATCGATCAATACACTCCCCACTCTCATTGGAGTGAGGAGTACACCAATTTGGAGGAGGCTCTCGGACCTTCGACCGCCGCCGACTTTGCCGAAGTGGAGGAAGAGCAGGAGCAACCGGAGGCCCGTCCAACTCAAGAGAGTGACACACGTAGCCGAACCACTTCGACACTTCGAAGTGATATTTTCTCCATACATTTTAAAAAGGAGAAAGTATCAAATTCGAACGTGGACTTCACGGTGACGTGCAACTACTGTGGAAAGAGCTACAAGTTCAAGGCCGGAGGGGGCTACGGAACGTTCAACAACCACATCATCAAGAAACATCCGGATAAGATGGGTAATGACCGCTCTCAAACCCATCTTCCTCGACAAAATGCCGGTTCCAGTGGGGGAACCGGAGGTAACGACCCTAACTTCCTTCATAAATTTAGTCAATTAACTCATAGGAAAGGAATGGCCGAATTGATTGCTAAAAAACATCTTCCTTTTCAATTTCCAACTGACGATGATTATGAAGAATTTACTTGTGAAGTTTTTCAACCCGCTAGTAGAAGAATATCTAGGAATACCGTCACACGTGACATAGAAAAAATTGTAGGTGAATATAAGTATGCTTTAATTGGAGAACTAAAAAATTTAACACGAGTATCTATTTGTTGTGATGTGTGGAAAGATCCTTACGGAAACCATGATTATTTAGGAGTAACGTGCCATTGGATAGATAATGCATGGAACGTGCAAAAACGATTAATTGCCTATGTCGAATTTGATGAAAGACATAGTTCTGTAGCAATTGCTAGAAAAATAATAAAAATTGTTAATGATTATGATATAGTTACAAAAATATTTTCGATTGGTTATGATAATGCCGCTCCTAACACCGCTAGTATACCCACATTAATGGAATTTTTTAGGCCTCCAATAGATGGTAGACTTTTTCATATTCGTTGTGTACCCCATTGTTTGAATTTGTGTGTACAAGATGGATTAACCGCTTTGCATGATAAAATCTCACCTATTACGGATGCAATTCATGAAATTGCTAAATCAACACAATGGCATAAAAAATGGGCAAGATTTTGTAAAAATAATGGAATGGAAGTTAAAAAATTTATATTGGACGTAAAACATAGATGGAATTCAACTTATTATATGCTTCAAGATTCTTATAATTATAAAGAATTGCTAATTGAATTTTATAAAGAAAACCCACATGAATTGATATATTTGAATAGCAACTCTTGGGATGCATGCATTAATTTAATAGCTCTTTTAAAAAATTTTGAAGAAGCCACTAGAGAATTAAGTGGCACTTATTATCCTACTTCTCCATTAGCCTTAGATAATTGTGTTAAAATTGCTTTAATTTTGAATGAATATTGTGCATGTCCTATTATAGGTGACACTATTATAGCAATTAAAGCAAAATGGTTAAAATATTTTCACGAACTTCCCGATATATTTTTAATAGCTAAATTATTAGATCCTAGGATTAGAGAAGATGGTCTAATCGAATTATTACGCATGTATTATAGTGCTTTGTTCCCCCATTTTTTGTTATCCGATTATGATGCGGTTGACTATGTTCCAAATTATGTAGAAGTTGCAGCTAGAGCTAAAAACTATTTGTATGATTTATTTAAAGAATATAAAACCTCATTAGGGGATGATTGTGGGGATAATTTAGGTGCTCAAAATGTAGGTGGTAGTAGTAGTTCTTCACATAATCCATATAATGTTAGTGGTCTTAATGCATTTTATGATTTTTATGATAACCGAACACAAAAACGCGCTAGGGGGTCTAATCCCACACAAGAATTAGATACATATTTAAGTTGTACATTTGAATTTATTTCTTTTGAAAACTCTGTGGATCTTTTGAAGTGGTGGTCAAAGAGGATCAACACTTATCCTATTTTAAGTCATATTGCGAAGGAGATTTTTGCAAGTCCCGCCTCCAACGTTTCCGTCGAGTGCGCCTTCTCCAAAGGACGACATATGTTGAATCCAAAAAGGGCAAGATTGACCGTAGAGAATGTTCAAAACATTACTCTACTTGAAGATTGGCTTCGAGCAAAGAAACGTCAACAACATCTAGATTTATCTGTCTTTGATGACGATGGCCCCGACGAGTATGGCTACGATTCCAACACATCCTCCTCCACCGGAACTAATGGGTAAGTTTGAGGTAAGAGAACTACGTGAGCTTTGATTCCCTAATTCAATTTAGGGATACGTAGGCAATTTCATTCTAACTTTGATATTCACTTTCAAACTTAGAATGAAACTCAAGCTCTTTCATTTTTTTTTTACTTCTCTTAATTGTAATGAGCAACAAATGTTGTGTGGTAGATGATGTGTCTCAAAGAAAGGAGGAGATAATAAGATGTGTCTTAGATGCACGTCTTATTATGTCCTCCTTTCTTTGAGACATATCATCTACCACACAACATTCTTTGCTCATTACAATTAAGAGAAGTAAGAACTAAGAACTACGTGGGCTTTGATTCTCTAATTCAATTTAGGGATACGTAGGAAATTTTATTCTATATCAAACTTAGAATGAAACTCAAGCTATTTCATTTTTTTCCTCTTTCAATTTGTAATTTGTAAGTTGTAATTATTTTTTATGTTTGTAAGTTGTAATTTTTTTAAATTCAAACTTAGAAGTTTGTTGTTTGTAAGTTGTAATAATTTTTTTTTAATTCAAACTTAGTGTTTTATACTTTTGAAGTTGTATATTTTTTAACATATAAATACATTGTTTAGTAAAAAAAAAAAAACCGGAAAAACCGGCGGTTCGAACCGAAACCGGCGGTTGAACCGCCGGTTACAAACCGGAACCGGAACCGAACATACCCCGGTTCGGTTCCGGTTCGACCCCTGCCGGTTTTCCGAACCGCCGGTTCGGAACCGGAACCGGCGGTTTATACGAACCGGGCACCACTAGGTACACCTCTTTCTTGTTCAGAATGTTTATTAACATAAAAGGCGGTACAAGACCATGATGATTTAGAAGGAGTAATTAATCTTTTATCAAGAAGAGATTTTATTTCTTTTTTACATAATTCTAAATATTCAGCATTCATCTGACATGGTCTAGATTTAGTAGGAATATTCTTTTCATTAAAGTCTTCCTCATAAGGAAGAGAAATAACATGTTTTTTTCTATCCCAAAAAGCATTAGGATGATCATCACAAATTTCAAGAGAGAATTTGTTATAAATATATTATATTTTATCCTATAGTTTTGGATTTTTTAATTTCTCCTCAATAGTAAGAGAATTTATTTCTTATTTTAAAGAATTAATATGAAATATTTTTCTATCCATTTGATCTTTTATTTCATTAAGAACCTTTTGAATAGGTTTATTTATAAATTGAAAAATAATTGGTTTATTTTTATAAGTACCAATTATACCCTTTTCATCAACACGAGTTAAAGGATATATACTATGTATGAAGGGTAAGCCAAGAATGAGCTGGCTAGAAATATCTTTTGCAAGAAGAAAGGAAGTAGGAATACAACTTCCATTTTTACAAATTAATGTTTCTGGTAGTTTATAACTAATATCCAAAGAACCTCCTCCAGCATGTGAAAGAGAATGTGTGGTTTTATGAAAGAATCTTGAAGGAATTAATCCTTCTTGTATAACATTTAAGTCAGCACCACTATCAATCATAGCAAAAAATTCTTTTTGGTAATTATTACCAATCAAGAGTGTTATTTTTGTATACCATTTTTGAGAGGTAAACATATTTATTATTTGAATAATTTCTTTTGAAGATTGATTCTTATTTATTAAGGACAGGAAATTTCCTTGTTCTTTTTCTTCAACTTCTTTCTTTTCCTTAAAGTTATTATTTTCAATTAAGGAAAGTCTATTATGAAGTTCAAAATCAAATTTATGGAGATTTCTTATCTCATTTTTAAGATTATTAATTTCTTTTAATAAGTCTTCAGTAGTTGTAGGACTTTTATTTCCATATTTATGTGTTAAAAGTTTATTAACTTCTTTCATGGAATATGTTTGATTAGAAGTATTAACTTCTCCTTTTGTACTAGTATCACTAGTAGAAGGTGTATTTTCAATTTGATCAATAATTTTTGATCTTAAATCAGGGTCTTTAATGGTTTTTAATAATTCTATAAAGGAATTATTATCAATAACATTAATATTTAAATCCTGAAATTGAGATAAAAGTTGATAAAACTCATCTCCTTTTTCATTCTTATTATAAATATGATTTATACAAGGTTTTCCTTGTATACAATTATCACATTCTTCATCACTAGAAAATATAGATTCATCATCTATATCTTTTAAATTTTCAGAATAATATGATGATTCTTCATTTGATTTATTATCAGAATTTTCTGAATCTGAATCTATCATAATATGAATTAAAGCTTGTTTGATATTATCATCAATTTTTAATTCATTTATCTTTGTCTTGGTCCAGCATTCATTTGCATAATGACCAGGTTTGTGACATTTATGACAAACAATATGTTTTTTTATTAAATTTTTCTTTATTAAAATTTTCTTTTCTTCTTTTCTTTTTCTCTTGAAATTTTTCCGAGAAATGACGTCTTTTTTTATAATGTTTTTCATTATTATTTCTAGAATGTCTAGAATGTTTTTTATAATTTTCATCTCTGTCTTTTTTAGATGTTTCTATACCAAATTGGTCACAGAAATGTCCTAATTGTTTTCTTTCCATAAAACTTTGTTTTTTAATTTGCTTATTAAGCTTGTATTCATTACAAAGGGCTATACCTTCTTGAACACAACAACTAATTAAGTTTCCATAAGTATAATTTTCATAATCAATATAAAGATTGTCTTTTCTTAGAATTTTTTTAATTCTTTCAGCAAAAAGACTGGGAAGACCATCAACAAATCTGGCTTTCCAATGACTACTATTACAGTCATGGAGTTCATAAACTCTTGAAAGGAAAGTATCCTTATACCAACGAAAACTTGTTAAAGTTTTACAAACAGTATTACTGAGGAGGGATCTAATATTTTCACTATTATCTGTGAATTTTCCAGTAAAATGTTCAATTATAGTCATTATTAAAGTATAGACCACACTTTCTGTACTAACATTATTTTCAATTTTTACTGAGGTTAAAATTACCTCTTTAGTATAATCTTTTAAATAGTTATCCCACCAACCTTTTAATTGGCCAGTAAATCCTGATATTATCATTTTAGCAATGTTGCTATCAGTATTTCCTACTGCTCTACAAACAGTACTATACATAAGCATTTGATGAGCCATATTATATATGCGTCTATCAGCACATCCATCAACACTCCATTCATAAATACTTTTACCATTAAAACTTCTTTCAGTAATATAATCTTGTTCTTCATGAAGAACATCTACAGGAGTTGGTCTATCATAATAAAATTTTTGTTGAGTGGGTTTATCAGTCCATTTAATTTTATTTAAAACATCTTGACGTGATATATTTTTCCTAATAATAGGTTGTGACTCATTTAAATTGGAAATATCATGATTTTTGAATTTGTTAGATAATTCAGTTATTAATTCTTCTAAATCATTTTTTGTTGATTTTAATTTAAAATCTTTTATTTCTGGAGGTGGTTGTATAGAAGTAGATGCTATATATAGAAACTATATCAGTTTTTTTTCAATTTCTATATGAACATCTGGTTTAATTTGTTTAATAGCAGAAATTATTGTTTCTACTTTATTATGTAAAGAAATTAATTCTTCTCCCATAATATTAAGATATAAATTGGTATAATTTTGTTTCTCCATTAAAACATTTATGTGTTTTATGGTAATTTGTAAAGTATCATTTTCAACTAATTTTGAAAAAGCTGTAAAATTCATTATTTTATTATTCTTTTCCATTTGGAAAGAAGTACTTGGAGGATACAAAGATTTTTGTTCCTGTCCTGTTGTTAATTTATATGTTCTTTCAAGAACAGAAATATGATTTATAATATAAGTTTTTATAAACCAAGGAACAAAGAATATTATTGTATTCTTTTCTTTACAATAATTATAAAATTCATCTCTAATTTGTTCCAAATTTTTAGAGAAATTTTCAAAAAACCATTTTCTGAATAATATCCATTCAGTATTTTTAAATTCTTTAGTTATTTCCTGTCTAGCAGGTGATCCTTTAGAAAAATCAATTTTTGTATTAATCATTAAAGACTAAATGGAGCATCTGACATAGTGTCACTTTCTTTATGGATATTTCCATAATTAAAATCTCTTACAATATTATTTCTATCAATGAAAACTTCTTCATGATGATTTCTTTTATTTCTTTCAGATTCTATTTCTTCTGTTATTTGAGAAGTAGAAGCTCTAGATGTTTGAGGTAAATCTACCCAATAATCTAAAGGTGAAATATAAGAATCTGTTGTTCTAGTTTTAAACATAGAATTATTCCTAGAGATAGAAGAGGAAGGTAATAATTTTTTCTGTTCTTTTGAAAATTGGATTTGAACAGTTCCTTCTTCTATTTGAATTATATTTTTTATATCATTATTTATTAATGGTTCTTTATAGACATCTTGTTCTATAGTCCATTTTTCTGGAAAGTTTATTTCTTCCCATTTAATAGCTCTTCTAGTAGAGATATTGGATTTATTGAAGTTTGTTTCAATAAGAATTGTTTCATTTATATTTTTATCCATTATTTTACATCTTGGATTCATAGTTTCTAAAGGTTTATAGTATATTCTATAACATATACAAATTATTTCAGATCCTAAAATATAATCATAACCATGAGTTTTAACATTCAGAGTTAAAGCACTTAATATGTTACTATCAGTAAGAGATAAGTATAGATCAGGATAAACATCAAAATAAACTGGTCCATGTGCCAGACTTGATTGTATTATTCCCATTAAAGATTTATTCCATGCTTTGTTTCTACCATCTCTTAAAGCTGCTATAAAGCTTTCTGGTAAACCTTTTAATGTTAATGGCCTAAATGCAATTTGCACTAAACCGATATGTATATAGTTATGTGTTTTTATAAAAGGTAAAATATCCTTTTTATCAAGTAAATTTAAAATTATCTCTTGATTATCAAGTGGAATGGATGATTCCGTAGTTTTAGAACAAAGGTTCGGACGGATTTAGATTGGGTTAGATCAAGTGCATGTATCCAAATCCGGGTAGGATCGAATGCATGGATCATAGATCCATGCACCAGGTGCATAAAAACTTTTTGCCTTAACCTTAAAGGGCTGAAATTAGTTATACAATATTTTTATTGTAATTAAAATTAAACCAAAAAATTGTCTTAACCTTAAAGAGTTGTAATTGGCTATACAATATTTTTATTGCAATTAAAATTAAACCAAAAAATTAACATAAACTTTTTATGCACCTGGTGCATGGATCGTTAAATCTCACTGAAATTAAATAATATGTACATATCGTATTTAAAATTAGACAAAAAACTGATTTTTTTTTATTTATCAAAAGGGTAGTTTTGTCCAAATTTTTGATTTGTGGTAGAAAAATAATAAAGCTTCTCTATCAGAAAATATTACATCAATAAAAATCAAAGCCTTAATGAAAGAGTTGGTTTGGTTTGCAACAAGTGCACACACAATCCGGTCAACCCAGGTTGACTCGAATTTGTAGGTTTTTTATTTTGCTTTTTTTAGATTCATGTGTTACCTTTATATTATGTTAGTGTGACATTTATGTTATATTAAATATGACCTTTGTACAAATATCCTTACCTTTATGTACCGTAACTTAGGAAAAAAAAAGAAGAATTTCAGCACAATTTGTACATATATACCTTTATGTGATATTCATGTCACCTTAATTATGTTATATTGATGTCATCTTTATGTATAAATAACCTTACATTTATGTAATATATAAAGGTGCAACTAACATAACTAAAATGTATGAGTAATATTACATAAATGTATGTTGATTCAAAAAAATGCTGAAATTCTTCCATTTTCTTTTTTAAGTTACAATACATAAAGGTTATGATATTTTTATATAAAGGTGATACTAATATAATATAAAGATCATACTAATATAACATAAAGGTCACACATATATAACATAAAGGTCAACACATAAAAATAAAAATCAAAACTCACGGATTCGGGTTCGGTCGAACCGGATTGCACGGATCTTAGATTGTGCACTTTGTGCACATGAATTTTTCCCTAATAAAAAAAGGGAAACATATTCTTATTGTTCAACAAACAACACACGTAAGATGTAAATATTCCCATCCCCCAATATTTTCAAATTTCTATCACTCGATACTGTTTTCTGTTTACCTCTATTTTCTTCTTCTTTTTTCAACGGTTGCATCAAAGATTTGAGGTTCTTCACAAATCTACCAATACAAAATTATTGAAGACTGTTGTGTAGTTTCACTCCCAATAATTTGGTTGGGCAATAAAATTTGTCTTTTTGTTTGTGTAAAAACTTTTATGGTTGTGTGAATTGTAAATAAAAAGAAAAGAAATAGATGGGGTTTTGCAGAGGAGAAAAAAGTGAGAGAGAATACGATTGTAGAAATTAAAATATTTTCAAAAATGAAAAGAAAAATTAGAAAAAATCAATAATAAAGGTAAACTTGAGATTTTATTTCTATTGTGGCTATATTGATGAATTTTTTGACTGTATATAGAACCACCATATATAAATATATCATTTAATTATGACCCATTTTATAAAATTACATTCAATGACCTATATTCTACTTTAAAGTGCAAGAACTTTGATAAATATGGTAAATTGATGATACATATTTTAGTGGTATGATCAAAATTTTAAAATCATTGAGTTGTCGATATTTTCAAATAATATTTCAAAAAACAATATTTCATAAAAAGTGAAAAAGCTATGAAAAAAATCGAGTGTTTTAATTTTATTGAAAATAAATTTGTTACATGTGTGTTTATTGTTTAGTTGCGAACACCAATAAATATATTCGATTTGCTACAATGTTCATTTCATCCAAATTATGAGATGCGATCACATGTACAATGTTAATGTTGTTGTCCTTTATTTATTAACAAATTTTAATATTTCATATCAAAATAACTTTATTTTCTGGTGTGTTAATTTATTATCTTTATTATTTTAAGTTTTTGGAGTTATAAAACAAGCCACGTGTGGTAGAACTGCTAGTATATACAAAAAAAAAATTCTTTGGAAAATATTACAATATTAATATTTTTCCACCTAAAAATGTCACTAGTATATATAATAAGAAAATCTTTGGAAAATATTACAATACTACCATTTTTTCCGCCTAAAAATGTTAATGTCACAAAAAAAGAAGGAAAATTTGTTGTTTTATTTTTGGCACAAAAGCTGCAACAGTGTTGGGGTGGAAAATGATTATATAATAAAATATTGTAAAAATAAATTTTTTAAAAAATATAAAGGGCCGTACCTTTTACATGGGCACAGCTTATGGACGCTGATAGTCAAATCAGATCCCTTATACCAAATATTCATATAATACGCGTGTATTACATTCTAAAACACGTTATATTGATTTTCAAATTAAAAGCGGTTACAAATTATAATGAGGCACACAAATAAGATAGAGTTAGAGTTTTTCCAATATCAAAACTACGTAGTTTTAATGTGGCACACAAATAAGATAGAGATTTTGGTACAGAGGATCTAGTCTGACTGATAGCTGGGGGCAGGGGAGGAAGAGTTCTCTATTGTGTGTTTTTTCCTTCTTTTTAGTAAAATTCTTAATTTGGGATTCGTGAAGAATCTAAATATATTAAATTTTTGTAAATTTAGAATTGCTAACAATCATCATACATTCCTTTTGATTATCATGATTTTTTTAGTGATTTGTTGAAGCTTCAAATAAGATGGTGCAAATTTATACCAGATATGAAAATTACTTTCAAATCTACAAATCAAAGAAAATTAATTTCAATAAAATTTCTTATATCATTAGGAAAACACAAGTTGAAATTCAAATACCAGAATCATTCATGAAAAAAAAAACTCTCAAAATCATTTTTTTAAGTCTACAAAGTACAAAGTAAGGAATAAAATTAAATTTAATGAAAAAGATAGAATATTATTATTTGGAAAATATACTTTTAATCTACAAATTAACCAATGAAATTAAAAAAATATATTAAGTAAATATAAATTCATTATTAATCTGAAAATTCTTTTGAACATGTGCAAATTAACGACTAAAACTTTTTAGAAAAATACTCAGCTAAATAAAAAAAATCTTAAAATTGAAAATTTAAGTTAAACTAAAATAGAAAATAATTGTTTCAAAAAATATTTAAACGGATATTAAAATTATATTAAATCAAAAAAAATTATCAAAAAATGAATAAATAAAACATATAATGTTTTTAAATAAAAAACTAAAATCCTTACATTTTGTTGATTCCAAAAATATTTTCCAGATTATCTATAATTTTAGATTATTTAAATACTTTTAAAATTTAATGTTAGTTTATATTTTCTAATTTTTATTAAGTTTTATTGTTTCATTTTGTAATTAACCCTCAAAGTATCCTAATTTTATAATTTTCTATAGAAATACGATGTTCATTTTATTTATCAATCTTTTAGTATTTTACTTATATTAGATGTATAAATGATTAAATCGGACAGGTATACAAAACCAACAACAAACAAACAAAATATGTTTAGTATATACTTACATTGTTATAAAAATATTAAAATTCGTAAATGTCATAATATTATAATTATTATATGTTTTATAGCAAACCGTGCATGCAACGCATGCGATAAATACTTGTAAATATAATATAAGATCATACCCAAAAATAGAAAACTCAATTTTCCCGATCAAAATCACTTTCTATTTAGGATAAGTTGATTTTTTATGCATTTAATTGCATTTACTTTTCTCATGATCAAATTTACTTAATATTTAATTTAACTAATGAAATCAAATTAATGTAATTTCTAAATTTTTTATTCATTATTTAATTTTAAATTGAAAAACAAAATAATTATAAACTTTTTAGGGGAGGGAGCTATGTAGGGTTTCGCCCCTTTTTTTTCACTAAACACAAATCTGTGATTACAAATTAATTTTATTTGAAGTTTATTTTTAATACATGCATGATATATGAAATTTATTATTATCACTTGCCATTTTTATAATACCATAACTAATAATTAATTAGGATTTAATGTATTTATTTATTTTCTTGTTGAAACCAAAATAATTAAAGATGGTGTGTTAAGTCATTATAACCCAAAGATTTTTTTGTTTTATTACTATTGTAGTCCATTTCCATCTTTCTTTCGCGCCCAAAACATAGGTTGCAACAAGGCTTGGGCCTTCCTAAATCGAGCCCGAGCCCAAGTTAGGGTGCCTTATTACACCCCTTCTCTCTCTCTCTCTCTCTCTCTTCATGGCAAGATGCCACCTAACCTAGGCTAGTTTTAACGACAAATATTAAAAATAAGGAAAGAAAGTTTGGAAGAAAGAAAATGAAAGAAGCAAAATTTTCCTCTCTATCTCCCTCACCCTCACCACCACGACCACCACCTCGTCGGCGCCGATTGTCCTTTTTACGGCTAAAGGTTCAGACCAAAAGATAGAACTCATCGAGCCTATCACGGGTACGAGCTCGATTTTTCCAATCGTTGCCGGCCCATAAGCCGCCGAAAAGGCGCGACCAGTCTGCCTCTTTCTCCCTCATTCTTCTTCCGCTCTTCTCTTTCTCCAGTTGTGGTTTCTGTCTCCATCATCGTCTCGTTGTTGTGGTCATGAAGCCGGGGCTTCGCCATGTTTTGGCCGGTGCGGTGGTCACGTCGGCGAGTCTGCCGCCGTATGTGTGGCTATGTGTGTGTGTGTTTGTGCTCGGGGCAGCCGACGCGCGTCCGGCCGAGGGTGGGTGCAAGCAGTATCTAGCGGCGCTGTTGTCGTGCCGCTATGTGTGTATAGCTCGTCGTGTGTGTGTGTTTATGCGTGGGTCATTGTGACTTGTTGTTGGGTTGCCAGCGACGTGTTGTCGCCGGCCACAACGAGACGACGACGGAGCAGGGACAGGGGCGACAACTAGGGAAGAGGGCTTCCTTTGTAAATTAGATATAGTACAAGGACTTATATGCAAACCCTAGTATTTGCTAAATTTAAAGTTTAACCCCCAAAACCTTTTAATATGGCAATTCACACCCTCAACTCTTGAAAAATGCAAATCGACCCCTGACTTATGGACTACGACAATTGACACGCTAAAATTTGCAGAAATTACAGGTTTACCCTAAAACTTTCAAGAATTGCAGTTTGACCCCTAGGGTTCCAAAGAAATTCTGAAAATGCATAATTCAGCCCCTCTTCTTTCTAAACTTGGGTATGAAACCCTAGTTTCAACCTTTTAGGCTACATAAGTCCTAATCACAAGAGTCGAACTATCTAACACTATATTTAAAGCTTTAGTTTCCTTATAAGCCACCACTTGTTACCAACACTCATTTTTTCCAAACGATACAAGCTACCTTCCTTTATACTAAAAAATCCTTTTTATGAACTTGTTCCAACGACCCCCTACTTAAGAGTATTTTCAATTTCTATTTTGAGCTATAAATAGTCTTATTTAGCCGCTAAGACGAGTTTTATGTGTCTTGTAGGAGAAGTAGGCGAAGGACCCCACTAATTTTTCCCGTAACACATAAAAGCTTTCCAGAGACACTACTTGAAGGTGGGGGTAATTGAAAAATATATGCTTTACTTTATGAGCATCGTATTACGTGCTAAATGACGCAATATGAATGATGCAATCGTGTGTGTTATTTTCAAAGTGAATGAATATGATATGTTAACGAAATGTTTACATGGTGGCTAAGATTCGCAATTTGTTCAGGCTGAGACCCGCAATATGTTTACATGGTGGCTAAGACCTGCAATATGTTCAGGGCGGCTAAGACCCACAATATGTTTACATGACAGTTAAGACCCGCAATATGTTCAGGGCTAAGACCCGCAACTCTGTGCTTGATGATTGAATTGTTTATATTTCTTTTACGTTCTATCTAGTTACATGTCTAACCCTGTAGCGCCCCGGACAAAAAAAGAAGCATAATTGATTAATTAAATATTAAACACTTAATTGGATTATTATGTGTGTTAATTTTGAATGTTTAATTTAATTATGTTTATTTCAGATACGTGTAAAGCGCCAGTTTTAGATGGATATAATTTCTAGACATGGAATATAGAGTTTTATTTCACCATAAGATGCGTATCGGAAATACGAGAAGATAGAAATGAGCTAGGGGTCAATCGGAGACCCGTAGCTCAAGTTGCGACAAAAAGGGCAAAATACAAAGTTTTGGAAAAACGAGGGGTGGAATCTTGATGAATAGTGAAAGGAATATTCCACATGAACAGTAATCTAGTTTAGATGAATAGTAACCTAGTCTAAATGAACAGTAACTTTTCAAAATTTATAAATAGGGGCTTATTCGATTCATTTTTCATCGTTTCTTTGAATGAGCCGAAAGCGACGAAAACACATAAGTCTCTCATCCCTCCTCTTCTCTATTTTCTGTCTCCGGCAGGTGGCCGCCGGTGTTGTCGCCGTCGCCGGTGGTCGGAAAATTTCAAAGTTATCGGTTCCAGCTGATTTTCGCACACAACGTAGGTCTCGTCGAGATGAGTCTAGGACAGTTTCCGGAATTCCAATCTGATGTCTCGTTCTCCAGGAAACGGCAAAAATGTCGCCGGAAAACCATAAACCCTAGTTCTCGACACCTTTTCTCTCTCCCGTTTCTCTCTCATTTTTTGGTGGTTTTGGTTCCTTCCTTTTGCTGGGGTAAGTTGGGGTGTTGGAGAAGAGGTTGGGTTGGTTTTGGGGTGGTGACCGGTGCCGGAAAGTCACCGGTCGGAATAGTTTTGAGGGGTGTTTGAGTGTGTGTGTTTTTTAAGGTACTGCTACTGTTCACCGCCGGTTTCCGGTGAGGGGGTGGTCGGAAAAGGTTGCCGACGATGGGAGGTCACCGGCCGGGGGTCTGGGAAGGGTCGCCGGCGACTGGGAATTGCCGGCCGGAGCTGAAAAAGGTGGGGTTTGGTTTTGCGTACATGATGTCGAAGGATTTTGCGGTGAAGTTTCGGGTACTATTCATTGCCGGAATCCGGCGAGGTATGGCCGGAGGTGGTAGCCGGTGGTGCAAGCTTTCCGGCGGACATGATGGCGATGGCTTTGGGCTGGTGGCGCCGGGAAGGTGGTTGGTCGAGCAGGCCCGACGCTGGGAGGCCGGGGCACGAGCTGGCTGAGGCTGTCGAGAAAACTCAACCAGCTGCCGAGCATCGACACCTGTTGCCGAGAAAACTCGGCAGCTGTCAAGAGAGGACGCCCACGCTGCCGAGAAAACTCTTCAGCCACCGAGACCTGTTGAGTGCTGGGAGCCGAGCTGCCGAGAAGTGCCGACCCGATGCCGCGAGCTGCCAAGAAAACTCGGTAGCTGCCTAGCCATGATACCAATGCTGCCGAGTTTTCTCGGCAGCTACCGAGATGTCGGGTGCCGTGCGCACACGCGTGTGCCTCGTTGGGTGACGACGCGCACGCAACGCCGTGTTTTCAATCCGAATCCCGTTTTTTCCACCATACGTCAACATCGAGTCATCCCCGATGAGATGTCATTGACCGAGGGTCGTGGACCCGGTCAAAGTCAACCCTTTGACTAAAATTACCATTATTCCCCTCAATCTTAAAATGCTCCGTTCGAGCTCGTTTCAACTCCAATTGAGCTCATTCTTTTTCCATCGCGACCCAAATTCCATTCTCTATCATCTCAGCCATATGGACTGATTATCCATCCTCGTTTCTTCAACTCCAATCTTTAGATCTCTCGATCCGTCGCGTATTTAACGATCGTTTTTCCGCCAGGATCTTTTATAGCTTTAATTATATTATTAAGGATCTAAGAAACATCGTAAATTGTGTAGGCTACTTGTTAGATTGAGCATTGAGTTATCTGATCCTTGGTATTCGCTACTCACATGGTAACCACCGAACAAGGTGGGGGTAATTTCTAACCCACCTGTACTCACACTATAGGAAATTACGAGAGACAAGATGCATAGAGAGGATGGTGCCATATAAAGTCTTCTCATTTGGTCTCTTTTTCAAAGCTTGTTGAAACGTTGTTTTAATAATTCACGTTTGTAAAAGATAAACTCTTCTCCTTTTCTTTATGGATCCTTATGATGTTTTTCCGCTGCTATGTTAAATGTTTTTATTTGGCTAGACGCCGAGGGTTTTGTATTTGTAAAATCGTATCCTATCTCTTCCAAAGGTTTCTATTTTATATCATGTACGTCTTTTTCCCTTTCTTTCTTCACGCCCGTAAAGAAAACTTTGATAAATTTTACGAAAGAAAACGGGGCGTGACAAACCCTACTGTGTGTCTTTATGCACTCACTCCCTTATGTGATTTTAATTTACAGGTTGCAGCCGTAGTAAAGGGGAATGAAAAGAGATGCCCTACCCTTTGATTGTACGAAAGAAGTCATTTTCTGAATCTTTTAAAACACTTAGTTTGTAAAATTACGTAAAGTAAAGTCTTGTGGTGACAAACAAAATGATATTCCGCTATTAACGATAAACGTTTTATATTACATGGTTTTTTGAGATGTCTTTTCTTTTCTCACAAATTTAAATTAATCTTTAGACTTATATTTTAATGAGTTGCTGGATGCCCTATGGAAATTTATTAAACTCTTTTAGTTTATAACATTATAAAAATGGGTGTGACAATTTTATTTATAATTCAGAAGTTTAAAATTAAATAACTTCATTTATAATTTGTTTAAATACATGATGTATTGAATTTACCATTCTTATTTGTAATAATGTTATTGTCAGTTTTTTTATTTGTATTTGTAAGTTTTTAAGGGAGTTGAGGATGATATTTTAAAAAAAAATCATGATTTCATATTGTTGGTCCCATGAGTCCCAAGTGGTCAGAGGTTCAGAGGGGGTGAATGAACCTCTATCGATTTTGCAAACTCTTTTTAAAACTTTTCTGTATAACAGGTTCCTGACCTTAAAGGCAGTAACCTATCTCGAATCAGCAACCTGGCTTTAAGCTCAATTAGGTTACTGACCCGGTATCAGAATGTAACGCATCAGAATAAACTTGATAGAGTTCTTTTGGAAACCGGTTTTCTTTTACTAGTATGCTCTTTGCCAATACTTTAATGCACGATGTTTATGATGTATACTGCAAGATATATGATAATGTAAGATGCAAAATAGTAAGTAAATCAAAGCATATAAACACACAGGTTTATGTGGTTCGAAGGTGGAATAAACCTTCTACATCCACTCTACTCCTACTCAAGGAGGACTTTGTTAGGTCAGTTCGAATTACAAGCCTCGCTTTACAAACATCTTCCTAACAAACTACGCCTACTAGAATCCCAGACTCTAGTCGAAGTCCACAACCCACAAAGGGTTCACAATCCCACAAAGGGAAAAACTTAACAAGGATCTAATCCTCTCAACTAAGTTACACCATAAAACAACCTAGCGCACACAACACAATGGTTAAAAGAAAATAAAATATTCTTCAACTGGTGCGGAACAGTCTTGATCTTTGAAGCCCTATAGCTATTGTATACTGCTCTTGGAAGGTTGAGTGGCTGAACATATATAAGCTTGAGAAGCTTTGGAATATGTCTGAGTTTCCTCTTAACTCTGTGTAGTATGTCCAACAATTTCTTCAGTCAGCCACACCTTCTATTTATAGATCTTGAGAATATATCCATTGGAGGAAAATATCCGTTGAAGGAAGACACTTCCCCATTTTGAATGTGAACTCTAATCTCTCAAGATCTTCTTCTGTAGCCGCATTAAATGTTTCTGAGTTGATCTTGACGTGTGCATTTAATGCACCTACAATTTGCTCCTGGACCTCTCTGTCATTCCTGCTGAACTGTCAAGTCGGTATGGGTCCAAGGCTGAAGTTCATGCAACGACTGCTTGATGTCAGCTAGTTTTTCTCTTCTTACTGCATGATCTTCCTGATGCTGCTTCTTGCTGTCCTCAACTTGCTGCTTCTCTCCAACTTGCTGGCTTCTGTATTTTACTGACGCTTCCTGTTTTCTACTGACCGCTTCCTGTTTCTTTGTCGACAACTTTTTATTCGAGGCTTTCTTCTTCTTTTTCAGCATGATGTTTCCTTACAGCTTGCTGTCTATGACTTGTAGCATCCTATCTGCTTCCTATGCAAATACTTCCTCCCAGCTTGCTGTTTCCTACATCTTGCTGACCCTCAGAGAATGTCTTCTTAATTCTTCTAATGTTGGTTTTCCTTATCATTTGGAAAACCATCACATGATCTTATTCATAGAGAAATAAGCTTATGATCATGTAATTAGTGGAAACTTTCTTTTAGCAAACTTTATTATCTTATTACGCATACTGTTCTGTCTTATCAAGATAACTACTGAAATATCCCAACACATATAAAAAATTATTCATGTAAAATTTGTTTTTAATACATGATGTATCAAATTCATCGTTATTAGTATTTTTTATTAGGTTTATTGCCAGAAAAAATCATGAACTTTACTTACTTTGCAATTTTAACCAACTTTTTGAATATCACTAAATTTAACATGAACTTTCATATCTTTAGTAAATTTAACCAACAAACAGAATTTTGCTATGTCTATTTTCAAAATAACTCTCACCATTTCAAAATAGAACAATGACTTAACATACAAAATGATAGTTATTTTGAAATGATGAGAGTTATTTTCAAAATAAACATATATACCCGAAATCTGCCCGTTGGTTAAATTTGCAAAAAATATGAAAGTTCATGTTATATTTGGTGATATTAAAACATGTTGGTTAAAATTACAGATTAATTAAAGTTTGTGATTTTCTGGCATTAATCCTTTTTAATTTACTATTTACATTGCATATATAAAAAAACAAAAATAAGACATGTATAAATATATATTGAATTTCTTATTCTTATATGTAATTTTTATGGCGCCCCGTTTCCCTTTCAATTGGAAATAAGTCGACACTCTTTACTTAATTAGGAAGTAAAGAAATCATAATTACTTTTTAATTTACAACAGAAGGCTTATATGAAAACACGAGAGATATTTTTTTTACAAACATAACATATATATATATATATCAAACTATAAACCAAGTATAGTCGTGCTTCACCAACGTTTCTAGGTAAAATGTTTGAACCAAAAACCTATATAAATTAACACTGTTGGGATATTTCAGTAGTTATCTTGATAAGACAAAACTGTATGCGTAATAAGAAAAAGAACAATTTGTTTAAGGTATGAACACCTAAGTGTTCATCTTGCATACATATCAATCTATAAGAGATTATGTAATGGTTTTCCAAGTAGTAAGAAAACCAACCTTAGAAGAAACATAATCACTTCTTCTAAGAGTCAGCAAGCTATAGGAAACAGCAAGATGAAGGGAGTATCTGCATTTGGAGAAGATAGGATGCTGCAAGAAGGACTCGATTAATCTTCTAAGTCATTATAAAACTAATCCGTAACTATAAGTGTATTGATTATTGATAACTTGTTTACCAAGTAAAGAGTTAATTGTACTCGATTAATCTTCAAAAGAGTTAATGGTACTCGATTAATCTTCTAACTCAACATCAAACTAATACGTAACTCTAAGTGTAACGAGTATTGAAAACTTGTTGATTAAAGTAAAGTGTTTATTGTAATCGAATCATCATCTAAAGAGTTAATGGTCCTAGATAAATCTTCTAACTCAACATAAAACTAATCTGTAACTCTAAGTGTAACAATTATTGAAAACTTGTTGACTAAGTAAAGAGTTAATTGTACTCGAATCACCTTCTAAAGATTTAATGGTACTAGATTAATCTTCTAACTCAACATAAAACTAATCCGTAACTCTAAGTGTAACGATTATTGAAAACTTGTTGACCAAGTAAAGAGTTAATTGTTCTCGATTCATCTTCTAAAGAGTTAATGGTACTCGATTATTCTTCTAACTCAAAATAAAACTAATCTGTAATTCTAAGTGTATTGATTATTGAAAACTTGTTGACCAAGTAAAGAGTTAATTTTTACTCGATTCATTTTCTAATGAGTTAATGGTACTCGATTAGTCATCTAACTCAATATAAAACTAATCCGTAACTCTAATTGTAACGATTATTGAAAACTTGTTGACCAAGTAAAGAGTTAATTGTACTCGATTCATCATCTAAAGAGTTAATGGTACTCGATAAATCTTCTAACTCAAAATAAAACTAATCTGTAACTCTAAGTGTATTGATTATTGAAAACTTGTTGACCAAGTAAA
Source organism: Scutellaria galericulata (assembly GCA_946896805.1). Classification (NCBI taxonomy): domain Eukaryota; kingdom Viridiplantae; phylum Streptophyta; class Magnoliopsida; order Lamiales; family Lamiaceae; genus Scutellaria; species Scutellaria galericulata. Next base: position 9,488,392 of record OX335787.1, on the reverse strand, counting down.
CAGTTAATTGTACTCGATTCATCTTCTAAAGAGTTAATGGTACTCGATTAATCTTCTAACTCAACATAAAACTAATACGTAACTCTATGTGTAACGATTATTGAAAACTTGTTGATTAAGTGAAGTGTTAATTGTAATCGAATCATCATCTAAAGAGTTAATGGTCCTAGATAAATCTTCTAACTCAACATAAAACTAATCTGTAACTCTAAGTGTAACGATTATTGAAAACTTGTTGACTAAGTAAACTGTTAATTGTACTCTATTCATCTTCTAAAGATTTAATGGTACTAGATTAATCTTCTAACTCAACATAAATCTAATCCGCAACTCTAAGTGTAACGATTATTGAAAACTTGTTGACCAAGTAAAGAGTTAATTGTACTCGATTCATCTTCTAAAGAATTAATGGTACTCGATAAATCTTCTAACTCAAAATAAAACTAATCTGTAATTCTAAGTGTATTGATTATTGAAAACTTGTTGACCAAGTAAAGAGTTAATTTTTACTCAATTCATTTTCTAAAGAGTTAATGGTACTCGATTAATCTTCTAACTCAACATAAAACTAATACGTAACTCTAAGTGTAACGATTATTGAAACCTTGTTGACCAAGTAAAGAGTTAATTGTTCTCGATTCATCTTCTAAAGAGTTAATGGTACTCGATTATTCTTCTAACTCAAAATAAAACTAATCTGTAATTCTAAGTGTATTGATTATTGAAAACTTGTTGACCAAGTAAAGAGTTAATTTTTACTCGATTCATTTTCTAATGAGTTAATGGTACTCGATTAGTCATCTAACTCAATATAAAACTAATCCGTAACTCTAATTGTAACGATTATTGAAAACTTGTTGACCAAGTAAAGAGTTAATTGTACTCGATTCATCATCTAAAGAGTTAATGGTACTCGATAAATCTTCTAACTCAAAATAAAACTAATCTGTAACTCTAAGTGTATTGATTATTGAAAACTTGTTGACCAAGAAAACAGTTAATTGTACTCGATTCATCTTCTAAAGAGTTAATGGTACTCGATTAATCTTCTAACTCAACATAAAACTAATACGTAACTCTATGTGTAACGATTATTGAAAACTTGTTGATTAAGTGAAGTGTTAATTGTAATCGAATCATCATCTAAAGAGTTAACGGTCCTAGATAAATCTTCTAACTCAACATAAAACTAATCTGTAACTCTAAGTGTAACGATTATTGAAAACTTGTTGACTAAGTAAACTGTTAATTGTACTCTATTCATCTTCTAAAGATTTAATGGTACTAGATTAATTTTCTAACTCAACATAAATCTAATCCGTAACTCTAAGTGTAACGATTATTGAAAACTTGTTGACCAAGTAAAGAGTTAATTGTACTCGATTCATCTTCTAAAGAATTAATGGTACTCGATAAATCTTCTAACTCAAAATAAAACTAATCTGTAATTCTAAGTGTATTGATTATTGAAAACTTGTTGACCAAGTAAAGAGTTAATTTTTACTCAATTCATTTTCTAATGAGTTAATGGTACTCGATTAATCATCTAACTTAATATAAAACTAATCCGTAACTCTAATTGTAACGATTATTGAAAATTGTTGACCAAGTAAAGAGTTAATAGTACTCGATTCATCTTCTAAAGTGTAAATGATACTCGATTAATCTTCTAAGTCATTATAAAACTAATCCGTAACTATAAGTGTATTGATTATTGATAACTTGTTTACCAAGTAAAGAGTTAATTGTACTCGATTAATCTTCTAAAGAGTTAATGGTACTCGATTAATCTTCTAACTCAACATCAAACTAATACGTAACTCTAAGTGTAACGAGTATTGAAAACTTGTTGATTAAAGTAAAGTGTTAATTGTAATCGAATCATCATCTAAAGAGTTAATGGTCCTAGATAAATCTTCTAACTCAACATAAAACTAATCTGTAACTCTAAGTTTAACAATTATTGAAAACTTGTTGACTAAGTAAAGAGTTAATTGTACTCGAATCATCTTCTAAAGATTTAATGGTACTAGATTAATCTTCTAACTCAACATAAAACTAATCCGTAACACTAAGTGTAACGATTATTGAAAACTTGTTGACCAAGTAAAGAGTTAATTGTACTTGATTCATCTTCTAAAGAGTTAATGGTACTCGATAAATCTTCTAACTCAAAATAAAACTAATCTGTAATTCTAAGTGTATTGATTATTGAAAACTTGTTGACCAAGTAAAGAGTTAATTTTTACTCGATTCATTTTCTAATGAGTTAATGGTACTCGATTAGTCATCTAACTTAATATAAAACTAATCCGTAACTATAATTGTAACGATTATTGAAAACTTGTTGACCAAGTAAAGAGTTAATAGTACTCGATTCATCTTCTAAAGTGTTAATGATACTCGATTAATCTTCTAAGTCATTATAAAACTAATCCGTAACTATAAGTGTATTGATTATTGATCACTTGTTTACCAAGTAAAGAGTTAATTGTACTCGATTAATCTTCAAAAGAGTTAATGGTACTCGATTAATCTTCTAACTCAACATCAAACTAATACGTAACACTAAGTGTAACGAGTATTGAAAACTTGTTGATTAAAGTAAAGTGTTTATTGTAATCGAATCATCATCTAAAGAGTTAATGGTCCTAGATAAATCTTCTAACTCAACATAAAACTAATCTGTAACTCTAAGTGTAACAATTATTGAAAACTAGTAGACTAAGTAAAGAGTTAATTGTACTCGAATCATCTTCTAAAGATTTAATGGTACTAGATTAATCTTCTAACTCAACATAAAACTAATCCGTAACTCTAAGTGTAACGATTATTGAAAACTTGTTGACCAAGTAAAGAGTTAATTGTACTCGATTCATCTTCTAAAGAGTTAATGGTACTCGATAAATCTTCTAACTCAAAATAAAACTAATCTGTAATTCTAAGTGTATTGATTATTGAAAACTTGTTGACCAAGTAAAGAGTTAATTGTACTCGATTCATCATCTAAAGAGTTAATGGTACTCGATAAATCTTCTAACTCAAAATAAAACTAATCTGTAACTCTAAGTGTATTGATTATTGAAAACTTGTTGACCAAGAAAACAGTTAATTGTACTCGATTCATCTTCTAAAGAGTTAATGGTACTCGATTAATCTTCTAACTCAACATAAAACTAATACGTAACTCTATGTGTAACGATTATTGAAAACTTGTTGATTAAGTGAAGTGTTAATTGTAATCGAATCATCATCTAAAGAGTTAACGGTCCTAGATAAATCTTCTAACTCAACATAAAACTAATCTGTAACTCTAAGTGTAACGATTATTGAAAACTTGTTGACTAAGTAAACTGTTAATTGTACTCTATTCATCTTCTAAAGATTTAATGGTACTAGATTAATTTTCTAACTCAACATAAATCTAATCCGTAACTCTAAGTGTAACGATTATTGAAAACTTGTTGACCAAGTAAAGAGTTAATTGTACTCGATTCATCTTCTAAAGAATTAATGGTACTCGATAAATCTTCTAACTCAAAATAAAACTAATCTGTAATTCTAAGTGTATTGATTATTGAAAACTTGTTGACCAAGTAAAGAGTTAATTTTTACTCAATTCATTTTCTAATGAGTTAATGGTACTCGATTAATCATCTAACTTAATATAAAACTAATCCGTAACTCTAATTGTAACGATTATTGAAAATTGTTGACCAAGTAAAGAGTTAATAGTACTCGATTCATCTTCTAAAGTGTAAATGATACTCGATTAATCTTCTAAGTCATTATAAAACTAATCCGTAACTATAAGTGTATTGATTATTGATAACTTGTTTACCAAGTAAAGAGTTAATTGTACTCGATTAATCTTCTAAAGAGTTAATGGTACTCGATTAATCTTCTAACTCAACATCAAACTAATACGTAACTCTAAGTGTAACGAGTATTGAAAACTTGTTGATTAAAGTAAAGTGTTAATTGTAATCGAATCATCATCTAAAGAGTTAATGGTCCTAGATAAATCTTCTAACTCAACATAAAACTAATCTGTAACTCTAAGTTTAACAATTATTGAAAACTTGTTGACTAAGTAAAGAGTTAATTGTACTCGAATCATCTTCTAAAGATTTAATGGTACTAGATTAATCTTCTAACTCAACATAAAACTAATCCGTAACACTAAGTGTAACGATTATTGAAAACTTGTTGACCAAGTAAAGAGTTAATTGTACTTGATTCATCTTCTAAAGAGTTAATGGTACTCGATAAATCTTCTAACTCAAAATAAAACTAATCTGTAATTCTAAGTGTATTGATTATTGAAAACTTGTTGACCAAGTAAAGAGTTAATTTTTACTCGATTCATTTTCTAATGAGTTAATGGTACTCGATTAGTCATCTAACTTAATATAAAACTAATCCGTAACTATAATTGTAACGATTATTGAAAACTTGTTGACCAAGTAAAGAGTTAATAGTACTCGATTCATCTTCTAAAGTGTTAATGATACTCGATTAATCTTCTAAGTCATTATAAAACTAATCCGTAACTATAAGTGTATTGATTATTGATCACTTGTTTACCAAGTAAAGAGTTAATTGTACTCGATTAATCTTCAAAAGAGTTAATGGTACTCGATTAATCTTCTAACTCAACATCAAACTAATACGTAACACTAAGTGTAACGAGTATTGAAAACTTGTTGATTAAAGTAAAGTGTTTATTGTAATCGAATCATCATCTAAAGAGTTAATGGTCCTAGATAAATCTTCTAACTCAACATAAAACTAATCTGTAACTCTAAGTGTAACAATTATTGAAAACTAGTAGACTAAGTAAAGAGTTAATTGTACTCGAATCATCTTCTAAAGATTTAATGGTACTAGATTAATCTTCTAACTCAACATAAAACTAATCCGTAACTCTAAGTGTAACGATTATTGAAAACTTGTTGACCAAGTAAATAGTTAATTGTACTCGATTCATCTTCCAAAGAATTAATGGAACTCTATAAATCTTCTAACTCAAAATAAAACTAATCTGTAACTCTAAGTGTATTGATTATTGAAAACTTGTTGACCAAGTAAAGAGTTAATTTTTACTCGATTCATTTTCTAATGAGTTAATGGTACTCGATTAATCATCTAACTTAATATAAAACTAATCCGTAACTCTAATTGTAACGATTATTGAAAATTGTTGACCAAGTAAAGAGTTAATAGTACTCGATTCATCTTCTAAAGTGTTAATGATACTCGATTAATCTTCTAAGTCATTATAAAACTAATCCGTAACTATAAGTGTATTGATTATTGATAACTTGTTTACCAAGTAAAGAGTTAATTGTACTCGATTAATCTTCTAAAGAGTTAATGGTACTCGATTAATCTTCTAACTCAACATCAAACTAATACGTAACTCTAAGTGTAACGAGTATTGAAAACTTGTTGATTAAAGTAAAGTGTTAATTGTAATCGAATCATCATCTAAAGAGTTAATGGTCCTAGATAAATCTTCTAACTCAACATAAAACTAATCTGTAACTCTAAGTTTAACAATTATTGAAAACTTGTTGACTAAGTAAAGAGTTAATTGTACTCGAATCATCTTCTAAAGATTTAATGGTACTAGATTAATCTTCTAACTCAACATAAAACTAATCCGTAACACTAAGTGTAACGATTATTGAAAACTTGTTGACCAAGTAAAGAGTTAATTGTACTCGATTCATCTTCTAAAGAGTTAATGGTACTCGATAAATCTTCTAACTCAAAATAAAACTAATCTGTAATTCTAAGTGTATTGATTATTGAAAACTTGTTGACCAAGTAAAGAGTTAATTTTTACTCGATTCATTTTCTAATGAGTTAATGGTACTCGATTAGTCATCTAACTTAATATAAAACTAATCCGTAACTATAATTGTAACGATTATTGAAAACTTGTTGACCAAGTAAAGAGTTAATAGTACTCGATTCATCTTCTAAAGTGTTAATGATACTCGATTAATCTTCTAAGTCATTATAAAACTAATCCGTAACTATAAGTGTATTGATTATTGATAACTTGTTTACCAAGTAAAGAGTTAATTGTACTCGATTAATCTTCAAAAGAGTTAATGGTACTCGATTAATCTTCTAACTCAACATCAAACTAATACGTAACTCTAAGTGTAACGAGTATTGAAAACTTGTTGATTAAAGTAAAGTGTTTATTGTAATCGAATCATCATCTAAAGAGTTAATGGTCCTAGATAAATCTTCTAACTCAACATAAAACTAATCTGTAACTCTAAGTGTAACAATTATTGAAAACTAGTTGACTAAGTAAAGAGTTAATTGTACTCGAATCATCTTCTAAAGATTTAATGGTACTAGATTAATCTTCTAACTCAACATAAAACTAATCCGTAACTCTAAGTGTAACGATTATTGAAAACTTGTTGACCAAGTAAAGAGTTAATTGTACTCGATTCATCTTCTAAAGAATTAATGGAACTCTATAAATCTTCTAACTCAAAATAAAACTAATCTGTAACTCTAAGTGTATTGATTATTGAAAACTTGTTGACCAAGTAAAGAGTTAATTTTTACTCGATTCATTTTCTAATGAGTTAATGGTACTCGATTAATCATCTAACTTAATATAAAACTAATCCGTAACTCTAATTGTAACGATTATTGAAAACTTGTTGACCAAGTAAAGAGTTAATAGTACTCGATTCATCTTCTAAAGTGTTAATGATACTCGATTAATCTTCTAAGTCATTATAAAACTAATCCGTAACTATAAGTGTATTGATTATTGATAACTTGTTTACCAAGTAAAGAGTTAATTGTACTCGATTAATCTTCAAAAGAGTTAATGGTACTCGATTAATCTTCTAACTCAACATCAAACTAATACGTAACTCTAAGTGTAACGAGTATTGAAAACTTGTTGATTAAAGTAAAGTGTTTATTGTAATCGAATCATCATCTAAAGAGTTAATGGTCCTAGATAAATCTTCTAACTCAACATAAAACTAATCTGTAACTCTAAGTGTAACAATTATTGAAAACTAGTTGACTAAGTAAAGAGTTAATTGTACTCGAATCATCTTCTAAAGATTTAATGGTACTAGATTAATCTTCTAACTCAACATAAAACTAATCCGTAACTCTAAGTGTAACGATTATTGAAAACTTGTTGACCAAGTAAAGAGTTAATTGTACTCGATTCATTTTCTAAAGAATTAATGGAACTCTATAAATCTTCTAACTCAAAATAAAACTAAACTGTAACTCTAAGTGTATTGATTATTGAAAACTTGTTGACCAAGTAAAGAGTTAATTTTTACTCGATTCATTTTCTAATGAGTTAATGGTACTCGATTAATCATCTAACTTAATATAAAACTAATCCGTAACTCTAATTGTAACGATTATTGAAAACTTGTTGACCAAGTAAAGAGTTAATTGTTCTCGATTCATCTTCTAAAGAGTTAATGGTACTCGATTATTCTTCTAACTCAAAATAAAACTAATCTGTAATTCTAAGTGTATTGATTATTGAAAACTTGTTGACCAAGTAAAGAGTTAATTTTTACTCGATTCATTTTCTAATGAGTTAATGGTACTCGATTAGTCATCTAACTCAATATAAAACTAATCCGTAACTCTAATTGTAACGATTATTGAAAACTTGTTGACCAAGTAAAGAGTTAATTGTACTCGATTCATCATCTAAAGAGTTAATGGTACTCGATAAATCTTCTAACTCAAAATAAAACTAATCTGTAACTCTAAGTGTATTGATTATTGAAAACTTGTTGACCAAGTAAACAGTTAATTGTACTCGATTCATCTTCTAAAGAGTTAATGGTACTCGATTAATCTTCTAACTCAACATAAAACTAATACGTAACTCTATGTGTAACGATTATTGAAAACTTGTTGATTAAGTGAAGTGTTAATTGTAATCGAATCATCATCTAAAGAGTTAATGGTCCTAGATAAATCTTCTAACTCAACATAAAACTAATCTGTAACTCTAAGTGTAACGATTATTGAAAACTTGTTGACTAAGTAAACTGTTAATTGTACTCTATTCATCTTCTAAAGATTTAATGGTACTAGATTAATCTTCTAACTCAACATAAATCTAATCCGCAACTCTAAGTGTAACGATTATTGAAAACTTGTTGACCAAGTAAAGAGTTAATTGTACTCGATTCATCTTCTAAAGAATTAATGGTACTCGATAAATCTTCTAACTCAAAATAAAACTAATCTGTAATTCTAAGTGTATTGATTATTGAAAACTTGTTGACCAAGTAAAGAGTTAATTGTACTCGATTAATCTTCTAAAGAATTAATGGTACTCGATTAATCTTCAAACTCAACATCAAACTAATATGTAACTCTAAGTGTAACGAGTATTGAAAACTTGTTGATTAAAGTAAAGTGTTAATTGTAATCGAATCATCATCTAAAGAGTTAATGGTCCTAGATAAATCTTCTAACTCAACATAAAACTAATCTGTAACTCTAAGTTTAACAATTATTGAAAACTTGTTGACTAAGTAAAGAGTTAATTGTACTCGAATCATCTTCTAAAGATTTAATGGTACTAGATTAATCTTCTAACTCAACATAAAACTAATCCGTAACTCTAAGTGTAACGATTATTGAAAACTTGTTGACCAAGTAAAGAGTTAATTGTACTCGATTCATCTTCTAAAGAGTTAATGGTACTCGATAAATCTTCTAACTCAAAATAAAACTAATCTGTAATTCTAAGTGTATTGATTATTGAAAACTTGTTGACCAAGTAAAGAGTTAATTTTTACTCGATTCATTTTCTAATGAGTTAATGGTACACGATTAGTCATCTAACTTAATATAAAACTAATCCGTAACTTTAATTGTAACGATTATTGAAAATTTGTTGACCAAGTAAAGAGTTAATAGTACTCGATTCATCTTCTAAAGTGTTAATGATACTCGATTAATCTTCTAAGTCATTATAAAACTAATCCGTAACTATAAGTGTATTGATTATTGATAACTTGTTTACCAAGTAAAGAGTTAATTGTACTCGATTAATCTTCAAAAGAGTTAATGGTACTCGATTAATCTTCTAACTCAACATCAAACTAATACGTAACTCTAAGTGTAACGAGTATTGAAAACTTGTTGATTAAATAAAGTGTTTATTGTAATCGAATCATCATCTAAAGAGTTAATGGTCCTAGATAAATCTTCTAACTCAACATAAAACTAATCTGTAACTCTAAGTGTAACAATTATTGAAAACTTGTTGACTAAGTAAAGAGTTAATTGTACTCGAATCATCATCTAAAGATTTAATGGTACTAGATTAATCTTCTAACTCAACATAAAACTAATCCGTAACTCTAAGTGTAACGATTATTGAAAACTTGTTGACCAAGTAAAGAGTTAATTGTTCTCGATTCATCTTCTAAAGAGTTAATGGTACTCGATTATTCTTCTAACTCAAAATAAAACTAATCTGTAATTCTAAGTGTATTGATTATTGAAAACTTGTTGACCAAGTAAAGAGTTAATTTTTACTCGATTCATTTTCTAATGAGTTAATGGTACTCGATTAGTCATCTAACTCAATATAAAACTAATCCGTAACTCTAATTGTAACGATTATTGAAAACTTGTTGACCAAGTAAAGAGTTAATTGTACTCGATTCATCATCTAAAGAGTTAATGGTACTCGATAAATCTTCTAACTCAAAATAAAACTAATCTGTAACTCTAAGTGTATTTATTATTGAAAACTTGTTGACCAAGTAAACAGTTAATTGTACTCGATTCATCTTCTAAAGAGTTAATGGTACTCGATTAATCTTCTAACTCAACATAAAACTAATACGTAACTCTATGTGTAACGATTATTGAAAACTTGTTGATTAAGTGAAGTGTTAATTGTAATCGAATCATCATCTAAAGAGTTAATGGTCCTAGATAAATCTTCTAACTCAACATAAAACTAATCTGTAACTCTAAGTGTAACGATTATTGAAAACTTGTTGACTAAGTAAACTGTTAATTGTACTCTATTCATCTTCTAAAGATTTAATGGTACTAGATTAATCTTCTAACTCAACATAAATCTAATCCGCAACTCTAAGTGTAACGATTATTGAAAACTTGTTGACCAAGTAAAGAGTTAATTGTACTCGATTCATCTTCTAAAGAATTAATGGTACTCGATAAATCTTCTAACTCAAAATAAAACTAATCTGTAATTCTAAGTGTATTGATTATTGAAAACTTGTTGACCAAGTAAAGAGTTAATTTTTACTCGATTCCTTTTCTAATGAGTTAATGGTACTCGATTAATCATCTAACTTAATATAAAACTAATCCGTAACTCTAATTGTAACGATTATTGAAAATTTGTTGACCAAGTAAAGAGTTAATAGTACTCGATTCATCTTCTAAAGTGTTAATGATACTCGATTAATCTTCTAAGTCATTATAAAACTAATCCGTAACTATAAGTGTATTGATTATTGATAACTTGTTTACCAAGTAAAGAGTTAATTGTACTCGATTAATCTTCTAAAGAATTAATGGTACTCGATTAATCTTCTAACTCAACATCAAACTAATACGTAACTCTAAGTGTAACGAGTATTGAAAACTTGTTGATTAAAGTAAAGTGTTAATTGTAATCGAATCATCATCTAAAGAGTTAATGGTCCTAGATAAATCTTCTAACTCAACATAAAACTAATCTGTAACTCTAAGTTTAACAATTATTGAAAACTTGTTGACTAAGTAAAGAGTTAATTGTACTCGAATCATCTTCTAAAGATTTAATGGTACTAGATTAATCTTCTAACTCAACATAAAACTAATCCGTAACTCTAAGTGTAACGATTATTGAAAACTTGTTGACCAAGTAAAGAGTTAATTGTACTCGATTCATCTTCTAAAGAGTTAATGGTACTCGATAAATCTTCTAACTCAAAATAAAACTAATCTGTAATTCTAAGTGTATTGATTATTGAAAACTTGTTGACCAAGTAAAGAGTTAATTTTTACTCGATTCATTTTCTAATGAGTTAATGGTACTCGATTAGTCATCTAACTTAATATAAAACTAATCCGTAACTCTAATTGTAACGATTATTGAAAATTTGTTGACCAAGTAAAGAGTTAATAGTACTCGATTCATCTTCTAAAGTGTTAATGATACTCGATTAATCTTCTAAGTCATTATAAAACTAATCCGTAACTATAAGTGTATTGATTATTGATAACTTGTTTACCAAGTAAAGAGTTAATTGTACTCGATTAATCTTCAAAAGAGTTAATGGTACTCGATTAATCTTCTAACTCAACATCAAACTAATACGTAACTCTAAGTGTAACGAGTATTGAAAACTTGTTGATTAAAGTAAAGTGTTTATTGTAATCGAATCATCATCTAAAGAGTTAATGGTCCTAGATAAATCTTCTAACTCAACATAAAACTAATCTGTAACTCTAAGTGTAACAATTATTGAAAACTTGTTGACTAAGTAAAGAGTTAATTGTACTCGAATCATTTTCTAAAGATTTAATGGTACTAGATTAATCTTCTAACTCAACATAAAACTAATCCGTAACTCTAAGTGTAACGATTATTGAAAACTTGTTGACCAAGTAAAGAGTTAATTGTACTCGATTCATCTTCTAAAGAGTTAATGGTACTCGATAAATCTTCTAACTCAAAATAAAACTAATCTGTAATTCTAAGTGTATTGATTATTGAAAACTTGTTGACCAAGTAAAGAGTTAATTTTTACTCGATTCATTTTCTAATGAGTTAATGGTACTCGATTAATCATCTAACTTAATATAAAACTAATCCGTAACAATAATTGTAACGATTATTGAAAACTTGTTGACCAAGTAAAGAGTTAATAGTACTCGATTCATCTTCTAAAGTGTTAATGATACTCGATTAATCTTCTAAGCCATTATAAAACTAATCCGTAACTATAAGTGTATTGATTATTGATAACTTGTTTACCAAGTAAAGAGTTAATTGTACTCGATTAATCTTCAAAAGAGTTAATGGTACTCGATTAATCTTCTAACTCAACATCAAACTAATACGTAACTCTAAGTGTAACGAGTATTGAAAACTTGTTGATTAAAGTAAAGTGTTTATTGTAATCGAATCATCATCTAAAGAGTTAATGGTCCTAGATAAATCTTCTAACTCAACATAAAACTAATCTGTAACTCTAAGTGTAACAATTATTGAAAACTTGTTGACTAAGTAAAGAGTTAATTGTACTCGAATCATCTTCTAAAGATTTAATGGTACTAGATTAATCTTCTAACTCAACATAAAACTAATCCGTAACTCTAAGTGTAACGATTATTGAAAACTTGTTGACCAAGTAAAGAGTTAATTGTTCTCGATTCATCTTCTAAAGAGTTAATGGTACTCGATTATTCTTCTAACTCAAAATAAAACTAATCTGTAATTCTAAGTGTATTGATTATTGAAAACTTGTTGACCAAGTAAAGAGTTAATTTTTACTCGATTCATTTTCTAATGAGTTAATGGTACTCGATTAGTCATCTAACTCAATATAAAACTAATCCGTAACTCTAATTGTAACGATTATTGAAAACTTGTTGACCAAGTAAAGAGTTAATTGTACTCGATTCATCATCTAAAGAGTTAATGGTACTCGATAAATCTTCTAACTCAAAATAAAACTAATCTGTAACTCTAAGTGTATTGATTATTGAAAACTTGTTGACCAAGTAAACAGTTAATTGTACTCGATTCATCTTCTAAAGAGTTAATGGTACTCGATTAATCTTCTAACTCAACATAAAACTAATACGTAACTCTATGTGTAACGATTATTGAAAACTTGTTGATTAAGTGAAGTGTTAATTGTAATCGAATCATCATCTAAAGAGTTAATGGTCCTAGATAAATCTTCTAACTCAACATAAAACTAATCTGTAACTCTAAGTGTAACGATTATTGAAAACTTGTTGACTAAGTAAACTGTTAATTGTACTCTATTCATCTTCTAAAGATTTAATGGTACTAGATTAATCTTCTAACTCAACATAAATCTAATCCGTAACTCTAAGTGTAACGATTATTGAAAACTTGTTGACCAAGTAAAGAGTTAATTGTACTCGATTCATCTTCTAAAGAATTAATGGAACTCGATAAATCTTCTAACTCAAAATAAAACTAATCTGTAATTCTAAGTGTATTGATTATTGAAAACTTGTTGACCAAGTAAAGAGTTAATTTTTACTCGATTCATTTTCTAATGAGTTAATGGTACTCGATTAATCATCTAACTTAATATAAAACTAATCCATAACAATAATTGTAACGATTATTGAAAACTTGTTGACCAAGTAAAGAGTTAATAGTACTCGATTCATCTTCTAAAGTGTTAATGATACTCGATTAATCTTCTAAGCCATTATAAAACTAATCCGTAACTATAAGTGTATTGATTATTGATAACTTGTTTACCAAGTAAAGAGTTAATTGTACTCGATTAATCTTCTAAAGAATTAATGGTACTCGATTAATCTTCTAACTCAACATCAAACTAATACGTAACTCTAAGTGTAACGAGTATTGAAAACTTGTTGATTAAAGTAAAGTGTTAATTGTAATCGAATCATCATCTAAAGAGTTAATGGTCCTAGATAAATCTTCTAACTCAACATAAAACTAATCTGTAACTCTAAGTTTAACAATTATTGAAAACTTGTTGACTAAGTAAAGAGTTAATTGTACTCGAATCATCTTCTAAAGATTTAATGGTACTAGATTAATCTTCTAACTCAACATAAAACTAATCCGTAACTCTAAGTGTAACGATTATTGAAAACTTGTTGACCAAGTAAAGAGTTAATTGTACTCGATTCATCTTCTAAAGAGTTAATGGTACTCGATAAATCTTCTAACTCAAAATAAAACTAATCTGTAATTCTAAGTGTATTGATTATTGAAAACTTGTTGACCAAGTAAAGAGTTAATTTTTACTCGATTCATTTTCTAATGAGTTAATGGTACTCGATTAGTCATCTAACTTAATATAAAACTAATCCGTAACTCTAATTGTAACGATTATTGAAAATTTGTTGACCAAGTAAAGAGTTAATAGTACTCGATTCATCTTCTAAAGTGTTAATGATACTCGATTAATCTTCTAAGTCATTATAAAACTAATCCGTAACTATAAGTGTATTGATTATTGATAACTTGTTTACCAAGTAAAGAGTTAATTGTACTCGATTAATCTTCAAAAGAGTTAATGGTACTCGATTAATCTTCTAACTCAACATCAAACTAATACGTAACTCTAAGTGTAACGAGTATTGAAAACTTGTTGATTAAAGTAAAGTGTTTATTGTAATCGAATCATCATCTAAAGAGTTAATGGTCCTAGATAAATCTTCTAACTCAACATAAAACTAATCTGTAACTCTAAGTGTAACAATTATTGAAAACTTGTTGACTAAGTAAAGAGTTAATTGTACTCGAATCATCTTCTAAAGATTTAATGGTACTAGATTAATCTTCTAACTCAACATAAAACTAATCCGTAACTCTAAGTGTAACGATTATTGAAAACTTGTTGACCAAGTAAAGAGTTAATTGTACTCGATTCATCTTCTAAAGAATTAATGGAACTCTATAAATCTTCTAACTCAAAATAAAACTAATCTGTAACTCTAAGTGTATTGATTATTGAAAACTTGTTGACCAAGTAAAGAGTTAATTTTTACTCGATTCATTTTCTAATGAGTTAATGGTACTCGATTAATCATCTAACTTAATATAAAACTAATCCGTAACTCTAAGTGTAACGATTATTGAAAACTTGTTGACCAAGTAAAGAGTTAGTTGTTCTCGATTCATCTTCTAAAGAGTTAATGGTACTCGATTATTCTTCTAACTCAAAATAAAACTAATCTGTAATTCTAAGTGTATTGATTATTGAAAATTTGTTGACCAAGTAAAGAGTTAATTTTTACTCGATTCATTTTCTAATGAGTTAATGGTACTCGATTAGTCATCTAACTCAATATAAAACTAATCCGTAACTCTAATTGTAACGATTATTGAAAACTTGTTGACCAAGTAAAGAGTTAATTGTACTCGATTCATCATCTAAAGAGTTAATGGTACTCGATAAATCTTCTAACTCAAAATAAAACTAATCTGTAACTCTAAGTGTATTGATTATTGAAAACTTGTTGACCAAGTAAACAGTTAATTGTACTCGATTCATCTTCTAAAGAGTTAATGGTACTCGATTAATCTTCTAACTCAACATAAAACTAATACGTAACTCTATGTGTAACGATTATTGAAAACTTGTTGATTAAGTGAAGTGTTAATTGTAATCGAATCATCATCTAAAGAGTTAATGGTCCTAGATAAATCTTCTAACTCAACATAAAACTAATCTGTAACTCTAAGTGTAACGATTATTGAAAACTTGTTGACTAAGTAAACTGTTAATTGTACTCTATTCATCTTCTAAAGATTTAATGGTACTAGATTAATCTTCTAACTCAACATAAATCTAATCCGTAACTCTAAGTGTAACGATTATTGAAAACTTGTTGACCAAGTAAAGAGTTAATTGTACTCGATTCATCTTCTAAAGAATTAATGGAACTCGATAAATCTTCTAACTCAAAATAAAACTAATCTGTAATTCTAAGTGTATTGATTATTGAAAACTTGTTGACCAAGTAAAGAGTTAATTTTTACTCGATTCATTTTCTAATGAGTTAATGGTACTCGATTAATCATCTAACTTAATATAAAACTAATCCGTAACAATAATTGTAACGATTATTGAAAACTTGTTGACCAAGTAAAGAGTTAATAGTACTCGATTCATCTTCTAAAGTGTTAATGATACTCGATTAATCTTCTAAGCCATTATAAAACTAATCCGTAACTATAAGTGTATTGATTATTGATAACTTGTTTACCAAGTAAAGAGTTAATTGTACTCGATTAATCTTCTAAAGAATTAATGGTACTCGATTAATCTTCTAACTCAACATCAAACTAATACGTAACTCTAAGTGTAACGAGTATTGAAAACTTGTTGATTAAAGTAAAGTGTTAATTGTAATCGAATCATCATCTAAAGAGTTAATGGTCCTAGATAAATCTTCTAACTCAACATAAAACTAATCTGTAACTCTAAGTTTAACAATTATTGAAAACTTGTTGACTAAGTAAAGAGTTAATTGTACTCGAATCATCTTCTAAAGATTTAATGGTACTAGATTAATCTTCTAACTCAACATAAAACTAATCCGTAACTCTAAGTGTAACGATTATTGAAAACTTGTTGACCAAGTAAAGAGTTAATTGTACTCGATTCATCTTCTAAAGAGTTAATGGTACTCGATAAATCTTCTAACTCAAAATAAAACTAATCTGTAATTCTAAGTGTATTGATTATTGAAAACTTGTTGACCAAGTAAAGAGTTAATTTTTACTCGATTCATTTTCTAATGAGTTAATGGTACTCGATTAGTCATCTAACTTAATATAAAACTAATCCGTAACTCTAATTGTAACGATTATTGAAAATTTGTTGACCAAGTAAAGAGTTAATAGTACTCGATTCATCTTCTAAAGTGTTAATGATACTCGATTAATCTTCTAAGTCATTATAAAACTAATCCGTAACTATAAGTGTATTGATTATTGATAACTTGTTTACCAAGTAAAGAGTTAATTGTACTCGATTAATCTTCAAAAGAGTTAATGGTACTCGATTAATCTTCTAACTCAACATCAAACTAATACGTAACTCTAAGTGTAACGAGTATTGAAAACTTGTTGATTAAAGTAAAGTGTTTATTGTAATCGAATCATCATCTAAAGAGTTAATGGTCCTAGATAAATCTTCTAACTCAACATAAAACTAATCTGTAACTCTAAGTGTAACAATTATTGAAAACTTGTTGACTAAGTAAAGAGTTAATTGTACTCGAATCATCTTCTAAAGATTTAATGGTACTAGATTAATCTTCTAACTCAACATAAAACTAATCCGTAACTCTAAGTGTAACGATTATTGAAAACTTGTTGACCAAGTAAAGAGTTAATTGTACTCGATTCATCTTCTAAAGAATTAATGGAACTCTATAAATCTTCTAACTCAAAATAAAACTAATCTGTAACTCTAAGTGTATTGATTATTGAAAACTTGTTGACCAAGTAAAGAGTTAATTTTTACTCGATTCATTTTCTAATGAGTTAATGGTACTCGATTAATCATCTAACTTAATATAAAACTAATCCGTAACTCTAAGTGTAACGATTATTGAAAACTTGTTGACCAAGTAAAGAGTTAGTTGTTCTCGATTCATCTTCTAAAGAGTTAATGGTACTCGATTATTCTTCTAACTCAAAATAAAACTAATCTGTAATTCTAAGTGTATTGATTATTGAAAATTTGTTGACCAAGTAAAGAGTTAATTTTTACTCGATTCATTTTCTAATGAGTTAATGGTACTCGATTAGTCATCTAACTCAATATAAAACTAATCCGTAACTCTAATTGTAACGATTATTGAAAACTTGTTGACCAAGTAAAGAGTTAATTGTACTCGATTCATCATCTAAAGAGTTAATGGTACTCGATAAATCTTCTAACTCAAAATAAAACTAATCTGTAACTCTAAGTGTATTGATTATTGAAAACTTGTTGACCAAGTAAACAGTTAATTGTACTCGATTCATCTTCTAAAGAGTTAATGGTACTCGATTAATCTTCTAACTCAACATAAAACTAATACGTAACTCTATGTGTAACGATTATTGAAAACTTGTTGATTAAGTGAAGTGTTAATTGTAATCGAATCATCATCTAAAGAGTTAATGGTCCTAGATAAATCTTCTAACTCAACATAAAACTAATCTGTAACTCTAAGTGTAACGATTATTGAAAACTTGTTGACTAAGTAAACTGTTAATTGTACTCTATTCATCTTCTAAAGATTTAATGGTACTAGATTAATCTTCTAACTCAACATAAATCTAATCCGTAACTCTAAGTGTAACGATTATTGAAAACTTGTTGACCAAGTAAAGAGTTAATTGTACTCGATTCATCTTCTAAAGAATTAATGGAACTCGATAAATCTTCTAACTCAAAATAAAACTAATCTGTAATTCTAAGTGTATTGATTATTGAAAACTTGTTGACCAAGTAAAGAGTTAATTTTTACTCGATTCATTTTCTAATGAGTTAATGGTACTCGATTAATCATCTAACTTAATATAAAACTAATCCGTAACAATAATTGTAACGATTATTGAAAACTTGTTGACCAAGTAAAGAGTTAATAGTACTCGATTCATCTTCTAAAGTGTTAATGATACTCGATTAATCTTCTAAGCCATTATAAAACTAATCCGTAACTATAAGTGTATTGATTATTGATAACTTGTTTACCAAGTAAAGAGTTAATTGTACTCGATTAATCTTCTAAAGAATTAATGGTACTCGATTAATCTTCTAACTCAACATCAAACTAATACGTAACTCTAAGTGTAACGAGTATTGAAAACTTGTTGATTAAAGTAAAGTGTTAATTGTAATCGAATCATCATCTAAAGAGTTAATGGTCCTAGATAAATCTTCTAACTCAACATAAAACTAATCTGTAACTCTAAGTTTAACAATTATTGAAAACTTGTTGACTAAGTAAAGAGTTAATTGTACTCGAATCATCTTCTAAAGATTTAATGGTACTAGATTAATCTTCTAACTCAACATAAAACTAATCCGTAACTCTAAGTGTAACGATTATTGAAAACTTGTTGACCAAGTAAAGAGTTAATTGTACTCGATTCATCTTCTAAAGAGTTAATGGTACTCGATAAATCTTCTAACTCAAAATAAAACTAATCTGTAATTCTAAGTGTATTGATTATTGAAAACTTGTTGACCAAGTAAAGAGTTAATTTTTACTCGATTCATTTTCTAATGAGTTAATGGTACTCGATTAGTCATCTAACTTAATATAAAACTAATCCGTAACTCTAATTGTAACGATTATTGAAAATTTGTTGACCAAGTAAAGAGTTAATAGTACTCGATTCATCTTCTAAAGTGTTAATGATACTCGATTAATCTTCTAAGTCATTATAAAACTAATCCGTAACTATAAGTGTATTGATTATTGATAACTTGTTTACCAAGTAAAGAGTTAATTGTACTCGATTAATCTTCAAAAGAGTTAATGGTACTCGATTAATCTTCTAACTCAACATCAAACTAATACGTAACTCTAAGTGTAACGAGTATTGAAAACTTGTTGATTAAAGTAAAGTGTTTATTGTAATCGAATCATCATCTAAAGAGTTAATGGTCCTAGATAAATCTTCTAACTCAACATAAAACTAATCTGTAACTCTAAGTGTAACAATTATTGAAAACTTGTTGACTAAGTAAAGAGTTAATTGTACTCGAATCATCTTCTAAAGATTTAATGGTACTAGATTAATCTTCTAACTCAACATAAAACTAATCCGTAACTCTAAGTGTAACGATTATTGAAAACTTGTTGACCAAGTAAAGAGTTAATTGTACTCGATTCATCTTCTAAAGAATTAATGGAACTCTATAAATCTTCTAACTCAAAATAAAACTAATCTGTAACTCTAAGTGTATTGATTATTGAAAACTTGTTGACCAAGTAAAGAGTTAATTTTTACTCGATTCATTTTCTAATGAGTTAATGGTACTCGATTAATCATCTAACTTAATATAAAACTAATCCGTAACTCTAAGTGTAACGATTATTGAAAACTTGTTGACCAAGTAAAGAGTTAGTTGTTCTCGATTCATCTTCTAAAGAGTTAATGGTACTCGATTATTCTTCTAACTCAAAATAAAACTAATCTGTAATTCTAAGTGTATTGATTATTGAAAATTTGTTGACCAAGTAAAGAGTTAATTTTTACTCGATTCATTTTCTAATGAGTTAATGGTACTCGATTAGTCATCTAACTCAATATAAAACTAATCCGTAACTCTAATTGTAACGATTATTGAAAACTTGTTGACCAAGTAAAGAGTTAATTGTACTCGATTCATCATCTAAAGAGTTAATGGTACTCGATAAATCTTCTAACTCAAAATAAAACTAATCTGTAACTCTAAGTGTATTGATTATTGAAAACTTGTTGACCAAGTAAACAGTTAATTGTACTCGATTCATCTTCTAAAGAGTTAATGGTACTCGATTAATCTTCTAACTCAACATAAAACTAATACGTAACTCTATGTGTAACGATTATTGAAAACTTGTTGATTAAGTGAAGTGTTAATTGTAATCGAATCATCATCTAAAGAGTTAATGGTCCTAGATAAATCTTCTAACTCAACATAAAACTAATCTGTAACTCTAAGTGTAACGATTATTGAAAACTTGTTGACTAAGTAAACTGTTAATTGTACTCTATTCATCTTCTAAAGATTTAATGGTACTAGATTAATCTTCTAACTCAACATAAATCTAATCCGTAACTCTAAGTGTAACGATTATTGAAAACTTGTTGACCAAGTAAAGAGTTAATTGTACTCGATTCATCTTCTAAAGAATTAATGGAACTCGATAAATCTTCTAACTCAAAATAAAACTAATCTGTAATTCTAAGTGTATTGATTATTGAAAACTTGTTGACCAAGTAAAGAGTTAATTTTTACTCGATTCATTTTCTAATGAGTTAATGGTACTCGATTAATCATCTAACTTAATATAAAACTAATCCGTAACAATAATTGTAACGATTATTGAAAACTTGTTGACCAAGTAAAGAGTTAATAGTACTCGATTCATCTTCTAAAGTGTTAATGATACTCGATTAATCTTCTAAGCCATTATAAAACTAATCCGTAACTATAAGTGTATTGATTATTGATAACTTGTTTACCAAGTAAAGAGTTAATTGTACTCGATTAATCTTCAAAAGAGTTAATGGTACTCGATTAATCTTCTAACTCAACATCAAACTAATACGTAACTCTAAGTGTAACGAGTATTGAAAACTTGTTGATTAAAGTAAAGTGTTTATTGTAATCGAATCATCATCTAAAGAGTTAATGGTCCTAGATAAATCTTCTAACTCAACATAAAACTAATCTGTAACTCTAAGTGTAACAATTATTGAAAACTTGTTGACTAAGTAAAGAGTTAATTGTACTCGAATCATCTTCTAAAGATTTAATGGTACTAGATTAATCTTCTAACTCAACATAAAACTAATCTGTAACTCTAAGTGTAACGATTATTGAAAACTTGTTGACCAAGTAAAGAGTTAATTGTTCTCGATTCATCTTCTAAAGAGTTAATGGTACTCGATTATTCTTCTAACTCAAAATAAAACTAATCTGTAATTCTAAGTGTATTGATTATTGAAAACTTGTTGACCAAGTAAAGAGTTAATTTTTACTCGATTCATTTTCTAATGAGTTAATGGTACTCGATTAGTCATCTAACTCAATATAAAACTAATCCGTAACTCTAATTGTAACGATTATTGAAAACTTGTTGACCAAGTAAAGAGTTAATTGTACTCGATTCATCATCTAAAGAGTTAATGGTACTCGATAAATCTTCTAACTCAAAATAAAACTAATCTGTAACTCTAAGTGTATTGATTATTGAAAACTTGTTGACCAAGTAAACAGTTAATTGTACTCGATTCATCTTCTAAAGAGTTAATGGTACTCGATTAATCTTCTAACTCAACATAAAACTAATACGTAACTCTATGTGTAACGATTATTGAAAACTTGTTGATTAAGTGAAGTGTTAATTGTAATCGAATCATCATCTAAAGAGTTAATGGTCCTAGATAAATCTTCTAACTCAACATAAAACTAATCTGTAACTCTAAGTTTAACAATTATTGAAAACTTGTTGACTAAGTAAAGAGTTAATTGTACTCGAATCATCTTCTAAAGATTTAATGGTACTAGATTAATCTTCTAACTCAACATAAAACTAATCCGTAACTCTAAGTGTAACGATTATTGAAAACTTGTTGACCAAGTAAAGAGTTAATTGTACTCGATTCATCTTCTAAAGAGTTAATGGTACTCGATAAATCTTCTAACTCAAAATAAAACTAATCTGTAATTCTAAGTGTATTGATTATTGAAAACTTGTTGACCAAGTAAAGAGTTAATTTTTACTCGATTCATTTTCTAATGAGTTAATGGTACTCGATTAGTCATCTAACTTAATATAAAACTAATCCGTAACTCTAATTGTAACGATTATTGAAAATTTGTTGACCAAGTAAAGAGTTAATAGTACTCGATTCATCTTCTAAAGTGTTAATGATACTCGATTAATCTTCTAAGTCATTATAAAACTAATCCGTAACTATAAGTGTATTGATTATTGATAACTTGTTTACCAAGTAAAGAGTTAATTGTACTCGATTAATCTTCAAAAGAGTTAATGGTACTCGATTAATCTTCTAACTCAACATCAAACTAATACGTAACTCTAAGTGTAACGAGTATTGAAAACTTGTTGATTAAAGTAAAGTGTTAATTGTAATCGAATCATCATCTAAAGAGTTAATGGTCCTAGATAAATCTTCTAACTCAACATAAAACTAATCTGTAACTCTAAGTTTAACAATTATTGAAAACTTGTTGACTAAGTAAAGAGTTAATTGTACTCGAATCATCTTCTAAAGATTTAATGGTACTAGATTAATCTTCTAACTCAACATAAAACTAATCCGTAACTCTAAGTGTAACGATTATTGAAAACTTGTTGACCAAGTAAAGAGTTAATTGTACTCGATTCATCTTCTAAAGAGTTAATGGTACTCGATAAATCTTCTAACTCAAAATAAAACTAATCTGTAATTCTAAGTGTATTGATTATTGAAAACTTGTTGACCAAGTAAAGAGTTAATTTTTACTCGATTCATTTTCTAATGAGTTAATGGTACTCGATTAGTCATCTAACTTAATATAAAACTAATCCGTAACTCTAATTGTAACGATTATTGAAAATTTGTTGACCAAGTAAAGAGTTAATAGTACTCGATTCATCTTCTAAAGTGTTAATGATACTCGATTAATCTTCTAAGTCATTATAAAACTAATCCGTAACTATAAGTGTATTGATTATTGATAACTTGTTTACCAAGTAAAGAGTTAATTGTACTCGATTAATCTTCAAAAGAGTTAATGGTACTCGATTAATCTTCTAACTCAACATCAAACTAATACGTAACTCTAAGTGTAACGAGTATTGAAAACTTGTTGATTAAAGTAAAGTGTTTATTGTAATCGAATCATCATCTAAAGAGTTAATGGTCCTAGATAAATCTTCTAACTCAACATAAAACTAATCTGTAACTCTAAGTTTAACAATTATTGAAAACTTGTTGACTAAGTAAAGAGTTAATTGTACTCGAATCATCTTCTAAAGATTTAATGGTACTAGATTAATCTTCTAACTCAACATAAAACTAATCCGTAACTCTAAGTGTAACGATTATTGAAAACTTGTTGACCAAGTAAAGAGTTAATTGTACTCGATTCATCTTCTAAAGAGTTAATGGTACTCGATAAATCTTCTAACTCAAAATAAAACTAATCTGTAATTCTAAGTGTATTGATTATTGAAAACTTGTTGACCAAGTAAAGAGTTAATTTTTACTCGATTCATTTTCTAATGAGTTAATGGTACTCGATTAGTCATCTAACTTAATATAAAACTAATCCGTAACTCTAATTGTAACGATTATTGAAAATTTGTTGACCAAGTAAAGAGTTAATAGTACTCGATTCATCTTCTAAAGTGTTAATGATACTCGATTAATCTTCTAAGTCATTATAAAACTAATCCGTAACTATAAGTGTATTGATTATTGATAACTTGTTTACCAAGTAAAGAGTTAATTGTACTCGATTAATCTTCAAAAGAGTTAATGGTACTCGATTAATCTTCTAACTCAACATCAAACTAATACGTAACTCTAAGTGTAACGAGTATTGAAAACTTGTTGATTAAAGTAAAGTGTTTATTGTAATCGAATCATCATCTAAAGAGTTAATGGTCCTAGATAAATCTTCTAACTCAACATAAAACTAATCTGTAACTCTAAGTGTAACAATTATTGAAAACTTGTTGACTAAGTAAAGAGTTAATTGTACTCGAATCATCTTCTAAAGATTTAATGGTACTAGATTAATCTTCTAACTCAACATAAAACTAATCCGTAACTCTAAGTGTAACGATTATTGAAAACTTGTTGACCAAGTAAAGAGTTAATTGTTCTCGATTCATCTTCTAAAGAGTTAATGGTACTCGATTATTCTTCTAACTCAAAATAAAACTAATCTGTAATTCTAAGTGTATTGATTATTGAAAACTTGTTGACCAAGTAAAGAGTTAATTTTTACTCGATTCATTTTCTAATGAGTTAATGGTACTCGATTAGTCATCTAACTCAATATAAAACTAATCCGTAACTCTAATTGTAACGATTATTGAAAACTTGTTGACCAAGTAAAGAGTTAATTGTACTCGATTCATCATCTAAAGAGTTAATGGTACTCGATAAATCTTCTAACTCAAAATAAAACTAATCTGTAACTCTAAGTGTATTGATTATTGAAAACTTGTTGACCAAGTAAACAGTTAATTGTACTCGATTCATCTTCTAAAGAGTTAATGGTACTCGATTAATCTTCTAACTCAACATAAAACTAATACGTAACTCTATGTGTAACGATTATTGAAAACTTGTTGATTAAGTGAAGTGTTAATTGTAATCGAATCATCATCTAAAGAGTTAATGGTCCTAGATAAATCTTCTAACTCAACATAAAACTAATCTGTAACTCTTAGTGTAACGATTATTGAAAACTTGTTGACTAAGTAAACTGTTAATTGTACTCTATTCATCTTCTAAAGATTTAATGGTACTAGATTAATCTTCTAACTCAACATAAAACTAATCCGTAACTCTAAGTGTAACGATTATTGAAAACTTGTTGACCAAGTAAAGAGTTAATTGTACTCGATTCATCTTCTAAAGAGTTAATGGTACTCGATAAATCTTCTAACTCAAAATAAAACTAATCTGTAATTCTAAGTGTATTGATTATTGAAAACTTGTTGACCAAGTAAAGAGTTAATTTTTACTCGATTCATTTTCTAATGAGTTAATGGTACTCGATTAGTCATCTAACTTAATATAAAACTAATCCGTAACTCTAATTGTAACGATTATTGAAAATTTGTTGACCAAGTAAAGAGTTAATAGTACTCGATTCATCTTCTAAAGTGTTAATGATACTCGATTAATCTTCTAAGTCATTATAAAACTAATCCGTAACTATAAGTGTATTGATTATTGATAACTTGTTTACCAAGTAAAGAGTTAATTGTACTCGATTAATCTTCAAAAGAGTTAATGGTACTCGATTAATCTTCTAACTCAACATCAAACTAATACGTAACTCTAAGTGTAACGAGTATTGAAAACTTGTTGATTAAAGTAAAGTGTTTATTGTAATCGAATCATCATCTAAAGAGTTAATGGTCCTAGATAAATCTTCTAACTCAACATAAAACTAATCTGTAACTCTAAGTGTAACAATTATTGAAAACTTGTTGACTAAGTAAAGAGTTAATTGTACTCGAATCATCTTCTAAAGATTTAATGGTACTAGATTAATCTTCTAACTCAACATAAAACTAATCCGTAACTCTAAGTGTAACGATTATTGAAAACTTGTTGACCAAGTAAAGAGTTAATTGTTCTCGATTCATCTTCTAAAGAGTTAATGGTACTCGATTATTCTTCTAACTCAAAATAAAACTAATCTGTAATTCTAAGTGTATTGATTATTGAAAACTTGTTGACCAAGTAAAGAGTTAATTTTTACTCGATTCATTTTCTAATGAGTTAATGGTACTCGATTAGTCATCTAACTCAATATAAAACTAATCCGTAACTCTAATTGTAACGATTATTGAAAACTTGTTGACCAAGTAAAGAGTTAATTGTACTCGATTCATCATCTAAAGAGTTAATGGTACTCGATAAATCTTCTAACTCAAAATAAAACTAATCTGTAACTCTAAGTGTATTGATTATTGAAAACTTGTTGACCAAGTAAACAGTTAATTGTACTCGATTCATCTTCTAAAGAGTTAATGGTACTCGATTAATCTTCTAACTCAACATAAAACTAATACGTAACTCTATGTGTAACGATTATTGAAAGCTTGTTGATTAAGTGAAGTGTTAATTGTAATCGAATCATCATCTAAAGAGTTAATGGTCCTAGATAAATCTTCTAACTCAACATAAAACTAATCTGTAACTCTAAGTGTAACGATTATTGAAAACTTGTTGACTAAGTAAACTGTTAATTGTACTCTATTCATCTTCTAAAGATTTAATGGTACTAGATTAATCTTCTAACTCAACATAAATCTAATCCGTAACTCTAAGTGTAACGATTATTGAAAACTTGTTGACCAAGTAAAGAGTTAATTGTACTCGATTCATCTTCTAAAGAATTAATGGAATTCGATAAATCTTCTAACTCAAAATAAAACTAATCTGTAATTCTAAGTGTATTGATTATTGAAAACTTGTTGACCAAGTAAAGAGTTAATTTTTACTCGATTCATTTTCTAATGAGTTAATGGTACTCGATTAATCATCTAACTTAATATAAAACTAATCCGTAACAATAATTGTAACGATTATTGAAAACTTGTTGACCAAGTAAAGAGTTAATAGTACTCGATTCATCTTCTAAAGTGTTAATGATACTCGATTAATCTTCTAAGCCATTATAAAACTAATCCGTAACTATAAGTGTATTGATTATTGATAACTTGTTTACCAAGTAAAGAGTTAATTGTACTCGATTAATCTTCTAAAGAATTAATGGTACTCGATTAATCTTCTAACTCAACATCAAACTAATACGTAACTCTAAGTGTAACGAGTATTGAAAACTCGTTGATTAAAGTAAAGTGTTAATTGTAATCGAATCATCATCTAAAGAGTTAATGGTCCTAGATAAATCTTCTAACTCAACATAAAACTAATCTGTAACTCTAAGTTTAACAATTATTGAAAACTTGTTGACTAAGTAAAGAGTTAATTGTACTCGAATCATCTTCTAAAGATTTAATGGTACTAGATTAATCTTCTAACTCAACATAAAACTAATCCGTAACTCTAAGTGTAACGATTATTGAAAACTTGTTGACCAAGTAAAGAGTTAATTGTACTCGATTCATCTTCTAAAGAGTTAATGGTACTCGATAAATCTTCTAACTCAAAATAAAACTAATCTGTAATTCTAAGTGTATTGATTATTGAAAACTTGTTGACCAAGTAAAGAGTTAATTTTTACTCGATTCATTTTCTAATGAGTTAATGGTACTCGATTAGTCATCTAACTTAATATAAAACTAATCCGTAACTCTAATTGTAACGATTATTGAAAATTTGTTGACCAAGTAAAGAGTTAATAGTACTCGATTCATCTTCTAAAGTGTTAATGATACTCGATTAATCTTCTAAGTCATTATAAAACTAATCCGTAACTATAAGTGTATTGATTATTGATAACTTGTTTACCAAGTAAAGAGTTAATTGTACTCGATTAATCTTCAAAAGAGTTAATGGTACTCGATTAATCTTCTAACTCAACATCAAACTAATACGTAACTCTAAGTGTAACGAGTATTGAAAACTTGTTGATTAAAGTAAAGTGTTTATTGTAATCGAATCATCATCTAAAGAGTTAATGGTCCTAGATAAATCTTCTAACTCAACATAAAACTAATCTGTAACTCTAAGTGTAACAATTATTGAAAACTTGTTGACTAAGTAAAGAGTTAATTGTACTCGAATCATCTTCTAAAGATTTAATGGTACTAGATTAATCTTCTAACTCAACATAAAACTAATCCGTAACTCTAAGTGTAACGATTATTGAAAACTTGTTGACCAAGTAAAGAGTTAATTGTTCTCGATTCATCTTCTAAAGAGTTAATGGTACTCGATTATTCTTCTAACTCAAAATAAAACTAATCTGTAATTCTAAGTGTATTGATTATTCAAAACTTGTTGACCAAGTAAAGAGTTAATTTTTACTCGATTCATTTTCTAATGAGTTAATGGTACTCGATTAGTCATCTAACTTAATATAAAACTAATCCGTAACTCTAATTGTAACGATTATTGAAAATTTGTTGACCAAGTAAAGAGTTAATAGTACTCGATTCATCTTCTAAAGTGTTAATGATACTCGATTAATCTTCTAAGTCATTATAAAACTAATCCGTAACTATAAGTGTATTGATTATTGATAACTTGTTTACCAAGTAAAGAGTTAATTGTACTCGATTAATCTTCAAAAGAGTTAATGGTACTCGATTAATCTTCTAACTCAACATCAAACTAATACGTAACTCTAAGTGTAACGAGTATTGAAAACTTGTTGATTAAAGTAAAGTGTTTATTGTAATCGAATCATCATCTAAAGAGTTAATGGTCCTAGATAAATCTTCTAACTCAACATAAAACTAATCTGTAACTCTAAGTGTAACAATTATTGAAAACTTGTTGACTAAGTAAAGAGTTAATTGTACTCGAATCATCTTCTAAAGATTTAATGGTACTAGATTAATCTTCTAACTCAACATAAAACTAATCCGTAACTCTAAGTGTAACGATTATTGAAAACTTGTTGACCAAGTAAAGAGTTAATTGTTCTCGATTCATCTTCTAAAGAGTTAATGGTACTCGATTATTCTTCTAACTCAAAATAAAACTAATCTGTAATTCTAAGTGTATTGATTATTCAAAACTTGTTGACCAAGTAAAGAGTTAATTTTTACTCGATTCATTTTCTAATGAGTTAATGGTACTCGATTAGTCATCTAACTTAATATAAAACTAATCCGTAACTCTAATTGTAACGATTATTGAAAATTTGTTGACCAAGTAAAGAGTTAATAGTACTCGATTCATCTTCTAAAGTGTTAATGATACTCGATTAATCTTCTAAGTCATTATAAAACTAATCCGTAACTATAAGTGTATTGATTATTGATAACTTGTTTACCAAGTAAAGAGTTAATTGTACTCGATTAATCTTCAAAAGAGTTAATGGTACTCGATTAATCTTCTAACTCAACATCAAACTAATACGTAACTCTAAGTGTAACGAGTATTGAAAACTTGTTGATTAAAGTAAAGTGTTTATTGTAATCGAATCATCATCTAAAGAGTTAATGGTCCTAGATAAATCTTCTAACTCAACATAAAACTAATCTGTAACTCTAAGTGTAACAATTATTGAAAACTTGTTGACTAAGTAAAGAGTTAATTGTACTCGAATCATCTTCTAAAGATTTAATGGTACTAGATTAATCTTCTAACTCAACATAAAACTAATCCGTAACTCTAAGTGTAACGATTATTGAAAACTTGTTGACCAAGTAAAGAGTTAATTGTTCTCGATTCATCTTCTAAAGAGTTAATGGTACTCGATTATTCTTCTAACTCAAAATAAAACTAATCTGTAATTCTAAGTGTATTGATTATTGAAAACTTGTTGACCAAGTAAAGAGTTAATTTTTACTCGATTCATTTTCTAATGAGTTAATGGTACTCGATTAGTCATCTAACTCAATATAAAACTAATCCGTAACTCTAATTGTAACGATTATTGAAAACTTGTTGACCAAGTAAAGAGTTAATTGTACTCGATTCATCATCTAAAGAGTTAATGGTACTCGATAAATCTTCTAACTCAAAATAAAACTAATCTGTAACTCTAAGTGTATTGATTATTGAAAACTTGTTGACCAAGTAAACAGTTAATTGTACTCGATTCATCTTCTAAAGAGTTAATGGTACTCGATTAATCTTCTAACTCAACATAAAACTAATACGTAACTCTATGTGTAACGATTATTGAAAACTTGTTGATTAAGTGAAGTGTTAATTGTAATCGAATCATCATCTAAAGAGTTAATGGTCCTAGATAAATCTTCTAACTCAACATAAAACTAATCTGTAACTCTTAGTGTAACGATTATTGAAAACTTGTTGACTAAGTAAACTGTTAATTGTACTCTATTCATCTTCTAAAGATTTAATGGTACTAGATTAATCTTCTAA
This sequence comes from Scutellaria galericulata, assembly GCA_946896805.1. Lineage (NCBI taxonomy): Eukaryota > Viridiplantae > Streptophyta > Magnoliopsida > Lamiales > Lamiaceae > Scutellaria > Scutellaria galericulata. The sequence goes on along the minus strand of OX335787.1, from coordinate 9,458,136 downwards.
CTCAACATAAAACTAATCCGTAACTCTAAGTGTAACGATTATTGAAAACTTGTTGACCAAGTAAAGAGTTAATTGTACTCGATTCATCTTCTAAAGAGTTAATGGTACTCGATAAATCTTCTAACTCAAAATAAAACTAATCTGTAATTCTAAGTGTATTGATTATTGAAAACTTGTTGACCAAGTAAAGAGTTAATTTTTACTCGATTCATTTTCTAATGAGTTAATGGTACTCGATTAGTCATCTAACTTAATATAAAACTAATCCGTAACTCTAATTGTAACGATTATTGAAAATTTGTTGACCAAGTAAAGAGTTAATAGTACTCGATTCATCTTCTAAAGTGTTAATGATACTCGATTAATCTTCTAAGTCATTATAAAACTAATCCGTAACTATAAGTGTATTGATTATTGATAACTTGTTTACCAAGTAAAGAGTTAATTGTACTCGATTAATCTTCAAAAGAGTTAATGGTACTCGATTAATCTTCTAACTCAACATCAAACTAATACGTAACTCTAAGTGTAACGAGTATTGAAAACTTGTTGATTAAAGTAAAGTGTTTATTGTAATCGAATCATCATCTAAAGAGTTAATGGTCCTAGATAAATCTTCTAACTCAACATAAAACTAATCTGTAACTCTAAGTGTAACAATTATTGAAAACTTGTTGACTAAGTAAAGAGTTAATTGTACTCGAATCATCTTCTAAAGATTTAATGGTACTAGATTAATCTTCTAACTCAACATAAAACTAATCCGTAACTCTAAGTGTAACGATTATTGAAAACTTGTTGACCAAGTAAAGAGTTAATTGTTCTCGATTCATCTTCTAAAGAGTTAATGGTACTCGATTATTCTTCTAACTCAAAATAAAACTAATCTGTAATTCTAAGTGTATTGATTATTCAAAACTTGTTGACCAAGTAAAGAGTTAATTTTTACTCGATTCATTTTCTAATGAGTTAATGGTACTCGATTAGTCATCTAACTTAATATAAAACTAATCCGTAACTCTAATTGTAACGATTATTGAAAATTTGTTGACCAAGTAAAGAGTTAATAGTACTCGATTCATCTTCTAAAGTGTTAATGATACTCGATTAATCTTCTAAGTCATTATAAAACTAATCCGTAACTATAAGTGTATTGATTATTGATAACTTGTTTACCAAGTAAAGAGTTAATTGTACTCGATTAATCTTCAAAAGAGTTAATGGTACTCGATTAATCTTCTAACTCAACATCAAACTAATACGTAACTCTAAGTGTAACGAGTATTGAAAACTTGTTGATTAAAGTAAAGTGTTTATTGTAATCGAATCATCATCTAAAGAGTTAATGGTCCTAGATAAATCTTCTAACTCAACATAAAACTAATCTGTAACTCTAAGTGTAACAATTATTGAAAACTTGTTGACTAAGTAAAGAGTTAATTGTACTCGAATCATCTTCTAAAGATTTAATGGTACTAGATTAATCTTCTAACTCAACATAAAACTAATCCGTAACTCTAAGTGTAACGATTATTGAAAACTTGTTGACCAAGTAAAGAGTTAATTGTTCTCGATTCATCTTCTAAAGAGTTAATGGTACTCGATTATTCTTCTAACTCAAAATAAAACTAATCTGTAATTCTAAGTGTATTGATTATTGAAAACTTGTTGACCAAGTAAAGAGTTAATTTTTACTCGATTCATTTTCTAATGAGTTAATGGTACTCGATTAGTCATCTAACTCAATATAAAACTAATCCGTAACTCTAATTGTAACGATTATTGAAAACTTGTTGACCAAGTAAAGAGTTAATTGTACTCGATTCATCATCTAAAGAGTTAATGGTACTCGATAAATCTTCTAACTCAAAATAAAACTAATCTGTAACTCTAAGTGTATTGATTATTGAAAACTTGTTGACCAAGTAAACAGTTAATTGTACTCGATTCATCTTCTAAAGAGTTAATGGTACTCGATTAATCTTCTAACTCAACATAAAACTAATACGTAACTCTATGTGTAACGATTATTGAAAACTTGTTGATTAAGTGAAGTGTTAATTGTAATCGAATCATCATCTAAAGAGTTAATGGTCCTAGATAAATCTTCTAACTCAACATAAAACTAATCTGTAACTCTTAGTGTAACGATTATTGAAAACTTGTTGACTAAGTAAACTGTTAATTGTACTCTATTCATCTTCTAAAGATTTAATGGTACTAGATTAATCTTCTAACTCAACATAAAACTAATCCGTAACTCTAAGTGTAACGATTATTGAAAACTTGTTGACCAAGTAAAGAGTTAATTGTACTCGATTCATCTTCTAAAGAGTTAATGGTACTCGATAAATCTTCTAACTCAAAATAAAACTAATCTGTAATTCTAAGTGTATTGATTATTGAAAACTTGTTGACCAAGTAAAGAGTTAATTTTTACTCGATTCATTTTCTAATGAGTTAATGGTACTCGATTAGTCATCTAACTTAATATAAAACTAATCCGTAACTCTAATTGTAACGATTATTGAAAATTTGTTGACCAAGTAAAGAGTTAATAGTACTCGATTCATCTTCTAAAGTGTTAATGATACTCGATTAATCTTCTAAGTCATTATAAAACTAATCCGTAACTATAAGTGTATTGATTATTGATAACTTGTTTACCAAGTAAAGAGTTAATTGTACTCGATTAATCTTCAAAAGAGTTAATGGTACTCGATTAATCTTCTAACTCAACATCAAACTAATACGTAACTCTAAGTGTAACGAGTATTGAAAACTTGTTGATTAAAGTAAAGTGTTTATTGTAATCGAATCATCATCTAAAGAGTTAATGGTCCTAGATAAATCTTCTAACTCAACATAAAACTAATCTGTAACTCTAAGTGTAACAATTATTGAAAACTTGTTGACTAAGTAAAGAGTTAATTGTACTCGAATCATCTTCTAAAGATTTAATGGTACTAGATTAATCTTCTAACTCAACATAAAACTAATCCGTAACTCTAAGTGTAACGATTATTGAAAACTTGTTGACCAAGTAAAGAGTTAATTGTTCTCGATTCATCTTCTAAAGAGTTAATGGTACTCGATTATTCTTCTAACTCAAAATAAAACTAATCTGTAATTCTAAGTGTATTGATTATTGAAAACTTGTTGACCAAGTAAAGAGTTAATTTTTACTCGATTCATTTTCTAATGAGTTAATGGTACTCGATTAGTCATCTAACTCAATATAAAACTAATCCGTAACTCTAATTGTAACGATTATTGAAAACTTGTTGACCAAGTAAAGAGTTAATTGTACTCGATTCATCATCTAAAGAGTTAATGGTACTCGATAAATCTTCTAACTCAAAATAAAACTAATCTGTAACTCTAAGTGTATTGATTATTGAAAACTTGTTGACCAAGTAAACAGTTAATTGTACTCGATTCATCTTCTAAAGAGTTAATGGTACTCGATTAATCTTCTAACTCAACATAAAACTAATACGTAACTCTATGTGTAACGATTATTGAAAGCTTGTTGATTAAGTGAAGTGTTAATTGTAATCGAATCATCATCTAAAGAGTTAATGGTCCTAGATAAATCTTCTAACTCAACATAAAACTAATCTGTAACTCTAAGTGTAACGATTATTGAAAACTTGTTGACTAAGTAAACTGTTAATTGTACTCTATTCATCTTCTAAAGATTTAATGGTACTAGATTAATCTTCTAACTCAACATAAATCTAATCCGTAACTCTAAGTGTAACGATTATTGAAAACTTGTTGACCAAGTAAAGAGTTAATTGTACTCGATTCATCTTCTAAAGAATTAATGGAATTCGATAAATCTTCTAACTCAAAATAAAACTAATCTGTAATTCTAAGTGTATTGATTATTGAAAACTTGTTGACCAAGTAAAGAGTTAATTTTTACTCGATTCATTTTCTAATGAGTTAATGGTACTCGATTAATCATCTAACTTAATATAAAACTAATCCGTAACAATAATTGTAACGATTATTGAAAACTTGTTGACCAAGTAAAGAGTTAATAGTACTCGATTCATCTTCTAAAGTGTTAATGATACTCGATTAATCTTCTAAGCCATTATAAAACTAATCCGTAACTATAAGTGTATTGATTATTGATAACTTGTTTACCAAGTAAAGAGTTAATTGTACTCGATTAATCTTCTAAAGAATTAATGGTACTCGATTAATCTTCTAACTCAACATCAAACTAATACGTAACTCTAAGTGTAACGAGTATTGAAAACTCGTTGATTAAAGTAAAGTGTTAATTGTAATCGAATCATCATCTAAAGAGTTAATGGTCCTAGATAAATCTTCTAACTCAACATAAAACTAATCTGTAACTCTAAGTTTAACAATTATTGAAAACTTGTTGACTAAGTAAAGAGTTAATTGTACTCGAATCATCTTCTAAAGATTTAATGGTACTAGATTAATCTTCTAACTCAACATAAAACTAATCCGTAACTCTAAGTGTAACGATTATTGAAAACTTGTTGACCAAGTAAAGAGTTAATTGTACTCGATTCATCTTCTAAAGAGTTAATGGTACTCGATAAATCTTCTAACTCAAAATAAAACTAATCTGTAATTCTAAGTGTATTGATTATTGAAAACTTGTTGACCAAGTAAAGAGTTAATTTTTACTCGATTCATTTTCTAATGAGTTAATGGTACTCGATTAGTCATCTAACTTAATATAAAACTAATCCGTAACTCTAATTGTAACGATTATTGAAAATTTGTTGACCAAGTAAAGAGTTAATAGTACTCGATTCATCTTCTAAAGTGTTAATGATACTCGATTAATCTTCTAAGTCATTATAAAACTAATCCGTAACTATAAGTGTATTGATTATTGATAACTTGTTTACCAAGTAAAGAGTTAATTGTACTCGATTAATCTTCAAAAGAGTTAATGGTACTCGATTAATCTTCTAACTCAACATCAAACTAATACGTAACTCTAAGTGTAACGAGTATTGAAAACTTGTTGATTAAAGTAAAGTGTTTATTGTAATCGAATCATCATCTAAAGAGTTAATGGTCCTAGATAAATCTTCTAACTCAACATAAAACTAATCTGTAACTCTAAGTGTAACAATTATTGAAAACTTGTTGACTAAGTAAAGAGTTAATTGTACTCGAATCATCTTCTAAAGATTTAATGGTACTAGATTAATCTTCTAACTCAACATAAAACTAATCCGTAACTCTAAGTGTAACGATTATTGAAAACTTGTTGACCAAGTAAAGAGTTAATTGTTCTCGATTCATCTTCTAAAGAGTTAATGGTACTCGATTATTCTTCTAACTCAAAATAAAACTAATCTGTAATTCTAAGTGTATTGATTATTCAAAACTTGTTGACCAAGTAAAGAGTTAATTTTTACTCGATTCATTTTCTAATGAGTTAATGGTACTCGATTAGTCATCTAACTTAATATAAAACTAATCCGTAACTCTAATTGTAACGATTATTGAAAATTTGTTGACCAAGTAAAGAGTTAATAGTACTCGATTCATCTTCTAAAGTGTTAATGATACTCGATTAATCTTCTAAGTCATTATAAAACTAATCCGTAACTATAAGTGTATTGATTATTGATAACTTGTTTACCAAGTAAAGAGTTAATTGTACTCGATTAATCTTCAAAAGAGTTAATGGTACTCGATTAATCTTCTAACTCAACATCAAACTAATACGTAACTCTAAGTGTAACGAGTATTGAAAACTTGTTGATTAAAGTAAAGTGTTTATTGTAATCGAATCATCATCTAAAGAGTTAATGGTCCTAGATAAATCTTCTAACTCAACATAAAACTAATCTGTAACTCTAAGTGTAACAATTATTGAAAACTTGTTGACTAAGTAAAGAGTTAATTGTACTCGAATCATCTTCTAAAGATTTAATGGTACTAGATTAATCTTCTAACTCAACATAAAACTAATCCGTAACTCTAAGTGTAACGATTATTGAAAACTTGTTGACCAAGTAAAGAGTTAATTGTTCTCGATTCATCTTCTAAAGAGTTAATGGTACTCGATTATTCTTCTAACTCAAAATAAAACTAATCTGTAATTCTAAGTGTATTGATTATTGAAAACTTGTTGACCAAGTAAAGAGTTAATTTTTACTCGATTCATTTTCTAATGAGTTAATGGTACTCGATTAGTCATCTAACTCAATATAAAACTAATCCGTAACTCTAATTGTAACGATTATTGAAAACTTGTTGACCAAGTAAAGAGTTAATTGTACTCGATTCATCATCTAAAGAGTTAATGGTACTCGATAAATCTTCTAACTCAAAATAAAACTAATCTGTAACTCTAAGTGTATTGATTATTGAAAACTTGTTGACCAAGTAAACAGTTAATTGTACTCGATTCATCTTCTAAAGAGTTAATGGTACTCGATTAATCTTCTAACTCAACATAAAACTAATACGTAACTCTATGTGTAACGATTATTAAAAACTTGTTGATTAAGTGAAGTGTTAATTGTAATCGAATCATCATCTAAAGAGTTAATGGTCCTAGATAAATCTTCTAACTCAACATAAAACTAATCTGTAACTCTAAGTGTAACGATTATTGAAAACTTGTTGACTAAGTAAACTGTTAATTGTACTCTATTCATCTTCTAAAGATTTAATGGTACTAGATTAATCTTCTAACTCAACATAAAACTAATCCGTAACTCTAAGTGTAACGATTATTGAAAACTTGTTGACCAAGTAAAGAGTTAATTGTACTCGATTCATCTTCTAAAGAGTTAATGGTACTCGATAAATCTTCTAACTCAAAATAAAACTAATCTGTAATTCTAAGTGTATTGATTATTGAAAACTTGTTGACCAAGTAAAGAGTTAATTTTTACTCGATTCATTTTCTAATGAGTTAATGGTACTCGATTAGTCATCTAACTTAATATAAAACTAATCCGTAACTCTAATTGTAACGATTATTGAAAATTTGTTGACCAAGTAAAGAGTTAATAGTACTCGATTCATCTTCTAAAGTGTTAATGATACTCGATTAATCTTCTAAGTCATTATAAAACTAATCCGTAACTATAAGTGTATTGATTATTGATAACTTGTTTACCAAGTAAAGAGTTAATTGTACTCGATTAATCTTCAAAAGAGTTAATGGTACTCGATTAATCTTCTTACTCAACATCAAACTAATACGTAACTCTAAGTGTAACGAGTATTGAAAACTTGTTGATTAAAGTAAAGTGTTTATTGTAATCGAATCATCATCTAAAGAGTTAATGGTCCTAGATAAATCTTCTAACTCAACATAAAACTAATCTGTAACTCTAAGTGTAACAATTATTGAAAACTTGTTGACTAAGTAAAGAGTTAATTGTACTCGAATCATCTTCTAAAGATTTAATGGTACTAGATTAATTTTCTAACTCAACATAAAACTAATCCGTAACTCTAAGTGTAACGATTATTGAAAACTTGTTGACCAAGTAAAGAGTTAATTGTTCTCGATTCATCTTCTAAAGAGTTAATGGTACTCGATTATTCTTCTAACTCAAAATAAAACTAATCTGTAATTCTAAGTGTATTGATTATTGAAAACTTGTTGACCAAGTAAAGAGTTAATTTTTACTCGATTCATTTTCTAATGAGTTAATGGTACTCGATTAGTCATCTAACTCAATATAAAACTAATCCGTAACTCTAATTGTAACGATTATTGAAAACTTGTTGACCAAGTAAAGAGTTAATTGTACTCGATTCATCATCTAAAGAGTTAATGGTACTCGATAAATCTTCTAACTCAAAATAAAACTAATCTGTAACTCTAAGTGTATTGATTATTGAAAACTTGTTGACCAAGTAAACAGTTAATTGTACTCGATTCATCTTCTAAAGAGTTAATGGTACTCGATTAATCTTCTAACTCAACATAAAACTAATACGTAACTCTATGTGTAACGATTATTAAAAACTTGTTGATTAAGTGAAGTGTTAATTGTAATCGAATCATCATCTAAAGAGTTAATGGTCCTAGATAAATCTTCTAACTCAACATAAAACTAATCTGTAACTCTAAGTGTAACGATTATTGAAAACTTGTTGACTAAGTAAACTGTTAATTGTACTCTATTCATCTTCTAAAGATTTAATGGTACCAGATTAATCTTCTAACTCAACATAAAACTAATCCGTAACTCTAAGTGTAACGATTATTGAAAACTTGTTGACCAAGTAAAGAGTTAATTGTACTCGATTCATCTTCTAAAGAATTAATGGTACTCGATAAATCTTCTAACTCAAAATAAAACTAATCTGTAATTCTAAGTGTATTGATTATTGAAAACTTGTTGACCAAGTAAAGAGTTAATTTTTACTCGATTCATTTTCTAATGAGTTAATGGTACTCGATTAGTCATCTAACTTAATATAAAACTAATCCGTAACTCTAATTGTAACGATTATTGAAAATATGTTAACCAAGCAAAGAGTTAATAGTACTCGATTCATCTTCTAAAGTGTTAATGATACTCGATTAATCTTCTAAGTCATTATAAAACTAATCCGTAACTATAAGTGTATTGATTATTGATAACTTGTTTGCCAAGTAAAGAGTTAATTGTACTCGATTAATCTTCAAAAGAGTTAATGGTACTCGATTAATCTTCTAACTCAACATCAAACTAATACGTAACTCTAAGTGTAACGAGTATTGAAAACTTGTTGATTAAAGTAAAGTGTTAATTGTAATCGAATCATCATCTAAAGAGTTAATGGTCCTAGATAAATCTTCTAACTCAACATAAAACTAATCTGTAACTCTAAGTTTAACAATTATTGAAAACTTGTTGACTAAGTAAAGAGTTAATTGTACTCGAATCATCTTCTAAAGATTTAATGGTACTAGATTAATCTTCTAACTCAACACAAAACTAATCCGTAACTCTAAGTGTAACGATTATTGAAAACTTGTTGACCAAGTAAAGAGTTAATTGTACTCGATTCATCTTCTAAAGAGTTAATGGTACTCGATAAATCTTCTAACTCAAAATAAAACTAATCTGTAATTCTAAGTGTATTGATTATTAAAAACTTGTTGACCAAGTAAAGAGTTAATTTTTACTCGATTCATTTTCTAATGAGTTAATGGTACTCGATTAGTCATCTAACTTAATATAAAACTAATCCGTAACTCTAATTGTAACGATTATTGAAAACTTGTTGACCAAGTAAAGAGTTAATAGTACTCGATTCATCTTCTAAAGTGATAATGATACTCGATTAATCTTCTAAATCATTATAAAACTAATCCGTAACTATAAGTGTATTGATTATTGATAACTTGTTTACCAAGTAAAGAGTTAATTGTACTCGATTAATCTTCTAAAGAGTTAATGGTACTCGATTAATCTTCTAACTCAACATCAAACTAATACGTAACTCTAAGTGTAACGAGTATTGAAAACTTGTTGATTAAAGTAAAGTGTTAATTGTAATCGAATCATCATCTAAGGAGTTAATGGTCCTAGATAAATCTTCTAACTCAACATAAAACTAATCTGTAACTCTAAGTTTAACAATTATTGAAAACTAGTTGACTAAGTAAAGAGTTAATTGTACTCGAATCATCTTCTAAAGATTTAATGGTACAAGATTAATCTTCTAACTCAACATAAAACTAATCCGTAACTCTAAGTGTAACGATTATTGAAAACTTGTTGACCAAGTAAAGAGTTAATTGTACTCGATTCATCTTCTAAAGAGTTAATTGTACTCGATAAATCTTTTAACTCAAAATAAAACTAATCTGTAATTCTAAGTGTATTGATTATTGAAAACTTGTTGACCAAGTAAAGAGTTAATTTTTACTCGATTCATTTTCTAATGAGTTAATGGTACTCGATTAATCATCTAACTTAATATAAAACTAATCCGTAACTCTAATTGTAACGATTATTGAAAACTTGTTGACCAAGAGTTAATAGTACTCGATTCATCTTCTAAAGTGTTAATGATACTCGATTAATCTTCTAAGTCATTATAAAACTAATCCGTAACTATAAGTGTATTGATTATTGATAACTTGTTTACCAAGTAAAGAGTTAATTGTACTCGATTAATCTTCTAAAGAGTTAATGGTACTCGATTAATCTTCTAACTCAACATCAAACTAATACGTAACTCTAAGTGTAACGAGTATTGAAAACTTGTTGATTAAAGTAAAGTGTTAATTGTAATCGAATCATCATCTAAAGAGTTAATGGTCCTAGATAAATCTTCTAACTCAACATAATACTAATCTGTAACTCTAAGTGTAACGATTATTGAAAACTTGTTGACTAAGTAAACTGTTAATTGTACTCTATTCATCTTCTAAAGATTTAATGGTACTAGATTAATCTTCTAACTCAACATAAATCTAATCCGTAACTCTAAGTGTAACGATTATTGAAAACTTGTTGACCAAGTAAAGAGTTAATTGTACTCGATTCATCTTCTAAAGAGTTAATGGTACTCGATAAATCTTCTAACTCAAAATAAAACTAATCTGTAATTCTAAGTGTATTGATTATTGAAAACTTGTTGACCAAGTAAAGAGTTAATTTTTACTCGATTCATTTTCTAATGAGTTAATGGTACTTGATTAATCATCTAACTTAACATAAAACTAATCCGTAACTCTAATTGTAACGATTATTGAAAATTTGTTGACCAAGTAAAGAGTTAATAGTACTCGATTCATCTTCTAAAGTGTTAATGATACTCGATTAATCTTCTAAGTCATTATAAAACTAATCCGTAACTATAAGTGTAGTGATTATTGATAACTTGTTTACCAAGTAAAGAGTTAATTGTACTCGATTAATCTTCAAAAGAGTTAATGGTACTCGATTAATCTTCTAACTCAACATCAAACTAATACGTAACTCTAAGTGTAACGACTATTGAAAACTTGTTGATTAAAGTAAAGTGTTTATTGTAATCGAATCATCATCTAAAGAGTTAATGGTCCTAGATAAATCTTCTAACTCAACATAAAACTAATCTGTAACTCTAAGTGTAACAATTATTGAAAACTTGTTGACTAAGTAAAGAGTTAATTGTACTCGAATCATCTTCTAAAGACTTAATGGTACTAGATTAATCTTCTAACTCAACATAAAACTAATCCGTAACTCTAAGTGTAACGATTATTGAAAACTTGTTGACCAAGTAAAGAGTTAATTGTTCTCGATTCATCTTCTAAAGAGTTAATGGTACTCGATTATTCTTCTAACTCAAAATAAAACTAATCTGTAATTCTTAGTGTATTGATTATTGAAAACTTGTTGACCAAGTAAAGAGTTAATTTTTACTCGATTCATTTTCTAATGAGTTAATGGTACTCGATTAGTCATCTAACTCAATATAAAACTAATCCGTAACTCTAATTGTAACGATTACTGAAAACTTGTTGACCAAGTAAAGAGTTAATTGTACTCGATTCATCATCTAAAGAGTTAATGGTACTCGATAAATCTTCTAACTCAAAATAAAACTAATCTGTAACTCTAAGTGTATTGATTATTGAAAACTTGTTGACCAAGTAAACAGTTAATTGTACTCGATTCATCTTCTAAAGAGTTAATGGTACTCGATTAATCTTCTAACTCAACATAAAACTAATACGTAACTCTATGTGTAACGATTATTGAAAATTTGTTGATTAAGTGAAGTGTTAATTGTAATCGAATCATCATCTAAAGAGTTAATGGTCCTAGATAAATCTTCTAACTCAACATAATACTAATCTGTAACTCTAAGTGTAACGATTATTGAAAACTTGTTGACTAAGTAAACGGTTAATTGTACTCTATTCATCTTCTAAAGATTTAATGGTACCAGATTAATCTTCTAACTCAACATAAATCTAATCCGTAACTCTAAGTGTAACGATTATTGAAAACTTGTTGACCAAGTAAAGAGTTAATTGTACTCGATTCATCTTTTAAAGAGTTAATGGTACTCGATAAATCTTCTAACTCAAAATAAAACTAATCTGTAACTCTAAGTGTATTGATTATTGAAAACTTGTTGACCAAGTAAACAGTTAATTGTACTCGATTCATCTTCTAAAGAGTTAATGGTACTCGATTAATCTTCTAACTCAACATAAAACTAATACGTAACTCTATGTGTAACGATTATTGAAAACTTGTTGATTAAGTGAAGTGTTAATTGTAATCGAATCATCATCTAAAGAGTTAATGGTCCTAGATAAATCTTCTAACTCAACATAATACTAATCTGTAACTCTAAGTGTAACGATTATTGAAAACTTGTTGACTAAGTAAACTGTTAATTGTACTCTATTCATCTTCTAAAGATTTAATGGTACTAGATTAATCTTCTAACTCAACATAAATCTAATCCGTAACTCTAAGTGTAACGATTATTGAAAACTTGTTGACCAAGTAAAGAGTTAATTGTACTCGATTCATCTTCTAAAGAGTTAATGGTACTCGATAAATCTTCTAACTCAAAATAAAACTAATCTGTAATTCTAAGTGTATTGATTATTGAAAACTTGTTGACCAAGTAAAGAGTTAATTTTTACTCGATTCATTTTCTAATGAGTTAATGGTACTCGATTAATCATCTAACTTAACATAAAACTAATCCGTAACTCTAATTGTAACGATTATTGAAAATTTGTTGACCAAGTAAAGAGTTAATAGTACTCGATTCATCTTCTAAAGTGTTAATGATACTCGATTAATCTTCTAAGTCATTATAAAACTAATCCGTAACTATAAGTGTATTGATTATTGATAACTTGTTTACCAAGTAAAGAGTTAATTGTACTCGATTAATCTTCAAAAGAGTTAATGGTACTCGATTAATCTTCTTACTCAACATCAAACTAATACGTAACTCTAAGTGTAACGAGTATTGAAAACTTGTTGATTAAAGTAAAGTGTTTATTGTAATCGAATCATCATCTAAAGAGTTAATGGTCCTAGATAAATCTTCTAACTCAACATAAAACTAATCTGTAACTCTAAGTGTAACAATTATTGAAAACTTGTTGACTAAGTAAAGAGTTAATTGTACTCGAATCATCTTCTAAAGATTTAATGGTACTAGATTAATTTTCTAACTCAACATAAAACTAATCCGTAACTCTAAGTGTAACGATTATTGAAAACTTGTTGACCAAGTAAAGAGTTAATTGTTCTCGATTCATCTTCTAAAGAGTTAATGGTACTCGATTATTCTTCTAACTCAAAATAAAACTAATCTGTAATTCTAAGTGTATTGATTATTGAAAACTTGTTGACCAAGTAAAGAGTTAATTTTTACTCGATTCATTTTCTAATGAGTTAATGGTACTCGATTAGTCATCTAACTCAATATAAAACTAATCCGTAACTCTAATTGTAACGATTATTGAAAACTTGTTGACCAAGTAAAGAGTTAATTGTACTCGATTCATCATCTAAAGAGTTAATGGTACTCGATAAATCTTCTAACTCAAAATAAAACTAATCTGTAACTCTAAGTGTATTGATTATTGAAAACTTGTTGACCAAGTAAACAGTTAATTGTACTCGATTCATCTTCTAAAGAGTTAATGGTACTCGATTAATCTTCTAACTCAACATAAAACTAATACGTAACTCTATGTGTAACGATTATTAAAAACTTGTTGATTAAGTGAAGTGTTAATTGTAATCGAATCATCATCTAAAGAGTTAATGGTCCTAGATAAATCTTCTAACTCAACATAAAACTAATCTGTAACTCTAAGTGTAACGATTATTGAAAACTTGTTGACTAAGTAAACTGTTAATTGTACTCTATTCATCTTCTAAAGATTTAATGGTACCAGATTAATCTTCTAACTCAACATAAAACTAATCCGTAACTCTAAGTGTAACGATTATTGAAAACTTGTTGACCAAGTAAAGAGTTAATTGTACTCGATTCATCTTCTAAAGAATTAATGGTACTCGATAAATCTTCTAACTCAAAATAAAACTAATCTGTAATTCTAAGTGTATTGATTATTGAAAACTTGTTGACCAAGTAAAGAGTTAATTTTTACTCGATTCATTTTCTAATGAGTTAATGGTACTCGATTAGTCATCTAACTTAATATAAAACTAATCCGTAACTCTAATTGTAACGATTATTGAAAATATGTTAACCAAGCAAAGAGTTAATAGTACTCGATTCATCTTCTAAAGTGTTAATGATACTCGATTAATCTTCTAAGTCATTATAAAACTAATCCGTAACTATAAGTGTATTGATTATTGATAACTTGTTTGCCAAGTAAAGAGTTAATTGTACTCGATTAATCTTCAAAAGAGTTAATGGTACTCGATTAATCTTCTAACTCAACATCAAACTAATACGTAACTCTAAGTGTAACGAGTATTGAAAACTTGTTGATTAAAGTAAAGTGTTAATTGTAATCGAATCATCATCTAAAGAGTTAATGGTCCTAGATAAATCTTCTAACTCAACATAAAACTAATCTGTAACTCTAAGTTTAACAATTATTGAAAACTTGTTGACTAAGTAAAGAGTTAATTGTACTCGAATCATCTTCTAAAGATTTAATGGTACTAGATTAATCTTCTAACTCAACACAAAACTAATCCGTAACTCTAAGTGTAACGATTATTGAAAACTTGTTGACCAAGTAAAGAGTTAATTGTACTCGATTCATCTTCTAAAGAGTTAATGGTACTCGATAAATCTTCTAACTCAAAATAAAACTAATCTGTAATTCTAAGTGTATTGATTATTAAAAACTTGTTGACCAAGTAAAGAGTTAATTTTTACTCGATTCATTTTCTAATGAGTTAATGGTACTCGATTAGTCATCTAACTTAATATAAAACTAATCCGTAACTCTAATTGTAACGATTATTGAAAACTTGTTGACCAAGTAAAGAGTTAATAGTACTCGATTCATCTTCTAAAGTGATAATGATACTCGATTAATCTTCTAAATCATTATAAAACTAATCCGTAACTATAAGTGTATTGATTATTGATAACTTGTTTACCAAGTAAAGAGTTAATTGTACTCGATTAATCTTCTAAAGAGTTAATGGTACTCGATTAATCTTCTAACTCAACATCAAACTAATACGTAACTCTAAGTGTAACGAGTATTGAAAACTTGTTGATTAAAGTAAAGTGTTAATTGTAATCGAATCATCATCTAAGGAGTTAATGGTCCTAGATAAATCTTCTAACTCAACATAAAACTAATCTGTAACTCTAAGTTTAACAATTATTGAAAACTAGTTGACTAAGTAAAGAGTTAATTGTACTCGAATCATCTTCTAAAGATTTAATGGTACAAGATTAATCTTCTAACTCAACATAAAACTAATCCGTAACTCTAAGTGTAACGATTATTGAAAACTTGTTGACCAAGTAAAGAGTTAATTGTACTCGATTCATCTTCTAAAGAGTTAATTGTACTCGATAAATCTTTTAACTCAAAATAAAACTAATCTGTAATTCTAAGTGTATTGATTATTGAAAACTTGTTGACCAAGTAAAGAGTTAATTTTTACTCGATTCATTTTCTAATGAGTTAATGGTACTCGATTAATCATCTAACTTAATATAAAACTAATCCGTAACTCTAATTGTAACGATTATTGAAAACTTGTTGACCAAGAGTTAATAGTACTCGATTCATCTTCTAAAGTGTTAATGATACTCGATTAATCTTCTAAGTCATTATAAAACTAATCCGTAACTATAAGTGTATTGATTATTGATAACTTGTTTACCAAGTAAAGAGTTAATTGTACTCGATTAATCTTCTAAAGAGTTAATGGTACTCGATTAATCTTCTAACTCAACATCAAACTAATACGTAACTCTAAGTGTAACGAGTATTGAAAACTTGTTGATTAAAGTAAAGTGTTAATTGTAATCGAATCATCATCTAAAGAGTTAATGGTCCTAGATAAATCTTCTAACTCAACATAATACTAATCTGTAACTCTAAGTGTAACGATTATTGAAAACTTGTTGACTAAGTAAACTGTTAATTGTACTCTATTCATCTTCTAAAGATTTAATGGTACTAGATTAATCTTCTAACTCAACATAAATCTAATCCGTAACTCTAAGTGTAACGATTATTGAAAACTTGTTGACCAAGTAAAGAGTTAATTGTACTCGATTCATCTTCTAAAGAGTTAATGGTACTCGATAAATCTTCTAACTCAAAATAAAACTAATCTGTAATTCTAAGTGTATTGATTATTGAAAACTTGTTGACCAAGTAAAGAGTTAATTTTTACTCGATTCATTTTCTAATGAGTTAATGGTACTTGATTAATCATCTAACTTAACATAAAACTAATCCGTAACTCTAATTGTAACGATTATTGAAAATTTGTTGACCAAGTAAAGAGTTAATAGTACTCGATTCATCTTCTAAAGTGTTAATGATACTCGATTAATCTTCTAAGTCATTATAAAACTAATCCGTAACTATAAGTGTAGTGATTATTGATAACTTGTTTACCAAGTAAAGAGTTAATTGTACTCGATTAATCTTCAAAAGAGTTAATGGTACTCGATTAATCTTCTAACTCAACATCAAACTAATACGTAACTCTAAGTGTAACGACTATTGAAAACTTGTTGATTAAAGTAAAGTGTTTATTGTAATCGAATCATCATCTAAAGAGTTAATGGTCCTAGATAAATCTTCTAACTCAACATAAAACTAATCTGTAACTCTAAGTGTAACAATTATTGAAAACTTGTTGACTAAGTAAAGAGTTAATTGTACTCGAATCATCTTCTAAAGACTTAATGGTACTAGATTAATCTTCTAACTCAACATAAAACTAATCCGTAACTCTAAGTGTAACGATTATTGAAAACTTGTTGACCAAGTAAAGAGTTAATTGTTCTCGATTCATCTTCTAAAGAGTTAATGGTACTCGATTATTCTTCTAACTCAAAATAAAACTAATCTGTAATTCTTAGTGTATTGATTATTGAAAACTTGTTGACCAAGTAAAGAGTTAATTTTTACTCGATTCATTTTCTAATGAGTTAATGGTACTCGATTAGTCATCTAACTCAATATAAAACTAATCCGTAACTCTAATTGTAACGATTACTGAAAACTTGTTGACCAAGTAAAGAGTTAATTGTACTCGATTCATCATCTAAAGAGTTAATGGTACTCGATAAATCTTCTAACTCAAAATAAAACTAATCTGTAACTCTAAGTGTATTGATTATTGAAAACTTGTTGACCAAGTAAACAGTTAATTGTACTCGATTCATCTTCTAAAGAGTTAAGGGTACTCGATTAATCTTCTAACTCAACATAAAACTAATACGTAACTCTATGTGTAACGATTATTGAAAATTTGTTGATTAAGTGAAGTGTTAATTGTAATCGAATCATCATCTAAAGAGTTAATGGTCCTAGATAAATCTTCTAACTCAACATAATACTAATCTGTAACTCTAAGTGTAACGATTATTGAAAACTTGTTGACTAAGTAAACGGTTAATTGTACTCTATTCATCTTCTAAAGATTTAATGGTACCAGATTAATCTTCTAACTCAACATAAATCTAATCCGTAACTCTAAGTGTAACGATTATTGAAAACTTGTTGACCAAGTAAAGAGTTAATTGTACTCGATTCATCTTTTAAAGAGTTAATGGTACTCGATAAATCTTCTAACTCAAAATAAAACTAATCTGTAACTCTAAGTGTATTGATTATTGAAAACTTGTTGACCAAGTAAACAGTTAATTGTACTCGATTCATCTTCTAAAGAGTTAATGGTACTCGATTAATCTTCTAACTCAACATAAAACTAATACGTAACTCTATGTGTAACGATTATTGAAAACTTGTTGATTAAGTGAAGTGTTAATTGTAATCGAATCATCATCTAAAGAGTTAATGGTCCTAGATAAATCTTCTAACTCAACATAATACTAATCTGTAACTCTAAGTGTAACGATTATTGAAAACTTGTTGACTAAGTAAACTGTTAATTGTACTCTATTCATCTTCTAAAGATTTAATGGTACTAGATTAATCTTCTAACTCAACATAAATCTAATCCGTAACTCTAAGTGTAACGATTATTGAAAACTTGTTGACCAAGTAAAGAGTTAATTGTACTCGATTCATCTTCTAAAGAGTTAATGGTACTCGATAAATCTTCTAACTCAAAATAAAACTAATCTGTAATTCTAAGTGTATTGATTATTGAAAACTTGTTGACCAAGTAAAGAGTTAATTTTTACTCGATTCATTTTCTAATGAGTTAATGGTACTCGATTAATCATCTAACTTAACATAAAACTAATCCGTAACTCTAATTGTAACGATTATTGAAAATTTGTTGACCAAGTAAAGAGTTAATAGTACTCGATTCATCTTCTAAAGTGTTAATGATACTCGATTAATCTTCTAAGTCATTATAAAACTAATCCGTAACTATAAGTGTAGTGATTATTGATAACTTGTTTACCAAGTAAAGAGTTAATTGTACTCGATTAATCTTCAAAAGAGTTAATGGTACTCGATTAATCTTCTAACTCAACATCAAACTAATACGTAACTCTAAGTGTAACGACTATTGAAAACTTGTTGATTAAAGTAAAGTGTTTATTGTAATCGAATCATCATCTAAAGAGTTAATGGTCCTAGATAAATCTTCTAACTCAACATAAAACTAATCTGTAACTCTAAGTGTAACAATTATTGAAAACTTGTTGACTAAGTAAAGAGTTAATTGTACTCGAATCATCTTCTAAAGACTTAATGGTACTAGATTAATCTTCTAACTCAACATAAAACTAATCCGTAACTCTAAGTGTAACGATTATTGAAAACTTGTTGACCAAGTAAAGAGTTAACTGTTCTCGATTCATCTTCTAAAGAGTTAATGGTACTCGATTATTCTTCTAACTCAAAATAAAACTAATCTGTAATTCTTAGTGTATTGATTATTGAAAACTTGTTGACCAAGTAAAGAGTTAATTTTTACTCGATTCATTTTCTAATGAGTTAATGGTACTCGATTAGTCATCTAACTCAATATAAAACTAATCCGTAACTCTAATTGTAACGATTACTGAAAACTTGTTGACCAAGTAAAGAGTTAATTGTACTCGATTCATCATCTAAAGAGTTAATGGTACTCGATAAATCTTCTAACTCAAAATAAAACTAATCTGTAACTCTAAGTGTATTGATTATTGAAAACTTGTTGACCAAGTAAACAGTTAATTGTACTCGATTCATCTTCTAAAGAGTTAATGGTACTCGATTAATCTTCTAACTCAACATAAAACTAATACGTAACTCTATGTGTAACGATTATTGAAAATTTGTTGATTAAGTGAAGTGTTAATTGTAATCGAATCATCATCTAAAGAGTTAATGGTCCTAGATAAATCTTCTAACTCAACATAATACTAATCTGTAACTCTAAGTGTAACGATTATTGAAAACTTGTTGACTAAGTAAACGGTTAATTGTACTCTATTCATCTTCTAAAGATTTAATGGTACCAGATTAATCTTCTAACTCAACATAAATCTAATCCGTAACTCTAAGTGTAACGATTATTGAAAACTTGTTGACCAAGTAAAGAGTTAATTGTACTCGATTCATCTTTTAAAGAGTTAATGGTACTCGATAAATCTTCTAACTCAAAATAAAACTAATCTGTAATTCTAAGTGTATTGATTATTGAAAACTTGTTGACCAAGTAAAGAGTTAATTTTTACTCGATTCATTTTCTAATGAGTTAATGGTACTCGATTAATCATCTAACTTAATATAAAACTAATCCGTAACTCTAATTGTAACGATTATTGATAATTTGTTGACCAAGTAAAGAGTTAATAGTACTCGATTCATCTTCTAAAGTGTTAATGATACTCGATTAATCTTCTAAGTCATTATAAAACTAATCCGTAACTATAAGTGTATTGATTATTGATAACTTGTTTACCAAGTAAAGAGTTAATTGTACTCGATTAATGTTCAAAAGAGTTAATGGTACTCGATTAATCTTCTAACTCAACATCAAACTAATACGTAACTCTAAGTGTAACGAGTATTGAAAACTTGTTGATTAAAGTAAAGTGTTTATTGTAATCGAATCATCATCTAAAGAGTTAATGGTCCTAGATAAATCTTCTAACTCAACATAAAACTAATCTGTAACTCTAAGTGTAACAATTATTGAAAACTTGTTGACTAAGTAAAGAGTTAATTGTACTCGAATCATCTTCTAAAGATTTAATGGTACTAGATTAATCTTCTAACTCAACATAAAACTAATCCGTAACTCTAAGTGTAATGATTATTGAAAACTTGTTGACCAAGTAAAGAGTTAATTGTTCTCGATTCATCTTCTAAAGAGTTAATGGTACTCGATTATTCTTCTAACTCAAAATAAAACTAATCTGTAATTCTAAGTGTATTGATTATTGAAAACTTGTTGACCAAGTAAAGAGTTAATTTTTACTCGATTCATTTTCTAATGAGTTAATGGTACTCGATTAGTCATCTAACTCAATATAAAACTAATCCGTAACTCTAATTGTAACGATTATTGAAAACTTGTTGACCAAGTAAAGAGTTAATTGTACTCGATTCATCATCTAAAGAGTTAATGGTACTCGATAAATCTTCTAACTCAAAATAAAACTAATCTGTAACTCTAAGTGTATTGATTATTGAAAACTTGTTGACCAAGTAAACAGTTAATTGTACTCGGTTCATCTTCTAAAGAGTTAATGGTACTCGATTAATCTTCTAACTCAACATAAAACTAATACGTAACTCTATGTGTAACGATTATTGAAAACTTGTTGATTAAGTGAAGTGTTAATTGTAATCGAATCATCATCTAAAGAGTTAATGGTCCTAGATAAATCTTCTAACTCAAAATAAAACTAATCTGTAAATCTAAGTGTAACGATTATTGAAAACTTGTTGACTAAGTAAACTGTTAATTGTACTCTATTCATCTTCTAAAGTTTTAATGGTACTAGATTAATCTTCTAACTCAACATAAATCTAATCCGTAACTCTAAGTGTAATGATTATTGAAAACTTGTTGACCAAGTAAAGAGTTAATTGTACTCGATTCATCTTCTAAAGAATTAATGGTACTCGATAAATCTTCTAACTCAAAATAAAACTAATCTGTAATTCTAAGTGTATTGATTATTGAAAACTTGTTGACCAAGTAAAGAGTTAATTTTTACTCGATTCATTTTCTAATGAGTTAATGGTACTCGATTAATCATCTAACTTAATATAAAACTAATCCGTAACTCTAATTGTAACGATTATTGAAAACTTGTTGACCAAGTAAAGAGTTAATAGTACTCGATTCATCTTCTAAAGTGTTAATGATACTCGATTAATCTTCTAAGTCATTATAAAACTAATCCGTAACTATAAGTGTATTGATTATTGATAACTTGTTTACCAAGTAAAGAGTTAATTGTACTCGATTAATCTTCTAAAGAGTTAATGGTACTCGATTAATCTTCTAACTCAACATCAAACTAATACGTAACTCTAAGTGTAACGAGTATTGAAAACTTGTTGATTAAAGTAAAGTGTTAATTGTAATCGAATCATCATCTAAAGAGTTAATGGTCCTAGATAAATCTTCTAACTCAACATAAAACTAATCTGTAACTCTAAGTTTAACAATTATTGAAAACTTGTTGACTAAGTAAAGAGTTAATTGTACTCGAATCATCTTCTAAAGATTTAATGGTACTAGATTAATCTTCTAACTCAACATAAAACTAATCCGTAACTCTAAGTGTAACGATTATTGAAAACTTGTTGACCAAGTAAAGAGTTAATTGTACTCGATTCATCTTCTAAAGAGTTAATGTTACTCGATAAATCTTCTAACTCAAAATAAAACTAATCTGTAATTCTAAGTGTATTGATTATTGAAAACTTGTTGACCAAGTAAAAAGTTAATTCTTACTCGATTCATTTTCTAATGAGTTAATGGTACTCGATTAATCATCTAACTTAATATAAAACTAATCCGTAACTCTAATTGTAACGATTATTGAAAACTTGTTGACCAAGAGTTAATAGTACTCGATTCATCTTCTAAAGTGTTAATGATACTCGATTAATCTTCTAAGTCATTATAAAACTAATCCGTAACTATAAGTGTATTGATTATTGATAACTTGTTTACCAAGTAAAGAGTTAATTGTACTCGATTAATCTTCTAAAGAGTTAATGGTACTCGATTAATCTTCTAACTCAACATCAAACTAATACGTAACTCTAAGTGTAACGAGTATTGAAAACTTGTTGATTAAAGTAAAGTGTTAATTGTAATCGAATCATCATCTAAAGAGTTAATGGTCCTAGATAAATCTTCTAACTCAACATAAAACTAATCTGTAACTCTAAGTGTAACAATTATTGAAAACTTGTTGACTAAGTAAAGAGTTAATTGTACTCGAATCATCTTCTAAAGATTTAATGGTACTAGATTAATCTTCTAACTCAACATAAAACTAATCCGTAACTCTAAGTGTAACGATTATTGAAAACTTGTTGACCAAGTAAAGAGTTAATTGTTCTTGATTCATCTTCTAAAGAGTTAATGGTACTCGATAAATCTTCTAACTCAAAATAAAACTAATCTGTAACTCTAAGTGTATTGATTATTGAAAACTTGTTGACCAAGTAAACAGTTAATTGTACTCGATTCATCTTCTAAAGAGTTAATGGTACTCGATTAATCTTCTAACTCAACATAAAACTAATACGTAACTCTATGTGTAACGATTATTGAAAACTTGTTGATTAAGTGAAGTGTTAATTGTAATCGAATCATCATCTAAAGAGTTAATGGTCCTAGATAAATCTTCTAACTCAACATAAAACTAATCTGTAACTCGAAATGTAACGATTATTGAAAACTTGTTGACTAAGTAAACTGTTAATTGTACTCTATTCATCTTCTAAAGATTTAATGGTACTAGATTAATCTTCTAACTCAACATAAATCTAATCCGTAACTCTAAGTGTAACGATTATTGAAAACTTGTTGACCAAGTAAAGAGTTAATTGTACTCGATTCATCTTCTAAAGAATTAATGGTACTCGATAAATCTTCTAACTCAAAATAAAACTAATCTGTAATTCTAAGTGTATTGATTATTGAAAACTTGTTGACCAAGTAAAGAGTTAATTTTTACTCGATTCATTTTCTAATGAGTTAATGGTACTCGATTAATCATCTAACTTAATATAAAACTAATCCGTAACTCTAATTGTAACGATTATTGAAAACTTGTTGACCAAGTAAAGAGTTAATAGTACTCGATTCATCTTCTAAAGTGTTAATTATACTCGATTAATCTTCTAAGTCATTATAAAACTAATCCGTAACTATAAGTGTATTGATTATTGATAACTTGTTTACCAAGTAAAGAGTTAATTGTACTCGATTAATCTTCTAAAGAGTTAATGGTACTCGATTAATCTTCTAACTCAATATCAAACTAATACGTAACTCTAAGTGTAACGAGTATTGAAAACTTGTTGATTAAAGTAAAGTGTTAATTGTAATCGAATCATCATCTAAAGAGTTAATGGTCCTAGATAAATCTTCTAACTCAACATAAAACTAATCTGTAACTCTAAGTTTAACAATTATTGAAAACTTGTTGACTAAGTAAAGAGTTAATTGTACTCGAATCATCTTTTAAAGATTTAATGGTACTAGATTAATCTTCTAACTCAACATAAAACTAATCCGTAACTCTAAGTGTAACGATTATTGAAAACTTGTTGACCAAGTAAAGAGTTAATTGTACTCGATTCATCTTCTAAAGAGTTAATGGAACTCGATAAATCTTCTAACTCAAAATAAAACTAATCTGTAATTCTAAGTGTATTGATTATTGAAAACTTGTTGACCAAGTAAAGAGTTAATTTTTACTCGATTCATTTTCTAATGAGTTAATGGTACTCGATTAGTCATCTAACTTAATATAAAACTAATCCGTAACTCTAATTATAACGATTATTGAAAACTTGTTGACCAAGTAAAGAGTTTATAGTACTCGATTCATCTTCTAAAGTGTTAATGATACTCGATTAATCTTCTAAGTCATTATAAAACTAATCCGTAACTATAAGTGTATTGATTATTGATAACTTGTTTACCAAGTAAAGAGTTAATTGTACTCGATTAATCTTCTAAAGAGTTAATGGTACTCGATTAATCTTCTAACTCAACATCAAACAAATACGTAACTCTATGTGTAACGATTATTGAAAACTTGTTGATTAAGTGAAGTGTTAATTGTAATCGAATCATCATCTAAAGAGTTAATGGTCCTAGATAAATCTTCTAACTCAACATAAAACTAATCTGTAACTCTAAGTGTAACGATTATTGAAAACTTGTTGACTAAGTAAACTGTTAATTGTACTCTATTCATCTTCTAAAGATTTAATGGTACTAGATTAATCTTCTAACTCAACATAAATCTAATCCCTAACTCTAAGTGTAACGATTATTGAAAACTTGTTGACCAAGTAAAGAGTTAATTGTACTCGATTCATCTTCTAAAGAGTTAATGGAACTCGATAAATCTTCTAACTCAAAATAAAACTAATCTGTAATTCTAAGTGTATTGATTATTGAAAACTTGTTGACCAAGTAAAGAGTTAATTTTTACTCGATTCATTTTCTAATGAGTTAATGGTACTCGATTAGTCATCTAACTTAATATAAAACTAATCCGTAACTCTAATTATAACGATTATTGAAAACTTGTTGACCAAGTAAAGAGTTTATAGTACTCGATTCATCTTCTAAAGTGTTAATGATACTCGATTAATCTTCTAAGTCATTATAAAACTAATCCGTAACTATAAGTGTATTGATTATTGATAACTTGTTTACCAAGTAAAGAGTTAATTGTACTCGATTAATCTTCTAAAGAGTTAATGGTACTCGATTAATCTTCTAACTCAACATCAAACAAATACGTAACTCTATGTGTAACGATTATTGAAAACTTGTTGATTAAGTGAAGTGTTAATTGTAATCGAATCATCATCTAAAGAGTTAATGGTCCTAGATAAATCTTCTAACTCAACATAAAACTAATCTGTAACTCTAAGTGTAACGATTATTGAAAACTTGTTGACTAAGTAAACTGTTAATTGTACTCTATTCATCTTCTAAAGATTTAATGGTACTAGATTAATCTTCTAACTCAACATAAATCTAATCCCTAACTCTAAGTGTAACGATTATTGAAAACTTGTTGACCAAGTAAAGAGTTAATTGTACTCGATTCATCTTCTAAAGAATTAATGGTACTCGATAAATCTTCTAACTCAAAATAAAACTAATCTGTAATTCTAAGTGTATTGATTATTGAAAACTTGTTGACCAAGTAAAGAGTTAATTTTTACTCGATTCATTTTCTAATGAGTTAATGGTACTCGATTAATCATCTAACTTAATATAAAACTAATCCGTAACTCTAATTGTAACGATTATTGAAAACTTGTTGACCAAGTAAAGAGTTAATAGTACTCGATTCATCTTCTAAAGTGTTAAAGATACTCGATTAATCTTCTAAGTCATTATAAAACTAATCCGTAACTATAAGTGTATTGATTATTGATAACTTGTTTACCAAGTAAAGAGTTAATAGTACTCGATTAATCTTCTAAAGAGTTAATGGTACTCGATTAATCTTCTAACTCAACATCAAACTAATACGTAACTATAAGTGTAACGAGTATTGAAAACTTGTTGATTAAAGTAAAGTGTTAATTGTAATCGAATCATCATCTAAAGAGTTAATGGTCCAAGATAAATCTTCTAACTCAACATAAAACTAATCTGTAACTCTAAGTTTAACAATTATTGAAAACTTGTTGACTAAGTAAAGAGTTAATTGTACTCGAATCATCTTCTAAAGATTTAATGGTACTAGATTAATCTTCTAACTCAACATAAAACTAATCCGTAACTCTAAGTGTAACGATTATTGAAAACTTGTTGACCAAGTAAAGAGTTAATTGTACTCGATTCATCTTCTAAAGAGTTAATGGAACTCGATAAATCTTCTAACTCAAAATAAAACTAATCTGTAATTCTAAGTGTATTGATTATTGAAAACTTGTTGACCAAGTAAAGAGTTAATTTTTACTCGATTCATTTTCTAATGAGTTAATGGTACTCGATTAGTCATCTAACTTAATATAAAACTAATCCGTAACTCTATGTGTAACGATTATTGAAAACTTGTTGATTAAGTGAAGTGTTAATTGTAATCGAATCATCATCTAAAGAGTTAATGGTCCTAGATAAATCTTCTAACTCAACATAAAACTAATCTGTAACTCGAAGTGTAACGATTGTTGAAAACTTGTTGACTAAGTAAACTGTTAATTGTACTCTATTCATCTTCTAAAGATTTAATGGTACTAGATTAATCTTCTAACTCAACATAAATCTAATCCGTAACTCTAAGTGTAACGATTATTAAAAACTTGTTGACCAAGTAAAGAGTTAATTGTACTCGATTCATCTTCTAAAGAATTAATGGTACTCGATAAATCTTCTAACTCAAAATAAAACTAATCTGTAATTCTAAGTGTATTGATTATTGAAAACTTGTTGACCAAGTAAAGAGTTAATTTTTACTCGATTCATTTCCTAATGAGTTAATGGTACTCGATTAGTCATCTAACTTAATATAAAACTAATCCGTAACTCTAATTATAACGATTATTGAAAACTTGTTGACCAAGTAAAGAGTTAATAGTACTCGATTCATCTTCTAAAGTGTTAATGATACTCGATTAATCTTCTAAGTCATTATAAAACTAATCCGTAACTATAACTGTATTGATTATTGATAACTTGTTTACCAAGTAAAGAGTTAATTGTACTCGATTAATCTTCTAAAGAGTTAATGGTACTCGATTAATCTTCTAACTCAACATCAAACTAATACGTAACTCTAAGTGTAACGAGTATTGAAAACTTGTTGATTAAAGTAAAGTGTTAATTGTAATCGAATCATCATCTAAAGAGTTAATGGTCCTAGATAAATCTTCTAACTCAACATAAAACTAATCTGTAACTCTAAGTTTAACAATTATTGAAAACTTGTTGACTAAGTAAAGAGTTAATTGTACTCGAATCATCTTCTAAAGATTTAATGGTACTAGATTAATCTTCTAACTCAACATAAAACTAATCCGTAACTCTAAGTGTAACGATTATTGAAAACTTGTTGACCAAGTAAAGAGTTAATTGTACTCGATTCATCTTCTAAAGAGTTAATGGAACTCGATAAATCTTCTAACTCAAAATAAAACTAATCTGTAATTCTAAGTGTATTGATTATTGAAAACTTGTTGACCAAGTAAAGAGTTAATTTTTACTCGATTCATTTTCTAATGAGTTAATGGTACTCGATTAGTCATCTAACTTAATATAAAACTAATCCGTAACTCTAATTATAACGATTATTGAAAACTTGTTGACCAAGTAAAGAGTTAATAGTACTCGATTCATCTTCTAAAGTGTTAATGATACTCGATTAATCTTCTAAGTCATTATAAAACTAATCCGTAACTATAAGTGTATTGATTATTGATAACTTGTTTACCAAGAAAAGAGTTAATTGTACTCGATTAATCTTCTAAAGAGTTAATGGTACTCGATTAATCTTCTAACTCAACATCAAACTAATACGTAACTCTATGTGTAACGATTATTGAAAACTTGTTGATTAAGTGAAGTGTTAATAGTAATCGAATCATCATCTAAAGAGTTAATGGTCCTAGATAAATCTTCTAACTCAACATAAAACTAATCTGTAACTCTAAGTGTAACGATTATTGAAAACTTGTTGACTAAGTAAACTGTTAATTGTACTCTATTCATCTTCTAAAGATTTAATGGTACTAGATTAATCTTCTAACTCAACATAAAACTAATCCGTAACTCTAAGTGTAACGATTATTGAAAACTTGTTGACCAAGTAAAGAGTTAATTGTACTCGATTCATCTTCTAAAGAATTAATGGTACTCGATAAATCTTCTAACTCAAAATAAAACTAATCTGTAATTCTAAGTGTATTGATTATTGAAAACTTGTTGACCAAGTAAAGAGTTAATTTTTACTCGATTCATTTTCTAATGAGTTAATGGTACTCGATTAATCATCTAACTTAATATAAAACTAATCCGTAACTCTAATTGTAACGATTATTGAAAACTTGTTGACCAAGTAAAGAGTTAATAGTACTCGATTCATCTTCTAAAGTGTTAAAGATACTCGATTAATCTTCTAAGTCATTATAAAACTAATCCGTAACTATAAGTGTATTGATTATTGATAACTTGTTTACCAAGTAAAGAGTTAATAGTACTCGATTAATCTTCTAAAGAGTTAATGGTACTCGATTAATCTTCTAACTCAACATCAAACTAATACGTAACTATAAGTGTAACGAGTATTGAAAACTTGTTGATTAAAGTAAAGTGTTAATTGTAATCGAATCATCATCTAAAGAGTTAATGGTCCAAGATAAATCTTCTAACTCAACATAAAACTAATCTGTAACTCTAAGTTTAACAATTATTGAAAACTTGTTGACTAAGTAAAGAGTTAATTGTACTCGAATCATCTTCTAAAGATTTAATGGTACTAGATTAATCTTCTAACTCAACATAAAACTAATCCGTAACTCTAAGTGTAACGATTATTGAAAACTTGTTTACCAAGTAAAGAGTTAATTGTACTCGATTCATCTTCTAAAGAGTTAATGGAACTCGATAAATCTTCTAACTCAAAATAAAACTAATCTGTAATTCTAAGTGTATTGATTATTGAAAACTTGTTGACCAAGTAAAGAGTTAATTTTTACTCGATTCATTTTCTAATGAGTTAATGGTACTTGATTAGTCATCTAACTTAATATAAAACTAATCCGTAACTCTATGTGTAACGATTATTGAAAACTTGTTGATTAAGTGAAGTGTTAATTGTAATCGAATCATCATCTAAAGAGTTAATGGTCCTAGATAAATCTTCTAACTCAACATAAAACTAATCTGTAACTCGAAGTGTAACGATTGTTGAAAACTTGTTGACTAAGTAAACTGTTAATTGTACTCTATTCATCTTCTAAAGATTTAATGGTACTAGATTAATCTTCTAACTCAACATAAATCTAATCCGTAACTCTAAGTGTAACGATTATTAAAAACTTGTTGACCAAGTAAAGAGTTAATTGTACTCGATTCATCTTCTAAAGAATTAATGGTACTCGATAAATCTTCTAACTCAAAATAAAACTAATCTGTAATTCTAAGTGTATTGATTATTGAAAACTTGTTGACCAAGTAAAGAGTTAATTTTTACTCGATTCATTTCCTAATGAGTTAATGGTACTCGATTAGTCATCTAACTTAATATAAAACTAATCCGTAACTCTAATTATAACGATTATTGAAAACTTGTTGACCAAGTAAAGAGTTAATAGTACTCGATTCATCTTCTAAAGTGTTAATGATACTCGATTAATCTTCTAAGTCATTATAAAACTAATCCGTAACTATAACTGTATTGATTATTGATAACTTGTTTACCAAGTAAAGAGTTAATTGTACTCGATTAATCTTCTAAAGAGTTAATGGTACTCGATTAATCTTCTAACTCAACATCAAACTAATACGTAACTCTAAGTGTAACGAGTATTGAAAACTTGTTGATTAAAGTAAAGTGTTAATTGTAATCGAATCATCATCTAAAGAGTTAATGGTCCTAGATAAATCTTCTAACTCAACATAAAACTAATCTGTAACTCTAAGTTTAACAATTATTGAAAACTTGTTGACTAAGTAAAGAGTTAATTGTACTCGAATCATCTTCTAAAGATTTAATGGTACTAGATTAATCTTCTAACTCAACATAAAACTAATCCGTAACTCTAAGTGTAACGATTATTGAAAACTTGTTGACCAAGTAAAGAGTTAATTGTACTCGATTCATCTTCTAAAGAGTTAATGGAACTCGATAAATCTTCTAACTCAAAATAAAACTAATCTGTAATTCTAAGTGTATTGATTATTGAAAACTTGTTGACCAAGTAAAGAGTTAATTTTTACTCGATTCATTTTCTAATGAGTTAATGGTACTCGATTAGTCATCTAACTTAATATAAAACTAATCCGTAACTCTAATTATAACGATTATTGAAAACTTGTTGACCAAGTAAAGAGTTAATAGTACTCGATTCATCTTCTAAAGTGTTAATGATACTCGATTAATCTTCTAAGTCATTATAAAACTAATCCGTAACTATAAGTGTATTGATTATTGATAACTTGTTTACCAAGAAAAGAGTTAATTGTACTCGATTAATCTTCTAAAGAGTTAATGGTACTCGATTAATCTTCTAACTCAACATCAAACTAATACGTAACTCTATGTGTAACGATTATTGAAAACTTGTTGATTAAGTGAAGTGTTAATAGTAATCGAATCATCATCTAAAGAGTTAATGGTCCTAGATAAATCTTCTAACTCAACATAAAACTAATCTGTAACTCTAAGTGTAACGATTATTGAAAACTTGTTGACTAAGTAAACTGTTAATTGTACTCTATTCATCTTCTAAAGATTTAATGGTACTAGATTAATCTTCTAACTCAACATAAAACTAATCCGTAACTCTAAGTGTAACGATTATTGAAAACTTGTTGACCAAGTAAAGAGTTAATTGTTCTTGATTCATCTTCTAAAGAGTTAATGGTACTCGATAAATCTTCTAACTCAAAATAAAACTAATCTGTAACTCTAAGTGTATTGATTATTGAAAACTTGTTGACCAATTAAACAGTTAATTGTACTCGATTCATCTTCTAAAGAGTTAATGGTACTCGATTAATCTTCTAACTCAACATAAAACTAATACGTAACTCTATGTGTAACGATTATTGAAAACTTGTTGATTAAGTGAAGTGTTAATTGTAATCGAATCATCATCTAAAGAGTTAATGGTCCTAGATAAATCTTCTAACTCAACATAAAACTAATCTGTAACTCGAAGTGTAACGATTATTGAAAACTTGTTGACTAAGTAAACTGTTAATTGTACTCTATTCATCTTCTAAAGATTTAATGGTACTAGATTAATCTTCTAAATCAACATAAATATAATCCGTAACTCTAAGTGTAACGATTATTAAAAACTTGTTGACCAAGTAAAGAGTTAATTGTACTCGATTCATCTTCTAAAGAATTAATGGTACTCGATAAATCTTCTAACTCAAAATAAAACTAATCTGTAATTCTAAGTGTATTGATTATTGAAAACTTGTTGACCAAGTAAAGAGTTAATTTTTACTCGATTCATTTTCTAATGAGTTAATGGTACTCGATTAATCATCTAACTTAATATAAAACTAATCCGTAACTCTAATTGTAACGATTATTGAAAACTTGTTGACCAAGAGTTAATAGTACTCGATTCATCTTCTAAAGTGTTAATGATACTCGATTAATCTTCTAAGTCATTATAAAACTAATCCGTAACTATAAGTGTATTGATTATTGATAACTTGTTTACCAAGTAAAGAGTTAATTGTACTCGATTAATCTTCTAAAGAGTTAATGGTACTCGATTAATCTTCTAACTCAACATCAAACTAATACGTAACTCTAAGTGTAACGAGTATTGAAAACTTGTTGATTAAAGTAAAGTGTTAATTGTAATCGAATCATCATCTAAAGAGTTAATGGTCCTAGATAAATCTTCTAACTCAACATAAAACTAATCTGTAACTCTAAGTGTAACAATTATTGAAAACTTGTTGACTAAGTAAAGAGTTAATTGTACTCGAATCATCTTCTAAAGATTTAATAGTACTAGATTAATCTTCTAACTCAACATAAAACTAATCCGTAACTCTAAGTGTAACGATTATTGAAAACTTGTTGACCAAGTAAAGAGTTAATTGTTCTTGATTCATCTTCTAAAGAGTTAATGGTACTCGATAAATCTTCTAACTCAAAATAAAACTAATCTGTAACTCTAAGTGTATTGATTATTGAAAACTTGTTGACCAAGTAAACAGTTAATTGTACTCGATTCATCTTCTAAAGAGTTAATGGTACTCGATTAATCTTCTAACTCAACATAAAACTAATACGTAACTCTATATGTAACGATTATTGAAAACTTGTTGATTAAGTGAAGTGTTAATTGTAATCGAATCATCATCTAAAGAGGTAATGGTCCTAGATAAATCTTCTAACTCAACATAAAACTAATCTGTAACTCGAAGTGTAACGATTATTGAAAACTTGTTGACTAAGTAAACTGTTAATTGTACTCTATTCATCTTCTAAAGATTTAATGGTACTAGATTAATCTTCTAACTCAACATAAATCTAATCCGTAACTCTAAGTGTAACGATTATTAAAAACTTGTTGACCAAGTAAAGAGTTAATTGTACTCGATTCATCTTCTAAAGAATTAATGGTACTCGATAAATCTTCTAACTCAAAATAAAACTAATCTGTAATTCTAAGTGTATTGATTATGAAAACTTGTTGACCAAGTAAAGAGTTAATTTTTACTCGATTCATTTTCTAATGAGTTAATGGTACTCGATTAATCATCTAACTTAATATAAAACTAATCTGTAACTCTAATTGTAACGATTATTGAAAACTTGTTGACCAAGTAAAGAGTTAATAGTACTCGATTCATCTTCTAAAGTGTTAATGATACTCGATTAATCTTCTAAGTCATTATAAAACTAATCCGTAACTATAAGTGTATTGATTATTGATAACTTGTTTACCAAGTTAAGAGTTAATTGTACTCGATTAATCTTCTAAAGAGTTAATGGTACTCGATTAATCTTCTAACTCAACATCAAACTAATACGTAACTCTAAGTGTAACGAGTATTGAAAACTTGTTGATTAAAGTAAAGTGTTAATTGTAATCGAATCATCATCTAAAGAGTTAATGGTCCTAGATAAATCTTCTAACTCAACATAAAACTAATCTGTAACTCTAAGTGTAACAATTATTGAAAACTTGTTGACTAAGTAAAGAGTTAATTGTACTCGAATCATCTTCTAAAGATTTAATGGTACTAGATTAATCTTCTAACTCAACATAAAACTAATCCGTAACTCTAAGTGTAACGATTATTGAAAACTTGTTGACCAAGTAAAGAGTTAATTGTTCTTGATTCATCTTCTAAAGAGTTAATGGTACTCGATAAATTTTCTAACTCAAAATAAAACTAATCTGTAACTCTAAGTGTATTGATTATTGAAAACTTGTTGACCAAGTAAACAGTTAATTGTACTCGATTCATCTTCTAAAGAGTTAATGGTACTCGATTAATCTTCTAACTCAACATAAAACTAATACGTAACTCTATGTGTAACGATTATTGAAAACTTGTTGATTAAGTGAAGTGTTAATTGTAATCGAATCATCATCTAAAGAGTTAATGGTCCTACATAAATCTTCTAACTCAACATAAAACTAATTTGTAACTCTAAGTGTAACGATTATTGAAAACTTGTTGACTAAGTAAACTGTTAATTGTACTCTATTCATCTTCTAAAGATTTAATGGTACTAGATTAATCTTCTAACTCAACATAAATCTAATCCGTAACTCTAAGTGTAACGATTATTGAAAACTTGTTGACCAAGTAAAGAGTTAATTGTACTCGATTCATCTTCTAAAGAGTTAATGGTACTCGATAAATCTTCTAACTCAAAATAAAACTAATCTGTAATTCTAAGTGTATTGATTATTGAAAATTTGTTGACCAAGTAAAGAGTTAATTTTTACCCGATTCATTTTCTAATGAGTTAATGGTACTCGATTAGTCATCTAACTTAATATAAAACTAATCCGTAACTCTAATTGTAACGATTATTGAAAACTTGTTGACCAAGAGTTAATAGTACTCGATTCATCTTCTAAAGTGTTAATGATACTCGATTAATCTTCTAAGTCATTATAAAACTAATCCGTAACTATAAGTGTATTGATTATTGATAACTTGTTTACCAAGTAAAGAGTTAATTGTACTCGATTAATCTTCTAAAGAGTTAATGGTACTCGATTAATCTTCTAACTCAACATCAAACTAATACGTAACTCTAAGTGTAACGAGTATTGAAAACTTGTTGATTAAAGTAAAGTGTTAATTGTAATCGAATCATCATCTAAAGAGTTAATGGTCCTAGATAAATCTTCTAACTCAACATAAAACTAATCTGTAACTCTAAGTGTAACAATTATTGAAAACTTGTTGACTAAGTAAAGAGTTAATTGTACTCGAATCATCTTCTAAAGATTTAATGGTACTAGATTAATCTTCTAACTCAACATAAAACTAATCCGTAACTCTAAGTGTAACGATTATTGAAAACTTGTTGACCAAGTAAAGAGTTAATTGTTCTGGATTCATCTTCTAAAGAGTTAATGGTACTCGATAAATCTTCTAACTCAAAATAAAACTAATCTGTAACTCTAAGTGTATTGATTATTGAAAACTTGTTGACCAAGTAAACAGTTAATTGTACTCGATTCATCTTCTAAAGAGTTAATGGTACTCGATTAATCTTCTAACTCAACATAAAACTAATACGTAACTCTATGTGTAACGATTATTGAAAACTTGTTGATTAAGTGAAGTGTTAATTGTAATCGAATCATCATCTAAAGAGTTAATGGTCCTAGATAAATCTTCCAACTCAACATAAAACTAATCTGTAACTCTAAGTGTAACGATTATTGAAAACTTGTTGACTAAGTAAACTGTTAATTGTACTCTATTTATCTTCAAAAGATTTAATGGTACTAGATTAATCTTCTAACTCAACATAAATCTAATCCGTAACTCTAAGTGTAACGATTATTGAAAACTTGTTGACCAAGTAAAGAGTTAATTGTACTCGATTCATCTTCTTAAGAGTTAATGGTACTCGATAAATCTTCTAACTCAAAATAAAACTAATCTGTAATTCTAAGTGTATTGATTATTGAAAACTTGTTGACCAAGTAAAGAGTTAATTTTTACTCGATTCATTTTCTAATGAGTTAATGGTACTCGATTAATCATCTAACTTAATATAAAACTAATCCGTAACTCTAATTGTAACGATTATTGAAAACTTGTTGACCAAGAGTTAATAGTACTCGATTCATCTTCTAAAGTGTTAATGATACTCGATTAATCTTCTAAGTCATTATAAAACTAATCCGTAACTATTAGTGTATTGATTATTGATAACTTGTTTACCATGTAAAGAGTTAATTGTACTCGATTAATCTTCTAAAGAGTTAATGGTACTCGATTAATCTTCTAACTCAACATCAAACTAATACGTAACTCTAAGTGTAACGAGTATTGAAAACTTGTTGATTAAAGTAAAGTGTTAATTGTAATCGAATCATCATCTAAAGAGTTAATGGTCCTAGATAAATCTTCTAACTCAACATAAAACTAATCTGTAACTCTAAGTGTAACAATTATTGAAAACTTGTTGACTAAGTAAAGAGTTAATTGTACTCGAATCATCTTCTAAAGATTTAATGGTACTAGATTAATCTTCTAACTCAACATAAAACTAATCCGTAACTCTAAGTGTAACGATTATTGAAAACTTGTTGACCAAGTAAAGAGTTAATTGTTCTTGATTCATCTTCTAAAGAGTTAATGGTACTCGATAAATCTTCTAACTCAAAATAAAACTAATCTGTAACTCTAAGTGTATTGATTATTGAAAACTTGTTGACCAAGTAAACAGTTAATTGTACTCGATTCATCTTCTAAAGAGTTAATGGTACTCGATTAATCTTCTAACTCAACATAAAACTAATACGTAACTCTATATGTAACGATTATTGAAAACTTGTTGATTAAGTGAAGTGTTAATTGTAATCGAATCATCATCTAAAGAGGTAATGGTCCTAGATAAATCTTCTAACTCAACATAAAACTAATCTGTAACTCGAAGTGTAACGATTATTGAAAACTTGTTGACTAAGTAAACTGTTAATTGTACTCTATTCATCTTCTAAAGATTTAATGGTACTAGATTAATCTTCTAACTCAACATAAATCTAATCCGTAACTCTAAGTGTAACGATTATTAAAAACTTGTTGACCAAGTAAAGAGTTAATTGTACTCGATTCATCTTCTAAAGAATTAATGGTACTCGATAAATCTTCTAACTCAAAATAAAACTAATCTGTAATTCTAAGTGTATTGATTATGAAAACTTGTTGACCAAGTAAAGAGTTAATTTTTACTCGATTCATTTTCTAATGAGTTAATGGTACTCGATTAATCATCTAACTTAATATAAAACTAATCTGTAACTCTAATTGTAACGATTATTGAAAACTTGTTGACCAAGTAAAGAGTTAATAGTACTCGATTCATCTTCTAAAGTGTTAATGATACTCGATTAATCTTCTAAGTCATTATAAAACTAATCCGTAACTATAAGTGTATTGATTATTGATAACTTGTTTACCAAGTTAAGAGTTAATTGTACTCGATTAATCTTCTAAAGAGTTAATGGTACTCGATTAATCTTCTAACTCAACATCAAACTAATACGTAACTCTAAGTGTAACGAGTATTGAAAACTTGTTGATTAAAGTAAAGTGTTAATTGTAATCGAATCATCATCTAAAGAGTTAATGGTCCTAGATAAATCTTCTAACTCAACATAAAACTAATCTGTAACTCTAAGTGTAACAATTATTGAAAACTTGTTGACTAAGTAAAGAGTTAATTGTACTCGAATCATCTTCTAAAGATTTAATGGTACTAGATTAATCTTCTAACTCAACATAAAACTAATCCGTAACTCTAAGTGTAACTATTATTGAAAACTTGTTGACCAAGTAAAGAGTTAATTGTTCTTGATTCATCTTCTAAAGAGTTAATGGTACTCGATAAATCTTCTAACTCAAAATAAAACTAATCTGTAACTCTAAGTGTATTGATTATTGAAAACTTGTTGACCAAGTAAACAGTTAATTGTACTCGATTCATCTTCTAAAGAGTTAATGGTACTCGATTAATCTTCTAACTCAACATAAAACTAATACGTAACTCTATGTGTAACGATTATTGAAAACTTGTTGATTAAGTGAAGTGTTAATTGTAATCGAATCATCATCTAAAGAGGTAATGGTCCTAGATAAATCTTCTAACTCAACATAAAACTAATCTGTAACTCGAAGTGTAACGATTATTGAAAACTTGTTGACTAAGTAAACTGTTAATTGTACTCTATTCATCTTCTAAAGATTTAATGGTACTAGATTAATCTTCTAACTCAACATAAATCTAATCCGTAACTCTAAGTGTAACGATTATTAAAAACTTGTTGACCAAGTAAAGAGTTAATTGTACTCGATTCATCTTCTAAAGAATTAATGGTACTCGATAAATCTTCTAACTCAAAATAAAACTAATCTGTAATTCTAAGTGTATTGATTATGAAAACTTGTTGACCAAGTAAAGAGTTAATTTTTACTCGATTCATTTTCTAATGAGTTAATGGTACTCGATTAATCATCTAACTTAATATAAAACTAATCTGTAACTCTAATTGTAACGATTATTGAAAACTTGTTGACCAAGTAAAGAGTTAATAGTACTCGATTCATCTTCTAAAGTGTTAATGATACTCGATTAATCTTCTAAGTCATTATAAAACTAATCCGTAACTATAAGTGTATTGATTATTGATAACTTGTTTACCAAGTTAAGAGTTAATTGTACTCGATTAATCTTCTAAAGAGTTAATGGTACTCGATTAATCTTCTAACTCAACATCAAACTAATACGTAACTCTAAGTGTAATGAGTATTGAAAACTTGTTGATTAAAGTAAAGTGTTAATTGTAATCGAATCATCATCTAAAGAGTTAATGGTCCTAGATAAATCTTCTAACTCAACATAAAACTAATCTGTAACTCTAAGTGTAACAATTATTGAAAACTTGTTGACTAAGTAAAGAGTTAATTGTACTCGAATCATCTTCTAAAGATTTAATGGTACTAGATTAATCTTCTAACTCAACATAAAACTAATCCGTAACTCTAAGTGTAACGATTATTGAAAACTTGTTGACCAAGTAAAGAGTTAATTGTTCTTGATTCATCTTCTAAAGAGTTAATGGTACTCGATAAATCTTCTAACTCAAAATAAAACTAATCTGTAACTCTAAGTGTATTGATTATTGAAAACTTGTTGACCAAGTAAACAGTTAATTGTACTCGATTCATCTTCTAAAGAGTTAATGGTACTCGATTAATCTTCTAACTCAACATAAAACTAATACGTAACTCTATGTGTAACGATTATTGAAAACTTGTTGATTAAGTGAAGTGTTAATTGTAATCGAATCATCATCTAAAGAGTTAATGGTCCTACATAAATCTTCTAACTCAACATAAAACTAATTTGTAACTCTAAGTGTAACGATTATTGAAAACTTCTTGACTAAGTAAACTGTTAATTGTACTCTATTCATCTTCTAAAGATTTAATGGTACTAGATTAATCTTCTAACTCAACATAAATCTAATCCGTAACTCTAAGTGTAACGATTATTGAAAACTTGTTGACCAAGTAAAGAGTTAATTGTACTCGATTCATCTTCTAAAGAGTTAATGGTACTCGATAAATCTTCTAACTCAAAATAAAACTAATCTGTAATTCTAAGTGTATTGATTATTGAAAATTTGTTGACCAAGTAAAGAGTTAATTTTTACCCGATTCATTTTCTAATGAGTTAATGGTACTCGATTAGTCATCTAACTTAATATAAAACTAATCCGTAACTCTAATTGTAACGATTATTGAAAACTTGTTGACCAAGAGTTAATAGTACTCGATTCATCTTCTAAAGTGTTAATGATACTCGATTAATCTTCTAAGTCATTATAAAACTAATCCGTAACTATAAGTGTATTGATTATTGATAACTTGTTTACCAAGTAAAGAGTTAATTGTACTCGATTAATCTTCTAAAGAGTTAATGGTACTCGATTAATCTTCTAACTCAACATCAAACTAATACGTAACTCTAAGTGTAACGAGTATTGAAAACTTGTTGATTAAAGTAAACTGTTAATTGTAATCGAATCATCATCTAAAGAGTTAATGGTCCTAGATAAATCTTCTAACTCAACATAAAACTAATCTGTAACTCTAAGTGTAACAATTATTGAAAACTTGTTGACTAAGTAAAGAGTTAATTGTACTCGAATCATCTTCTAAAGATTTAATGGTACTAGATTAATCTTCTAACTCAACATAAAACTAATCCGTAACTCTAAGTGTAACGATTATTGAAAACTTGTTGACCAAGTAAAGAGTTAATTGTTCTTGATTCATCTTCTAAAGAGTTAATGGTACTCGATAAATCTTCTAACTCAAAATAAAACTAATCTGTAACTCTAAGTGTATTGATTATTGAAAACTTGTTGACCAAGTAAACAGTTAATTGTACTCGATTCATCTTCTAAAGAGTTAATGGTACTCGATTAATCTTCTAACTCAACATAAAACTAATACGTAACTCTATGTGTAACGATTATTGAAAACTTGTTGATTAAGTGAAGTGTTAATTGTAATCGAATCATCATCTAAAGAGTTAATGGTCCTACATAAATCTTCTAACTCAACATAAAACTAATTTGTAACTCTAAGTGTAACGATTATTGAAAACTTGTTGACTAAGTAAACTGTTAATTGTACTCTATTCATCTTCTAAAGATTTAATGGTACTAGATTAATCTTCTAACTCAACATAAATCTAATCCGTAACTCTAAGTGTAACGATTATTGAAAACTTGTTGACCAAGTAAAGAGTTAATTGTACTCGATTCATCTTCTAAAGAGTTAATGGTACTCGATAAATCTTCTAACTCAAAATAAAACTAATCTGTAATTCTAAGTGTATTGATTATTGAAAATTTGTTGACCAAGTAAAGAGTTAATTTTTACCCGATTCATTTTCTAATGAGTTAATGGTACTCGATTAGTCATCTAACTTAATATAAAACTAATCCGTAACTCTAATTGTAACGATTATTGAAAACTTGTTGACCAAGAGTTAATAGTACTCGATTCATCTTCTAAAGTGTTAATGATACTCGATTAATCTTCTAAGTCATTATAAAACTAATCCGTAACTATAAGTGTATTGATTATTGATAACTTGTTTACCAAGTAAAGAGTTAATTGTACTCGATTAATCTTCTAAAGAGTTAATGGTACTCGATTAATCTTCTAACTCAACATCAAACTAATACGTAACTCTAAGTGTAACGAGTATTGAAAACTTGTTGATTAAAGTAAACTGTTAATTGTAATCGAATCATCATCTAAAGAGTTAATGGTCCTAGATAAATCTTCTAACTCAACATAAAACTAATCTGTAACTCTAAGTGTAACAATTATTGAAAACTTGTTGACTAAGTAAAGAGTTAATTGTACTCGAATCATCTTCTAAAGATTTAATGGTACTAGATTAATCTTCTAACTCAACATAAAACTAATCCGTAACTCTAAGTGTAACGATTATTGAAAACTTGTTGACCAAGTAAAGAGTTAATTGTTCTTGATTCATCTTCTAAAGAGTTAATGGTACTCGATAAATCTTCTAACTCAAAATAAAACTAATCTGTAATTCTAAGTGTATTGATTATTGAAAACTTGTTGACCAAGTAAAGAGTTAATTTTTACTCGATTCATTTTCTAATGAGTTAATGGTACTCGATTAATCATCTAACTTAATATAAAACTAATCCGTAACTCTAATTGTAACGATTATTGAAAACTTGTTGACCAAGAGTTAATAGTACTCGATTCATCTTCTAAAGTGTTAATGATACTCGATTAATCTTCTAAGTCATTATAAAACTAATCCGTAACTATAAGTGTATTGATTATTGATAACTTGTTTACCAAGTAAAGAGTTAATTGTACTCGATTAATCTTCTAAAGAGTTAATGGTACTCGATTAATCTTCTAACTCAACATCAAACTAATACGTAACTCTAAGTGTAACGAGTATTGAAAACTTGTTGATTAAAGTAAAGTGTTAATTGTAATCGAATCATCATCTAAAGAGTTAATGGTCCTAGATAAATCTTCTAACTCAACATAAAACTAATCTGTAACTCTAAGTGTAACAATTATTGAAAACTTGTTGACTAAGTAAAGAGTTAATTGTACTCGAATCATCTTCTAAAGATTTAATGGTACTAGATTAATCTTCTAACTCAACATAAAACTAATCCGTAACTCTAAGTGTAACGATTATTGAAAACTTGTTGACCAAGTAAAGAGTTAATTGTTCTTGATTCATCTTCTAAAGAGTTAATGGTACTCGATAAATCTTCTAACTCAAAATAAAACTAATCTGTAACTCTAAGTGTATTGATTATTGAAAACTTGTTGACCAAGTAAACAGTTAATTGTACTCGATTCATCTTCTAAAGAGTTAATGGTACTCGATTAATCTTCTAACTCAACATAAAACTAATACGTAACTCTATGTGTAACGATTATTGAAAACTTGTTGATTAAGTGAAGTGTTAATTGTAATCGAATCATCATCTAAAGAGTTAATGGTCCTACATAAATCTTCTAACTCAACATAAAACTAATTTGTAACTCTAAGTGTAACGATTATTGAAAACTTGTTGACTAAGTAAACTGTTAATTGTACTCTATTCATCTTCTAAAGATTTAATGGTACTAGATTAATCTTCTAACTCAACATAAATCTAATCCGTAACTCTAAGTGTAACGATTATTGAAAACTTGTTGACCAAGTAAAGAGTTAATTGTACTCGATTCATCTTCTAAAGAGTTAATGGTACTCGATAAATCTTCTAACTCAAAATAAAACTAATCTGTAATTCTAAGTGTATTGATTATTGAAAATTTGTTGACCAAGTAAAGAGTTAATTTTTACCCGATTCATTTTCTAATGAGTTAATGGTACTCGATTAGTCATCTAACTTAATATAAAACTAATCCGTAACTCTAATTGTAACGATTATTGAAAACTTGTTGACCAAGAGTTAATAGTACTCGATTCATCTTCTAAAGTGTTAATGATACTCGATTAATCTTCTAAGTCATTATAAAACTAATCCGTAACTATAAGTGTATTGATTATTGATAACTTGTTTACCAAGTAAAGAGTTAATTGTACTCGATTAATCTTCTAAAGAGTTAATGGTACTCGATTAATCTTCTAACTCAACATCAAACTAATACGTAACTCTAAGTGTAACGAGTATTGAAAACTTGTTGATTAAAGTAAACTGTTAATTGTAATCGAATCATCATCTAAAGAGTTAATGGTCCTAGATAAATCTTCTAACTCAACATAAAACTAATCTGTAACTCTAAGTGTAACAATTATTGAAAACTTGTTGACTAAGTAAAGAGTTAATTGTACTCGAATCATCTTCTAAAGATTTAATGGTACTAGATTAATCTTCTAACTCAACATAAAACTAATCCGTAACTCTAAGTGTAACGATTATTGAAAACTTGTTGACCAAGTAAAGAG
This sequence comes from Scutellaria galericulata, assembly GCA_946896805.1. Taxonomy (NCBI): domain Eukaryota; kingdom Viridiplantae; phylum Streptophyta; class Magnoliopsida; order Lamiales; family Lamiaceae; genus Scutellaria; species Scutellaria galericulata. Next base: position 9,415,380 of record OX335787.1, on the reverse strand, counting down.
TTAATTGTTCTTGATTCATCTTCTAAAGAGTTAATGGTACTCGATAAATCTTCTAACTCAAAATAAAACTAATCTGTAATTCTAAGTGTATTGATTATTGAAAACTTGTTGACCAAGTAAAGAGTTAATTTTTACTCGATTCATTTTCTAATGAGTTAATGGTACTCGATTAATCATCTAACTTAATATAAAACTAATCCGTAACTCTAATTGTAACGATTATTGAAAACTTGTTGACCAAGAGTTAATAGTACTCGATTCATCTTCTAAAGTGTTAATGATACTCGATTAATCTTCTAAGTCATTATAAAACTAATCCGTAACTATAAGTGTATTGATTATTGATAACTTGTTTACCAAGTAAAGAGTTAATTGTACTCGATTAATCTTCTAAAGAGTTAATGGTACTCGATTAATCTTCTAACTCAACATCAAACTAATACGTAACTCTAAGTGTAACGAGTATTGAAAACTTGTTGATTAAAGTAAAGTGTTAATTGTAATCGAATCATCATCTAAAGAGTTAATGGTCCTAGATAAATCTTCTAACTCAACATAAAACTAATCTGTAACTCTAAGTGTAACAATTATTGAAAACTTGTTGACTAAGTAAAGAGTTAATTGTACTCGAATCATCTTCTAAAGATTTAATGGTACTAGATTAATCTTCTAACTCAACATAAAACTAATCCGTAACTCTAAGTGTAACGATTATTGAAAACTTGTTGACCAAGTAAAGAGTTAATTGTTCTTGATTCATCTTCTAAAGAGTTAATGGTACTCGATAAATCTTCTAACTCAAAATAAAACTAATCTGTAACTCTAAGTGTATTGATTATTGAAAACTTGTTGACCAAGTAAACAGTTAATTGTACTCGATTCATCTTCTAAAGAGTTAATGGTACTCGATTAATCTTCTAAGTCAACATAAAACTAATACGTAACTCTGTGTGTAACGATTATTGAAAACTTGTTGATTAAGTGAAGTGTTAATTGTAATCGAATCATCATCTAAAGAGTTAATGGTCCTAGATAAATCTTCTAACTCAACATAAAACTAATCTATAACTCTAAGTGTAACGATTATTGAAAACTTGTTGACTAAGTAAACTGTTAATTGTACTCTATTTATCTTCTAAAGATTTAATGGTACTAGATTAATCTTCTAACTCAACATAAATCTAATCCGTAACTATAAGTGTAACGATTATTGAAAACTTGTTGACCAAGTAAAGAGTTAATTGTACTCGATTCATCTTCTAAAGAATTAATGGTACTCGATAAATCTTCTAACTCAAAATAAAACTAATCTGTAATTCTAAGTGTATTGATTATTGAAAACTTGTTGACCAAGTAAAGAGTTAATTTTTACTCGATTCATTTTCTAATGAGTTAATGGTACTCGATTAATCATCTAACTTAATATAAAACTAATCCGTAACTCTAATTGTAACGATTATTGAAAACTTGTTGACCAAGTAAAGAGTTAATTGTACTCGATTCATCTTCTAAAGTGTTAATGATACTCGATTAATCTTCTAAGTCATTATAAAACTAATCCGTAACTATAAGTGTATTGATTATTGATAACTTGTTTACCAAGTAAAGAGTTAATTGTACTCGATTAATCTTCTAAAGAGTTAATGGTACTCGATTAATCTTCTAACTCAACATCAAACTAATACGTAACTCTAAGTGTAACGAGTATTGAAAACTTGTTGATTAAAGTAAAGTGTTAATTGTAATCGAATCATCATCTAAAGAGTTAATGGTCCTAGATAAATCTTCTAACTCAACATAAAACTAATCTGTAACTCTAAGTTTAACAATTATTGAAAACTAGTTGAATAAGTAAAGAGTTAATTGTACTCGAATCATCTTCTAAAGATTTAATGGTACTAGATTAATCTTCTAACTCAACATAAAACTAATCCGTAACTCTAAGTGTAACGATTATTGAAAACTTGTTGACCAAGTAAAGAGTTAATTGTACTCGATTCATCTTCTAAAGAGTTAATGGAACTCGATAAATCTTCTAACTCAAAATAAAAGTAATCTGTAATTCTAAGTGTATTGATTATTGAAAACTTGTTGACCAAGTAAAGAGTTAATTTTTACTCGATTCATTTTCTAATGAGTTAATGGTACTCAATTAGTCATCTAACTTAATATAAAACTAATCCGTAACTCTAATTGTAACGATTATTGAAAACTTGTTGACCAAGTAAAGAGTTAATAGTACTCGATTCATCTTCTAAAGTGTTAATGATACTCGATTAATCTTCTAAGTCATTATAAAACTAATCCGTAACTATAAGTGTATTGATTATTGATAACTTGTTTACCAAGTAAAGAGTTAATTGTACTCGATTAATCTTCTAAAGAGTTAATGGTACTCGATTAATCTTCTAACTCAACATCAAACTAATACGTAACTCTAAGTGTAACGAGTATTGAAAACTTGTTGATTAAAGTAAAGTGTTAATTGTAATCGAATCATCATCTAAAGAGTTAATGGTCCAAGATAAATCTTCTAACTCAACATAAAACTCATCTGTAACTCTAAGTTTAACAATTATTGAAAACTTGTTGACTAAGTAAAGAGTTAATTGTACTCGAATCATCTTCTAAAGATTTAATGGTACTAGATTAATCTTCTAACTCAACATAAAACTAATCCGTAACTCTAAGTGTAACGATTATTGAAAACTTGTTGACCAAGTAAAGAGTTAATTGTACTCGATTCATCTTCTAAAGAGTTAATGGTACTCGATAAATCTTCTAACTCAAAATAAAACTAATCTGTAACTCTAAGTGTATTGATTATTGAAAACTTGTTGACCAAGTAAACAGTTAATTGTACTCGATTCATCTTCTAAAGAGTTAATGGTACTCGATTAATCTTCTAACTCAACATAAAACTAATACGTAACTCTATGTGTAACGATTATTGAAAACTTGTTGATTAAGTTAAGTGTTAATTGTAATCGAATCATCATCTAAAGAGTTAATGGTTCTAGATAAATCTTCTAACTCAACATAAAACTAATCTGTAACTCTAAGTGTAACGATTATTGAAAACTTGTTGACTAAGTAAACTGTTAATTGTACTCTATTCATCTTCTAAAGATTTAATGGTACTAGATTAATCTTCTAACTCAACATAAATCTAATCCGTAACTCTAAGTGTAACGATTATTGAAAACTTGTTGACCAAGTAAAGAGTTAATTGTACTCGATTCATCTTCTAAAGAATTAATGGTACTCGATAAATCTTCTAACTCAAAATAAAACTAATCTGTAATTCTAAGTGTATTGATTATTGAAAACTTGTTGACCAAGTAAATAGTTAATTTTTACTCGATTCATTTTCTAATGAGTTAATGGTACTCGATTAATCATCTAACTTAATATAAAACTAATCCGTAACTCTAATTGTAACGATTATTGAAAACTTGTTGACCAAGTAAAGAGTTAATATTACTCGATTCATCTTCTAAAGTGTTAATGATACTCGATTAATCTTCTAAGTCATTATAAAACTAATCCGTAACTATAAGTGTATTGATTATTGTTAACTTGTTTACCAAGTAAAGAGTTAATTGTACTCGATTAATCTTCTAAAGAGTTAATGGTACTCGATTAATCTTCTAACTCAACATCAAACTAATACGTAACTCTAAGTGTAACGAGTATTGAAAACTTGTTGATTAAAGTAAAGTGTTAATTGTAATCGAATCATCATCTAAAGAGTTAATGGTCCTAGATAAATCTTCTAACTCAACATAAAACTAATCTGTAACTCTAAGTTTAACAATTATTGAAAACTAGTTGACTAAGTAAAGAGTTAATTGTACTCGAATCATCTTCTAAAGATTTAATGGTACTAGATTAATCTTCTAACTCAACATAAAACTAATCCGTAACTCTAAGTGTAATGATTATTGAAAACTTGTTGACCAAGTAAAGAGTTAATTGTACTCGATTCATCTTCTAAAGAGTTAATGGAACTCGATAAATCTTCTAACTCAAAATAAAACTAATCTGTAATTCTAAGTGTATTGATTATTGAAAACTTGTTGACCAAGTAAAGAGTTAATTTTTACTCGTTTCATTTTCTAATGAGTTAATGGTACTCGATTAGTCATCTAACTTAATATAAAACTAATCCGTAACTCTAATTGTAACGATTATTGAAAACTTGTTGACCAAGTAAAGAGTTAATAGTACTCGATTCATCTTCTAAAGTGTTAATGATACTCGATTAATCTTCTAAGTCATTATATAACTAATCCGTAACTATAAGTGTATTGATTATTGATAACTTGTTTACCTTGAGTTAATTGTACTCGATTAATCTTCTAAAGAGTTAATGGTACTCGATTAATCTTCTAACTCAACATCAAACTAATACGTAACTCTAAGTGTAACGAGTATTGAAAACTTGTTGATTAAAGTAAAGTGTTAATTGTAATCGAATCATCATCTAAAAAGTTAATGGTCCTAGATAAATCTTCTAACTCAACATAAAACTAATCTGTAACTCTAAGTTTAACAATTATTGAAAACTAGTTGACTAAGTAAGGAGTTAATTGTACTCGAATCATCTTCTAAAGATTTAATGGTACTAGATTAATCTTCTAACTTAACATAAAACTAATCCGTAACTCTAAGTGTAACGATTATTGAAAACTTGTTGACCAAGTAAAGAGTTAATTGTACTCGATTCATCTTCTAAAGAGTTAATGGTACTCGATAAATCTTCTAACTCAAAATAAAACTAATCTGTAATTCTAAGTGTATTGATTATTGAAAACTTGTTGACCAAGTAAAGAGTTAATTTTTATTCGATTCATTTTCTAATGAGTTAATGGTACTCGATTAATCATCTAACTTAATATAAAACTAATCCGTAACTCTAATTGTAACGATTATTGAAAACTTGTTGACCAAGAGTTAATAGTACTCGATTCATCTTCTAAAGAGTTAATGGTACTCGATTAATCTTCTAACTCAACATAAAACTAATACGTAACTCTATGTGTAACGATTATTGAAAACTTGTTGATTAAGTGAAGTGTTAATTGTAATCGAATCATCATCTAAAGAGTTAATGGTCCTAGATAAATCTTCTAACTCAACATAAAACTAATCTGTAACTCTAAGTGTAACGATTATTGAAAACTTGTTGACTAAGTAAACTGTTAATTGTACTCTATTCATCTTCTAAAGATTTAATGGTACTAGATTAATCTTCTAACTCAACATAAATCTAATCCGTAACTCTAAGTGTAACGATTATTGAAAACTTGTTGACCAAGTAAAGAGTTAATTGTACTCGATTCATCTTCTAAAGAATTAATGGTACTCGATAAATCTTCTAACTCAAAATAAAACTAATCTGTAATTCTAAGTGTATTGATTATTGAAAACTTGTTGACCAAGTAAAGAGTTAATTTTTACTCGATTCATTTTCTAATGAGTTAATGGTACTCGATTAATCATCTAACTTAATATAAAACTAATCCGTAACTCTAATTGTAACGATTATTGAAAACTTGTTGACCAAGTAAAGAGTTAATTGTACTCGATTCATCTTCTAAAGTGTTAATGATACTCGATTAATCTTCTAAGTCATTATAAAACTAATCCGTAACTATAAGTGTATTGATTATTGATAACTTGTTTACCAAGTAAAGAGTTAATTGTACTCGATTAATCTTCTAAAGAGTTAATGGTACTCGATTAATCTTCTAACTCAACATCAAACTAATACGTAACTCTAAGTGTAACGAGTATTGAAAACTTGTTGATTAAAGTAAAGTGTTAATTGTAATCGAATCATCATCTAAAGAGTTAATGGTCCTAGATAAATCTTCTAACTCAACATAAAACTAATCTGTAACTCTAAGTTTAACAATTATTGAAAACTAGTTGAATAAGTAAAGAGTTAATTGTACTCGAATCATCTTCTAAAGATTTAATGGTACTAGATTAATCTTCTAACTCAACATAAAACTAATCCGTAACTCTAAGTGTAACGATTATTGAAAACTTGTTGACCAAGTAAAGAGTTAATTGTACTCGATTCATCTTCTAAAGAGTTAATGGAACTCGATAAATCTTCTAACTCAAAATAAAAGTAATCTGTAATTCTAAGTGTATTGATTATTGAAAACTTGTTGACCAAGTAAAGAGTTAATTTTTACTCGATTCATTTTCTAATGAGTTAATGGTACTCAATTAGTCATCTAACTTAATATAAAACTAATCCGTAACTCTAATTGTAACGATTATTGAAAACTTGTTGACCAAGTAAAGAGTTAATAGTACTCGATTCATCTTCTAAAGTGTTAATGATACTCGATTAATCTTCTAAGTCATTATAAAACTAATCCGTAACTATAAGTGTATTGATTATTGATAACTTGTTTACCAAGTAAAGAGTTAATTGTACTCGATTAATCTTCTAAAGAGTTAATGGTACTCGATTAATCTTCTAACTCAACATCAAACTAATACGTAACTCTAAGTGTAACGAGTATTGAAAACTTGTTGATTAAAGTAAAGTGTTAATTGTAATCGAATCATCATCTAAAGAGTTAATGGTCCAAGATAAATCTTCTAACTCAACATAAAACTCATCTGTAACTCTAAGTTTAACAATTATTGAAAACTTGTTGACTAAGTAAAGAGTTAATTGTACTCGAATCATCTTCTAAAGATTTAATGGTACTAGATTAATCTTCTAACTCAACATAAAACTAATCCGTAACTCTAAGTGTAACGATTATTGAAAACTTGTTGACCAAGTAAAGAGTTAATTGTACTCGATTCATCTTCTAAAGAGTTAATGGTACTCGATAAATCTTCTAACTCAAAATAAAACTAATCTGTAACTCTAAGTGTATTGATTATTGAAAACTTGTTGACCAAGTAAACAGTTAATTGTACTCGATTCATCTTCTAAAGAGTTAATGGTACTCGATTAATCTTCTAACTCAACATAAAACTAATACGTAACTCTATGTGTAACGATTATTGAAAACTTGTTGATTAAGTTAAGTGTTAATTGTAATCGAATCATCATCTAAAGAGTTAATGGTTCTAGATAAATCTTCTAACTCAACATAAAACTAATCTGTAACTCTAAGTGTAACGATTATTGAAAACTTGTTGACTAAGTAAACTGTTAATTGTACTCTATTCATCTTCTAAAGATTTAATGGTACTAGATTAATCTTCTAACTCAACATAAATCTAATCCGTAACTCTAAGTGTAACGATTATTGAAAACTTGTTGACCAAGTAAAGAGTTAATTGTACTCGATTCATCTTCTAAAGAATTAATGGTACTCGATAAATCTTCTAACTCAAAATAAAACTAATCTGTAATTCTAAGTGTATTGATTATTGAAAACTTGTTGACCAAGTAAATAGTTAATTTTTACTCGATTCATTTTCTAATGAGTTAATGGTACTCGATTAATCATCTAACTTAATATAAAACTAATCCGTAACTCTAATTGTAACGATTATTGAAAACTTGTTGACCAAGTAAAGAGTTAATAGTACTCGATTCATCTTCTAAAGTGTTAATGATACTCGATTAATCTTCTAAGTCATTATAAAACTAATCCGTAACTATAAGTGTATTGATTATTGATAACTTGTTTACCAAGTAAAGAGTTAATTGTACTCGATTAATCTTCTAAAGAGTTAATGGTACTCGATTAATCTTCTAACTCAACATCAAACTAATACGTAACTCTAAGTGTAACGAGTATTGAAAACTTGTTGATTAAAGTAAAGTGTTAATTGTAATCGAATCATCATCTAAAGAGTTAATGGTCCAAGATAAATCTTCTAACTCAACATAAAACTCATCTGTAACTCTAAGTTTAACAATTATTGAAAACTTGTTGACTAAGTAAAGAGTTAATTGTACTCGAATCATCTTCTAAAGATTTAATGGTACTAGATTAATCTTCTAACTCAACATAAAACTAATCCGTAACTCTAAGTGTAACGATTATTGAAAACTTGTTGACCAAGTAAAGAGTTAATTGTACTCGATTCATCTTCTAAAGAGTTAATGGTACTCGATAAATCTTCTAACTCAAAATAAAACTAATCTGTAACTCTAAGTGTATTGATTATTGAAAACTTGTTGACCAAGTAAACAGTTAATTGTACTCGATTCATCTTCTAAAGAGTTAATGGTACTCGATTAATCTTCTAACTCAACATAAAACTAATACGTAACTCTATGTGTAACGATTATTGAAAACTTGTTGATTAAGTTAAGTGTTAATTGTAATCGAATCATCATCTAAAGAGTTAATGGTTCTAGATAAATCTTCTAACTCAACATAAAACTAATCTGTAACTCTAAGTGTAACGATTATTGAAAACTTGTTGACTAAGTAAACTGTTAATTGTACTCTATTCATCTTCTAAAGATTTAATGGTACTAGATTAATCTTCTAACTCAACATAAATCTAATCCGTAACTCTAAGTGTAACGATTATTGAAAACTTGTTGACCAAGTAAAGAGTTAATTGTACTCGATTCATCTTCTAAAGAATTAATGGTACTCGATAAATCTTCTAACTCAAAATAAAACTAATCTGTAATTCTAAGTGTATTGATTATTGAAAACTTGTTGACCAAGTAAATAGTTAATTTTTACTCGATTCATTTTCTAATGAGTTAATGGTACTCGATTAATCATCTAACTTAATATAAAACTAATCCGTAACTCTAATTGTAACGATTATTGAAAACTTGTTGACCAAGTAAAGAGTTAATATTACTCGATTCATCTTCTAAAGTGTTAATGATACTCGATTAATCTTCTAAGTCATTATAAAACTAATCCGTAACTATAAGTGTATTGATTATTGTTAACTTGTTTACCAAGTAAAGAGTTAATTGTACTCGATTAATCTTCTAAAGAGTTAATGGTACTCGATTAATCTTCTAACTCAACATCAAACTAATACGTAACTCTAAGTGTAACGAGTATTGAAAACTTGTTGATTAAAGTAAAGTGTTAATTGTAATCGAATCATCATCTAAAGAGTTAATGGTCCTAGATAAATCTTCTAACTCAACATAAAACTAATCTGTAACTCTAAGTTTAACAATTATTGAAAACTAGTTGACTAAGTAAAGAGTTAATTGTACTCGAATCATCTTCTAAAGATTTAATGGTACTAGATTAATCTTCTAACTCAACATAAAACTAATCCGTAACTCTAAGTGTAATGATTATTGAAAACTTGTTGACCAAGTAAAGAGTTAATTGTACTCGATTCATCTTCTAAAGAGTTAATGGAACTCGATAAATCTTCTAACTCAAAATAAAACTAATCTGTAATTCTAAGTGTATTGATTATTGAAAACTTGTTGACCAAGTAAAGAGTTAATTTTTACTCGTTTCATTTTCTAATGAGTTAATGGTACTCGATTAGTCATCTAACTTAATATAAAACTAATCCGTAACTCTAATTGTAACGATTATTGAAAACTTGTTGACCAAGTAAAGAGTTAATAGTACTCGATTCATCTTCTAAAGTGTTAATGATACTCGATTAATCTTCTAAGTCATTATATAACTAATCCGTAACTATAAGTGTATTGATTATTGATAACTTGTTTACCTTGAGTTAATTGTACTCGATTAATCTTCTAAAGAGTTAATGGTACTCGATTAATCTTCTAACTCAACATCAAACTAATACGTAACTCTAAGTGTAACGAGTATTGAAAACTTGTTGATTAAAGTAAAGTGTTAATTGTAATCGAATCATCATCTAAAAAGTTAATGGTCCTAGATAAATCTTCTAACTCAACATAAAACTAATCTGTAACTCTAAGTTTAACAATTATTGAAAACTAGTTGACTAAGTAAGGAGTTAATTGTACTCGAATCATCTTCTAAAGATTTAATGGTACTAGATTAATCTTCTAACTTAACATAAAACTAATCCGTAACTCTAAGTGTAACGATTATTGAAAACTTGTTGACCAAGTAAAGAGTTAATTGTACTCGATTCATCTTCTAAAGAGTTAATGGTACTCGATAAATCTTCTAACTCAAAATAAAACTAATCTGTAATTCTAAGTGTATTGATTATTGAAAACTTGTTGACCAAGTAAAGAGTTAATTTTTATTCGATTCATTTTCTAATGAGTTAATGGTACTCGATTAATCATCTAACTTAATATAAAACTAATCCGTAATTCTAATTGTAACGATTATTGAAAACTTGTTGACCAAGAGTTAATAGTACTCGATTCATCTTCTAAAGAGTTAATGGTACTCGATTAATCTTCTAACTCAACATAAAACTAATACGTAACTCTATGTGTAACGATTATTGAAAACTTGTTGATTAAGTGAAGTGTTAATTGTAATCGAATCATCATCTAAAGAGTTAATGGTCCTAGATAAATCTTCTAACTCAACATAAAACTAATCTGTAACTCTAAGTGTAACGATTATTGAAAACTTGTTGACTAAGTAAACTGTTAATTGTACTCTATTCATCTTCTAAAGATTTAATGGTACTAGATTAATCTTCTAACTCAACATAAATCTAATCCGTAACTCTAAGTGTAACGATTATTGAAAACTTGTTGACCAAGTAAAGAGTTAATTGTACTCGATTCATCTTCTAAAGAATTAATGGTACTCGATAAATCTTCTAACTCAAAATAAAACTAATCTGTAATTCTAAGTGTATTGATTATTGAAAACTTGTTGACCAAGTAAAGAGTTAATTTTTACTCGATTCATTTTCTAATGAGTTAATGGTACTCGATTAATCATCTAACTTAATATAAAACTAATCCGTAACTCTAATTGTAACGATTATTGAAAACTTGTTGACCAAGTAAAGAGTTAATAGTACTCGATTCATCTTCTAAAGTGTTAATGATACACGATTAATCTTCTAAGTCATTATAAAACTAATCCGTAACTATAAGTGTATTGATTATTGATAACTTGTTTGCCAAGTAAAGAGTTAATTGTACTCGATTAATCTTCTAAAGAGTTAATGGTACTCGATTAATCTTCTAACTCAACATCAAACTAATACGTAACTCTAAGTGTAACGAGTATTGAAAACTTGTTGATTAAAGTAAAGTGTTAATTGTAATCGAATCATCATCTAAAGAGTTAATGGTCCTAGATAAATCTTCTAACTCAACATAAAACTAATCTGTAACTCTAAGTGTAACAATTATTGAAAACTTGTTGACTAAGTGAAGAGTTAATTGTACTCGAATCATCTTCTAAAGATTTAATGGTACTAGATTAATCTTCTAACTCAACATAAAACTAATCCGTAACTCTAAGTGTAACGATTATTGAAAACTTGTAGACCAAGTAAAGAGTTAATTGTTCTTGATTCATCTTCTAAAGAGTTAATGGTACTCGATTATTCTTCTAACTCAAAATAAAACTAATCTGTAATTCTAAGTGTATTGATTATTGAAAACTTGTTGACCAAGTAAAGAGTTAATTTTTACTCGATTCATTTTCTAATGAGTTAATGGTACTCGATTAGTCATCTAACTCAATATAAAACTAATCCGTAACTCTAATTGTAATGATTATTGAAAACTTGTTGACCAAGTAAAGAGTTAATTGTACTCGATTCATCATCTAAAGAGTTAATGGTACTCAATAAATCTTCTAACTCAAAATAAAACTAATCTGTAACTCTAAGTGTATTGATTATTGAAAACTTGTTGACCAATTAAACAGTTAATTGTACTCGATTCATCTTCTATAGAGTTAATGGTACTCGATTAATCTTCTAACTCAACATAAAACTAATACGTAACTCTATGTGTAACGATTATTGAAAACTTGTTGATTAAGTGAAGTGTTAATTGTAATCGAATCATCATCTAAAGAGTTAATGGTCCTAGATAAATCTTCTAACTCAACATAAAACTAATCTGTAACTCTAAGTGTAACGATTATTGAAAACTTGTTGACTAAGTAAACTGTTAATTGTACTCTATTCATCTTCTAAAGATTTAATGGTACTAGATTAATCTTCTAACTCAACATAAATCTAATCCGTAACTCTAAGTGTAACGATTATTGAAAACTTGTTGACCAAGTAAAGAGTTAATTGTACTCGATTCATCTTCTAAAGAATTAATGGTACTCGATAAATCTTCTAACTCAAAATAAAACTAATCTGTAATTCTAAGTGTATTGATTATTGAAAACTTGTTGACCAAGTAAAGAGTTAATTTTTACTCGATTCATTTTCTAATGAGTTAATGGTACTCGATTAATCATCTAACTTAATATAAAACTAATCCGTAACTCTAATTGTAACGATTATTGAAAACTTGTTGACCAAGTAAAGAGTTAATAGTACTCGATTCATCTTCTAAAGTGTTAATGATACACGATTAATCTTCTAAGTCATTATAAAACTAATCCGTAACTATAAGTGTATTGATTATTGATAACTTGTTTACCAAGTAAAGAGTTAATTGTACTCGATTAATCTTCTAAAGAGTTAATGGTACTCGATTAATCTTCTAACTCAACATCAAACTAATACGTAACTCTAAGTGTAACGAGTATTGAAAACTTGTTGATTAAAGTAAAGTGTTAATTGTAATCGAATCATCATCTAAAGAGTTAATGGTCCTAGATAAATCTTCTAACTCAACATAAAACTAATCTGTAACTCTAAGTGTAACAATTATTGAAAACTTGTTGACTAAGTGAAGAGTTAATTGTACTCGAATCATCTTCTAAAGATTTAATGGTACTAGATTAATCTTCTAACTCAACATAAAACTAATCCGTAACTCTAAGTGTAACGATTATTGAAAACTTGTAGACCAAGTAAAGAGTTAATTGTTCTTGATTCATCTTCTAAAGAGTTAATGGTACTCGATTATTCTTCTAACTCAAAATAAAACTAATCTGTAATTCTAAGTGTATTGATTATTGAAAACTTGTTGACCAAGTAAAGAGTTAATTTTTACTCGATTCATTTTCTAATGAGTTAATGGTACTCGATTAGTCATCTAACTCAATATAAAACTAATCCGTAACTCTAATTGTAACGATTATTGAAAACTTGTTGACCAAGTAAAGAGTTAATTGTACTCGATTCATCATCTCAAGAGTTAATGGTACTCAATAAATCTTCTAACTCAAAATAAAACTAATCTGTAACTCTAAGTGTATTGATTATTGAAAACTTGTTGACCAATTAAACAGTTAATTGTACTCGATTCATCTTCTAAAGAGTTAATGGTACTCGATTAATCTTCTAACTCAACATAAAACTAATACGTAACTCTATGTGTAACGATTATTGAAAACTTGTTGATTAAGTGAAGTGTTAATTGTAATCGAATCATCATCTAAAGAGTTAATGGTCCTAGATAAATCTTCTAACTCAACATAAAACTAATCTGTAACTCTAAGTGTAACGATTATTGAAAACTTGTTGACTAAGTAAACTGTTAATTGTACTCTATTCATCTTCTAAAGATTTAATGGTACTAGATTAATCTTCTAACTCAACATAAATCTAATCCGTAACTCTAAGTGTAACGATTATTGAAAACTTGTTGACCAAGTAAAGAGTTAATTGTACTCGATTCATCTTCTAAAGAATTAATGGTACTCGATAAATCTTCTAACTCAAAATAAAACTAATCTGTAATTCTAAGTGTATTGATTATTGAAAACTTGTTGACCAAGTAAAGAGTTAATTTTTACTCGATTCATTTTCTAATGAGTTAATGGTACTCGATTAATCATCTAACTTAATATAAAACTAATCCGTAACTCTAATTGTAACGATTATTGAAAACTTGTTGACCAAGTAAAGAGTTAATAGTACTCGATTCATCTTCTAAAGTGTTAATGATACTCGATTAATCTTCTAAGTCATTATAAAACTAATCCGTAACTATAAGTGTATTGATTATTGATAACTTGTTTACCAAGTAAAGAGTTAATTGTACTCGATTAATCTTCTAAAGAGTTAATGGTACTCGATTAATCTTCTAACTCAACATCAAACTAATACGTAACTCTAAGTGTAACGAGTATTGAAAACTTGTTGATTAAAGTAAAGTGTTAATTGTAATCGAATCATCATCTAAAGAGTTAATGGTCCTAGATAAATCTTCTAACTCAACATAAAACTAATCTGTAACTCTAAGTGTAACAATTATTGAAAACTTGTTGACTAAGTGAAGAGTTAATTGTACTCGAATCATCTTCTAAAGATTTAATGGTACTAGATTAATCTTCTAACTCAACATAAAACTAATCCGTAACTCTAAGTGTAACGATTATTGAAAACTTGTAGACCAAGTAAAGAGTTAATTGTTCTTGATTCATCTTCTAAAGAGTTAATGGTACTCGATTATTCTTCTAACTCAAAATAAAACTAATCTGTAATTCTAGGTGTATTGAGTATTGAAAACTTGTTGACCAAGTAAAGAGTTAATTTTTACTCGATTCATTTTCTAATGAGTTAATGGTATTCGATTAGTCATCTAACTCAATATAAAACTAATCCGTAACTCTAATTGTAACGATTATTGAAAACTTGTTGACCAAGTAAAGAGTTAATTGTACTCGATTCATCGTCTAAAGAGTTAATGGTACTCAATAAATCTTCTAACTCAAAATAAAACTAATCTGTAACTCTAAGTGTATTGATTATTGAAAACTTGTTGACCAATTAAACAGTTAATTGTACTCGATTCATCTTCTAAAGAGTTAATGGTACTCGATTAATCTTCTAACTCAACATAAAACTAATACGTAACTCTATGTGTAACGATTATTGAAAACTTGTTGATTAAGTGAAGTGTTAATTGTAATCGAATCATCATCTAAAGAGTTAATGGTCCTAGATAAATCTTCTAACTCAACATAAAACTAATCTGTAACTCTAAGTGTAACGATTATTGAAAACTTGTTGACTAAGTAAACTGTTAATTGTACTCTATTCATCTTCTAAAGATTTAATGGTACTAGATTAATCTTCTAACTCAACATAAATCTAATCCGTAACTCTAAGTGTAACGATTATTGAAAACTTGTTGACCAAGTAAAGAGTTAATTGTACTCGATTCATCTTCTAAAGAATTAATGGTACTCGATAAATCTTCTAACTCAAAATAAAACTAATCTGTAATTCTAAGTGTATTGATTATTGAAAACTTGTTGACCAAGTAAAGAGTTAATTTTTACTCGATTCATTTTCTAATGAGTTAATGGTACTCGATTAATCATCTAACTTAATATAAAACTAATCCGTAACTCTAATTGTAACGATTATTGAAAACTTGTTGACCAAGTAAAGAGTTAATAGTACTCGATTCATCTTCTAAAGTGTTAATGATACTCGATTAATCTTCTAAGTCATTATAAAACTAATCCGTAACTATAAGTGTATTGATTATTGATAACTTGTTTACCAAGTAAAGAGTTAATTGTACTCGATTAATCTTCTAAATAGTTAATGGTACTCGATTAATCTTCTAACTCAACATAAAACTAATACGTAACTCTATGTGTAACGATTACTGAAAACTTGTTGATTAAGTGAAGTGTTAATTGTAATCGAATCATCATCTAAAGAGTTAATGGTCCTAGATAAATCTTCTAACTCAACATAAAACTAATCTGTAACTCTAAGTGTAACGATTATTGAAAACTTGTTGACTAAGTAAACTGTTAATTGTACTCTATTCATCTTCTAAAGATTTAATGGTACTAGATTAATCTTCTAACTCAACATAAATCTAATCCGTAACTCTAAGTGTAACGATTATTGAAAACTTGTTGACCAAGTAAAGAGTTAATTGTACTCGATTCATCTTCTAAAGAATTAATGGTACTCGATAAATCTTCTTAATCAAAATAAAACTAATCTGTAATTCTAAGTGTATTGATTATTGAAAACTTGTTGACCAAGTAAAGAGTTAATTTTTACTCGATTCATTTTCTAATGAGTTAATGGTACTCTATTAATCATCTAACTTAATATAAAACTAATCCGTAATTCTAATTGTAACGATTATTGAAAACTTGTTGACCAAGTAAAGAGTTAATAGTACTCGATTAATCTTCTAAGTCATTATAAAACTAATCCGTAACTATAAGTGTATTGATTATTGATAACTTGTTTACCAAGTAAAGAGTTAATTGTACTCGATTAATCTTCTAAAGAGTTAATGGTACTCGATTAATCTTCTAACTCAACATCAAACTAATACGTAACTCTAAGTGTAACGAGTATTGAAAACTTGTTGATTAAAGTAAAGTGTTAATTGTAATCGAATCATCATCTAAAGAGTTAATGGTCCTAGATAAATCTTCTAACTCAACATAAAACTAATCTGTAACTCTAAGTTTAACAATTATTGAAAACTAGTTGACTAAGTAAGGAGTTAATTGTACTCGAATCATCTTCTAAAGATTTAATGGTACTAGATTAATCTTCTAACTCAACATAAAACTAATCCGTAAGTCTAAGTGTAACGATTATTGAAAACTTGTTGACCAAGTAAAGAGTTAATTGTACTCGATTCATCTTCTAAAGAGTTAATGGTACTCGATAAATCTTCTAACTCAAAATAAAACTAATCTGTAATTCTAAGTGTATTGATTATTGAAAACTTGTTGACCAAGTAAAGAGTTAATTGTTCTTGATTCATCTTCTAAAGAGTTAATGGTACTCGATTATTCTTCTAACTCAAAATAAAACTAATCTGTAATTCTAAGTGTATTGATTATTGAAAACTTGTTGACCAAGTAAAGAGTTAATTTTTACTCGATTCATTTTCTAATGAGTTAATGGTATTCGATTAGTCATCTAACTCAATATAAAACTAATCCGTAACTCTAATTGTAACGATTATTGAAAACTTGTTGACCAAGTAAAGAGTTAATTGTACTCGATTCATCATCTAAAGAGTTAATGGTACTCAATAAATCTTCTAACTCAAAATAAAACTAATCTGTAACTCTAAGTGTATTGATTATTGAAAACTTGTTGACCAATTAAACAGTTAATTGTACTCGATTCATCTTCTAAAGAGTTAATGGTACTCGATTAATCTTCTAACTCAACATAAAACTAATACGTAACTCTATGTGTAACGATTATTGAAAACTTGTTGATTAAGTGAAGTGTTAATTGTAATCGAATCATCATCTAAAGAGTTAATGGTCCTAGATAAATCTTCTAACTCAACATAAAACTAATCTGTAACTCTAAGTGTAACGATTATTGAAAACTTGTTGACTAAGTAAACTGTTAATTGTACTCTATTCATCTTCTAAAGATTTAATGGTACTAGATTAATCTTCTAACTCAACATAAATCTAATCCGTAACTCTAAGTGTAACGATTATTGAAAACTTGTTGACCAAGTAAAGAGTTAATTGTACTCGATTCATCTTCTAAAGAATTAATGGTACTCGATAAATCTTCTAACTCAAAATAAAACTAATCTGTAATTCTAAGTGTATTGATTATTGAAAACTTGTTGACCAAGTAAAGAGTTAATTTTTACTCGATTCATTTTCTAATGAGTTAATGGTACTCGATTAATCATCTAACTTAATATAAAACTAATCCGTAACTCTAATTGTAACGATTATTGAAAACTTGTTGACCAAGTAAAGAGTTAATAGTACTCGATTCATCTTCTAAAGTGTTAATGATACTCGATTAATCTTCTAAGTCATTATAAAACTAATCCGTAACTATAAGTGTATTGATTATTGATAACTTGTTTACCAAGTAAAGAGTTAATTGTACTCGATTAATCTTCTAAAGAGTTAATGGTACTCGATTAATCTTCTAACTCAACATCAAACTAATACGTAACTCTAAGTGTAACGAGTATTGAAAACTTGTTGATTAAAGTAAAGTGTTAATTGTAATCGAATCATCATCTAAAGAGTTAATGGTCCTAGATAAATCTTCTAACTCAACATAAAACTAATCTGTAACTCTAAGTGTAACAATTATTGAAAACTTGTTGACTAAGTGAAGAGTTAATTGTACTCGAATCATCTTCTAAAGATTTAATGGTACTAGATTAATCTTCTAACTCAACATAAAACTAATCCGTAACTCTAAGTGTAACGATTATTGAAAACTTGTAGACCAAGTAAAGAGTTAATTGTTCTTGATCCATCTTCTAAAGAGTTAATGGTACTCGATTCATCTTCTAAAGTGTTAATGATACTCGGTTAATCTTCTAAGTCATTATAAAACTAATCCGTAACTATAAGTGTATTGATTATTGATAACTTGTTGACCAAGTAAACAGTTAATTGTACACGATTCATCTTCTAAAGAGTTAATGGTACTCGATTAATCTTCTAACTCAACATAAAACTAATACGTAACTCTATGTGTAACGATTACTGAAAACTTGTTGATTAAGTGAAGTGTTAATTGTAATCGAATCATCATCTAAAGAGTTAATGGTCCTAGATAAATCTTCTAACTCAACATAAAACTAATCTGTAACTCTAAGTGTAACGATTATTGAAAACTTGTTGACTAAGTAAACTGTTAATTGTACTCTATTCATCTTCTAAAGATTTAATGGTACTAGATTAATCTTCTAACTCAACATAAATCTAATCCGTAACTCTAAGTGTAACGATTATTGAAAACTTGTTGACCAAGTAAAGAGGTAATTGTACTCGATTCATCTTCTAAAGAATTAATGGTACTCGATAAATCTTCTAACTCAAAATAAAACTAATCTGTAATTCTAAGTGTATTGATTATTGAAAACTTGTTGACCAAGTAAAGAGTTAATTTTTACTCGATTCATTTTCTAATGAGTTAATGGTACTCGATTAATCATCTAACTTAATATAAAACTAATCCGTAACTCTAATTGTAACGATTATTGAAAACTTGTTGACCAAGTAAAGAGTTAATAGTACTCGATTCATCTTCTAAAGTGTTAATGATACTCGATTAATCTTCTAAGTCATTATAAAACTAATCCGTAACTATAAGTGTATTGATTATTGATAACTTGTTTACCAAGTAAAGAGTTAATTGTACTCGATTAATCTTCTAAAGAGTTAATGGTACTCGATTAATCTTCTAACTCAACATCAAACTAATACGTAACTCTAAGTGTAACGAGTATTGAAAACTTGTTGATTAAAGTAAAGTGTTAATTGTAATCGAATCATCATCTAAAGAGTTAATGGTCCTAGATAAATCTTCTAACTCAACATAAAACTAATCTGTAACTCTAAGTGTAACAATTATTGAAAACTTGTTGACTAAGTGAAGAGTTAATTGTACTCGAATCATCTTCTAAAGATTTAATGGTACTAGATTAATCTTCTAACTCAACATAAAACTAATCCGTAACTCTAAGTGTAACGATTATTGAAAACTTGTTGACCAAGTAAAGAGTTAATTGTTCTCGATTCATCTTATAAAGAGTTAATGGTACTCGATTCATCTTCTAAAGTGTTAATGATACTCGGTTAATCTTCTAAGTCATTATAAAACTAATCCGTAACTATAAGTGTATTGATTATTGATAACTTGTTGACCAAGTAAACAGTTAATTGTACTCGATTCATCTTCTAAAGAGTTAATGGTACTCGATTAATCTTCTAACTCAACATAAAACTAATACGTAACTCTATGTGTAACGATTATTGAAAACTTGTTGATTAAGTGAAGTGTTAATTGTAATCGAATCATCATCTAAAGATTTAATGGTCCTAGATAAATCTTCTAACTCAACATAAAACTAATCTGTAACTCTAAGTGTAACGATTATTGAAAACTTGTTGACTAAGTAAACTGTTAATTGTACTTTATTCATCTTCTAAAGATTTAATGGTACTAGATTAATCTTCTAACTCAACATAAATCTAATCCGTAACTCTAAGTGTAACGATTATTGAAAACTTGTTGACCAAGTAAAGAGTTAATTGTACTCGATTCATCTTCTAAAGAATTAATGGTACTCGATAAATCTTCTAACTCAAAATAAAACTAATCTGTAATTCTAAGTGTATTGATTATTGAAAACTTGTTGACCAAGTAAAGAGTTAATTTTTACTCGATTCATTTTCTAATGAGTTAATGGTACTCGATTAATCATCTAACTTAATATAAAACTAATCCGTAACTCTAATTGTAACGATTATTGAAAACTTGTTGACCAAGTAAAGAGTTAATAGTACTCGATTCATCTTCTAAAGTGTTAATGATACTGGATTAATCTTCTAAGTCATTATAAAACTAATCCGTAACTATAAGTGTATTGATTATTGAAAACTTGTTGAGCAAGTAAACAGTTAATTGTACTCGATTCATCTTCTAAAGAGTTAATGGTACTCGATTAATCTTCTAACTCAACATAAAACAAATACGTAACTCTATGTGTAACGATTATTGAAAACTTGTTGATTAAGTGAAGTGTTAATTGTAATCGAATCATCATCTAAAGAGTTAATGGTCCTAGATAAATCTTCTAACTCAACATAAAACTAATCTGTAACTCTAAGTGTAACGATTATTGAAAACTTGTTGACTAAGTAAACTGTTAATTTTACTCTATTCATCTTCTAAAGATTTAATGGTACTAGATTAATCTTCTAACTCAACATAAAACTAATCCGTAACTCTAAGTGTATTGATTATTGATAACTTGTTTACCAAGTAAAGAGTTAATTGTACTCGATTAATCTTCTAAAGAGTTAATGATACTCGATTAATCTTCTAACTCAACATCAAACTAATACGTAACTCTAAGTGTAACGAGTATTGAAAACTTGTTGATTAAAGTAAAGTGTTAATTGTAATCGAATCATCATCTAAAGAGTTAATGGTCCTAGATAAATCTTCTAACTCAACATAAAACTAATCTGTAACTCTAAGTTTAACAATTATTGAAAACTTGTTGACTAAGTAAAGAGTTAATTGTACTCGAATAATCTTCTAAAGATTTAATGGTACTAGATTAATCTTCTAACTCAACATAAAACAAATCCGTAACTCTAAGTGTAACGATTATTGAAAACTTGTTGACCAAGTAAAGAGTTAATTGTTCTCGATTCATCTTCTAAAGAGTTAATGGTACTCGATTCATCTTCTAAAGTGTTAATGATACTCGGTTAATCTTCTAAGTCATTATAAAACTAATCCGTAACTATAAGTGTATTGATTATTGATAACTTGTTGACCAAGTAAACAGTTAATTGTACTCGATTCATCTTCTAAAGAGTTAATGGTACTCGATTAATCTTCTAACTCAACATAAAACTAATACGTAACTCTATGTGTAACGATTATTGAAAACTTGTTGATTAAGTGAAGTGTTAATTGTAATCGAATCATCATCTAAAGAGTTAATGGTCCTAGATAAATCTTCTAACTCAACATAAAACTAATCTGTAACTCTAAGTGTAACGATTATTGAAAACTTGTTGACTAAGTAAACTGTTAATTGTACTCTATTCATCTTCTTAATATTTAATGGTACTAGATTAATCTTCTAACTCAACATAAATCTAATCCGTAACTCTAAGTGTAACGATTATTGAAAACTTGTTGACCAAGTAAAGAGTTAATTGTACTCGATTCATCTTCTAAAGAATTAATGGTACTCGATAAATCTTCTAACTCAAAATAAAACTAATCTGTAATTCTAAGTGTATTGATTATTGAAAACTTGTTGACCAAGTAAAGAGTTAATTTTTACTCGATTCATTTTCTAATGAGTTAATGGTACTCGATTAATCATCTAACTTAATATAAAACTAATCCGTAACTCTAATTGTAACGATTATTGAAAACTTGTTGACCAAGTAAAGAGTTAATAGTACTCGATTCATCTTCTAAAGTGTTAATGATACTCGATTAATCTTCTAAGTCATTATAAAACTAATCCGTAACTATAAGTGTATTGATTATTGATAACTTGTTTACCAAGTAAAGAGTTAATTGTACTCGATTAATCTTCTAAAGAGTTAATGGTACTCGATTAATCTTCTAACTCAACATCAAACTTATACGTAACTCTAAGTGTAACGAGTATTGAAAACTTGTTGATTAAAGTAAAGTGTTAATTGTAATCGAATCATCATCTAAAGAGTTAATGGTCCTAGATAAATCTTCTAACTCAACATAAAACTAATCTGTAACTCTAAGTGTAACAATTATTGAAAACTTCTTGACTAAGTAAAGAGTTAATTGTACTCAAATCATCTTCTAAAGATTTAATGGTATTAGATTAATCTTCTAACTCAACATAAAACTAATCCGTAACTCTAATTGTAACGATTATTGAAAACTTGTTGACCAAGTAAAGAGTTAATTGTACTCGATTCATCATCTAAAGAGTTAATGGTACTCGATAAATCTTCTAACTCAAAATAAAACTAATCTGTAACTCTAAGTGTATTGATTATTGAAAACTTGTTGACCAATTAAACAGTTAATTGTACTCGATTCATCTTCTAAAGAGTTAATGGTACTCGATTAATCTTCTAACTCAACATACAACTAATACGTAACTCTATGTGTAACGATTATTGAAAACTTGTTGATTAAGTGAAGTGTTAATTGTAATCGAATCATCATCTAAAGAGTTAATGGTCCTAGATAAATCTTCTAACTCAACATAAAACTAATCTGTAACTCTAAGTGTAACGATTATTGAAAACTTGTTGACTAAGTAAACTGTTAATTGTACTCTATTCATCTTCTAAAGATTTAATGGTACTAGATTAATCTTCTAACTCAACATAAAACTAATCCGTAACTCTAAGTGTATTGATTATTGATAACTTGTTTACCAAGTAAAGAGTTAATTGTACTCGATTAATCTTCTAAAGAGTTAATGATACTCGATTAATCTTCTAACTCAACATCAAACTAATACGTAACTCTAAGTGTAACGAGTATTGAAAACTTGTTGATTAAAGTAAAGTGTTAATTGTAATCGAATAATCATCTAAAGAGTTAATGGTCCTAGATAAATCTTCTAACTCAACATAAAACTAATCTGTAACTCTAAGTTTAACAATTATTGAAAACTTGTTGACTAAGTAAAGAGTTAATTGTACTCGAATCATCTTCTAAAGATTTAATGGTACTAGATTAATCTTCTAACTCAACATAAAACAAATCCGTAACTCTAAGTGTAACGATTATTGAAAACTTGTTGACCAAGTAAAGAGTTAATTGTTCTCGATTCATCTTCTAAAGAGTTAATGGTACTCGATTCATCTTCTAAAGTGTTAATGATACTCGGTTAATCTTCTAAGTCATTATAAAACTAATCCGTAACTATAAGTGTATTGATTATTGATAACTTGTTGACCAAGTAAACAGTTAATTGTACTCGATTCATCTTCTAAAGAGTTAATGGTACTCGATTAATCTTCTAACTCAACATAAAACTAATACGTAACTCTATGTGTAACGATTATTGAAAACTTGTTGATTAAGTGAAGTGTTAATTGTAATCGAATCATCATCTAAAGAGTTAATGGTCCTAGATAAATCTTCTAACTCAACATAAAACTAATCTGTAACTCTAAGTGTAACGATTATTGAAAACTTGTTGACTAAGTAAACTGTTAATTGTACTCTATTCATCTTCTTAATATTTAATGGTACTAGATTAATCTTCTAACTCAACATAAATCTAATCCGTAACTCTAAGTGTAACGATTATTGAAAACTTGTTGACCAAGTAAAGAGTTAATTGTACTCGATTCATCTTCTAAAGAGTTAATGGAACTCGATAAATCTTCTAACTCAAAATAAAACTAATCTGTAATTCTAAGTGTATTGATTATTGAAAACTTGTTGACCAAGTAAAGAGTTAATTTTTACTCGATTCATTTTCTAATGAGTTAATGGTACTCGATTAATCATCTAACTTAATATAAAACTAATCCGTAACTCTAATTGTAACGATTATTGAAAACTTGTTGACCAAGAGTTAATAGTACTCGATTCATCTTCTAAAGTGTTAATGATACTCGATTAATCTTCTAAGTCATTATAAAACTAATCCGTAACTATAAGTGTATTGATTATTGATAACTTGTTTACCAAGTAAAGAGTTAATTGTACTCGATTAATCTTCTAAAGAGTTAATGGTACTCGATTAATCTTCTAACTCAACATCAAACTAATACGTAACTCTAAGTGTAACGAGTATTGAAAACTTGTTGATTAAAGTAAAGTGTTAATTGTAATCGAATCATCATCTAAAGAGTTAATGGTCCTAGATAAATCTTCTAACTCAACATAAAACTAATCTATAACTCTAAGTGTAACAATTATTGAAAACTTGTTGACTAAGTAAAGAGTTAATTGTACTCAAATCATCTTCTAAAGATTTAATGGTACTAGATTAATCTTCTAACTCAACATAAAACTAATCCGTAACTCTAAGTGTAACGATTATTGAAAACTTGTTGACCAAGTAAAGAGTTAATTGTTCTCGATTCATCTTCTAAAGAGTTAATGGTACTCGATTATTCTTCTAACTCAAAATAAAACTAATCTGTAATTCTAAGTGTATTGATTATTGAAAACTTGTTGACCAAGTAAAGAGTTAATTTTTACTCGATTCATTTTCTAATGAGTTAATGGTACTCGATTAGTCATCTAACTCAATATAAAACTAATCTGTAACTCTAATTGTAACGATTATTGAAAACTTGTTGACCAAGTAAAGAGTTAATTGTACTCGATTCATCATCTAAAGAGTTAATGGTACTCGATAAATCTTCTAACTCAAAATAAAACTAATCTGTAACTCTAAGTGTATTGATTATTGAAAACTTGTTGACCAAGTAAACAGTTAATTATACTCGATTCATCTTCTAAAGAGTTAATGGTACTCGATTAATCTTCTAACTCAACATAAAACTAATACGTAACTCTATGTGTAACGATTATTGAAAACTTGTTGATTAAGTGAAGTGTTAATTGTAATCGATTCATCTTCTAAAGAGTTAATGGTACTCGATAAATCTTCTAACTCAAAATAAAACTAATCTGTAATTCTAAGTGTATTGATTATTGAAAACTTGTTGACCAAGTAAAGAGTTAATTTTTACTCGATTCATTTTCTAATGAGTTAATGGTACTCGATTAGTCATCTAACTTAATATAAAACTAATCCGTAACTCTAATTGTAACGATTATTGAAAACTTGTTGACCAAGTAAAGAGTTAATAGTACTCGATTCATCTTCTAAAGTGTTAATGATACTGGATTAATCTTCTAAGTCATTATAAAACTAATCCGTAACTATAAGTGTATTGATTATTGATAACTTGTTTACCAAGTAAAGAGTTAATTGTATTCGATTAATCTTCTAAATAGTTAATGGTACTCGATTAATCTTCTAACTCAACATCAAACTAATACGTAACTCTAAGTGTAACGAGTATTGAAAACTTGTTGATTAAAGTAAAGTGTTAATTGTAATCGAATCATCATCTAAAGAGTTAATGGTCCTAGATAAATCTTCTAACTCAACATAAAACTAATCTGTAACTCTAAGTGTAACAATTATTGAAAACTTGTTGACTAAGTAAAGAGTTAATTGTACTCGAATCATCTTCTAAAGATTTAATGGTACTAGATTAATCTTCTAACTCAACATAAAACTAATCCGTAACTCTAAGTGTAACGATTATTGAAAACTTGTTGACCAAGTAAAGAGTTAATTGTTCTTGATTCATCTTCTAAAGAGTTAATGGTACTCGATAATTCTTCTAACTCAAAATAAAACTAATCTGTGACTCTAAGTGTATTGATTATTGAAAACTTGTTGACCAAGTAAACAGTTAATTGTACTCGATTCATCTTCTAAAGAGTTAATGGTACTCGATTAATCTTCTAACTCAACATAAAACTAATACGTAACTCTATGTGTAATGATTATTGAAAACTTGTTGATTAAGTGAAGTGTTAATTGTAATCGAATCATCATCTAAAGAGTTAATGGTCCTAGATAAATCTTCTAACTCAACATAAAACTAATCTGTAACTCTAAGTGTAACGATTATTGAAAACTTGTTGACTAAGTAAATTGTTAATTGTACTCTATTCATCTTCTAAAGATTTAATGGTACTAGATTAATCTTCTAACTCAACATAAATCTAATCCGTAACTCTAAGTGTAACGATTATTGAAAACTTGTTGACCAAGTAAAGAGTTAATTGTACTCGATTCATCTTCTAAAGAATTAATGGTACTCGATAAATCTTCTAACTCAAAATATAACTAATCTGTAATTCTAAGTGTATTGATTATTGAAAACTTATTGACCAAGTAAAGAGTTAATTTTTACTCGATTCATTTTCTAATGAGTTAATGGTACTCGATTAATCATCTAACTTAATATAAAACTAATCCGTAACTCTAATTGTAACGATTATTGAAAACTTGTTGACCAAGAGTTAATAGTACTCGATTCATCTTCTAAAGTGTTAATGATACTCGATTAATCTTCTAAGTCATTATAAAACTAATCCGTAACTATAAGTGTATTGATTATTGATAACTTGTTTACCAAGTAAAGAGTTAATTGTACTCGATTAATCTTCTAAAGAGTTAATGGTACTCGATTAATCTTCTAACTCAACATCAAACTAATACGTAACTCTAAGTGTAACGAGTATTGAAAACTTGTTGATTAAAGTAAAGTGTTAATTGTAATCGAATCATCATCTAAAGAGTTAATGGTCCTAGATAAATCTTCTAACTCAACATAAAACTAATCTGTAACTCTAAGTGTAACAATTATTGAAAACTTGTTGACTAAGTAAAGAGTTAATTGTACTCAAATCATCTTCTAAAGATTTAATGGTACTAGATTAATCTTCTAACTCAACATAAAACTAATCCGTAACTCTAAGTGTAACGATTATTGAAAACTTGTTGACCAAGTAAAGAGTTAATTGTTCTCGATTCATCTTCTAAAGAGTTAATGGTACTCGATTATTCTTCTAACTCAAAATAAAACTAATCTGTAATTCTAAGTGTATTGATTATTGAAAACTTGTTGACCAAGTAAAGAGTTAATTTTTACTCGATTCATTTTCTAATGAGTTAATGGTACTCGATTAGTCATCTAACTCAATATAAAACTAATCCGTAACTCTAATTGTAACGATTATTGAAAACTTGTTGACCAAGTAAAGAGTTAATTGTACTCGATTCATCATCTAAAGAGTTAATGGTACTCGATAAATCTTCTAACTCAAAATAAAACTAATCTATAACTCTAAGTGTATTGATTATTGAAAACTTGTTGACCAAGTAAACAGTTAATTGTACTCGATTCATCTTCTAAAGAGTTAATGGTACTCGATTAATCTTCTAACTCAACATAAAACTAATACGTAACTCTATGTGTAACGATTATTGAAAACTTGTTGATTAAGTGAAGTGTTAATTGTAATCGAATCATCATCTAAAGAATTAATGGTCCTAGATAAATCTTCTAACTCAACATAAAACTAATCTGTAACTCTAAGTGTAACGATTATTGAAAACTTGTTGACTAAGTAAACTGTTAATTGTACTCTATTCATCTTCTAAAGATTTAATGGTACTAGATTAATCTTCTAACTCAACCTAAAACTAATCTGTAACTCTAAGTGTAACGATTATTGAAAACTTGTTGACCAAGTAAAGAGTTAATTGTACTCGATTCATCTTCTAAAGAGTTAATGGTACTCGATAAATCTTCTAACTCAAAATAAAACTAATCTGTAATTCTAAGTGTATTGATTATTGAAAACTTGTTGACCAAGTAAAGAGTTAATTTTTACTCGATTCATTTTCTAATGAGTTAATGGTACTCGATTAGTCATCTAACTTAATATAAAACTAATCCGTAACTCTAATTGTAACGATTATTGAAAACTTGTTGACCAAGTAAAGAGTTAATAGTACTCGATTCATCTTCTAAAGTGTTAATGATACTCGATTAATCTTCTAAGTCATTATAAAACTAATCCGTAACTATAAGTGTATTGATTATTGAAAACTTGTTGACCAAGTAAACAGTTAATTGTACTCGATTCATCTTCTAAAGAGTTAATGGTACTCGATTAATCTTCTAACTCAACATAAAACTAATACGTAACTCTATGTGTAACGATTATTGAAAACTTGTTGATTAAGTGAAGTGTTAATTGTAATCGAATCATCATCTAAAGAGTTAATGGTCCTAGATAAATCTTCTAACTCAACATAAAACTAATCTGTAACTCTAAGTGTCACGATTATTGAAAACTTGTTGACTAAGTAAACTGTTAATTGTACTCTATTCATCTTCTAAAGATTTAATGGTACTAGATTAATCTTCTAACTCAACATAAAACTAATCCGTAACTCTAAGTGTAACGATTATTGAAAACTTGTTGACCAAGTAAAGAGTTAATTGTACTCGATTCATCTTCTTAAGAGTTAATGGTACTCGATAAATCTTCTAACTCAAAATAAAACTAATCTGTAATTCTAAGTGTATTGATTATTGAAAACTTGTTGACCAAGTAAAGAGTTAATTTTTACTCGATTCATTTTCTAATGAGTTAATGGTACTCGATTAATCATCTAACTTAATATAAAACTAATCCGTAACTCTAATTGTAACGATTATTGAAAACTTGTTGACCAAGAGTTAATAGTACTCGATTCATCTTCTAAAGTGTTAATGATACTCGATTAATCTTCTAAGTCATTATAAAACTAATCCGTAACTATAAGTGTATTGATTATTGATAACTTGTTTACCAAGTAAAGAGTTAATTGTACTCGATTAATCTTCTAAAGAGTTAATGGTACTCGATTAATCTTCTAACTCAACATCAAACTAATACGTAACTCTAAGTGTAACGAGTATTGAAAACTTGTTGATTAAAGTAAAGTGTTAATTGCAATCGAATCATCATCTAAAGAGTTAATGGTCCTAGATAAATCCTCTAACTCAACATAAAACTAATCTGTAACTCTAAGTGTAACAATTATTGAAAACTTGTTGACTAAGTAAAGAGTTAATTGTACTCAAATCATCTTCTAAAGATTTAATGGTACTAGATTAATCTTCTAACTCAACATAAAACTAATCCGTAACTCTAAGTGTAACGATTATTGAAAACTTGTTGACCAAGTAAAGAGTTAATTGTTCTCGATTCATTTTCTAAAGAGTTAATGGTACTCGATTATTCTTCTAACTCAAAATAAAACTAATCTGTAATTCTAAGTGTATTGATTATTGAAAACTTGTTGACCAAGTAAAGAGTTAATTTTTACTCGATTCATTTTCTAATGAGTTAATGGTACTCGATTAGTCATCTAACTCAATATAAAACTAATCCGTAACTCTAATTGTAACGATTATTGAAAACTTGTTGACCAAGTAAAGAGTTAATTGTACTCGATTCATCATCTAAAGAGTTAATGGTACTCGATAAATCTTCTAACTCAAAATAAAACTAATCTGTAACTCTAAGTGTATTGATTATTGAAAACTTGTTGACCAAGTAAACAGTTAATTGTACTCGATTCATCTTCTAAAGAGTTAATGGTAGTCGATTAATCTTCTAACTCAACATCAAACTAATACGTAACTCTAAGTGTAACGAGTATTGAAAACTTGTTGATTAAAGTAAAGTGTTAATTGTAATCGAATCATCATCTAAAGAGTTAATGGTCCTAGATAAATCTTCTAACTCAACATAAAACTAATCTGTAACTCTAAGTGTAACAATTATTGAAAACTTGTTGACTAAGTAAAGAGTTAATTGTACTCAAATCATCTTCTAAAGATTTAATGGTACTAGATTAATCTTCTAACTCAACATAAAACTAATCCGTAACTCTAAGTGTAACGATTATTGAAAACTTGTTGACCAAGTAAAGAGTTAATTGTTCTCGATTCATCTTCTAAAGAGTTAATGGTACTCGATTATTCTTCTAACTCAAAATAAAACTAATCTGTAATTCTAAGTGTATTGATTATTGAAAACTTGTTGACCAAGTAAAGAGTTAATTGTTCTCGATTCATCTTCTAAAGAGTTAATGGTACTCGATTATTCTTCTAACTCAAAATAAAACTAATCTGTAATTCTAAGTGTATTGATTATTGAAAACTTATTGACCAAGTAAAGAGTTAATTTTTACTCGATTCATTTTCTAATGAGTTAATGGTACTCGATTAGTCATCTAACTTAATATAAAACTAATCCGTAACTCTAATTGTAACGATTATTGAAAGCTTGTTGACCAAGTAAAGAGTTAATAGTACTCGATTCATCTTCTAAAGTGTTAATGATACTCGATTAATCTTCTAAGTCATTATAAAACTAATCCGTAACTATAAGTGTATTGATTATTGATAACTTGTTTACCAAGTAAAGAGTTAATTGTACTCGATTAATCTTCTAAAGAGTTAATGGTACTCGATTAATCTTCTAACTCAACATCAAACTAATACGTAACTCTAAGTGTAACGAGTATTGAAAACTTTTTGATTAAAGTAAAGTGTTAATTGTAATCGAATCATCATCTAAAGTGTTAATGGTCCTAGATAAATCTTCTAACTCAACATAAAACTAATCTGTAACTCTAAGTTTAACAATTATTGAAAACTAGTTGACTAAGTAAAGAGTTAATTGTACTCGAATCATCTTCTAAAGATTTAATGGTCCTAGATAAATCTTCTAACTCAACATAAAACTAATCTTTAACTCTAAGTGTATCGATTATTGAAAACTTGTTGACCAAGTAAAGAGTTAATTGTACTCGATTATTCTTCTAAAGAGTTAGTTGTACTCGATTAATCTTCCAACTCAACTTAAAACTAATTCGTAACTCTAAGTATAACGATTATTGAAAACTTGTTGATTAAGTAAAGTGTTAATTGTAATCGAATCATCATCTAAAGAGTTAATGGTACTCGATTAATCTTCTAAGTCAATATAAAAATAATCTGTAACTCTAAGTGTATTGATTATTGAAAACTTATTGACCAAGTAAACAGTTAATTGTACTTGATTCATCTTCGAAAGAGTTAATGGTACTCGATTAATCTTCTAACTCAAACATAAAACTAAACCGTAACTCTAAGTGTAACGATTATTGAAAACTTTTTTGACCAAGTAAAGAGTTAATTGTACTCGATTAATCTTTTAAAGAGTTAATGGTACTCGATTAATCTTCTAACTCAACATAAAACTAATACGTAACTCTAAGTGTAACGATTATTGAAAACTTATTGATTAAGTAAAGTGTTAATTGTAATCGAATCATTATCTAAAGAGTTAGTGGTCCTAGATAAATCTTCTAACTCAACATAAAACTAATCTATAACTCTAAGTGTAACGATTATTGAAAACTTGTTGACTAAGTAAAGAGTTAATTGTACTCGAATCATCTTCTAAAGATTTAATGGTACTAGATTAATCTTCTTACTCAACATAAAACTAATCCGTAACTCTAAGTGTAACGATTATTGAAAATTTGTTGACCAAGTAAAGAGTTAATTGTACTCGATTAATCTTCTAAAGAGTTAATGGTACTCGATTAATCTTCTAACTCAACATAAAACTAATACGTAACTCTAAGTGTAACGATTATTGAAAACTTATTGATTAAGTAAAGTGTTAATTGTAATCGAATCATTATCTAAAGAGTTAATGGTCCTAGATAAATCTTCTAACTCAACATAAAACTAATCTTTAACTCTAAGTGTAACGATTATTGAAAACTTGTTGACTAAGTAAAGAGTTAATTGTACTCGAATCATCTTCTAAAGATTTAATGGTACTAGATTAATCTTCTTACTCAACATAAAACTAATCCGTAACTCTAAGTGTAACGATTATTGAAAACTTGTTGACCAAGTAAAGAGTTAATTGTACTCGATTATTCTTCTAAAGAGTTAGTTGTACTCGATTAATCTTCCAACTCAACTTAAAACTAATTCGTAACTCTAAGTATAACGATTATTGAAAACTTGTTGATTAAGTGAAGTGTTAATTGTAATCGAATCATCATCTAAAGAGTTAATGGTCCTAGATAAATCTTCTAACTCAACATAAAACTAATCTGTAACACTAAGTGTAACGATTATTGAAAACTTGTTGACTAAGTAAACTGTTAATTGTACTCTATTCATCTTCTAAAGATTTAATGGTACTAGATTAATCTTCTAACTCAACATAAATCTAATCCGTAACTCTAAGTGTAACGATTATTGAAAACTTGTTGACCAAGTAAAGAGTTAATTGTACTCGATTCATCTTCTAAAGAATTAATGGTACTCGATAAATCTTCTAACTCAAAATAAAACTAATCTGTAATTCTAAGTGTATTGATTATTGAAAACTTGTTGACCAAGTAAAGAGTTAATTTTTACTCGATTCATTTTCTAATGAGTTAATGGTACTCGATTAATCATCTAACTTAATATAAAACTAATCCGTAACTCTAATTGTAACGATTATTGAAAACTTGTTGACCAAGAGTTAATAGTACTCGATTCATCTTCAAAAGTGTTAATGATACTCGATAAATCTTCTAAGTCATTATAAAACAAATCCGTAACTATAAGTGTATTGATTATTGATAACTTGTTTACCAAGTAAAGAGTTAATTGTACTCGATTAATCTTCTAAAGAGTTAATGGTACTCGATTAATCTTCTAACTCAACATCAAACTAATACGTAACTCTAAGTGTAACGAGTATTGAAAACTTGTTGATTAAAGTAAAATGTTAATTGTAATCGAATCATCATCTAAAGAGTTAATGGTCCTAGATAAATCTTCTAACTCAACATAAAACTAATCTATAACTCTAAGTGTAACAATTATTGAAAACTTGTTGACTAAGTAAAGAGTTAATTGTACTCAAATCATCTTCTAAAGATTTAATGGTACTAGATTAATCTTCTAACTCAACATAAAACTAATCCGTAACTCTAAGTGTAACGATTATTGAAAACTTGTTGACCAAGTAAAGAGTTAATTGTTCTCGATTCATCTTCTAAAGAGTTAATGGTACTCGATTATTCTTCTAACTCAAAATAAAACTAATCTGTAATTCTAAGTGTATTGATTATTGAAAACTTGTTGACCAAGTAAAGAGTTAATTTTTACTCGATTCATTTTCTAATGAGTTAATGGTACTCGATTAGTCATCTAACTCAATATAAAACTAATCCGTAACTCTAATTGTAACGATTATTGAAAACTTGTTGACCAAGTAAAGAGTTAATTGTACTCGATTCATCATGTAAAGAGTTAATGGTACTCGATATATCTTCTAACTCAAAATAAAACTAATCTGTAACTCTAAGTGTATTGATTATTGAAAACTTGTTGACCAAGTAAACAGTTAATTGTACTCGATTCATCTTCTAAAGATTTAATGGTACTCGATTAATCTTCTAACTCAACATAAAACTAATACGTAAATCTATGTGTAACGATTATTGAAAACTTGTTGATTAAGTGAAGTGTTAATTGTAATCGAATCATCATCTAAAGAGTTAATGGTCCTAGATAAATCTTCTAACTCAACATAAAACTAATCTGTAACTCTAAGTGTAACGATTATTGAAAACTTGTTGACTAAGTAAACTGTTAATTGTACTCTATTCATCTTCTAAAGATTTAATGGTACTAGATTAATCTTCTAACTCAACATAAAACTAATCCGTAACTCTAAGTGTAACGATTATTGAAAACTTGTTGACCAAGTAAAGAGTTAATTGTACTCGATTCATCTTATAAAGAGTTAATGGTACTCGATAAATCTTCTAACTCAAAATAAAACTAATCTGTAATTCTAAGTGTATTGATTATTGAAAACTTGTTGACCAAGTAAAGAGTTAATTTTTACTCGATTCATTTTCTAATGAGTTAATGGTACTCGATTAGTCATCTAACTTAATATAAAACTAATCCGTAACTCTAATTGTAACGATTATTGAAAACTTGTTGACCAAGTAAAGAGTTAATAGTACTCTATTCATCTTCTAAAGTGTTAATGATACTCGATTAATCTTCTAAGTCATTATAAAACTAATCCGTAACTATAAGTGTATTGATTATTGATAACTTGTTTACCAAGTAAAGAGTTAATTGTACTCGATTAATCTTCTAAAGAGTTAATGGTACTCGATTAATCTTCTAACTCAACATCAAACTAATACGTAACTCTAAGTGTAACGAGTATTGAAATTTTTTGATTAAAGTAAAGTGTTAATTGTAATCGAATCATCATCTAAAGAGTTAATGGTCCTAGATAAATCTTCTAACTCAACATAAAACTAATCTGTAACTCTAAGTTTAACAATTATTGAAAACTAGTTGACTAAGTAAAGAGTTAATTGTACTCGAATCATCTTCTAAAGATTTAATGGTCCTAGATAAATCTTCTAACTCAACATAAAACTAATCTGTAACTCTAAGTGTATCGATTATTGAAAACTTGTTGACCAAGTAAAGAGTTAATTGTACTCGATTCATCTTCTAAAGAGTTAATGGTACTCGATTAATCTTCTAAGTCAATATAAAAATAATCTGTAACTCTAAGTGTATTGATTATTGAAAACTTATTGACCAAGTAAACAGTTAGTTGTACTTGATTCATCTTCGAAAGAGTTAATGGTACTCGATTAATCTTCTAACTCAAACATTAAACTAAACCGTAACTCTAAGTGTAACGATTATTGAAAACTTTTTTGACCAAGTAAAGAGTTAATTGTACTCGATTAATCTTCTAAAGAGTTAATGGTACTCGATTAATCTTCTAACTCAACATAAAACTAATACGTAACTCTAAGTGTAACGATTATTGAAAACTTATTGATTAAGTAAAGTGTTAATTGTAATCGAATCATTATCTAAAGAGTTAATGGTCCTAGATAAATCTTCTAACTCAACATAAAACTAATCTATAACTCTAAGTGTAACAAATATTGAAAACTTGTTGACTAAGTAAAGAGTTAATTGTACTCGAATCATCTTCTAAAGATTTAATGGTACTAGATTAATCTTCTTACTCAACATAAAACTAATCCGTAACTCTAAGTGTAACGATTATTGAAAATTTGTTGACCAAGTAAAGAGTTAATTGTACTCGATTAATCTTCTAAAGAGTTAATGGTACTCGATTAATCTTCTAACTCAACATAAAACTAATACGTAACTCTAAGTGTAACGATTATTGAAAACTTATTGATTAAGTAAAGTGTTAATTGTAATCGAATCATTATCTAAAGAGTTAATGGTCCTAGATAAATCTTCTAACTCAACATAAAACTAATCTATAACTCTAAGTGTAACGATTATTGAAAACTTGTTGACTAAGTAAAAAGTTAATTGTACTTGAATCATCTTCTAAAGATTTAATGGTACTAGATTAATCTTCTTACTCAACATAAAACTAATCCGTAACTCTAAGTGTAACGATTATTGAAAGCTTGTTGACCAAGTAAAGAGTTAATTGTACTCGATTATTCTTCTAAAGAGTTAGTTGTACTCGATTAATCTTCCAACTCAACTTAAAACTAATTCGTAACTCTAAGTATAACGATTATTGAAAACTTGTTGATTAAGTAAAGTGTTAATTGTAATCGAATCATCATCTAAAGAGTTAATGGTCCTAGATAAATCTTCTAACTCAACATAAAACTAATCTGTAACTCTAAGTGTAACGATTATTGAAAACTTGTTGACTAAGTAAAGAGTTAATTGTACTCCAATCATCTTCTAAAGATTTAATGTTACTAGATTAATCTTCTAACTCAACATAAAACTAATCCGTAACTCTAAGTGTAACGATTATTGAAAACTTGTTGACCAAGTAAAGAGTTAAATGTTCTCGATTCATGTTCTAAAGAGTTAATGGTACTCAATTAATCTTCTAACTCAAAATAAAACTAATCTGTAATTCTAAGTGTATTGATTATTGAAAACTTGTTGACCAAGTAAAGAGTTAATTTTTACTCGATTCATTTTCTAATGAGTTAATGGTACTCAATTAATCATCTAACTCAATATAAAACTAATCCGTAACTCTAATTGTAACGATTATTGAAAACTTGTTGACCAAGTAAAGAGTTAATTTTTACTCGATTCATTTTCTGATGAGTTAATGGTACTCGATAAATCTTCTAACTCAAAATAAAACTAATCTGTAACTCTAAGTGTATTGATTATTGAAAACTTGTTGACCAAGTAAACAGTTAATTGTACTTGATTCATCTTCTAAAGAGTTAATGGTTCTCGATTAATCTTCTAACTCAAACATAAAACTAAACCGTAACTCTAAGTGTAACGATTATTGAAAACTTTTTTGACCAAGTAAAGAGTTGATTGTACTCGATTCATCTTCTAAAGAGTTAATGGTACTCGATTAATCTTCTAACTCAGCATAAAACTAATCTGTAACTCTAACTGTAACGACTATTGAAAACTTGTTGATTAAGTAAAGTGTTAATTGTAATCGAATCATCATCTAAAGAGTTAATGGTACTAGAATAATCTTCTAACTCAACATAAAACTAATCTTTAACTCTAAGTGTAACGATTATGGAAAACTTGTAGACCAAGTAAACAGTTAATTGTACTCGATTCATCTTCTAAAGAGTTAATGGTACTCAATTAATCTTCTAACTCAACTTAAAACTAATCCGTAACTCTAAGTGTAACGATTATTGAAAACTTGTTGATTAAGTAAAGTGTTAATTGTAATCGAATCATCATTTAAAGAGTTAATGGTCCTAGATAAATCTTCTAACTCAACATAAAACTAATCTGTAACTCTAAGTGTAACGGTTATTGAAAACTTGTTGACCAAGTAAAGAGTTAATTGTACTCGATTCATCTTCTAAAGAGTTAATGGTACTCGATTAATCTTCTAAGTCAATATAAAAATAATCTGTAACTCTAAGTGTATTGATTATTGAAAACTTATTGACCAAGTAAACAGTTAATTGTACTTGATTCATCTTCGAAAAAGTTAATGGCACTCGATTAATCTTCTAACTCAAACATAAAACTAAACCGTAACTCTAAGTGTAACGATTATTGAAAACTTTTTTGACCAAGTAAAGAGTTAATTGTACTCGATTAATCTTCTAAAGAGTTAATGGTACTCGATTAATCTTCTAACTCAACATAAAACTAATACGTAACTCTAAGTGTAACGATTATTGAAAACTTATTGATTAAGTAAAGTGTTAATTGTAATCGAATCATTATCTAAAGAGTTAATGATCCTAGATAAATCTTCTAACTCAACACAAAACTAATCTATAACTCTAAGTGTAACGATTATTGAAAACTTGTTGACTAAGTAAAGAGTTAATTGTACTCGAATCATCTTCTAAAGATTTAATGGTACTAGATTAATCTTCTTACTCAACATAAAACTAATCCGTAACTCTAAGTGTAACGATTATTGAAAATTTGTTGACCAAGTAAAGAGTTAA
This sequence comes from Scutellaria galericulata, assembly GCA_946896805.1. Taxonomy (NCBI): domain Eukaryota; kingdom Viridiplantae; phylum Streptophyta; class Magnoliopsida; order Lamiales; family Lamiaceae; genus Scutellaria; species Scutellaria galericulata. The sequence goes on along the minus strand of OX335787.1, from coordinate 9,377,810 downwards.
TTTTACTCGATTAATCTTCTAAAGAGTTAATGGTACTCGATTAATCTTCTAACTCAACATAAAACTAATACGTAACTCTAAGTGTAACGATTATTGAAAACTTATTGATTAAGTAAAGTGTTAATTGTAATCGAATCATTATCTAAAGAGTTAATGGTCCTAGATAAATCTTCTAACTCAACATAAAACTAATCTATAACTCTAAGTGTAACGATTATTGAAAACTTGTTGACTAAGTAAAGAGTTAATTGTACTCGAATCATCTTCTAAAGATTTAATGGTACTAGATTAATCTTCTTACTCAACATAAAACTAATCCGTAACTCTAAGTGTAACGATTATTGAAAACTTGTTGACCAAGTAAAGAGTTAATTGTACTCGATTATTCTTCTAAAGAGTTAGTTGTACTCGATTAATCTTCCAACTCAACTTAAAACTAATTCGTAACTCTAAGTATAACGATTATTGAAAACTTGTTGATTAAGTAAAGTGTTAATTGTAATCGAATCATCATCTAAAGAGTTAATGGTCCTAGATAAATCTTCTAACTCAACATAAAACTAATCTGTAACTCTAAGTGTAACGATTATTGAAAACTTGTTGACTAAGTAAAGAGTTAATAGTACTCCAATCATCTTCTAAAGATTTAATGGTACAAGATTAATCTTCTAACTCAACATAAAACTAATCCGTAACTCTAAGTGTAACGATTATTGAAAACTTGTTGACCAAGTAAAGAATTAATTGTACTCGATTCATCTTCTAAAGAGTTAATGGTACTCGATAAATCTTCTAACTCAAAATAAAACTAATCTGTAATTCTAAGTGTATTGATTATTGAAAACTTGTTGACCAAGTAAAGAGTTAATTTTTACTCGATTCATTTTCTAATGAGTTAATGGTACTCGATTAATCATCTAACTCAATATAAAACAAATCTGTAACTCTAATTGTAACGATTATTGAAAACTTGTTGACCAAGTAAAGAGTTAAAAGTACTCGATTCATTTTCTAAAGTGTTAATGATACTCGATTAATCTTCTAAGTCATTAAAAAACTAATCCGTAACTATAAGTGTATTGATTATTGATAACTTGTTTACCAAGTAAAGAGTTAATTGTACTCGATTAATCTTCTAAAGAGTTAATGGTACTCGATTAATCTTCTAACTCCACATCAAACTAATACGTAACTCTAAGTGTAACGAGTATTGAAAACTTGTTGATTAAAGTAAAGTGTTAATTGTAATCGAATCATCATCTAAAGAGTTAATGGTCCTAGATAAATCTTCTAACTCAACATAAAACTAATCTGTAACTCTAAGTGTAACAATTATTGAAAACTTGTTGACTAAGTAAAGAGTTAATTGTACTCGAATCATCTTCTAAAGATTTAATGGTACTAGATTAATCTTCTAACTCAACATAAAACTAATCCGTAACTCTAAGTGTAACGATTATTGAAAACTTGTTGACCAAGTAAAGAGTTAATTGTTCTCGATTCATCTTCTAAAGAGTTAATGGTACTCAATTAATCTTCTAACTCAAAATAAAACTAATCTGTAATTCTAAGAGTATTGATTATTGAAAACTTGTTGACCAAGTAAAGAGTTAATTTTTACTCGATTCATTTTCTAATGAGTTAATGGTACTCAATTAATCATCTAACTCAATATAAAACTAATCCGTAACTCTAATTGTAACGATTATTGAAAACTTGTTGACCAAGTAAAGAGTTAATTTTTACTCGATTCATTTTCTGATGAGTTAATGGTACTCGATAAATCTTCTAACTCAAAATAAAACTAATCTGTAACTCTAAGTGTATTGGTTATTGAAAACTTGTTGACCAAGTAAACAGTTAATTGTACTTGATTCATCTTCTAAAGAGTTAATGGTTCTCGATTAATCTTCTAACTCAGCATAAAACTAATCTGTAACTCTAACTGTAACGACTATTGAAAACTTGTTGATGAAGTAAAGTGTTAATTGTAATCGAATCATCATCTAAAGAGTTAATGGTACTAGAATAATCTTCTAACTCAACATAAAACTAATCTGTAACTCTAAGTGTAACGATTATGGAAAACTTGTTGACCAAGTAAACAGTTAATTGTACTCGATTCATCTTCTAAAGAGTTAATGGTACTCAATTAATCTTCTAACTCAACTTAAAACTAATCCGTAACTCTAAGTGTAACGATTATTGAAAACTTGTTGATTAAGTAAAGTGTTAATTGTAATCGAATCATCATTTAAAGAGTTAATGGTCCTAGATAAATCTTCTAACTCAACATAAAACTAATCTGTAACTCTAAGTGTAACGGTTATTGAAAACTTGTTGACCAAGTAAAGAGTTAATTGTACTCGATTCATCTTCTATAGAGATAATGGTACTCGATTAATCTTCTTACTCAACATAAAACTAATACGTAACTCTAAGTGTAACGATTATTGAAAACTTATTGATTAAGTAAAGTGTTAATTGTAATCGAATCATTATCTAAAGAGTTAATGGTCCTAGATAAATCTTCTAACTCAACACAAAACTAATCTATAACTCTAAGTGTAACGATTATTGAAAACTTGTTGACTAAGTAAAGAGTTAATTGTACTCGAATCATCTTCTAAAGATTTAATGGTACTAGATTAATCTTCTTACTCAACATAAAACTAATCCGTAACTCTAAGTGTAACGATTATTGAAAATTTGTTGACCAAGTAAAGAGTTAATTTTACTCGATTAATCTTCTAAAGAGTTAATGGTACTCGATTAATCTTCTAACTCAACATAAAACTAATACGTAACTCTAAGTGTAACGATTATTGAAAACTTATTGATTAAGTAAAGTGTTAATTATAATCGAATCATTATCTAAAGAGTTAATGGTCCTAGATAAATCTTCTAACTCAACATAAAACTTAATGGTCCTAGATAAATCTTCTAACTCAACACAAAACTAATCTATAACTCTAAGTGTAACGATTATTGAAAACTTGTTGACTAAGTAAAGAGTTAATTGTACTCGAATCATCTTCTAAAGATTTAATGGTACTAGATTAATCTTCTTACTCAACATAAAACTAATCCGTAACTCTAAGTGTAACGATTATTGAAAATTTGTTGACCAAGTAAAGAGTTAATTTTACTCGATTAATCTTCTAAAGAGTTAATGGTACTCGATTAATCTTCTAACTCAACATAAAACTAATACGTAACTCTAAGTGTAACGATTATTGAAAACTTATTGATTAAGTAAAGTGTTAATTGTAATCGAATCATTATCTAAAGAGTTAATGGTCCTAGATAAATCTTCTAACTCAACACAAAACTAATCTATAACTCTAAGTGTAACGATTATTGAAAACTTGTTGACTAAGTAAAGAGTTAATTGTACTCGAATCATCTTCTAAAGAGTTAATGGTTCTCGATTAATCTTCTAACTCAACATAAAACTAATCCGTAACTCTAATTGTAACGATTATTGAAAACTTGTTGACCAAGTAAAGAGTTAATTTTTACTCGATTCATCTTCTAAAGAGTTAATGGTACTCGATTAATCTTCCAACTCAACTTAAAACTAATTCGTAACTCTAAGTATAACGATTATTGAAAACTTGTTGATTAAGTAAAGTGTTAATTGTAATCGAATCATCATCTAAAGAGTTGATGGTCCTAGATAAATCTTCTAACTCAACATAAAACTAATCTGTAACTCTAAGTGTAACGATTATTGAAAACTTGTTGACTAAGTAAAGAGTTAAGTGTACTCGAATCATCTTCTAAAGATTTAATGGTACTAGATTAATCTTCTAACTCAACATAAAACTAATCCGTAACTCTAAGTGTAACGATTATTGAAAACTTGTTGACCAAGTAAAGAGTTAATTGTTCTCGATTCATCTTCTAAAGAGTTAATGGTACTCAATTAATCTTCTAACTCAAAATAAAACTAATCTGTAATTCTAAGTGTATTGATTATTGAAAACTTGTTGACCAAGTAAAAAGTTAATTTTTACTCGATTCCTCTTCTAAAGAGTTAATGGTACTCAATTATTCATCTAACTCAATATAAAACTAATCCGTAACTCTAATTGTAACGATTATTGAAAACTTGTTGACCAAGTAAAGAGTTAATTTTTACGCGATTCATTTTCTGATGAGTTAATGGTACTCGATAAATCTTCTAACTCAAAATAAAACTAATCTGTAACTCTAAGTGTATTGATTATTGAAAACTTGTTGACCAAGTAAACAGTTAATTGTACTTGATTCATCTTCTAAAGAGTTAATGGTACTCAATTAATCTTCTAACTCAAAATAAAACTAATCTGTAATTCTAAGTGTATTGATTATTGAAAACTTGTTGACCAAGTAAAGAGTTAATTTTTACTTGATTCATTTTCTAATGAGTTAATGGTACTCAATTAATCATCTAACTCAATATAAAACTAATCCGTAACTCTAATTGTAACGATTATTGAAAACTTGTTGACCAAGTAAAGAGTTAATTTTTACTCGATTCATCTTTTAAAGAGTTAATGGTACTCGATTAATCTTCTCAGTCAATATAAAAATAATCTGTAACTCTAAGTGTATTGATTATTGAAAACTTATTGACCAAGTAAACAGTTAATTGTACTTGATTCATCTTCGAAAGAGTTAATGGTACTCGATTAATCTTCTAACTCAAACGTAAAACTAAACCGTAACTCTAAGTGTAACGATTATTGAAAACTTGTTGACCAAGTAAAGAGTTAATTGTACTCGATTATTCTTCTAAAGAGTTAGTTGTACTCGATTAATCTTCCAACTCAACTTAAAACTAATTCGTAACTCTAAGTATAACGATTATTGAAAACTTGTTGATTAAGTAAAGTGTTAATTGTAATCGAATCATCATCTAAAGAGTTAATGGTCCTAGATAAATCTTCTAACTCAACATAAAACTAATCTGTAACTCTAAGTGTAACGATTATTGAAAACTTGTTGACTAAGTAAAGAGTTAATTGTACTCGAATCATCTTCTAAAGATTTAATGGTACTAGATTAATCTTCTGACTCAACATAAAACTAATCCGTAACTCTAAGTGTAACGATTATTGAAAACTTGTTGACCAAGTAAAGAGTTAATTGTTCTCGATTCATCTTCTAAAGAGTTAATGGTACTCAATTAATCTTCTAACTCAAAATAAAACTAATCTGTAATTTTAAGTGTATTGATTATTGAAAACTTGTTGACCAAGTAAAAAGTTAATTTTTACTCGATTCCTCTTCTAAAGAGTTAATGGTACTCAATTAATCATCTAACTCAATATAAAACTAATCCGTAACTCTAATTGTAACGATTATTGAAAACTTGTTGACCAAGTAAAGAGTTAATTTTTACTCGATTCATCTTCTAAAGAGTTAATGGTACTCGATTAATCTTCTAAGTCAATATAAAAATAATTTGTAACTCTAAGTGTATTGATTATTGAAAACTTATTGACCAAGTAAACATTTAATTGTACTTGATTCATCTTCGAAAGAGTTAATGGTACTCGATTAATCTTCTAACTCAAACATATAACTGAACCGTAACTCTAAGTGTAACGATTATTGAAAACTTTTTTGACCAAGTAAAGAGTTAATTGTACTCGATTAATCTTCTAAAGAGTTAATGGTACTCGATTAATCTTCTAACTCAACATAAAACTAATACGTAAATCTAAGTGTAACGATTATTGAAAACTTATTGATTAAGTAAAGTGTTAATTGTAATCGAATCATTATCTAAAGAGTTAATGGTCCTAGATAAATCTTCTAACTCAACACAAAACTAATCTATAACTCTAAGTGTAACGATTATTGAAAACTTGTTGACTAAATAAAGAGTTAATTGTACTCGAATCATCTTCTAAAGATTTAATGGTACTAGATTAATCTTCTGACTCAACATAAAACTAATCCGTAACTCTAAGTGTAACGATTATTGAAAACTTGTTGACCAAGTAAAGAGTTAATTGTTCTCGATTCATCTTCTAAAGAGTTAATGGTACTCAATTAATCTTCTAACTCAAAATAAAACTAATCTGTAATTCTAAGTGTATTGATTATTGAAAACTTGTTGACCAAGTAAAAAGTTAATTTTTACTCGATTCCTCTTCTAAAGAGTTAATGGTACTCAATTAATCATCTAACTCAATATAAAACTAATCCGTAACTCTAATTGTAACGATTATTGAAAACTTGTTGACCAAGTAAAGAGTTAATTTTTACTCGATTCATCTTCTAAAGAGTTAATGGTACTCGATTAATCTTCTAAGTCAATATAAAAATAATCTGTAACTCTAAGTATATTGATTATTGAAAACTTATTGACCAAGTAAACAGTTAATTGTACTTGATTCATCTTCGAAAGAGTTAATGGTACTCGATTAATCTTCTAACTCAAACATAAAACTAAACCGTAACTCTAAGTGTAACGATTATTGAAAACTTTTTTGACCAAGTAAAGAGTTAATTGTACTCGATTATTCTTCTAAAGAGTTAGTTGTACTCGATTAATCTTCCAACTCAACTTAAAACTAATTCGTAACTCTAAGTATATCGATTATTGAAAACTTGTTGATTAAGTAAAGTGTTAATTGTAATCGAATCATCATCTAAAGAGTTAATGGTCCTAGATAAATCTTCTAACTCAACATAAAACTAATCTGTAACTCTAAGTGTAACGATTATTGAAAACTTGTTGACTAAGTAAAGAGTTAATTGTACTCCAATCATCTTCTAAAGATTTAATGGTACTAGATTAATCTTCTAACTCAACATAAAACTAATCCGTAACTCTAAGTGTAACGTTTATTGAAAACTTGTTGACCAAGTAAAGAGTTAATTGTACTCGATTATTCTTCTAAAGAGTTAGTTGTACTCGATTAATCTTCCAACTCAACTTAAAACTAATTCGTAACTCTAAGTATATCGATTATTGAAAACCTGTTGATTAAGTAAAGTGTTAATTGTAATCGAATCATCATCTAAAGAGTTAATGGTCCTAGATAAATCTTCTAACTCAACATAAAACTAATCTGTAACTCTAAGTGTAACGATTATTGAAAACTTGTTGACTAAGTAAAGAGTTAATTGTACTCGAATCATCTTCTAAAGATTTAATGGTACTAGATTAATCTTCTGACTCAACATAAAACTAATCCGTAACTCTAAGTGTAACGATTATTGAAAACTTGTTGACCAAGTAAAGAGTTAATTGTTCTCGATTCATCTTCTAAAGAGTTAATGGTACTCAATTAATCTTCTAACTCAAAATAAAACTAATCTGTAATTCTAAGTGTATTGATTATTGAAAACTTGTTGACCAAGTAAAAAGTTAATTTTTACTCGATTCCTCTTGTAAAGAGTTAATGGTACTCAATTAATCATCTAACTCAATATAAAACTAATCCGTAACTCTAATTGTAACGATTATTGAAAACTTGTTGACCAAGTAAAGAGTTAATTTTTACTCGATTCATCTTCTAAAGAGTTAATGGTACTCGATTAATCTTCTAAGTCAATATAAAAATAATCTGTAACTCTAAGTGTATTGATTATTGAAAACTTATTGACCAAGTAAACAGTTAATTGTAATTGATTCATCTTCGAAAGAGTTAATGGTACTCGATTAATCTTCTAACTCAAACATAAAACTAAACCGTAACTCTAAGTGTAACGATTATTGAAAACTTTTTTGACCAAGTAAAGAGTTAATTGTACTCGATTAATCTTCTAAAGAGTTAATGGTACTCGATTAATCTTCTAACTCAACATAAAACTAATACGTAAATCTAAGTGTAACGATTATTGAAAACTTATTGATTAAGTAAAGTGTTAATTGTAATCGAATCATTATCTAAAGAGTTAATGGTCCTAGATAAATCTTCTAACTCAACACAAAACTAATCTATAACCCTAAGTGTAACGATTATTGAAAACTTGTTGACTAAGTAAAGAGTTAATTGTACTCGAATCATCTTCTAAAGATTTAATGGTACTAGATTAATCTTCTTACTCAACATAAAACTAATCCGTAACTCTAAGTGTAACGATTATTGAAAACTTGTTGACCAAGTAAAGAGTTAATTGTACTCGATTATTCTTCTAAAGAGTTAGTTGTACTCGATTAATCTTCCAACTCAACTTAAAACTAATTCGTAACTCTAAGTATAACGATTATTGAAAACTTGTTGATTAAGTAAAGTGTTAATTGTAATCGAATCATCATCTAAAGAGTTAATGGTCCTAGATAAATCTTCTAACTCAACATAAAAGTAATCTGTAACTCTAAGTGTAACGATTATTGAAAACTTGTTGACTAAGTAAAGTGTTAATTGTACTCCAATCATCTTCTAAAGATTTAATGGTACTAGATTAATCTTCTAACTCAACATAAAACTAATCTGTAACTCTAAGTGTAACGATTATTGAAAACTTTTTGACCAAGTAAAGAGTTAATTGTTCTCGATTCATCTTCTAAAGAGTTAATGGTACTCAATTAATCTTCTAACTCAAAATAAAACTAATCTGTAATTCTAAGTGTATTGATTATTGAAAACTTGTTGACCAAGTAAAGAGTTAATTTTTACTTGATTCATTTTCTAATGAGTTAATGGTACTCAATTAATCATCTAACTCAATATAAAACTAATCCGTAACTCTAATTGTAACGATTATTGAAAACTTGTTGACCAAGTAAAGAGTTAATTTTTACTCGATTCATCTTCTAAAGAGTTAATGGTACTCGATTAATCTTCTAAGTCAATATAAAAATAATCTGTAACTCTAAGTGTATTGATTATTGAAAACTTATTGACCAAGTAAACAGTTAATTGTAATTGATTCATCTTCGAAAGAGTTAATGGTACTCGATTAATCTTCTAACTCAAACATAAAACTAAACCGTAACTCTAAGTGTAACGATTATTGAAAACTTTTTTGACCAAGTAAAGAGTTAATTGTACTCGATTAATCTTCTAAAGAGTTAATGGTACTCGATTAATCTTCTAACTCAACATAAAACTAATACGTAAATCTAAGTGTAACGATTATTGAAAACTTATTGATTAAGTAAAGTGTTAATTGTAATCGAATCATTATCTAAAGAGTTAATGGTCCTAGATAAATCTTCTAACTCAACACAAAACTAATCTATAACCCTAAGTGTAACGATTATTGAAAACTTGTTGACTAAGTAAAGAGTTAATTGTACTCGAATCATCTTCTAAAGATTTAATGGTACTAGATTAATCTTCTTACTCAACATAAAACTAATCCGTAACTCTAAGTGTAACGATTATTGAAAACTTGTTGACCAAGTAAAGAGTTAATTGTACTCGATTATTCTTCTAAAGAGTTAGTTGTACTCGATTAATCTTCCAACTCAACTTAAAACTAATTCGTAACTCTAAGTATAACGATTATTGAAAACTTGTTGATTAAGTAAAGTGTTAATTGTAATCGAATCATCATCTAAAGAGTTAATGGTCCTAGATAAATCTTCTAACTCAACATAAAAGTAATCTGTAACTCTAAGTGTAACGATTATTGAAAACTTGTTGACTAAGTAAAGTGTTAATTGTACTCCAATCATCTTCTAAAGATTTAATGGTACTAGATTAATCTTCTAACTCAACATAAAACTAATCTGTAACTCTAAGTGTAACGATTATTGAAAACTTTTTGACCAAGTAAAGAGTTAATTGTTCTCGATTCATCTTCTAAAGAGTTAATGGTACTCAATTAATCTTCTAACTCAAAATAAAACTAATCTGTAATTCTAAGTGTATTGATTATTGAAAACTTGTTGACCAAGTAAAGAGTTAATTTTTACTTGATTCATTTTCTAATGAGTTAATGGTACTCAATTAATCATCTAACTCAATATAAAACTAATCCGTAACTCTAATTGTAACGATTATTGAAAACTTGTTGACCAAGTAAAGAGTTAATTTTTACTCGATTCATCTTCTAAAGAGTTAATGGTACTCGATTAATCTTCTAAGTCAATATAAAAATAATCTGTAACTCTAAGTGTATTGATTATTGAAAACTTATTGACCAAGTAAACAGTTAATTGTACTTGATTCATCTTCGAAAGAGTTAATGGTACTCGATTAATCTTCTAACTCAAACGTAAAACTAAACCGTAACTCTAAGTGTAACGATTATTGAAAACTTTTTTGACCAAGTAAAGAGTTAATTGTACTCGATTAATCTTCTAAAGAGTTAATGGTACTCGATTAATCTTCTAACTCAACATAAAACTAATACGTAACTCTAAGTGTAACGTTTATTGAAAACTTATTGATTAAGTAAAGTGTTAATTGTAATCGAATCATTATCTAAAGAGATAATGGTCCTAGATAAATCTTCTAACTCAACATAAAACTAATCTACAACTCTAAGTGTAACGATTATTGAAAACTTGTTGACTAAGTAAAGAGTTAATTGTACTCGAATCATCTTCTAAAGATTTAATGGTACTAGATTAATCTTCTTACTCAACATAAAACTAATCCGTAACTCTAATTGTAACGATTATTGAAAACTTGTTGACCAAGTAAAGAGTTAATTTTTACTCGATTAATCTTCTAAAGAGTTAATGGTACTCGATTAATCTTCTAACTCAACTTAAAACTAATACGTAACTCTAAGTGTAACGATTATTGAAAACTTATTGATTAAGTAAAGTGTTAATTGTAATCGAATCATTATCTAAAGAAATAATGGTCCTAGATAAATCTTCTAACTCAACATAAAACTAATCTACAACTCTAAGTGTAACGATTATTGAAAACTTGTTGACTAAGTAAAGAGTTAATTGTACTCGAATCATCTTCTAAAGATTTAATGGTACTAGATTAATCTTCTTACTCAACATAAAACTAATCCGTAACTCTAATTGTAACGATTATTGAAAACTTGTTGACCAAGTAAAGAGTTAATTTTTACTCGATTAATCTTCTAAAGAGTTAATGGTACTCGATTAATCTTCTAACTCAACTTAAAACTAATACGTAACTCTAAGTGTAACGATTATTGAAAACTTATTGATTAAGTAAAGTGTTAATTGTAATCGAATCAATATCTAAAGAGTTAATGGTCCTAGATAAATCTTCTAACTCAACATAAAACTAATCTATAACTCTAAGTGTAACGTTTATTGAAAACTTGTTGACTAAGTAATGAGTTAACTGTACTCGAATCATCTTCTAAAGATTTAATGGTACTAGATTAATCTTCTTACTCAACATAAAACTAATCCGTAACTCTAAGTGTAACGATTATTGAAAATTTGTTGACCAAGTAAAGAGTTAATTGTACTCGATTAATCTTCTAAAGAGATAATGGTACTCGATTAATCTTCTAACTCAACATAAAACTAATACGTAACTCTAAGTGTAACGATTATTGAAAACTTATTGATTAAGTAAAGTGTTAATTGTAATCGAATCATTATCTAAAGAGTTAGTGGTCCTAGATAAATCTTCTAACTCAACATAAAACTAATCTGTAACTCTAAGTGTAACGATTATTGAAAACTTGTTGACTAAGTAAAGAGTTAATTTTTACTCGATTCATTTTCTAATGAGTTAATGGTACTCAATTAATCATCTAACTCAATATAAAACTAATCCGTAACTCTAATTGTAACGATTATTGAAAACTTGTTGACCAAGTAAAGAGTTAATTTTTACGCGATTCATTTTCTGATGAGTTAATGGTACTCGATAAATCTTCTAACTCAAAATAAAACTAATCTGTAACTCTAAGTGTATTGATTATTGAAAACTTGTTGACCAAGTAAACAGTTAATTGTACTTGATTCATCTTCTAAAGAGTTAATGGTTCTCGATTAATCTTCTAACTCAACATAAAACTAATCCGTAACTCTAATTGTAACGATTATTGAAAACTTGTTGACCAAGTAAAGAGTTAATTTTTACTCGATTCATCTTCTAAAGAGTTAATGGTACTCGATTAATCTTCTAAGTCAATATAAAAATAATCTGTAACTCTAAGTGTATTGATTATTGAAAACTTATTGACCAAGTAAACAGTTAATTGTACTTGATTCATCTTCGAAAGAGTTAATGGTACTCGATTAATCTTCTAACTCAAACATAAAACTAAACCGTAACTCTAAGTGTAACGATTATTGAAAACTTTTTTGACCAAGTAAAGAGTTAATTGTACTCGATTAATCTTCTAAAGAGTTAATGGTACTCGATTAATCTTCTAACTCAACATAAAACTAATACGTAACTCTAAGTGTAACGATTATTGAAAACTTATTGATTAAGTAAAGTGTTAATTGTAATCGAATCATTATCTAAAGAGTTAATGGTCCTAGATAAATCTTCTAACTCAACATAAAACTAATCTATAACTCTAAGTGTAACGATTATTGAAAACTTGTTGACTAAGTAAAGAGTTAATTGTACTCGAATCATCTTCTAAAGATTTAATGGTACTAGATTAATCTTCTTACTCAACATAAAACTAATCCGTAACTCTAAGTGTAACGATTATTGAAAATTTGTTGACCAAGTAAAGAGTTAATTGTACTCGATTAATCTTTTAAAGAGTTAATGGTACTCGATTAATTTTCTAACTCAACATAAAACTAATACGTAACTCTAAGTGTAACGATTATTGAAAACTTATTGATTAAGTAAAGTGTTAATTGTAATCGAATCATTATCTAAAGAGTTAATGGTCCTAGATAAATCTTTTAACTCAACAGAAAACTAATCTATAACTCTAAGTGTAACGATTATTGAAAACTTGTTGACTAAGTAAAGAGTTAATTGTACTCGAATCATCTTCTAAAGATTTAATGGTACTAGATTAATCTTCTTACTCAACATAAAACTAATCCGTAACTCTAAGTGTAACGATTATTGAAAATTTGTTGACCAAGTAAAGAGTTAATTGTACTCGATTAATCTTCTAAAGAGATAATGGTACTCGATTAATCTTCTAACTCAACATAAAACTAATACGTAACTCTAAGTGTAACGTTTATTGAAAACTTATTGATTAAGTAAAGTGTTAATTGTAATCGAATCATTATCTAAAGAGTTAATGGTCCTAGATAAATCTTCTAACTCAACATAAAACTAATCTACAACTCTAAGTGTAACGATTATTGAAAACTTGTTGACTAAGTAAAGAGTTAATTGTACTCGAATCATCTTCTAAAGATTTAATGGTACTAGATTAATCTTCTTACTCAACATAAAACTAATCCGTAACTCTAAGTGTAACGATTATTGAAAATTTGTTGACCAAGTAAAGAGTTAATTGTACTCGATTAATCTTCTAAAGAGTTAATGGTACTCGATTAATCTTCTAACTCAACATAAAACTAATACGTAACTCTAAGTGTAACGATTATTGAAAACTTATTGATTAAGTATAGTGTTAATTGTAATCGAATCATTATCTAAAGAGTTAATGGTCCTAGATAAATCTTCTAACTCAACATAAAACTAATCTATAACTCTAAGTGTAACGATTATTGAAAACTTGTTGACTAAGTAAAGAGTTAATTGTACTCGAATCATCTTCTAAAGATTTAATGGTACTAGATTAATCTTCTTACTCAACATAAAACTAATCCGTAACTCTAAGTGTAACGATTATTGAAAACTTGTTGACCAAGTAAAGAGTTAATTGTACTCGATTAATCTTCTAAAGAGTTAATGGTACTCGATTAATCTTCTAACTCAACATAAAACTAATACGTAACTCTAAGTGTAACGATTATTGAAAACTTATTGATTAAGTAAAGTGTTAATTGTAATCGAATCATTATCTAAAGAGTTAATGGTCCTAGATAAATCTTCTAACTCAACATAAAACTAATCTATAACTCTAAGTGTAACGATTATTGAAAACTTGTTGACTAAGTAAAGATTTAATTGTACTCGAATCATCTTCTAAAGATTTAATGGTACTAGATTAATCTTCTTACTCAACATAAAACTAATCCGTAACTCTAAGTGTAACGATTATTGAAAACTTGTTGACCAAGTAAAGAGTTAATTTTACTCGATTAATCTTCTAAAGAGTTAATGGTACTCGATTAATCTTCTAACTCAACATAAAACTAATACGTAACTCTAAGTGTAACGATTATTGAAAACTTATTGATTAAGTAAAGTGTTAATTGTAATCGAATCATTATCTAAAGAGTTAATGGTCCTAGATAAATCTTCTAACTCAACATAAAACTAATCTATAACTCTAAGTGTAACGATTATTGAAAACTTGTTGACTAAGTAAAGAGTAATTGTACTCGAATCATCTTCTAAAGATTTAATGGTACTAGATTAATCTTCTTACTCAACATAAAACTAATCCGTAACTCTAACTGTAACGATTATTGAAAATTTGTTGACCAAGTAAAGAGTTAATTGTACTCGATTAATCTTCTAAAGAGATAATGGTACTCGATTAATCTTCTAACTCAACATAAAACTAATACATAACACTAAGTGTAACGATTATTGAAAACTTATTGATTAAGTAAAGTGTTAATTGTAATCGAATCATTATCTAAAGAGTTAATGGTCCTAGATAAATCTTCTAACTCAACATAAAACTAATCTACAACTCTAAGTGTAACGATTATTGAAAACTTTTTGATTAAGTAAAGAGTTAATTGTACTCGAATCATCTTCTAAAGATTTAATGGTACTAGATTAATCTTCTTACTCAACATAAAACAAATCCGTAACTCTAAGTGTAACGATTATTGAAAACTTGTTGACCAAGTAAAGAGTTAATTGTACTCGATTATTCTTCTAAAGAGTTAGTTGTACTCGATTAATCTTCCAACTCAACTTAAAACTAATTCGTAACTCTAAGTATAACGATTATTGAAAACTTGTTGATTAAGTAAAGTGTTAATTGTAATCGAATCATCATCTAAAGAGTTAATGGTCCTAGATAAATCTTCTAACTCAACATAAAACTAATCTGTAACTCTAAGTGTAACGATTATTGAAAACTTGTTGACTAAGTAAAGTGTTAATTGTACTCCAATCATCTTCTAAAGATTTAATGGTACTAGATTAATCTTCTAACTCAACATAAAACTAATCTGTAACTCTAAGTGTAACGATTATTGAAAACTTGTTGACCAAGTAAAGAGTTAATTGTTCTCGATTCATCTTCTAAAGAGTTAATGGTACTCAATTAATCTTCTAACTCAAAGTAAAACCAATCTGTAATTCTAAGTGTATTGATTATTGAAAACTTGTTGACCAAGTAAAGAGTTAATTTTTACTTGATTCATTTTCTAATGAGTTAATGGTACTCAATTAATCATCTAACTCAATATAAAACTAATCCGTAACTCTAATTGTAACGATTATTGAAAACTTGTTGACCAAGTAAAGAGTTAATTTTTACTCGATTCATCTTCTAAAGAATTAATGGTACTCGATTAATCTTCTAAGTCAATATAAAAATAATCTGTAACTCTAAGTGTATTGATTATTGAAAACTTATTGACCAAGTAAACAGTTAATTGTACTTGATTCATCTTCGAAAGAGTTAATGGTACTCGATTAATCTTCTAACTCAAACGTAAAACTAAACCGTAACTCTAAGTGTAACGATTATTGAAAACTTTTTTGACCAAGTAAAGAGTTAATTGTACTCGATTAATCTTCTAAAGAGTTAATGGTACTCGATTAATCTTCTAACTCAACATAAAACTAATACGTAACTCTAAGTGTAACGTTTATTGAAAACTTATTGATTAAGTAAAGTGTTAATTGTAATCGAATCATTATCTAAAGAGTTAATGGTCCTAGATAAATCTTCTAACTCAACATAAAACTAATCTACAACTCTAAGTGTAACGATTATTGAAAACTTGTTGACTAAGTAAAGAGTTAATTGTATTCGAATCATCTTCTAAATATTTAATGGTACTAGATTAATCTTCTTACTCAACATAAAACTAATCCGTAACTCTAAGTGTAACGATTATTGAAAATTTGTTGACCAAGTAAAGAGTTAATTGTACTCGATTAATCTTCTAAAGAGTTAATGGTACTCGATTAATCTTCTAACTCAACATAAAACTAATACGTAACTCTAAGTGTAACGATTATTGAAAACTTATTGATTAAGTAAAGTGTTAATTGTAATCGAATCATTATCTAAAGAGTTAATGGTCCTAGATAAATCTTCTAACTCAACATAAAACTAATCTATAACTCTAAGTGTAACGATTATTGAAAACTTGTTGACTAAGTAATGAGTTAATTGTACTCGAATCATCTTCTAAAGATTTAATGGTACTAGATTAATCTTCTTACTCAACATAAAACTAATCCGTAACTCTAAGTGTAACGATTATTGAAAATTTGTTGACCAAGTAAAGAGTTAATTGTACTCGATTAATCTTCTAAAGAGATAATGGTACTCGATTAATCTTCTAACTCAACATAAAACTAATACGTAACTCTAAGTGTAACGATTATTGAAAAATTATTGATTAAGTAAAGTGTTAATTGTAATCGAATCATTATCTAAAGAGTTAATGGTCCTAGATAAATCTTCTAACTCAACATAAAACTAATCTATAACTCTAAGTGTAACGATTATTGAAAACTTGTTGACTAAGTAAAGAGTAATTGTACTAGAATCATCTTCTAAAGATTTAATGGTACTAGATTAATCTTCTTACTCAACATAAAACTAATCCGTAACTCTAAGTGTAACGATTATTGAAAATTTGTTGACCAAGTAAAGAGTTAATTGTACTCGATTAATCTTCTAAAGAGATAATGGTACTCGATTAATCTTCTAACTCAACATAAAACTAATACATAACACTAAGTGTAACGATTATTGAAAACTTATTGATTAAGTAAAGTGTTAATTGTAATCGAATCATTATCTAAAGAGTTAATGGTCCTAGATAAATCTTCTAACTCAACATAAAACTAATCTACAACTCTAAGTGTAACGATTATTGAAAACTTTTTGATTAAGTAAAGAGTTAATTGTACTCGAATCATCTTCTAAAGATTTAATGGTACTAGATTAATCTTCTTACTCAACATAAAACAAATCCGTAACTCTAAGTGTAACGATTATTGAAAACTTGTTGACCAAGTAAAGAGTTAATTGTACTCGATTATTCTTCTAAAGAGTTAGTTGTACTCGATTAATCTTCCAACTCAACTTAAAACTAATTCGTAACTCTAAGTATAACGATTATTGAAAACTTGTTGATTAAGTAAAGTGTTAATTGTAATCGAATCATCATCTAAAGAGTTAATGGTCCTAGATAAATCTTCTAACTCAACATAAAACTAATCTGTAACTCTAAGTGTAACGATTATTGAAAACTTGTTGACTAAGTAAAGTGTTAATTGTACTCCAATCATCTTCTAAAGATTTAATGGTACTAGATTAATCTTCTAACTCAACATAAAACTAATCTGTAACTCTAAGTGTAACGATTATTGAAAACTTGTTGACCAAGTAAAGAGTTAATTGTTCTCGATTCATCTTCTAAAGAGTTAATGGTACTCAATTAATCTTCTAACTCAAAGTAAAACCAATCTGTAATTCTAAGTGTATTGATTATTGAAAACTTGTTGACCAAGTAAAGAGTTAATTTTTACTTGATTCATTTTCTAATGAGTTAATGGTACTCAATTAATCATCTAACTCAATATAAAACTAATCCGTAACTCTAATTGTAACGATTATTGAAAACTTGTTGACCAAGTAAAGAGTTAATTTTTACTCGATTCATCTTCTAAAGAATTAATGGTACTCGATTAATCTTCTAAGTCAATATAAAAATAATCTGTAACTCTAAGTGTATTGATTATTGAAAACTTATTGACCAAGTAAACAGTTAATTGTACTTGATTCATCTTCGAAAGAGTTAATGGTACTCGATTAATCTTCTAACTCAAACGTAAAACTAAACCGTAACTCTAAGTGTAACGATTATTGAAAACTTTTTTGACCAAGTAAAGAGTTAATTGTACTCGATTAATCTTCTAAAGAGTTAATGGTACTCGATTAATCTTCTAACTCAACATAAAACTAATACGTAACTCTAAGTGTAACGTTTATTGAAAACTTATTGATTAAGTAAAGTGTTAATTGTAATCGAATCATTATCTAAAGAGTTAATGGTCCTAGATAAATCTTCTAACTCAACATAAAACTAATCTACAACTCTAAGTGTAACGATTATTGAAAACTTGTTGACTAAGTAAAGAGTTAATTGTATTCGAATCATCTTCTAAATATTTAATGGTACTAGATTAATCTTCTTACTCAACATAAAACTAATCCGTAACTCTAAGTGTAACGATTATTGAAAATTTGTTGACCAAGTAAAGAGTTAATTGTACTCGATTAATCTTCTAAAGAGTTAATGGTACTCGATTAATCTTCTAACTCAACATAAAACTAATACGTAACTCTAAGTGTAACGATTATTGAAAACTTATTGATTAAGTAAAGTGTTAATTGTAATCGAATCATTATCTAAAGAGTTAATGGTCCTAGATAAATCTTCTAACTCAACATAAAACTAATCTATAACTCTAAGTGTAACGATTATTGAAAACTTGTTGACTAAGTAATGAGTTAATTGTACTCGAATCATCTTCTAAAGATTTAATGGTACTAGATTAATCTTCTTACTCAACATAAAACTAATCCGTAACTCTAAGTGTAACGATTATTGAAAATTTGTTGACCAAGTAAAGAGTTAATTGTACTCGATTAATCTTCTAAAGAGATAATGGTACTCGATTAATCTTCTAACTCAACATAAAACTAATACGTAACTCTAAGTGTAACGATTATTGAAAAATTATTGATTAAGTAAAGTGTTAATTGTAATCGAATCATTATCTAAAGAGTTAATGGTCCTAGATAAATCTTCTAACTCAACATAAAACTAATCTATAACTCTAAGTGTAACGATTATTGAAAACTTGTTGACTAAGTAAAGAGTAATTGTACTAGAATCATCTTCTAAAGATTTAATGGTACTAGATTAATCTTCTTACTCAACATAAAACTAATCCGTAACTCTAAGTGTAACGATTATTGAAAATTTGTTGACCAAGTAAAGAGTTAATTGTACTCGATTAATCTTCTAAAGAGATAATGGTACTCGATTAATCTTCTAACTCAACATAAAACTAATACATAACACTAAGTGTAACGATTATTGAAAACTTATTGATTAAGTAAAGTGTTAATTGTAATCGAATCATTATCTAAAGAGTTAATGGTCCTAGATAAATCTTCTAACTCAACATAAAACTAATCTACAACTCTAAGTGTAACGATTATTGAAAACTTTTTGATTAAGTAAAGAGTTAATTGTACTCGAATCATCTTCTAAAGATTTAATGGTACTAGATTAATCTTCTTACTCAACATAAAACAAATCCGTAACTCTAAGTGTAACGATTATTGAAAACTTGTTGACCAAGTAAAGAGTTAATTGTACTCGATTATTCTTCTAAAGAGTTAGTTGTACTCGATTAATCTTCCAACTCAACTTAAAACTAATTCGTAACTCTAAGTATAACGATTATTGAAAACTTGTTGATTAAGTAAAGTGTTAATTGTAATCGAATCATCATCTAAAGAGTTAATGGTCCTAGATAAATCTTCTAACTCAACATAAAACTAATCTGTAACTCTAAGTGTAACGATTATTGAAAACTTGTTGACTAAGTAAAGTGTTAATTGTACTCCAATCATCTTCTAAAGATTTAATGGTACTAGATTAATCTTCTAACTCAACATAAAACTAATCTGTAACTCTAAGTGTAACGATTATTGAAAACTTGTTGACCAAGTAAAGAGTTAATTGTTCTCGATTCATCTTCTAAAGAGTTAATGGTACTCAATTAATCTTCTAACTCAAAGTAAAACCAATCTGTAATTCTAAGTGTATTGATTATTGAAAACTTGTTGACCAAGTAAAGAGTTAATTTTTACTTGATTCATTTTCTAATGAGTTAATGGTACTCAATTAATCATCTAACTCAATATAAAACTAATCCGTAACTCTAATTGTAACGATTATTGAAAACTTGTTGACCAAGTAAAGAGTTAATTTTTACTCGATTCATCTTCTAAAGAATTAATGGTACTCGATTAATCTTCTAAGTCAATATAAAAATAATCTGTAACTCTAAGTGTATTGATTATTGAAAACTTATTGACCAAGTAAACAGTTAATTGTACTTGATTCATCTTCGAAAGAGTTAATGGTACTCGATTAATCTTCTAACTCAAACGTAAAACTAAACCGTAACTCTAAGTGTAACGATTATTGAAAACTTTTTTGACCAAGTAAAGAGTTAATTGTACTCGATTAATCTTCTAAAGAGTTAATGGTACTCGATTAATCTTCTAACTCAACATAAAACTAATACGTAACTCTAAGTGTAACGTTTATTGAAAACTTATTGATTAAGTAAAGTGTTAATTGTAATCGAATCATTATCTAAAGAGTTAATGGTCCTAGATAAATCTTCTAACTCAACATAAAACTAATCTACAACTCTAAGTGTAACGATTATTGAAAACTTGTTGACTAAGTAAAGAGTTAATTGTATTCGAATCATCTTCTAAAGATTTAATGGTACTAGATTAATCTTCTTACTCAACATAAAACTAATCCGTAACTCTAAGTGTAACGATTATTGAAAATTTGTTGACCAAGTAAAGAGTTAATTGTACTCGATTAATCTTCTAAAGAGTTAATGGTACTCGATTAATCTTCTAACTCAACATAAAACTAATACGTAACTCTAAGTGTAACGATTATTGAAAACTTATTGATTAAGTAAAGTGTTAATTGTAATCGAATCATTATCTAAAGAGTTAATGGTCCTAGATAAATCTTCTAACTCAACATAAAACTAATCTATAACTCTAAGTGTAACGATTATTGAAAACTTGTTGACTAAGTAATGAGTTAATTGTACTCGAATCATCTTCTAAAGATTTAATGGTACTAGATCAATCTTCTTACTCAACATAAAACTAATCCGTAACTCTAAGTGTAACGATTATTGAAAATTTGTTGACCAAGTAAAGAGTTAATTGTACTCGATTAATCTTCTAAAGAGATAATGGTACTCGATTAATCTTCTAACTCAACATAAAACTAATACGTAACTCTAAGTGTAACGATTATTGAAAAATTATTGATTAAGTAAAGTGTTAATTGTAATCGAATCATTATCTAAAGAGTTAATGGTCCTAGATAAATCTTCTAACTCAACATAAAACTAATCTATAACTCTAAGTGTAACGATTATTGAAAACTTGTTGACTAAGTAAAGAGTAATTGTACTAGAATCATCTTCTAAAGATTTAATGGTACTAGATTAATCTTCTTACTCAACATAAAACTAATCCGTAACTCTAAGTGTAACGATTATTGAAAATTTGTTGACCAAGTAAAGAGTTAATTGTACTCGATTAATCTTCTAAAGAGATAATGGTACTCGATTAATCTTCTAACTCAACATAAAACTAATACATAACACTAAGTGTAACGATTATTGAAAACTTATTGATTAAGTAAAGTGTTAATTGTAATCGAATCATTATCTAAAGAGTTAATGGTCCTAGATAAATCTTCTAACTCAACATAAAACTAATCCACAACTCTAAGTGTAACGATTATTGAAAACTTTTTGATTAAGTAAAGAGTTAATTGTACTCGAATCATCTTCTAAAGATTTAATGGTACTAGATTAATCTTCTTACTCAACATAAAACAAATCCGTAACTCTAAGTGTAACGATTATTGAAAACTTGTTGACCAAGTAAAGAGTTAATTGTACTCGATTATTCTTGTAAAGAGTTAGTTGTACTCGATTAATCTTCCAACTCAACTTAAAACTAATTCGTAACTCTAAGTATAACGATTATTGAAAACTTGTTGATTAAGTAAAGTGTTAATTGTAATCGAATCATCATCTAAAGAGTTAATGGTCCTAGATAAATCTTCTAACTCAACATAAAACTAATCTGTAACTCTAAGTGTAACGATTATTGAAAACTTGTTGACTAAGTAAAGTGTTAATTGTACTCCAATCATCTTCTAAAGATTTAATGGTACTAGATTAATCTTCTAACTCAACATAAAACTAATCTGTAACTCTAAGTGTAACGATTATTGAAAACTTGTTGACCAAGTAAAGAGTTAATTGTTCTCGATTCATCTTCTAAAGAGTTAATGGTACTCAATTAATCTTCTAACTCAAAGTAAAACCAATCTGTAATTCTAAGTGTATTGATTATTGAAAACTTGTTGACCAAGTAAAGAGTTAATTTTTACTTGATTCATTTTCTAATGAGTTAATAGTACTCAATTAATCATCTAACTCAATATAAAACTAATCCGTAACTCTAATTGTAACGATTATTGAAAACTTGTTGACCAAGTAAAGAGTTAATTTTTACTCGATTCATCTTCTAAAGAATTAATGGTACTCGATTAATCTTCTAAGTCAATATAAAAATAATCTGTAACTCTAAGTGTATTGATTATTGAAAACTTATTGACCAAGTAAACAGTTAATTGTACTTGATTCATCTTCGAAAGAGTTAATGGTACTCGATTAATCTTCTAACTCAAACGTAAAACTAAACCGTAACTCTAAGTGTAACGATTATTGAAAACTTTTTTGACCAAGTAAAGAGTTAATTGTACTCGATTAATCTTCTAAAGAGTTAATGGTACTCGATTAAACTTCTAACTCAACATAAAACTAATACGTAACTCTAAGTGTAACGTTTATTGAAAACTTATTGATTAAGTAAAGTGTTAATTGTAATCGAATCATTATCTAAAGAGTTAATGGTCCTAGATAAATCTTCTAACTGAACATAAAACTAATCTATAACTCTAAGTGTAACGATTATTGAAAACTCGTTGATTAAGTAAAGAGTTAATTGTACTTGATTCATCTTCTAAAGATTTAATGGTACTAGATTAATCTTCTTACTCAACATAAAACTAATCCGTAACTCTAAGTGTAACGATTATTGAAAACTTGTTGACCAAGTAAAGAGTTAATTGTACTCGATTAATCTTCTAAAGAGTTAATGGTACTCGATTAATCTTCTAACTCAACATAAAACTAATACGTAACTCTAAGTGTAACGATTATTGAAAACTTATTGATTAAGTAAAGTGTTAATTGTAATCGAATCATTATCTAAAGAGTTAATGGTCCTAGATAAATCTTCTAACTCAACATAAAACTAATCTATAACTCTAAGTGTAACGATTATTGAAAACTTGTTGACTAAGTAATGAGTTAATTGTACTCGAATCATCTTCTAAAGATTTAATGGTACTAGATTAATCTTCTTACTCAACATAAAACTAATCTGTAACTCTAAGTGTAACGATTATTGAAAATTTGTTGACCAAGTAAAGAGTTAATTGTACTCGATTAATCTTCTAAAGAGATAATGGTACTCGATTAATCTCCTAACTCAACATAAAACTAATACGTAACTCTAAGTGTAACGATGATTGAAAACTTATTGATTAAGTAAAGTGTTAATTGTAATCGAATCATTATCTAAAGAGTTAATGGTCCTAGATAAATCTTCTAACTCAACATAAAACTAATCTATAACTCTAAGTGTAACGATTATTGAAAATTGTTGACTAAGTAAAGAGTTAATTGTACTCGAATCATCTTCTAAAGATTTAATGGTACTAGATTAATCTTCTTACTCAACATAAAACTAATCCGTAACTCTAAGTGTAACGATTATTGAAAATTTGTTGACCAAGTAAAGAGTTAATTGTACTCGATTAATCTTCTAAAGAGATAATGGTACTCGATTAATCTTCTAACTCAACATAAAACTCATACGTAACTCTAAGTGTAACGATTATTGAAAACTTATTGATTAAATAAAGTGTTAATTGTAATCGAATCATTATCTAAAGAGTTAATGGTCCTAGATAAATCTTCTAACTCAACATAAAACTAATCTATAACTCTAAGTGTAACGATTATTGAAAACTTGTTGACTAAGTAAAGAGTTAATTGTACTCGAATCATCTTTTAAAGATTTAATGGTACTAGATTAATCTTCTTACTCAACATAAAACAAATCCGTAACTCTAAGTGTAACGATTATTGAAAACTTGTTGACCAAGTAAAGAGTTAATTGTACTCGATTATTCTTCTAAAGAGTTAGTTGTACTCGATTAATCTTCCAACTCAACTTAAAACTAATTCGTAACTCTAAGTATAACGATTATTGAAAACTTGTTGATTAAGTAAAGTGTTAATTGTAATCGAATCATCATCTAAAGAGTTAATGGTCCTAGATAAATCTTCTAACTCAACATAAAACTAATCTGTAACTCTAAGTGTAACGATTATTGAAAACTTGTTGACTAAGTAAAGAGTTAATTTTTACTCGATTCATTTTCTAATGAGTTAATGGTACTCAATTAATCATCTAACTCAATATAAAACTAATCCGTAACTCTAATTGTAACGATTATTGAAAACTTGTTGACCAAGTAAAGAGTTAATTTTTACGCGATTCATTTTCTGATGAGTTAATGGTACTCGATAAATCTTCTAACTCAAAATAAAACTAATCTGTAACTCTAAGTGTATTGATTATTGAAAACTAGTTGACCAAGTAAACAGTTAATTGTACTTGATTCATCTTCTAAAGAGTTAATGGTTCTCGATTAATCTTCTAACTCAACATAAAACTAATCCGTAACTCTAATTGTAACGATTATTGAAAACTTGTTGACCAAGTAAAGAGTTAATTTTTACTCGATTCATCTTCTAAAGAGTTAATGGTACTCGATTAATCTTCTAAGTCAATATAAAAATAATCTGTAACTCTAAGTGTATTGATTATTGTAAACTTATTGACCAAGTAAACAGTTAATTGTACTTGATTCATCTTCGAAAGAGTTAATGGTACTCGATTAATCTTCTAACTCAAACATAAAACTAAACCGTAACTCTAAGTGTAACGATTATTAAAATTTTTTTTGACCAAGTAAAGAGTTAATTGTACTCGATTAATCTTCTAAAGAGTTAATGGTACTCGATTAATCTTCTAACTCAACATAAAACTAATACGTAACTCTAAGTGTAACGATTATTGAAAACTTATTGATTAAGTAAAGTGTTAATTGTAATCGAATCATTATCTAAAGAGTTAATGGTCCTAGATAAATCTTCTAACTCAACATAAAACTAATCTACAACTCTAAGTGTAACGATTATTGAAAACTTGTTGACTAAGTAAAGAGTTAATTGTACTCGAATCATCTTCTAAAGATTTAATGGTACTAGATTAATCTTCTTACTCAACATAAAACTAATCCGTAACTCTAAGTGTAACGATTATTGAAAATTTGTTGACCAAGTAAAGAGTTAATTGTACTCGATTAATCTTCTAAAGAGATAATGGTACTCGATTAATCTTCTAACTCAACATAAAACTAATACGTAACTCTAAGTGTAACGATTATTGAAAACTTATTGATTAAGTAAAGTGTTAATTGTAATCGAATCATTATCTAAAGAGTTAGTGGTCCTAGATAAATCTTCTAACTCAACATAAAACTAATCTATAACTCTAAGTGTAACGATTATTGAAAACTTGTTGACTAAGTAATGAGTTAACTGTACTCGAATCATCTTCTAAAGATTTAATGGTACTAGATTAATCTTCTTACTCAACATAAAACTAATCCGTAACTCTAAATGTAACGATTATTGAAAATTTGTTGACCAAGTAAAGAGTTAATTGTAGTCGATTAATCTTCTAAAGAGATAATGGTACTCGATTAATCTTCTAACTCAACATAAAACTAATACGTAACTCTAAGTGTAACGATTATTGAAAACTTATTGATTAAGTAAAGTGTTAATTGTAATCGAATCATTATCTAAAGAGTTAATGGTCCTAGATAAATCTTCTAACTCAACATAAAACTAATCTACAACTCTAAGTGTAACGATTATTGAAAACTTGTTGACTAAGTAAAGAGTTAATTGTACTCGAATCATCTTCTAAAGATTTAATGGTACTAGATTAATCTTCTTACTCAACATAAAACTAATCCGTAACTCTAAGTGTAACGATTATTGAAAATTTGTTGACCAAGTAAAGAGTTAATTGTACTCGATTAATCTTCTAAAGAGATAATGGTACTCGATTAATCTTCTAACTCAACATAAAACTAATACGTAACTCTAAGTGTAACGATTATTGAAAACTTATTGATTAAATAAAGTGTTAATTGTAATCGAATCATTATCTAAAGAGTTAATGGTCCTAGATAAATCTTCTAACTCAACATAAAACTAATCTATAACTCTAAGTGTAACGATTATTGAAAACTTGTTGACTAAGTAAAGAGTTAATTGTACTCGAATCATCTTCTAAAGATTTAATGGTACTAGATTAATCTTCTTACTCAACATAAAACAAATCCGTAACACTAAGTGTAACGATTATTGAAAACTTGTTGACCAAGTAAAGAGTTAATTGTACTCGATTATTCTTCTAAAGAGTTAGTTGTACTCGATTAATCTTCCAACTCAACTTAAAACTAATTCGTAACTCTAAGTATAACGATTATTGAAAACTTGTTGATTAAGTAAAGTGTTAATTGTAATCGAATTATCATCTAAAGAGTTAATGGTCCTAGATAAATCTTCTAACTCAACATAAAACTAATCTGTAACTCTAAGTGTAACGATTATTGAAAACTTGTTGACTAAGTAAAGAGTTAATTTTTACTCGATTCATTTTCTAATGAGTTAATGGTACTCAATTAATCATCTAACTCAATATAAAACTAATCCGTAACTCTAATTGTAACGATTATTGAAAACTTGTTGACCAAGTAAAGAGTTAATTTTTACGCGATTCATTTTCTGATGAGTTAATGGTACTCGATAAATCTTCTAACTCAAAATAAAACTAATCTGTAACTCTAAGTGTATTGATTATTGAAAACTTGTTGACCAAGTAAACAGTTAATTGTACTTGATTCATCTTCTAAAGAGTTAATGGTTCTCGATTAATCTTCTAACTCAACATAAAACTAATCCGTAACTCTAATTGTAACGATTATTGAAAACTTGTTGACCAAGTAAAGAGTTAATTTTTACTCGATTCATCTTCTAAAGAGTTAATGGTACTCGATTAATCTTCTAAGTCAATATAAAAATAATCTGTAACTCTAAGTGTATTGATTATTGAAAACTTATTGACCAAGTAAACAGTTAATTGTACTTGATTCATCTTCGAAAGAGTTAATGGTACTCGATTAATCTTCTAACTCAAACATAAAACTAAACCGTAACTCTAAGTGTAACGATTATTGAAATTTTTTTTGACCAAGTAAAGAGTTAATTGTACTCGATTAATCTTCTAAAGAGTTAATGGTACTCGATTAATCTTCTAACTCAACATAAAACTAATACGTAACTCTAAGTGTAACGATTATTGAAAACTTATTGATTAAGTAAAGTGTTAATTGTAATCGAATCATTATCTAAAGAGTTAATGGTCCTAGATAAATCTTCTAACTCAACATAAAACTAATCTACAACTCTAAGTGTAACGATTATTGAAAACTTGTTGACTATGTAAAGAGTTAATTGTACTCGAATCATCTTCTAAAGATTTAATGGTACTAGATTAATCTTCTTACTCAACATAAAACTAATCCGTAACTCTAAGTGTAACGATTATTGAAAATTTGTTGACCAAGTAAAGAGTTAATTGTACTCGATTAATCTTCTAAAGAGATAATGGTACTCGATTAATCTTCTAACTCAACATAAAACTAATACGTAACTCTAAGTGTAACGATTATTGAAAACTTATTGATTAAGTAAAGTGTTAATTGTAATCGAATCATTATCTAAAGAGTTAGTGGTCCTAGATAAATCTTCTAACTCAACATAAAACTAATCTATAACTCTAAGTGTAACGATTATTGAAAACTTGTTGACTAAGTAAAGAGTTAATTGTACTCGAATCATCTTCTAAAGATTTAATGGTACTAGATTAATCTTCTTACTCAACATAAAACTAATCCGTAACTCTAAGTGTAACGATTATTGAAAATTTGTTGACCAAGTAAAGAGTTAATTGTACTCGAATCATCTTCTAAAGATTTAATGGTACTAGATTAATCTTCTTACTCAACATAAAACGAATCCGTAACTCTAAGTGTAACGATTATTGAAAACTTAATGATTAAGTAAAGTGTTAATTGTAATCGAATCATTATCTAAAGAGTTAATGGTCCTAGATAAATCTTCTAACTCAACATAAAACTAATCTATAACTCTAAGTGTAACGATTACTGAAAACTTGTTGACTAAGTAAAGAGTTAATTGTACTCGAATCATCTTCTAAAGATTTAATGGTACTAGATTAATCTTCTTACTCAACATAAAACAAATCCGTAACTCTAAGCGTAACGATTATTGAAAACTTGTTGACCAAGTAAAGAGTTAATTGTACTCGATTATTCTTCTAAAGAGTTAGTTGTACTCGATTAATCTTCTAACTCAACATAAAACTAATACGTAACTCTAAGTGTAACGATTATTGAAAACTTATTGATTAAGTAAAGTGTTAATTGTAATCGAATCATTATCTAAAGAGTTAGTGGTCCTAGATAAATCTTCTAACTCAACATAAAACTAATCTATAACTCTAAGTGTAACGATTATTGAAAACTTGTTGACTAAGTAATGAGTTAACTGTACTCGAATCATCTTCTAAAGATTTAATGGTACTAGATTAATCTTCTTACTCAACATAAAACTAATCCGTAACTCTAAATGTAACGATTATTGAAAATTTGTTGACCAAGTAACGAGTTAATTGTACTCGATTAATCTTCTAAAGAGATAATGGTACTCGATTAATCTTCTAACTCAACATAAAACTAATACGTAACTCTAAGTGTAACGATTATTGAAAACTTATTGATTAAGTAAAGTGTTAATTGTAATCGAATCATTATCTAAAGAGTTAGTGGTCCTAGATAAATCTTCTAACTCAACATAAAACTAATCTATAACTCTAAGTGTAACGATTATTGAAAACTTGTTGACTAAGTAAAGAGTTAATTGTACTCGAATCATCTTCTAAAGATTTAATGGTACTAGATTAATCTTCTTACTCAACATAAAACAAATCCGTAACTCTAAGCGTAACGATTATTGAAAACTTGTTGACCAAGTAAAGAGTTAATTGTACTCGATTATTCTTCTAAAGAGTTAGTTGTACTCGATTAATCTTCCAACTCAACTTAAAACTAATTCGTAACTCTAAGTATAACGATTATTGAAAACTTGTTGATTAAGTAAAGTGTTAATTGTAATCGAATCATCATCTAAAGAGTTAATGGTCCTAGATAAATCTTCTAACTCAACATAAAACTAATCTGTAACTCTAAGTGTAACGATTATTGAAAACTTGTTGACTAAGTAAAGAGTTAATTTTTACTCGATTCATTTTCTAATGAGTTAATGGTACTCAATTAATCATCTAACTCAATATAAAACTAATCCGTAACTCTAATTGTAACGATTATTGAAAACTTGTTGACCAAGTAAAGAGTTAATTTTTACGCGATTCATTTTCTGATGAGTTAATGGTACTCGATAAATCTTCTAACTCAAAATAAAACTAATCTGTAACTCTAAGTGTATTGATTATTGAAAACTTGTTGACCAAGTAAACAGTTAATTGTACTTGATTCATCTTCTAAAGAGTTAATGGTTCTCGATTAATCTTCTAACTCAACATAAAACTAATCCGTAACTCTAATTGTAACGATTATTGAAAACTTGTTGACCAAGTAAAGAGTTAATTTTTACTCGATTCATCTTCTAAAGAGTTAATGGTACTCGATTAATCTTCTAAGTCAATATAAAAATAATCTGTAACTCTAAGTGTATTGATTATTGAAAACTTATTGACCAAGTAAACAGTTAATTGTACTTGATTCATCTTCGAAAGAGTTAATGGTACTCGATTAATCTTCTAACTCAAACATAAAACTAAACCGTAACTCTAAGTGTAACGATTATTGAAAATTTTTTTGACCAAGTAAAGAGTTAATTGTACTCGATTAATCTTCTAAAGAGTTAATGGTACTCGATTAATCTTCTAACTCAACATAAAACTAATACGTAACTCTAAGTGTAACGATTATTGAAAACTTATTGATTAAGTAAAGTGTTAATTGTAATCGAATCATTATCTAAAGAGTTAATGGTCCTAGATAAATCTTCTAACTCAACATAAAACTAATCTACAACTCTGAGTGTAACGATTATTGAAAACTTGTTGACTAAGTAAAGAGTTAATTGTACTCGAATCATCTTCTAAAGATTTAATGGTACTAGATTAATCTTCTTACTCAACATAAAACTAATCCGTAACTCTAAGTGTAACGATTATTGAAAATTTGTTGACCAAGTAAAGAGTTAATTGTACTCGATTAATCTTCTAAAGAGTTAATGGTACTCGATTAATTTTCTAACTCAACATAAAACTAATACGTAACTCTAAGTGTAACGATTATTGAAAACTTATTGATTAAGTAAAGTGTTAATTGTAATCGAATCATTATCTAAAGAGTTAATGGTCCTAGATAAATCTTCTAACTCAACATAAAACTAATCTATAACTCTAAGTGTAACGATTATTGAAAACTTGTTGACTAAGTAAAGAGTTAATTGTACTCGAATCATCTTCTAAAGATTTAATGGTACTAGATTAATCTTCTTACTCAACATAAAACTAATCCGTAACTCTAAGTGTAACGATTATTGAAAATTTGTTGACCAAGTAAAGAGTTAATTGTACTCGAATCATCTTCTAAAGATTTAATGGTACTAGATTAATCTTCTTACTCAACATAAAACGAATCCGTAACTCTAAGTGTAACGATTATTGAAAACTTAATGATTAAGTAAAGTGTTAATTGTAATCGAATCATTATCTAAAGAGTTAATGGTCCTAGATAAATCTTCTAACTCAACATAAAACTAATCTATAACTCTAAGTGTAACGATTACTGAAAACTTGTTGACTAAGTAAAGAGTTAATTGTACTCGAATCATCTTCTAAAGATTTAATGGTACTAGATTAATCTTCTTACTCAACATAAAACAAATCCGTAACTCTAAGCGTAACGATTATTGAAAACTTGTTGACCAAGTAAAGAGTTAATTGTACTCGATTATTCTTCTAAAGAGTTAGTTGTACTCGATTAATCTTCCAACTCAACTTAAAACTAATTCGTAACTCTAAGTATAACGATTATTGAAAACTTGTTGATTAAGTAAAGTGTTAATTGTAATCGAATCATCATCTAAAGAGTTAATGGTCCTAGATAAATCTTCTAACTCAACATAAAACTAATCTGTAACTCTAAGTGTAACGATTATTGAAAACTTGTTGACTAAGTAAAGAGTTAATTTTTACTCGATTCATTTTCTAATGAGTTAATGGTACTCAATTAATCATCTAACTCAATATAAAACTAATCCGTAACTCTAATTGTAACGATTATTGAAAACTTGTTGACCAAGTAAAGAGTTAATTTTTACGCGATTCATTTTCTGATGAGTTAATGGTACTCGATAAATCTTCTAACTCAAAATAAAACTAATCTGTAACTCTAAGTGTATTGATTATTGAAAACTTGTTGACCAAGTAAACAGTTAATTGTACTTGATTCATCTTCTAAAGAGTTAATGGTTCTCGATTAATCTTCTAACTCAACATAAAACTAATCCGTAACTCTAATTGTAACGATTATTGAAAACTTGTTGACCAAGTAAAGAGTTAATTTTTACTCGATTCATCTTCTAAAGAGTTAATGGTACTCGATTAATCTTCTAAGTCAATATAAAAATAATCTGTAACTCTAAGTGTATTGATTATTGAAAACTTATTGACCAAGTAAACAGTTAATTGTACTTGATTCATCTTCGAAAGAGTTAATGGTACTCGATTAATCTTCTAACTCAAACATAAAACTAAACCGTAACTCTAAGTGTAACGATTATTGAAAATTTTTTTGACCAAGTAAAGAGTTAATTGTACTCGATTAATCTTCTAAAGAGTTAATGGTACTCGATTAATCTTCTAACTCAACATAAAACTAATACGTAACTCTAAGTGTAACGATTATTGAAAACTTATTGATTAAGTAAAGTGTTAATTGTAATCGAATCATTATCTAAAGAGTTAATGGTCCTAGATAAATCTTCTAACTCAACATAAAACTAATCTACAACTCTGAGTGTAACGATTATTGAAAACTTGTTGACTAAGTAAAGAGTTAATTGTACTCGAATCATCTTCTAAAGATTTAATGGTACTAGATTAATCTTCTTACTCAACATAAAACTAATCCGTAACTCTAAGTGTAACGATTATTGAAAATTTGTTGACCAAGTAAAGAGTTAATTGTACTCGATTAATCTTCTAAAGAGTTAATGGTACTCGATTAATTTTCTAACTCAACATAAAACTAATACGTAACTCTAAGTGTAACGATTATTGAAAACTTATTGATTAAGTAAAGTGTTAATTGTAATCGAATCATTATCTAAAGAGTTAATGGTCCTAGATAAATCTTCTAACTCAACATAAAACTAATCTATAACTCTAAGTGTAACGATTATTGAAAACTTGTTGACTAAGTAAAGAGTTAATTGTACTCGAATCATCTTCTAAAGATTTAATGGTACTAGATTAATCTTCTTACTCAACATAAAACTAATCCGTAACTCTAAGTGTAACGATTATTGAAAATTTGTTGACCAAGTAAAGAGTTAATTGTACTCGAATCATCTTCTAAAGATTTAATGGTACTAGATTAATCTTCTTACTCAACATAAAACGAATCCGTAACTCTAAGTGTAACGATTATTGAAAACTTAATGATTAAGTAAAGTGTTAATTGTAATCGAATCATTATCTAAAGAGTTAATGGTCCTAGATAAATCTTCTAACTCAACATAAAACTAATCTATAACTCTAAGTGTAACGATTACTGAAAACTTGTTGACTAAGTAAAGAGTTAATTGTACTCGAATCATCTTCTAAAGATTTAATGGTACTAGATTAATCTTCTTACTCAACATAAAACAAATCCGTAACTCTAAGCGTAACGATTATTGAAAACTTGTTGACCAAGTAAAGAGTTAATTGTACTCGATTATTCTTCTAAAGAGTTAGTTGTACTCGATTAATCTTCCAACTCAACTTAAAACTAATTCGTAACTCTAAGTATAACGATTATTGAAAACTTGTTGATTAAGTAAAGTGTTAATTGTAATCGAATCATCATCTAAAGAGTTAATGGTCCTAGATAAATCTTCTAACTCAACATAAAACTAATCTGTAACTCTAAGTGTAACGATTATTGAAAACTTGTTGACTAAGTAAAGAGTTAATTTTTACTCGATTCATTTTCTAATGAGTTAATGGTACTCAATTAATCATCTAACTCAATATAAAACTAATCCGTAACTCTAATTGTAACGATTATTGAAAACTTGTTGACCAAGTAAAGAGTTAATTTTTACGCGATTCATTTTCTGATGAGTTAATGGTACTCGATAAATCTTCTAACTCAAAATAAAACTAATCTGTAACTCTAAGTGTATTGATTATTGAAAACTTGTTGACCAAGTAAACAGTTAATTGTACTTGATTCATCTTCTAAAGAGTTAATGGTTCTCGATTAATCTTCTAACTCAACATAAAACTAATCCGTAACTCTAATTGTAACGATTATTGAAAACTTGTTGACCAAGTAAAGAGTTAATTTTAACTCGATTCATCTTCTAAAGAGTTAATGGTACTCGATTAATCTTCTAAGTCAATATAAAAATAATCTGTAACTCTTAGTGTATTGATTATTGAAAACTTATTGACCAAGTAAACAGTTAATTGTACTTGATTCATCTTTGAAAGAGTTAATGGTACTCGATTAATCTTCTAACTCAAACATAAAACTAAACCGTAACTCTAAGTGTAACGATTATTGAAAACTTTTTTGACCAAGTAAAGAGTTAATTGTACTCGATTAATCTTCTAAAGAGTTAATGGTACTCGATTAATCTTCTAACTCAACATAAAACTAATACGTAACTCTAAGTGTAACGATTATTGAAAAGTTATTGATTAAGTAAAGTGTTAATTGTAATCGAATCATTATCTAAAGAGTTAATGGTCCTAGATAAATCTTCTAACTCAACATAAAACTAATCTACAACTCTAAGTGTAACGATTATTGAAAACTTGTTGACTAAGTAAAGAGTTAATTGTACTCGAATCATCTTCTAAAGATTTAATGGTACTAGATTAATCTTCTTACTCAACATAAAACTAATCCGTAACTCTAAGTGTAACGATTATTGAAAATTTGTTGACCAAGTAAAGAGTTAATTGTACTCGATTAATCTTCTAAAGAGATAATGGTACTCGATTAATCTTCTAACTCAACATAAAACTAATACGTAACTCTAAGTGTAACGATTATTGAAAACTTATTGATTAAGTAAAGTGTTAATTGTAATCGAATCATTATCTAAAGAGTTAATGGTCCTAGATAAATCTTCTAACTCAACATAAAACTAATCTACAACTCTAAGTGTAACGATTATTGAAAACTTGTTGACTAAGTAAAGAGTTAATTGTACTCGAATCATCTTCTAAAGATTTAATGGTACTAGATTAATCTTCTTACTCAACATAAAACTAATCCGTAACTCTAAGTGTAACGATTATTGAAAATTTGTTGACCAAGTAAAGAGTTAATTGTACTCGATTAATCTTCTAAAGAGTTAATGGTACTCGATTAATTTTCTAACTCAACATAAAACTAATACGTAACTATAAGTGTAACGATTATTGAAAACTTATTGATTAAGTATAGTGTTAATTGTAATCGAATCATTATCTAAAGAGTTAATGGTCCTAGATAAATCTTCTAACTCAACATAAAACTAATCTACAACTCTAAGTGTAACGATTATTGAAAACTTGTTGACTAAGTAAAGAGTTAATTGTACTCGAATCATCTTCTAAAGATTTAATGGTACTAGATTAATCTTCTTACTCAACATAAAACTAATCCGTAACTCTAAGTGTAACGATTATTGAAAATTTGTTGACCAAGTAAAGAGTTAATTGTACTCGATTAATCTTCTAAAGAGTTAATGGTACTCGTTTAATTTTCTAACTCAACATAAAACTAATACGTAACTCTAAGTGTAACGATTATTGAAAACTTGTTGACTAAGTAAAGAGTTAATTGTACTCGAATCATCTTCTAAAGATTTAATGGTACTAGATTAATCTTCTTACTCAACATAAAACTAATCCGTAACTCTAAGTGTAACGATTATTGAAAATTTGTTGACCAAGTAAAGAGTTAATTGTACTCGATTAATCTTCTAAAGAGATAATGGTACTCGATTAATCTTCTAACTCAACATAAAACTAATACGTAACTCTAAGTGTAACGATTATTGAAAACTTAATGATTAAGTAAAGTGTTAATTGTAATCGAGTCATTATCTAAAGAGTTAATGGTCCTAGATAAATCTTCTAACTCAACATAAAACTAATTTATAACTCTAAGTGTAACGATTATTGAAAACTTGTTGACTAAGTAAAGAGTTAATTGTACTCGAATCATCTTCTAAAGATTTAATGATACTAGATTAATCTTCTTACTCAACATAAAACTAATCCGTAACTCTAAGTGTAACGATTATTGAAAATTTGTTGACCAAGTAAAGAGTTAATTGTACTCGAATCATCTTCTAAAGATTTAATGGTACTAGATTAATCTTCTTACTCAACATAAAACGAATCCGTAACTCTAAGTGTAACGATTATTGAAAACTTAATGATTAAGTAAAGTGTTAATTGTAATCGAATCATTATCTAAAGAGTTAATGGTCCTAGATAAATCTTCTAACTCAACATAAAACTAATCTATAACTCTAAGTGTAACGATTATTGAAAACTTGTTGACTAAGTAAAGAGTTAATTGTACTCGAATCATCTTCTAAAGATTTAATGGTACTAGATTAATCTTCTTACTCAACATAAAACAAATCCGTAACTCTAAGCATAACGATTATTGAAAACTTGTTGACCAAGTAAAGAGTTAATTGTACTCGATTATTCTTCTAAAGAGTTAGTTGTACTCGATTAATCTTCCAACTCAACTTAAAACTAATTCGTAACTCTAAGTATAACGATTATTGAAAACTTGTTGATTAAGTAAAGTGTTAATTGTAATCGAATCATCATCTAAAGAGTTAATGGTCCTAGATAAATCTTCTAACTCAACATAAAACTAATCTGTAACTCTAAGTGTAACGATTATTGAAAACTTGTTGACTAAGTAAAGAGTTAATTTTTACTCGATTCATTTTCTAATGAGTTAATGGTACTCAATTAATCATCTAACTCAATATAAAACTAATCCGTAACTCTAATTGTAACGATTATTGAAAACTTGTTGACCAAGTAAAGAGTTAATTTTTACGCGATTCATTTTCTGATGAGTTAATGGTACTCGATAAATCTTCTAACTCAAAATAAAACTAATCTGTAACTCTAAGTGTATTGATTATTGAAAACTTGTTGACCAAGTAAACAGTTAATTGTACTTGATTCATCTTCTAAAGAGTTAATGGTTCTCGATTAATCTTCTAACTCAACATAAAACTAATCCGTAACTCTAATTGTAACGATTATTGAAAACTTGTTGACCAAGTAAAGAGTTAATTTTAACTCGATTCATCTTCTAAAGAGTTAATGGTACTCGATTAATCTTCTAAGTTAATATAAAAATAATCTGTAACTCTAAGTGTATTGATTATTGAAAACTTATTGACCAAGTAAACAGTTAATTGTACTTGATTCATCTTTGAAAGAGTTAATGGTACTCGATTAATCTTCTAACTCAAACATAAAACTAAACCGTAACTCTAAGTGTAACGATTATTGAAAACTTTTTTGACCAAGTAAAGAGTTAATTGTACTCGATTAATCTTCTAAAGAGTTAATGGTACTCGATTAATCTTCTAACTCAACATAAAACTAATACGTAACTCTAAGTGTAACGATTATTGAAAAGTTATTGATTAAGTAAAGTGTTAATTGTAATCGAATCATTATCTAAAGAGTTAATGGTCCTAGATAAATCTTCTAACTCAACATAAAACTAATCTACAACTCTAAGTGTAACGATTATTGAAAACTTGTTGACTAAGTAAAGAGTTAATTGTACTCGAATCATCTTCTAAAGATTTAATGGTACTAGATTAATCTTCTTACTCAACATAAAATTAATCCGTAACTCTAAGTGTAACGATTATTGAAAATTTGTTGACCAAGTAAAGAGTTAATTGTACTCGATTAATCTTCTAAAGAGATAATGGTACTCGATTAATCTTCTAACTCAACATAAAACTAATACGTAACTCTAAGTGTAACGATTATTGAAAACTTATTGATTAAGTAAAGTGTTAATTGTAATCGAATCATTATCTAAAGAGTTAATGGTCCTAGATAAATCTTCTAACTCAACATAAAACTAATCTACAACTCTAAGTGTAACGATTATTGAAAACTTGTTGACTAAGTAAAGAGTTAATTGTACTCGAATCATCTTCTAAAGATTTAATGGTACTAGATTAATCTTCTTACTCAACATAAAACTAATCCGTAACTCTAAGTGTAACGATTATTGAAAATTTGTTGACCAAGTAAAGAATTAATTGTACTCGATTAATCTTCTAAAGAGTTAATGGTACTCGATTAATTTTCTAACTCAACATAAAACTAATACGTAACTCTAAGTGTAACGATTATTGAAAACTTATTGATTAAGTATAGTGTTAATTGTAATCGAATCATTATCTAAAGAGTTAATGGTCCT
The DNA here is from genome assembly GCA_946896805.1 of Scutellaria galericulata. NCBI lineage: Eukaryota > Viridiplantae > Streptophyta > Magnoliopsida > Lamiales > Lamiaceae > Scutellaria > Scutellaria galericulata. Next base: position 9,339,712 of record OX335787.1, on the reverse strand, counting down.
AGATAAATCTTCTAACTCAACATAAAACTAATCTACAACTCTAAGTGTAACGATTATTGAAAACTTGTTGACTAAGTAAAGAGTTAATTGTACTCGAATCATCTTCTAAAGATTTAATGGTACTAGATTAATCTTCTTACTCAACATAAAACTAATCCGTAACTCTAAGTGTAACGATTATTGAAAATTTGTTGACCAAGTAAAGAGTTAATTGTACTCGATTAATCTTCTAAAGAGTTAATGGTACTCGTTTAATTTTCTAACTCAACATAAAACTAATACGTAACTCTAAGTGTAACGATTATTGAAAACTTGTTGACTAAGTAAAGAGTTAATTGTACTCGAATCATCTTCTAAAGATTTAATGGTACTAGATTAATCTTCTTACTCAACATAAAACTAATCCGTAACTCTAAGTGTAACGATTATTGAAAATTTGTTGACCAAGTAAAGAGTTAATTGTACTCGATTAATCTTCTAAAGAGATAATGGTACTCGATTAATCTTCTAACTCAACATAAAACTAATACGTAACTCTAAGTGTAACGATTATTGAAAACTTAATGATTAAGTAAAGTGTTAATTGTAATCGAGTCATTATCTAAAGAGTTAATGGTCCTAGATAAATCTTCTAACTCAACATAAAACTAATCTATAACTCTAAGTGTAACGATTATTGAAAACTTGTTGACTAAGTAAAGAGTTAATTGTACTCGAATCATCTTCTAAAGATTTAATGATACTAGATTAATCTTCTTACTCAACATAAAACTAATCCGTAACTCTAAGTGTAACGATTATTGAAAATTTGTTGACTAAGTAAAGAGTTAATTTTTACTCGATTCATTTTCTAATGAGTTAATGGTACTCAATTAATCATCTAACTCAATATAAAACTAATCCGTAACTCTAATTGTAACGATTATTGAAAACTTGTTGACCAAGTAAAGAGTTAATTTTTACGCGATTCATTTTCTGATGAGTTAATGGTACTCGATAAATCTTCTAACTCAAAATAAAACTAATCTGTAACTCTAAGTGTATTGATTATTGAAAACTTGTTGACCAAGTAAACAGTTAATTGTACTTGATTCATCTTCTAAAGAGTTAATGGTTCTCGATTAATCTTCTAACTCAACATAAAACTAATCTGTAACTCTAATTGTAACGATTATTGAAAACTTGTTGACCAAGTAAAGAGTTAATTTTAACTCGATTCATCTTCTAAAGAGTTAATGGTACTCGATTAATCTTCTAAGTCAATATAAAAATAATCTGTAACTCTAAGTGTATTGATTATTGAAAACTTATTGACCAAGTAAACAGTTAATTGTACTTGATTCATCTTTGAAAGAGTTAATGGTACTCGATTAATCTTCTAACTCAAACATAAAACTAAACCGTAACTCTAAGTGTAACGATTATTGAAAACTTTTTTGACCAAGTAAAGAGTTAATTGTACTCGATTAATCTTCTAAAGAGTTAATGGTACTCGATTAATCTTCTAACTCAACATAAAACTAATACGTAACTCTAAGTGTAACGATTATTGAAAAGTTATTGATTAAGTAAAGTGTTAATTGTAATCGAATCATTATCTAAAGAGTTAATGGTCCTAGATAAATCTTCTAACTCAACATAAAACTAATCTACAACTCTAAGTGTAACGATTATTGAAAACTTGTTGACTAAGTAAAGAGTTAATTGTACTCGAATCATCTTCTAAAGATTTAATGGTACTAGATTAATCTTCTTACTCAACATAAAACTAATCCGTAACTCTAAGTGTAACGATTATTGAAAATTTGTTGACCAAGTAAAGAGTTAATTGTACTCGATTAATCTTCTAAAGAGATAATGGTACTCGATTAATCTTCTAACTCAACATAAAACTAATACGTAACTCTAAGTGTAACGATTATTGAAAACTTATTGATTAAGTAAAGTGTTAATTGTAATCGAATCATTATCTAAAGAGTTAATGGTCCTAGATAAATCTTCTAACTCAACATAAAACTAATCTACAACTCTAAGTGTAACGATTATTGAAAACTTGTTGACTAAGTAAAGAGTTAATTGTACTCGAATCATCTTCTAAAGATTTAATGGTACTAGATTAATCTTCTTACTCAACATAAAACTAATCCGTAACTCTAAGTGTAACGATTATTGAAAATTTGTTGACCAAGTAAAGAGTTAATTGTACTCGATTAATCTTCTAAAGAGTTAATGGTACTCGATTAATTTTCTAACTCAACATAAAACTAATACGTAACTCTAAGTGTAACGATTATTGAAAACTTATTGATTAAGTAAAGTGTTAATTGTAATCGAATCATTATCTAAAGAGTTAATGGTCCTAGATAAATCTTCTAACTCAACATAAAACTAATCTACAACTCTAAGTGTAACGATTATTGAAAACTTGTTGACTAAGTAAAGAGTTAATTGTACTCGAATCATCTTCTAAAGATTTAATGGTACTAGATTAATCTTCTTACTCAACATAAATCTAATCCGTAACTCTAAGTGTAACGATTATTGAAAATTTGTTGACCAAGTAAAGAGTTAATTGTACTCGATTAATCTTCTAAAGAGTTAATGGTACTCGTTTAATTTTCTAACTCAACATAAAACTAATACGTAACTCTAAGTGTAACGATTATTGAAAACTTATTGATTAAGTAAAGTGTTAATTGTAATCGAATCATTATCTAAAGAGTTAATGGTCCTAGATAAATCTTCTAACTCAACATAAAACTAATCTATAACTCTAAGTGTAACGATTATTGAAAACTTGTTGACTAAGTAAAGAGTTAATTGTACTCGAATCATCTTCTAAAGATTTAATGGTACTAGATTAATCTTCTTACTCAACATAAAACTAATCCGTAACTCTAAGTGTAACGATTATTGAAAATTTGTTGACCAAGTAAAGAGTTAATTGTACTCGATTAATCTTCTAAAGAGATAATGGTACTCGATTAATCTTCTAACTCAACATAAAACTAATACGTAACTCTAAGTGTAACGATTATTGAAAACTTAATGATTAAGTAAAGTGTTAATTGTAATCGAATCATTATCTAAAGAGTTAATGGTCCTAGATAAATCTTCTAACTCAACATAAAACTAATCTATAACTCTAAGTGTAACGATTATTGAAAACTTGTTGACTAAGTAAAGAGTTAATTGTACTCGAATCATCTTCTAAAGATTTAATGGTACTAGATTAATCTTCTTACTCAACATAAAACTAATCCGTAACTCTAAGTGTAACGATTGTTGAAAACTTGTTGACCAAGTAAAGAGTTAATTGTACTCGATTATTCTTCTAAAGAATTAGTTGTACTCGATTAATCTTCCAACTCAACTTAAAACTAATTCGTAACTCTAAGTATAACGATTATTGAAAACTTGTTGATTAAGTAAAGTGTTAATTGTAATCGAATCATCATCTAAAGAGTTAATGGTCCTAGATAAATCTTCTAACTCAACATAAAACTAATCTGTAACTCTAAGTGTAACGATTATTGAAAACTTGTTGACTAAGTAAAGAGTTAATTTTTACTCGATTCATTTTCTAATGAGTTAATGGTACTCAATTAATTATCTAACTCAATATAAAACTAATCCGTAACTCTAATTGTAACGATTATTGAAAACTTGTTGACCAAGTAAAGAGTTAATTTTTACGCGATTCATTTTCTGATGAGTTAATGGTACTCGATAAATCTTCTAACTCAAAATAAAACTAATCTGTAACTCTAAGTGTATTGATTATTGAAAACTTGTTGACCAAGTAAACAGTTAATTGTACTTGATTCATCTTCTAAAGAGTTAATGGTTCTCGATTAATCTTCTAACTCAACATAAAACTAATCCGTAACTCTAATTGTAACGATTATTGAAAACTTGTTGACCAAGTAAAGAGTTAATTTTAACTCGATTCATCTTCTAAAGAGTTAATGGTACTCGATTAATCTTCTAAGTCAATATAAAAATAATCTGTAACTCTAAGTGTATTGATTATTGAAAACTTATTGACCAAGTAAACAGTTAATTGTACTTGATTCATCTTCGAAAGAGTTAATGGTACTCGATTAATCTTCTAACTCAAACATAAAACTAAACCGTAACTCTAAGTGTAACGATTATTGAAAACTTTTTTGACCAAGTAAAGAGTTAATTGTACTCGATTAATCTTCTAAAGAGTTAATGGTACTCGATTAATCTTCTAACTCAACATAAAACTAATACGTAACTCTAAGTGTAACGATTATTGAAAACTTATTGATTAAGTAAAGTGTTAATTGTAATCGAATCATTATCTAAAGAGTTAATGGTCCTAGATAAATCTTCTAACTCAACATAAAACTAATCTACAACTCTAAGTGTAACGATTATTGAAAACTTGTTTACTAAGTAAAGAGTTAATTGTACTCGAATCATCTTCTAAAGATTTAATGGTACTAGATTAATCTTCTTACTCAACATAAAACTAATCCGTAACTCTAAGTGTAACGATTATTGAAAATTTGTTGACCAAGTAAAGAGTTAATTGTACTCGATTAATCTTCTAAAGAGATAATGGTACTCGATTAATCTTCTAACTCAACATAAAACTAATACGTAACTCTAAGTGTAACGATTATTGAAAACTTATTGATTAAGTAAAGTGTTAATTGTAATCGAATCATTATCTAAAGAGTTAATGGTCCTAGATAAATCTTCTAACTCAACATAAAACTAATCTATAACTCTAAGTGTAACGATTATTGAAAACTTGTTGACTAAGTAAAGAGTTAATTGTACTCGAATCATCTTCTAAAGATTGAATGGTACTAGATTAATCTTCTTACTCAACATAAAACTAATCCGTAACTCTAAGTGTAACGATTATTGAAAATTTGTTGACCAAGTAAAGAGTTAATTGTACTCGATTAATCTTCTAAAGAGATAATGGTACTCGATTAATCTTCTAACTCAACATAAAACTAATACGTAACTCTAAGTGTAACGATTATTGAAAACTTAATGATTAAGTAAAGTGTTAATTGTAATCGAATCATTATCTAAAGAGTTAATGGTCCTAGATAAATCTTCTAACTCAACATAAAACTAATCTATAACTCTAAGTGTAACGATTATTGAAAACTTGTTGACTAAGTAAAGAGTTAATTGTACTCGAATCATCTTCTAAAGATTGAATGGTACTAGATTAATCTTCTTACTCAACATAAAACTAATCCGTAACTCTAAGTGTAACGATTATTGAAAATTTGTTGACCAAGTAAAGAGTTAATTGTACTCGATTAATCTTCTAAAGAGATAATGGTACTCGATTAATCTTCTAACTCAACATAAAACTAATACGTAACTCTAAGTGTAACGATTATTGAAAACTTAATGATTAAGTAAAGTGTTAATTGTAATCGAATCATTATCTAAAGAGTTAATGGTCCTAGATAAATCTTCTAACTCAACATAAAACTAATCTATAACTCTAAGTGTAACGATTATTGAAAACTTGTTGACTAAGTAAAGAGTTAATTGTACTCGAATCATCTTCTAATGATTTAATGGTACTAGATTAATCTTCTTACTCAACATAAAACTAATCCGTAACTCTAAGTGTAACGATTATTAAAAACTTGTTGACCAAGTAAAGAGTTAATTGTACTCGATTATTCTTCTAAAGAGTTAGTTGTACTCGATTAATCTTCCAACTCAACTTAAAACTAATTCGTAACTCTAAGTATAACGATTATTGAAAACTTGTTGATTAAGTAAAGTGTTAATTGTAATCGAATCATCATCTAAAGAGTTAATGGTCCTAGATAAATCTTCTAACTCAACATAAAACTAATCTGTAACTCTAAGTGTAACGATTATTGAAAACTTGTTGACTAAGTAAAGAGTTAATTTTTACTCGATTCATTTTCTAATGAGTTAATGGTACTCAATTAATTATCTAACTCAATATAAAACTAATCCGTAACTCTAATTGTAACGATTATTGAAAACTTGTTGACCAAGTAAAGAGTTAATTTTTACGCGATTCATTTTCTGATGAGTTAATGGTACTCGATAAATCTTCTAACTCAAAATAAAACTAATCTGTAACTCTAAGTGTATTGATTATTGAAAACTTGTTGACCAAGTAAACAGTTAATTGTACTTGATTCATCTTCTAAAGAGTTAATGGTTCTCGATTAATCTTCTAACTCAACATAAAACTAATCCGTAACTCTAATTGTAACGATTATTGAAAACTTGTTGACCAAGTAAAGAGTTAATTTTAACTCGATTCATCTTCTAAAGAGTTAATGGTACTCGATTAATCTTCTAAGTCAATATAAAAATAATCTGTAACTCTAAGTGTATTGATTATTGAAAACTTATTGACCAAGTAAACAGTTAATTGTACTTGATTCATCTTCGAAAGAGTTAATGGTACTCGATTAATCTTCTAACTCAAACATAAAACTAAACCGTAACTCTAAGTGTAACGATTATTGAAAACTTTTTTGACCAAGTAAAGAGTTAATTGTACTCGATTAATCTTCTAAAGAGTTAATGGTACTCGATTAATCTTCTAACTCAACATAAAACTAATACGTAACTCTAAGTGTAACGATTATTGAAAACTTATTGATTAAGTAAAGTGTTAATTGTAATCGAATCATTATCTAAAGAGTTAATGGTCCTAGATAAATCTTCTAACTCAACATAAAACTAATCTACAACTCTAAGTGTAACGATTATTGAAAACTTGTTTACTAAGTAAAGAGTTAATTGTACTCGAATCATCTTCTAAAGATTTAATGGTACTAGATTAATCTTCTTACTCAACATAAAACTAATCCGTAACTCTAAGTGTAACGATTATTGAAAATTTGTTGACCAAGTAAAGAGTTAATTGTACTCGATTAATCTTCTAAAGAGATAATGGTACTCGATTAATCTTCTAACTCAACATAAAACTAATACGTAACTCTAAGTGTAACGATTATTGAAAACTTATTGATTAAGTAAAGTGTTAATTGTAATCGAATCATTATCTAAAGAGTTAATGGTCCTAGATAAATCTTCTAACTCAACATAAAACTAATCTATAACTCTAAGTGTAACGATTATTGAAAACTTGTTGACTAAGTAAAGAGTTAATTGTACTCGAATCATCTTCTAAAGATTGAATGGTACTAGATTAATCTTCTTACTCAACATAAAACTAATCCGTAACTCTAAGTGTAACGATTATTGAAAATTTGTTGACCAAGTAAAGAGTTAATTGTACTCGATTAATCTTCTAAAGAGATAATGGTACTCGATTAATCTTCTAACTCAACATAAAACTAATACGTAACTCTAAGTGTAACGATTATTGAAAACTTAATGATTAAGTAAAGTGTTAATTGTAATCGAATCATTATCTAAAGAGTTAATGGTCCTAGATAAATCTTCTAACTCAACATAAAACTAATCTATAACTCTAAGTGTAACGATTATTGAAAACTTGTTGACTAAGTAAAGAGTTAATTGTACTCGAATCATCTTCTAAAGATTGAATGGTACTAGATTAATCTTCTTACTCAACATAAAACTAATCCGTAACTCTAAGTGTAACGATTATTGAAAATTTGTTGACCAAGTAAAGAGTTAATTGTACTCGATTAATCTTCTAAAGAGATAATGGTACTCGATTAATCTTCTAACTCAACATAAAACTAATACGTAACTCTAAGTGTAACGATTATTGAAAACTTAATGATTAAGTAAAGTGTTAATTGTAATCGAATCATTATCTAAAGAGTTAATGGTCCTAGATAAATCTTCTAACTCAACATAAAACTAATCTATAACTCTAAGTGTAACGATTATTGAAAACTTGTTGACTAAGTAAAGAGTTAATTGTACTCGAATCATCTTCTAATGATTTAATGGTACTAGATTAATCTTCTTACTCAACATAAAACTAATCCGTAACTCTAAGTGTAACGATTATTAAAAACTTGTTGACCAAGTAAAGAGTTAATTGTACTCGATTATTCTTCTAAAGAGTTAGTTGTACTCGATTAATCTTCCAACTCAACTTAAAACTAATTCGTAACTCTAAGTATAACGATTATTGAAAACTTGTTGATTAAGTAAAGTGTTAATTGTAATCGAATCATCATCTAAAGAGTTAATGGTCCTAGATAAATCTTCTAACTCAACATAAAACTAATCTGTAACTCTAAGTGTAACGATTATTGAAAACTTGTTGACTAAGTAAAGAGTTAATTTTTACTCGATTCATTTTCTAATGAGTTAATGGTACTCAATTAATTATCTAACTCAATATAAAACTAATCCGTAACTCTAATTGTAACGATTATTGAAAACTTGTTGACCAAGTAAAGAGTTAATTTTTACGCGATTCATTTTCTGATGAGTTAATGGTACTCGATAAATCTTCTAACTCAAAATAAAACTAATCTGTAACTCTAAGTGTATTGATTATTGAAAACTTGTTGACCAAGTAAACAGTTAATTGTACTTGATTCATCTTCTAAAGAGTTAATGGTTCTCGATTAATCTTCTAACTCAACATAAAACTAATCCGTAACTCTAATTGTAACGATTATTGAAAACTTGTTGACCAAGTAAAGAGTTAATTTTAACTCGATTCATCTTCTAAAGAGTTAATGGTACTCGATTAATCTTCTAAGTCAATATAAAAATAATCTGTAACTCTAAGTGTATTGATTATTGAAAACTTATTGACCAAGTAAACAGTTAATTGTACTTGATTCATCTTCGAAAGAGTTAATGGTACTCGATTAATCTTCTAACTCAAACATAAAACTAAACCGTAACTCTAAGTGTAACGATTATTGAAAACTTTTTTGACCAAGTAAAGAGTTAATTGTACTCGATTAATCTTCTAAAGAGTTAATGGTACTCGATTAATCTTCTAACTCAACATAAAACTAATACGTAACTCTAAGTGTAACGATTATTGAAAACTTATTGATTAAGTAAAGTGTTAATTGTAATCGAATCATTATCTAAAGAGTTAATGGTCCTAGATAAATCTTCTAACTCAACATAAAACTAATCTACAACTCTAAGTGTAACGATTATTGAAAACTTGTTTACTAAGTAAAGAGTTAATTGTACTCGAATCATCTTCTAAAGATTTAATGGTACTAGATTAATCTTCTTACTCAACATAAAACTAATCCGTAACTCTAAGTGTAACGATTATTGAAAATTTGTTGACCAAGTAAAGAGTTAATTGTACTCGATTAATCTTCTAAAGAGATAATGGTACTCGATTAATCTTCTAACTCAACATAAAACTAATACGTAACTCTAAGTGTAACGATTATTGAAAACTTATTGATTAAGTAAAGTGTTAATTGTAATCGAATCATTATCTAAAGAGTTAATGGTCCTAGATAAATCTTCTAACTCAACATAAAACTAATCTATAACTCTAAGTGTAACGATTATTGAAAACTTGTTGACTAAGTAAAGAGTTAATTGTACTCGAATCATCTTCTAAAGATTGAATGGTACTAGATTAATCTTCTTACTCAACATAAAACTAATCCGTAACTCTAAGTGTAACGATTATTGAAAATTTGTTGACCAAGTAAAGAGTTAATTGTACTCGATTAATCTTCTAAAGAGATAATGGTACTCGATTAATCTTCTAACTCAACATAAAACTAATACGTAACTCTAAGTGTAACGATTATTGAAAACTTAATGATTAAGTAAAGTGTTAATTGTAATCGAATCATTATCTAAAGAGTTAATGGTCCTAGATAAATCTTCTAACTCAACATAAAACTAATCTATAACTCTAAGTGTAACGATTATTGAAAACTTGTTGACTAAGTAAAGAGTTAATTGTACTCGAATCATCTTCTAAAGATTGAATGGTACTAGATTAATCTTCTTACTCAACATAAAACTAATCCGTAACTCTAAGTGTAACGATTATTGAAAATTTGTTGACCAAGTAAAGAGTTAATTGTACTCGATTAATCTTCTAAAGAGATAATGGTACTCGATTAATCTTCTAACTCAACATAAAACTAATACGTAACTCTAAGTGTAACGATTATTGAAAACTTAATGATTAAGTAAAGTGTTAATTGTAATCGAATCATTATCTAAAGAGTTAATGGTCCTAGATAAATCTTCTAACTCAACATAAAACTAATCTATAACTCTAAGTGTAACGATTATTGAAAACTTGTTGACTAAGTAAAGAGTTAATTGTACTCGAATCATCTTCTAATGATTTAATGGTACTAGATTAATCTTCTTACTCAACATAAAACTAATCCGTAACTCTAAGTGTAACGATTATTAAAACCTTGTTGACCAAGTAAAGAGTTAATTGTACTCGATTATTCTTCTAAAGAGTTAGTTGTACTCGATTAATCTTCCAACTCAACTTAAAACTAATTCGTAACTCTAAGTATAACGATTATTGAAAACTTGTTGATTAAGTAAAGTGTTAATTGTAATCGAATCATCATCTAAAGAGTTAATGGTCCTAGATAAATCTTCTAACTCAACATAAAACTAATCTGTAACTCTAAGTGTAACGATTATTGAAAACTTGTTGACTAAGTAAAGAGTTAATTTTTACTCGATTCATTTTCTAATGAGTTAATGGTACTCAATTAATTATCTAACTCAATATAAAACTAATCCGTAACTCTAATTGTAACGATTATTGAAAACTTGTTGACCAAGTAAAGAGTTAATTTTTACGCGATTCATTTTCTGATGAGTTAATGGTACTCGATAAATCTTCTAACTCAAAATAAAACTAATCTGTAACTCTAAGTGTATTGATTATTGAAAACTTGTTGACCAAGTAAACAGTTAATTGTACTTGATTCATCTTCTAAAGAGTTAATGGTTCTCGATTAATCTTCTAACTCAACATAAAACTAATCCGTAACTCTAATTGTAACGATTATTGAAAACTTGTTGACCAAGTAAAGAGTTAATTTTAACTCGATTCATCTTCTAAAGAGTTAATGGTACTCGATTAATCTTCTAAGTCAATATAAAAATAATCTGTAACTCTAAGTGTATTGATTATTGAAAACTTATTGACCAAGTAAACAGTTAATTGTACTTGATTCATCTTCGAAAGAGTTAATGGTACTCGATTAATCTTCTAACTCAAACATAAAACTAAACCGTAACTCTAAGTGTAACGATTATTGAAAACTTTTTTGACCAAGTAAAGAGTTAATTGTACTCGATTAATCTTCTAAAGAGTTAATGGTACTCGATTAATCTTCTAACTCAACATAAAACTAATACGTAACTCTAAGTGTAACGATTATTGAAAACTTATTGATTAAGTAAAGTGTTAATTGTAATCGAATCATTATCTAAAGAGTTAATGGTCCTAGATAAATCTTCTAACTCAACATAAAACTAATCTACAACTCTAAGTGTAACGATTATTGAAAACTTGTTTACTAAGTAAAGAGTTAATTGTACTCGAATCATCTTCTAAAGATTTAATGGTACTAGATTAATCTTCTTACTCAACATAAAACTAATCCGTAACTCTAAGTGTAACGATTATTGAAAATTTGTTGACCAAGTAAAGAGATAATGGTACTCGATTAATCTTCTAACTCAACATAAAACTAATACGTAACTCTAAGTGTAACGATTATTGAAAACTTATTGATTAAGTAAAGTGTTAATTGTAATCGAATCATTATCTAAAGAGTTAATGGTCCTAGATAAATCTTCTAACTCAACATAAAACTAATCTATAACTCTAAGTGTAACGATTATTGAAAACTTGTTGACTAAGTAAAGAGTTAATTGTACTCGAATCATCTTCTAAAGATTGAATGGTACTAGATTAATCTTCTTACTCAACATAAAACTAATCCGTAACTCTAAGTGTAACGATTATTGAAAATTTGTTGACCAAGTAAAGAGTTAATTGTACTCGATTAATCTTCTAAAGAGATAATGGTACTCGATTAATCTTCTAACTCAACATAAAACTAATACGTAACTCTAAGTGTAACGATTATTGAAAACTTAATGATTAAGTAAAGTGTTAATTGTAATCGAATCATTATCTAAAGAGTTAATGGTCCTAGATAAATCTTCTAACTCAACATAAAACTAATCTATAACTCTAAGTGTAACGATTATTGAAAACTTGTTGACTAAGTAAAGAGTTAATTGTACTCGAATCATCTTCTAAAGATTTAATGGTACTAGATTAATCTTCTTACTCAACATAAAACTAATCCGTAACTCTAAGTGTAACGATTATTGAAAACTTGTTGACCAAGTAAAGAGTTAATTGTACTCGATTATTCTTCTAAAGAGTTAGTTGTACTCGATTAATCTTCCAACTCAACTTAAAACTAATTCGTAACTCTAAGTATAACGATTATTGAAAACTTGTTGATTAAGTAAAGTGTTAATTGTAATCGAATCATCATCTAAAGAGTTAATGGTCCTAGATAAATCTTCTAACTCAACATAAAACTAATCTGTAACTCTAAGTGTAACGATTATTGAAAACTTGTTGACTAAGTAAAGAGTTAATTTTTACTCGATTCATTTTCTAATGAGTTAATGGTACTCAATTAATCATCTAACTCAATATAAAACAAATCCGTAACTCTAATTGTAACGATTATTGAAAACTTGTTCACCAAGTAAAGAGTTAATTTTTACGCGATTCATTTTCTGATGAGTTAATGGTACTCGATAAATCTTCTAACTCAAAATAAAACTAATCTGTAACTCTAAGTGTATTGATTATTGAAAACTTGTTGACCAAGTAAACAGTTAATTATACTTGATTCATCTTCTAAAGAGTTAATGGTTCTCGATTAATCTTCTAACTCAACATAAAACTAATCCGTAACTCTAATTGTAACGATTATTGAAAACTTGTTGACCAAGTAAAGAGTTAATTTTTACTCGATTCATCTTCTAAAGAGTTAATGGTACTCGATTAATCTTCTAAGTCAATATAAAACTAATCTATAACTCTAAGTGTAACGATTATTGAAAACTTGTTGACTATGTAAAGAGTTAATTGTACTCGAATAATCTTCTAAAGATTTAATGGTACTAGATTAATCTTCTTACTCAACATAAAACGAATCCGTAACTCTAAGTGTAACGATTATTGAAAACTTGTTGACCAAGTAAAGAGTTAATTGTACTCGATTAATCTTCTAAAGAGTTAATGGTACTCGATTAATCTTCTAACTCAACATAAAACTAATACGTAACTCTAAGTGTAACGATTATTGAAAACTTATTGATTAAGTAAAGTGTTAATTGTAATCGAATCATTATCTAAAGAGTTAATGGTCCTAGATAAATCTTCTAACTCAACATAAAACTAATCTGTAACTTTAAGTGTAACGATTATTGAAAACTTGTTGACTAAATAAAGAGTTAATTTTTACTCGATTCATTTTCTAATGAGTTAATGGTACTCAATTAATCATCTAACTCAATATAAAACTAATCCGTAACTCTAATTGTAACGATTATTGAAAACTTGTTGACCAAGTAAAGAGTTAATTTTTACGCGATTCATTTTCTGATGAGTTAATGGTACTCGATAAATCTTCTAACTCAAAATAAAACTAATCTGTAACTCTAAGTGTATTGATTATTGAAAACTTGTTGACCAAGTAAACAGTTAATTGTACTTGATTCATCTTCTAAAGAGTTAATGGTTCTCGATTAATCTTCTAACTCAACATAAAACTAATCCGTAACTCTAATTGTAACGATTATTGAAAACTTGTTGACCAAGTAAAGAGTTAATTTTTACTCGATTCATCTTCTAAAGAGTTAATGGTACTCGATTAATCTTCTAAGTCAATATAAAACTAATCTATAACTCTAAGTGTAACGATTATTGAAAACTTGTTGACTATGTAAAGAGTTAATTGTACTCGAATCATCTTCTAAAGATTTAATGGTACTAGATTAATCTTCTTACTCAACATAAAACTAATCCGTAACTCTAAGTGTAACGATTATTGAAAACTTGTTGACCAAGTAAAGAGTTAATTGTACTCGATTAATCTTCTAAAGAGTTAATGGTACTCGATTAATCTTCTAACTCAACATAAAACTAATACGTAACTCTAAGTGTAACGATTATTGAAAACTTATTGATTAAGTAAAGTGTTAATTGTAATCGAATCATTATCTAAAGAGTTAATGGTCCTAGATAAATCTTCTAACTCAACATAAAACTAATCTACAACTCTAAGTGTAACGATTATTGAAAACTTGTTGACTAAGTAGAGAGTTAATTGTACTCGAATCATCTTCTAAAGATTTAATGGTACTAGATTAATCTTCTTACTCAACATAAAACTAATCCGTAACTCTAAGTGTAACGATTATTGAAAACTTGTTGACCAAGTAAAGAGTTAATTGTACTCGATTAATCTTCTAAAGAGTTAATGATACTCGATTAATCTTCTAACTCAACATAAAACTAATACGTAACTCTAAGTGTAACGATTATTGAAAACTTATTGATTAAGTAAAGTGTTAATTGTAATCGAATCATTATCTAAAGAGTTAATGGTCCTAGATTAATCTTCTTACTCAACATAAAACTAATCCGTAACTCTAAGTGTAACGATTATTGAAAACTTGTTGACTAAGTAAAGAGTTAATTGTACTCGAATCATCTTCTAAAGATTTAATGGTACTAGATTAATCTTCTTACTCAACATAAAACTAATCCGTAACTCTAAGTGTAACGATTATTGAAAATTTGTTGACCAAGTAAAGAGTTAATTGTACTCGATTAATCTTCTAAAGAGATAATGGTACTCGATTAATCTTCTAACTCAACATAAAACTAATACGTAACTCTAAGTGTAACGATTATTGAAAACTTATTGATTAAGTAAAGTGTTAATTGTAATCGAATCATTATCTAAAGAGTTAATGGTCCTAGATAAATCTTCTAACTCAACATAAAACTAATCTATAACTCTAAGTGTAACGATTATTGAAAACTTGTTGACTAAGTAAAGAGTTAATTATACTCGAATCATCTTCTAAAGATTTAATGGTACTAGATTAATCTTCTTACTCAACATAAAACTAATCCGTAACTCTAAGTGTAACGATTATTGAAAACTTGTTGACCAAGTAAAGAGTTAATTGTACTCGATTATTCTTCTAAAGAGTTAGTTGTACTCGATTAATCTTCCAACTCAACTTAAAACTAATTCGTAACTCTAAGTATAACGATTATTGAAAACTTGTTGATTAAGTAAAGTGTTAATTGTCATCGAATCATCATCTAAAGAGTTAATGGTCCTAGATAAATCTTCTAACTCAACATAAAACTAATCTGTAACTCTAAGTGTAACGATTATTGAAAACTTGTTGACTAAGTAAAGAGTTAATTTTTACTCGATTCATTTTCGAATGAGTTAATGGTACTCAATTAATCATCTAACTCAATATAAAACTAATCCGTAACTCTAATTGTAACGATTATTGAAAACTTGTTGACCAAGTAAAGAGTTAATTTTTACTCGATTCATTTTCTGATGAGTTAATGGTACTCGATAAGTCTTCTAACTCAGAATAAAACTAATCTGTAACTCTAAGTGTATTGATTATTGAAAACTTGTTGACCAAGTAAACAGTTAATTGTACTTGATTCATCTTCTAAAGAGTTAATGGTTCTCGATTAATCTTCTAACTCAAACATAAAACTAAACCGTAACTCTAAGTGTAACGATTATTGAAAACTTTTTTGACCAAGTAAAGAGTTGATTGTACTCGATTCATCTTCTAAAGAGTTAATGGTACTCGATTAATCTTCTAACTCAACATAAAACTAATCTGTAACTCTAAGTGTAACGATTATTGAAAACTTGTTGACTAAGTAAAGAGTTAATTGTACTCGAATCATCTTCTAAAGATTTAATGGTACTAGATTAATCTTCTTACTCAACATAAAACTAATCCGTAACTCTAAGTGTAACGATTATTGAAAACTTTTTTGACCAAGTAAAGAGTTAATTGTACTCGATTAATCTTCTAAAGAGTTAATGGTACTCGATTAATATTCTAACTCAACATAAAACTAATACGTAACTCTAAGTGTAACGATTATTGAAAACTTATTGATTAAGTAAAGTGTTAATTGTAATCGAATCATTATCTAAAGAGTTAATGGTCCTAGATAAATCTTCTAACTCAACATAAAACTAATCTACAACTCTAAGTGTAACGATTATTGAAAACTTGTTGACTAAGTAAAGAGTTAATTGTACTCGAATCATCTTCTAAAGATTTAATGGTACTAGATTAATCTTCTTACTCAACATAAAACTAATCCGTAACTCTAAGTGTAACGATTATTGAAAATTTGTTGACCAAGTAAAGAGTTAATTGTACTCGATTAATCTTCTAAAGAGTTAATGGTACTCGATTAATCTTCTAACTCAACATAAAACTAATACGTAACTCTAAGTGTAACGATTATTGAAAACTTATTGATTAAGTAAAGTGTTAATTGTAATCGAATCATTATCTAAAGAGTTAATGGTCCTAGATAAATCTTCTAACTCAACATAAAACTAATCTATAACTCTAAGTGTAACGATTATTGAAAACTTGTTGACTAAGTAAAGAGTTAATTATACTCGAATCATCTTCTAAAGATTTAATGGTACTAGATTAATCTTCTTACTCAACATAAAACTAATCCGTAACTCTAAGTGTAACGATTATTGAAAACTTGTTGACCAAGTAAAGAGTTAATTGTACTCGATTATTCTTCTAAAGAGTTAGTTGTACTCGATTAATCTTCCAACTCAACTTAAAACTAATTCGTAACTCTAAGTATAACGATTATTGAAAACTTGTTGATTAAGTAAAGTGTTAATTGTCATCGAATCATCATCTAAAGAGTTAATGGTCCTAGATAAATCTTCTAACTCAACATAAAACTAATCTGTAACTCTAAGTGTAACGATTATTGAAAACTTGTTGACTAAGTAAAGAGTTAATTTTTACTCGATTCATTTTCTAATGAGTTAATGGTACTCAATTAATCATCTAACTCAATATAAAACTAATCCGTAACTCTAATTGTAACGATTATTGAAAACTTGTTGACCAAGTAAAGAGTTAATTTTTACTCGATTCATTTTCTGATGAGTTAATGGTACTCGATAAGTCTTCTAACTCAGAATAAAACTAATCTGTAACTCTAAGTGTATTGATTATTGAAAACTTGTTGACCAAGTAAACAGTTAATTGTACTTGATTCATCTTCTAAAGAGTTAATGGTTCTCGATTAATCTTCTAACTCAAACATAAAACTAAACCGTAACTCTAAGTGTAACGATTATTGAAAACTTTTTTGACCAAGTAAAGAGTTGATTGTACTCGATTCATCTTCTAAAGAGTTAATGGTACTCGATTAATCTTCTAACTCAACATAAAACTAATCTGTAACTCTAACTGTAACGACTATTGAAAACTTGTTGATTAAGTAAAGTGTTAATTGTAATCGAATCATCATCTAAAGAGTTAATGGTACTAGAATAATCTTCTAACTCACCATAAAACTAATCCGTAACTCTAAGTGTAACGATTATGGAAAACTTGTTGACCAAGTAAACAGTTAATTGTACTCTATTCATCTTCTAAAGAGTTAATGGTACTCAATTAATCTTCTAACTCAACTTAAAACTAATCTGTAACTCTAAGTGTAACGATTATTGAAAACTTGTTGATTAAGTAAAGTGTTAATTGTAATCGAATCATCATCTAAAGAGTTAATGGTCCTAGATAAATCTTCTAACTCAACATAAAACTAATCTATAACTCTAAGTGTAACGATTATTGAAAACTTGTTGACTAAGTAAAGAGTTAATTGTACTCGAATCATCTTCTAAAGATTTAATGGTACTAGATTAATCTTCTTACTCAACATAAAACTAATCCGTAACTCTAAGTGTAACGATTATTGAAAACTTTTTTGACCAAGTAAAGAGTTAATTGTACTCGATTAATCTTCTAAAGAGTTAATGGTACTCGATTAATATTCTAACTCAACATAAAACTAATACGTAACTCTAAGTGTAACGATTATTGAAAACTTATTGATTAAGTAAAGTGTTAATTGTAATCGAATCATTATCTAAAGAGTTAATGGTCCTAGATAAATCTTCTAACTCAACATAAAACTAATCTACAACTCTAAGTGTAACGATTATTGAAAACTTGTTGACTAAGTAAAGAGTTAATTGTACTCGAATCATCTTCTAAATATTTAATGGTACTAGATTAATCTTCTTACTCAACATAAAACTAATCCGTAACTCTAAGTGTAACGATTATTGAAAATTTGTTGACCAAGTAAAGAGTTAATTGTACTCGATTAATCTTCTAAAGAGTTAATGGTACTCGATTAATCTTCTAACTCAACATAAAACTAATACGTAACTCTAAGTGTAACGATTATTGAAAACTTATTGATTAAGTAAAGTGTTAATTGTAATCGAATCATTATCTAAAGAGTTAATGGTCCTAGATAAATCTTCTAACTCAACATAAAACTAATCTATAACTCTAAGTGTAACGATTATTGAAAACTTGTTGACTAAGTAAAGAGTTAATTGTACTCGAATCATCTTCTAAAGATTTAATGGTACTAGATTAATCTTCTTACTCAACATAAAACTAATCCGTAACTCTAAGTGTAACGATTATTGAAAACTTTTTTGACCAAGTAAAGAGTTAATTGTACTCGATTAATCTTCTAAAGAGTTAATGGTACTCGATTAATATTCTAACTCAACATAAAACTAATACGTAACTCTAAGTGTAACGATTATTGAAAACTTATTGATTAAGTAAAGTGTTAATTGTAATCGAATCATTATCTAAAGAGTTAATGGTCCTAGATAAATCTTCTAACTCAACATAAAACTAATCTACAACTCTAAGTGTAACGATTATTGAAAACTTGTTGACTAAGTAAAGAGTTAATTGTACTCGAATCATCTTCTAAAGATTTAATGGTACTAGATTAATCTTCTTACTCAACATAAAACTAATCCGTAACTCTAAGTGTAACGATTATTGAAAATTTGTTGACCAAGTAAAGAGTTAATTGTACTCGATTAATCTTCTAAAGAGTTAATGGTACTCGATTAATCTTCTAACTCAACATAAAACTAATACGTAACTCTAAGTGTAACGATTATTGAAAACTTATTGATTAAGTAAAGTGTTAATTGTAATCGAATCATTATCTAAAGAGTTAATGGTCCTAGATAAATCTTCTAACTCAACATAAAACTAATCTATAACTCTAAGTGTAACGATTATTGAAAACTTGTTGACTAAGTAAAGAGTTAATTATACTCGAATCATCTTCTAAAGATTTAATGGTACAAGATTAATCTTCTTACTCAACATAAAACTAATCCGTAACTCTAAGTGTAACGATTATTGAAAACTTGTTGACCAAGTAAAGAGTTAATTGTACTCGATTATTCTTCTAAAGAGTTAGTTGTACTCGATTAATCTTCCAACTCAACTTAAAACTAATTCGTAACTCTAAGTATAACGATTATAGAAAACTTGTTGATTAAGTAAAGTGTTAATTGTCATCGAATCATCATCTAAAGAGTTAATGGTCCTAGATAAATCTTCTAACTCAACATAAAACTAATCTGTAACTCTAAGTGTAACGATTATTGAAAACTTGTTGACTAAGTAAAGAGTTAATTTTTACTCGATTCATTTTCTAATGAGTTAATGGTACTCAATTAATCATCTAACTCAATATAAAACTAATCCGTAACTCTAATTGTAACGATTATTGAAAACTTGTTGACCAAGTAAAGAGTTAATTTTTACTCGATTCATTTTCTGATGAGTTAATGGTACTCGATAAGTCTTCTAACTCAGAATAAAACTAATCTGTAACTCTAAGTGTATTGATTATTGAAAACTTGTTGACCAAGTAAACAGTTAATTGTACTTGATTCATCTTCTAAAGAGTTAATGGTTCTCGATTAATCTTCTAACTCAAACATAAAACTAAACCGTAACTCTAAGTGTAACGATTATTGAAAACTTTTTTGACCAAGTAAAGAGTTGATTGTACTCGATTCATCTTCTAAAGAGTTAATGGTACTCGATTAATCTTCTAACTCAACATAAAACTAATCTGTAACTCTAACTGTAACGACTATTGAAAACTTGTTGATTAAGTAAAGTGTTAATTGTAATCGAATCATCATCTAAAGAGTTAATGGTACTAGAATAATCTTCTAACTCACCATAAAACTAATCCGTAACTCTAAGTGTAACGATTATGGAAAACTTGTTGACCAAGTAAACAGTTAATTGTACTCTATTCATCTTCTAAAGAGTTAATGGTACTAAATTAATCTTCTAACTCAACTTAAAACTAATCTGTAACTCTAAGTGTAACGATTATTGAAAACTTGTTGATTAAGTAAAGTGTTAATTGTAATCGAATCATCATCTAAAGAGTTAATGGTCCTAGATAAATCTTCTAACTCAACATAAAACTAATCTATAACTCTAAGTGTAACGATTATTGAAAACTTGTTGACTAAGTAAAGAGTTAATTGTACTCGAATCATCTTCTAAAGATTTAATGGTACTAGATTAATCTTCTTACTCAACATAAAACTAATCCGTAACTCTAAGTGTAACGATTATTGAAAACTTTTTTGACCAAGTAAAGAGTTAATTGTACTCGATTAATCTTCTAAAGAGTTAATGGTACTCGATTAATATTCTAACTCAACATAAAACTAATACGTAACTCTAAGTGTAACGATTATTGAAAACTTATTGATTAAGTAAAGTGTTAATTGTAATCGAATCATTATCTAAAGAGTTAATGGTCCTAGATAAATCTTCTAACTCAACATAAAACTAATCTACAACTCTAAGTGTAACGATTATTGAAAACTTGTTGACTAAGTAAAGAGTTAATTGTACTCGAATCATCTTTTAAAGATTTAATGGTACTAGATTAATCTTCTTACTCAACATAAAACTAATCCGTAACTCTAAGTGTAACGATTATTGAAAACTTGTTGACCAAGTAAAGAGTTAATTGTACGCGATTATTCTTCTAAAGAGTTAGTTGTACTCGATTAATCTTCCAACTCAACTTAAAACTAATTCGTAACTCTAAGTATAACGATTATTGAAAACTTGTTGATTAAGTAAAGTGTTAATTGTCATCGAATCATCATCTAAAGAGTTAATGGTCCTAGATAAATCTTCTAACTCAACATAAAACTAATCTGTAACTCTAATTGTAACGATTATTGAAAACTTGTTGACTAAGTAAAGAGTTAATTTTTACTCGATTCATTTTCTAATGAGTTAATGGTACTCAATTAATCATCTAACTCAATATAAAACTAATTCGTAACTCTAATTGTAACGATTATTGAAAACTTGTTGACCAAGTAAAGAGTTAATTTTTACTCGATTCATTTTCTGATGAGTTAATGGTACTCGATAAATCTTCTAACTCAAAATAAAACTAATCTGTAACTCTAAGTGTATTGATTATTGAAAACTTGTTGACCAAGTAAACAGTTAATTGTACTTGATTCATCTTCTAAAGAGTTAATGGTTCTCGATTAATCTTCTAACTCAAACATAAAACTAAACCGTAACTCTAAGTGTAACGATTATTGAAAACTTTTTTGACCAAGTAAAGAGTTGATTGTACTCGATTCATCTTCTAAAGAGTTAATGGTACTCGATTAATCTTCTAACTCAACATAAAACTAATCTGTAACTCTAACTGTAACGACTATTGAAAACTTGTTGATTAAGTAAAGTGTTAATTGTAATCGAATCATCATCTAAAGAGTTAATGGTACTAGAATAATCTTCTAACTCACCATAAAACTAATCCGTAACTCTAAGTGTAACGATTATGGAAAACTTGTTGACCAAGTAAACAGTTAATTGTACTCTATTCATCTTCTAAAGAGTTAATGGTACTCAATTAATCTTCTAACTCAACTTAAAACTAATCTGTAACTCTAAGTGTAACGATTATTGAAAACTTGTTGATTAAGTAAAGTGTTAATTGTAATCGAATCATCATCTAAAGAGTTAATGGTCCTAGATAAATCTTCTAACTCAACATAAAACTAATCTATAACTCTAAGTGTAACGATTATTGAAAACTTGTTGACTAAGTAAAGAGTTAATTGTACTCGAATCATCTTCTAAAGATTTAATGGTACTAGATTAATCTTCTTACTCAACATAAAACTAATCCGTAACTCTAAGTGTAACGATTATTGAAAATTTGTTGACCAAGTAAAGAGTTAATTGTACTCGATTAATCTTCTAAAGAGATAATGGTACTCGATTAATCTTCTAACTCAACATAAAACTAATACGTAACTCTAAGTGTAACGATTATTGAAAACTTATTGATTAAGTAAAGTGTTAATTGTAATCGAATCATTATCTAAAGAGTTAATGGTCCTAGATAAATCTTCTAACTAAACATAAAACTAATCTATAACTCTAAGTGTAACGATTATTGAAAACTTGTTGACTAAGTAAAGAGTTAATTATACTCGAATCATCTTCTAAAGATTTAATGGTACTAGATTAATCTTCTTACTCAACATAAAACTAATCCGTAACTCTAAGTGTAACGATTATTGAAAACTTGTTGACCAAGTAAAGAGTTAATTGTACTCGATTATTCTTCTAAAGAGTTAGTTGTACTCGATTAATCTTCCAACTCAACTTAAAACTAATTCGTAACTCTAAGTATAACGATTATTGAAAACTTGTTGATTAAGTAAAGTGTTAATTGTCATCGAATCATCATGTAAAGAGTTAATGGTCCTAGATAAATCTTCTAACTCAACATAAAACTAATCTGTAACTCTAAGTGTAACGATTATTGAAAACTTGTTGACTAAGTAAAGAGTTAATTTTTACTCGATTCATTTTCTAATGAGTTAATGGTACTCAATTAATCATCTAACTCAATATAAAACTAATCCGTAACTCTAATTGTAACGATTATAGAAAACTTGTTGACCAAGTAAAGAGTTAATTTTTACTCGATTCATTTTCTGATGAGTTAATGGTACTCGATAAATCTTCTAACTCAAAATAAAACTAATCTGTAACTCTAAGTGTATTGATTATTGAAAACTTGTTGACCAAGTAAACAGTTAATTGTACTTGATTCATCTTCTAAAGAGTTAATGGTTCTCGATTAATCTTCTAACTCAAACATAAAACTAAACCGTAACTCTAAGTGTAACGATTATTGAAAACTTTTTTGACCAAGTAAAGAGTTGATTGTACTCGATTCATCTTCTAAAGAGTTAATGGTACTCGATTAATCTTCTAACTCAACATAAAACTAATCTGTAACTCTAACTGTAACGACTATTGAAAACTTGTTGATTAAGTAAAGTGTTAATTGTAATCGAATCATCATCTAAAGAGTTAATGGTACTAGAATAATCTTCTAACTCACCATAAAACTAATCCGTAACTCTAAGTGTAACGATTATGGAAAACTTGTTGACCAAGTAAACAGTTAATTGTACTCTATTCATCTTCTAAAGAGTTAATGGTACTCAATTAATCTTCTAACTCAACTTAAAACTAATCTGTAACTCTAAGTGTAACGATTATTGAAAACTTGTTGATTAAGTAATGTGTTAATTGTAATCGAATCATCATCTAAAGAGTTAATGGTCCTAGATAAAACTTCTAACTCAACATAAAACTAATCTATAACTCTAAGTGTAATGATTATTGAAAACTTGTTGACTAAGTAAAGAGTTAATTGTACTCGAATCATCTTCTAAAGATTTAATGGTACTAGATTAATCTTCTTACTCAACATAAAACTAATCCGTAACTCTAAGTGTAACGATTATTGAAAATTTGTTGACCAAGTAAAGAGTTAATTGTACTCGATTAATCTTCTAAAGAGATAATGGTACTCGATTAATCTTCTAACTCAACATAAAACTAATACGTAACTCTAAGTGTAACGATTATTGAAAACTTATTGATTAAGTAAAGTGTTAATTGTAATCGAATCATTATCTAAAGAGTTAATGGTCCTAGATAAATCTTCTAACTCAACATAAAACTAATCTATAACTCTAAGTGTAACGATTATTGAAAACTTGTTGACTAAGTAAAGAGTTAATTATACTCGAATCATCTTCTAAAGATTTAATGGTACTAGATTAATCTTCTTACTCAACATAAAACTAATCCGTAACTCTAAGTGTAACGATTATTGAAAACTTGTTGACCAAGTAAAGAGTTAATTGTACTCGATTATTCTTCTAAAGAGTTAGTTGTACTCGATTAATCTTCCAACTCAACTTAAAACTAATTCGTAACTCTAAGTATAACGATTATTGAAAACTTGTTGATTAAGTAAAGTGTTAATTGTCATCGAATCATCATCTAAAGAGTTAATGGTCCTAGATAAATCTTCTAACTCAACATAAAACTAATCTGTAACTCTAAGTGTAACGATTATTGAAAACTTGTTGACTAAGTAAAGAGTTAATTTTTACTCGATTCATTTTCTAATGAGTTAATGGTACTCAATTAATCATCTAACTCAATATAAAACTAATCCGTAACTCTAATTGTAACGATTATTGAAAACTTGTTGACCAAGTAAAGAATTAATTTTTACTCGATTCATTTTCTGATGAGTTAATGGTACTCGATAAATCTTCTAACTCAAAATAAAACTAATCTGTAACTCTAAGTGTATTGATTATTGAAAACTTGTTGACCAAGTAAACAGTTAATTGTACTTGATTCATCTTCTAAAGAGTTAATGGTTCTTGATTAATCTTCTAACTCAAACATAAAACTAAACCGTAACTCTAAGTGTAACGATTATTGAAAACTTTTTTGACCAAGTAATGAGTTGATTGTACTCGATTCATCTTCTAAAGAGTTAATGGTACTCGATTAATCTTCTAACTCAACATAAAACTAATCTGTAACTCTAACTGTAACGACTATTGAAAACTTGTTGATTAAGTAAAGTGTTAATTGTAATCGAATCATCATCTAAAGAGTTAATGATACTAGAATAATCTTCTAACTCACCATAAAACTAATCCGTAACTCTAAGTGTAACGATTATGGAAAACTTGTTGACCAAGTAAACAGTTAATTGTACTCTATTCATCTTCTAAAGAGTTAATGGTACTCAATTAATCTTCTAACTCAACTTAAAACTAATCTGTAACTCTTAGTGTAACGATTATTGAAAACTTGTTGACTAAGTAAAGAGTTAATTATACTCGAATCATCTTCTAAAGATTTAATGGTACTAGATTAATCTTCTTACTCAACATAAAACTAATCCGTAACTCTAAGTGTAACGATTATTGAAAACTTGTTGACCAAGTAAAGAGTTAATTGTACTCGATTAATCTTCTAAAGAGTTAATGGTACTCGATTAATTTTCTAACTCAACATAAAACTAATACGTAACTCTAAGTGTAACGATTATTGAAAACTTATTGATTATGTAAAGTGTTAATTGTAATCGAATCATTATCTAAAGAGTTAATGGTCCTAGATAAATCTTCTAACTCAACATAAAACTAATCTACAACTCTAAGTGTAACGATTATTGAAAACTTGTTGACTAAGTAAAGAGTTAATTGTACTCGAATCATCTTCTAAAGATTTAATGGTACTAGATTAATCTTCTTACTCAACATAAAACTAATCCGTAACTCTAAGTGTAACGATTATTGAAAATTTGTTGACCAAGTAAAGAGTTAATTGTACTCGATTAATCTTCTAAAGAGTTAATGGTACTCGATTAATCTTCTAACTCAACATAAAACTAATACGTAACTCCAAGTGTAACGATTATTGAAAACTTATTGATTAAGTAAAGTGTTAATTGTAATCGAATCATTATCTAAAGAGTTAATGGTCCTAGATAAATCTTCTAACTCAACATAAAACTAATCTATAACTCTAAGTGTAACGATTATTGAAAACTTGTTGACTAAGTAAAGAGTTAATTGTACTCGAATCATCTTCTAAAGATTTAATGGTACTAGATTAATCTTCTTACTCAACATAAAACTAATCCGTAACTCTAAGTGTAACGATTATTGAAAACTTGTTGACCAAGTAAAGAGTTAATTGTACTCGATTATTCTTCTAAAGAGTTAGTTGTACTCGATTAATCTTCCAACTCAACTTAAAACTAATTCGTAACTCTAAGTATAACGATTATAGAAAACTTGTTGATTAAGTAAAGTGTTAATTGTCATCGAATCATCATCTAAAGAGTTAATGGTCCTAGATAAATCTTCTAACTCAACATAAAACTAATCTGTAACTCTAAGTGTAACGATTATTGAAAACTTGTTGACTAAGTAAAGAGTTAATTTTTACTCGATTCATTTTCTAATGAGTTAATGGTACTCAATTAATCATCTAACTCAATATAAAACTAATCCGTAACTCTAATTGTAACGATTATTGAAAACTTGTTGACCAAGTAAAGAGTTAATTTTTACTCGATTCATTTTCTGATGAGTTAATGGTACTCGATAAGTCTTCTAACTCAAAATAAAACTAATCTGTAACTCTAAGTGTATTGATTATTGAAAACTTGTTGACCAAGTAAACAGTTAATTGTACTTGATTCATCTTCTAAAGAGTTAATGGTTCTCGATTAATCTTCTAACTCAAACATAAAACTAAACCGTAACTCTAAGTGTAACGATTATTGAAAACTTTTTTGACCAAGTAAAGAGTTGATTGTACTCGATTCATCTTCTAAAGAGTTAATGGTACTCGATTAATCTTCTAACTCAACATAAAACTAATCTGTAACTCTAACTGTAACGACTATTGAAAACTTGTTGATTAAGTAAAGTGTTAATTGTAATCGAATCATCATCTAAAGAGTTAATGGTACTAGAATAATCTTCTAACTCACCATAAAACTAATCCGTAACTCTAAGTGTAACGATTATGGAAAACTTGTTGACCAAGTAAACAGTTAATTGTACTCTATTCATCTTCTAAAGAGTTAATGGTACTAAATTAATCTTCTAACTCAACTTAAAACTAATCTGTAACTCTAAGTGTAACGATTATTGAAAACTTGTTGATTAAGTAAAGTGTTAATTGTAATCGAATCATCATCTAAAGAGTTAATGGTCCTAGATAAATCTTCTAACTCAACATAAAACTAATCTATAACTCTAAGTGTAACGATTATTGAAAACTTGTTGACTAAGTAAAGAGTTAATTGTACTCGAATCATCTTCTAAAGATTTAATGGTACTAGATTAATCTTCTTACTCAACATAAAACTAATCCGTAACTCTAAGTGTAACGATTATTGAAAACTTTTTTGACCAAGTAAAGAGTTAATTGTACTCGATTAATCTTCTAAAGAGTTAATGGTACTCGATTAATATTCTAACTCAACATAAAACTAATACGTAACTCTAAGTGTAACGATTATTGAAAACTTATTGATTAAGTAAAGTGTTAATTGTAATCGAATCATTATCTAAAGAGTTAATGGTCCTAGATAAATCTTCTAACTCAACATAAAACTAATCTACAACTCTAAGTGTAACGATTATTGAAAACTTGTTGACTAAGTAAAGAGTTAATTGTACTCGAATCATCTTCTAAAGATTTAATGGTACTAGATTAATCTTCTTACTCAACATAAAACTAATCCGTAACTCTAAGTGTAACGATTATTGAAAACTTGTTGACCAAGTAAAGAGTTAATTGTACGCGATTATTCTTCTAAAGAGTTAGTTGTACTCGATTAATCTTCCAACTCAACTTAAAACTAATTCGTAACTCTAAGTATAACGATTATTGAAAACTTGTTGATTAAGTAAAGTGTTAATTGTCATCGAATCATCATCTAAAGAGTTAATGGTCCTAGATAAATCTTCTAACTCAACATAAAACTAATCTGTAACTCTAATTGTAACGATTATTGAAAACTTGTTGACTAAGTAAAGAGTTAATTTTTACTCGATTCATTTTCTAATGAGTTAATGGTACTCAATTAATCATCTAACTCAATATAAAACTAATTCGTAACTCTAATTGTAACGATTATTGAAAACTTGTTGACCAAGTAAAGAGTTAATTTTTACTCGATTCATTTTCTGATGAGTTAATGGTACTCGATAAATCTTCTAACTCAAAATAAAACTAATCTGTAACTCTAAGTGTATTGATTATTGAAAACTTGTTGACCAAGTAAACAGTTAATTGTACTTGATTCATCTTCTAAAGAGTTAATGGTTCTCGATTAATCTTCTAACTCAAACATAAAACTAAACCGTAACTCTAAGTGTAACGATTATTGAAAACTTTTTTGACCAAGTAAAGAGTTGATTGTACTCGATTCATCTTCTAAAGAGTTAATGGTACTCGATTAATCTTCTAACTCAACATAAAACTAATCTGTAACTCTAACTGTAACGACTATTGAAAACTTGTTGATTAAGTAAAGTGTTAATTGTAATCGAATCATCATCTAAAGAGTTAATGGTACTAGAATAATCTTCTAACTCACCATAAAACTAATCCGTAACTCTAAGTGTAACGATTATGGAAAACTTGTTGACCAAGTAAACAGTTAATTGTACTCTATTCATCTTCTAAAGAGTTAATGGTACTCAATTAATCTTCTAACTCAACTTAAAACTAATCTGTAACTCTAAGTGTAACGATTATTGAAAACTTGTTGATTAAGTAAAGTGTTAATTGTAATCGAATCATCATCTAAAGAGTTAATGGTCCTAGATAAATCTTCTAACTCAACATAAAACTAATCTATAACTCTAAGTGTAACGATTATTGAAAACTTGTTGACTAAGTAAAGAGTTAATTGTACTCGAATCATCTTCTAAAGATTTAATGGTACTAGATTAATCTTCTTACTCAACATAAAACTAATCCGTAACTCTAAGTGTAACGATTATTGAAAATTTGTTGACCAAGTAAAGAGTTAATTGTACTCGATTAATCTTCTAAAGAGATAATGGTACTCGATTAATCTTCTAACTCAACATAAAACTAATACGTAACTCTAAGTGTAACGATTATTGAAAACTTATTGATTAAGTAAAGTGTTAATTGTAATCGAATCATTATCTAAAGAGTTAATGGTCCTAGATAAATCTTCTAACTAAACATAAAACTAATCTATAACTCTAAGTGTAACGATTATTGAAAACTTGTTGACTAAGTAAAGAGTTAATTATACTCGAATCATCTTCTAAAGATTTAATGGTACTAGATTAATCTTCTTACTCAACATAAAACTAATCCGTAACTCTAAGTGTAACGATTATTGAAAACTTGTTGACCAAGTAAAGAGTTAATTGTACTCGATTATTCTTCTAAAGAGTTAGTTGTACTCGATTAATCTTCCAACTCAACTTAAAACTAATTCGTAACTCTAAGTATAACGATTATTGAAAACTTGTTGATTAAGTAAAGTGTTAATTGTCATCGAATCATCATCTAAAGAGTTAATGGTCCTAGATAAATCTTCTAACTCAACATAAAACTAATCTGTAACTCTAAGTGTAACGATTATTGAAAACTTGTTGACTAAGTAAAGAGTTAATTTTTACTCGATTCATTTTCTAATGAGTTAATGGTACTCAATTAATCATCTAACTCAATATAAAACTAATCCGTAACTCTAATTGTAACGATTATAGAAAACTTGTTGACCAAGTAAAGAGTTAATTTTTACTCGATTCATTTTCTGATGAGTTAATGGTACTCGATAAATCTTCTAACTCAAAATAAAACTAATCTGTAACTCTAAGTGTATTGATTATTGAAAACTTGTTGACCAAGTAAACAGTTAATTGTACTTGATTCATCTTCTAAAGAGTTAATGGTTCTCGATTAATCTTCTAACTCAAACATAAAACTAAACCGTAACTCTAAGTGTAACGATTATTGAAAACTTTTTTGACCAAGTAAAGAGTTGATTGTACTCGATTCATCTTCTAAAGAGTTAATGGTACTCGATTAATCTTCTAACTCAACATAAAACTAATCTGTAACTCTAACTGTAACGACTATTGAAAACTTGTTGATTAAGTAAAGTGTTAATTGTAATCGAATCATCATCTAAAGAGTTAATGGTACTAGAATAATCTTCTAACTCACCATAAAACTAATCCGTAACTCTAAGTGTAACGATTATGGAAAACTTGTTGACCAAGTAAACAGTTAATTGTACTCTATTCATCTTCTAAAGAGTTAATGGTACTCAATTAATCTTCTAACTCAACTTAAAACTAATCTGTAACTCTAAGTGTAACGATTATTGAAAACTTGTTGATTAAGTAATGTGTTAATTGTAATCGAATCATCATCTAAAGAGTTAATGGTCCTAGATAAAACTTCTAACTCAACATAAAACTAATCTATAACTCTAAGTGTAACGATTATTGAAAACTTGTTGACTAAGTAAAGAGTTAATTGTACTCGAATCATCTTCTAAAGATTTAATGGTACTAGATTAATCTTCTTACTCAACATAAAACTAATCCGTAACTCTAAGTGTAACGATTATTGAAAATTTGTTGACCAAGTAAAGAGTTAATTGTACTCGATTAATCTTCTAAAGAGATAATGGTACTCGATTAATCTTCTAACTCAACATAAAACTAATACGTAACTCTAAGTGTAACGATTATTGAAAACTTATTGATTAAGTAAAGTGTTAATTGTAATCGAATCATTATCTAAAGAGTTAATGGTCCTAGATAAATCTTCTAACTCAACATAAAACTAATCTATAACTCTAAGTGTAACGATTATTGAAAACTTGTTGACTAAGTAAAGAGTTAATTATACTCGAATCATCTTCTAAAGATTTAATGGTACTAGATTAATCTTCTTACTCAACATAAAACTAATCCGTAACTCTAAGTGTAACGATTATTGAAAACTTGTTGACCAAGTAAAGAGTTAATTGTACTCGATTATTCTTCTAAAGAGTTAGTTGTACTCGATTAATCTTCCAACTCAACTTAAAACTAATTCGTAACTCTAAGTATAACGATTATTGAAAACTTGTTGATTAAGTAAAGTGTTAATTGTCATCGAATCATCATCTAAAGAGTTAATGGTCCTAGATAAATCTTCTAACTCAACATAAAACTAATCTGTAACTCTAAGTGTAACGATTATTGAAAACTTGTTGACTAAGTAAAGAGTTAATTTTTACTCGATTCATTTTCTAATGAGTTAATGGTACTCAATTAATCATCTAACTCAATATAAAACTAATCCGTAACTCTAATTGTAACGATTATTGAAAACTTGTTGACCAAGTAAAGAATTAATTTTTACTCGATTCATTTTCTGATGAGTTAATGGTACTCGATAAATCTTCTAACTCAAAATAAAACTAATCTGTAACTCTAAGTGTATTGATTATTGAAAACTTGTTGACCAAGTAAACAGTTAATTGTACTTGATTCATCTTCTAAAGAGTTAATGGTTCTTGATTAATCTTCTAACTCAAACAAAAAACTAAACCGTAACTCTAAGTGTAACGATTATTGAAAACTTTTTTGACCAAGTAATGAGTTGATTGTACTCGATTCATCTTCTAAAGAGTTAATGGTACTCGATTAATCTTCTAACTCAACATAAAACTAATCTGTAACTCTAACTGTAACGACTATTGAAAACTTGTTGATTAAGTAAAGTGTTAATTGTAATCGAATCATCATCTAAAGAGTTAATGGTACTAGAATAATCTTCTAACTCACCATAAAACTAATCCGTAACTCTAAGTGTAACGATTATGGAAAACTTGTTGACCAAGTAAACAGTTAATTGTACTCTATTCATCTTCTAAAGAGTTAATGGTACTCAATTAATCTTCTAACTCAACTTAAAACTAATCTGTAACTCTTAGTGTAACGATTATTGAAAACTTGTTGACTAAGTAAAGAGTTAATTATACTCGAATCATCTTCTAAAGATTTAATGGTACTAGATTAATCTTCTTACTCAACATAAAACTAATCCGTAACTCTAAGTGTAACGATTATTGAAAACTTGTTGACCAAGTAAAGAGTTAATTGTACTCTATTAATCTTCTAAAGAGTTAATGGTACTCGATTAATTTTCTAACTCAACATAAAACTAATACGTAACTCTAAGTGTAACGATTATTGAAAACTTATTGATTATGTAAAGTGTTAATTGTAATCGAATCATTATCTAAAGAGTTAATGGTCCTAGATAAATCTTCTAACTCAACATAAAACTAATCTACAACTCTAAGTGTAACGATTATTGAAAACTTGTTGACTAAGTAAAGAGTTAATTGTACTCGAATCATCTTCTAAAGATTTAATGGTACTAGATTAATCTTCTTACTCAACATAAAACTAATCCGTAACTCTAAGTGTAACGATTATTGAAAATTTGTTGACCAAGTAAAGAGTTAATTGTACTCGATTAATCTTCTAAAGAGTTAATGGTACTCGATTAATCTTCTAACTCAACATAAAACTAATACGTAACTCCAAGTGTAACGATTATTGAAAACTTATTGATTAAGTAAAGTGTTAATTGTAATCGAATCATTATCTAAAGAGTTAATGGTCCTAGATAAATCTTCTAACTCAACATAAAACTAATCTATAACTCTAAGTGTAACGATTATTGAAAACTTGTTGACTAAGTAAAGAGTTAATTGTACTCGAATCATCTTCTAAAGATTTAATGGTACTAGATTAATCTTCTTACTCAACATAAAACTAATCCGTAACTCTAAGTGTAACGATTATTGAAAACTTGTTGACCAAGTAAAGAGTTAATTGTACTCGATTATTCTTCTAAAGAGTTAGTTGTACTCGATTAATCTTCCAACTCAACTTAAAACTAATTCGTAACTCTAAGTATAACGATTATTGAAAACTTGTT
The DNA here is from genome assembly GCA_946896805.1 of Scutellaria galericulata. NCBI lineage: Eukaryota > Viridiplantae > Streptophyta > Magnoliopsida > Lamiales > Lamiaceae > Scutellaria > Scutellaria galericulata. The sequence goes on along the minus strand of OX335787.1, from coordinate 9,306,613 downwards.
CATTAAGTAAAGTGTTAATTGTAATCGAATCATCATCTAAAGAGTTAATGGTCCTAGATAAATCTTCTAACTCAACATAAAACTAATCTGTAACTCTAAGTGTAACGATTATTGAAAACTTGTTGACTAAGTAAAGAGTTAATTTTTCTCGATTCATTTTCTAATGAGTTAATGGTACTCAATTAATCATCTAACTAAATATAAAACTAATCCGTAACTCTAATTGTAACGATTATTGAAAACTTGTTGACCAAGTAAAGAGTTAATTTTTACTCGATTCATTTTCTGATGAGTTAATGGTACTCGATAAATCTTCTAACTCAAAATAAAACTAATCTGTAACTCTAAGTGTATTGATTATTGAAAACTTGTTGACCAAGTAAACAGTTAATTGTACTTGATTCATCTTCTAAAGAGTTAATGGTTCTCGATTAATCTTCTAACTCAAACATAAAACTAAACCGTAACTCTAAGTGTAACGATTATTGAAAACTTTTTTGACCAAGTAAAGAGTTGATTGTACTCGATTCATCTTCTAAAGAGTTAATGGTACTCGATTAATCTTCTAACTCAACATAAAACTAATCTGTAACTCTAACTGTAACGACTATTGAAAACTTGTTGATTAAGTAAAGTGTTAATTGTAATCGAATCATCATCTAAAGAGTTAATGGTACTAGAATAATCTTCTAACTCACCATAAAACTAATCCGTAACTCTAAGTGTAACGATTATGGAAAACTTGTTGACCAAGTAAACAGTTAATTGTACTCGATTCATCTTCTAAAGAGTTAATGTTACTCAATTAATCTTCTAACTCAACTTAAAACAAATCCGTAACTCTAAGTGTAACGATTATTGAAAACTTGTTGATTAAGTAAAGTGTTAATTGTAATCGAATCATCATCTAAAGAGTTAATGGTCCTAGATAAATCTTCTAACTCAACATAAAACTAATCTGTAACTCTAAGTGTAACGGTTATTGAAAACTTGTTGACCAAGTAAAGAGTTAATTGTACTCGATTCATCTTCTAAAGAGTTAATGGTACTCGATTAATCTTCTAAGTCAATATAAAAATAATCTGTAACTCTAAGTGTATTGATTATTGAAAACTTATTGACCAAGTAAACAGTTAATTGTACTTGATTCATCATCGAAAGAGTTAATGGTACTCGATTAATCTTCTAACTCAAACATAAAACTAAACCGTAACTCTAAGTGTAACGATTATTGAAAACTTTTTTGACCAAGTAAAGAGTTAATTGTACTCGATTAATCTTCTAAAGAGTTAATGGTACTCGATTAATCTTCTAACTCAACATAAAACTAATACGTAACTCTAAGTGTAACGATTATTGAAAACTTATTGACTAAGTAAAGTGTTAATTGTAATCGAATCATTATCTAAAGAGTTAATGGTCCTAGATAAATCTTCTAACTCAACATAAAACTAATCTACAACTCTAAGTGTAACGATTATTGAAAACTTGTTGACTAAGTAAAGAGTTAATTGTACTCGAATCATCTTCTAAAGATTTAATGGTACTAGATTAATCTTCTTACTCAACATAAAACTAATCCGTAACTCTAAGTGTAACGATTATTGAAAATTTGTTGACCAAGTAAAGAGTTAATTTTACTCGATTAATCTTCTAAAGAGTTAATGGTACTCGATTAATCTTCTAACTCAACATAAAACTAATACGTAACTCTAAGTGTAACGATTATTGAAAACTTATTGATTAAGTAAAGTGTTAATTGTAATCGAATCATTATCTAAAGAGTTAATGGTCCTAGATAAATCTTCTAACTCAACATAAAACTAATCTATAACTCTAAGTGTAACGATTATTGAAAACTTGTTGACTAAGTAAAGAGTTAATTGTACTCGAATCATCTTCTAAAGATTTAATGGTACTAGATTAATCTTCTTACTCAACATAAAACTAATCCGTAACTCTAAGTGTAACGATTATTGAAAACTTGTTGACCAAGTAAAGAGTTAATTGTACTCGATTATTCTTCTAAAGAGTTAGTTGTACTCGATTAATCTTCCAACTCAACTTAAAACTAATTCGTAACTCTAAGTATAACGATTATTGAAAACTTGTTCATTAAGTAAAGTGTTAATTGTAATCGAATCATCATCTAAAGAGTTAATGGTCCTAGATAAATCTTCTAACTCAACATAAAACTAATCTGTAACTCTAAGTGTAACGATTATTGAAAACTTGTTGACTAAGTAAAGAGTTAATTTTTCTGGATTCATTTTCTAATGAGTTAATGGTACTCAATTAATCATCTAACTCAATATAAAACTAATCCGTAACTCTAATTGTAACGATTATTGAAAACTTGTTGACCAAGTAAAGAGTTAATTTTTACTCGATTCATTTTCTGATGAGTTAATGGTACTCGATAAATCTTCTAACTCAAAATAAAACTAATCTGTAACTCTAAGTGTATTGATTATTGAAAACTTGTTGACCAAGTAAACAGTTAATTGTACTTGATTCATCTTCTAAAGAGTTAATGGTTCTCGATTAATCTTCTAACTCAAACATAAAACTAAACCGTAACTCTAAGTGTAACGATTATTGAAAACTTTTTTGACCAAGTAAAGAGTTGATTGTACTCGATTCATCTTCTAAAGAGTTAATGGTACTCGATTAATCTTCTAACTCAACATAAAACTAATCTGTAACTCTAACTGTAACGACTATTGAAAACTTGTTGATTAAGTAAAGTGTTAATTGTAATCGAATCATCATCTAAAGAGTTAATGGTACTAGAATAATCTTCTAACTCACCATAAAACTAATCCGTAACTCTAAGTGTAACGATTATGGAAAACTTGGTGACCAAGTAAACAGTTAATTGTACTCGATTCATCTTCTAAAGAGTTAATGGTACTCAATTAATCTTCTAACTCAACTTAAAACTAATCCGTAACTCTAAGTGTAACGATTATTGAAAACTTGTTGATTAAGTAAAGTGTTAATTGTAATCGAATCATCATCTAAAGAGTTAATGGTCCTAGATAAATCTTCTAACTCAACATAAAACTAATCTGTAACTCTAAGTGTAACGGTTATTGAAAACTTGTTGACCAAGTAAAGAGTTAATTGTACTCGATTCATCTTCTAAAGAGTTAATGGTACTCGATTAATCTTCTAAGTCAATATAAAAATAATCTGTAACTCTAAGTGTATTGATTATTGAAAACTTATTGACCAAGTAAACAGTTAATTGTACTTGATTCATCATCGAAAGAGTTAATGGTACTCGATTAATCTTCTAACTCAAACATAAAACTAAACCGTAACTCTAAGTGTAACGATTATTGAAAACTTTTTTGACCAAGTAAAGAGTTAATTGTACTCGATTAATCTTCTAAAGAGTTAATGGTACTCGATTAATCTTCTAACTCAACATAAAACTAATACGTAACTCTAAGTGTAACGATTATTGAAAACTTATTGATTAAGTAAAGTGTTAATTGTAATCGAATCATTATCTAAAGAGTTAATGGTCCTAGATAAATCTTCTAACTCAACATAAAACTAATCTACAACTCTAAGTGTAACGATTATTGAAAACTTGTTGACTAAGTAAAGAGTTAATTGTACTCGAATCATCTTCTAAACATTTAATGGTACTAGATTAATCTTCTTACTCAACATAAAACTAATCCGTAACTCTAAGTGTAACGATTATTGAAAATTTGTTGACCAAGTAAAGAGTTAATTGTACTCGATTAATCTTCTAAAGAGTTAATGGTACTCGATTAATCTTCTAACTCAACATAAAACTAATACGTAACTCTAAGTGTAACGATTATTGAAAACTTATTGATTAAGTAAAGTGTTAATTGTAATCGAATCATTATCTAAAGAGTTAATGGTCCTAGATAAATCTTCTAACTCAACATAAAACTAATCTACAACTCTAAGTGTAACGATTATTGAAAACTTGTTGACTAAGTAAAGAGTTAATTGTACTCGAATCATCTTCTAAAGATTTAATGGTACTAGATTAATCTTCTTACTCAACATAAAACTAATCCGTAACTCTAAGTGTATTGATTATTGAAAACTTGTTGACCAAGTAAAGAGTTAATTGTACTCGATTAATCTTCTAAAGAGTTAATGGTACTCGATTAATCTTCTAACTCAACATAAAACTAATACGTAACTCTAAGTGTAACGATTATTGAAAACTTATTGATTAAGTAAAGTGTTAATTGTAATCGAATCATTATCTAAAGAGTTAATGGTCCTAGATAAATCTTCTAACTCAACATAAAACTAATCTATAACTCTAAGTGTAACGATTATTGAAAACTTGTTGACTAAGTAAAGAGTTAATTGTACTCGAATCATCTTCTAAAGATTTAATGGTACTAGATTAATCTTCTTACTCAACATAAAACTAATCCGTAACTCTAAGTGTAACGATTATTGAAAACTTGTTGACCAAGTAAAGAGTTAATTGTACTCGATTATTCTTCTAAAGAGTTAGTTGTACTCGATTAATCTTCCAACTCAACTTAAAACTAATTCGTAACTCTAAGTATAACGATTATTGAAAACTTGTTGATTAAGTAAAGTGTTAATTGTAATCGAATCATCATCTAAAGAGTTAATGGTCCTAGATAAATCTTCTAACTCAACATAAAACTAATCTGTAACTCTAAGTGTAACGATTATTGAAAACTTGTTGACTAAGTAAAGAGTTAATTTTTACTCGATTCATTTTCTAATGAGTTAATGGTACTCAATTAATCATCTAACTCAATATAAAACTAATCCGTAACTCTAATTGTAACGATTATTGAAAACTTGTTGACCAAGTAAAGAGTTAATTTTTACTCGATTCATTTTCTGATGAGTTAATGGTACTCGATAAATCTTCTAACTCAAAATAAAACTAATCTGTAACTCTAAGTGTATTGATTATTGAAAACTTGTTGACCAAGTAAACAGTTAATTGTACTTGATTCATCTTCTAAAGAGTTAATGGTTCTCGATTAATCTTCTAACTCAAACATAAAACTAAACCGTAACTCTAAGTGTAACGATTATTGAAAACTTTTTTGACCAAGTAAAGAGTTGATTGTACTCGATTCATCTTCTAAAGAGTTAATGGTACTCGATTAATCTTCTAACTCAACATAAAACTAATCTGTAACTCTAACTGTAACGACTATTGAAAACTTGTTGATTAAGTAAAGTGTTAATTGTAATCGAATCATCATCTAAAGAGTTAATGGTACTAGAATAATCTTCTAACTCACCATAAAACTAATCCGTAACTCTAAGTGTAACGATTATGGAAAACTTGTTGACCAACTAAACAGTTAATTGTACTCGATTCATCTTCTAAAGAGTTAATGGTACTCAATTAATCTTCTAACTCAACTTAAAACTAATCCGTAACTCTAAGTGTAACGATTATTGAAAACTTGTTGATTAAGTAAAGTGTTAATTGTAATCGAATCATCATCTAAAGAGTTAATGGTCCTAGATAAATCTTCTAACTCAACATAAAACTAATCTGTAACTCTAAGTGTAACGATTATTGAAAACTTGTTGACTAAGTAAAGAGTTAATTTTTACTCGATTCATTTTCTAATGAGTTAATGGTACTCAATTAATCATCTAACTCAATATAAAACTAATCCGTAACTCTAATTGTAACGATTATAGAAAACTTGTTGACCAAGTAAAGAGTTAATTTTTACTCGATTCATTTTCTGATGAGTTAATGGTACTCGATAAATCTTCTAACTCAAAATAAAACTAATCTGTAACTCTAAGTGTATTGATTATTGAAAACTTGTTGACCAAGTAAACAGTTAATTGTACTTGATTCATCTTCTAAAGAGTTAATGGTTCTCGATTAATCTTCTAACTCAAACATAAAACTAAACCGTAACTCTAAGTGTAACGATTATTGAAAACTTTTTTGACCAAGTAAAGAGTTGATTGTACTCGATACATCTTCTAAAGAGTTAATGGTACTCGATTAATCTTCTAACTCAACATAAAACTAATCTGTAACTCTAACTGTAACGACTATTGAAAACTTGTTGATTAAGTAAAGTGTTAATTGTAATCGAATCATCATCTAAAGAGTTAATGGTACTAGAATAATCTTCTAACTCACCATAAAACTAATCTGTAACTCTAAGTGTAACGATTATGGAAAACTTGTTGACCAAGTAAACAGTTAATTGTACTCGATTCATCTTCTAAAGAGTTAATGGTACTCAATTAATCTTCTAACTCAACTTAAAACTAATCCGTAACTCTAAGTGTAACGATTATTGAAAACTTGTTGATTAAGTAAAGTGTTAATTGTAATCGAATCATCATTTAAAGAGTTAATGGTCCTAGATAAATCTTCTAACTCAACATAAAACTAATCTGTAACTCTAAGTGTAACGGTTATTGAAAACTTGTTGACCAAGTAAAGAGTTAATTGTACTCGATTGATCTTCTAAAGAGTTAATGGTACTCGATTAATCTTCTAAGTCAATATAAAAATAATCTGTAACTCTAAGTGTATTGATTATTGAAAACTTATTGACCAAGTAAACAGTTAATTGTACTTGATTCATCATCGAAAGAGTTAATGGTACTCGATTAATCTTCTAACTCAAACATAAAACTAAACCGTAACTCTAAGTGTAACGATTATTGAAAACTTTTTTGACCAAGTAAAGAGTTAATTGTACTCGATTAATCTTCTAAAGAGTTAATGGTACTCGATTAATCTTCTAACTCAACATAAAACTAATACGTAACTCTAAGTGTAACGATTATTGAAAACTTATTGATTAAGTAAAGTGTTAATTGTAATCGAATCATTATCTAAAGAGTTAATGGTCCTAGATAAATCTTCTAACTCAAAATAAAACTAATCTACAACTCTAAGTGTAACGATTATTGAAAACTTGTTGACTAAGTAAAGAGTTAATTGTACTCGAATCATCTTCTAAAGATTTAATGGTACTAGATTAATCTTCTTACTCAACATAAAACTAATCCGTAACTCTAAGTGTAACGATTATTGAAAATTTGTTGACCAAGTAAAGAATTAATTGTACTCGATTAATCTTCTAAAGAGTTAATGGTACTCGATTAATCTTCTAACTCAACATAAAACTAATACGTAACTCTAAGTGTAACGATTATTGAAAACTTATTGATTAAGTAAAGTGTTAATTGTAATCGAATCATTATCTAAAGAGTTAATGGTCCTAGATAAATCTTCTAACTCAACATAAAACTAATCTACAACTCTAAGTGTAACGATTATTGAAAACTTGTTGACTAAGTAAAGAGTTAATTGTACTCGAATCATCTTCTAAAGATTTAATGGTACTAGATTAATCTTCTTACTCAACATAAAACTAATCCGTAACTCTAAGTGTAACGATTATTGAAAACTTGTTGACCAAGTAAAGAGTTAATTGTACTCGATTAATCTTGTAAAGAGTTAATGGTACTCGATTAATCTTCTAACTCAACATAAAACTAATACGTAACTCTAAGTGTAACGATTATTGAAAACTTATTGATTAAGTAAAGTGTTAATTGTAATCGAATCATTATCTAAAGAGTTAATGGTCCTAGATAAATCTTCTAACTTAACATAAAACTAATCTATAACTCTAAGTGTAACGATTATTGAAAACTTGTTGACTAAGTAAAGAGTTAATTGTACTCGAATCATCTTCTAAAGATTTAATGGTACTAGATTAATCTTCTTACTCAACATAAAACTAATCCGTAACTCTAAGTGTAACGATTATTGAAAACTTGTTGACCAAGTAAAGAGTTAATTGTACTCGATTAATCTTCTAAAGAGTTAATGGTACTCGATTAATCTTCTAACTCAACATAAAACTAATACGTAACTCTAAGTGTAACGATTATTGAAAACTTATTGATTAAGTAAAGTGTTAATTGTAATCGAATCATTATCTAAAGAGTTAATGGTCCTAGATAAATCTTCTAACTCAACATAAAACTAATCTATAACTCTAAGTGTAACGATTATTGAAAACTTGTTGACTAAGTAAAGAGTTAATTGTACTCGAATCATCTTCTAAAGATTTAATGGTACTAGATTAATCTTCTTACTCAACATAAAACTAATCCGTAACTCTAAGTGTAACGATTATTGAAAATTTGTTGACCATGTAAAGAGTTAATTGTACTCGATTAATCTTCTAAAGAGTTAATGGTACTCGATTAATCTTCTAACTCAACATAAAACTAATACGTAACTCTAAGTGTACCGATTATTGAAAACTTATTGATTAAGTAAAGTGTTAATTGTAATCGAATCATTATCTAAAGAGTTAATGGTCCTAGATAAATCTTCTAACTCAACATAAAACTAATCTACAACTCTAAGTGTAACGATTATTGAAAACTTGTTGACTAAGTAAAGAGTTAATTGTACTCGAATCATCTTCTAAAGATTTAATGGTACTAGATTAATCTTCTTACTCAACATAAAACTAATCCGTAACTCTAAGTGTAACGATTATTGAAAACTTGTTGACTAAGTAAAGAGTTAATTGTACTCGAATCATCTTCTAAAGATTTAATGGTACTAGATTAATCTTCTTACTCAACATAAAACTAATCCGTAACTCTAAGTGTAACGATTATTGAAAATTTGTTGACCAAGTAAAGAGTTAATTGTACTCGATTAATCTTCTAAAGAGTTAATGGTACTCGATTAATCTTCTAACTCAACATAAAACTAATACGTAACTCTAAGTGTAACGATTATTGAAAACTTGTTGACTAAGTAAAGAGTTAATTGTACTCGAATCATCTTCTAAAGATTTAATGGTACTAGATTAATCTTCTTACTCAACATAAAACTAATCCGTAACTCTAAGTGTAACGATTATTGAAAACTTGTTGACTAAGTAAAGAGTTAATTGTACTCGAATCATCTTCTAAAGATTTAATGGTACTAGATTAATCTTCTTACTCAACATAAAACTAATCCGTAACTCTAAGTGTAACGATTATTGAAAATTTGTTGACCAAGTAAAGAGTTAATTGTACTCGATTAATCTTCTAAAGAGTTAATGGTACTCGATTAATCTTCTAACTCAACATAAAACTAATACGTAACTCTAAGTGTAACGATTATTGAAAACTTATTGATTAAGTAAAGTGTTAATTGTAATCGAATCATTATCTAAAGAGTTAATGGTCCTAGATAAATCTTCTAACTCAACATAAAACTAATCTATAACTCTAAGTGTAACGATTATTGAAAACTTGTTGACTAAGTAAAGAGTTAATTGTACTCGAATCATCTTCTAAAGATTTAATGGTACTAGATTAATCTTCTTACTCAACATAAAACTAATCCGTAACTCTAAGTGTAACGATTATTGAAAATTTGTTGACCATGTAAAGAGTTAATTGTACTCGATTAATCTTCTAAAGAGTTAATGGTACTCGATTAATCTTCTAACTCAACATAAAACTAATACGTAACTCTAAGTGTACCGATTATTGAAAACTTATTGATTAAGTAAAGTGTTAATTGTAATCGAATCATTATCTAAAGAGTTAATGGTCCTAGATAAATCTTCTAACTCAACATAAAACTAATCTACAACTCTAAGTGTAACGATTATTGAAAACTTGTTGACTAAGTAAAGAGTTAATTGTACTCGAATCATCTTCTAAAGATTTAATGGTACTAGATTAATCTTCTTACTCAACATAAAACTAATCCGTAACTCTAAGTGTAACGATTATTGAAAACTTGTTGACCAAGTAAAGAGTTAATTGTACTCGATTAATCTTGTAAAGAGTTAATGGTACTCGATTAATCTTCTAACTCAACATAAAACTAATACGTAACTCTAAGTGTAACGATTATTGAAAACTTATTGATTAAGTAAAGTGTTAATTGTAATCGAATCATTATCTAAAGAGTTAATGGTCCTAGATAAATCTTCTAACTTAACATAAAACTAATCTATAACTCTAAGTGTAACGATTATTGAAAACTTGTTGACTAAGTAAAGAGTTAATTGTACTCGAATCATCTTCTAAAGATTTAATGGTACTAGATTAATCTTCTTACTCAACATAAAACTAATCCGTAACTCTAAGTGTAACGATTATTGAAAACTTGTTGACCAAGTAAAGAGTTAATTGTACTCGATTAATCTTCTAAAGAGTTAATGGTACTCGATTAATCTTCTAACTCAACATAAAACTAATACGTAACTCTAAGTGTAACGATTATTGAAAACTTATTGATTAAGTAAAGTGTTAATTGTAATCGAATCATTATCTAAAGAGTTAATGGTCCTAGATAAATCTTCTAACTCAACATAAAACTAATCTATAACTCTAAGTGTAACGATTATTGAAAACTTGTTGACTAAGTAAAGAGTTAATTGTACTCGAATCATCTTCTAAAGATTTAATGGTACTAGATTAATCTTCTTACTCAACATAAAACTAATCCGTAACTCTAAGTGTAACGATTATTGAAAACTTGTTGACTAAGTAAAGAGTTAATTGTACTCGAATCATCTTCTAAAGATTTAATGGTACTAGATTAATCTTCTTACTCAACATAAAACTAATCCGTAACTCTAAGTGTAACGATTATTGAAAATTTGTTGACCAAGTAAAGAGTTAATTGTACTCGATTAATCTTCTAAAGAGTTAATGGTACTCGATTAATCTTCTAACTCAACATAAAACTAATACGTAACTCTAAGTGTAACGATTATTGAAAACTTATTGATTAAGTAAAGTGTTAATTGTAATCGAATCATTATCTAAAGAGTTAATGGTCCTAGATAAATCTTCTAACTCAACATAAAACTAATCTATAACTCTAAGTGTAACGATTATTGAAAACTTGTTGACTAAGTAAAGAGTTAATTGTACTCGAATCATCTTCTAAAGATTTAATGGTACTAGATTAATCTTCTTACTCAACATAAAACTAATCCGTAACTCTAAGTGTAACGATTATTGAAAACTTGTTGACCAAGTAAAGAGTTAATTGTACTCGATTAATCTTCTAAAGAGTTAATGGTACTCGATTAATCTTCTAACTCAACATAAAACTAATACGTAACTCTAAGTGTAACGATTATTGAAAACTTATTGATTAAGTAAAGTGTTAATTGTAATCGAAACATTATCTAAAGAGTTAATGGTCCTAGATAAATCTTCTAACTCAACATAAAACTAATCTATAACTCTAAGTGTAACGATTATTGAAAACTTGTTGACTAAGTAAAGAGTTAATTGTACTCGAATCATCTTCTAAAGATTTAATGGTACTAGATTAATCTTCTTACTCAACATAAAACTAATCCGTAACTCTAAGTGTAACGATTATTGAAAACTTGTTGACCAAGTAAAGAGTTAATTGTACTCGATTATTCTTCTAAAGAGTTAGTTGTACTCGATTAATCTTCCAACTCAACTTAAAACTAATTCGTAACTCTAAGTATAACGATTATTGAAAACTTGTTGATTAAGTAAAGTGTTAATTGTAATCTAATCATCATCTAAAGAGTTAATTGTCCTAGATAAATCTTCTAACTCAACATAAAACTAATCTGTAACTCTAAGTGTAACGATTATTGAAAACTTGTTGACTAAGTAAAGAGTTAATTTTTACTCGATTCATTTTCTAATGAGTTAATGGTACTCAATTAATCATCTAACTCAATATAAAACTAATCCGTAACTCTAATTGTAACGATTATTGAAAACTTTTTTGACCAAGTAAAGAGTTGATTGTACTCGATTCATCTTCTAAAGAGTTAATGGTACTCGATTAATCTTCTAACTCAACATAAAACTAATCTGTAACTCTACCTGTAACGACTATTGAAAACTTGTTGATTAAGTAAAGTGTTAATTGTAATCGAATCATCATCTAAAGAGTTAATGGTACTAGAATAATCTTCTAACTCACCATAAAACTAATCTGTAACTCTAAGTGTAACGATTATGGAAAACTTGTTGACCAAGTAAACAGTTAATTGTACTCGATTCATCTTCTAAAGAGTTAATGGTACTCAATTAATCTTCTAAGTCAATATAAAAATAATCTGTAACTCTAAGTGTATTGATTATTGAAAACTTATTGACCAAGTAAACAGTTAATTGTACTTGATTCATCATCGAAAGAGTTAATGGTACTCGATTAATCTTCTAACTCAAACATAAAACTAAGCCGTAACTCTAAGTGTAACGATTATTGAAAACTTTTTTGACCAAGTAAAGAGTTAATTGTACTCGATTAATCTTCTAAAGAGTTAATGGTACTCGATTAATCTTCTAACTCAACATAAAACTAATACGTAACTCTAAGTGTAACGATTATTGAAAACTTATTGATTAAGTAAAGTGTTAATTGTAATCGAATCATTATCTAAAGAGTTAATGGTCCAAGATAAATCTTCTAACTCAACATAAAACTAATCTACAACTCTAAGTGTAACGATTATTGAAAACTTGTTGACTAAGTAAAGAGTTAATTTTTACTCGATTCATTTTCTAATGAGTTAATGGTACTCAATTAATCATCTAACTCAATATAAAACAAATCCGTAACTCTAATTGTAACGATTATTGAAAACTTGTAGACCAAGTAAAGAGTTAATTTTTACTCGATTCATTTTCTGATGAGTTAATGGTACTCGATAAATCTTCTAACTCAAAATAAAACTAATCTGTAACTCTAAGTGTATTGATTATTGAAAACTTGTTGACCAAGTAAACAGTTAATTGTACTTGATTCATCTTCTAAAGAGTTAATGGTACTCGATTAATCTTCTAAGTCAATATAAAAATAATCTGTAACTCTAAGTGTATTGATTATTGAAAACTTATTGACCAAGTAAACAGTTAATTGTACTTGATTCATCATCGAAAGTGTTAATGGTACTCGATTAATCTTCTAACTCAAACATAAAACTAAACCGTAACTCTAAGTGTAACGATTATTGAAAACTTTTTTGACCAAGTAAAGAGTTGATTGTACTCGATTCATCTTCTAAAGAGTTAATGGTACTCGATTAATCTTCTAACTCAACATAAAACTAATCTGTAACTCTAACTGTAACGACTATTGAAAACTTGTTGATTAAGTAAAGTGTTAATTGTAATCGAATCATCATCTAAAGAGTTAATGGTACTAGAATAATCTTCTAACTCACCATAAAACTAATCCGTAACTCTAAGTGTAACGATTATGGAAAACTTGTTGACCAAGTAAACAGTTAATTGTACTCGATTCATCTTCTAAAGAGTTAATGGTACTCAATTAATCTTCTAACTCAACTTAAAACTAATCCGTAACTCTAAGTGTAACGATTATTGAAAACTTGTTGATTAAGTAAAGTGTTAATTGTAATCGAATCATCATCTAAAGAGTTAATGGTCCTAGATAAATCTTCTAACTCAACATAAAACTAATCTATAACTCTAAGTGTAACGATTATTGAAAACTTGTTGACTAAGTAAAGAGTTAATTGTACTCGAATCATCTTCTAAAGATTTAATGGTACTAGATTAATCTTCTTACTCAACATAAAACTAATCCGTAACTCTAAGTGTAACGATTATTGAAAATTTGTTGACCAAGTAAAGAGTTAATTGTACTCGATTAATCTTCTAAAGAGATAATGGTACTCGATTAATCTTCTAACTCAACATAAAACTAATACGTAACTCTAAGTGTAACGATTATTGAAAACTTATTGATTAAGTAAAGTGTTAATTGTAATCGAATCATTATCTAAAGAGTTAATGGTCCTAGATAAATCTTCTAACTCAACATAAAACTAATCTATAACTCTAAGTGTAACGATTATTGAAAACTTGTTGACTAAGTAAAGAGTTAATTGTACTCGAATCATCTTCTAAAGATTTAATGGTACTAGATTAATCTTCTTACTCAACATAAAACTAATCCGTAACTCTAAGTGTAACGATTATTGAAAACTTGTTGACCAAGTAAAGAGTTAATTGTACTCGATTATTCTTCTAAAGAGTTAGTTGTACTCGATTAATCTTCCAACTCAACTTAAAACTAATTCGTAACTCTAAGTATAACGATTATTGAAAACTTGTTGATTAAGTAAAGTGTTAATTGTAATCGAATCATCATCTAAAGAGTTAATGGTCCTAGATAAATCTTCTAACTCAACATAAAACTAATCTGTAACTCTAAGTGTAACGATTATTGAAAACTTGTTGACTAAGTAAAGAGTTAATTTTTACTCGATTCATTTTCTAATGAGTTAATGGTACTCAATTAATCATCTAACTCAATATAAAACTAATCCGTAACTCTAATTGTAACGATAATTGAAAACTTGTTGACCAAGTAAAGTGTTAATTTTTACTCGATTCATTTTCTGATGAGTTAATGGTACTCGATAAATCTTCTAACTCAAAATAAAACTAATCTGTAACTCTAAGTGTATTGATTATTGAAAACTTGTTGACCAAGTAAACAGTTAATTGTACTTGATTCATCTTCTAAAGAGTTAATGGTTCTCGATTAATCTTCTAACTCAAACATAAAACTAAACCGTAACTCTAAGTGTAACGATTATTGAAAACTTTTTTGACCAAGTAAAGAGTTGATTGTACTCGATTCATCTTCTAAAGAGTTAATGGTACTCGATTAATCTTCTAACTCAACATAAAACTAATCTGTAACTCTAACTGTAACGACTATTGAAAACTTGTTGATTAAGTAAAGTGTTAATTGTAATCGAATCATCATCTAAAGAGTTAATGGTACTAGAATAATCTTCTAACTCACCATAAAACTAATCTGTAACTCTAAGTGTAACGATTATGGAAAACTTGTTGACCAAGTAAACAGTTAATTGTACTCGATTCATCTTCTAAAGAGTTAATGGTACTCAATTAATCTTCTAACTCAACTTAAAACTAATCCGTAACTCTAAGTGTAACGATTATTGAAAACTTGTTGATTAAGTAAAGTGTTAATTGTAATCGAATCATCATTTAAAGAGTTAATGGTCCTAGATAAATCTTCTAACTCAACATAAAACTAATCTGTAACTCTAAGTGTAACGGTTATTGAAAACTTGTTGACCAAGTAAAGAGTTAATTGTACTCGATTCATCTTCTAAAGAGTTAATGGTACTCGATTAATCTTCTAAGTCAATATAAAAATAATCTGTAACTCTAAGTGTATTGATTATTGAAAACTTATTGACCAAGTAAACAGTGTATTGTACTTGATTCATCATCGAAAGAGTTAATGGTACTCGATTAATCTTCTAACTCAAACATAAAACTAAACCGTAACTCTAAGTGTAACGATTATTGAAAACTTTTTTGACCAAGTAAAGAGTTAATTGTACTCGATTAATCTTCTAAAGAGTTAATGGTACTCGATTAATCTTCTAACTCAACATAAAACTAATACGTAACTCTAAGTGTAACGATTATTGAAAACTTATTGATTATGTAAAGTGTTAATTGTAATCGAATCATTATCTAAAGAGTTAATGGTCCTAGATAAATCTTCTAACTCAACATAAAACTAATCTACAACTCTAAGTGTAACGATTATTGAAAACTTGTTGACTAAGTAAAGAGTTAATTGTACTCGAATCATCTTCTAAAGATTTAATGGTACTAGATTAATCTTCTTACTCAACATAAAACTAATCTGTAACTCTAAGTGTAACGATTATTGAAAATTTGTTGACCAAGTAAAGAGTTAATTGTACTCGATTAATCTTCTAAAGAGTTAATGGTACTCGATTAATCTTCTAACTCAACATAAAACTAATACGTAACTCTAAGTGTAACGATTATTGAAAACTTATTGATTAAGTAAAGTGTTAATTGTAATCGAATCATTATCTAAAGAGTTAATGGTCCTAGATAAATCTTCTAACTCAACATAAAACTAATCTACAACTCTAAGTGTAACGATTATTGAAAACTTGTTGACTAAGTAAAGAGTTAATTGTACTCGAATCATCTTCTAAAGATTTAATGGTACTAGATTAATCTTCTTACTCAACATAAAACTAATCTGTAACTCTAAGTGTAACGATTATTGAAAATTTGTTGACCAAGTAAAGAGTTAATTGTACTCGATTAATCTTCTAAAGAGTTAATGGTACTCGATTAATCTTCTAACTCAACATAAAACTAATACGTAACTCTAAGTGTAACGATTATTGAAAACTTATTGATTAAGTAAAGTGTTAATTGTAATCGAATCATTATCTAAAGAGTTAATGGTCCTAGATAAATCTTCTAACTCAACATAAAACTAATCTACAACTCTAAGTGTAACGATTATTGAAAACTTGTTGACTAAGTAAAGAGTTAATTGTACTCGAATCATCTTCTAAAGATTTAATGGTACTAGATTAATCTTCTTACTCAACATAAAACTAATCCGTAACTCTAAGTGTAACGATTATTGAAAACTTGTTGACCAAGTAAAGAGTTAATTGTACTCGATTAATCTTGTAAAGAGTTAATGGTACTCGATTAATCTTCTAACTCAACATAAAACTAATACGTAACTCTAAGTGTAACGATTATTGAAAACTTATTGATTAAGTAAAGTGTTAATTGTAACCGAATCATTATCTAAATAGTTAATGGTCCTAGATAAATCTTCTAACTCAACATAAAACTAATCTATAACTCTAAGTGTAACGATTATTGAAAACTTGTTGACTAAGTAAAGAGTTAATTGTACTCGAATCATCTTCTAAAGATTTAATGGTACTAGATTAATCTTCTTACTCAACATAAAACTAATCCGTAACTCTAAGTGTAACGATTATTGAAAACTTGTTGACCAAGTAAAGAGTTAATTGTACTCGATTATTCTTCTAAAGAGTTAGTTGTACTCGATTAATCTTCCAACTCAACTTAAAACTAATTCGTAACTCTAAGTATAACGATTATTGAAAACTTGTTGATTAAGTAAAGTGTTGATTGTAATCGAATCATTATCTAAAGAGTTAATGCTCCTAGATAAATCTTCTAACTCAACATAAAACTAATCTGTAACTCTAAGTGTAACGATTATTGAAAACTTGTTGACTAAGTAAAGAGTTAATTTTTACTCGATTCATTTTCTAATGAGTTAATGGTACTCAATTAATCATCTAACTCAATATAAAACTAATCCGTAACTCTAATTGTAACGATTATTGAAAACTTGTTGACCAAGTAAAGAGTTAATTTTCACTCGATTCATTTTCTAATGAGTTAATGGTACTCGATAAATCTTCTAACTCAAAATAAAACTAATCTGTAACTCTAAGTGTATTGATTATTGAAAACTTGTTGACCAAGTAAACAGTTAATTGTACTTGATTCATCTTCTAAAGAGTTAATGGTTCTCGATTAATCTTCTAACTCAAACATAAAACTAAACCGTAACTCTAAGTGTAACGATTATTGAAAACTTTTTTGACCAAGTAAAGAGTTGATTGTACTCGATTCATCTTCTAAAGAGTTAATGGTACTCGATTAATCTTCTAACTCAACATAAAACTAATCTGTAACTCTAACTGTAACGACTATTGAAAACTTGTTGATTAAGTAAAGTGTTAATTGTAATCGAA
Organism: Scutellaria galericulata; assembly: GCA_946896805.1. Classification (NCBI taxonomy): domain Eukaryota; kingdom Viridiplantae; phylum Streptophyta; class Magnoliopsida; order Lamiales; family Lamiaceae; genus Scutellaria; species Scutellaria galericulata. Next base: position 9,288,938 of record OX335787.1, on the reverse strand, counting down.
TCATCATCTAAAGAGTTAATGGTACTAGAATAATCTTCTAACTCACCATAAAACTAATCTGTAACTCTAAGTGTAACGATTATGGAAAACTTGTTGACCAAGTAAACAGTTAATTGTACTCGATTCATCTTCTAAAGAGTTAATGGTACTCAATTAATCTTCTAACTCAACTTAAAACTAATCCGTAACTCTAAGTGTAACGATTATTGAAAACTTGTTGATTAAGTAAAGTGTTAATTGTAATCGAATCATCATTTAAAGAGTTAATGGTCCTAGATAAATCTTCTAACTCAACATAAAACTAATCTGTAACTCTAAGTGTAACGGTTATTGAAAACTTCTTGACCAAGTAAAGAGTTAATTGTATTCGATTCATCTTCTAAAGAGTTAATGGTACTCGATTAATCTTCTAAGTCAATATAAAAATAATCTGTAACTCTAAGTGTATTGATTATTGAAAACTTATTGACCAAGTAAACAGTTAATTGTACTTGATTCATCATCGAAAGAGTTAATGGTACTCGATTAATCTTCTAACTCAAACATAAAACTAAACCGTAACTCTAAGTGTAACGATTATTGAAAACTTTTTTGACCAAGTAAAGAGTTAATTGTACTCGATTAATCTTCTAAAGAGTTAATGGTACTCGATTAATCTTCTAACTCAACATAAAACTAATACGTAACTCTAAGTGTAACGATTATTGAAAACTTATTGATTATGTAAAGTGTTAATTGTAATCGAATCATTATCTGAAGAGTTAATGGTCCTAGATAAATCTTCTAACTCAACATAAAACTAATCTACAACTCTAAGTGTAACGATTATTGAAAACTTGTTGACTAAGTAAAGAGTTAATTGTACTCGAATCATCTTCTAAAGATTTAATGGTACTAGATTAATCTTCTTACTCAACATAAAACTAATCCGTAACTCTAAGTGTAACGATTATTGAAAATTTGTTGACCAAGTAAAGAGTTAATTGTACTCGATTAATCTTCTAAAGAGTTAATGGTACTCGATTAATCTTCTAACTCAACATAAAACTAATACGTAACTCTAAGTGTAACGATTATTGAAAACTTATTGATTAAGTAAAGTGTTAATTGTAATCGAATCATTATCTAAAGAGTTAATGGTCCTAGATAAATCTTCTAACTCAACATAAAACTAATCTACAACTCTAAGTGTAACGATTATTGAAAACTTGTTGACTAAGTAAAGAGTTAATTGTACTCGAATCATCTTCTAAAGATTTAATGGTACTAGATTAATCTTCTTACTCAACATAAAACTAATCCGTAACTCTAAGTGTAACGATTATTGAAAACTTGTTGACCAAGTAAAGAGTTAATTGTACTCGATTATTCTTCTAAAGAGTTAGTTGTACTCGATTAATCTTCCAACTCAACTTAAAACTAATTCGTAACTCTAAGTATAACGATTATTGAAAACTTGTTGATTAAGTAAAGTGTTAATTGTAATCGAATCATTATCTAAAGAGTTAATGGTCCTAGATGAATCTTCTAACTCAACATAAAACTAATCTGTAACTCTAAGTGTAACGATTATTGAAAACTTGTTGACTAAGTAAAGAGTTAATTTTTACTCGATTCATTTTCTAATGAGTTAATGGTACTCAATTAATCATCTAACTCAATATAAAACTAATCCGTAACTCTAATTGTAACGATTATTGAAAACTTGTTGACCAAGTAAAGAGTTAATTTTCACTCGATTCATTTTCTGATGAGTTAATGGTACTCGATAAATCTTCTAACTCAAAATAAAACTAATCTGTAACTCTAAGTGTATTGATTATTGAAAACTTGTTGACCAAGTAAACAGTTAATTGTACTTGATTCATCTTCTAAAGAGTTAATGGTTCTCGATTAATCTTCTAACTCAAACATAAAACTAAACCGTAACTCTAAGTGTAACGATTATTGAAAACTTTTTTGACCAAGTAAAGAGTTGATTGTACTCGATTCATCTTCTAAAGAGTTAATGGTACTCGATTAATCTTCTAACTCAACATAAAACTAATCTGTAACTCTAACTGTAACGACTATTGAAAACTTGTTGATTAAGTAAAGTGTTAATTGTAATCGAATCATCATCTAAAGAGTTAATGGTACTAGAATAATCTTCTAACTCACCATAAAACTAATCTGTAACTCTAAGTGTAACGATTATGGAAAACTTGTTGACCAAGTAAACAGTTAATTGTACTCGATTCATCTTCTAAAGAGTTAATGGTACTCAATTAATCTTCTAACTCAACTTAAAACTAATCCGTAACTCTAAGTGTAACGATTATTGAAAACTTGTTGATTAAGTAAAGTGTTAATTGTAATCGAATCATCATTTAAAGAGTTAATGGTCCTAGATAAATCTTCTAACTCAACATAAAACTAATCTGTAACTCTAAGTGTAACGGTTATTGAAAACTTCTTGACCAAGTAAAGAGTTAATTGTATTCGATTCATCTTCTAAAGAGTTAATGGTACTCGATTAATCTTCTAAGTCAATATAAAAATAATCTGTAACTCTAAGTGTATTGATTATTGAAAACTTATTGACCAAGTAAACAGTTAATTGTACTTGATTCATCATCGAAAGAGTTAATGGTACTCGATTAATCTTCTAACTCAAACATAAAACTAAACCGTATCTCTAAGTGTAACGATTATTGAAAACTTTTTTGACCAAGTAAAGAGTTAATTGTACTCGATTAATCTTCTAAAGAGTTAATGGTACTCGATTAATCTTCTAACTCAACATAAAACTAATACGTAACTCTAAGTGTAACGATTATTGAAAACTTATTGATTATGTAAAGTGTTAATTGTAATCGAATCATTATCTAAAGAGTTAATGGTCCTAGATAAATCTTCTAACTCAACATAAAACTAATCTACAACTCTAAGTGTAACGATTATTGAAAACTTGTTGACTAAGTAAAGAGTTAATTGTACTCGAATCATCTTCTAAAGATTTAATGGTACTAGATTAATCTTCTTACTCAACATAAAACTAATCCGTAACTCTAAGTGTAACGATTATTGAAAATTTGTTGACCAAGTAAAGAGTTAATTGTACTCGATTAATCTTCTAAAGAGTTAATGGTACTCGATTAATCTTCTAACTCAACATAAAACTAATACGTAACTCTAAGTGTAACGATTATTGAAAACTTATTGATTAAGTAAAGTGTTAATTGTAATCGAATCATTATCTAAAGAGTTAATGGTCCTAGATAAATCTTCTAACTCAACATAAAACTAATCTACAACTCTAAGTGTAACGATTATTGAAAACTTGTTGACTAAGTAAAGAGTTAATTGTACTCGAATCATCTTCTAAAGATTTAATGGTACTAGATTAATCTTCTTACTCAACATAAAACTAATACGTAACTCTAAGTGTAACGATTATTGAAAACTTGTTGACCAAGTAAAGAGTTAATTGTACTCGATTAATCTTGTAAAGAGTTAATGGTACTCGATTAATCTTCTAACTCAACATAAAACTAATACGTAACTCTAAGTGTAACGATTATTGAAAACTTATTGATTAAGTAAAGTGTTAATTGTAATCGAATCATTATCTAAAGAGTTAATGGTCCTAGATAAATCTTCTAACTCAACATAAAACTAATCTATAACTCTAAGTGTAACGATTATTGAAAACTTGTTGACTAAGTAAAGAGTTAATTGTACTCGAATCATCTTCTAAAGATTTAATGGTACTAGATTAATCTTCTTACTCAACATAAAACTAATCCGTAACTCTAAGTGTAACGATTATTGAAAATTTGTTGACCAAGTAAAGAGTTAATTTTACTCGATTAATCTTCTAAAGAGATAATGGTACTCGATTAATCTTCTAACTCAACATAAAACTAATACGTAACTCTAAGTGTAACGATTATTGAAAACTTATTGATTAAGTAAAGTGTTAATTGTAATCGAATCATTATCTAAAGAGTTAATGGTCCTAGATAAATCTTCTAACTCAACATAAAACTAATCTATAACTCTAAGTGTAATGATTATTGAAAACTTGTTGACTAAGTAAAGAGTTAATTGTACTCGAATCATCTTCTAAAGATTTAATGGTACTAGATTAATCTTCTTACTCAACATAAAACTAATCCGTAACTCTAAGTGTAACGATTATTGAAAATTTGTTGACCAAGTAAAGAGTTAATTGTACTCGATGAATCTTCTAAAGAGATAATGGTACTCGATTAATCTTCTAACTCAACATAAAACTAATACGTAACTCTAAGTGTAACGATTATTGAAAACTTATTGATGAAGTAAAGTGTTAATTGTAATCGAATCATTATCTAAAGAGTTAATGGTCCTAGATAAATCTTCTAACTCAACATAAAACTAATCTATAACTCTAAGTGTAACGATTATTGAAAACTTGTTGACTAAGTAAAGAGTTAATTGTACTCGAATCATCTTCTAAAGATTTAATGGTACTAGATTAATCTTCTTACTCAACATAAAACTAATCCGTAACTCTAAGTGTAACGATTATTGAAAACTTGTTGACCAAGTAAAGAGTTAATTGTACTCGATTATTCTTCTAAAGAGTTAGTTGTACTCGATTAATCTTCCAACTCAACTTAAAACTAATTCGTAACTCTAAGTATAACGATTATTGAAAACTTGTTGATTAAGTAAAGTGTTAATTGTAATCGAATCATTATCTAAAGAGTTAATGGTCCTAGATAAATCTTCTAACTCAACATAAAGCTAATCTGTAACTCTAAGTGTAACGATTATTGAAAACTTGTTGACTAAGTAAAGAGTTAATTTTTACTCGATTCATTTTCTAATGAGTTAATGGTACTCAATTAATCATCTAACTCAATATAAAACTAATCCGTAACTCTAATTGTAACGATTATTGAAAACTTGTTGACCAAGTAAAGAGTTAATTTTCACTCGATTCATTTTCTGATGAGTTAATGGTACTCGATAAATCTTCTAACTCAAAATAAAACTAATCTGTAACTCTAAGTGTATTGATTATTGAAAACTTGTTGACCAAGTAAACAGTTAATTGTACTTGATTCATCTTCTAAAGAGTTAATGGTTCTCGATTAATCTTCTAACTCAAACATAAAACTAAACCGTAACTCTAAGTGTAACGATTATTGAAAACTTTTTTGACCAAGTAAAGAGTTGATTGTACTCGATTCATCTTCTAAAGAGTTAATGGTACTCGATTAATCTTCTAACTCAACATAAAACTAATCTGTAACTCTAACTGTAACGACTATTGAAAACTTGTTGATTAAGTAAAGTGTTAATTGTAATCGAATCATCATCTAAAGAGTTAATGGTACTAGAATAATCTTCTAACTCACCATAAAACTAATCTGTAACTCTAAGTGTAACGATTATGGAAAACTTGTTGACCAAGTAAACAGTTAATTGTACTCGATTCATCTTCTAAAGAGTTAATGGTACTCAATTAATCTTCTAACTCAACTTAAAACTAATCCGTAACTCAAAGTGTAACGATTATTGAAAACTTGTTGATTAAGTAAAGTGTTAATTGTAATCGAATCATCATTTAAAGAGTTAATGGTCCTAGATAAATCTTCTAACTCAACATAAAACTAATCTGTAACTCTAAGTGTAACGGTTATTTAAAACTTCTTGACCAAGTAAAGAGTTAATTGTATTCGATTCATCTTCTAAAGAGTTAATGGTACTCGATTAATCTTCTAAGTCAATATAAAAATAATCTGTAACTCTAAGTGTATTGATTATTGAAAACTTATTGACCAAGTAAACAGTTAATTGTACTTGATTCATCATCGAAATAGTTAATGGTACTCGATTAATCTTCCAACTCAAACATAAAACTAAACCGTAACTCTAAGTGTAACGATTATTGAAAACTTTTTTGACCAAGTAAAGAGTTAATTGTACTCGATTAATCTTCTAAAGAGTTAATGGTACTCGATTAATCTTCTAACTCAACATAAAACTAATACGTAACTCTAACTGTAACGATTATTGAAAACTTATTGATTATGTAAAGTGTTAATTGTAATCGAATCATTATCTAAAGAGTTAATGGTCCTAGATAAATCTTCTAACTCAACATAAAACTAATCTACAACTCTAAGTGTAACGATTATTGAAAACTTGTTGACTAAGTAAAGAGTTAATTGTACTCGAATCATCTTCTAAAGATTTAGTGGTACTAGATTAATCTTCTTACTCAACATAAAACTAATCCGTAACTCTAAGTGTAACGATTATTGAAAATTTGTTGACCAAGTAAAGAGTTAATTGTACTCGATTAATCTTCTAAAGAGTTAATGGTACTCGATTAATCTTCTAACTCAACATAAAACTAATACGTAACTCCAAGTGTAACGATTATTGAAAACTTATTGATTAAGTAAAGTGTTAATTGTAATCGAATCATTATCTAAAAGGGTTAATGGTCCTAGATAAATCTTCTAACTCAACATAAAACTAATCTATAACTCTAAGTGTAACGATTATTGAAAACTTGTTGACTAAGTAAAGAGTTAATTGTACTCGAATCATCTTCTAAAGATTTAATGGTACTAGATTAATCTTCTTACTCAACATAAAACTAATCCGTAACTCTAAGTGTAACGATTATTGAAAATTTGTTGACCAAGTAAAGAGTTAATTGTACTCGATTAATCTTCTAAAGAGATAATGGTACTCGATTAATCTTCTAACTCAACATAAAACTAATACGTAACTCTAAGTGTAACGATTATTGAAAACTTATTGATTAAGTAAAGTGTTAATTGTAATCGAATCATTATCTAAATAGTTAATGGTCCTAGATAAATCTTCTAACTCAACATAAAACTAATCTATAACTCTAAGTGTAACGATTATTGAAAACTTGTTGACTAAGTAAAGAGTTAATTGTACTCGAATCATCTTCTAAAGATTTAATGGTACTAGATTAATCTTCTTACTCAACATAAAACTAATCCGTAACTCTAAGTGTAACGATTATTGAAAATTTGTTGACCAAGTAAAGAGTTAATTGTACTCGATTAATCTTCTAAAGAGATAATGGTACTCGATTAATCTTCTAACTCAACATAAAACTAATACGTAACTCTAAGTGTAACGATTATTGAAAACTTATTGATTAAGTAAAGTGTTAATTGTAATCGAATCATTATCTAAAGAGTTAAGGTCCTAGATAAATCTTCTAACTCAACATACAACTAATCTATAACTCTAAGTGTAACGATTATTGAAAACTTGTTGACTAAGTAAAGAGTTAATTGTACTCGAATCATCTTCTAAAGATTTAATGGTACTAGATTAATCTTCTTACTCAACATAAAACTAATCCGTAACTCTAAGTGTAACGATTATTGAAAATTTGTTGACCAAGTAAAGAGTTAATTGTACTCGATTAATCTTCTAAAGAGATAATGGTACTCGATTAATCTTCTAACTCAACATAAAACTAATACGTAACTCTAAGTGTAACGATTATTGAAAACTTATTGATTAAGTAAAGTGTTAATTGTAATCGAATCATTATCTAAAGAGTTAATAGTCCTAGATAAATCTTCTAACTCAACATAAAACTAATCTATAACTCTAAGTGTAACGATTATTGAAAACTTGTTGACTAAGTAAAGAGTTAATTGTACTCGAATCATCTTCTAAAGATTTAATGGTACTAGATTAATCTTCTTACTCAACATAAAACTAATCCGTAACTCTAAATGTAACGATTATTGAAAATTTGTTGACCAAGTAAAGAGTTAATTGTACTCGATTAATCTTCTAAAGAGATAATGGTACTCGATTAATCTTCTAACTCAACATAAAACTAATACGTAACTCTAAGTGTAACGATTATTGAAAACTTATTGATTAAGTAAAGTGTTAATTGTAATCGAATCATTATCTAAAGAGTTAATGGTCCTAGATAAATCTTCTAACTCAACATAAAACTAATCTATAACTCTAAGTGTAACGATTATTGAAAACTTGTTGACTAAGTAAAGAGTTAATTGTACTCGAATCATCTTCTAAAGATTTAATGGTACTAGATTAATCTTCTTACTCAACATAAAACTAATCCGTAACTCTAAGTGTAACGATTATTGAAAATTTGTTGACCAAGTAAAGAGTTAATTGTACTCGATTAATCTTCTAAAGAGATAATGGTACTCGATTAATCTTCTAACTCAACATAAAACTAATACGTAACTCTAAGTGTAACGATTATTGAAAACTTATTGATTAAGTAAAGAGTTAATTGTACTCGAATCATCTTCTAAAGATTTAATGGTACTAGATTAATCTTCTGACTCAACATAAAACTAATCCGTAACTCTAAGTGTAACGATTATGGAAAACTTGTTGACCAAGTAAACAGTTAATTGTACTCGATTCATCTTCTAAAGAGTTAATAGTACTCAATTAATCTTCTAACTCAACTTAAAACTAATCCGTAACTCTAAGTGTAACGATTATTGAAAACTTGTTGATTAAGTAAAGTGTTAATTGTAATCGAATCATCATTTAAACAGTTAATGGTCCTAGATAAATCTTCTAACTCAACATAAAACTAATCTGTAACTCTAAGTGTAACGGTTATTGAAAACTTGTTGACCAAGTAAAGAGTTAATTGTTCTCGATTCATCTTCTAAAGAGTTAATGGTACTCAATTAATCTTCTAACTCAAAATAAAACTAATCTGTAATTCTAAGTGTATTGATTATTGAAAACTTGTTGACCAAGTAAAGAGTTAATTTTTACTCGATTCATTTTCTAATGAGTTAATGGTACTCAATTAATCATCTAACTCAATACAAAACTAATCCGTAACTCTAATTGTAACGATTATTGAAAACTTGTTGACCAAGTAAAGAGTTAATTTTTACTCGATTCATCTTCTAAAGAGTTAATGGTACTCGATTAATCTTCTAAGTCAATATAAAAATAATCTGTAACTCTAAGTGTATTGATTATTGAAAACTTATTGACCAAGTAAACAGTTAATTGTACTTGATTCATCTTCGAAAGAGTTAATGGTACTCGATTAATCTTCTAACTCAAACATAAAACTAAACCGTAACTCTAAGTGTAACGATTATTGAAAACTTTTTTTACCAAGTAAAGAGTTAATTGTACTCGATTAATCTTCTAAAGAGTTAATGGTACTCGATTAATCTTCTAAAGAGTTAATGGTACTCGATTAATCTTCTAACTCAACATAAAACTAATAAGTAACTCTAAGTGTAACGATTATTGAAAACTTATTGATTAAGTAAAGTGTTAATTGTAATCGAATCATTATCTAAAGAGTTAATGGTCCTAGATAAATCTTCTAACTCAACACAAAACTAATCTATAACTCTAAGTGTAACGATTATTGAAAACTTGTTGACTAAGTAAAGAGTTAATTGTACTCGAATCATCTTCTAAAGATTTAATGGTACTAGATTAATCTTCTTACTCAACATAAAACTAATCCGTAACTCTAAGAGTAACGATTATTGAAAATTTGTTGACCAAGTAAAGAGTTAATTTTACTCGATTAATCTTCTAAAGAGTTAATGGTACTCGATTAATCTTCTAACTCAAAATAAAACTAATCTGTAATTCTAAGTGTATTGATTATTGAAAACTTGTTGACCAAGTAAAGAGTTAATTTTTACTCGATTCATTTTCTAATGAGTTAATGGTACTCAATTAATCATCTAACTCAATATAAAACTAATCCGTAACTCTAATTGTAACGATTATTGAAAACTTGTTGACCAAGTAAAGAGTTAATTTTTACTCGATTCATCTTCTAAAGAGTTAATGGTACTCGATTAATATTCTAAGTCAATATAAAAATAATCTGTAACTCTAAGTGTATTGATTATTGAAAACTTATTGACCAAGTAAACAGTTAATTGTACTTGATTCATCTTCGAAAGAGTTAATGGTACTCGATTAATCTTCTAACTCAAACATAAAACTAAACCGTAACTCTAAGTGTAACGATTATTGAAAACTTTTTTTACCAAGTAAAGAGTTAATTGTACTCGATTAATCTTCTAAAGAGTTAATGGTACTCGATTAATCTTCTAACTCAACATAAAACTAATAAGTAACTCTAAGTGTAACGATTATTGAAAACTTATTGATTTAGTAAAGTGTTAATTGTAATCGAATCATTATCTAAAGAGTTAATGGTCCTAGATAAATCTTCTAACTCAATATAAAACTAATATGTAACTCTAAGTGTAACGATTATTGAAAACTTGTTGACTAAGTAAAGAGTTAATTGTACTCGAATCATCTTCTAAAGATTTAATGGTACTAGATTAATCTTCTGACTCAACATAAAACTAATCCGTAACTCTAAGTGTAACGATTATTGAAAATTTGTTGACCAATTAAAGAGTTAATTGTTCTCGATTCATCTTCTAAAGAGTTAATGGTACTCAATTAATCTTCTAACTCAAAATAAAACTAATCTGTAATTCTAAGTGTATTGATTATTGAAAACTTGTTGACCAAGTAAAGAGTTAATTTTTACTCGATTCATTTTCTAATGAGTTAATGGTACTCAATTAATCATCTAACTCAATATAAAACTAATCCGTAACTCTAATTGTAACGATTATTGAAAACTTGTTGACCAAGTAAAGAGTTAATTTTTACTCGATTCATCTTCTAAAGAGTTAATGGTACTCGATTAATCTTCTAAGTCAATATAAAAATAATCTGTAACTCTAAGTGTATTGATTATTGAAAACTTATTGACCAAGTAAATAGTTAATTGTACTTGATTCATCTTCGAAAGAGTTAATGGTACTCAATTAATCTTCTAACTCAAACATAAAACTAAACCGTAACTCTAAGTGTAACGATTATTGAAAACTTTTTTTACCAAGTAAAGAGTTAATTGTACTCGATTAATCTTCTAACTCAACATAAAATTAATACGTAACTCTAAGTGTAACGATTATTGAAAACTTATTGATTAAGTAAAGTGTTAATTGTAATCGAATCATTATCTAAAGAGTTAATGGTCCTAGATAAATCTTCTAACTCAACACAAAACTAATCTATAACTCTAAGTGTAACGATAATTGAAAACTTGTTGACTAAGTAAAGAGTTAATTGTACTCGAATCATCTTCTAAAGATTTAATGGTACTAGATTAATCTTCTTACTCAACATAAAACTAATCCGTAACTCTAAGTGTAACGATTATTGAAAATTTGTTGACCAAGTAAAGAGTTAATTTTACTCGATTAATCTTCTAAAGAGTTAATGGTACTCGATTAATCTTCTAACTCAACATAAAACTAATACGTAACTCTAAGTGTAACGATTATTGAAAACATATTGATTAAGTAAAGTGTTAATTGTAATCGAATCATTATCTAAAGAGTTAATGGTCCTAGATAAATCTTCTAACTCAACATAAAACTAATCTATAACTCTAAGTGTAACGATTATTGAAAACTTGTTGACTAAATAAAGAGTTAATTGTACTCGAATCATCTTCTAAAGATTTAATGGTACTAGATTAATCTTCTTACTCAACATAAAACTAATCCGTAACTCTAAGTGTAACGATTATTGAAAACTTGTTGACCAAGTAAAGAGTTAATTGTACTCGATTATTCTTCTAAAGAGTTAGTTGTACTCGATTAATCTTCCAACTCAACTTAAAACTAATTCGTAACTCTAAGTATAACGATTATTGAAAACTTGTTGATTAAGTAAAGTGTTAATTGTAATCGAATCATCATCTAAAGAGTTAATGGTCCTAGATAAATCTTCTAACTCAACATAAAACTAATCTGTAACTCTAAGTGTAACGATTATTGAAAACTTGTTGACAAAGTAAAGAGTTAATTTTTACTCGATTCATTTTCTAATGAGTTAATGGTACTCAATTAATCATCTAACTCAATATAAAACTAATCCGTAACTCTAATTGTAACGATTATTGAAAACTTGTTGACCAAGTAAAGAGTTAATTTTTACTCGATTCATCTTCTAAAGAGTTAATGGTACTCGATTAATATTCTAAGTCAATATAAAAATAATCTGTAACTCTAAGTGTATTGATTATTGAAAACTTATTGACCAAGTAAACAGTTAATTGTACTTGATTCATCTTCGAAAGAGTTAATGGTACTCGATTAATCTTCTAACTCAAACATAAAACTAAACCGTAACTCTAAGTGTAACGATTATTGAAAACTTTTTTTACCAAGTAAAGAGTTAATTGTACTCGATTAATCTTCTAAAGAGTTAATGGTACTCGATTAATCTTCTAACTCAACATAAAACTAATAAGTAACTCTAAGTGTAACGATTATTGAAAACTTATTGATTTAGTAAAGTGTTAATTGTAATCGAATCATTATCTAAAGAGTTAATGGTCCTAGATAAATCTTCTAACTCAACATAAAACTAATATGTAACTCTAAGTGTAACGATTATTGAAAACTTGTTGACTAAGTAAAGAATTAATTGTACTCGAATCATCTTCTAAAGATTTAATGGTACTAGATTAATCTTCTGACTCAACATAAAACTAATCCGTAACTCTAAGTGTAACGATTATTGAAAATTTGTTGACCAAGTAAAGAGTTAATTGTTCTCGATTCATCTTCTAAAGAGTTAATGGTACTCAATTAATCTTCTAACTCAAAATAAAACTAATCTGTAATTCTAAGTGTATTGATTATTGAAAACTTGTTGACCAAGTAAAGAGTTAATTTTTACTCGATTCATTTTCTAATGAGTTAATGGTACTCAATTAATCATCTAACTCAATATAAAATTAATCCGTAACTCTAATTGTAACGATTATTGAAAACTTGTTGACCAAGTAAAGAGTTAATTTTTACTCGATTCATCTTCTAAAGAGTTAATGGTACTCGATTAATCTTCTAAGTCAATATAAAAATAATCTGTAACTCTAAGTGTATTGATTATTGAAAACTTATTGACCAAGTAAATAGTTAATTGTACTTGATTCATCTTCGAAAGAGTTAATGGTACTCAATTAATCTTCTAACTCAAACATAAAACTAAACCGTAACTCTAAGTGTAACGATTATTGAAAACTTTTTTTACCAAGTAAAGAGTTAATTGTACTCGATTAATCTTCTAAAGAGTTAATGGTACTCGATTAATCTTCTAACTCAACATAAAATTAATAAGTAACTCTAAGTGTAACGATTATTGAAAACTTATTGATTAAGTAAAGTGTTAATTGTAATCTAATCATTATCTAAAGAGTTAATGGTCCTAGATAAATCTTCTAACTCAACACAAAACTAATCTATAACTCTAAGTGTAACGATAATTGAAAACTTGTTGACTAAGTAAAGAGTTAATTGTACTCGAATCATCTTCTAAAGATTTAATGGTACTAGATTAATCTTCTTACTCAACATAAAACTAATCCGTAACTCTAAGTGTAACGATTATTGAAAATTTGTTGACCAAGTAAAGAGTTAATTTTACTCGATTAATCTTCTAAAGAGTTAATGGTACTCGATTAATCTTCTAACTCAACATAAAACTAATACGTAACTCTAAGTGTAACGATTATTGAAAACTTATTGATTAAGTAAAGTGTTAATTGTAATCGAATCATTATCTAAAGAGTTAATGGTCCTAGATAAATCTTCTAACTCAACATAAAACTAATCTATAACTCTAAGTGTAACGATTATTGAAAACTTGTTGACTAAATAAAGAGTTAATTGTACTCGAATCATCTTCTAAAGATTTAATGGTACTAGATTAATCTTCTTACTCAACATAAAACTAATCCGTAACTCTAAGTGTAACGATTATTGAAAACTTGTTGACCAAGTAAAGAGTTAATTGTACTCGATTATTCTTCTAAAGAGTTAGTTGTACTCGATTAATCTTCCAACTCAACTTAAAACTAATTCGTAACTCTAAGTATAACGATTATTGAAAACTTGTTGATTAAGTAAAGTGTTAATTGTAATCGAATCATCATCTAAAGAGTTAATGGTCCTAGATAAATCTTCTAACTCAACATAAAACTAATCTGTAACTCTAAGTGTAACGATTATTGAAAACTTGTTGACAAAGTAAAGAGTTAATTTTTACTCGATTCATTTTCTAATGAGTTAATGGTACTCAATTAATCATCTAACTCAATATAAAACTAATCCGTAACTCTAATTGTAACGATTATTGAAAACTTGTTGACCTAGTAAAGAGTTAATTTTTACTCGATTCATTTTCTGATGAGTTAATGGTACTCGATAAATCTTCTAACTTAAAATAAAACTAATCTGTAACTCTAAATGTATTGATTATTGAAAACTTGTTGACCAAGTAAACAGTTAATTGTACTTGATTCATCTTCTAAAGAGTTAATGGTTCACGATTAATCTTCTAACTCAAACATAAAACTAAACCGTAACTCTAAGTGTAACGATTATTGAAAACTTTTTTGACCAAGTAAAGAGTTGATTGTACTCGATTCATCTTCTTAAGAGTTAATGGTACTCGATTAATCTTCTAACTCAGCATAAAACTAATCTGTAACTCTAACTGTAACGACTATTGAAAACTTGTTGATTAAGTAAAGTGTTAATTGTAATCGAATCATCATCTAAAGAGTTAATGGTACTAGAATAATCTTCTAACTCAACATAAAACTAATCTGTAACTCTAAGTGTAACGATTATGGAAAACTTGTTGACCAAGTAAACAGTTAATTGTACTCGATTCATCTTCGAAAGAGTTAATGGTACTCAATTAATCTTCTAACTCAACTTAAAACTAATCCGTAACTCTAAGTGTAACGATTATTGCAAACTTGTTGATTAAGTAAAGTGTTAATTGTAATCGAATCATCATTTAAAGAGTTAATGGTCCTAGATAAATCTTCTAACTCAACATAAAACTAATCTGTAACTCTAAGTGTAACGGTTATTGAAAACTTGTTGACCAAGTAAAGAGTTAATTGTACTCGATTCATCTTCTAAAGAGTTAATGGTACTCGATTAATCTTCTAAGTCAATATAAAAATAATCTGTAACTCTAAGTGTATTGATTATTGAAAACTTATTGACCAAGTAAACAGTTAATTGTACTTGATTCATCTTCGAAAGAGTTAATGGTACTCGATTAATCTTCTAACTCAAACATAAAACTAAACCGTAACTCTAAGTGTAACGATTATTGAAAACATGTTGACTAAGTAAAGAGTTAATTGTACTCGAATCATCTTCTAAAGATTTAATGGTACTAGATTAATCTTCTTACTCAACATAAAACTAATCCGTAACTCTAAGTGTAACGATTATTGAAAACTTGTTGACCAAGTAAAGAGTTAATTGTACTCGATTAATCTTCTAAAGAGTTAATGGTACTCGATTAATCTTCTAACTCAACATAAAACTAATACGTAACTCTAAGTGTAACGATTATTGAAAACTTATTGATTATGTAAAGTGTTAATTGTAATCGAATCATTATCTAAAGAGTTAATGGTCCTAGATAAATCTTCTAACTCAACATAAAACAAATCTACAACTCTAAGTGTAACGATTATTGAAAACTTGTTGACTAAGTAAAGAGTTAATTGTACTCGAATCATCTTCTAAAGATTTAATGGTACTAGATTAATCTTCTTACTCAACATAAAACTAATCCGTAACTCTAAGTGTAACGATTATTGAAAACTTGTTGACCAAGTAAAGAGTTAATTGTACTTGATTATTCTTCTAAAGAGTTAGTTGTACTCGATTAATCTTCCAACTCAACTTAAAACTAATTCGTAACTCTAAGTATAACGATTATTGAAAACTTGTTGATTAAGTAAAGTGTTAATTGTAATCGAATCATCATCTAAAGAGTTAATGGTCCTAGATAAATCTTCTAACTCAACATAAAACTAATCTGTAACTCTAAGTGTAACGATTATTGAAAACTTGTTGACAAAGTAAAGAGTTAATTTTTACTCGATTCATTTTCTAATGAGTTAATGGTACTCAATTAATCATCTAACTCAATATAAAACTAATCCGTAACTCTAATTGTAACGATTATTGAAAACTTGTTGACCTAGTAAAGAGTTAATTTTTACTCGATTCATTTTCTGATGAGTTAATGGTACTCGATAAATCTTCTAACTCAAAATAAAACTAATCTGTAACTCTAAATGTATTGATTATTGAAAACTTGTTGACCAAGTAAACAGTTAATTGTACTTGATTCATCTTCTAAAGAGTTAATGGTTCACGATTAATCTTCTAACTCAAACATAAAACTAAACCGTAACTCTAAGTGTAACGATTATTGAAAACTTTTTTGACCAAGTAAAGAGTTGATTGTACTCGATTCATCTTCTTAAGAGTTAATGGTACTCGATTAATCTTCTAACTCAGCATAAAACTAATCTGTAACTCTAACTGTAACGACTATTGAAAACTTGTTGATTAAGTAAAGTGTTAATTGTAATCGAATCATCATCTAAAGAGTTAATGGTACTAGAATAATCTTCTAACTCAACATAAAACTAATCTGTAACTCTAAGTGTAACGATTATGGAAAACTTGTTGACCAAGTAAACAGTTAATTGTACTCGATTCATCTTCTAAAGAGTTAATGGTACTCAATTAATCTTCTAACTCAACTTAAAACTAATCCGTAACTCTAAGTGTAACGATTATTGCAAACTTGTTGATTAAGTAAAGTGTTAATTGTAATCGAATCATCATTTAAAGAGTTAATGGTCCTAGATAAATCTTCTAACTCAACATAAAACTAATCTGTAACTCTAAGTGTAACGGTTATTGAAAACTTGTTGACCAAGTAAAGAGTTAATTGTACTCGATTCATCTTCTAAAGAGTTAATGGTACTCGATTAATCTTCTAAGTCAATATAAAAATAATCTGTAACTCTAAGTGTATTGATTATTGAAAACTTATTGACCAAGTAAACAGTTAATTGTACTTGATTCATCTTCGAAAGAGTTAATGGTACTCGATTAATCTTCTAACTCAAACATAAAACTAAACCGTAACTCTAAGTGTAACGATTATTGAAAACATGTTGACTAAGTAAAGAGTTAATTGTACTCGAATCATCTTCTAAAGATTTAATGGTACTAGATTAATCTTCTTACTCAACATAAAACTAATCCGTAACTCTAAGTGTAACGATTATTGAAAACTTGTTGACCAAGTAAAGAGTTAATTGTACTCGATTAATCTTCTAAAGAGTTAATGGTACTCGATTAATCTTCTAACTCAACATAAAACTAATACGTAACTCTAAGTGTAACGATTATTGAAAACTTATTGATTATGTAAAGTGTTAATTGTAATCGAATCATTATCTAAAGAGTTAATGGTCCTAGATAAATCTTCTAACTCAACATAAAACAAATCTACAACTCTAAGTGTAACGATTATTGAAAACTTGTTGACTAAGTAAAGAGTTAATTGTACTCGAATCATCTTCTAAAGATTTAATGGTACTAGATTAATCTTCTTACTCAACATAAAACTAATCCGTAACTCTAAGTGTAACGATTATTGAAAACTTGTTGACCAAGTAAAGAGTTAATTGTACTTGATTATTCTTCTAAAGAGTTAGTTGTACTCGATTAATCTTCCAACTCAACTTAAAACTAATTCGTAACTCTAAGTATAACGATTATTGAAAACTTGTTGATTAAGTAAAGTGTTAATTGTAATCGAATCATCATCTAAAGATTTAATGGTCCTAGATAAATCTTCTAACTCAACATAAAACTAATCTGTAACTCTAAGTGTAACGATTATTGAAAACTTGTTGACTAAGTAAAGAGTTAATTTTTACTCGATTCATTTTCTGATGAGTTAATGGTACTCGATAAATCTTCTAACTCAAAATAAAACTAATCTGTAACTCTAAGTGTATTGATTATTGAAAACTTGTTGACCAAGTAAACAGTTAATTGTACTTGATTCATCTTCTAAAGAGTTAATGGTTCTCGATTAATCTTCTAACTCAAACATAAAACTAAACCGTAACTCTAAGTGTAACGATTATTGAAAACTTTTTTGACCAAGTAAAGAGTTGATTGTACTCGATTCATCTTCTAAAGAGTTAATGGTACTCGATTAATCTTCTAACTCAGCATAAAACTAATCTGTAACTCTAACTGTAACGACTATTGAAAACTTGTTGATTAAGTAAAGTGTTAATTGTAATCGAATCAACATCTAAAGAGTTAATGGTACTAGAATAATCTTCTAACTCAACATAAAACTAATCTGTAACTCTAAGTGTAACGATTATGGAAAACTTGTTGACCAAGTAAACAGTTAATTGTACTCGATTCATCTTCTAAAGAGTTAATGGTACTCAATTAATCTTCTAACTCAAAATAAAACTAATCTGTAATTCTAAGTGTATTGATTATTGAAAACTTGTTGACCAAGTAAAGAGTTAATTTTTACTCGATTCATTTTCTAATGAGTTAATGGTACTCAATTAATCATCTAACTCAATATAAAACTAATCCGTAACTCTAATTGTAACGATTATTGAAAACTTGTTGACCAAGAAAGAGTTAATTTTTACTCGATTCATCTTCTAAAGAGTTAATGGTACTCGATTAATCTTCTAAGTCAATATAAAAATAATCTGTAACTCTAAGTGTATTGATTATTGAAAACATATTGACCAAGTAAATAGTTAATTGTACTTGATTCATCTTCGAAAGAGTTAATGGTACTCGATTAATCTTCTAACTCAAACATAAAACTAAACCGTAACTCTAAGTGTAACGATTATTGAAAACTTTTTTGACCAAGTAAAGAGTTAATTGTACTCGATTAATCTTCTAAAGAGTTAATGGTACTCGATTAATCTTCTAACTCAACATAAAACTAATACGTAACTCTAAGTGTAACGATTATTGAAAACTTATTGATTAAGTAAAGTGTTAATTGTAATCGAATCATTATCTAAAAAGTTAATGGTCCTAGATAAATCTTCTAACTCAACACAAAACTAATCTATAACTCTAAGTGTAACGATTATTGAAAACTTGTTGACTAAGTAAAGAGTTAATTGTACTCGAATCATCTTCTAAAGATTTAATGGTACTAGATTAATCTTCTTACTCAACATAAAACTAATCCGTAACTCTAAGTGTAACGATTATTGAAAATTTGTTGACCAAGTAACGAGTTAATTTTACTCGATTAATCTTCTAAAGAGTTAATGGTACTCGATTAATCTTCTAACTCAACATAAAACTAATACGTAACTCTAAGTGTAACGATTATTGAAAACTTATTGATTAAGTAAAGTGTTAATTAAAATCGAATCATTATCTAAAGAGTTAATGGTCCTAGATAAATCTTCTAACTCAACATAAAACTTATCTATAACTCTAAGTGTAACGATTATTGAAAACTTGTTGACTAAGTAAAGAGTTAATTGTACTCGAATCATCTCCTAAAGATTTAATGGTACTAGATTAATCTTCTTACTCAACATAAAACTAATCCGTAACTCTAAGTGTAACGATTATTGAAAACTTGTTGACCAAGTAAAGAGTTAATTGTACTCGATTTTTCTTCTAAAGAGTTAGTTGTACTCGATTAATCTTCCAACTCAACTTAAAACTAATTCGTAACTCTAAGTATAACGATTATTGAAAACTTGTTGATTAAGTAAAGTGTTAATTGTAATCGAATCATCATCTAAAGAGTTAATGGTCCTAGATAAATCTTCTAACTCAACATAAATCTAATCTGTAACTCTAAGTGTAACGATTATTGAAAACTTGTTGACTAAGTAAAGAGTTAATTGTACTCGAATCATCTTCTAAAGATTTAATGGTACTAGATTAATCTTCTAACTCAACATAAAACTAATCCGTAACTCTAAGTGTAACGATTATTGAAAACTTGTTGACCAAGTAAAGAGTTAATTGTTCTCGATTCATCTTCTAAAGAGTTAATGGTACTCAATTAATCTTCTAACTCACAATAAAACTAATCTGTAATTCTAAGTGTATTGATTATTGAAAACTTGTTGACCAAGTAAAGAGTTAATTTTTACTCGATTCATTTTCTAATGAGTTAATGGTACTCAATTAATCATCTAACTCAATATAAAACTAATCCGTAACTCTAATTGTAACGATTATTGAAAACTTGTTGACCAAGAAAGAGTTAATTTTTACTCGATTCATCTTCTAAAGAGTTAATGGTACTCGTTTAATCTTCTAAGTCAATATAAAAATAATCTGTAACTCTAAGTGTATTGATTATTGAAAACTTATTGACCAAGTAAACAGTTAATTGTACTTTATTCATCTTCGAAAGAGTTAATGGTACTCAATTAATCTTCTAACTCAAACATAAAACTAAACCGTAACTCTAAGTGTAACGATTATTGAAAACTTTTTTGACCAAGTAAAGAGTTAATTGTACTCGATTAATCTTCTAAAGAGTTAATGGTACTCGATTAATCTTCTAACTCAACATAAAACTAATACGTAACTCTAAGTGTAACGATTATTGAAAACTTATTGATTAAGTAAAGTGTTAATTGTAATCGAATCATTATCTAAAAAGTTAATGGTCCTAGATAAATCTTCTAACTCAACACAAAACTAATCTATAACTCTAAGTGTAACGATTATTGAAAACTTGTTGACTAAGTAAAGAGTTAATTGTACTCGAATCATCTTCTAAAGATTTAATGGTACTAGATTAATCTTCTTACTCAACATAAAACTAATCCGTAACTCTAAGTGTAACGATTATTGAAAATTTGTTGACCAAGTAAAGAGTTAATTGTACTCGATTAATCTTCTAAAGAGTTAATGGTACTCGATTAATCTTCTAACTCAACATAAAACTAATACGTAACTCCAAGTGTAACGATTATTGAAAACTTATTGATTAAGTAAAGTGTTAATTGTAATCGAATCATTATCTAAAGAGTTAATGGTCCTAGATAAATCTTCTAACTCAACATAAAACTAATTTATAACTCTAAGTGTAACGATTATTGAAAACTTGTTGACTAAGTAAAGAGTTAATTGTACTCGAATCATCTTCTAAAGATTTAATGGTACTAGATTAATCTTCTTACTCAACATAAAACTAATCCGTAACTCTAAGTGTAACGATTATTGAAAATTTGTTGACCAAGTAAAGAGTTAATTGTACTCGATTAATCTTCTAAAGAGTTAATGGTACTCGATTAATCTTCTAACTCAACATAAAACTAATACGTAACTCTAAGTGTAACGATTATTGAAAACTTATTGATTAAGTAAAGTGTTAATTGTAATCGAATCATTATCTAAAGAGTTAATGGTCCTAGATAAATCTTCTAACTCAACATAAAACTAATCTATAACTCTAAGTGTAACGATTATTGAAAACTTGTTGACTAAGTAAAGAGTTAATTGTACTCGAATCATCTTCTAAAGAATTAATGGTACTAGATTAATCTTCTTACTCAACATAAAACTAATCCGTAACTCTAAGTGTAACGATTATTGAAAACTTATTGACCAAGTAAAGAGTTAATTGTACTCGATTATTCTTCTAAAGAGTTAGTTGTACTCGATTAATCTTCCAACTCAACTTAAAACTAATTCGTAACTCTAAGTATAACGATTATTGAAAACTTGTTGATTAAGTAAAGTGTTAATTGTAATCGAATCATCATCTAAAGAGTTAATGGTCCTAGATAAATCTTCTAACTCAACATAAAACTAATCTGTAACTCTAAGTGTAACGATTATTGAAAACTTGTTGACTAAGTAAAGAGTTAATTTTTACTCGATTCATTTTCTAATGAGTTAATGGTACTAAATTAATCATCTAACTCAATATAAAACTAATCCGTAACTCTAATTGTAACGATTATTGAAAACTTGTTGACCAAGTAAAGAGTTAATTTTTACTCGATTCATTTTCTGATGAGTTAATGGTACTCGATAAATCTTCTAACTCAAAATAAAACTAATCTGTAACTCTAAGTGAATTGATTATTGAAAACTTGTTGACCAAGTAAACAGTTAATTGTACTTGATTCATCTTCTAAAGAGTTAATGGTTCTCGATTAATCTTCTAACTCAAACATAAAACTAAACCGTAACTCTAAGTGTAACGATTATTGAAAACTTTTTTGACCAAGTAAAGAGTTGATTGTACTCGATTCATCTTCTAAAGAGTTAATGGTACTCGATTAATCTTCTAACTCAGCATAAAACTAATCTGTAACTCTAACTGTAACGACTATTGAAAACTTGTTGATTAAGTAAAGTGTTAATTGTAATCGAATCATCATCTAAAGAGTTAATGGTACTAGAATAATCTTCTAACTCAACATAAAACTAATCTGTAACTCTAAGTGTAACGATTATGGAAAACTTGTTGACCAAGTAAACAGTTAATTGTACTCGATTCATCTTCTAAAGAGTTAATGGTACTCAATTAATCTTCTAACTCAACTTAAAACTAATCCGTAACTCTAAGTGTAACGATTATTGAAAACTTGTTGATTAAGTAAAGTGTTAATTGTAATCGAATCATCATTTAAAGAGTTAATGGTCCTAGATAAATCTTCTAACTCAACATAAAACTAATCTGTAACTCTAAGTGTAACGGTTATTGAAAACTTGTTGACCAAGTAAAGAGTTAATTGTACTCGATTCATCTTCTAAAGAGTTAATGGTACTCAATTAATCTTCTAAGTCAATATAAAAATAATCTGTAACTCTAAGTGTATTGATTATTGAAAACTTATTGAACAAGTAAACAGTTAATTGTACTTGATTCATCTTCGAAAGAGTTAATGGTACTCGATTAATCTTCTAACTCAAACATAAAACTAAACCGTAACTCTAAGTGTAACGATTATTGAAAACTTTTTTGACCAAGTAAAGAGTTAATTGTACTCGATTAATCTTCTAAAGAGTTAATGGTACTCGATTAATCTTCTAATTCAACATAAAACTAATACGTAACTCTAAGTGTAACGATTATTGAAAACTTATTGATTAAGTAAAATGTTAATTGTAATCGAATCATTATCTAAAAAGTTAATGGTCCTAGATAAATCTTCTAACTCAACACAAAACTAATCTATAACTCTAAGTGTAACGATTATTGAAAACTTGTTGACTAAGTAAAGAGTTAATTGTACTCGAATCATCTTCTAAAGATTTAATGGTACTAGATTAATCTTCTTACTCAACATAAAACTAATCCGTAACTCTAAGTGTAACGATTATTGAAAATTTGTTGACCAAGTAAAGAGTTAATTTTACTCGATTAATCTTCTAAAGAGTTAATGGTACTCGATTAATCTTCTAACTCAACATAAAACTAATACGTAACTCTAAGTGTAACGATTATTGAAAACTTATTGATTAAGTAAAGTGTTAATTAAAATCGAATCATTATCTAAAGAGTTAATGGTCCTAGATAAATCTTCTAACTCAACATAAAACTAATCTATAACTCTAAGTGTAACGATTATTGAAAACTTGTTGACTAAGTAAAGAGTTAATTGTACTCGAATCATCTTCTAAAGATTTAATGGTACTAGATTAATCTTCTTACTCAACATAAAACTAATCCGTAACTCTAAGTGTAACGATTATTGAAAACTTGTTGACCAAGTAAAGAGTTAATTGTACTCGATTTTTCTTCTAAAGAGTTAGTTGTACTCGATTAATCTTCCAACTCAACTTAAAACTAATTCGTAACTCTAAGTATAACGATTATTGAAAACTTGTTGATTAAGTAAAGTGTTAATTGTAATCGAATCATCATCTAAAGAGTTAATGGTCCTAGATAAATCTTCTAACTCAACATAAAACTAATCTGTAACTCTAAGTGTAACGATTATTGAAAACTTGTTGACTAAGTAAAGAGTTAATTGTACTCGAATCATCTTCTAAAGATTTAATGGTACTAGATTAATCTTCTAACTCAACATAAAACTAATCCGTAACTCTAAGTGTAACGATTATTGAAAACTTGTTGACCAAGTAAAGAGTTAATTGTTCTCGATTCATCTTCTAAAGAGTTAATGGTACTCAATTAATCTTCTAACTCAAAATAAAACTAATCTGTAATTCTAAGTGTATTGATTATTGAAAACTTGTTGACCAAGTAAAGAGTTAATTTTTACTCGATTCATTTTCTAATGAGTTAATGGTACTCAATTAATCATCTAACTCAATATAAAACTAATCCGTAACTCTAATTGTAACGATTATTGAAAACTTGTTGACCAAAAAAGAGTTAATTTTTACTCGATTCATCTTCTAAAGAGTTAATGGTACTCGATTAGTCTTCTAAGTCAATATAAAAATAATCTGTAACTCTAAGTGTATTGATTATTGAAAACTTATTGACCAAGTAAACAGTTGATTGTACTTGATTCATCTTCGAAAGAGTTAATGGTACTCGATTAATCTTTTAACTCAAACGTAAAACTAAACCGTAACTCTAAGTGTAACGATTATTGAAAACTTTTTTGACCAAGTAAAGAGTTAATTGTACTCGATTAATCTTCTAAAGAGTTAATGGTACTCGATTAATCTTCTAACTCAACATAAAACTAATACGTAACTCTAAGTGTAACGATTATTGAAAACTTATTGATTAAGTAAAGTGTTAATTGTAATAGAATCATTATCTAAAGAGTTAATGGTCCTAGATAAATCTTCTAACTCAACATAAAACTAATCTATAACTCTAAGTGTAACGATTATTGAAAACTTGTTGACTAAGTAAAGAGTTAATTGTACTCGATTCATCTTCTAAAGATTTAATGGTACTAGATTAATCTTCTTACTCAACATAAAACTAATCCGTAACTCTAAGTGTAACGATTATTGAAAATTTGTTGACCAAGTAAAGAGTTAATTGTACTCGATTAATCTTCTAAAGAGTTAATGTACTCGATTAATCTTCTAACTCAACATAAAACTAATACGTAACTCTAAGTGTAACGATTATTGAAAACTTATTGATTAAGTAAAGTGTTAATTGTAATCGAATCATTATCTAAAGAGTTAATGGTCCTAGATAAATCTTCTAACTCAACATAAAACTATTCTATAACTCTAAGTGTAACGATAATTGAAAACTTGTTGACTAAGTCAAGAGTTAATTGTACTCGAATCATCTTCTAAAGATTTAATGGTACTAGATTAATCTTCTTACTCAACATAAAACTAATCCGTAACTCTAAGTGTAACGATTATTGAAAATTTGTTGACCAAGTAAAGAGTTAATTGTACTCGATTAATCTTATAAAGAGTTAATGGTACTCGATTAATCTTCTAACTCAACATAAAACTAATACGTAACTCTAAGTGTAACGATTATTGAAAATTTATTGATTAAGTAAAGTGTTAATTGTAATCGAATCATTATCTAAAGAGTTAATGGTCCTAGATAAATCTTCTAACTCAACATAAAACTAATCTATAACTCTGAGTGTAACGATTATTGAAAACTTGTTGACTAAGTAAAGAGTTAATTGTACTCGAATCATCTTCTAAAGAATTAATGGTACTAGATTAATCTTCTTACTCAACATAAAACTAATCCGTAACTCTAAGTGTAACGATTATTGAAAACTTGTTGACCAAGTAAAGAGTTAATTGTACTCGATTATTCTTCTAAAGAGTTAGTTGTACTCGATTAATTTTCCAACTCAACTTAAAACTAATTCGTAACTCTAAGTATAACGATTATTGAAAACTTGTTGATTAAGTAAAGTGTTAATTGTAATCGAATCATCATCTAAAGAGTTAATGGTCCTAGATAAATCTTCTAACTCAACATAAAACTAATCTGTAACTCTAAGTGTAACGATTATTGAAAACTTGTTGACTAAGTAAAGAGTTAATTTTTACTCGATTCATTTTCTAATGAGTTAATAGAACTCAATTAATCATCTAACTCAATATAAAACTAATCCGTAACTCTAATTGTAACGATTATTGAAAACTTGTTGACCAAGTAAAGAGTTAATTTTTACTCGATTCATTTTCTGATGAGTTAATGGTACTCGATAAATCTTCTAACTCAAAATAAAACTAATCTGTAACTCTAAGTGTATTGATTATTGAAAACTTATTGACCAAGTAAACAGTTAATTGTACTTGATTCATCTTCTAAAGAGTTAATGGTTCTCGATTAATCTTCTAACTCAAACATAAAACTAAACCGTAACTCTAAGTGTAACGATTATTGAAAACTTTTTTGACCAAGTAAAGAGTTGATTGTACTCGATTCATCTTCTAAAGAGGTAATGGTACTCGATTAATCTTCTAACTCAGCATAAAACTAATCTGTAACTCTAACTGTAACGACTATTGAAAACTTGTTGATTAAGTAAAGTGTTAATTGTAATCGAATCATCATCTAAAGAGTTAATGGTACTAGAATAATCTTCTAACTCAACATAAAACTAATCTGTAACTCTAAGTGTAACGATTATGGAAAACTTGTTGACCAAGTAAACAGTTAATTGTACTCGATTCATCTTCTAAAGAGTTAATGGTACTCAATTAATCTTCTAACTCAACTTAAAACTAATCTGTAACTCTAAGTGTAACGATTATTGAAAACTTGTTGATTAAGTAAAGTGTTAATTGTAATCGAATCATCATTTAAAGAGTTAATGGTCCTAGATAAATCTTCTAACTCAACATAAAACTAATCTGTAACTCTAAGTGTAACGGTTATTGAAAACTTGTTGACCAAGTAAAGAGTTAATTGTACTCGATTCATCTTCTAAAGAGTTAATGGTACTCGATTAATCTTCTAAGTCAATATAAAAATAATCTGTAACTCTAAGTGTATTGATTATTGAAAACATATTGACCAAGTAAATAGTTAATTGTACTTGATTCATCATCGAAAGAGTTAATGGTACTCGATTAATCTTCTAACTCAAACATAAAACTAAACCGTAACTCTAAGTGTAACGATTATTGAAAACTTTTTTGACCAAGTAAAGAGTTAATTGTACTCGATTAATCATCTAAAGAGTTACTGGTACTCGATTAATCTTCTAACTCAACATAAAACTAATACGTAACTCTAAGTGTAACGATTATTGAAAACTTATTGATTAAGTAAAGTGTTAATTGTAATCGAATCATTATCTAAAGAGTTAATGGTCGTAGATAAATCTTCTAACTCAACATAAAACTAATCTGTAACTCTAAGTGTAACGATTATTGAAAACTTGTTGACTAAGTAAAGAGTTAATTTTTACTCGATTCATTTTCTAATGAGTTAATAGAACTCAATTAATCATCTAACTCAATATAAAACTAATCCGTAACTCTAATTGTAACGATTATTGAAAACTTGTTGACCAAGTAAAGAGTTAATTTTTACTCGATTCATTTTCTGATGAGTTAATGGTACTCGATAAATCTTCTAACTCAAAATAAAACTAATCTGTAACTCTAAGTGTATTGATTATTGAAAACTTATTGACCAAGTAAACAGTTAATTGTACTTGATTCATCTTCTAAAGAGTTAATGGTTCTCGATTAATCTTCTAACTCAAACATAAAACTAAACCGTAACTCTAAGTGTAATGATTATTGAAAACTTTTTTGACCAAGTAAAGAGTTGATTGTACTCGATTCATCTTCTAAAGAGGTAATGGTACTCGATTAATCTTCTAACTCAGCATAAAACTAATCTGTAACTCTAACTGTAACGACTATTGAAAACTTGTTGATTAAGTAAAGTGTTAATTGTAATCGAATCATCATCTAAAGAGTTAATGGTACTAGAATAATCTTCTAACTCAACATAAAACTAATCTGTAACTCTAAGTGTAACGATTATGGAAAACTTGTTGACCAAGTAAACAGTTAATTGTACTCGATTCATCTTCTAAAGAGTTAATGGTACTCAATTAATCTTCTAACTCAACTTAAAACTAATCTGTAACTCTAAGTGTAACGATTATTGAAAACTTGTTGATTAAGTAAAGTGTTAATTGTAATCGAATCATCATTTAAAGAGTTAATGGTCCTAGATAAATCTTCTAACTCAACATAAAACTAATCTGTAACTCTAAGTGTAACGGTTATTGAAAACTTGTTGACCAAGTAAAGAGTTAATTGTACTCGATTCATCTTCTAAAGAGTTAATGGTACTCGATTAATCTTCTAAGTCAATATAAAAATAATCTGTAACTCTAAGTGTATTGATTATTGAAAACATATTGACCAAGTAAACAGTTAATTGTACTTGATTCATCATCGAAAGAGTTAATGGTACTCGATTAATCTTCTAACTCAAACATAAAACTAAACCGTAACTCTAAGTGTAACGATTATTGAAAACTTTTTTGACCAAGTAAAGAGTTAATTGTACTCGATTAATCTTCTAAAGAGTTACTGGTACTCGATTAATCTTCTAACTCAACATAAAACTAATACGTAACTCTAAGTGTAACGATTATTGAAAACTTATTGATTAAGTAAAGTGTTAATTGTAATCGAATCATTATCTAAAGAGTTAATGGTCCTAGATAAATCTTCTAACTCAACATAAAACTAATCTATAACTCTAAGTGTAACGATTATTGAAAACTTGTTGACTAAGTAAAGAGTAAATTGTACTCGAATCATCTTCTAAAGATTTAATGGTACTAGATTAATCTTCTTACTCAACATAAAACTAATCTGTAACTCTAAGTGTAAAGATTATTGAAAACTTGTTGACCAAGTAAAGAGTTAATTGTACTCGATTATTCTTCTAAAGAGTTAGTTGTACTCGATTAATCTTCTAACTCAACATAAAACTAATACGTAACTCTAAGTGTAACGATTATTGAGAACTTGTTGATTAAGTAAAGTGTTAATTGTAATCGAATCATCATCTAAAGAGTTAATGGTCCTAGATAAATCTTCTAACTCAACATAAAACTAATCTGTAACTCTAAGTGTAACGATTATTGAAAACTTGTTGACTAAGTAAAGAGTTAATTGTTCTCGATTCATCTTCTAAAGAGTTAATGGTACTCAATTAATCTTCTAACTCAACATAAAACTAATCTGTAACTCTAAGTGTAAAGATTATTGAAAACTTGTTGACCAAGTAAAGAGTTAATTGTACTCGATTATTCTTCTAAAGAGTTAGTTGTACTCGATTAATCTTCCAACTCAACTTAAAACTAATTCGTAACTCTAAGTATAACGATTATTGAGAACTTGTTGATTAAGTAAAGTGTTAATTGTAATCGAATCATCATCTAAAGAGTTAATGGTCCTAGATAAATCTTCTAACTCAACATAAAACTAATCTATAACTCTAAGTGTAACGATTATTGAAAACTTGTTGACTAAGTAAAGAGTTAATTGTACTCGAATCATCTTCTAAAGATTAAATGGTACTAGATTAATCTTCTAACTCAACTTAAAACTAATCCGTAACTCTAAGTGTAACGATTATTGAAAACTTGTTGACCAAGTAAAGAGTTAATTGTTCTCGATTTATCTTCTAAAGAGTTAATGGTACTCAATTAATCTTCTAACTCAAAATAAAACTAATCTGTAATTCTAAGTGTATTGATTATTGAAAACTTGTTGACCAAGTAAAGAGTTAATTTTTACTCGATTCATTTTCTAATGAGTTAATGGTACTCAATTAATCATCTAATTCAATATAAAACTAATCCGTAACTCTAATTGTAACGATTATTGAAAACTTGTAGACCAAGAAAGAGTTAATTTTTACTCGATTCATCTTCTAAAGAGTTAATGGTACTCGATTAATCTTCTAAGTCAATATAAAAATAATCTGTAACTCTAAGTGTATTGATTATTGAAAACTTATTGACCAAGTAAACAGTTAATTGTACTTGATTCATCTTCGAAAGAGTTAATGGTACTCGATTAATCTTCTAACTCAAACATAAAACTAAACCGTAACTCTAAGTGTAACGATTATTGAAAACTTTTTTGACCAAGTAAAGAGTTAATTGTACTCGATTAATCTTCTAAAGAGTTAATGGTACTCGATTAATCTTCTAACTCAACATAAAACTAATACGTAACTCTAAGTGTAACGATTATTGAAAACTTATTGATTAAGTAAAGTGTTAATTGTAATAGAATCATTATCTAAAGAGTTAATGGTCCTAGATAAATCTTCTAACTCAACATAAAACTAATCTATAACTCTAAGTGTAACGATTATTGAAAACTTGTTGACTAAGTAAAGAGTTAATTGTACTCGAATCATCTTCTAAAGATTTAATGGTACTAGATTAATCTTCTTACTCAACATAAAACTAATCCGTAACTCTAAGTGTAACGATTATTGAAAATTTGTTGACCAAGTAAAGAGTTAATTGTACTCGATTAATCTTCTAAAGAGTTAATGGTACTCGATTAATCTTCTAACTCAACATAAAACTAATACGTAACTCTAAGTGTAACGATTATTGAAAACTTATTGATTAAGTAAAGTGTTAATTGTAAGCGAATCATTATCTAAAGAGTTAATGGTCCTAGGTAAATCTTCTAACTCAACATAAAACTAATCTATAACTCTAAGTGTAACGATTATTGAAAACTTGTTGACTAAGTAAAGAGTTAATTGTACTCGAATCATCTTCTAAAGATTTAATGGTACTAGATTAATCTTCTTACTCAACATAAAACTAATCCGTAACTCTAAGTGTAACGATTATTGAAAATTTGTTGACCAAGTAAAGAGTTAATTGTACTCGATTAATCTTCTAAAGAGTTAATGGTACTCGATTAATCTTCTAACTCAACATAAAACTAATACGTAACTCTAAGTGTAACGATTATTGAAAACTTATTGATTAAGTAAAGTGTTAATTGTAATCGAATCATTATCTAAAGAGTTAATGGTCCTAGATAAATCTTCTAACTCAACATAAAACTAATCTATAACTCTAAGTGTAACGATTATTGAAAACTTGTTGACTAAGTAAAGAGTTAATTGTACTCGAATCATCTTCTAAAGATTTAATGGTACTAGATTAATCTTCTTACTCAACATAAAACTAATCCGTAACTCTAAGTGTAACGATTATTGAAAATTTGTTGACCAAGTAAAGAGTTAATTGTACTCGATTAATCTTCTAAAGAGTTAATAGTACTCGATTAATCTTCTAACTCAACATAAAACTAATACGTAACTCTAAGTGTAACGATTATTGAAAACTTATTGATTAAGTAAAGTGTTAATTGTAATCGAATCATTATCTAAAGAGTTAATGGTCCTAGATAAATCTTCTAACTCAACATAAAACTAATCTATAACTCTAAGTGTAACGATTATTGAAAACTTGTTGACTAAGTAAAGAGTTAATTTTTACTCGATTCATTTTCTAATGAGTTAATGGTACTCAATTAATCATCTAACTCAATATAAAACTAATCCGTAACTCTAATTGTAACGATTATTGAAAACTTGTTGACCAAGTAAAGAGTTAATTTTTACTCGATTCATTTTCTGATGAGTTAATGGTACTCGATAATCTGTAACTCTAAGTGTATTGATTATTGAAAACTTGTTGACCAAGTAAACAGTTAATTGTACTTGATTCATCTTCTAAAGAGTTAATGGTTCTCGATTAATCTTCTAACTCAAACATAAAACTAAACCGTAACTCTAAGTGTAACGATTATTGAAAACTTTTTTGACCAAGTAAAGAGTTGATTGTACTCGATTCATCTTCTAAAGAGTTAATGGTACTCGATTAATCTTCTAACTCAGCATAAAACTAATCTGTAACTCTAACTGTAACGACTATTGAAAACTTGTTGATTAAGTAAAGTGTTAATTGTAATCGAATCATCATCTAAAGAGTTAATGGTACTAGAATAATCTTCTAACTCAACATAAAACTAATCTGTAACTCTAAGTGTAACGATTATGGAAAACTTGTTGACCAAGTAAACAGTTAATTGTACTCGATTCATCTTCTAAAGAGTTAATGGTACTCAATTAATCTTCTAACTCAACTTAAAACTAATCCGTAACTCTAAGTGTAACGATTATTGAAAACTTGTTGATTAAGTAAAGTGTTAATTGTAATCGAATCATCATTCAAAGAGTTAATGGTCCTAGATAAATCTTCTAACTCAACATAAAACTAATCTGTAACTCTAAGTGTGACGGTTATTGAAAACTTGTTGACCAAGTAAAGAGTTAATTGTACTCGATTAATCTTCTAAAGAGTTAATGGTACTCGATTAATCTTCTAAGTCAATATAAAAATAATCTGTAACTCTAAGTGTATTGATTATTTAAAACTTATTAACCAAGTAAACAGTTAATTGTACTTGATTCATCTTCGAAAGAGTTAATGGTACTCGATTAATCTTCTAACTCAAACATAAAACTAAACCGTAACTCTAAGTGTAACGATTATTGAAAACTTTTTTGACCAAGTAAAGAGTTAATTGTACTCGATTAATCTTCTAAAGAGTTAATGGTACTCGATTAATCTTCTAACTCAACATAAAACTAATACGTAACTCTAAGTGTAACGATTATTGAAAACTTATTGATTAAGTAAAGTGTTAATTGTAATCGAATCATTATCTAAAGAGTTAATGGTCCTAGATAAATCTTCTAACTCAACACAAAACTAATCTATAACTCTTAGTGTAACGATTATTTAAAACTTATTGACTAAGTAAAGAGTTAATTGTACTCGTATCATCTTCTAAAGATTTAATGGTACTAGATTAAACTTCTTACTCAACATAAAACTAATCCGTAACTCTAAGTGTAACGATTATTGAAAACTTGTTGACCAAGTAAAGAGTTAATTGTACTCGATTATCCTTCTAAAGAGTTAGTTGTACTCGATTATTCTTCCAACTCAACTTAAAACTAATTAGTAACTCTAAGTATAACGATTATTGAAAACTTGTTGATTAAGTAAATTGTTAATTGTAATCGAATCATCATCTAAAGAGTTAATGGTCCTAGATAAATCTTCTAACTCAACATAAAACTAATCTGTAACTCTAAGTGTAACGATTATTGAAAACTTGTTGACTAAGTAAAGAGTTAATTGTACTCCAATCATCTTCTAAAGATTTAATGGTACTAGATTAATCTTCTAACTCAACATAAAACTAATCCGTAACTCTAAGTGTAACGATTATTGAAAACTTGTTGACCAAGTAAAGAGTTAATTATACTCGATTCATCTTCTAAAGAGTTAATGGTACTCGATAAATCTTCTAACTCAAAATAAAACTAATCTGTAATTCTAAGTGTATTGATTATTGAAAACTTGTTGACCAAGTAAAGAGTTAATTTTTACTCGATTCATTTTCTAATGAGTTAATGGTCCTCGATTAATCATCTAACTCAATATAAAACTAATCTGTATCT
Source organism: Scutellaria galericulata (assembly GCA_946896805.1). Classification (NCBI taxonomy): domain Eukaryota; kingdom Viridiplantae; phylum Streptophyta; class Magnoliopsida; order Lamiales; family Lamiaceae; genus Scutellaria; species Scutellaria galericulata. Next base: position 9,255,458 of record OX335787.1, on the reverse strand, counting down.
CTAATTGTAACGATTATTGAAAACTTGTTGACCAAGTAAAGAGTCAAAAGTACTTGATTTATTTTCTAAAGTGTTAATGATACTCGATTAATCTTATAAGTCATTATAAAACTAATCCGTAACTATAAGTGTATTGATTATTGATAACTTGTTTACCAAGTAAAGACTTAATTGTACTCGATTAATCTTCTAAAGAGTTAATGGTACTCGATTAATCTTCTAACTCCACATAACACTAATACGTAACTCTAAGTGTAACGAGTATTGAAAACTTGTTGATTAAAGTAAAGTGTTAATTGTAATCGAATCATCATCTAAAGAGTTAATGGTCCTAGATAAATCTTCTAACTCAACATAAAACTAATCTGTAACTCTAAGTGTAACAATTATTGAAAACTTGTTGACTAAGTAAAGAGTTAATTGTACTCGAATCATCTTCTAAAGATTTAATGGTACTAGATTAATCTTCTAACTCAACATAAAACTAATCCGTAACTCTAAGTGTAACGATTATTGAAAACTTGTTGACCAAGTAAAGAGTTAATTGTTCTCGATTCATCTTCTAAAGAGTTAATGGTACTCAATTAATCTTCTAACTCAAAATAAAACTAATCTGTAATTCTAAGTGTATTGATTATTGAAAACTTGTTGACCAAGTAAAGAGTTAATTTTTACTCGATTCATTTTCTAATGAGTTAATGGTACTCTATTAATCATCTAACTCAATATAAAACTAATCCGTAACTCTAATTGTAACGATTATTGAAAACTTGTTGACCAAGTAAAGAGTTAATATTTACTCGATTCATTTTCTGATGAGTTAATGGTACTCGATAAATCTTCTAACTCAAAATAAAACTAATCTGTAACTCTAAGTGTATTGATTATTGAAAACTTGTTGACCAAGTAAACAGTTAATTGTACTTGATTCATCTTCTAAAGAGTTAATGGTTCTCAATTAATCTTCTAACTCAAACATAAAACTAAACCGTAACTCTAAGTGTAACGATTATTGAAAACTTTTTTGACCAAGTAAAGAGTTGATTGTACTCGATTCATCTTCTAAAGAGTTAATGGTACTCGATTAATCTTCTAACTCAACATAAAACTAATACGTAACTCTAAGTGTAACGATTATTGAAAACTTATTGATTAAGTAAAGTGTTAATTGTAATCGAATCATTATCTAAAGAGTTAATGGTCCTAGATAAATCTTCTAACTCAACATAAAACTAATCTATAACTCTAAGTGTAACGATTATTGAAAACTTGTTGACTAAGTAAAGAGTTAATTTTTACTCGATTCATTTTCTAATGAGTTAATGGTACTCAATTAATCATCTAACTCAATATAAAACTAATCCGTAACTCTAATTGTAACGATTATTGAAAACTTGTTGACCAAGTAAAGAGTTAATTTTTACTCGATTCATTTTCTGATGAGTTAATGGTACTCGATAATCTGTAACTCTAAGTGTATTGATTATTGAAAACTTGTTGACCAAGTAAACAGTTAATTGTACTTGATTCATCTTCTAAAGAGTTAATGGTTCTCGATTAATCTTCTAACTCAAACATAAAACTAAACCGTAACTCTAAGTGTAACGATTATTGAAAACTTTTTTGACCAAGTAAAGAGTTGATTGTACTCGATTCATCTTCTAAAGAGTTAATGGTACTCGATTAATCTTCTAACTCAACATAAAACTAATCTGTAACTCTAACTGTAACGACTATTGAAAACTTGTTGATTAAGTAAAGTGTTAATTGTAATCGAATCATCATCTAAAGAGTTAATGGTACTAGAATAATCTTCTAACTCAACATAAAACTAATCTGTAACTCTAAGTGTAACGATTATGGAAAACTTGTTGACCAAGTAAACAGTTAATTGTACTCGATTCATCTTCTAAAGAGTTAATGGTACTCAATTAATCTTCTAACTCAACTTAAAACTAATCCGTAACTCTAAGTGTAACGATTATTGAAAACTTGTTGATTAAGTAAAGTGTTAATTGTAATCGAATCATCATTCAAAGAGTTAATGGTCCTAGATAAATCTTCTAACTCAACATAAAACTAATCTGTAACTCTAAGTGTGACGGTTATTGAAAACTTGTTGACCAAGTAAAGAGTTAATTGTACTCGATTAATCTTCTAAAGAGTTAATGGTACTCGATTAATCTTCTAAGTCAATATAAAAATAATCTGTAACTCTAAGTGTATTGATTATTTAAAACTTATTAACCAAGTAAACAGTTAATTGTACTTGATTCATCTTCGAAAGAGTTAATGGTACTCGATTAATCTTCTAACTCAAACATAAAACTAAACCGTAACTCTAAGTGTAACGATTATTGAAAACTTTTTTGACCAAGTAAAGAGTTAATTGTACTCGATTAATCTTCTAAAGAGTTAATGGTACTCGATTAATCTTCTAACTCAACATAAAACTAATACGTAACTCTAAGTGTAACGATTATTGAAAACTTATTGATTAAGTAAAGTGTTAATTGTAATCGAATCATTATCTAAAGAGTTAATGGTCCTAGATAAATCTTCTAACTCAACACAAAACTAATCTATAACTCTTAGTGTAACGATTATTTAAAACTTATTGACTAAGTAAAGAGTTAATTGTACTCGTATCATCTTCTAAAGATTTAATGGTACTAGATTAAACTTCTTACTCAACATAAAACTAATCCGTAACTCTAAGTGTAACGATTATTGAAAACTTGTTGACCAAGTAAAGAGTTAATTGTACTCGATTATCCTTCTAAAGAGTTAGTTGTACTCGATTATTCTTCCAACTCAACTTAAAACTAATTAGTAACTCTAAGTATAACGATTATTGAAAACTTGTTGATTAAGTAAATTGTTAATTGTAATCGAATCATCATCTAATGAGTTAATGGTCCTAGATAAATCTTCTAACTCAACATAAAACTAATCTGTAACTCTAAGTGTAACGATTATTGAAAACTTGTTGACTAAGTAAAGAGTTAATTGTACTCCAATCATCTTCTAAAGATTTAATGGTACTAGATTAATCTTCTAACTCAACATAAAACTAATCCGTAACTCTAAGTGTAACGATTATTGAAAACTTGTTGACCAAGTAAAGAGTTAATTATACTCGATTCATCTTCTAAAGAGTTAATGGTACTCGATAAATCTTCTAACTCAAAATAAAACTAATCTGTAATTCTAAGTGTATTGATTATTGAAAACTTGTTGACCAAGTAAAGAGTTAATTTTTACTCGATTCATTTTCTAATGAGTTAATGGTCCTCGATTAATCATCTAACTCAATATAAAACTAATCTGTATCTCTAATTGTAACGATTATTGAAAACTTGTTGACCAAGTAAAGAGTCAAAAGTACTTGATTTATTTTCTAAAGTGTTAATGATACTCGATTAATCTTATAAGTCATTATAAAACTAATCCGTAACTATAAGTGTATTGATTATTGATAACTTGTTTACCAAGTAAAGACTTAATTGTACTCGATTAATCTTCTAAAGAGTTAATGGTACTCGATTAATCTTCTAACTCCACATAACACTAATACGTAACTCTAAGTGTAACGAGTATTGAAAACTTGTTGATTAAAGTAAAGTGTTAATTGTAATCGAATCATCATTTAAAGAGTTAATGGTCCTAGATAAATCTTCTAACTCAACATAAAACTAATTTGTAACTCTAAGTGTAACGGTTATTGAAAACTTGTTGACCAAGTAAAGAGTTAATTGTACTCGATTCATCTTCTAAAGAGTTAATGGTACTCGATTAATCTTCTAAGTCAATATAAAAATAATCTGTAACTCTAAGTGTATTGATTATTGAAAACTTATTAACCAAGTAAACAGTTAATTGTACTTGATTCATCTTCGAAAGAGTTAATGGTACTCGATTAATCTTCTAACTCAAACATAAAACTAAACCGTAACTCTAAGTGTAACGATTATTGAAAACTATTTTGACCAAGTAAAGAGTTAATTGTACTCGATTAATCTTCTAAAGAGTTAATGGTACTCGATTAATCTTCTAACTCAACATAAAACTAATACGTAACTCTAAGTGTAACGATTATTGAAAACTTATTGATTAAGTAAAGTGTTAATTGTAATCGAATCATTATCTAAAGAGTTAATGGTCCTAGATAAATCTTCTAACTCAACATAAAACTAATCTATAACTCTAAGTGTAACGATTATTGAAAACTTGTTGACTAAGTAAAGAGTTAATTGTACTCCAATCATCTTCTAAAGATTTAATGGTACTAGATTAATCTTCTAACTCAACATAAAACTAATCCGTAACACTAAGTGTAACGATTATTGAAAACTTGTTGACCAAGTAAAGAGTTAATTGTACTCGATTATCCTTCTAAAGAGTTAGTTGTACTCGATTAATCTTCCAACTCAACTTAAAACTAATTCGTAACTCTAAGTATAACGATTATTGAAAACTTGTTGATTAAGTAAAGTGTTAATTGTAATCGAATCATCATCTAAAGAGTTAATGGTCCTAGATAAATCTTCTAACTCAACATAAAACTAATCTATAACTCTAAGTGTAACGATTATTGAAAACTTGTTGACTAAGTAAAGAGTTAATTGTACTCGAATCATCTTCTAAAGATTTAATGGTACTAGATTAATCTTCTTACTCAACTTAAAACTAATCCGTAACTCTAAGTGTAACGATTATTGAAAACTTGTTGACCAAGTAAAGAGTTAATTGTACTCGATTCATCTTCTAAAGAGTTAATGGTACTCGATAAATCTTCTAACTCAAAATAAAACTAATCTGTAATTCTAAGTGTATTGATTATTGAAAACTTGTTGACCAAGTAAAGAGTTAATTTTTACTCGATTCATTTTCTAATGAGTTAATGGTACTCGATTAATCATCTAACTCAATATAAAACTAATCTGTAACTCTAATTGTAACGATTATTGAAAACTTGTTGACCAAGTAAAGAGTTAAAAGTACTCGATTCATTTTCTAAAGTGTTAATGATACTCGATTAATCTTCTAAGTCATTATAAAACTAATCCGTAACTATAAGTGTATTGATTATTGATAACTTGTTTACCAAGTAAAGACTTAATTGTACTCGATTAATCTTCTAAAGAGTTAATGGTACTCGATTAATCTTCTAACTCCACATCAAACTAATACGTAACTCTAAGTGTAACGAGTATTGAAAACTAGTTGATTAAAGTAAAGTGTTAATTGTAATCGAATAATCATCTAAAGAGTTAATGGTCCTAGATAAATCTTCTAACTCAACATAAAGCTAATCTGTAACTCTAAGTGTAACGGTTATTGAAAACTTGTTGACCAAGTAAAGAGTTAATTGTACTCGATTCATCTTCTAAAGAGTTAATGGTACTCGATTAATCTTCTAAGTCAATATAAAAATAATCTGTAACTCTAAGTGTATTGATTATTGAAAACTTATTGACCAAGTAAACAGTTAATTGTACTTGATTCATCTTCGAAAGAGTTAATGGTACTCGATTAATCTTCTAACTCAAACATAAAACTAAACCGTAACTCTAAGTGTAACGATTATTGAAAACTTATTGATTAAGTAAAGTGTTAATTGTAATCGAATCATTATCTAAAGAGTTAATGGTCCTAGATAAATCTTCTAACTCAACATAAAACTAATCTATAACTCTAAGTGTAACGATTATTGAAAACTTGTTGACTAAGTAAAGAGTTAATTGTACTCCAATCATCTTCTAAAGATTTAATGGTACTAGATTAATCTTCTAACTCAACATAAAACTAATCCGTAACTCTAAGTGTAACGATTATTGAAAACTTGTTGACCAAGTAAAGAGTTAATTGTACTCGATTATCCTTCTAAAGAGTTAGTTGTACTCGATTAATCTTCCAACTCAACTTAAAACTAATTCGTAACTCTAAGTATAACGATTATTGAAAACTTGTTGATTAAGTAAAGTGTTAATTGTAATCGAATCATCATCTAAAGAGTTAATGGTCCTAGATAAATCTTCTAACTCAACATAAAACTAATCTATAACTCTAAGTGTAACGATTATTGAAAACTTGTTGACTAAGTAAAGAGTTAATTGTACTCCAATCATCTTCTAAAGATTTAATGGTACTAGATTAATCTTCTAACTCAACATAAAACTAATCCGTAACTCTAAGTGTAACGATTATTGAAAACTTGTTGACCAAGTAAAGAGTTAATTGTACTCGATTCATCTTCTAAAGAGTTAATGGTACTCGATAAATCTTCTAACTCAAAATAAAACTAATCTGTAATTCTAAGTGTATTGATTATTGAAAACTTGTTGACCAAGTAAAGAGTTAATTTTTACTCGATTCATTTTCTAATGAGTTAATGGTACTTGATTAATCATCTAACTCAATATAAAACTAATCTGTAACTCTAATTGTAACGATTATTGAAAACTTGTTGACCAAGTAAAGAGTTAAAAGTACTCGATTCATTTTCTAAAGTGTTAATGATACTCGATTAATCTTCTAAGTCATTATAAAACTAATCCGTAACTATAAGTGTATTGATTATTGATAACTTGTTTACCAAGTAAAGACTTAATTGTACTCGATTAATCTTCTAAAGAGTTAATGGTACTCGATTAATCTTCTAACTCCACATCAAACTAATACGTAACTCTAAGTGTAACGAGTATTGAAAACTTGTTGATTAAAGTAAAGTGTTAATTGTAATCGAATCATCATCTAAAGAGTTAATGGTCCTAGATAAATCTTCTAACTCAACATAAAACTAATCTGTAACTCTAAGTGTAACAATTATTGAAAACTTGTTGACTAAGTAAAGAGTTAATTGTACTCGAATCATCTTCTAAAGATTTAATGGTACTAGATTAATCTTCTAACTCAACATAAAACTAATCCGTAACTCTAAGTGTAACGATTATTGAAAACTTGTTGACCAAGTAAAGAGTTAATTGTTCTCGATTCATCTTCTAAAGAGTTAATGGTACTCAATTAATCTTCTAACTCAAAATAAAACTAATCTGTAATTCTAAGTGTATTGATTATTGAAAACATGTTGACCAAGTAAAGAGTTAATTTTTACTCTATTCATTTTCTGATGAGTTAATGGTACTCGATAAATCTTCTAACTCAAAATAAATCTAATCTGTAACTCTAAGTGTATTGATTATTGAAAACTTCTTGACCAAGTAAACAGTTAATTGTACTCGATTCATCTTCTAAAGAGTTAATGGTACTCAATTAATCTTCTAACTCAACATAAAACTAATCTGTAACTCTAAGTTTAACGGTTATTGAAAACTTGTTGACCAAGTAAAGAGTTAATTGTACTCGATTCATCTTCTAAAGAGTTAATGGTACTCGATTAATCTTCTAAGTCAATATAAAAATAATCTGTAACTCTAAGTGTATTGATTATTGAAAACTTATTGACCAAGTAAACAGTTAATTGTACTTGATTCATCTTCGAAAGAGTTAATGGTACTCGATTAATCTTCTAACTCAAACATAAAACTAAACCGTAACTCTAAGTGTAACGATTATTGAAAACTTTTTTGACCAAGTAAAGAGTTAATTGTACTCGATTAATCTTCTAAAGAGTTAATGGTACTCGATTAATCTTCTAACTTAACATAAAACTAATACGTAACTCTAAGTGTAACGATTATTGAAAACTTATTGATTAAGTAAAGTGTTAATTGTAATCGAATCATTATCTAAAGAGTTAATGGTCCTAGATAAATCTTCTAACTCAACACAAAACTAATCTATAACTCTTAGTGTAACGATTATTTAAAACTTATTGACTAAGTAAAGAGTTAATTGTACTCGTATCATCTTCTAAAGATTTAATGGTACTAGATTAAACTTCTTACTCAACATAAAACTAATCCGTAACTCTAAGTGTAACGATTATTGAAAACTTGTTGACCAAGTAAAGAGTTAATTGTACTCGATTATCCTTCTAAAGAGTTAGTTGTACTCGATTATTCTTCCAACTCAACTTAAAACTAATTAGTAACTCTAAGTATAACGATTATTGAAAACTTGTTGATTAAGTAAATTGTTAATTGTAATCGAATCATCATCTAAAGAGTTAATGGTCCTAGATAAATCTTCTAACTCAATATAAAACTAATCTGTAACTCTAAGTGTAACGATTATTGAAAACTTGTTGACTAAGTAAAGAGTTAATTGTACTCCAATCATCTTCTAAAGATTTAATGGTACTAGATTAATCTTCTAACTCAACATAAAACTAATCCGTAACTCTAAGTGTAACGATTATTAAAAACTTGTTGACCAAGTAAAGAGTTAATTGTACTCGATTATCCTTCTAAAGAGTTAGTTGTACTCGATTAATCTTCCAACTCAACTTAAAACTAATTCGTAACTCTAAGTATAACGATTATTGAAAACTTGTTGATTAAGTAAAGTGTTAATTGTAATCGAATCATCATTTAAAGAGTTAATGGTCCTAGATAAATCTTCTAACTCAACATAAAACTAATCTATAACTCTAAGTGTAACGATTATTGAAAACTTGTTGACTAAGTAAAGAGTTAATTGTACTCGAATCATCTTCTAAAGATTTAATGGTACTAGATTAATCTTCTTACTCAACATAAAACTAATCCGTAACTCTAAGTGTAACGATTATTGAAAACTTGTTGACCAAGTAAAGAGTTAATTGTACTCGATTATCCTTCTAAAGAGTTAGTTGTACTCGATTAATCTTCCAACTCAACTTAAAACTAATTCGTAACTCTAAGTATAACGATTATTGAAAACTTGTTGATTAAGTAAAGTGTTAATTGTAATCGAATCATTATCTAAAGAGTTAATGGTCCTAGATAAATCTTCTAACTCAACATAAAACTAATCTATAACTCTAAGTGTAACGATTATTGAAAACTTGTTGACTAAGTAAAGAGTTAATTGTACTCGAATCATCTTCTAAAGATTTAATGGTACTAGATTAATCTTCTTACTCAACATAAAACTAATCCGTAACTCTAAGTGTAACGATTATTGAAAACTTGTTGACCAAGTAAAGAGTTAATTGTACTCGATTATCCTTCTAAAGAGTTAGTTGTACTCGATTAATCTTCCAACTCAACTTAAAACTAATTCGTAACTCTAAGTATAACGATTATTGAAAACTTGTTGATTAAGTAAAGTGTTAATTGTAATCGAATCATCATCTAAAGAGTTAATGGTCCTAGATAAATCTTCTAACTCAACATAAAACTAATCTGTAACTCTAAGTGTAACGATTATTGAAAACTTGTTGACTAAGTAAAGAGTTAATTGTACTCGATTCATCTTCTAAAGAGTTAATGGTACTCGATAAATCTTCTAACTCAAAATAAAACTAATCTGTAATTCAAAGTGTATTGATTATTGAAAACTTGTTGACCAAGTAAAGAGTTAATTTTTACTCGATTCATTTTCTAATGAGTTAATGGTACTCGATTAATCATCTAACTCAATATAAAACTAATCTGTAACTCTAATTGTAACGATTATTGAAAACTTCTTGACCAAGTAAAGAGTTAAAAGTACTCGATTCATTTTCTAAAGTGTTAATGATACTCGATTAATCTTCTAAGTCATTATAAAACTAATCCGTAACTATAAGTGTATTGATTATTGATAACTTGTTTACCAAGTAAAGACTTAATTGTACTCGATTAATCTTCTAAAGAGTTAATGGTACTCGATTAATCTTCTAACTCCACATCAAACTAATACGTAACTCTAAGTGTAACGAGTATTGAAAACTTGTTGATTAAAGTAAAGTGTTAATTGTAATCGAATCATCATCTAAAGATTTAATGGTACTAGATTAATCTTCTAACTCAACATAAAACTAATCCGTAACTCTAAGTGTAACGATTATTGAAAACTTGTTGACCAAGTAAAGAGTTAATTGTTCTCGATTCATCTTCTAAAGAGTTAATGGTACTCAATTAATCTTCTAACTCAAAATAAATCTAATCTGTAATTCTAAGTGTATTGATTATTGAAAACTTGTTGACCAAGTAAAGAGTTAATTTTTACTCGATTCATTTTCTAATGAGTTAATGGTACTCAATTAATCATCTAACTCAAAATAAAACTAATCCGTAACTCTAATTGTAACGATTATTGAAAACTTGTTGACCAAGAAAAGAGTTAATTTTTACTCTATTCATTTTCTGATGAGTTAATGGTACTCGATAAATCTTCTAACTCAAAATAAAACTAATCTGTAACTCTATGTGTATTGATTATTGAAAACTTGTTGACCAAGTAAAGAGTTAATTGTACTCGATTCATCTTCTAAAGAGTTAATGGTTCTCGATTAATCTTCTAACTCAAACATAAAACTAAACCGTAACTCTAAGTGTAACGATTATTGAAAACTTTTTTGACCAAGTAAAGAGTTGATTGTACTCGATTCATCTTCTAAAGAGTTAATGGTACTCGATTAATCTTCTAACTCAGCATAAAACTAATCTGTAACTCTAACTGTAACGACTATTGAAAATTTGTTGATTAAGTAAAGTTTTAATTGTAATCGAATCATCATCTAAAGAGTTAATGGTACTAGAATAATCTTCTAACTCAACATAAAACTAATCTGTAACTCTAAGTGTAATGATTATGGAAAACTTGTTGACCTAGTAAACAGTTAATTGTACTCGATTCATCTTCTAAAGAGTTAATGGTACTCAATTAATCTTCTAACTCAACATAAAACTAATCTGTAACTCTAAGTGTAACGGTTATTGAAAACTTGTTGACAAAGTAAAGAGTTAATTGTACTCGATTCATCTTCTAAAGAGTTAATGGTACTCGATTAATCTTCTAAGTCAATATAAAAATAATCTGTAACTCTAAGTGTATTGATTATTGAAAACTTATTGACCAAGTAAACAGTTAATTGTACTTGATTCATCTTCGAAAGAGTTAATGGTACTCGATTAATCTTCTAACTCAAACATAAAACTAAACCGTAACTCTAAGTGTAACGATTATTGAAAACTTTTTTGACCAAGTAAAGAGTTAATTGTACTCGATTAATCTTCTAAAGAGTTAATGGTACTCGATTAATCTTCTAACTCAACATAAAACTAATACGTAACTCTAAGTGTAACGATTATTGAAAACTTATTGATTAAGTAAAGTGTTAATTGTAATCGAATCATTATCTAAAGAGTTAATGGTCCTAGATAAATCTTCTAACTCAACATAAAACTAATCTGTAACTCTAAGTGTAACGATTATTGAAAACTTGTTGACTAAGTAAAGAGTTAATTGTACTCGAATCATCTTCTAAAGATTTAATGGTACTAGATTAATCTTCTTACTCAACATAAAACTAATCCGTAACTCTAAGTGTAACGATTATTGAAAACTTGTTGACCAAGTAAAGAGTTAATTGTACTCGATTATCCTTCTAAAGAGTTAGTTGTACTCGATTAATCTTCCAACTCAACTTAAAACTAATTCGTAACTCTAAGTATAACGATTATTGAAAACTTGTTGATTAAGTAAAGTGTTAATTGTAATCGAATCATCATCTAAAGAGTTAATGGTCCTAGATAAATCTTCTAACTCAACATAAAACTAATCTGTAACTCTAAGTGTAACGATTATTGAAAACTTGTTGACTAAGTAAAGAGTTAATTGTACTCCAATCATCTTCTAAAGATTTAATGGTACTAGATTAATCTTCTAACTCAACATAAAACTAATCCGTAACTCTAAGTGTAACGATTATTGAAAACTTGTTGACCAAGTAAAGAGTTAATTGTACTCGATTCATCTTCTAAAGAGTTAATGGTACTCGATAAATCTTCTAACTCAAAATAAAACTAATCTGTAATTCTAAGTGTATTGATTATTGAAAACTTGTTGACCAAGTAAAGAGTTAATTTTTACTCGATTCATTTTCTAATGAGTTAATGGTACTCGATTAATCATCTAACTCAATATAAAACTAATCTGTAACTCTAATTGTAACGATTATTGAAAACTTGTTGACCAAGTAAAGAGTTAAAAGTACTCGATTCATTTTCTAAAGTGTTAATGATACTTGATTAATCTTCTAAGTCATTATAAAACTAATCCGTAACTATAAGTGTATTGATTATTGATAACTTGTTTACCAAGTAAAGACTTAATTGTACTCGATTAATCTTCTAAAGAGTTAATGGTACTCGATTAATCTTCTAACTCCACATCAAACTAATACGTAACTCTAAGTGTAACGAGTATTGAAAACTTGTTGATTAAAGTAAAGTGTTAATTGTAATCGAATCATCATCTAAAGAGTTAATGGTCCTAGATAAATCTTATAACTCAACATAAAACTAATCTGTAACTCTAAGTGTAACAATTATTGAAAACTTGTTGACTAAGTAAAGAGTTAATTGTACTCGAATCATCTTCTAAAGATTTAATTGTACTAGATTAATCTTCTAACTCAACATAAAACTAATCCGTAAATCTAAGTGTAACGATTATTGAAAACTTGTTGACCAAGTAAAGAGTTAATTGTTCTCGATTCATCTTCTAAAGAGTTAATGGTACTCAATTAATCTTCTAACTCAAAATAAAACTAATCTGTAATTCTAAGTGTATTGATTATTGAAAACTTGTTGACCAAGTAAAGAGTTAATTTTTACTCGATTCATTTTCTGATGAGTTAATGGTACTCTATAAATCTTCTAACTCAAATTAAAACTAATCTGTAACTCTAAGTGTATTGATTATTGAAAACTTGTTGACCAAGTAAAGAGTTAATTGTACTCGATTCATCTTCTAAAGAGTTAATGGTTCTCGATTAATCTTCTAACTCAAACATAAAACTAAACCGTAACTCTAAGTGTAACGATTATTGAAAACTTTTTTGACCAAGTAAAGAGTTGATTGTACTCGATTCATTTCTAAAGAGTTAATGGTACTCGATTAATCTTCTAACTCAGCATAAAACTAATCTGTAACTCTAACTGTAACGACTATTGAAAACTTGTTGATTAAGTGAAGTTTTAATTGTAATCGAATCATCATCTAAAGAATTAATGGTACTAGAATAATCTTCTAACTCAACATAAAACTAATCTGTAACTCTAAGTGTAGAGATTATGGAAAACTTGTTGACCAAGTAAACAGTTAATTGTACTCGATTCATCTTCTAAAGAGTTAATGGTACTCAATTAATCTTCTAACTCAACATAAAACTAATCTGTAACTCTAAGTGTAACGGTTATTGAAAACTTGTTGACCAAGTAAAGAGTTAATTGTACTCGATTCATCTTCTCAAGAGTTAATGGTACTCGATTAATCTTCTAAGTCAATATAAAAATAATCTGTAACTCTAAGTGTATTGATTATTGAAAACTTATTGACCAAGTAAACAGTTAATTGTACTTGATTCATCTTCGAAAGAGTTAATGGTACTCGATTAATCTTCTAACTCAAACATAAAACTAAACCGTAACTCTAAGTGTAACGATTATTGAAAACTTTTTTGACCAAGTAAAGAGTTAATTGTACTCGATTAATCTTCTAAAGAGTTAATGGTACTCGATTAATCTTCCAACTCAACATAAAACTAATACGTAACTCTAAGTGTAACGATTATTGAAAACTTATTGATTAAGTAAAGTGTTAATTGTAATCGAATCATTATCTAAAGAGTTAATGGTCCTAGATAAATCTTCTAACTCAACACAAAACTAATCTATAACTCTAAGTGTAACGATTATTGAAAACTTGTTGACTAAGTAAAGAGTTAATTGTACTCGAATCATCTTCTAAAGATTTAATGGTACTAGATTAATCTTCTTACTCAACATAAAACTAATCCGAAACTCTAACTCTAACGATTATTGAAAATTTGTTGACCAAGTAAAGAGTTAATTTTACTCGATTAATCTTCTAAAGAGTTAATGGTACTCGATTAATCTTCTAACTCAACATAAAACTAATACGTAACTCTAAGTGTAACGATTATTGAAAACTTATTGATTAAGTAAAGTGTTAATTGTAATCGAATCATTATCTAAAGAGTTAATGGTCCTAGATAAATCTTCTAACTCAACATAAAACTAATCTGTAACTCTAAGTGTAACGATTATTGAAAACTTGTTGACTAAGTAAAGAGTTAATTGTACTCCAATCATCTTCTAAAGATTTAATGGTACTAGATTAATCTTCTAACTCAACATAAAACTAATCCGTAACTCTAAGTGTAACGATTATTGAAAACTTGTTGACCAAGTAAAGAGTTAATTGTACTCGATTCATCTTCTAAAGAGTTAATGGTACTCGATAAATCTTCTAACTCAAAATAAAACTAATCTGTAATTCTAAGTGTATTGATTATTGAAAACTTGTTGACCAAGTAAAGAGTTAATTTTTACTCGATTCATTTTCTAATGAGTTAATGGTACTCGATTAATCATCTAACTCAATATAAAACTAATCTGTAACTCTAATTGTAACGATTATTGAAAACTTGTTGACCAAGTAAAGAGTTAAAAGTACTCGATTCATTTTCTAAAGTGTTAATGATACTCGATTAATCTTCTAAGTCATTATAAAACTAATCCGTAACTATAAGTGTATTGATTATTGATAACTTGTTTACCAAGTAAAGACTTAATTGTACTCGATTAATCTTCTAAAGAGTTAATGGTACTCGATTAATCTTCTAACTCCACATCAAACTAATACGTAACTCTAAGTGTATTGATTATTGAAAACTTGTTGACCAAGTAAAGAGTTAATTTTTACTCGATTCATTTTCTAATGAGTTAATGGTACTCGATTAGTCATCTAACTCAATATAAAACTAATCCGTAACTCTAATTGTAACGATTATTGAAAACTTGTTGACCAAGTAAAGAGTTAATTGTACTCGATTCATATTCTAAAGAGTTAATGGTACTCGATAAATCTTCTAACTCAAAATAAAACTAATCTGTAACTCTAAGTGTAACGGTTATTGAAAACTTGTTGACCAAGTAAAGAGTTAATTGTACTCGATTCATATTCTAAAGAGTTAATGGTACTCGATAAATCTTCTAACTCAAAATAAAACTAATCTGTAACTCTAAGTGTAACGGTTATTGAAAACTTGTTGACCAAGTAAACAGTTAATTGTACTTGATTCATCTTCTAAAGAGTTAATGGTAATCGATTAATCTTCTAACTCAAACATAAAACTAAACCGTAACTCTAAGTGTAACGATTATTGAAAACTTTTTTGACCAAGTAAAGAGTTGATTGTACTCGATTCATCTTCTAAAGAGTTAATGGTACTCGATTAATCTTCTAACTCAGCATAAAACTAATCCGTAACTCTAACTGTAACGACTATTGAAAACTTGTTGATTAAGTAAAGTGTTAATTGTAATCGAAACATCATCTAAAGAGTTAATGGTACTAGAATAATCTTCTAACTCAACATAAAACTAATCTGTAACTCTAAGTGTAACGATTATGGAAAACTTGTTGACCAAGTAAACAGTTAATTGTACTCGATTCATCTTCTAAAGAGTTAATGGTACTCAATTAATCTTCTAACTCAACTTAAAACTAATCCGTAACTCTAAGTGTAACGATTATTGAAAACTTGTTGATTAAGTAAAGTGTTAATTGTAATCGAATCATCATTTAAAGAGTTAATGGTCCTAGATAAATCTTCTAACTCAACATAAAACTA
This sequence comes from Scutellaria galericulata, assembly GCA_946896805.1. Classification (NCBI taxonomy): domain Eukaryota; kingdom Viridiplantae; phylum Streptophyta; class Magnoliopsida; order Lamiales; family Lamiaceae; genus Scutellaria; species Scutellaria galericulata. The sequence continues at coordinate 9,239,704 of OX335787.1, read as the reverse complement.
ATCTGTAACTCTAAGTGTAACGGTTATTGAAAACTTGTTGATCAAGTAAAGAGTTAATTGTACTCGATTCATCTTCTAAAGAGTTAATTGTACTCGATTAAACTTCTAACTCAACATAAAACTAATACGTAACCCTAAGTGTAACGATTATTGAAAACTTATTGATTAAGTAAAGTGTTAATTGTAATCGAATCATTATCTAAAGAGTTAATGGTCCTAGATAAATCTTCTAACTCAACATAAAACTAATCTATAACTCTAAGTGTAACGATTATTGAAAACTTGTTGACTAAGTAAAGAGTTAATTGTACTCGAATCATCTTCTAAAGATTTAATGGTACTAGATTAATCTTCTTACTCAACATAAAACTAATCCGTAACTCTAAGTGTAACGATTATTGAAAATTTGTTGACCAAGTAAAGAGTTAATTGTACTCGATTAATCTTCTAAAGAGTTAATGGTACTCGATTAATCTTCTAACTCAACATAAAACTAATACGTAACTCTAAGTGTAACGATTATTGAAAACTTGTTGACCAAGTAAAGAGTTAATTGTTCTCGATTCATCTTTTAAAGAGTTAATGGTACTCAATTAATCTTCTAAATCAAAATAAAACTAATCTTTAACTCTAAGTGTAACGATTATTGAAAACTTGTTGACCAAGTAAAGAGTTAATTGTACTCGAATCATCTTCTAATGATTTAATGGTACTAGATTAATCTTCTTACTCAACATAAAACTAATCCGTAACTCTAAGTGTAACGATTATTGAAAACTTGTTGACCAAGTAAAGAGTTAATTGTACTCGATTATTCTTCTAAAGAGTTAGTTGTACTCGATTAATCTTCCAACTCAACTTAAAACTAATTCGTAACTCTGAGTATAACGATTATTGAAAACTTGTTGATTAAGTAAAGTGTTAATTGTAATCGAATCATCATCTAAAGAGTTAATGGTCCTAGATAAATCTTCTAACTCTACATAAAACTAATCTGTAAGTCTAAGTGTAACGATTATTGAAAACTTGTTGACTAAGTAAAGAGTTAATTGTACTCCAATCATCTTCTAAAGATTTAATGGTACTAGATTAATCTTCTAACTCAACATAAAACTAATTCGTAACTATAAGTGTAACGATTATTGAAAACTTGTTGACCAAGTAATGAGTTAATTGTACTCGATTCATCTTCTAAAGAGTTAATGGTACTCGATTAATCTTCTAACTTAAAATAAAACTAATCTGTAACTCTCAGTGTATTGATTATTGAAAACTTGTTAACCAAGTAAAGAGTTTATTTTTACTCGATTCATTTACTAATGAGTTAATGGTACTCGATTAATCATCTAACTCAATATAAAACTAATCTGTAACTCTAAGTGTATTGATTATTGAAAACTTGTTGACCAAGTAAAGAGTTAATTTTTACTCGATTCATTTTATAATGAGTTAATGGTACTCGATTAATAATCTAACTCAATATAAAACTAATCTGTAACTCTAAGTGTATTGATTATTCAAAACTTGTTGACCAAGTAAAGAGTTAATTGTACTCGATTCATCTTCTAAAGAGTTAATGTTACAAGATTAATCTTCTAACTCAACATAAAACTAATCAGTAACTCTAACTGTAACGATTATTGCAAATTTGTTGATCAAGTAAAGAGTTAATTGTACTTGATTCATCTTCTAAAGAGTTAATGTTACAAGATTAATCTTCTAACTCAACATAAAACTAATCAGTAACTCTAACTGTAACGATTATTGCAAACTTGTTGACCAAGTAAAGAGTTAATTGTACTCGATTCATCTTCTAAAGAGTTAATGGTACTCGATTAATCTTCTAACTCAACATAAAACTAATACGTAACTCTAAGTGTAACGATTATTGAAAACTTATTGATTAAGTAAAGTGTTAATTGCAATCGAGTCATCATTTAAAGAGTTAATGGTCCTAGATAAATCTTCTAACTCAACATAAAACTAATCTATAACTCTAAGTGTAACTGTTATTGAAAACTTGTTGACCAAGTAAAGAGTTAATTGTACTCGATTCATCTTCTAAAGATTTAATGGTACTCGATTAATCTTCTAAGTCAATATAAAAATAATCTGTAACTCTAAGTGTATTGATTATTGAAAACTTATTGACCAAGTAAACAGTTAATTGTACTTGATTCATCTTCGAAAGAGTTAATGGTACTCGATTAATCTTCTAACTCAACATAAAACTAATACGTAACTCTAAGTGTAACGATTATTGAAAACTTATTGATTAAGTAAAGTGTTAATTGTAATCGAATCATTATCTAAAGAGTTAATGGTCCTAGATAAATCTTCTAACTCAACATAAAACTAATCTATAACTCTAAGTGTAACGATTATTGAAAACTTGTTGACTAAGTAAAGAGTTAATTGTACTCGAATCATCTTCTAAAGATTTAATGGTACTAGATTAATCTTCTTACTCAACATAAAACTAATCCGTAACTCTAAGTGTAACGATTATTGAAAACTTGTTGACCAAGTAAAGAGTTAATTGTACTCGATTATTCTTCTAAAGAGTTAGTTGTACTCGATTAATCTTCCAACTCAACTTCAAACTAATTCGTAACTCTAAGTATAACGATTATTGAAAACTTGTTGATTAAGTAAAGTGTTAATTGTAATCGAATCATCATCTAAAGAGTTAATGGTCCTAGATAAATCTTTTAACTCAACATAAAACTAATCTGTAACTCTAAGTGTAACGATTATTGAAAACTTGTTGACTAAGTAAAGAGTTAATTGTACTCCAATCATCTTCTAAAGATTTAATGGTACTAGATTAATCTTCTAACTCAACATAAAACTAATTCGTAACTCTAAGTGTAACGATTATTGAAAACTTGTTGACCAAGTAATGAGTTAATTGTACTCGATTCATCTTCTAAAGAGTTAATGGTACTCGATTAATCTTCTAACTTAAAATAAAACTAATCTGTAACTCTCAGTGTATTGATTATTGAAAACTTGTTAACCAAGTAAAGAGTTTATTTTTACTCGATTCATTTACTAATGAGTTAATGGTACTCGATTAATCATCTAACTCAATATAAAACTAATCTGTAACTCTAAGTGTATTGATTATTCAAAACTTGTTGACCAAGTAAAGAGTTAATTGTACTCGATTAATCTTCTAAAGAGTTAATGTTACAAGATTAATCTTCTAACTCAACATAAAACTAATCAGTAACTCTAACTGTAACAATTATTGCAAACTTGTTGATCAAGTAAAGAGTTAATTGTACCCGATTCATCTTCTAAAGAGTTAATGGTACTCGATTAATCTTCTAACTCAACATAAAACTAATACGTAACTCTAAGTGTAACGATTATTGAAAACTTATTGATTAAGTAAAGTGTTAATTGTAATCGAATCATTATCTAAAGAGTTAATGGTACTAGATAAATCTTCTAACTCAACATAAAACTAATCTATAACTCTAAGTGTAACGATTATTGAAAACTTGTTGACTAAGTAAAGAGTTAATTGTACTCGAATCATCTTCTAAAGATTTAATGGTACTAGATTAATCTTCTTACTCAACATAAAACTAATCCGTAACTCTAAGTGTAACGATTATTGAAAACTTGTTGACCAAGTAAAGAGTTAATTGTACTCGATTATTCTTCTAAAGAGTTAGTTGTACTCGATTAATCTTCCAACTCAACTTAAAACTAATTCGTAACTCTAAGTATAACGGTTATTGAAAACTTGTTGATTAAGTAAAAGTGTTAATTGTAATCGAATCATCACCTAAAGAGTTAATGGTCCTAGATAAATCTTCTAACTCAATATAAAACTAATCTGTAACTCTAAGTGTAACGATTATTGAAAACTTGTTGACTAAGTAAAGAATTAATTGTACTCCAATCATCTTCTAAAGATTTAATGGTACTAGATTAATCTTCTAACTCAACATAAAACTAATTCGTAACTCTAAGTGTAACGATTATTGAAAACTTGTTGACCAAGTAATGAGTTAATTGTACTCGATTCATCTTCTAAAGAGTTAATGGTACTCGATTAATCTTCTAACTCAACATAAAACTAATACGTAACTCTAAGTGTAACGATTATTGAAAACTTTTTGATTAAGTAAAGTGTTAATTGTAATCGAATCATCATTTAAAAGAGTTAAAGGTCCTAGATAAATCTTCTAACTCAACATAAAACTAATCTATAACTCTAAGTGTAACGATTATTGAAAACTTGTTGACTAAGTAAAGAGTTAATTGTACTCGAATCATCTTCTAAAGATTTAATGGTACTAGATTAATCTTCTTACTCAACATAAAACTAATCCGTAGCTCTAAGTGTAACGATTATTGAAAACTTGTTGACCTAAGTAAAGAGTTAATTGTACTCGATTAATCTTCCAACTCAACTTAAAACTAATCTGTAACTCTAAGCATAACGATTATTGACTAAATCGAATCATCATCTAAAGAGTTAATGGTCCTAGATATATCTTCTAACTCAAACATAAAACTAAACCGTAACTCTAAGTGTAACGATTATTGAAAACTTTTTTAACCAAGTAAAGAGTTGATTGTACTCGATTCATCTTCTAAAGAGTTAATGGTACAAGATTAATCTTCTAACTCAACATAAAGCTAATCCGTAACTCTAAGTGTAATGATTATTGAAAACTTGTTGACCAAGTAAAGAGTTAATTGTACTCGATTCATCTTCTAAAGAGTTAATGGTACTCGATTAATCTTCTAAGTCATTATAAAACTAATCTGTAACTCTAAGCGTATTGATTATTGAATATGTTGACCAAGTAAACAGTTAATAGTACTCGATTCATCTTCTAAATAGTTAAAGGTACTCAATTACTCTTCTAACTCAACTTAAAACTAATCCGTAACTCTAAGTGTAACGATTATTGAAAACTTGTTGATTAAGTAAAGTGTTAATAGTAATCGAATCATCATTTAAAGAGTTAATGGTCCTAGATAAATCTTCTAACTCAACATAAAACTAATCTGTAACTCTAAGTGTAACGGTTATTGAAAACTTGTTGACGAAGTAAAGAGTTAATTGTACTCGATTCATCTTCTAAAGAGTTAATGGTACTCGATTAATCTTCTAAGTCAATATAAAAATAATCTGTAACTCTAGGTGTATTGATTATTGAAAACTTATTGACCAAGTAAACAGTTAATTGTACTTGATTCATCTTCGAAAGAGTTAATGGTACTCGATTAATCTTCTAACTCAAACATAAAACTAAACCGTAACTCTAAGTGTAACGATTATTGAAAACTTTTTTGACCAAGTAAAGAGTTAATTGTACTCGATTAATCTTCTAAAGAGTTAATGGTACTCGATTAATCTTCTAACTCAACATAAAACTAATACGTAACTCTAAGTGTAACGATTATTGAAAACTTATTGATTAAGTAAAGCGTTAATTGTAATCGAATCATTATCTAAAGAGTTAATGGTCCTAGATAAATCTTCTAACTCAACATAAAACTAATCTATAACTCTAAGTGTAACGATTATTGAAAACTTGTTGACTAAGTAAAGAGTTAATTGTACTCGAATCATCTTCTAAAGATTTAATGGTACTAGATTAATCTTCTTACTCAACATAAAACTAATCCGTAACTCTAAGTGTAACGATTATTGAAAATTTGTTGACCAAGTAAAGAGTTAATTGTACTCGATTATTCTTCTAAAGAGTTAGTTGTACTCGATTAAACTTCCAACTAAACTTAAAACTAATCAGTAACTCCAACTGTAACGATTATTGCAAACTTGTTGACTAAGTAAAGAGTTAATTGTACTCCAATCATCTTCTAAAGATTTAATGGTACTAGATTAATCTTCTAACTCAACATAAAACTAATCCGTAACTCTAAGTGTAACGATTATTGAAAACTTGTTGACCAAGTAAAGAGTTAATTGTACTCGATTAATCTTCTAAAGAGTTAATGGTACTCGATTAATCTTCTAACTCAACATAAAACTAATACGTAACTCTAAGTGTAACGATTATTGAAAACTTATTGATTAAGTAAAGTGTTAATTGTAATCGAATCATTATCTAAAGAGTTAATGGTCCTAGATAAATCTTCTAACTGAACATAAAACTAATCTATAACTCTAAGTGTAACGATTATTGAAAACTTGTTGACTAAGTAAAGAGTTAATTGTACACGAATCATCTTCTAAAGATTTAATGGTACTAGATTAATCTTCTTACTCAACATAAAACTAATCCGTAACTCTAAGTGTAACGATTATTGAAAACTTGTTGACGAAGTAAAGAGTTAATTGTACTCGATTATTCTTCTAAAGAGTTAGTTGTACTCGATTAATCTTCCAACTAAACTTAAAACTAATCAGTAACTCTAACTGTAACGATTATTGCAAACTTGTTGACCAAGTAAAGAGTTAATTGTACTCGATTCATCTTCTAAAGAGTTAATGGTACTCGATTAATCTTCTAACTCAACATAAAACTAATACGTAACTCTAAGTGTAACGATTATTGAAAACTTATTGATTAAGTAAAGTGTTAATTGTAATCGAATCATCATTTAAAGAGTTAATGGTCCTAGATAAATCTTCTAACTCAACATAAAACTAATCTGTAACTCTAAGTGTAACGGTTATTGAAAACTTGTTGACCAAGTAAAGAGTTAATTGTACTCGATTCATCTTCTAAAGAGTTAATGGTACTCGATAAATCTTCTAACTCAAAATAAAACTAATCTGTAATTCTAAGTGTATTGATTATTGAAAACTTGTTGACCAAGTAAAGAGTTAATTTTTACTCGATTCATTTTCTAATGAGTTAATGGTACTCGATTAATCATCTAACTCAATATAAAACTAATCTGTAACTCTAATTGTAATGATTATTGAAGACTTGTTGACCATGTAAAGAGTTAAAAGTACTCGATTCATTTTCTAAAGTGTTAATGATACTCGATTAATCTTCTAAGTCATTATAAAACTAATCCGTAACTAGAAGTGTATTGATTATTGATAACTTGTTTACCAAGTAAAGAGTTAATTGTACTCGATTAATCTTCTAAAGAGTTAATGGTACTCGATTAATCTTCTAACTCCACATCAAACTAATACGTAACTCTAAGTGTAACGAGTATTGAAAACTTGTTGATTAAAGTAAAGTGTTAATTGTAATCGAATCATCATCTAAAGAGTTAATGGTCCTAGATAAATCTTCTAACTCAACATAAAACTAATATGTAACTCTAAGTGTAACAATTATTGAAAACTTGTTGACTAAGTAAAGAGTTAATTTTTACTCGATTCATTTTCTAATGAGTTAATGGTACTCAATTAATCATCTAACTCAATATAAAACTAATCCGTAACTCTAATTGTAACGATTATTGAAAACTTGTTGACCAAGTAAAGAGTTAATTTTTACTCGATTCATTTTCTGATGAGTTAATGGTACTCGATAAATCTTCTAACTCAAAAGAAAACTAATCTGTAACACTAAGTGTATTGATTATTGAAAACTTGTTGACCAAGTAAACAGTTAATTGTACTTGATTCATCTTCTAAAGAGTTAATGGTTCTCGATTAATCTTCTAACTCAAAAATAAAACTAAACCGTAACTCTAAGTGTAACGATTATTGAAAACTTTTTTGACCAAGTAAAGAGTTGATTGTACTCGATTCATCTTCTAAAGAGTTAATGGTACTCGATTAATCTTCTAACTCAGCATAAAACTAATCTGTAACTCTAACTGTAACGACTATTGAAAACTTGTTGATTAAGTAAAGTGTTAATTGTAATCGAATCATCATCTAAAGAGTTAATGGTACTAGAATAATCTTCTAACTCAACAAAAAACTAATCTATAACTCTAAGTGTAACGATTATGGAAAACTTGTTGACCAAGTAAACAGTTAATTGTACTCGATTCATCCTCTAAAGAGTTAATGGTACTCAATTAATCTTCTAACTCAACTTAAAACTAATCCGTAACTCTAAGTGTAACGATTATTGAAAACTTGTTGATTAAGTAAAGTGTTAATTGTAATCGAATCATCATTTAAAGAGTTAATGGTCCTAGATAAATCTTCTAACTCAACATAAAACTAATCTGTAACTCTAAGTGTAACGGTTATTGAAAACTTGTTGACCAAGTAAAGAGTTAATTGTACTCGATTCATCTTCTAAAGAGTTAATAGTACTCGATTAATCTTCTAAGTCAATATAAAAATAATCTGTAACTCTAAGTGTATGGATTATTGAAAACTTATTGACCAAGTAAACAGTTAATTGTACTTGATTCATCTTCGAAAGAGTTAATGGTACTCGATTAATCTTCTAACTCAAACATAAAACTAAACCGTAACTCTAAGTGTAACGATTATTGAAAACTTTTTTGACCAAGTAAAGAGTTAATTGTACTCGATTAATCTTCTAAAGAGTTAATGGTACTCGATTAATCTTCTAACTCAACATAAAACTAATACGTAACTCTAAGTGTAACGATTATTGAAAACTTATTGATTAAGTAAAGTGTTAATTGTAATCGAATCATTATCTAAAGAGTTAATGGTCCTAGATAAATCTTCTAACTCAACATAAAACTAATCTATAACTCTAAGTGTAACGATTATTGAAAACTTGTTGACTAAGTAAAGAGTTAATTGTACACGAATCATCTTCTAAAGATTTAATGGTACTAGATTAATCTTCTTACTCAACATAAAACTAATCCGTAACTCTAAGTGTAACAATTATTGAAAATTTGTTGACCAAGTAAAGAGTTAATTGTACTCGATTATTCTTCTAAAGAGTTAGTTGTAGTCGATTAATCTTCCAACTAAACTTAAAACTAATCAGTAACTCTAACTGTAACGATTATTGCAAACTTGTTGACTAAGTAAAGAGTTAATTGTACTCCAATCATCTTCTAAAGATTTAATGGTACTAGATTAATCTTCTAACTCAACATAAAACTAATCCGTAACTCTAAGTGTAACGATTATTGAAAACTTGTTGACCAAGTAAAGAGTTAATTGTACTCGATTAATCTTCTAAAGAGTTAATGGTACTCGATTAATCTTCTAACTCAACATAAAACTAATACGTAACTCTAAGTGTAACGATTATTGAAAATTTATTGATTAAGTAAAGTGTTAATTGTAATCGAATCATTATCTAAAGAGTTAATGGTCCTAAATAAATCTTCTAACTGAACATAAAACTAATCTATAACTCTAAGTGTAACGATTATTGAAAACTTGTTGACTAAGTAAAGAGTTAATTGTACACGAATCATCTTCTAAAGATTTAATGGTACTAGATTAATCTTCTTACTCAACATAAAACTAATCCGTAACTCTAAGTGTAACGATTATTGAAAACTTGTTGACGAAGTAAAGAGTTAATTGTACTCGATTATTCTTCTAAAGAGTTAGTTGTACTCGATTAATCTTCCAACTAAACTTAAAACTAATCAGTAACTCTAACTGTAACGATTATTGTAAACTTGTTGACCAAGTAAAGAGTTAATTGTACTCGATTCATCTTCTAAAGAGTTAATGGTACTCGATTAATCTTCTAACTCAACATAAAACTAATACGTAACTCTAAGTGTAACGATTATTGAAAACTTATTGATTAAGTAAAGTGTTAATTGTAATCGAATCATCATTTAAAGAGTTAATGGTCCTAGATAAATCTTCTAACTCAACATAAAACTAATCTGTAACTCTAAGTGTAACGGTTATTGAAAACTTGTTGACCAAGTAAAGAGTTAATTGTACTCGATTCATCTTCTAAAGAGTTAATGGTACTCGATAAATCTTCTAACTCAAAATAAAACTAATCTGTAATTCTAAGTGTATTGATTATTGAAAACTTGTTGACCAAGTAAAGAGTTAATTTTTACTCGATTCATTTTCTAATGAGTAAATGGTACTCGATTAATCATCTAACTCAATATAAAACTAATCTGTAACTCTAATTGTAATGATTATTGAAGACTTGTTGACCATGTAAAGAGTTAAAAGTACTCGATTCATTTTCTAAAGTGTTAATGATACTCGATTAATCTTCTAAGTCATTATAAAACTAATCCGTAACTAGAAGTGTATTGATTATTGATAACTTGTTTACCAAGTAAAGAGTTAATTGTACTCGATTAATCTTCTAAAGAGTTAATGGTACTCGATTAATCTTCTAACTCCACATCAAACTAATACGTAACTCTAAGTGTAACGAGTATTGAAAACTTGTTGATTAAAGTAAAGTGTTAATTGTAATCGAATCATCATCTAAAGAGTTAATGGTCCTAGATAAATCTTCTAACTCAACATAAAACTAATCTGTAACTCTAAGTGTAACAATTATTGAAAACTTGTTGACTAAGTAAAGAGTTAATTGTTCTCGATTCATCTTCTAAAGAGTTAATGGTACTCAATTAATCTTCTAACTCAAAATAAAACTAATCTGTAATTCAAAGTGTATTGATTATTGAAAACTTGTTGACCAAGTAAAGAGTTAATTTTTACTCGATTCATTTTCTAATGAGTTAATGGTACTCAATTAATCATCTAACTCAATATAAAACTAATCCGTAACTCTAATTGTAACGATTATTGAAAACTTGTTGACCAAGTAAAGAGTTAATTTTTACTCGATTCATTTTCTGATGAGTTAATGGTACTCGATAAATCTTCTAACTCAAAAGAAAACTAATCTGTAACACTAAGTGTATTGATTATTGAAAACTTGTTGACCAAGTAAACAGTTAATTGTACTTGATTCATCTTCTAAAGAGTTAATGGTTCTCGATTAATCTTATAACTCAAAAATAAAACTAAACCGTAACTCTAAGTGTAACGATTATTGAAAACTTTTTTGACCAAGTAAAGAGTTGATTGTACTCGATTCATCTTCTAAAGAGTTAATGGTACTCGATTAATCTTCTAACTCAGCATAAAACTAATCTGTAACTCTAACTGTAACGACTATTGAAAACTTGTTGATTAAGTAAAGTGTTAATTGTAATCGAATCATCATCTAAAGAGTTAATGGTACTAGAATAATCTTCTAACTCAACATAAAACTAATCTATAACTCTAAGTGTAACGATTATGGAAAACTTGTTGACCAAGTAAACAGTTAATTGTACTCGATTCATCCTCTAAAGAGTTAATGGTACTCAATTAATATTCTAACTCAACTTAAAACTAATCCGTAACTCTAAGTGTAACGATCATTGAAAACTTGTTGATTAAGTAAAGTGTTAATTGTAATCGAATCATCATTTAAAGAGTTAATGGTCCTAGATAAATCTTCTAACTCAACATAAAACTAATCTGTAACTCTAAGTGTAACGGTTATTGAAAACTTGTTGACCAAGTAAAGAGTTAATTGTACTCGATTCATCTTCTAAAGAGTTAATGGTACTCGATTAATCTTCTAAGTCAATATAAAAATAATCAGTAACTCTAAATGTATGGATTATTGAAAACTTATTGACCAAGTAAACAGTTAATTGTACTTGATTCATCTTCGAAAGAGTTAATGGTACTCGATTAATCTTCTAACTCAAACATAAAACTAAACCGTAACTCTAAGTGTAACGATTATTGAAAACTTTTTTGACCAAGTAAAGAGTTAATTGTACTCGATTAATCTTCTAAAGAGTTAATGGTACTCGATTAATCTTCTAACTCAACATAAAACTAATACGTAACTCTAAGTGTAACGATTATTGAAAACTTATTGATTAAGTAAAGTGTTAATTGTAATCGAATCATTATCTAAAGAGTTAATGGTCCTAGATAAATCTTCTAACTCAACATAAAACTAATCTATAACTCTAAGTGTAACGATTATTGAAAACTTGTTGACTAAGTAAAGAGTTAATTGTACACGAATCATCTTCTAAAGATTTAATGGTACTAGATTAATCTTCTTACTCAACATAAAACTAATCCGTAACTCTAAGTGTAACGATTATTGAAAACTTGTTGACGAAGTAAAGAGTTAATTGTACTCGATTATTCTTCTAAAGAGTTAGTTGTACTCGATTAATCTTCCAACTAAACTTAAAACTAATCAGTAACTCTATCTGTAACGATTATTGCAAACTTGTTGACTAAGTAAAGAGTTAATTGTACTCCAATCATCTTCTAAAGATTTAATGGTACTAGATTAATCTTCTAACTCAACATAAAACTAATTCGTAACTCTAAGTGTAACGATTATTGAAAACTTGTTGACCAAGTAAAGAGTTAATTGTTCTCGATTGATCTTCTAAAGAGTTAATGGTACTCAATTAATCTTCTAACTCAAAATAAAACTAATCTGTAATTCTAAGTGTATTGATTATTGAAAACTTGTTGACCAAGTAAAGAGTTAATTTTTACACGATTCATTTTCTAATGAGTTAATGGTACTCGATTAATCATCTAACTCAATATAAAACTAATCTGTAACTCTAATTGTAACGATTATTGAAAACTTGTTGACCAAGTAAAGAGTTAAAAGTACTCGATTCATTTTCTAAAGTGTTAATGATACTCGATTAATCTTCTAAGTCATTATAAAACTAATCCGTAACTATAAGTGTATTGATTATTGATAACTTGTTTACCAAGTAAAGAGTTAATTGTACTCGATTAATCTTCTAAAGAGTTAATGGTACTCGATTAATCTTCTAACTCCACATCAAACTAATACGTAACTCTAAGTGTAACGAGTATTGAAAACTTGTTGATTAAAGTAAAGTGTTAATTGTAATCGAATCATCATCTAAAGAGTTAATGGTCCTAGATAAATCTTCTAAGTCAACATAAAACTAATCTGTAACTCTAAGTGTAACAATTATTGAAAACTTGTTGACTAAGTAAAGAGTTAATTGTTCTCGATTCATCTTCTAAAGAGTTAATGGTACTCAATTAATCTTCTAACTCAAAATAAAACTAATCTGTAATTCTAAGTGTATTGATTATTGAAAACTTGTTGACCAAGTAAAGAGTTAATTTTTACTCGATTCATTTTCTAATGAGTTAATGGTACTCAATTAATCATCTAACTCAATATAAAACTAATCCGTAACTCTAATTGTAACGATTATTGAAAACTTGTTGACCAAGTAAAGAGTTAATTTTTACTCGATTCATTTTCTGATGAGTTAATGGTACTCGATAAATCTTCTAACTCAAAAGAAAACTAATCTGTAACACTAAGTGTATTGATTATTGAAAACTTGTTGACCAAGTAAACAGTTAATTGTACTTGATTCATCTTCTAAAGAGTTAATGGTTCTCGATTAATCTTCTAACTCAAAAATAAAACTAAACCGTAACTCTAAGTGTAACGATTATTGAAAACTTTTTTGACCAAGTAAAGAGTTGATTGTACTCGATTCATCTTCTAAAGAGTTAATGGTACTCGATTAATCTTCTAACTCAGCATAAAACTAATCTGTAACTCTAACTGTAACGACTATTGAAAACTTGTTGATTAAGTAAAGTGTTAATTGTAATCGAATCATCATCTAAAGAGTTAATGGTACTAGAATAATCTTCTAACTCAACATAAAACTAATCTATAACTCTAAGTGTAACGATTATTGAAAACTTGTTGACTAAGTAAAGAGTTAATTGTACACGAATCATCTTCTAAAGATTTAATGGTACTAGATTAATCTTCTTACTCAACATAAAACTAATCCGTAACTCTAAGTGTAACGATTATTGAAAATTTGTTGACGAAGTAAAGAGTTAATTGTACTCGATTATTCTTCTAAAGAGTTAGTTGTACTCGATTAATCTTCCAACTAAACTTAAAACTAATCAGTAACTCTAACTGTAACGATTATTGCAAACTTGTTGACTAAGTAAAGAGTTAATTGTACTCCAATCATCATCTAAAGATTTAATGGTACTAGATTAATCTTCTAACTCAACATAAAACTAATCCGTAACTCTAAGTGTAACGATTATTGAAAACTTGTTGACCAAGTAAAGAGTTAATTGTACTCGATTAATCTTCTAAAGAGTTAATGGTACTCGATTAATCTTCTAACTCAACATAAAACTAATACGTAACTCTAAGTGTAACGATTATTGAAAACTTATTGATTAAGTAAAGTGTTAATTGTAATCGAATCATTATCTAAAGAGTTAATGGTCCTAGATAAATCTTCTAACTGAACATAAAACTAATCTATAACTCTAAGTGTAACGATTATTGAAAACTTGTTGACTAAGTAAAGAGTTAATTGTACACGAATCATCTTCTAAAGATTTAATGGTACTAGATTAATCTTCTTACTCAACATAAAACTAATCCGTAACTCTAAGTGTAACGATTATTGAAAACTTGTTGACGAAGTAAAGAGTTAATTGTACTCGATTATTCTTCTAAAGAGTTAGTTGTACTCGATTAATCTTCCAACTAAACTTAAAACTAATCAGTAACTCTAACTGTAACGATTATTGCAAACTTGTTGACCAAGTAAAGAGTTAATTGTACTCGATTCATCTTCTAAAGAGTAAATGGTACTCGATTAATCTTCTAACTCAACATAAAACTAATACGTAACTCTAAGTGTAACGATTATTGAAAACTTATTGATTAAGTAAAGTGTTAATTGTAATCGAATCATCATTTAAAGAGTTAATGGTCCTAGATAAATCTTCTAACTCAACATAAAACTAATCTGTAACTCTAAGTGTAACGGTTATTGAAAACTTGTTGACCAAGTAAAGAGTTAATTGTACTCGATTCATCTTCTAAAGAGTTAATGGTACTCGATAAATCTTCTAACTCAAAATAAAACTAATCTGTAATTCTAAGTGTATTGATTATTGAAAACTTGTTGACCAAGTAAAGAGTTAATTTTTACTCGATTCATTTTCTAATGAGTTAATGGTACTCGATTAATCATCTAACTCAATATAAAACTAATCTGTAACTCTAATTGTAATGATTATTGAAGACTTGTTGACCATGTAAAGAGTTAAAAGTACTCGATTCATTTTCTAAAGTGTTAATGATACTCGATTAATCTTCTAAGTCATTATAAAACTAATCCGTAACTATAAGTGTATTGATTATTGATAACTTGTTTACCAAGTAAAGAGTTAATTGTACTCGATTAATCTTCTAAAGAGTTAATGGTACTCGATTAATCTTCTAACTCCACATCAAACTAATACGTAACTCTAAGTGTAACGAGTATTGAAAACTTGTTGATTAAGTAAAGTGTTAATTGTAATCGAATCATCATCTAAAGAGTTAATGGTCCTAGATAAATCTTCTAACTCAACATAAAACTAATCTGTAACTCTAAGTGTAACAATTATTGAAAACTTGTTGACTAAGTAAAGAGTTAATTGTTCTCGATTCATCTTCTAAAGAGTTAATGGTACTCAATTAATCTTCTAACTCAAAATAAAACTAATCTGTAATTCAAAGTGTATTGATTATTGAAAACTTGTTGACCAAGTAAAGACTTAATTTTTACTCGATTCATTTTCTAATGAGTTAATGGTACTCAATTAATCATCTAACTCAATATAAAACTAATCCGTAACTCTAATTGTAACGATTATTGAAAACTTGTTGACCAAGTAAAGAGTTAATTTTTACTCGATTCATTTTCTGATGAGTTAATGGTACTCGATAAATCTTCTAACTCAAAAGAAAACTAATCTGTAACACTAAGTGTATTGATTATTGAAAACTTGTTGACCAAGTAAACAGTTAATTGTACTTGATTCATCTTCTAAAGAGTTAATGGTTCTCGATTAATCTTCTAACTCAAAAATAAAACTAAACCGTAACTCTAAGTGTAACGATTATTGAAAACTTTTTTGACCAAGTAAAGAGTTGATTGTACTCGATTCATCTTCTAAAGAGTTAATGGTACTCGATTAATCTTCTAACTCAGCATAAAACTAATCTGTAACTCTAACTGTAACGACTATTGAAAACTTGTTGATTAAGTAAAGTGTTAATTGTAATCGAATCATCATCTAAAGAGTTAATGGTACTAGAATAATCTTCTAACTCAACATAAAACTAATCTATAACTCTAAGTGTAACGATTATGGAAAACTTGTCGACCAAGTAAACAGTTAATTGTACTCGATTCATCCTCTAAAGAGTTAATGGTACTCAATTAATCTTCTAACTCAACTTAAAACTAATCCGTAACTCTAAGTGTAACGATTATTGAAAACTTGTTGACGAAGTAAAGAGTTAATTGTACTCGATTATTCTTCTAAAGAGTTAATGGTACTCGATTAATCTTCTAAGTCAATATAAAAATAATCTGTAACTCTAAGTGTATGGATTATTGAAAACTTATTGACCAAGTAAACAGTTAATTGTACTTGATTCATCTTCGAAAGAGTTAATGGTACTCGATTAATCTTCTAACTCAAACATAAAACTAAACCGTAACTCTAAGTATAACGATTATTGAAAACTTTTTTGACCAAGTAAAGAGTTAATTGTACTCGATTAATCTTCTAAAGAGTTAATGGTACTCGATTAATCTTCTAACTCAACATAAAACTAATACGTAACTCTAAGTGTAACGATTATTGAAAACTTATTGATTAAGTAAAGTGTTAATTGTAATCGAATCATTATCTAAAGAGTTAATGGTCCTAGATTAATCTTCTAACTCAACATAAAACTAATCTATAACTCTAAGTGTAACGATTATTGAAAACTTGTTGACTAAGTAAAGAGTTAATTGTACACGAATCATCTTCTAAAGATTTAATGGTACTAGATTAATCTTCTTACTCAACATAAAACTAATCCGTAACTCTAAGTGTAACGATTATTGAAAACTTGTTCACGAAGTAAAGAGTTAATTGTACTCGATTATTCTTCTAAAGAGTTAGTTGTACTCGATTAATCTTCCAACTAAACTTAAAACTAATCAGTAACTCTAACTGTAACGATTATTGCAAACTTGTTGACTAAGTAAAGAGTTAATTGTACTCCAATCATCTTCTAAAGATTTAATGGTACTAGATTAATCTTCTAACTCAACATAAAACTAATTCGTAACTCTAAGTGTAACGATTATTGAAAACTTGTTGACCAAGTAAAGAGTTAATTGTTCTCGATTCATCTTCTAAAGAGTTAATGGTACTCAATTAATCTTCTAACTCAAAATAAAACTAATCTGTAATTCTAAGTGTATTGATTATTGAAAACTTGTTGACCAAGTAAAGAGTTAATTTTTACTCGATTCATTTTCTAATGAGTTAATGGTACTCCATTAATTATCTAACTCAATATAAAACTAATCCGTAACTCTAATTGTAACGATTATTGAAAACTTGTTGACCAAGTAAAGAGTTAATTTTTACTCGATTCATTTTCTGATGAGTTAATGGTACTCGATAAATCTTCTAACTCAAAAGAAAACTAATCTGTAACACTAAGTGTATTGATTATTGAAAACTTGTTGACCAAGTAAACAGTTAATTGTACTTGATTCATCTTCTAAAGAGTTAATGGTTCTCGATTAATCTTCTAACTCAAAAATAAAACTAAACCGTAACTCTAAGTGTAACGATTATTGAAAACTTTTTTGACCAAGTAAAGAGTTGATTGTACTCGATTCATCTTCTAAAGAGTTAATGGTACTCGATTAATCTTCTAACTCAGCATAAAACTAATCTGTAACTCTAACTGTAACGATTATTGAAAACTTTTTTGACCAAGTAAAGAGTTGATTGTACTCGATTCATCTTCTAAAGAGTTAATGGTACTCGATTAATCTTCTAACTCAGCATAAAACTAATCTGTAACTCTAACTGTAACGACTATTGAAAACTTGTTGATTAAGTAAAGTGTTAATAGTAATCGAAACATCATCTAAAGAGTTAATGGTACTAGAATAATCTTCTAACTCAACATAAAACTAATCTGTAACTCTAAGTGTAACGATTATGGAAAATTTGTTGACCAAGTAAACAGTTAATTGTACTCGATTAATCTTCTAAAGAGTTAATGGTACTCGATTAATCTTCTAACTCAACTTAAAACTAATCCGTAACTCTAAGTGTAACGATTATTGAAAACTTGTTGACCAAGTAAAGAGTTAATTGTTCTCGATTCATCTTTTAAAGAGTTAATGGTACTCAATTAATCTTCTAACTCAAAATAAAACTAATCTGTAACTCTAAGTGTAACGATTATTGAAAACTTGTTGACTAAGTAAAGAGTTAATTGTACACGAATCATCTTCTAAAGATTTAATGGTACTAGATTAATCTTCTTACTCAACATAAAACTAATCCGTAACTCTAAGTGTAACGATTATTGAAAACTTGTTGACGAAGTAAAGAGTTAATTGTACTCGATTATTCTTCTAAAGAGTTAGTTGTACTCGATTAATCTTCCAACTAAACTTAAAACTAATCAGTAACTCTAACTGTAACGATTATTGCAAACTTGTTGACCAAGTAAAGAGTTAATTGTACTAGATTCATCTTCTAAAGAGTAAATGGTACTCGATTAATCTTCTAACTCAACATAAAACTAATACGTAACTCTAAGTGTAACGATTATTGAAAACTTATTGATTAAGTAAAGTGTTAATTGTAATCGAATCATCATTTAAAGAGTTAATGGTCCTAGATAAATCTTCTAACTCAACATAAAACTAATCTGTAACTCTAAGTGTAACGGTTATTGAAAACTTGTTGACCAAGTAAAGAGTTAATTGTACTCGATTCATCTTCTAAAGAGTTAATGGTACTCGATAAATCTTCTAACTCAAAATAAAACTAATCTGTAATTCTAAGTGTATTGATTATTGAAAACTTGTTGACCAAGTAAAGAGTTAATTTTTACTCGATTCATTTTCTAATGAGTTAATGGTACTCGATTAATCATCTAACTCAATATAAAACTAATCTGTAACTCTAATTGTAATGATTATTGAAGACTTGTTGACCATGTAAAGAGTTAAAAGTACTCGATTCATTTTCTAAAGTGTTAATGATACTCGATTAATCTTCTAAGTCATTATAAAACTAATCCGTAACTATAAGTGTATTGATTATTGATAACTTGTTTACCAAGTAAAGAGTTAATTGTACTCGATTAATCTTCTAAAGAGTTAATGGTACTCGATTAATCTTCTAACTCCACATCAAACTAATACGTAACTCTAAGTGTAACGAGTATTGAAAACTTGTTGATTAAGTAAAGTGTTAATTGTAATCGAATCATCATCTAAAGAGTTAATGGTCCTAGATAAATCTTCTAACTCAACATAAAACTAATCTGTAACTCTAAGTGTAACAATTATTGAAAACTTGTTGACTAAGTAAAGAGTTAATTGTTCTCGATTCATCTTCTAAAGAGTTAATGGTACTCAATTAATCTTCTAACTCAAAATAAAACTAATCTGTAATTCAAAGTGTATTGATTATTGAAAACTTGTTGACCAAGTAAAGACTTAATTTTTACTCGATTCATTTTCTAATGAGTTAATGGTACTCAATTAATCATCTAACTCAATATAAAACTAATCCGTAACTCTAATTGTAACGATTATTGAAAACTTGTTGACCAAGTAAAGAGTTAATTTTTACTCGATTCATTTTCTGATGAGTTAATGGTACTCGATAAATCTTCTAACTCAAAAGAAAACTAATCTGTAACACTAAGTGTATTGATTATTGAAAACTTGTTGACCAAGTAAACAGTTAATTGTACTTGATTCATCTTCTAAAGAGTTAATGGTTCTCGATTAATCTTCTAACTCAAAAATAAAACTAAACCGTAACTCTAAGTGTAACGATTATTGAAAACTTTTTTGACCAAGTAAAGAGTTGATTGTACTCGATTCATCTTCTAAAGAGTTAATGGTACTCGATTAATCTTCTAACTCAGCATAAAACTAATCTGTAACTCTAACTGTAACGACTATTGAAAACTTGTTGATTAAGTAAAGTGTTAATTGTAATCGAATCATCATCTAAAGAGTTAATGGTACTAGAATAATCTTCTAACTCAACATAAAACTAATCTATAACTCTAAGTGTAACGATTATGGAAAACTTGTTGACCAAGTAAACAGTTAATTGTACTCGATTCATCCTCTAAAGAGTTAATGGTACTCAATTAATCTTCTAACTCAACTTAAAACTAATCCGTAACTCTAAGTGTAACGATTATTGAAAACTTGTTGACGAAGTAAAGAGTTAATTGTACTCGATTATTCTTCTAAAGAGTTAATGGTACTCGATTAATCTTCTAAGTCAATATAAAAATAATCTGTAACTCTAAGTGTATGGATTATTGAAAACTTATTGACCAAGTAAACAGTTAATTGTACTTGATTCATCTTCGAAAGAGTTAATGGTACTCGATTAATCTTCTAACTCAAACATAAAACTAAACCGTAACTCTAAGTATAACGATTATTGAAAACTTTTTTGACCAAGTAAAGAGTTAATTGTACTCGATTAATCTTCTAAAGAGTTAATGGTACTCGATTAATCTTCTAACTCAACATAAAACTAATACGTAACTCTAAGTGTAACGATTATTGAAAACTTATTGATTAAGTAAAGTGTTAATTGTAATCGAATCATTATCTAAAGAGTTAATGGTCCTAGATTAATCTTCTAACTCAACATAAAACTAATCTATAACTCTAAGTGTAACGATTATTGAAAACTTGTTGACTAAGTAAAGAGTTAATTGTACACGAATCATCTTCTAAAGATTTAATGGTACTAGATTAATCTTCTTACTCAACATAAAACTAATCCGTAACTCTAAGTGTAACGATTATTGAAAACTTGTTCACGAAGTAAAGAGTTAATTGTACTCGATTATTCTTCTAAAGAGTTAGTTGTACTCGATTAATCTTCCAACTAAACTTAAAACTAATCAGTAACTCTAACTGTAACGATTATTGCAAACTTGTTGACTAAGTAAAGAGTTAATTGTACTCCAATCATCTTCTAAAGATTTAATGGTACTAGATTAATCTTCTAACTCAACATAAAACTAATTCGTAACTCTAAGTGTAACGATTATTGAAAACTTGTTGACCAAGTAAAGAGTTAATTGTTCTCGATTCATCTTCTAAAGAGTTAATGGTACTCAATTAATCTTCTAACTCAAAATAAAACTAATCTGTAATTCTAAGTGTATTGATTATTGAAAACTTGTTGACCAAGTAAAGAGTTAATTTTTACTCGATTCATTTTCTAATGAGTTAATGGTACTCCATTAATTATCTAACTCAATATAAAACTAATCCGTAACTCTAATTGTAACGATTATTGAAAACTTGTTGACCAAGTAAAGAGTTAATTTTTACTCGATTCATTTTCTGATGAGTTAATGGTACTCGATAAATCTTCTAACTCAAAAGAAAACTAATCTGTAACACTAAGTGTATTGATTATTGAAAACTTGTTGACCAAGTAAACAGTTAATTGTACTTGATTCATCTTCTAAAGAGTTAATGGTTCTCGATTAATCTTCTAACTCAAAAATAAAACTAAACCGTAACTCTAAGTGTAACGATTATTGAAAACTTTTTTGACCAAGTAAAGAGTTGATTGTACTCGATTCATCTTCTAAAGAGTTAATGGTACTCGATTAATCTTCTAACTCAGCATAAAACTAATCTGTAACTCTAACTGTAACGATTATTGAAAACTTTTTTGACCAAGTAAAGAGTTGATTGTACTCGATTCATCTTCTAAAGAGTTAATGGTACTCGATTAATCTTCTAACTCAGCATAAAACTAATCTGTAACTCTAACTGTAACGACTATTGAAAACTTGTTGATTAAGTAAAGTGTTAATAGTAATCGAAACATCATCTAAAGAGTTAATGGTACTAGAATAATCTTCTAACTCAACATAAAACTAATCTGTAACTCTAAGTGTAACGATTATGGAAAATTTGTTGACCAAGTAAACAGTTAATTGTACTCGATTAATCTTCTAAAGAGTTAATGGTACTCGATTAATCTTCTAACTCAACTTAAAACTAATCCGTAACTCTAAGTGTAACGATTATTGAAAACTTGTTGACCAAGTAAAGAGTTAATTGTTCTCGATTCATCTTTTAAAGAGTTAATGGTACTCAATTAATCTTCTAACTCAAAATAAAACTAATCTGTAACTCTAAGTGTAACGATTATTGAAAACTTGTTGACCAAGTAAAGAGTTAATTGTACTCGAATCATCTTCTAATGATTTAATGGTACTAGATTAATCTTCTTACTCAACATAAAACTAATCCGTAACTCTAAGTGTAACGATTATTGAAAACTTGTTGACCAAGTAAAGAGTTAATTGTACTCGATTATTCTTCTAAAGAGTTAGTTGTACTCGATTAATCTTCCAACTCAACTTAAAACT
Source organism: Scutellaria galericulata (assembly GCA_946896805.1). NCBI lineage: Eukaryota > Viridiplantae > Streptophyta > Magnoliopsida > Lamiales > Lamiaceae > Scutellaria > Scutellaria galericulata. The sequence goes on along the minus strand of OX335787.1, from coordinate 9,217,265 downwards.
AATTCGTAACTCTAAGTATAACGATTATTGAAAACTTGTTGATTAAGTAAAGTGTTAATTGTAATCGAATCATCATCTAAAGAGTTAATGGTCCTAGATAAATCTTCTAACTCTACATAAAACTAATCTGTAACTCTAAGTGTAACGATTATTGAAAACTTGTTGACTAAGTAAAGAGTTAATTGTACTCCAATCATCTTCTAAAGATTTAATGGTACTAGATTAATCTTCTAACTCAACATAAAACTAATTCGTAACTCTAAGTGTAACGATTATTGAAAACTTGTTGACCAAGTAATGAGTTAATTGTACTCGATTCATCTTCTAAAGAGTTAATGGTACTCGATTAATCTTCTAACTTAAAATAAAACTAATCTGTAACTCTCAGTGTATTGATTATTGAAAACTTGTTAACCAAGTAAAGAGTTTATTTTTACTCGATTCATTTACTAATGAGTTAATGGTACTCGATTAATCATCTAACTCAATATTAAACTAATCTGTAACTCTAAGTGTATTGATTATTGAAAACTTGTTGACCAAGTAAAGAGTTAATTTTTACTCGATTCATTTTCTAATGAGTTAATGGTACTCGATTAATAATCTAACTCAATATAAAACTAATCTGTAACTCTAAGTGTATTGATTATTCAAAACTTGTTGACCAAGTAAAGAGTTAATTGTACTCGATTCATCTTCTAAAAAGTTAATGGTACTCGATTAATCTTCTAACTCAACATAAAACTAATACGTAACTCTAAGTGTAACGATTATTGAAAACTTATTGATTAAGTAAAGTGTTAATTGCAATCGAGTCATCATTTAAAGAGTTAATGGTCCTAGATAAATCTTCTAACTCAACATAAAACTAATCTATAACTCTAAGTGTAACTGTTATTGAAAACTTGTTGACCAAGTAAAGAGTTAATTGTACTCGATTCATCTTCTAAAGAGTTAATGGTACTCGATTAATCTTCTAAGTCAATATAAAAATAATCTGTAACTCTAAGTGTATTGATTATTGAAAACTTATTGACCAAGTAAACAGTTAATTGTACTTGATTCATCTTCGAAAGAGTTAATGGTACTCGATTAATCTTCTAACTCAACATAAAACTAATACGTAACTCTAAGTGTAACGATTATTGAAAACTTATTGATTAAGTAATGTGTTAATTGTAATCGAATCATTATCTAAAGAGTTAATGGTCCTAGATAAATCTTCTAACTCAACATAAAACTAATCTATAACTCTAAGTGTAACGATTATTGAAAACTTGTTGGCTAAGTAAAGAGTTAATTGTACTCGAATCATCTTCTAAAGATTTAATGGTACTAGATTAATCTTCTTACTCAACATAAAACTAATCCGTAACTCTAAGTGTAACGATTATTGAAAATTTGTTGACCAAGTAAAGAGTTAATTGTACTCGATTAATCTTCTAAAGAGTTAACGGTACTCGATTAATCTTCTAACTCAACATAAAACTAATACGTAACTCTAAGTGTAACGATTATTGAAAACTTGTTGACCAAGTAAAGAGTTATTTGTTCTCGATTAATCTTTTAAAGAGTTAATGGTACTCAATTAATCTTCTAACTCAAAATAAAACTAATCTGTAACTCTAAGTGTAACGATTATTGAAAACTTGTTGACCAAGTAAAGAGTTAATTGTACTCGAATCATCTTCTAATGATTTAATGGTACTAGATTAATCTTCTTACTCAACATAAAACTAATCCGTAACTCTAAGTGTAACGATTATTGAAAACTTGTTGACCAAGTAAAGAGTTAATTGTACTCGATTATTCTTCTAAAGAGTTAGTTATACTCGATTAATCTTCCAACTCAACTTAAAACTAATTCGTAACTCTAAGTATAACGATTATTGAAAACTTGTTGATTAAGTAAAGTGTTAATTGTAATCGAATCATCATCTAAAGAGTTAATGGTCCTAGATAAATCTTCTAACTCTACATAAAACTAATCTGTAACTCTAAGTGTAACGATTATTGAAAACTTGTTGACGAAGTAAAGAGTTAATTGTACTCCAATCATCTTCTAAAGATTTAATGGTACTAGATTAATCTTCTAACTCAACATAAAACTAATTCGTAACTCTAAGTGTAACGATTATTGAAAACTTGTTGACCAAGTAATGAGTTAATTGTACTCGATTCATCTTCTAAAGAGTTAATGGTACTCGATTAATCTTCTAACCTAAAATAAAACTAATCTGTAACTCTTAGTGTATTGATTATTGAAAACTTGTTAACCAAGTAAAGAGTTTATTTTTACTCGATTCATTTACTAATGAGTTAATGGTACTCGATTAATCATCTAACTCAATATTAAACTAATCTGTAACTCTAAGTGTATTGATTATTGAAAACTTGTTGACCAAGTAAAGAGTTAATTTTTACTCGATTCATTTTCTAATGAGTTAATGGTACTCGATTAATAATCTAACTCAATATAAAACTAATCTGTAACTCTAAGTGTATTGATTATTCAAAACTTGTTGACCAAGTAAAGAGTTAATTGTACTCGATTCATCTTCTAAAGAGTTAATGTTACAAGATTAATCTTCTAACTCAACATAAAACTAATCAGTAATTCTAACTGTAACGATTATTGCAAACTTGTTGACCAAGTAAAGAGTTAATTGTACTCGATTCATCTTCTAAAGAGTTAATGGTACTCGATTAATCTTCTAACTCAATATAAAACTAATACGTAACTCTAAGTGTAACGATTATTGAAAACTTATTGATTAAGTAAAGTGTTAATTGCAATCGAGTCATCATTTAAAGAGTTAATGGTCCTAGATAAATCTTCTAACTCAACATAAAACTAATCTATAACTCTAAGTGTAACTGTTATTGAAAACTTGTTGACCAAGTAAAGAGTTAATTGTACTCGATTCATCTTCTAAAGAGTTAATGGTACTCGATTAATCTTCTAAGTCAATATAAAAATAATCTGTAACTCTAAGTGTATTAATTATTGAAAACTTATTGACCAAGTAAACAGTTAATTGTACTTGATTCATCTTCGAAAGAGTTAATGGTACCCGATTAATCTTCTAACTCAACATAAAACTAATACGTAACTCTAAGTGTAACGATTATTGAAAACTTATTGATTAAGTAAAGTGTTAATTGTAATCGAATCATTATCTAAAGAGTTAATGGTCCTAGATAAATCTTCTAACTCAACATAAAACTAATCTATAACTCTAAGTGTAACGATTATTGAAAACTTGTTGACTAAGTAAAGAGTTAATTGTACTCGAATCATCTTCTAAAGATTTAATGGTACTAGATTAATCTTCTTACTCAACATAAAACTAATCCGTAACTCTAAGTGTAACGATTATTGAAAATTTGTTGACCAAGTAAAGAGTTAATTGTACTCGATTAATCTTCTAAAGAGTTAATGGTACTCGATTAATCTTCTAACTCAACATAAAACTAATACGTAACTCTAAGTGTAACGATTGTTGAAAACTTATTGATTAAGTAAAGTGTTAATTGTAATCGAATCATTATCTAAAGAGTTAATGGTCCTAGATAAATCTTCTAACTCAACATAAAACTAATCTATAACTCTAAGTGTAACGATTATTGAAAACTTGTTGACTAAGTAAAGAGTAATTGTACTCGAATCATCTTCTAAAGATTTAATGGTACTAGATTAATCTTCTTACTCAACATAAAACTAATCCGTAACTCTAAGTGTAACGATTATTGAAAACTTGTTGACCAAGTAAACAGTTAATTGTACTCTATTATTCTTCTAAAGAGTTAGTTGTACTCGATTAATCTTCCAACTCAACTTAAAACTAATTCGTAACTCTAAGTATAACGATTATTGAAAACTTGTTGATTAAGTAAAGTGTTAATTGTAATCGAATCATCATCTAAAGAGTTAATGGTCCTAGATAAATCTTCTAACTCAACATAAAACTAATCTATAACTCTAAGTGTAACTGTTATTGAAAACTTGTTGACCAAGTAAAGAGTTAATTGTACTCGATTCATCTTCTAAAGAGTTAATGGTACTCGATTAATCTTCTAAGTCAATATAAAAATAATCTGTAACTCTAAGTGTATTAATTATTGAAAACTTATTGACCAAGTAAACAGTTAATTGTACTTGATTCATCTTCGAAAGAGTTAATGGTACCCGATTAATCTTCTAACTCAACATAAAACTAATACGTAACTCTAAGTGTAACGATTATTGAAAACTTATTGATTAAGTAAAGTGTTAATTGTAATCGAATCATTATCTAAAGAGTTAATGGTCCTAGATAAATCTTCTAACTCAACATAAAACTAATCTATAACTCTAAGTGTAACGATTATTGAAAACTTGTTGACTAAGTAAAGAGTTAATTGTACTCGAATCATCTTCTAAAGATTTAATGGTACTAGATTAATCTTCTTACTCAACATAAAACTAATCCGTAACTCTAAGTGTAACGATTATTGAAAATTTGTTGACCAAGTAAAGAGTTAATTGTACTCGATTAATCTTCTAAAGAGTTAATGGTACTCGATTAATCTTCTAACTCAACATAAAACTAATACGTAACTCTAAGTGTAACGATTGTTGAAAACTTATTGATTAAGTAAAGTGTTAATTGTAATCGAATCATTATCTAAAGAGTTAATGGTCCTAGATAAATCTTCTAACTCAACATAAAACTAATCTATAACTCTAAGTGTAACGATTATTGAAAACTTGTTGACTAAGTAAAGAGTAATTGTACTCGAATCATCTTCTAAAGATTTAATGGTACTAGATTAATCTTCTTACTCAACATAAAACTAATCCGTAACTCTAAGTGTAACGATTATTGAAAACTTGTTGACCAAGTAAACAGTTAATTGTACTCTATTATTCTTCTAAAGAGTTAGTTGTACTCGATTAATCTTCCAACTCAACTTAAAACTAATTCGTAACTCTAAGTATAACGATTATTGAAAACTTGTTGATTAAGTAAAGTGTTAATTGTAATCGAATCATCATCTAAAGAGTTAATGGTCCTAGATAAATCTTCTAACTCAACATAAAACTAATCTATAACTCTAAGTGTAACTGTTATTGAAAACTTGTTGACCAAGTAAAGAGTTAATTGTACTCGATTCATCTTCTAAAGAGTTAATGGTACTCGATTAATCTTCTAAGTCAATATAAAAATAATCTGTAACTCTAAGTGTATTAATTATTGAAAACTTATTGACCAAGTAAACAGTTAATTGTACTTGATTCATCTTCGAAAGAGTTAATGGTACCCGATTAATCTTCTAACTCAACATAAAACTAATACGTAACTCTAAGTGTAACGATTATTGAAAACTTATTGATTAAGTAAAGTGTTAATTGTAATCGAATCATTATCTAAAGAGTTAATGGTCCTAGATAAATCTTCTAACTCAACATAAAACTAATCTATAACTCTAAGTGTAACGATTATTGAAAACTTGTTGACTAAGTAAAGAGTTAATTGTACTCGAATCATCTTCTAAAGATTTAATGGTACTAGATTAATCTTCTTACTCAACATAAAACTAATCCGTAACTCTAAGTGTAACGATTATTGAAAATTTGTTGACCAAGTAAAGAGTTAATTGTACTCGATTAATCTTCTAAAGAGTTAATGGTACTCGATTAATCTTCTAACTCAACATAAAACTAATACGTAACTCTAAGTGTAACGATTGTTGAAAACTTATTGATTAAGTAAAGTGTTAATTGTAATCGAATCATTATCTAAAGAGTTAATGGTCCTAGATAAATCTTCTAACTCAACATAAAACTAATCTATAACTCTAAGTGTAACGATTATTGAAAACTTGTTGACTAAGTAAAGAGTAATTGTACTCGAATCATCTTCTAAAGATTTAATGGTACTAGATTAATCTTCTTACTCAACATAAAACTAATCCGTAACTCTAAGTGTAACGATTATTGAAAACTTGTTGACCAAGTAAACAGTTAATTGTACTCTATTATTCTTCTAAAGAGTTAGTTGTACTCGATTAATCTTCCAACTCAACTTAAAACTAATTCGTAACTCTAAGTATAACGATTATTGAAAACTTGTTGATTAAGTAAAGTGTTAATTGTAATCGAATCATCATCTAAAGAGTTAATGGTCCTAGATAAATCTTCTAACTCAACATAAAACTAATCTGTAACTCTAAGTGTAACGATTATTGAAAACTTGTTGACTAAGTAAAGAGTTAATTGTACTCCAATCATCTTCTAAAGATTTAATGGTACTAGATTAATCTTCTAACTCAACATAAAACTAATTCGTAACTCTAAGTGTAACGATTATTGAAAACTTGTTGACCAAGTAATGAGTTAATTGTACTCGATTCATCTTCTAAAGAGTTAATGGTACTCGATTAATCTTCTAACTTAAAATAAAATTAATCTGTAACTCTCAGTGTATTGATTATTGAAAACTTGTTAACCAAGTAAAGAGTTAATTTTTACTCGATTCATTTTCTAATGAGTTAATGGTACTCAATTAATCATCTAACTCAATATAAAACTAATCCGTAACTCTAATTGTAACGATTATTGAAAACTTGTTGACCAAGTAAAGAGTTAATTTTTACTCGATTCATTTTCTAATGAGTTAATGGTACTCGATTAATAATCTAACCCAATATAAAACTAATCTGTAACTCTAAGTGTATTGATTATTCAAAATTTGTTGACCAAGTAAAGAGTTAATTGTACTCGATTCATCTTCTAAAGAGTTAATGTTACAAGATTAATCTTCTAACTCAACATAAAACTAATTAGTAACTCTAACTGTAACGATTATTGCAAACTTGTTGACCAAGTAAAGAGTTAATTGTACTCGATTCATCTTCTAAAGAGTTAATGGTACTCGATTAATTTTCTAACTCAACATAAAACTAATACGTAACTCTAAGTGTAACGATTATTGAAAACTTATTGATTAAGTAAAGTGTTAATTGCAATCGAGTCATCATTTAAAGAGTTAATGGTCCTAGATAAATCTTCTAACTCAACATAAAACTAATCTGTAACTCTAAGTGTAACGGTTATTGAAAACATGTTGACCAAGTAAAGAGTTAATTGTACTCGATTCATCTTCTAAAGAGTTAATGGTACTCGATTAATCTTCTAAGTCAATATAAAAATAATCTGTAACTCTAAGTGTATTGATTATTGAAAACTTATTGACCAAGTAAACAGTTAATTGTACTTGATTCATCTTCGAAAGAGTTAATGGTACTCGATTAATCTTCTAATTCAACATAAAACTAATACGTAACTCTAAGTGTAACGATTATTGAAAACTTATTGATTAAGTAAAGTGTTAATTGTAATCGAATCATTATCTAAAGAGTTAATGGTCCTAGATAAATCTTCTAACTCAACATAAAACTAATCTATAACTCTAAGTGTAACGATTATTGAAAACTTGTTGACTAAGTAAAGAGTTAATTGTACTCGAATCATCTTGTAAAGATTTAATGGTACTAGATTAATCTTCTTACTCAACATAAAACTAATCCGTAACTCTAAGTGTAACGATTATTGAAAACTTGTTGACCATGTAAAGAGTTCATTGTACTCGATTATTCTTCTAAAGAGTTAGTTGTACTCGATTAATCTTCCAACTCAACTTAAAACTAATTCGTAACTCTAAGTATAACGGTTATTGGAAACTTGTTGATTAAGTAAAGTGTTAATTGTAATCGAATCATCATCTAAAGAGTTAATGGTCCTAGATAAATCTTCTAACTCAACATAAAACTAATCTGTAACTCTAAGTGTAACGATTATTGAAAACTTGTTGACTAAGTAAAGAGTTAATTGTACTCCAATCATCTTCTAAAGATTTAACGGTACTAGATTAATCTTCTAACTCAACATAAAACTAATTCGTAACTCTAAGTGTAACGATTATTGAAAACTTGTTGACCAAGTAATGAGTTAATTGTACTCGATTCATCTTCTAAAGAGTTAATGGTACTCGATTAATCTTCTAACTTAAAATAAAACTAATCTGTAACTCTCAGTGTATTGATTATTGAAAACTTGTTAACCAAGTAAAGAGTTTATTTTTACTCGATTCATTTACTAATGAGTTAATGGTACTCGATTAATCATCTAACTCAATATAAAACTAATCTGTAACTCTAAGTGTATTGATTATTGAAAACTTGTTGACCAAGTAAAGAGTTAATTTTTACTCGATTCATTTTCTAATGAGTTAATGGTACTCGATTAATAATCTAACTCAATATAAAACTAATCTGTAACTCTAAGTGTATTGATTATTCAAAACTTGTTGACCAAGTAAAGAGTTAATTGTACTCGATTCATCTTCTAAAGAGTTAATGTTACAAGATTAATCTTCTAACTCAACATAAAACTAATCAGTAACTCTAACTGTAACGATTATTGCAAACTTGTTGACCAAGTAAAGAGTTAATTGTACTCGATTCATCTTCTAAAGAGTTAATGGTACTCGATTAATCTTCTAACTCAACATAAAACTAATACGTAACTCTAAGTGTAACGATTATTGAAAACTTATTGATTAAGTAAAGTGTTAATTGCAATCAAGTCATCATTTAAAGAGTTAATGGTCCTAGATAAATCTTCTAACTCAACATAAAACTAATCTGTAACTCTAAGTGTAACGGTTATTGAAAACTTGTTGACTAAGTAAAGAGTTAATTGTACTCGATTCATCTTCTAAAGAGTTAATGGTACTCGATTAATCTTCTAAGTGAATATAAAAATAATCTGTAACTCTAAGTGTATTGATTATTGAAAACTTATTGACCAAGTAAACAGTTAATTGTACTTGATTCATCTTCGAAAGAGTTAATGGTACTCGATTAATCTTCTAACTCAACATAAAACTAATACGTAACTCTAAGTGTAACGATTATTGAAAACTTATTGATTAAGTAAAGTGTTAATTGTAATCGAATCATTATCTAAAGAGTTAATGGTCCTAGATAAATCTTCTAACTCAACATAAAACTAATCTATAACTCTAAGTGTAACGATTATTGAAAACTTGTTGACTAAGTAAAGAGTTAATTGTACTCGAATCATCTTGTAAAGATTTAATGGTACTAGATTAATCTTCTTACTCAACAGAAAACTAATCCGTAACTCTAAGTGTAATGATTATTGAAAACTTGTTGACCAAGTAAAGAGTTAATTGTACTCGATTATTCTTCTAAAGAGTTAGTTGTACTCGATTAATCTTCCAACTCAACTTAAAACTAATTCGTAACTCTAAGTATAACGATTATTGAAAACTTGTTGATTAAGTAAAGTGTTAATTGTAATCGAATCATCATCTAAAGAGTTAATTGTACTCGATTCATCTTCTAAAGAGTTAATGGTACAAGATTAATCTTCTAAGTCAATATAAAAATAATCTGTAACTCTAAGTGTATTGATTATTGAAAACTTATTGACCAACTAAACAGTTAATTGTACTTGATTCATCTTCGAAAGAGTTAATGGTACTCGATTAATCTTCTAACTCAACATAAAAATAATACGTAACTCTAAGTGTAACGATTATTGAAAACTTAGTGATTAAGTAAAGTGTTAATTGTAATCGAATCATTATCTAAAGAGTTAATGGTCCTAGATAAATCTTCTAACTCAACATAAAACTAATCTATAACTCTAAGTGTAACGATTATTGAAAACTTGTTGACTAAGTAAAGAGTTAATTGTACTCGAATCATCTTCTAAAGATTTAATGGTACTAGATTAATCTTCTTACTCAACATAAAACTAATCCGTAACTCTAAGTGTAACGATTATTGAAAACTTGTTGACCATGTAAAGAGTTCATTGTACTCGATTATTCTTCTAAAGAGTTAGTTGTACTCGATTAATCTTCCAACTCAACTTAAAACTAATTCGTAACTCTAAGTATAACGGTTATTGGAAACTTGTTGATTAAGTAAAGTGTTAATTGTAATCGAATCATCATCTAAAGAGTTAATGGTCCTAGATAAATCTTCTAACTCAACATAAAACTAATCTGTAACTCTAAGTGTAACGATTATTGAAAACTTGTTGACTAAGTAAAGAGTTAATTGTACTCCAATCATCTTCTAAAGATTTAATGGTACTAGATTAATCTTCTAACTCAACATAAAACTAATTCGTAACTCTAAGTGTAACGATTATTGAAAACTTGTTGACCAAGTAATGAGTTAATTGTACTCGATTCATCTTCTAAAGAGTTAATGGTACTCGATTAATCTTCTAACTTAAAATAAAACTAATCTGTAACTCTCAGTGTATTGATTATTGAAAACTTGTTAACCAAGTAAAGAGTTTATTTTTACTCGATTCATTTACTAATGAGTTAATGGTACTCGATTAATCATCTAACTCAATATAAAACTAATCTGTAACTCTAAGTGTATTGATTATTGAAAACTTGTTGACCAAGTAAAGAGTTAATTTTTACTCGATTCATTTTCTAATGAGTTAATGGTACTCGATTAATAATCTAACTCAATATAAAACTAATCTGTAACTCTAAGTGTATTGATTATTCAAAACTTGTTGACCAAGTAAAGAGTTAATTGTACTCGATTCATCTTCTAAAGAGTTAATGTTACAAGATTAATCTTCTAACTCAACATAAAACTAATCAGTAACTCTAACTGTAACGATTATTGCAAACTTGTTGACCAAGTAAAGAGTTAATTGTACTCGATTCATCTTCTAAAGAGTTAATGGTACTCGATTAATCTTCTAACTCAACATAAAACTAATACGTAACTCTAAGTGTAACGATTATTGAAAACTTATTGATTAAGTAAAGTGTTAATTGCAATCAAGTCATCATTTAAAGAGTTAATGGTCCTAGATAAATCTTCTAACTCAACATAAAACTAATCTGTAACTCTAAGTGTAACGGTTATTGAAAACTTGTTGACTAAGTAAAGAGTTAATTGTACTCGATTCATCTTCTAAAGAGTTAATGGTACTCGATTAATCTTCTAAGTGAATATAAAAATAATCTGTAACTCTAAGTGTATTGATTATTGAAAACTTATTGACCAAGTAAACAGTTAATTGTACTTGATTCATCTTCGAAAGAGTTAATGGTACTCGATTAATCTTCTAACTCAACATAAAACTAATACGTAACTCTAAGTGTAACGATTATTGAAAACTTATTGATTAAGTAAAGTGTTAATTGTAATCGAATCATTATCTAAAGAGTTAATGGTCCTAGATAAATCTTCTAACTCAACATAAAACTAATCTATAACTCTAAGTGTAACGATTATTGAAAACTTGTTGACTAAGTAAAGAGTTAATTGTACTCGAATCATCTTGTAAAGATTTAATGGTACTAGATTAATCTTCTTACTCAACATAAAACTAATCCGTAACTCTAAGTGTAATGATTATTGAAAACTTGTTGACCAAGTAAAGAGTTAATTGTACTCGATTATTCTTCTAAAGAGTTAGTTGTACTCGATTAATCTTCCAACTCAACTTAAAACTAATTCGTAACTCTAAGTATAACGATTATTGAAAACTTGTTGATTAAGTAAAGTGTTAATTGTAATCGAATCATCATCTAAAGAGTTAATGGTCCTAGATAAATCTTCTAACTCAACATAAAACTAATCTGTAACTCTAAGTGTAACGATTATTGAAAACTTGTTGACTAAGTAAAGAGTTAATTGTACTCCAATCATCTTCTAAAGATTTAATGGTACTAGATTAATCTTCTAACTCAACATAAAACTAATTCGTAACTCTAAGTGTAACGATTATTGAAAACTTGTTGACCAAGTAATGAGTTAATTGTACTCGATTCATCTTCTAAAGAGTTAATGGTACTCGATTAATCTTCTAACTTAAAATAAAACTAATCTGTAACTCTCAGTGTATTGATTATTGAAAACTTGTTAACCAAGTAAAGAGTTTATTTTTACTCGATTCATTTACTAATGAGTTAATGGTACTCGATTAATCATCTAACTCAATATAAAACTAATCTGTAACTCTAAGTGTATTGATTATTGAAAACTTGTTGACCAAGTAAAGAGTTAATTTTTACTCGATTCATTTTCTAATGAGTTAATGGTACTCGATTAATAATCTAACTCAATATAAAACTAATCTGTAACTCTAAGTGTATTGATTATTCAAAACTTGTTGACCAAGTAAAGAGTTAATTGTACTCGATTCATCTTCTAAAGAGTTAATGTTACAAGATTAATCTTCTAACTCAACATAAAACTAATCAGTAACTCTAACTGTAACGATTATTGCAAACTTGTTGACCAAGTAAAGAGTTAATTGTACTCGATTCATCTTCTAAAGAGTTAATGGTACTCGATTAATCTTCTAACTCAACATAAAACTAATACGTAACTCTAAGTGTAACGATTATTGAAAACTTATTGATTAAGTAAAGTGTTAATTGCAATCAAGTCATCATTTAAAGAGTTAATGGTCCTAGATAAATCTTCTAACTCAACATAAAACTAATCTGTAACTCTAAGTGTAACGGTTATTGAAAACTTGTTGACTAAGTAAAGAGTTAATTGTACTCGATTCATCTTTTAAAGAGTTAATGGTACTCGATTAATCTTCTAAGTGAATATAAAAATAATCTGTAACTCTAAGTGTATTGATTATTGAAAACTTATTGACCAAGTAAACAGTTAATTGTACTTGATTCATCTTCGAAAGAGTTAATGGTACTCGATTAATCTTCTAACTCAACATAAAACTAATACGTAACTCTAAGTGTAACGATTATTGAAAACTTATTGATTAAGTAAAGTGTTAATTGCAATCAAGTCATCATTTAAAGAGTTAATGGTCCTAGATAAATCTTCTAACTCAACATAAAACTAATCTGTAACTCTAAGTGTAACGGTTATTGAAAACTTGTTGACTAAGTAAAGAGTTAATTGTACTCGATTCATCTTCTAAAGAGTTAATGGTACTCGATTAATCTTCTAAGTGAATATAAAAATAATCTGTAACTCTAAGTGTATTGATTATTGAAAACTTATTGACCAAGTAAACAGTTAATTGTACTTGATTCATCTTCGAAAGAGTTAATGGTACTCGATTAATCTTCTAACTCAACATAAAACTAATACGTAACTCTAAGTGTAACGATTATTGAAAACTTATTGATTAAGTAAAGTGTTAATTGTAATCGAATCATTATCTAAAGAGTTAATGGTCCTAGATAAATCTTCTAACTCAACATAAAACTAATCTATAACTCTAAGTGTAACGATTATTGAAAACTTGTTGACTAAGTAAAGAGTTAATTGTACTCGAATCATCTTGTAAAGATTTAATGGTACTAGATTAATCTTCTTACTCAACATAAAACTAATCCGTAACTCTAAGTGTAATGATTATTGAAAACTTGTTGACCAAGTAAAGAGTTCATTGTACTCGATTATTCTTCTAAAGAGTTAGTTGTACTCGATTAATCTTCCAACTCAACTTAAAACTAATTCGTAACTCTAAGTATAACGATTATTGAAAACTTGTTGATTAAGTAAAGTGTTAATTGTAATCGAATCATCATCTAAAGAGTTAATGGTCCTAGATAAATCTTCTAACTCAACATAAAACTAATCTGTAACTCTAAGTGTAACGATTATTGAAAACTTGTTGACTAAGTAAAGAGTTAATTGTACTCCAATCATCTTCTAAAGATTTAATGGTACTAGATTAATCTTCTAACTCAACATAAAACTAATTCGTAACTCTAAGTGTAACGATTATTGAAAACTTGTTGACCAAGTAATGAGTTAATTGTACTCGATTCATCTTCTAAAGAGTTAATGGTACTCGATTAATCTTCTAACTTAAAATAAAACTAATCTGTAACTCTCAGTGTATTGATTATTGAAAACTTGTTAACCAAGTAAAGAGTTTATTTTTACTCGATTCATTTACTAATGAGTTAATGGTACTCGATTAATCATCTAACTCAATATAAAACTAATCTGTAACTCTAAGTGTATTGATTATTGAAAACTTGTTGACCAAGTAAAGAGTTAATTTTTACTCGATTCATTTTCTAATGAGTTAATGGTACTCGATTAATAATCTAACTCAATATAAAACTAATCTGTAACTCTAACTGTATTGATTATTCAAAACTTGTTGACCAAGTAAAGAGTTAATTGTACTCGATTCATCTTCTAAAGAGTTAATGTTACAAGATTAATCTTCTAACTCAACATAAAACTAATCAGTAACTCTAACTGTAACGATTATTGCAAACTTGTTGACCAAGTAAAGAGTTAATTGTACTCGATTCATCTTCTAAAGAGTTAATGGTACTCGATTAATCTTCTAACTCAACATAAAACTAATACGTAACTCTAAGTGTAACGATTATTGAAAACTTATTGATTAAGTAAAGTGTTAATTGCAATCAAGTCATCATTTAAAGAGTTAATGGTCCTAGATAAATCTTCTAACTCAACATAAAACTAATCTGTAACTCTAAGTGTAACGGTTATTGAAAACTTGTTGACTAAGTAAAGAGTTAATTGTACTCGATTCATCTTCTAAAGAGTTAATGGTACTCGATTAATCTTCTAAGTGAATATAAAAATAATCTGTAACTCTAAGTGTATTGATTATTGAAAACTTATTGACCAAGTAAACAGTTAATTGTACTTGATTCATCTTCGAAAGAGTTAATGGTACTCGATTAATCTTCTAACTCAACATAAAACTAATACGTAACTCTAAGTGTAACGATTATTGAAAACTTATTGATTAAGTAAAGTGTTAATTGTAATCGAATCATTATCTAAAGAGTTAATGGTCCTAGATAAATCTTCTAACTCAACATAAAACTAATCTATAACTCTAAGTGTAACGATTATTGAAAACTTGTTGACTAAGTAAAGAGTTAATTGTACTCGAATCATCTTGTAAAGATTTAATGGTACTAGATTAATCTTCTTACTCAACATAAAACTAATCCGTAACTCTAAGTGTAACGATTATTGAAAACTTGTTGACCAAGTAAAGAGTTAATTGTACTCGATTATTCTTCTAAAGAGTTAGTTGTACTCGATTAATCTTCCAACTCAACTTAAAACTAATTCGTAACTCTAAGTATAACGATTATTGAAAACTTGTTGATTAAGTAAAGTGTTAATTGTAATCGAATCATCATCTAAAGAGTTAATGGTCCTAGATAAATCTTCTAACTCAACATAAAACTAATCTGTAACTCTAAGTGTAACGATTATTGAAAACTTGTTGACTAAGTAAAGAGTTAATTGTACTCCAATCATCTTCTAAAGATTTAATGGTACTAGATTAATCTTCTAACTCAACATAAAACTAATTCGTAACTCTAAGTGTAACGATTATTGAAAACTTGTTGACCAAGTAATGAGTTAATTGTACTCGATTCATCTTCTAAAGAGTTAATGGTACTCGATTAATCTTCTAACTTAAAATAAAACTAATCTGTAACTCTCAGTGTATTGATTATTGAAAACTTGTTAACCAAGTAAAGAGTTTATTTTTACTCGATTCATTTACTAATGAGTTAATGGTACTCGATTAATCATCTAACTCAATATAAAACTAATCTGTAACTCTAAGTGTATTGATTATTGAAAACTTGTTGACCAAGTAAAGAGTTAATTTTTACTTGATTCATTTTCTAATGAGTTAATGGTACTCGATTAATAATCTAACTCAATATAAAACTAATCTGTAACTCTAAGTGTATTGATTATTCAAAACTTGTTGACCAAGTAAAGAGTTAATTGTACTCGATTCATCTTCTAAAGAGTTAATGTTACAAGATTAATCTTCTAACTCAACATAAAACTAATCAGTAACTCTAACTGTAACGATTATTGCAAACTTGTTGACCAAGTAAAGAGTTAATTGTACTCGATTCATCTTCTAAAGAGTTAATGGTACTCGATTAATCTTCTAACTCAACATAAAACTAATACGTAACTCTAAGTGTAACGATTATTGAAAACTTATTGATTAAGTAAAGTGTTAATTGCAATCAAGTCATCATTTAAAGAGTTAATGGTCCTAGATAAATCTTATAACTCAACATAAAACTAATCTGTAACTCTAAGTGTAACGGTTATTGAAAACTTGTTGACTAAGTAAAGAGTTAATTGTACTCGAATCATCTTCTAAAGAGTTAATGGTACTCGATTAATCTTCTAAGTGAATATAAAAATAATCTGTAACTCTAAGTGTATTGATTATTGAAAACTTATTGACCAAGTAAACAGTTAATTGTACTTGATTCATCTTCGAAAGAGTTAATGGTACTCGATTAATCTTCTAACTCAACATAAAACTAATACGTAACTCTAAGTGTAACGATTATTGAAAACTTATTGATTAAGTAAAGTGTTAATTGTAATCGAATCATTATCTAAAGAGTTAATGGTCCTAGATAAATCTTCTAACTCAACATAAAACTAATCTATAACTCTAAGTGCAACGATTATTGAAAACTTGTTGACTAAGTAAAGAGTTAATTGTACTCGAATCATCTTGTAAAGATTTAATGGTACTACATTAATCTTCTTACTCAACATAAAACTAATCCGTAACTCTAAGTGTAACGATTATTGAAAACTTGTTGACCAAGTAAAGAGTTAATTGTACTCGATTATTCTTCTAAAGAGTTAGTTGTACTCGATTAATCTTCCAACTCAACTTAAAACTAATTCGTAACTCTAAGTATAACGATTATTGAAAACTTGTTGATTAAGTAAAGTGTTAATTGTAATCGAATCATCATCTAAAGAGTTAATGGTCCTAGATAAATCTTCTAACTCAACATAAAACTAATCTGTAACTCTAAGTGTAACGATTATTGAAAACTTGTTGACTAAGTAAAGAGTTAATTGTACTCCAATCATCTTCTAAAGATTTAATGGTACTAGATTAATCTTCTAACTCAACATAAAACTAATTCGTAACTCTAAGTGTAACGATTATTGAAAACTTGTTGACCAAGTAATGAGTTAATTGTACTCGATTCATCTTCTAAAGAGTTAATGGTACTCGATTAATCTTCTAACTTAAAATAAAACTAATCTGTAACTCTCAGTGTATTGATTATTGAAAACTTGTTAACCAAGTAAAGAGTTTATTTTTACTCGATTCATTTACTAATGAGTTAATGGTACTCGATTAATCATCTAACTCAATATAAAACTAATCTGTAACTCGAAGTGTATTGATTATTGAAAACTTGTTGACCAAGTAAAGAGTTAATTTTTACTCGATTCATTTTCTAATGAGTTAATGGTACTCGATTAATAATCTAACTCAATATAAAACTAATCTGTAACTCTAAGTGTATTGATTATTCAAAACTTGTTGACCAAGTAAAGAGTTAATTGTACTCGATTCATCTTCTAAAGAGTTAATGTTACAAGATTAATCTTCTAACTCAACATAAAACTAATCAGTAACTCTCACTGTAACGATTATTACAAACTTGTTGACCAAGTAAAGAGTTAATTGTACTCGATTCATCTTCTAAAGAGTTAATGGTACTCGATTAATCTTCTAACTCAACATAAAACTAATACGTAACTCTAAGTGTAACGATTATTGAAAACTTATTGATTAAGTAAAGTGTTAATTGCAATCGAGTCATCATTTAAAGAGTTAATGGTCCTAGATAAATCTTCTAACTCAACATAAAACTAATCTGTAACTCTAAGTGTAACGGTTATTGAAAACTTGTTGACTAAGTAAAGAGTTAATTGTACTCGAATCATCTTCTAAAGAGTTAATGGTACTCGATTAATCTTCTAAGTGAATATAAAAATAATCTGTAACTCTAAGTGTATTGATTATTGAAAACTTATTGACCAAGTAAACAGTTAATTGTACTTGAATCATCTTCGAAAGAGTTAATGGTACTCGATTAATCTTCTAACTCAACATAAAACTAATACGTAACTCTAAGTGTAACGATTATTGAAAACTTATTGATTAAGTAAAGTGTTAATTGTAATCGAATCATTATCTAAAGAGTTAATGGTCCTAGATAAATCTTCTAACTCAACATAAAACTAATCTATAACTCTAAGTGTAACGATTATTGAAAACTTGTTGACTAAGTAAAGAGTTAATTGTACTCGAATCATCTTGTAAAGATTTAATGGTACTACATTAATCTTCTTACTCAACATAAAACTAATCCGTAACTCTAAGTGTAACGATTATTGAAAACTTGTTGACCAAGTAAAGAGTTAATTGTACTCGATTATTCTTCTAAAGAGTTAGTTGTACTCGATTAATCTTCCAACTCAACTTAAAACTAATTCGTAACTCTAAGTATAACGATTATTGAAAACTTGTTGATTAAGTAAAGTGTTAATTGTAATCGAATCATCATCTAAAGAGTTAATGGTCCTAGATAAATCTTCTAACTCAACATAAAACTAATCTGTAACTCTAAGTGTAACGATTATTGAAAACTTGTTGACTAAGTAAAGAGTTAATTGTACTCCAATCATCTTCTAAAGATTTAATGGTACTAGATTAATCTTCTAACTCAACATAAAACTAATTCGTAACTCTAAGTGTAACGATTATTGAAAACTTGTTGACCAAGTAATGAGTTAATTGTACTCGATTCATCTTCTAAAGAGTTAATGGTACTCGATTAATCTTCTAACTTAAAATAAAACTAATCTGTAACTCTCAGTGTATTGATTATTGAAAACTTGTTAACCAAGTAAAGAGTTTATTTTTACTCGATTCATTTACTAATGAGTTAATGGTACTCGATTAATCATCTAACTCAATATAAAACTAATCTGTAACTCGAAGTGTATTGATTATTGAAAACTTGTTGACCAAGTAAAGAGTTAATTTTTACTCGATTCATTTTCTAATGAGTTAATGGTACTCGATTAATAATCTAACTCAATATAAAACTAATCTGTAACTCTAAGTGTATTGATTATTCAAAACTTGTTGACCAAGTAAAGAGTTAATTGTACTCGATTCATCTTCTAAAGAGTTAATGTTACAAGATTAATCTTCTAACTCAACATAAAACTAATCAGTAACTCTCACTGTA
Source organism: Scutellaria galericulata (assembly GCA_946896805.1). NCBI lineage: Eukaryota > Viridiplantae > Streptophyta > Magnoliopsida > Lamiales > Lamiaceae > Scutellaria > Scutellaria galericulata. Next base: position 9,198,102 of record OX335787.1, on the reverse strand, counting down.
ACGATTATTACAAACTTGTTGACCAAGTAAAGAGTTAATTGTACTCGATTCATCTTCTAAAGAGTTAATGGTACTCGATTAATCTTCTAACTCAACATAAAACTAATACGTAACTCTAAGTGTAACGATTATTGAAAACTTATTGATTAAGTAAAGTGTTAATTGCAATCGAGTCATCATTTAAAGAGTTAATGGTCCTAGATAAATCTTCTAACTCAACATAAAACTAATCTGTAACTCTAAGTGTAACGGTTATTGAAAACTTGTTGACTAAGTAAAGAGTTAATTGTACTCGAATCATCTTCTAAAGAGTTAATGGTACTCGATTAATCTTCTAAGTGAATATAAAAATAATCTGTAACTCTAAGTGTATTGATTATTGAAAACTTATTGACCAAGTAAACAGTTAATTGTACTTGATTCATCTTCGAAAGAGTTAATGGTACTCGATTAATCTTCTAACTCAACATAAAACTAATACGTAACTCTAAGTGTAACGATTATTGAAAACTTATTGATTAAGTAAAGTGTTAATTGTAATCGAATCATTATCTAAAGAGTTAATGGTCCTAGATAAATCTTCTAACTCAACATAAAACTAATCTATAACTCTAAGTGTAACGATTATTGAAAACTTGTTGACTAAGTAAAGAGTTAATTGTACTCGAATCATCTTGTAAAGATTTAATGGTACTACATTAATCTTCTTACTCAACATAAAACTAATCCGTAACTCTAAGTGTAACGATTATTGAAAACTTGTTGACCAAGTAAAGAGTTAATTGTACTCGATTATTCTTCTAAAGAGTTAGTTGTACTCGATTAATCTTCCAACTCAACTTAAAACTAATTCGTAACTCTAAGTATAACGATTATTGAAAACTTGTTGATTAAGTAAAGTGTTAATTGTAATCGAATCATCATCTAAAGAGTTAATGGTCCTAGATAAATCTTCTAACTCAACATAAAACTAATCTGTAACTCTAAGTGTAACGATTATTGAAAACTTGTTGACTAAGTAAAGAGTTAATTGTACTCCAATCATCTTCTAAAGATTTAATGGTACTAGATTAATCTTCTAACTCAACATAAAACTAATTCGTAACTCTAAGTGTAACGATTATTGCAAACTTGTTGACCAAGTAATGAGTTAATTGTACTCGATTCATCTTCTAAAGAGTTAATGGTACTCGATTAATCTTCTAACTTAAAATAAAACTAATCTGTAACTCTCAGTGTATTGATTATTGAAAACTTGTTAACCAAGTAAAGAGTTTATTTTTACTCGATTCATTTACTAATGAGTTAATGGTACTCGATTAATCATCTAACTCAATATAAAACTAATCTGTAACTCGAAGTGTATTGATTATTGAAAACTTGTTGACCAAGTAAAGAGTTAATTTTTACTCGATTCATTTTCTAATGAGTTAATGGTACTCGATTAATAATCTAACTCAATATAAAACTAATCTGTAACTCTAAGTGTATTGATTATTCAAAACTTGTTGACCAAGTAAAGAGTTAATTGTACTCGATTCATCTTCTAAAGAGTTAATGTTACAAGATTAATCTTCTAACTCAACATAAAACTAATCAGTAACTCTCACTGTAACGATTATTACAAACTTGTTGACCAAGTAAAGAGTTAATTGTACTCGATTCATCTTCTAAAGAGTTAATGGTACTCGATTAATCTTCTAACTCAACATAAAACTAATACGTAACTCTAAGTGTAACGATTATTGAAAACTTATTGATTAAGTAAAGTGTTAATTGCAATCGAGTCATCATTTAAAGAGTTAATGGTCCTAGATAAATCTTCTAACTCAACATAAAACTAATCTGTAACTCTAAGTGTAACGGTTATTGAAAACTTGTTGACTAAGTAAAGAGTTAATTGTACTCGATTCATCTTCTAAAGAGTTAATGGTACTCGATTAATCTTCTAAGTGAATATAAAAATAATCTGTAACTCTAAGTGTATTGATTATTGAAAACTTATTGACCAACTAAACAGTTAATTGTACTTGATTCATCTTCGAAAGAGTTAATGGTACTCGATTAATCTTCTAACTCAACATAAAACTAATACGTAACTCTAAGTGTAACGATTATTGAAAACTTATTGATTAAGTAAAGTGTTAATTGTAATCGAATCATTATCTAAAGAGTTAATGGTCCTAGATAAATCTTCTAACTCAACATAAAACTAATCTATAACTCTAAGTGTAACGATTATTGAAAACTTGTTGACTAAGTAAAGAGTTAATTGTACTCGAATCATCTTGTAAAGATTTAATGGTACTAGATTAATCTTCTTACTCAACATAAAACTAATCCGTAACTCTAAGTGTAACGATTATTGAAAACTTGTTGACCAAGTAAAGAGTTAATTGTACTCGATTATTCTTCTAAAGAGTTAGTTGTACTCGATTAATCTTCCAACTCAACTTAAAACTAATTCGTAACTCTAAGTATAACGATTATTGAAAACTTGTTGATTAAGTAAAGTGTTAATTGTAATCGAATCATCATCTAAAGAGTTAATGGTCCTAGATAAATCTTCTAACTCAACATAAAACTAATCTGTAACTCTAAGTGTAACGATTATTGAAAACTTGTTGACTAAGTAAAGAGTTAATTGTACTCCAATCATCTTCTAAAGATTTAATGGTACTAGATTAATCTTCTAAGTCAATATAAAAATAATCTGTAACTCTAAGTGTATTGATTATTGAAAACTTATTGTCCAAGTAAACAGTTAATTGTACTTGATTCATCTTCGAAAGAATTAATGGTACTCGATTAATCTTCTAACTCAAACATAAAACTAAACCGTAACTCTAAGTGTAACGATTATTGAAAACTTTTTTGACCAAGTAAAGAGTTAATTTACTCGATTAATCTTCTAAAGAGTTAATGGTACTCGATTAATCTTCTAAAGAGTTAATGGTACTCGATTAATCTTCTAACTCAACATAAAACTAATACGTAACTCTAAGTGTAACGATTATTGAAAACTTATTGATTAAGTAAAGTGTTAATTGTAATCGAATCATTATCTAAAGAGTTAATGGTCCTAGATAAATCTTCTAACTCAACATAAAACTAATCTATAACTCTAAGTGTAACGATTATTGAAAACTTGTTGACTAAGTAAACAGTTAATTGTACTTGATTCATCTTCGAAAGAGTTAATGGTACTCGATTAATCTTCTAACTCAACATAAAACTAATACGTAACTCTAAGTGTAACGGTTATTGAAAACTTGTTGACTAAGTAAAGAGTTAATTGTACTCGAATCATCTTCTAAAGATTTAATGGTACTAGATTAATCTTCTTACTCAACATAAAACTAATCCGTAACTCTAAGTGTAACGATTATTGAAAACTTGTTGACCAACTAAAGAGTTAATTGTACTCGATTATTCTTCTAAAGAGTTAGTTGTACTCGATTAATCTTCCAACTCAACTTAAAACTAATTCGTAACTCTAAGTATAACGATTATTGAAAACTTGTTGATTAAGTAAAGTGTTAATTGTAATCGAATCATCTTCTAAAGAGTTAATTGTACTCGAATCATCTTCTAAAGATTTAATGGTACTAGATTAATCTTCTTACTCAACATAAAACTAATCCGTAACTCTAAGTGTAACGATTATTGAAAACTTGTTGACCAAGTAAAGAGTTAATTGTACTCGATTATTCTTCTAAAGAGTTAGTTGTACTCGATTAATCTTCCAACTCAACTTAAAACTAATTCGTAACTCTAAGTATAACGATTATTGAAAACTTGTTGATTAAGTAAAGTGTTAATTGTAATCGAATCATCATCTAAAGAGTTAATGGTCCTAGATAAATCTTCTAACTCAACATAAAACTAATCTGTAACTCTAAGTGTAACGATTATTGAAAACTTGTTGACTAAGTAAAGAGTTAATTGTACTCCAATCATCTTCTAAAGATTTAATGGTACTAGATTAATCTTCTAACTCAACATAAAACTAATTCGTAACTCTAAGTGTAACGATTATTGAAAACTTGTTGACCAAGTAATGAGTTAATTGTACTCGATTCATCTTCTAAAGAGTTAATGGTACTCGATTAATCTTCTAACTTAAAATAAAACTAATCTGTAACTCTCAGTGTATTGATTATTGAAAACTTGTTAACCAAGTAAAGAGTTTATTTTTACTCGATTCATTTACTAATGAGTTAATGGTACTCGATTAATCATCTAACTCAATATAAAACTAATCTGTAACTCGAAGTGTATTGATTATTGAAAACTTGTTGACCAAGTAAAGAGTTAATTTTTACTCGATTCATTTTCTAATGAGTTAATGGTACTCGATTAATAATCTAACTCAATATAAAACTAATCTGTAACTCTAAGTGTATTGATTATTCAAAACTTGTTGACCAAGTAAAGAGTTAATTGTACTCGATTCATCTTCTAAAGAGTTAATGTTACAAGATTAATCTTCTAACTCAACATAAAACTAATCAGTAACTCTCACTGTAACGATTATTGCAAACTTGTTGACCAAGTAAAGAGTTAATTGTACTCGATTCATCTTCTAAAGAGTTAATGGTACTCGATTAATCTTCTAACTCAACATAAAACTAATACGTAACTCTAAGTGTAACGATTATTGAAAACTTATTGATTAAGTAAAGTGTTAATTGCAATCGAGTCATCATTTAAAGAGTTAATGGTCCTAGATAAATCTTCTAACTCAACATAAAACTAATCTGTAACTCTAAGTGTAACGGTTATTGAAAACTTGTTGACTAAGTAAAGAGTTAATTGTACTCGATTCATCTTCTAAAGAGTTAATGGTACTCGATTAATCTTCTAAGTGAATATAAAAATAATCTGTAACTCTAAGTGTATTGATCATTGAAAACTTATTGACCAAGTAAACAGTTAATTGTACTTGATTCATCTTCGAAAGAGTTAATGGTACTCGATTAATCTTCTAACTCAACATAAAACTAATACGTAACTCTAAGTGTAACGATTATTGAAAACTTATTGATTAAGTAAAGTGTTAATTGTAATCGAATCATTATCTAAAGAGTTAATGGTCCTAGATAAATCTTCTAACTCAACATAAAACTAATCTATAACTCTAAGTGTAACGATTATTGAAAACTTGTTGACTAAGTAAAGAGTTAATTGTACTCGAATCATCTTGTAAAGATTTAATGGTACTAGATTAATCTTCTTACTCAACATAAAACTAATCCGTAACTCTAAGTGTAACGATTATTGAAAACTTGTTGACCAAGTAAAGAGTTAATTGTACTCGATTATTCTTCTAAAGAGTTAGTTGTACTCGATTAATCTTCCAACTCAACTTAAAACTAATTCGTAACTCTAAGTATAACGATTATTGAAAACTTGTTGATTAAGTAAAGTGTTAATTGTAATCGAATCATCATCTAAAGAGTTAATGGTCCTAGATAAATCTTCTAACTCAACATAAAACTAATCTGTAACTCTAAGTGTAACGATTATTGAAAACTTGTTGACTAAGTAAAGAGTTAATTGTACTCCAATCATCTTCTAAAGATTTAATGGTACTAGATTAATCTTCTAACTCAACATAAAACTAATTCGTAACTCTAAGTGTAACGATTATTGAAAACTTGTTGACCAAGTAATGAGTTAATTGTACTCGATTCATCTTCTAAAGAGTTAATGGTACTCGATTAATCTTCTAACTTAAAATAAAACTAATCTGTAACTCTCAGTGTATTGATTATTGAAAACTTGTTAACCAAGTAAAGAGTTTATTTTTACTCGATTCATTTACTAATGAGTTAATGGTACTCGATTAATCATCTAACTCAATATAAAACTAATCTGTAACTCTAAGTGTATTGATTATTGAAAACTTGTTGACCAAGTAAAGAGTTAATTTTTACTCGATTCATTTTCTAATGAGTTAATGGTACTCGATTAATAATCTAACTCAATATAAAACTAATCTGTAACTCTAAGTGTATTGATTATTCAAAACTTGTTGACCAAGTAAAGAGTTAATTGTACTCGATTCATCTTCTAAAGAGTTAATGTTACAAGATTAATCTTCTAACTCAACATAAAACTAATCAGTAACTCTAACTGTAACGATTATTGCAAACTTGTTGACCAAGTAAAGAGTTAATTGTACTCGATTCATCTTCTAAAGAGTTAATGGTACTCGATTAATCTTCTAACTCAACATAAAACTAATACGTAACTCTAATTGTAACGATTATTGAAAACTTATTGATTAAGTAAAGTGTTAATTGCAATCAAGTCATCATTTAAAGAGTTAATGGTCCTAGATAAATCTTCTAACTCAACATAAAACTAATCTGTAACTCTAAGTGTAACGGTTATTGAAAACTTGTTGACTAAGTAAAGAGTTAATTGTACTCGATTCATCTTCTAAAGAGTTAATGGTACTCGATTAATCTTCTAAGTCAATATAAAAATAATCTGTAACTCTAAGTGTATTGATTATTGAAAACTTATTGACCAAGTAAACAGTTAATTGTACTTTATTCATCTTCGAAAGAGTTAATGGTACTCGATTAATCTTCTAACTCAACATAAAACTAATACGTAACTCTAAGTGTAACGATTATTGAAAACTTATTGATTAAGTAAAGTGTTAATTGTAATCGAATCATTATCTAAAGAGTTAATGGTCCTAGATAAATCTTCTAACTCAACATAAAACTAATCTATAACTCTAAGTGTAACGATTATTGAAAACTTGTTGACTAAGTAAAGAGTTAATTGTACTCGAATCATCTTGTAAAGATTTAATGGTACTAGATTAATCTTCTTACTCAACATAAAACTAATCCGTAACTCTAAGTGTAACGATTATTGAAAACTTGTTGACCAAGTAAAGAGTTAATTGTACTCGATTATTCTTCTAAAGAGTTAGTTGTACTCGATTAATCTTCCAACTCAACTTAAAACTAATTCGTAACTCTAAGTATAACGATTATTGAAAACTTGTTGATTAAGTAAAGTGTTAATTGTAATCGAATCATCATCTAAAGAGTTAATGGTCCTAGATAAATCTTCTAACTCAACATAAAACTAATCTGTAACTCTAAGTGTAACGATTATTGAAAACTTGTTGACTAAGTAAAGAGTTAATTGTACTCCAATCATCTTCTAAAGATTTAATGGTACTAGATTAATCTTCTAACTCAACATAAAACTAATTCGTAACTCTAAGTGTAACGATTATTGAAAACTTGTTGACCAAGTAATGAGTTAATTGTACTCGATTCATCTTCTAAAGAGTTAATGGTACTCGATTAATCTTCTAACTTAAAATAAAACTAATCTGTAACTCTCAGTGTATTGATTATTGAAAACTTGTTAACCAAGTAAAGAGTTTATTTTTACTCGATTCATTTAATAATGAGTTAATGGTACTCGATTAATCATCTAACTCAATATAAAACTAATCTGTAACTCGAAGTGTATTGATTATTGAAAACTTGTTAACCAAGTAAAGAGTTTATTTTTACTCGATTCATTTAATAATGAGTTAATGGTACTCGATTAATCATCTAACTCAATATAAAACTAATCTGTAACTCGAAGTGTATTGATTATTGAAAACTTGTTGACCAAGTAAAGAGTTAATTTTTACTCGATTCATTTTCTAATGAGTTAATGGTACTCGATTAATAATCTAACTCAATATAACACTAATCTGTAACTCTAAGTGTATTGATTATTCAAAACTTGTTGACCAAGTAAAGAGTTAATTGTACTCGATTCATCTTCTAAAGAGTTAATGTTACAAGATTAATCTTCTAACTCAACATAAAACTAATCAGTAACTCTCACTGTAACGATTATTGCAAACTTGTTGACCAAGTAAAGAGTTAATTGTACTCGATTCATCTTCTAAAGAGTTAATGGTACTCGATTAATCTTCTAACTCAACATAAAACTAATACGTAACTCTAAGTGTAACGATTATTGAAAACTTATTGATTAAGTAAAGTGTTAATTGCAATCGAGTCATCATTTAAAGAGTTAATGGTCCTAGATAAATCTTCTAACTCAACATAAAACTAATCTGTAACTCTAAGTGTAACGGTTATTGAAAACTTGTTGACTAAGTAAAGAGTTAATTGTACTCGATTCATCTTCTAAAGAGTTAATGGTACTCGATTAATCTTCTAAGTGAATATAAAAATAATCTGTAACTCTAAGTGTATTGATTATTGAAAACTTATTGACCAAGTAAACAGTTAATTGTACTTGATTCATCTTCGAAAGAGTTAATGGTACTCGATTAATCTTCTAACTCAACATAAAACTAATACGTAACTCTAAGTGTAACGATTATTGAAAACTTATTGATTAAGTAAAGTGTTAATTGTAATCGAATCATTATCTAAAGAGTTAATGGTCCTAGATAAATCTTCTAACTCAACATAAAACTAATCTATAACTCTAAGTGTAACGATTATTGAAAACTTGTTGACTAAGTAAAGAGTTAATTGTACTCGAATCATCTTGTAAAGATTTAATGGTACTAGATTAATCTTCTTACTCAACATAAAACTAATCCGTAACTCTAAGTGTAACGATTATTGAAAACTTGTTGACCAAGTAAAGAGTTAATTGTACTCGATTATTCTTCTAAAGAGTTAGTTGTACTCGATTAATCTTCCAACTCAACTTAAAACTAATTCGTAACTCTAAGTATAACGATTATTGAAAACTTGTTGATTAAGTAAAGTGTTAATTGTAATCGAATCATCATCTAAAGAGTTAATGGTCCTAGATAAATCTTCTAACTCAACATAAAACTAATCTGTAACTCTAAGTGTAACGATTATTGAAAACTTGTTGACTAAGTAAAGAGTTAATTGTACTCCAATCATCTTCTAAAGATTTAATGGTACTAGATTAATCTTCTAACTCAACATAAAACTAATTCGTAACTCTAAGTGTAACGATTATTGAAAACTTGTTGACCAAGTAATGAGTTAATTGTACTCGATTCATCTTCTAAAGAGTTAATGGTACTCGATTAATCTTCTAACTTAAAATAAAACTAATCTGTAACTCTCAGTGTATTGATTATTGAAAACTTGTTAACCAAGTAAAGAGTTTATTTTTACTCGATTCATTTAATAATGAGTTAATGGTACTCGATTAATCATCTAACTCAATATAAAACTAATCTGTAACTCGAAGTGTATTGATTATTGAAAACTTGTTAACCAAGTAAAGAGTTTATTTTTACTCGATTCATTTAATAATGAGTTAATGGTACTCGATTAATCATCTAACTCAATATAAAACTAATCTGTAACTCGAAGTGTATTGATTATTGAAAACTTGTTGACCAAGTAAAGAGTTAATTTTTACTCGATTCATTTTCTAATGAGTTAATGGTACTCGATTAATAATCTAACTCAATATAACACTAATCTGTAACTCTAAGTGTATTGATTATTCAAAACTTGTTGACCAAGTAAAGAGTTAATTGTACTCGATTCATCTTCTAAAGAGTTAATGTTACAAGATTAATCTTCTAACTCAACATAAAACTAATCAGTAACTCTCACTGTAACGATTATTGCAAACTTGTTGACCAAGTAAAGAGTTAATTGTACTCGATTCATCTTCTAAAGAGTTAATGGTACTCGATTAATCTTCTAACTCAACATAAAACTAATACGTAACTCTAAGTGTAACGATTATTGAAAACTTATTGATTAAGTAAAGTGTTAATTGCAATCGAGTCATCATTTAAAGAGTTAATGGTCCTAGATAAATCTTCTAACTCAACATAAAACTAATCTGTAACTCTAAGTGTAACGGTTATTGAAAACTTGTTGACTAAGTAAAGAGTTAATTGTACTCGATTCATCTTCTAAAGAGTTAATGGTACTCGATTAATCTTCTAAGTGAATATAAAAATAATCTGTAACTCTAAGTGTATTGATTATTGAAAACTTATTGACCAAGTAAACAGTTAATTGTACTTGATTCATCTTCGAAAGAGTTAATGGTACTCGATTAATCTTCTAACTCAACATAAAACTAATACGTAACTCTAAGTGTAACGATTATTGAAAACTTATTGATTAAGTAAAGTGTTAATTGTAATCGAATCATTATCTAAAGAGTTAATGGTCCTAGATAAATCTTCTAACTCAACATAAAACTAATCTATAACTCTAAGTGTAACGATTATTGAAAACTTGTTGACTAAGTAAAGAGTTAATTGTACTCGAATCATCTTGTAAATATTTAATGGTACTAGATTAATCTTCTTACTCAACATAAAACTAATCCGTAACTCTAAGTGTAACGATTATTGAAAACTTGTTGACCAAGTAAAGAGTTAATTGTACTCGATTATTCTTCTAAAGAGTTAGTTGTACTCGATTAATCTTCCAACTCAACTTAAAACTAATTCGTAACTCTAAGTATAACGATTATTGAAAACTTGTTGATTAAGTAAAGTGTTAATTGTAATCGAATCATCATCTAAAGAGTTAATGGTCCTAGATAAATCTTCTAACTCAACATAAAACTAATCTGTAACTCTAAGTGTAACGATTATTGAAAACTTGTTGACTAAGTAAAGAGTTAATTGTACTCCAATCATCTTCTAAAGATTTAATGGTACTAGATTAATCTTCTAACTCAACATAAAACTAATTCGTAACTCTAAGTGTAACGATTATTGAAAACTTGTTGACCAAGTAATGAGTTAATTGTACTCGATTCATCTTCTAAAGAGTTAATGGTACTCGATTAATCTTCTAACTTAAAATAAAACTAATCTGTAACTCTCAGTGTATTGATTATTGAAAACTTGTTAACCAAGTAAAGAGTTTATTTTTACTCGATTCATTTAATAATGAGTTAATGGTACTCGATTAATCATCTAACTCAATATAAAACTAATCTGTAACTCGAAGTGTATTGATTATTGAAAACTTGTTAACCAAGTAAAGAGTTTATTTTTACTCGATTCATTTAATAATGAGTTAATGGTACTCGATTAATCATCTAACTCAATATAAAACTAATCTGTAACTCGAAGTGTATTGATTATTGAAAACTTGTTGACCAAGTAAAGAGTTAATTTTTACTCGATTCATTTTCTAATGAGTTAATGGTACTCGATTAATAATCTAACTCAATATAACACTAATCTGTAACTCTAAGTGTATTGATTATTCAAAACTTGTTGACCAAGTAAAGAGTTAATTGTACTCGATTCATCTTCTAAAGAGTTAATGTTACAAGATTAATCTTCTAACTCAACATAAAACTAATCAGTAACTCTCACTGTAACGATTATTGCAAACTTGTTGACCAAGTAAAGAGTTAATTGTACTCGATTCATCTTCTAAAGAGTTAATGGTACTCGATTAATCTTCTAACTCAACATAAAACTAATACGTAACTCTAAGTGTAACGATTATTGAAAACTTATTGATTAAGTAAAGTGTTAATTGCAATCGAGTCATCATTTAAAGAGTTAATGGTCCTAGATAAATCTTCTAACTCAACATAAAACTAATCTGTAACTCTAAGTGTAACGGTTATTGAAAACTTGTTGACTAAGTAAAGAGTTAATTGTACTCGATTCATCTTCTAAAGAGTTAATGGTACTCGATTAATCTTCTAAGTGAATATAAAAATAATCTGTAACTCTAAGTGTATTGATTATTGAAAACTTATTGACCAAGTAAACAGTTAATTGTACTTGATTCATCTTCGAAAGAGTTAATGGTACTCGATTAATCTTCTAACTCAACATAAAACTAATACGTAACTCTAAGTGTAACGATTATTGAAAACTTATTGATTAAGTAAAGTGTTAATTGTAATCGAATCATTATCTAAAGAGTTAATGGTCCTAGATAAATCTTCTAACTCAACATAAAACTAATCTATAACTCTAAGTGTAACGATTATTGAAAACTTGTTGACTAAGTAAAGAGTTAATTGTACTCGAATCATCTTGTAAAGATTTAATGGTACTAGATTAATCTTCTTACTCAACATAAAACTAATCCGTAACTCTAAGTGTAACGATTATTGAAAACTTGTTGACCAAGTAAAGAGTTAATTGTACTCGATTATTCTTCTAAAGAGTTAGTTGTACTCGATTAATCTTCCAACTCAACTTAAAACTAATTCGTAACTCTAAGTATAACGATTATTGAAAACTTGTTGATTAAGTAAAGTGTTAATTGTAATCGAATCATCATCTAAAGAGTTAATGGTCCTAGATAAATCTTCTAACTCAACATAAAACTAATCTGTAACTCTAAGTGTAACGATTATTGAAAACTTGTTGACTAAGTAAAGAGTTAATTGTACTCCAATCATCTTCTAAAGATTTAATGGTACTAGATTAATCTTCTAACTCAACATAAAACTAATTCGTAACTCTAAGTGTAACGATTATTGAAAACTTGTTGACCAAGTAATGAGTTAATTGTACTCGATTCATCTTCTAAAGAGTTAATGGTACTCGATTAATCTTCTAACTTAAAATAAAACTAATCTGTAACTCTCAGTGTATTGATTATTGAAAACTTGTTAACCAAGTAAAGAGTTTATTTTTACTCGATTCATTTACTAATGAATTAATGGTACTCGATTAATCATCTAACTCAATATAAAACTAATCTGTAACTCGAAGTGTATTGATTATTGAAAACTTGTTGACCAAGTAAAGAGTTAATTTTTACTCGATTCATTTTCTAATGAGTTAATGGTACTCGATTAATAATCTAACTCAATATAAAACTAATCTGTAACTCTAAGTGTATTGATTATTCAAAACTTGTTGACCAAGTAAAGAGTTAATTGTACTCGATTCATCTTCTAAAGAGTTAATGTTACAAGATTAATCTTCTAACTCAACATAAAACTAATCAGTAACTCTCACTGTAACGATTATTGCAAACTTGTTGACCAAGTAAAGAGTTAATTGTACTCGATTCATCTTCTAAAGAGTTAATGGTACTCGATTAATCTTCTAACTCAACATAAAACTAATACGTAACTCTAAGTGTAACGATTATTGAAAACTTATTGATTTAGTAAAGTGTTAATTGCAATCGAGTCATCATTTAAAGAGTTAATGGTCCTAGATAAATCTTCTAACTCAACATAAAACTAATCTGTAACTCTAAGTGTAACGGTTATTGAAAACTTGTTGACTAAGTAAAGAGTTAATTGTACTCGATTCATCTTCTAAAGAGTTAATGGTACTCGATTAATCTTCTAAGTCAATATAAAAATAATCTGTAACTCTAAGTGTATTGATTATTGAAAACTTATTAACCAAGTAAACAGTTAATTGTACTTGATTCATCTTCGAAAGAGTTAATGGTACTCGATTAATCTTCTAACTCAACATAAAACTAATACGTAACTCTAAGTGTAACGATTATTGAAAACTTATTGATTAAGTAAAGTGTTAATTGTAATCGAATCATTATCTAAAGAGTTAATGGTCCTAGATAAATCTTCTAACTCAACATAAAAATAATCTGTAACTCTAAGTGTAACGATTATTGAAAACTTGTTGACTAAGTAAAGAGTTAATTGTACTCCAATCATCTTCTAAAGATTTAATGGTACTAGATTAATCTTCTAACTCAACATAAAACTAATTCGTAACTCTAAGTGTAACGATTATTGAAAACTTGTTGACCAAGTAATGAGTTAATTGTACTCGATTCATCTTCTAAAGAGTTAATGGTACTCGATTAATCTTCTAACTTAAAATAAAACTAATCTGTAACTCTCAGTGTATTGATTATTGAAAACTTGTTAACCAAGTAAAGAGTTTATTTTTACTCGATTCATTTACTAATGAATTAATGGTACTCGATTAATCATCTAACTCAATATAAAACTAATCTGTAACTCGAAGTGTATTGATTATTGAAAACTTGTTGACCAAGTAAAGAGTTAATTTTTACTCGATTCATTTTCTAATGAGTTAATGGTACTCGATTAATAATCTAACTCAATATAAAACTAATCTGTAACTCTAAATGTATTGATTATTCAAAACTTGTTGACCAAGTAAAGAGTTAATTGTACTCGATTCATCTTCTAAAGAGTTAATGTTACAAGATTAATCTTCTAACTCAACATAAAACTAATCAGTAACTCTCACTGTAACGATTATTGCAAACTTGTTGACCAAGTAAAGAGTTAATTGTACTCGATTCATCTTCTAAAGAGTTAATGGTACTCGATTAATCTTCTAACTCAACATAAAACTAATACGTAACTCTAAGTGTAACGATTATTGAAAACTTATTGATTTAGTAAAGTGTTAATTGCAATCGAGTCATCATTTAAAGAGTTAATGGTCCTAGATAAATCTTCTAACTCAACATAAAACTAATCTGTAACTCTAAGTGTAACGGTTATTGAAAACTTGTTGACTAAGTAAAGAGTTAATTGTACTCGATTCATCTTCTAAAGAGTTAATGGTACTCGATTAATCTTCTAAGTCAATATAAAAATAATCTGTAACTCTAAGTGTATTGATTATTGAAAACTTATTAACCAAGTAAATAGTTAATTGTACTTGATTCATCTTCGAAAGAGTTAATGGTACTCGATTAATCTTCTAACTCAACATAAAACTAATACGTAACTCTAAGTGTAACGATTATTGAAAACTTATTGATTAAGTAAAGTGTTAATTGTAATCGAATCATTATCTAAAGAGTTAATGGTCCTAGATAAATCTTCTAACTCAACATAAAACTAATCTGTAACTCTAAGTGTAACGATTATTGAAAACTTGTTGACTAAGTAAAGAGTTAATTGTACTCCAATCATCTTCTAAAGATTTAATGGTACTAGATTAATCTTCTAACTCAACATAAAACTAATTCGTAACTCTAAGTGTAACGATTATTGAAAACTTGTTGACCAAGTAATGAGTTAATTGTACTCGATTCATCTTCTAAAGAGTTAATGGTACTCGATTAATCTTCTAACTTAAAATAAAACTAATCTGTAACTCTCAGTGTATTGATTATTGAAAACTTGTTAACCAAGTAAAGAGTTTATTTTTACTCGATTCATTTACTAATGAATTAATGGTACTCGATTAATCATCTAACTCAATATAAAACTAATCTGTAACTCGAAGTGTATTGATTATTGAAAACTTGTTGACCAAGTAAAGAGTTAATTTTTACTCGATTCATTTTCTAATGAGTTAATGGTACTCGATTAATAATCTAACTCAATATAAAACTAATCTGTAACTCTAAGTGTATTGATTATTCAAAACTTGTTGACCAAGTAAAGAGTTAATTGTACTCGATTCATCTTCTAAAGAGTTAATGTTACAAGATTAATCTTCTAACTCAACATAAAACTAATCAGTAACTCTCACTGTAACGATTATTGCAAACTTGTTGACCAAGTAAAGAGTTAATTGTACTCGATTCATCTTCTAAAGAGTTAATGGTACTCGATTAATCTTCTAACTCAACATAAAACTAATACGTAACTCTAAGTGTAACGATTATTGAAAACTTATTGATTTAGTAAAGTGTTAATTGCAATCGAGTCATCATTTAAAGAGTTAATGGTCCTAGATAAATCTTCTAACTCAACATAAAACTAATCTGTAACTCTAAGTGTAACGGTTATTGAAAACTTGTTGACTAAGTAAAGAGTTAATTGTACTCGATTCATCTTCTAAAGAGTTAATGGTACTCGATTAATCTTCTAAGTCAATATAAAAATAATCTGTAACTCTAAGTGTATTGATTATTGAAAACTTATTAACCAAGTAAACAGTTAATTGTACTTGATTCATCTTCGAAAGAGTTAATGGTACTCGATTAATCTTCTAACTCAACATAAAACTAATACGTAACTCTAAGTGTAACGATTATTGAAAACTTATTGATTAAGTAAAGTGTTAATTGTAATCGAATCATTATCTAAAGAGTTAATGGTCCTAGATAAATCTTCTAACTCAACATAAAACTAATCTATAACTCTAAGTGTAACGATTATTGAAAACTTGTTGACTAAGTAAAGAGTTAATTGTACTCGAATCATCTTGTAAAGATTTAATGGTACTAGATTAATCTTCTTACTCAACATAAAACTAATCCGTAACTCTAAGTGTAACGATTATTGAAAACTTGTTGACCAAGTAAAGAGTTAATTGTACTCGATTATTCTTCTAAAGAGTTAGTTGTACTCGATTAATCTTCCAACTCAACTTAAAACTAATTCGTAACTCTAAGTATAACGATTATTGAAAACTTGTTGATTAAGTAAAGTGTTAATTGTAATCGAATCATCATCTAAAGAGTTAATGGTCCTAGATAAATCTTCTAACTCAACATAAAACTAATCTGTAACTCTAAGTGTAACGATTATTGAAAACTTGTTGACTAAGTAAAGAGTTAATTGTACTCCAATCATCTTCTAAAGATTTAATGGTACTAGATTAATCTTCTAACTCAACATAAAACTAATTCGTAACTCTAAGTGTAACGATTATTGAAAACTTGTTGACCAAGTAAAGAGTTAATTGTACTCGATTCATCTTCTAAAGAGTTAATGTTACAAGATTAATCTTCTAACTCAACATAAAACTAATCAGTAACTCTCACTGTAACGATTATTGCAAACTTGTTGACCAAGTAAAGAGTTAATTGTACTCGATTCATCTTCTAAAGAGTTAATGGTACTCGATTAATCTTCTAACTCAACATAAAACTAATACGTAACTCTAAGTGTAACGATTATTGAAAACTTATTGATTTAGTAAAGTGTTAATTGCAATCGAGTCATCATTTAAAGAGTTAATGGTCCTAGATAAATCTTCTAACTCAACATAAAACTAATCTGTAACTCTAAGTGTAACGGTTATTGAAAACTTGTTGACTAAGTAAAGAGTTAATTGTACTCGATTCATCTTCTAAAGAGTTAATGGTACTCGATTAATCTTCTAAGTCAATATAAAAATAATCTGTAACTCTAAGTGTATTGATTATTGAAAACTTATTAACCAAGTAAACAGTTAATTGTACTTGATTCATCTTCGAAAGAGTTAATGGTACTCGATTAATCTTCTAACTCAACATAAAACTAATACGTAACTCTAAGTGTAACGATTATTGAAAACTTATTGATTAAGTAAAGTGTTAATTGTAATCGAATCATTATCTAAAGAGTTAATGGTCCTAGATAAATCTTCTAACTCAACATAAAACTAATCTGTAACTCTAAGTGTAACGATTATTGAAAACTTGTTGACTAAGTAAAGAGTTAATTGTACTCCAATCATCTTCTAAAGATTTAATGGTACTAGATTAATCTTCTAACTCAACATAAAACTAATTCGTAACTCTAAGTGTAACGATTATTGAAAACTTGTTGACCAAGTAATGAGTTAATTGTACTCGATTCATCTTCTAAAGAGTTAATGGTACTCGATTAATCTTCTAACTTAAAATAAAACTAATCTGTAACTCTCAGTGTATTGATTATTGAAAACTTGTTAACCAAGTAAAGAGTTTATTTTTACTCGATTCATTTACTAATGAATTAATGGTACTCGATTAATCATCTAACTCAATATAAAACTAATCTGTAACTCGAAGTGTATTGATTATTGAAAACTTGTTGACCAAGTAAAGAGTTAATTTTTACTCGATTCATTTTCTAATGAGTTAATGGTACTCGATTAATAATCTAACTCAATATAAAACTAATCTGTAACTCTAAGTGTATTGATTATTCAAAACTTGTTGACCAAGTAAAGAGTTAATTGTACTCGATTCATCTTCTAAAGAGTTAATGTTACAAGATTAATCTTCTAACTCAACATAAAACTAATCAGTAACTCTCACTGTAACGATTATTGCAAACTTGTTGACCAAGTAAAGAGTTAATTGTACTCGATTCATCTTCTAAAGAGTTAATGGTACTCGATTAATCTTCTAACTCAACATAAAACTAATACGTAACTCTAAGTGTAACGATTATTGAAAACTTATTGATTTAGTAAAGTGTTAATTGCAATCGAGTCATCATTTAAAGAGTTAATGGTCCTAGATAAATCTTCTAACTCAACATAAAACTAATCTGTAACACTAAGTGTAACGGTTATTGAAAACTTGTTGACTAAGTAAAGAGTTAAT
This sequence comes from Scutellaria galericulata, assembly GCA_946896805.1. Classification (NCBI taxonomy): domain Eukaryota; kingdom Viridiplantae; phylum Streptophyta; class Magnoliopsida; order Lamiales; family Lamiaceae; genus Scutellaria; species Scutellaria galericulata. Next base: position 9,179,875 of record OX335787.1, on the reverse strand, counting down.
TGTACTCGATTCATCTTCTAAAGAGTTAATGGTACTCGATTAATCTTCTAAGTCAATATAAAAATAATCTGTAACTCTAAGTGTATTGATTATTGAAAACTTATTAACCAAGTAAACAGTTAATTGTACTTGATTCATCTTCGAAAGAGTTAATGGTACTCGATTAATCTTCTAACTCAACATAAAACTAATACGTAACTCTAAGTGTAACGATTATTGAAAACTTATTGATTAAGTAAAGTGTTAATTGTAATCGAATCATTATCTAAAGAGTTAATGGTCCTAGACAAATCTTCTAACTCAACATAAAACTAATCTATAACTCTAAGTGTAACGATTATTGAAAACTTGTTGACTAAGTAAAGAGTTAATTGTACTCGAATCATCTTGTAAAGATTTAATGGTACTAGATTAATCTTCTTACTCAACATAAAACTAATCCGTAACTCTAAGTGTAACGATTATTGAAAACTTGTTGACCAAGTAAAGAGTTAATTGTACTCGATTATTCTTCTAAAGAGTTAGTTGTACTCGATTAATCTTCCAACTCAACTTAAAACTAATTCGTAACTCTAAGTATAACGATTATTGAAAACTTGTTGATTAAGTAAAGTGTTAATTGTAATCGAATCATCATCTAAAGAGTTAATGGTCCTAGATAAATCTTCTAACTCAACATAAAACTAATCTGTAACTCTAAGTGTAACGATTATTGAAAATTTGTTGACTAAGTAAAGAGTTAATTGTACTCCAATCATCTTCTAAAGATTTAATGGTACTAGATTAATCTTCTAACTCAACATAAAACTAATTCGTAACTCTAAGTGTAACGATTATTGAAAACTTGTTGACCAAGTAATGAGTTAATTGTACTCGATTCATCTTCTAAAGAGTTAATGGTACTCGATTAATCTTCTAACTTAAAATAAAACTAATCTGTAACTCTCAGTGTATTGATTATTGAAAACTTGTTAACCAAGTAAAGAGTTTATTTTTACTCGATTCATTTACTAATGAGTTAATGGTACTCGATTAATCATCTAACTCAATATAAAACTAATCTGTAACTCTAAGTGTATTGATTATTGAAAACTTGTTGACCAAGTAAAGAGTTAATTTTTACTCGATTCATTTTCTAATGAGTTAATGGTACTCGATTAATAATCTAACTCAATATAAAACTAATCTGTAACTCTAAGTGTATTGATTATTCAAAACTTGTTGACCAAGTAAAGAGTTAATTGTACTCGATTCATCTTCTAAAGAGTTAATGTTACAAGATTAATCTTCTAACTCAACATAAAACTAATCAGTAACTCTAACTGTAACGATTATTGCAAACTTGTTGACCAAGTAAAGAGTTAATTGTACTCGATTCATCTTCTAAAGAGTTAATGGTACTCGATTAATCTTCTAACTCAACATAAAACTAATACGTAACTCTAATTGTAACGATTATTGAAAACTTATTGATTAAGTAAAGTGTTAATTGCAATCAAGTCATCATTTAAAGAGTTAATGGTCCTAGATAAATCTTCTAACTCAACATAAAACTAATCTGTAACTCTAAGTGTAACGGTTATTGAAAACTTGTTGACTAAGTAAAGAGTTAATTGTACTCGATTCATCTTCTAAAGAGTTAATGGTACTCGATTAATCTTCTAAGTCAATATAAAAATAATCTGTAACTCTAAGTGTATTGATTATTGAAAACTTATTGACCAAGTAAACAGTTAATTGTACTTTATTCATCTTCGAAAGAGTTAATGGTACTCGATTAATCTTCTAACTCAACATAAAACTAATACGTAACTCTAAGTGTAACGATTATTGAAAACTTATTGATTAAGTAAAGTGTTAATTGTAATCGAATCATTATCTAAAGAGTTAATGGTACTAGATAAATCTTCTAACTCAACATAAAACTAATCTATAACTCTAAGTGTAACGATTATTGAAAACTTGTTGACTAAGTAAAGAGTTAATTGTACTCGAATCATCTTGTAAAGATTTAATGGTACTAGATTAATCTTCTTACTCAACATAAAACTAATCCGTAACTCTAAGTGTAACGATTATTGAAAACTTGTTGACCAAGTAAAGAGTTAATTGTACTCGATTATTCTTCTAAAGAGTTAGTTGTACTCGATTAATCTTCCAACTCAACTTAAAACTAATTCGTAACTCTAAGTATAACGATTATTGAAAACTTGTTGATTAAGTAAAGTGTTAATTGTAATCGAATCATCATCTAAAGAGTTAATGGTCCTAGATAAATCTTCTAACTCAACATAAAACTAATCTGTAACTCTAAGTGTAACGATTATTGAAAACTTGTTGACTAAGTAAAGAGTTAATTGTACTCCAATCATCTTCTAAAGATTTAATGGTACTAGATTAATCTTCTAACTCAACATAAAACTAATTCGTAACTCTAAGTGTAACGATTATTGAAAACTTGTTGACCAAGTAATGAGTTAATTGTACTCGATTCATCTTCTAAAGAGTTAATGGTACTCGATTAATCTTCTAACTTAAAATAAAACTAATCTGTAACTCTCAGTGTATTGATTATTGAAAACTTGTTAACCAAGTAAAGAGTTTATTTTTACTCGATTCATTTACTAATGAGTTAATGGTACTCGATTAATCATCTAACTCAATATAAAACTAATCTGTAACTCTAAGTGTATTGATTATTGAAAACTTGTTGACCAAGTAAAGAGTTAATTTTTACTCGATTCATTTTCTAATGAGTTAATGGTACTCGATTAATAATCTAACTCAATATAAAACTAATCTGTAACTCTAAGTGTATTGATTATTCAAAACTTGTTGACCAAGTAAAGAGTTAATTGTACTCGATTCATCTTCTAAAGAGTTAATGTTACAAGATTAATCTTCTAACTCAACATAAAACTAATCAGTAACTCTCACTGTAACGATTATTGCAAACTTGTTGACCAAGTAAAGAGTTAATTGTACTCGATTCATCTTCTAAAGAGTTAATGGTACTCGATTAATCTTCTAACTCAACATAAAACTAATACGTAACTCTAAGTGTAACGATTATTGAAAACTTAGTGATTTAGTAAAGTGTTAATTGCAATCGAGTCATCATTTAAAGAGTTAATGGTCCTAGATAAATCTTCTAACTCAACATAAAACTAATCTGTAACTCTAAGTGTAACGGTTATTGAAAACTTGTTGACTAAGTAAAGAGTTAATTGTACTCGATTCATCTTCTAAAGAGTTAATGGTACTCGATTAATCTTCTAAGTCAATATAAAAATAATCTGTAACTCTAAGTGTATTGATTATTGAAAACTTATTAACCAAGTAAACAGTTAATTGTACTTGATTCATCTTCGAAAGAGTTAATGGTACTCGATTAATCTTCTAACTCAACATAAAACTAATACGTAACTCTAAGTGTAACGATTATTGAAAACTTATTGATTAAGTAAAGTGTTAATTGTAATCGAATCATTATCTAAAGAGTTAATGGTCCTAGATAAATCTTCTAACTCAACATAAAACTAATCTATAACTCTAAGTGTAACGATTATTGAAAACTTGTTGACTAAGTAAAGAGTTAATTGTACTCGAATCATCTTGTAAAGATTTAATGGTACTAGATTAATCTTCTTACTCAACATAAAACTAATCCGTAACTCTAAGTGTAACGATTATTGAAAACTTGTTGACCAAGTAAAGAGTTAATTGTACTCGATTATTCTTCTAAAGAGTTAGTTGTACTCGATTAATCTTCCAACTCAACTTAAAACTAATTCGTAACTCTAAGTATAACGATTATTGAAAACTTGTTGATTAAGTAAAGTGTTAATTGTAATCGAATCATCATATAATGAGTTAATGGTCCTAGATAAATCTTCTAACTCAACATAAAACTAATCTGTAACTCTAAGTGTAACGATTATTGAAAACTTGTTGACTAAGTAAAGAGTTAATTGTACTCCAATCATCTTCTAAAGATTTAATGGTACTAGATTAATCTTCTAACTCAACATAAAACTAATTCGTAACTCTAAGTGTAACGATTATTGAAAACTTGTTGACCAAGTAATGAGTTAATTGTACTCGATTCATCTTCTAAAGAGTTAATGGTACTCGATTAATCTTCTAACTTAAAATAAAACTAATCTGTAACTCTCAGTGTATTGATTATTGAAAACTTGTTAACCAAGTAAAGAGTTTATTTTTACTCGATTCATTTACTAATGAGTTAATGGTACTCGATTAATCATCTAACTCAATATAAAACTAATCTGTAACTCTAAGTGTATTGATTATTGAAAACTTGTTGACCAAGTAAAGAGTTAATTTTTACTCGATTCATTTTCTAATGAGTTAATGGTACTCGATTAATAATCTAACTCAATATAAAACTAATCTGTAACTCTAAGTGTATTGATTATTCAAAACTTGTTGACCAAGTAAAGAGTTAATTGTACTCGATTCATCTTCTAAAGAGTTAATGTTACAAGATTAATCTTCTAACTCAACATAAAACTAATCAGTAACTCTCACTGTAACGATTATTGCAAACTTGTTGACCAAGTAAAGAGTTAATTGTACTCGATTCATCTTCTAAAGAGTTAATGGTACTCGATTAATCTTCTAACTCAACATAAAACTAATACGTAACTCTAAGTGTAACGATTATTGAAAACTTATTGATTTAGTAAAGTGTTAATTGCAATCGAGTCATCATTTAAAGAGTTAATGGTCCTAGATAAATCTTCTAACTCAACATAAAACTAATCTGTAACTCTAAGTGTAACGGTTATTGAAAACTTGTTGACTAAGTAAAGAGTTAATTGTACTCGATTCATCTTCTAAAGAGTTAATGGTACTCGATTAATCTTCTAAGTCAATATAAAAATAATCTGTAACTCTAAGTGTATTGATTATTGAAAACTTATTAACCAAGTAAACAGTTAATTGTACTTGATTCATCTTCGAAAGAGTTAATGGTACTCGATTAATCTTCTAACTCAACATAAAACTAATACGTAACTCTAAGTGTAACGATTATTGAAAACTTATTGATTAAGTAAAGTGTTAATTGTAATCGAATCATTATCTAAAGAGTTAATGGTCCTAGATAAATCTTCTAACTCAACATAAAACTAATCTATAACTCTAAGTGTAACGATTATTGAAAACTTGTTGACTAAGTAAAGAGTTAATTGTACTCGAATCATCTTGTAAAGATTTAATGGTACTAGATTAATCTTCTTACTCAACATAAAACTAATCCGTAACTCTAAGTGTAACGATTATTGAAAACTTGTTGACCAAGTAAAGAGTTAATTGTACTCGATTATTCTTCTAAAGAGTTAGTTGTACTCGATTAATCTTCCAACTCAACTTAAAACTAATTCGTAACTCTAAGTATAACGATTATTGAAAACTTGTTGATTAAGTAAAGTGTTAATTGTAATCGAATCATCATCTAAAGAGTTAATGGTCCTAGATAAATCTTCTAACTCAACATAAAACTAATCTGTAACTCTAAGTGTAACGATTATTGAAAACTTGTTGACTAAGTAAAGAGTTAATTGTACTCCAATCATCTTCTAAAGATTTAATGGTACTAGATTAATCTTCTAACTCAACATAAAACTAATTCGTAACTCTAAGTGTAACGATTATTGAAAACTTGTTGACCAAGTAATGAGTTAATTGTACTCGATTCATCTTCTAAAGAGTTAATGGTACTCGATTAATCTTCTAACTTAAAATAAAACTAATCTGTAACTCTCAGTGTATTGATTATTGAAAACTTGTTAACCAAGTAAAGAGTTTATTTTTACTCGATTCATTTACTAATGAGTTAATGGTACTCGATTAATCATCTAACTCAATATAAAACTAATCTGTAACTCTAAGTGTATTGATTATTGAAAACTTGTTGACCAAGTAAAGAGTTAATTTTTACTCGATTCATTTTCTAATGAGTTAATGGTACTCGATTAATAATCTAACTCAATATAAAACTAATCTGTAACTCTAAGTGTATTGATTATTCAAAACTTGTTGACCAAGTAAAGAGTTAATTGTACTCGATTCATCTTCTAAAGAGTTAATGTTACAAGATTAATCTTCTAACTCAACATTAAACTAATCAGTAACTCTAACTGTAACGATTATTGCAAACTTGTTGACCAAGTAAAGAGTTAATTGTACTCGATTCATCTTCTAAAGAGTTAATGGTACTCGATTAATCTTCTAACTCAACATAAAACTAATACGTAACTCTAATTGTAACGATTATTGAAAACTTATTGATTAAGTAAAGTGTTAATTGCAATCAAGTCATCATTTAAAGAGTTAATGGTCCTAGATAAATCTTCTAACTCAACATAAAACTAATCTGTAACTCTAAGTGTAACGGTTATTGAAAACTTGTTGACTAAGTAAAGAGTTAATTGTACTCGATTCATCTTCTAAAGAGTTAATGGTACTCGATTAATCTTCTAAGTCAATATAAAAATAATCTGTAACTCTAAGTGTATTGATTATTGAAAACTTATTGACCAAGTAAACAGTTAATTGTACTTTATTCATCTTCGAAAGAGTTAATGGTACTCGATTAATCTTCTAACTCAACATAAAACTAATACGTAACTCTAAGTGTAACGATTATTGAAAACTTATTGATTAAGTAAAGTGTTAATTGTAATCGAATCATTATCTAAAGAGTTAATGGTACTAGATAAATCTTCTAACTCAACATAAAACTAATCTATAACTCTAAGTGTAACGATTATTGAAAACTTGTTGACTAAGTAAAGAGTTAATTGTACTCCAATCATCTTCTAAAGATTTAATGGTACTAGATTAATCTTCTAACTCAACATAAAACTAATTCGTAACTCTAAGTGTAACGATTATTGAAAACTTGTTGACCAAGTAATGAGTTAATTGTACTCGATTCATCTTCTAAAGAGTTAATGGTACTCGATTAATCTTCTAACTTAAAATAAAACTAATCTGTAACTCTCAGTGTATTGATTATTGAAAACTTGTTAACCAAGTAAAGAGTTTATTTTTACTCGATTCATTTACTAATGAGTTAATGGTACTCGATTAATCATCTAACTCAATATAAAACTAATCTGTAACTCTAAGTGTATTGATTATTGAAAACTTGTTGACCAAGTAAAGAGTTAATTTTTACTCGATTCATTTTCTAATGAGTTAATGGTACTCGATTAATAATCTAACTCAATATAAAACTAATCTGTAACTCTAAGTGTATTGATTATTCAAAACTTGTTGACCAAGTAAAGAGTTAATTGTACTCGATTCATCTTCTAAAGAGTTAATGTTACAAGATTAATCTTCTAACTCAACATAAAACTAATCAGTAACTCTCACTGTAACGATTATTGCAAACTTGTTGACCAAGTAAAGAGTTAATTGTACTCGATTCATCTTCTAAAGAGTTAATGGTACTCGATTAATCTTCTAACTCAACATAAAACTAATACGTAACTCTAATTGTAACGATTATTGAAAACTTATTGATTAAGTAAAGTGTTAATTGCAATCAAGTCATCATTTAAAGAGTTAATGGTCCTAGATAAATCTTCTAACTCAACATAAAACTAATCTGTAACTCTAAGTGTAACGATTATTGAAAACTTGTTGACTAAGTAAAGAGTTAATTGTACTCGAATCATCTTGTAAAGATTTAATGGTACTAGATTAATCTTCTTACTCAACATAAAACTAATCCGTAACTCTAAGTGTAACGATTATTGAAAACTTGTTGACCAAGTAAAGAGTTAATTGAACTCGATTATTCTTCTAAAGAGTTAGTTGTACTCGATTAATCTTCCAACTCAACTTAAAACTAATTCGTAACTCTAAGTATAACGATTATTGAAAACTTGTTGATTAAGTAAAGTGTTAATTGTAATCGAATCATCATCTAAAGAGTTAATGGTCCTAGATAAATCTTCTAACTCAACATAAAACTAATCTGTAACTCTAAGTGTAACGATTATTGAAAACTTGTTGACTAAGTAAAGAGTTAATTGTACTCCAATCATCTTCTAAAGATTTAATGGTACTAGATTAATCTTCTAACTCAACATAAAACTAATTCGTAACTCTAAGTGTAACGATTATTGAAAACTTGTTGACCAAGTAATGAGTTAATTGTACTCGATTCATCTTCTAAAGAGTTAATGGTACTCGATTAATCTTCTAACTTAAAATAAAACTAATCTGTAACTCTCAGTGTATTGATTATTGAAAACTTGTTAACCAAGTAAAGAGTTTATTTTTACTCGATTCATTTACTAATGAGTTAATGGTACTCGATTAATCATCTAACTCAATATAAAACTAATCTGTAACTCTAAGTGTATTGATTATTGAAAACTTGTTGACCAAGTAAAGAGTTAATTTTTACTCGATTCATTTTCTAATGAGTTAATGGTACTCGATTAATAATCTAACTCAATATAAAACTAATCTGTAACTCTAAGTGTATTGATTATTCAAAACTTGTTGACCAAGTAAAGAGTTAATTGTACTCGATTCATCTTCTAAAGAGTTAATGTTACAAGATTAATCTTCTAACTCAACATAAAACTAATCAGTAACTCTAACTGTAACGATTATTGCAAACTTGTTGACCAAGTAAAGAGTTAATTGTACTCGATTCATCTTCTAAAGAGTTAATGGTACTCGATTAATCTTCTAACTCAACATAAAACTAATACGTAACTCTAAGTGTAACGATTATTGAAAACTTATTGATTAAGTAAAGTGTTAATTGCAATCAAGTCATCATTTAAAGAGTTAATGGTCCTAGATAAATCTTCTAACTCAACATAAAACTAATCTGTAACTCTAAGTGTAACGGTTATTGAAAACTTGTTGACTAAGTAAAGAGTTAATTGTACTCGATTCATCTTCTAAAGAGTTAATGGTACTCGATTAATCTTCTAAGTCAATATAAAAATAATCTGTAACTCTAAGTGTATTGATTATTGAAAACTTATTGACCAAGTAAACAGTTAATTGTACTTTATTCATCTTCGAAAGAGTTAATGGTACTCGATTAATCTTCTAACTCAACATAAAACTAATACGTAACTCTAAGTGTAACGATTATTGAAAACTTATTGATTAAGTAAAGTGTTAATTGTAATCGAATCATTATCTAAAGAGTTAATGGTCCTAGATAAATCTTCTAACTCAACATAAAACTAATCTATAACTCTAAGTGTAACGATTATTGAAAACTTGTTGACTAAGTAAAGAGTTAATTGTACTCGAATCATCTTGTAAAGATTTAATGGTACTAGATTAATCTTCTTACTCAACATAAAACTAATCCGTAACTCTAAGTGTAACGATTATTGAAAACTTGTTGACCAAGTAAAGAGTTAATTGTACTCGATTATTCTTCTAAAGAGTTAGTTGTACTCGATTAATCTTCCAACTCAACTTAAAACTAATTCGTAACTCTAAGTATAACGATTATTGAAAACTTGTTGATTAAGTAAAGTGTTAATTGTAATCGAATCATCATCTAAAGAGTTAATGGTCCTAGATAAATCTTCTAACTCTACATAAAACTAATCTGTAACTCTAAGTGTAACGATTATTGAAAACTTGTTGACTAAGTAAAGAGTTAATTGTACTCCAATCATCTTCTAAAGATTTAATGGTACTAGATTAATCTTCTAACTCAACATAAAACTAATTCGTAACTCTAAGTGTAACGATTATTGAAAACTTGTTGACCAAGTAATGAGTTAATTGTACTCGATTCATCTTCTAAAGAGTTAATGGTACTCGATTAATCTTCTAACTTAAAATAAAACTAATCTGTAACTCTCAGTGTATTGATTATTGAAAACTTGTTAACCAAGTAAAGAGTTTATTTTTACTCGATTCATTTACTAATGAGTTAATGGTACTCGATTAATCATCTAACTCAATATAAAACTAATCTGTAACTCGAAGTGTATTGATTATTGAAAACTTGTTGACCAAGTAAAGAGTTAATTTTTACTCGATTCATTTTCTAATGAGTTAATGGTACTCGATTAATAATCTAACTCAATATAAAACTAATCAGTAACTCTAACTGTAACGATTATTGCAAACTTGTTGACCAAGTAAAGAGTTAATTGTACTCGATTCATCTTCTAAAGAGTTAATGTTACAAGATTAATCTTCTAACTCAACATAAAACTAATCAGTAACTCTAACTGTAACGATTATTGCAAACTTGTTGACCAAGTAAAGAGTTAATTGTACTCGATTCATCTTCTAAAGAGTTAATGGTACTCGATTAATCTTTTAACTCAACATAAAACTAATACGTAACTCTAAGTGTAACGATTATTGAAAACTTATTGATTAAGTAAAGTGTTAATTGCAATCAAGTCATCATTTAAAGAGTTAATGGTCCTAGATAAATCTTCTAACTCAACATAAAACTAATCTGTAACTCTAAGTGTAACGGTTATTGAAAACTTGTTGACTAAGTAAAGAGTTAATTGTACTCGATTCATCTTCTAAAGAGTTAATGGTACTCGATTAATCTTCTAAGTCAATATAAAAATAATCTGTAACTCTAAGTGTATTGATTATTGAAAACTTATTGACCAAGTAAACAGTTAATTGTACTTTATTCATCTTCGAAAGAGTTAATGGTACTCGATTAATCTTCTAACTCAACATAAAACTAATACGTAACTCTAAGTGTAACGATTATTGAAAACTTATTGATTAAGTAAAGTGTTAATTGTAATCGAATCATTATCTAAAGAGTTAATGGTCCTAGATAAATCTTCTAACTCAACATAAAACTAATCTATAACTCTAAGTGTAACGATTATTGAAAACTTGTTGACTAAGTAAAGAGTTAATTGTACTCGAATCATCTTGTAAAGATTTAATGGTACTAGATTAATCTTCTTACTCAACATAAAACTAATCCGTAACTCTAAGTGTAACGATTATTGAAAACTTGTTGACCAAGTAAAGAGTTAATTGTACTCGATTATTCTTCTAAAGAGTTAGTTGTACTCGATTAATCTTCCAACTCAACTTAAAACTAATTCGTAACTCTAAGTATAACGATTATTGAAAACTTGTTGATTAAGTAAAGTGTTAATTGTAATCGAATCATCATCTAAAGAGTTAATGGTCCTAGATAAATCTTCTAACTCTACATAAAACTAATCTGTAACTCTAAGTGTAACGATTATTGAAAACTTGTTGACTAAGTAAAGAGTTAATTGTACTCCAATCATCTTGTAAAGATTTAATGGTACTAGATTAATCTTCTAACTCAACATAAAACTAATTCGTAACTCTAAGTGTAACGATTATTGAAAACTTGTTGACCAAGTAATGAGTTAATTGTACTCGATTCATCTTCTAAAGAGTTAATGGTACTCGATTAATCTTCTAACTTAAAATAAAACTAATCTGTAACTCTCAGTGTATTGATTATTGAAAACTTGTTAACCAAGTAAAGAGTTTATTTTTACTCGATTCATTTACTAATGAGTTAATGGTACTCGATTAATCATCTAACTCAATATAAAACTAATCTGTAACTCGAAGTGTATTGATTATTGAAAACTTGTTGACCAAGTAAAGAGTTAATTTTTACTCGATTCATTTTCTAATGAGTTAATGGTACTCGATTAATAATCTAACTCAATATAAAACTAATCAGTAACTCTAACTGTAACGATTATTGCAAACTTGTTGACCAAGTAAAGAGTTAATTGTACTCGATTCATCTTCTAAAGAGTTAATGTTACAAGATTAATCTTCTAACTCAACATAAAACTAATCAGTAACTCTAACTGTAACGATTATTGCAAACTTGTTGACCAAGTAAAGAGTTAATTGTACTCGATTCATCTTCTAAAGAGTTAATGGTACTCGATTAATCTTTTAACTCAACATAAAACTAATACGTAACTCTAAGTGTAACGATTATTGAAAACTTATTGATTAAGTAAAGTGTTAATTGCAATCAAGTCATCATTTAAAGAGTTAATGGTCCTAGATAAATCTTCTAACTCAACATAAAACTAATCTGTAACTCTAAGTGTAACGGTTATTGAAAACTTGTTGACTAAGTAAAGAGTTAATTGTACTCGATTCATCTTCTAAAGAGTTAATGGTACTCGATTAATCTTCTAAGTCAATATAAAAATAATCTGTAACTCTAAGTGTATTGATTATTGAAAACTTATTGACCAAGTAAACAGTTAATTGTACTTTATTCATCTTCGAAAGAGTTAATGGTACTCGATTAATCTTCTAACTCAACATAAAACTAATACGTAACTCTAAGTGTAACGATTATTGAAAACTTATTGATTAAGTAAAGTGTTAATTGTAATCGAATCATTATCTAAAGAGTTAATGGTCCTAGATAAATCTTCTAACTCAACATAAAACTAATCTATAACTCTAAGTGTAACGATTATTGAAAACTTGTTGACTAAGTAAAGAGTTAATTGTACTCGAATCATCTTGTAAAGATTTAATGGTACTAGATTAATCTTCTTACTCAACATAAAACTAATCCGTAACTCTAAGTGTAACGATTATTGAAAACTTGTTGACCAAGTAAAGAGTTAATTGTACTCGATTATTCTTCTAAAGAGTTAGTTGTACTCGATTAATCTTCCAACTCAACTTAAAACTAATTCGTAACTCTAAGTATAACGATTATTGAAAACTTGTTGATTAAGTAAAGTGTTAATTGTAATCGAATCATCATCTAAAGAGTTAATGGTCCTAGATAAATCTTCTAACTCAACATAAAACTAATCTGTAACTCTAAGTGTAACGATTATTGAAAACTTGTTGACTAAGTAAAGAGTTAATTGTACTCCAATCATCTTCTAAAGATTTAATGGTACTAGATTAATCTTCTAACTCAACATAAAACTAATTCGTAACTCTAAGTGTAACGATTATTGAAAACTTGTTGACCAAGTAATGAGTTAATTGTACTCGATTCATCTTCTAAAGAGTTAATGGTACTCGATTAATCTTCTAACTTAAAATAAAACTAATCTGTAACTCCTAGTGTATTGATTATTGAAAACTTGTTAACCAAGTAAAGAGTTTATTTTTACTCGATTCATTTACTAATGAGTTAATGGTACTCGATTAATCATCTAACTCAATATAAAACTAATCTGTAACTCTAAGTGTATTGATTATTGAAAACTTGTTGACCAAGTAAAGAGTTAATTTTTACTCGATTCATTTTCTAATGAGTTAATGGTACTCGATTAATAATCTAACTCAATATAAAACTAATCTGTAACTCTAAGTGTATTGATTATTCAAAACTTGTTGACCAAGTAAAGAGTTAATTGTACTCGATTCATCTTCTAAAGAGTTAATGTTACAAGATTAATCTTCTCACTCAACATAAAACTAATCAGTAACTCTAACTGTAACGATTATTGCAAACTTGTTGACCAAGTAAAGAGTTAATTGTACTCGATTCATCTTCTAAAGAGTTAATGGTACTCGATTAATCTTCTAACTCAACATAAAACTAATACGTAACTCTAAGTGTAACGATTATTGAAAACTTATTGATTAAGTAAAGTGTTAATTGCAATCGAGTCATCATTTAAAGAGTTAATGGTCCTAGATAAATCTTCTAACTCAACATAAAACTAATCTGTAACTCTAAGTGTAACGATTATTGAAAACTTGTTGACTAAGTAAAGAGTTAATTGTACTCGAATCATCTTGTAAAGATTTAATGGTACTAGATTAATCTTCTTACTCAACATAAAACTAATACGTAACTCTAAGTGTAACGATTATTGAAAACTTATTGATTAAGTAAAGTGTTAATTGTAATCGAATCATTATCTAAAGAGTTAATGGTCCTAGATAAATCTTCTAACTCAACATAAAACTAATCTATAACTCTAAGTGTAACGATTATTGAAAACTTGTTGACTAAGTAAAGAGTTAATTGTACTCGAATCATCTTGTAAAGATTTAATGGTACTAGATTAATCTTCTTACTCAACATAAAACTAATCCGTAACTCTAAGTGTAACGATTATTGAAAACTTGTTGACCAAGTAAAGAGTTAATTGTACTCGATTATTCTTCTAAAGAGTTAGTTGTACTCGATTAATCTTCCAACTCAACTTAAAACTAATTCGTAACTCTAAGTATAACGATTATTGAAAACTTGTTGATTAAGTAAAGTGTTAATTGTAATCGAATCATCATCTAAAGAGTTAATGGTCCTAGATAAATCTTCTAACTCTACATAAAACTAATCTGTAACTCTAAGTGTAACGATTATTGAAAACTTGTTGACTAAGTAAAGAGTTAATTGTACTCCAATCATCTTGTAAAGATTTAATGGTACTAGATTAATCTTCTAACTCAACATAAAACTAATTCGTAACTCTAAGTGTAACGATTATTGAAAACTTGTTGACCAAGTAATGAGTTAATTGTACTCGATTCATCTTCTAAAGAGTTAATGGTACTCGATTAATCTTCTAACTTAAAATAAAACTAATCTGTAACTCTCAGTGTATTGATTATTGAAAACTTGTTAACCAAGTAAAGAGTTTATTTTTACTCGATTCATTTACTAATGAGTTAATGGTACTCGATTAATCATCTAACTCAATATAAAACTAATCTGTAACTCGAAGTGTATTGATTATTGAAAACTTGTTGACCAAGTAAAGAGTTAATTTTTACTCGATTCATTTTCTAATGAGTTAATGGTACTCGATTAATAATCTAACTCAATATAAAACTAATCAGTAACTCTAACTGTAACGATTATTGCAAACTTGTTGACCAAGTAAAGAGTTAATTGTACTCGATTCATCTTCTAAAGAGTTAATGTTACAAGATTAATCTTCTAACTCAACATAAAACTAATCAGTAACTCTAACTGTAACGATTATTGCAAACTTGTTGACCAAGTAAAGAGTTAATTGTACTCGATTCATCTTCTAAAGAGTTAATGGTACTCGATTAATCTTTTAACTCAACATAAAACTAATACGTAACTCTAAGTGTAACGATTATTGAAAACTTATTGATTAAGTAAAGTGTTAATTGCAATCAAGTCATCATTTAAAGAGTTAATGGTCCTAGATAAATCTTCTAACTCAACATAAAACTAATCTGTAACTCTAAGTGTAACGGTTATTGAAAACTTGTTGACTAAGTAAAGAGTTAATTGTACTCGATTCATCTTCTAAAGAGTTAATGGTACTCGATTAATCTTCTAAGTCAATATAAAAATAATCTGTAACTCTAAGTGTATTGATTATTGAAAACTTATTGACCAAGTAAACAGTTAATTGTACTTTATTCATCTTCGAAAGAGTTAATGGTACTCGATTAATCTTCTAACTCAACATAAAACTAATACGTAACTCTAAGTGTAACGATTATTGAAAACTTATTGATTAAGTAAAGTGTTAATTGTAATCGAATCATTATCTAAAGAGTTAATGGTCCTAGATAAATCTTCTAACTCAACATAAAACTAATCTATAACTCTAAGTGTAACGATTATTGAAAACTTGTTGACTAAGTAAAGAGTTAATTGTACTCGAATCATCTTGTAAAGATTTAATGGTACTAGATTAATCTTCTTACTCAACATAAAACTAATCCGTAACTCTAAGTGTAACGATTATTGAAAACTTGTTGACCAAGTAAAGAGTTAATTGTACTCGATTATTCTTCTAAAGAGTTAGTTGTACTCGATTAATCTTCCAACTCAACTTAAAACTAATTCGTAACTCTAAGTATAACGATTATTGAAAACTTGTTGATTAAGTAAAGTGTTAATTGTAATCGAATCATCATCTAAAGAGTTAATGGTCCTAGATAAATCTTCTAACTCAACATAAAACTAATCTGTAACTCTAAGTGTAACGATTATTGAAAACTTGTTGACTAAGTAAAGAGTTAATTGTACTCCAATCATCTTCTAAAGATTTAATGGTACTAGATTAATCTTCTAACTCAACATAAAACTAATTCGTAACTCTAAGTGTAACGATTATTGAAAACTTGTTGACCAAGTAATGAGTTAATTGTACTCGATTCATCTTCTAAAGAGTTAATGGTACTCGATTAATCTTCTAACTTAAAATAAAACTAATCTGTAACTCCTAGTGTATTGATTATTGAAAACTTGTTAACCAAGTAAAGAGTTTATTTTTACTCGATTCATTTACTAATGAGTTAATGGTACTCGATTAATCATCTAACTCAATATAAAACTAATCTGTAACTCTAAGTGTATTGATTATTGAAAACTTGTTGACCAAGTAAAGAGTTAATTTTTACTCGATTCATTTTCTAATGAGTTAATGGTACTCCATTAATAATCTAACTCAATATAAAACTAATCTGTAACTCTAAGTGTATTGATTATTCAAAACTTGTTGACCAAGTAAAGAGTTAATTGTACTCGATTCATCTTCTAAAGAGTTAATGTTACAAGATTAATCTTCTCACTCAACATAAAACTAATCAGTAACTCTAACTGTAACGATTATTGCAAACTTGTTGACCAAGTAAAGAGTTAATTGTACTCGATTCATCTTCTAAAGAGTTAATGGTACTCGATTAATCTTCTAACTCAACATAAAACTAATACGTAACTCTAAGTGTAACGATTATTGAAAACTTATTGATTAAGTAAAGTGTTAATTGCAATCGAGTCATCATTTAAAGAGTTAATGGTCCTAGATAAATCTTCTAACTCAACATAAAACTAATCTGTAACTCTAAGTGTAACGGTTATTGAAAACTTGTTGACTAAGTAAAGAGTTAATTGTACTCGATTCATCTTCTAAAGAGTTAATGGTACTCGATTAATCTTCTAAGTCAATATAAAAATAATCTGTAACTCTAAGTGTATGGATTATTGAAAACTTATTGACCAAGTAAACAGTTAATTGTACTCGATTCATCTTCTAAAGAGTTAATGGTACTCGATTAATCTTCTAACTTAAAATAAAACTAATCTGTAACTCTCAGTGTATTGATTATTGAAAACTTGTTAACCAAGTAAAGAGTTTATTTTTACTCGATTCATTTACTAATGAGTTAATGGTACTCGATTAATCATCTAACTCAATATAAAACTAATCTGTAACTCTAAGTGTATTGATTATTGAAAACTTGTTGACCAAGTAAAGAGTTAATTTTTACTCGATTCATTTTCTAATGAGTTAATGGTACTCGATTAATAATCTAACTCAATATAAAACTAATCTGTAACTCTAAGTGTATTGATTATTCAAACCTTGTTGACCAAGTAAAGAGTTAATTGTACTCAATTCATCTTCTAAAGAGTTAATGTTACAAGATTAATCTTCTAACTCAACATAAAACTAATCAGTAACTCTAAGTGTAACGATTATTGCAAACTTGTTGACCAAGTAAAGAGTTAATTGTACTCGATTCATCTTCTAAAGAGTTAATGGTACTCGATTAATCTTCTAACTCAACATAAAACTAATACGTAACTCTAAGTGTAACGATTATTGAAAACTTATTGATTAAGTAAAGTGTTAATTGCAATCGAGTCATCATTTAAAGAGTTAATGGTCCTAGATAAATCTTCTAACTCAACATAAAACTAATCTGTAACTCTAAGTGTAACGGTTATTGAAAACTTGTTGACTAAGTAAAGAGTTAATTGTACTCGATTCATCTTCTAAAGAGTTAATGGTACTCGATTAATCTTCTAAGTCAATATAAAAATAATCTGTAACTCTAAGTGTATTGATTATTGAAAACATATTGACCAAGTAAACAGTTAATTGTACTTGAATCATCTTCGAAAGAGTTAATGGTACTCGATTAATCTTCTAACTCAACATAAAACTAATACGTAACTCTAAGTGTAACGATTATGGAAAACTTATTAATTAAGTAAAGTGTTAATTGTAATCGAATCATTATCTAAAGAGTTAATGGTCCTAGATAAATCTTCTAACTGAACATAAAACTAATCTATAACTCTAAGTGTAACGATTATTGAAAACTTGTTGACTAAGTAAAGAGTTAATTGTACTCGAATCATCTTCTAAAGATTTAATGGTACTAGATTAATCTTCTAACTCAACATAAAACTAATCCGTAACTCTAAGTGTAACGATTATTGAAAACTTGTTGACCAAGTAAAGAGTTAATTGTACTCGATTATTCTTCTAAAGAGTTAGTTGTACTCGATTAATCTTCCAACTCAACTTAAAACTAATTCGTAACTCTAAGTATAACGATTATTGAAAACTTGTTGATTAAGTAAAGTGTTAATTGTAATCGAATCATCATCTAAAGAGTTAATGGTCCTAGATAAATCTTCTAACTCAACATAAAACTAATCTGTAACTCTAAGTGTAACGATTATTGAAAACTTGTCGACTAAGTAAAGAGTTAATTGTACTCCAATCATCTTCTAAAGATTTAATGGTACTAGATTAATCTTCTAACTCAACATAAAACTAATTCGTAACTCTAAGTGTAACGATTATTGAAAACTTGTTGACCAAGTAATGAGTTAATTGTACTCGATTCATCTTCTAAAGAGTTAATGGTACTCGATTAATCTTCTAACTTAAAATAAAACTAATCTGTAACTCTCAGTGTATTGATTATTGAAAACTTGTTAACCAAGTAAAGAGTTTATTTTTACTCGATTCATTTACTAATGAGTTAATGGTACTCGATTAATCATCTAACTCAATATAAAACTAATCTGTAACTCTAAGTGTATTGATTATTGAAAACTTGTTGACCAAGTAAAGAGTTAATTTTTACTCGATTCATTTTCTAATGAGTTAATGGTACTCGATTAATAATCTAACTCAATATAAAACTAATCTGTAACTCTAAGTGTATTGATTATTCAAAACTTGTTGACCAAGTAAAGAGTTAATTGTACTCGATTCATCTTCTAAAGAGTTAATGTTACAAGATTAATCTTCTAACTCAACATAAAACTAATCAGTAACTCTAACTGTAACGATTATTGCAAACTTGTTGACCAAGTAAAGAGTTAATTGTACTCGATTCATCTTCTAAAGAGTTAATGGTACTCGATTAATCTTCTAACTCAACATAAAACTAATACGTAACTCTAAGTGTAACGATTATTGAAAACTTATTGATTAAGTAAAGTGTTAATTGCAATCGAGTCATCATTTAAAGAGTTAATGGTCCTAGATAAATCTTCTAACTCAACATAAAACTAATCTGTAACTCTAAGTGTAACGGTTATTGAAAACTTGTTGACTAAGTAAAGAGTTAATTGTACTCGATTCATCTTCTAAAGAGTTAATGGTACTCGATTAATCTTCTAAGTCAATAAAAAAATAATCTGTAACTCTAAGTGTATGGATTATTGAAAACTTATTGACCAAGTAAACAGTTAATTGTACTCGATTCATCTTCTAAAGAGTTAATGGTACTCGATTAATCTTCTAACTTAAAATAAAACTAATCTGTAACTCTCAGTGTATTGATTATTGAAAACTTGTTAACCAAGTAAAGAGTTTATTTTTACTCGATTCATTTACTAATGAGTTAATGGTACTCGATTAATCATCTAACTAAATATAAAACTAATCTGTAACTCTAAGTGTATTGATTATTGAAAACTTGTTGACCAAGTAAAGAGTTAATTTTTACTCGATTCATTTTCTAATGAGTTAATGGTACTCGATTAATAATCTAACTCAATATAAAACTAATCTGTAACTCTAAGTGTATTGATTATTCAAAACTTGTTGACCAAGTAAAGAGTTAATTGTACTCGATTCATCTTCTAAAGAGTTAATGTTACAAGATTAATCTTCTAACTCAACATAAAACTAATCAGTAACTCTAACTGTAACGATTATTGCAAACTTGTTGACCAAGTAAAGAGTTAATTGTACTCGATTCATCTTCTAAAGAGTTAATGGTACTCGATTAATCTTCTAACTCAACATAAAACTAATACGTAACTCTAAGTGTAACGATTATTGAAAACTTATTGATTAAGTAAAGTGTTAATTGCAATCGAGTCATCATTTAAAGAGTTAATGGTCCTAGATAAATCTTCTAACTCAACATAAAACTAATCTGTAACTCTAAGTGTAACGGTTATTGAAAACTTGTTGACTAAGTAAAGAGTTAATTGTACTCGATTCATCTTCTAAAGAGTTAATGGTACTCGATTAATCTTCTAAGTCAATATAAAAATAATCTGTAACTCTAAGTGTATGGATTATTGAAAACTTATTGACCAAGTAAACAGTTAATTGTACTCGATTCATCTTCTAAAGAGTTAATGGTACTCGATTAATCTTCTAACTTAAAATAAAACTAATCTGTAACTCTCAGTGTATTGATTATTGAAAACTTGTTAACCAAGTAAAGAGTTTATTTTTACTCGATTCATTTACTAATGAGTTAATGGTACTCGATTAATCATCTAACTCAATATAAAACTAATCTGTAACTCTAAGTGTATTGATTATTGAAAACTTGTTGACCAAGTAAAGAGTTAATTTTTACTCGATTCATTTTCTAATGAGTTAATGGTACTCGATTAATAATCTAACTCAATATAAAACTAATCTGTAACTCTAAGTGTATTGATTATTCAAACCTTGTTGACCAAGTAAAGAGTTAATTGTACTCGATTCATCTTCTAAAGAGTTAATGTTACAAGATTAATCTTCTAACTCAACATAAAACTAATCAGTAACTCTAAGTGTAACGATTATTGCAAACTTGTTGACCAAGTAAAGAGTTAATTGTACTCGATTCATCTTCTAAAGAGTTAATGGTACTCGATTAATCTTCTAACTCAACATAAAACTAATACGTAACTCTAAGTGTAACGATTATTGAAAACTTATTGATTAAGTAAAGTGTTAATTGCAATCGAGTCATCATTTAAAGAGTTAATGGTCCTAGATAAATCTTCTAACTCAACATAAAACTAATCTGTAACTCTAAGTGTAACGGTTATTGAAAACTTGTTGACTAAGTAAAGAGTTAATTGTACTCGATTCATCTTCTAAAGAGTTAATGGTACTCGATTAATCTTCTAAGTCAATATAAAAATAATCTGTAACTCTAAGTGTATTGATTATTGAAAACATATTGACCAAGTAAACAGTTAATTGTACTTGAATCATCTTCGAAAGAGTTAATGGTACTCGATTAATCTTCTAACTCAACATAAAACTAATACGTAACTCTAAGTGTAACGATTATTGAAAACTTATTAATTAAGTAAAGTGTTAATTGTAATCGAATCATTATCTAAAGAGTTAATGGTCCTAGATAAATCTTCTAACTGAACATAAAACTAATCTATAACTCTAAGTGTAACGATTATTGAAAACTTGTTGACTAAGTAAAGAGTTAATTGTACTCGAATCATCTTCTAAAGATTTAATGGTACTAGATTAATCTTCTAACTCAACATAAAACTAATCCGTAACTCTAAGTGTAACGATTATTGAAAACTTGTTGACCAAGTAAAGAGTTAATTGTACTCGATTATTCTTCTAAAGAGTTAGTTGTACTCGATTAATCTTCCAACTCAACTTAAAACTAATTCGTAACTCTAAGTATAACGATTATTGAAAACTTGTTGATTAAGTAAAGTGTTAATTGTAATCGAATCATCATCTAAAGAGTTAATGGTCCTAGATAAATCTTCTAACTCAACATAAAACTAATCTGTAACTCTAAGTGTAACGATTATTGAAAACTTGTCGACTAAGTAAAGAGTTAATTGTACTCCAATCATCTTCTAAAGATTTAATGGTACTAGATTAATCTTCTAACTCAACATAAAACTAATTCGTAACTCTAAGTGTAACGATTATTGAAAACTTGTTGACCAAGTAATGAGTTAATTGTACTCGATTCATCTTCTAAAGAGTTAATGGTACTCGATTAATCTTCTAACTTAAAATAAAACTAATCTGTAACTCTCAGTGTATTGATTATTGAAAACTTGTTAACCAAGTAAAGAGTTTATTTTTACTCGATTCATTTACTAATGAGTTAATGGTACTCGATTAATCATCTAACTCAATATAAAACTAATCTGTAACTCTAAGTGTATTGATTATTGAAAACTTGTTGACCAAGTAAAGAGTTAATTTTTACTCGATTCATTTTCTAATGAGTTAATGGTACTCGATTAATAATCTAACTCAATATAAAACTAATCTGTAACTCTAAGTGTATTGATTATTCAAAACTTGTTGACCAAGTAAAGAGTTAATTGTACTCGATTCATCTTCTAAAGAGTTAATGTTACAAGATTAATCTTCTAACTCAACATAAAACTAATCAGTAACTCTAACTGTAACGATTATTGCAAACTTGTTGACCAAGTAAAGAGTTAATTGTACTCGATTCATCTTCTAAAGAGTTAATGGTACTCGATTAATCTTCTAACTCAACATAAAACTAATACGTAACTCTAAGTGTAACGATTATTGAAAACTTATTGATTAAGTAAAGTGTTAATTGCAATCGAGTCATCATTTAAAGAGTTAATGGTCCTAGATAAATCTTCTAACTCAACATAAAACTAATCTGTAACTCTAAGTGTAACGGTTATTGAAAACTTGTTGACTAAGTAAAGAGTTAATTGTACTCGATTCATCTTCTAAAGAGTTAATGGTACTCGATTAATCTTCTAAGTCAATATAAAAATAATCTGTAACTCTAAGTGTATTGATTATTGAAAACATATTGACCAAGTAAACAGTTAATTGTACTTGAATCATCTTCGAAAGAGTTAATGGTACTCGATTAATCTTCTAACTCAACATAAAACTAATACGTAACTCTAAGTGTAACGATTATTGAAAACTTAATGATTAAGTAAAGTGTTAATTGTAATCGAATCATTATCTAACGAGTTAATGGTCCTAGATAAATCTTCTAACTCAACATAAAACTAATCTATAACTCTAAGTGTAACGATTATTGAAAACTTGTCGACTAAGTAAAGAGTTAATTGTACTCGAATCATCTTCTAAAGATTTAATGGTACTAGATTAATCTTCTTACTCAACATAAAACTAATCCGTAACTCTAAGTGTAACGATTATTGAAAACTTCTTGACCAAGTAAAGAGTTAATTGTACTCGATTATTCTTCTAAAGAGTTAGTTGTATTCGATTAATCTTCCAACTCAACTTAAAACTAATTCGTAACTCTAAGTATAACGATTATTGAAAACTTGTTGATTAAGTAAAGTGTTAATTGTAATCGAATCATCATCTAAAGAGTTAATGGTCCTAGATAAATCTTCTAACTCAACATAAAACTAATCTGTAACTCTAAGTGTAACGATTATTGAAAACTTGTTGACTAAGTAAAGAGTTAATTGTACTCCAATCATCTTCTAAAGATTTAATGGTACTAGATTAATCTTCTAACTCAACATAAAACTAATTCGTAACTCTAAGTGTAACGATTATTGAAAACTTGTTGACCAAGTAATGAGTTAATTGTACTCGATTCATCTTCTAAAGAGTTAATGGTACTCGATTAATCTTCTAACTTAAAATAAAACTAATCTGTAACTCTCAGTGTATTGATTATTGAAAACTTGTTAACCAAGTAAAGAGTTTATTTTTACTCGATTCATGTACTAATGAGTTAATGGTACTCGATTAATCATCTAACTCAATATAAAACTAATCTGTAACTCTAAGTGTATTGATTATTCAAAACTTGTTGACCAAGTAAAGAGTTAATTGTACTCGATTCATCTTCTAAAGAGTTAATGTTACAAGATTAATCTTCTAACTCAACATAAAACTAATCAGTAACTCTAACTGTAACGATTATTGCAAACTTGTTGACCAAGTAAAGAGTTAATTGTACTCGATTCATCTTCTAAAGAGTTAATGGTACTCGATTAATCTTCTAATTTAAAATAAAACTAATCTGTAACTCTCAGTGTATTGATTATTGAAAACTTGTTAACCAAGTAAAGAGTTTATTTTTACTCGATTCATTTACTAATGAGTTAATGGTACTCGATTAATCATCTAACTCAATATAAAACTAATCTGTAACTCTAAGTGTATTGATTATTGAAAACTTGTTGACCAAGTAAAGAGTTAATTTTTACTCGATTCATTTTCTAATGAGTTAATGGTACTCGATTAATAATCTAACTCAATATAAAACTAATCTGTAACTCTAAGTGTATTGATTATTCAAAACTTGTTGACCAAGTAAAGAGTTAATTGTACTCGATTCATCTTCTAAAGAGTTAATGTTACAAGATTAATCTTCTAACTCAACATAAAACTGATCAGTAACTCTAACTGTAACGATTATTGCAAACTTGTTGACCAAGTAAAGAGTTAATTGTACTCGATTCATCTTCTAAAGAGTTAATGGTACTCGATTAATCTTCTAACTCAACATAAAACTAATACGTAACTCTAAGTGTAACGATTATTGAAAACTTATTGATTTAGTAAAGTGTTAATTGCAATCGAGTCATCATTTAAAGAGTTAATGGTCCTAGATAAATCTTCTAACTCAACATAAAACTAATCTGTAACTCTAAGTGTAACGGTTATTGAAAACTTGTTGACTAAGTAAAGAGTTAATTGTACTCGATTCATCTTCTAAAGAGTTAATGGTACTCGATTAATCTTCTAAGTCAATATAAAAATAATCTGTAACTCTAAGTGTATTGATTATTGAAAACTTATTGACCAAGTAAACAGTTAATTGTACTTGAATCATCTTCGAAAGAGTTAATGGTACTCGATTAATCTTCTAACTCAACATAAAACTAATACGTAACTCTAAGTGTAACGATTATTGAAAACTTATTGATTAAGTAAAGTGTTAATTGTAATCGAATCATTATCTAAAGAGTTAATGGTCCTAGATAAATCTTCTAACTCAACATAAAACTAATCTATAACTCTAAGTGTAACGATTATTGAAAACTTGTTGACTAAGTAAAGAGTTAATTGTACTCGAATCATCTTCTAAAGATTTAATGGTACTAGATTAATCTTCTTACTCAACATAAAACTAATCCGTAACTCTAAGTGTAACGATTATTGAAAACTTGTTGACCAAGTAAAGAGTTAATTGTACTCGATTATTCTTCTAAAGAGTTAGTTGTACTCGATTAATCTTCCAACTCAACTTAAAACTAATTCGTAACTCTAAGTATAACGCTTATTGAAAACTTGTTGATTAAGTAAAGTGTTAATTGTAATCAAATCATCATCTAAAGAGTTAATGGTCCTAGATAAATCTTCTAACTCAACATAAAACTAATCTGTAACTCTAAGTGTAACGATTATTGAAAACTTGTTGACTAAGTAAAGAGTTAATTGTACTCCAATCATCTTCTAAAGATTTAATGGTACTAGATTAATCTTCTAACTCAACATAAAACTAATTCGTAACTCTAAGTGTAACGATTATTGAAAACTTGTTGACCAAGTAATGAGTTAATTGTACTCGATTCATCTTCTAAAGAGTTAATGGTACTCGATTAATCTTCTAACTTAAAATAAAACTAATCTGTAACTCTCAGTGTATTGATTATTGAAAACTTGTTAACCAAGTAAAGAGTTTATTTTTACTCGATTCATTTACTAATGAGTTAATGGTACTCGATTAATCATCTAACTCAATATAAAACTAATCTGTAACTCTAAGTGTATTGATTATTGAAAACTTGTTGACCAAGTAAAGAGTTAATTTTTACTCGATTCATTTTCTAATGAGTTAATGGTACTCGATTAATAATCTAACTCAATATAAAACTAATCTGTAACTCTAAGTGTATTGATTATTCAAAACTTGTTGACCAAGTAAAGAGTTAATTGTACTCGATTCATCTTCTAAAGAGTTAATGTTACAAGATTAATCTTCTCACTCAACATAAAACTAATCAGTAACTCTAACTGTAACGATTATTGCAAACTTGTTGACCAAGTAAAGAGTTAATTGTACTCGATTCATCTTCTAAAGAGTTAATGGTACTCGATTAATCTTCTAACTCAACATAAAACTAATACGTAACTCTAAGTGTAACGATTATTGAAAACTTATTGATTAGGTAAAGTGTTAATTGCAATCGAGTCATCATTTAAAGGGTTAATGGTCCTAGATAAATCATCTAACTCAACATAAAACTAATCTGTAACTCTAAGTGTAACGGTTATTGAAAACTTGTTGACTAAGTAAAGAGTTAATTGTACTCGATTCATCTTCTAAAGAGTTAATGGTACTCGATTAATCTTCTAAGTCAATATAAAAATAATCTGTAACTCTAAGTGTATGGATTATTGAAAACTTATTGACCAAGTAAACAGTTAATTGTACTCGATTCATCTTCTAAAGAGTTAATGGTACTCGATTAATCTTCTAACTTAAAATAAAACTAATCTGTAACTCTCAGTGTATTGATTATTGAAAACTTGTTAACCAAGTAAAGAGTTTATTTTTACTCGATTCATTTACTAATGAGTTAATGGTACTCGATTAATCATCTAACTCAATATAAAACTAATCTGTAACTCTAAGTGTATTGATTATTGAAAACTTGTTGACCAAGTAAAGAGTTAATTTTTACTCGATTCATTTTCTAATGAGTTAATGGTACTCGATTAATAATCTAACTCAATATAAAACTAATCTGTAACTCTAAGTGTATTGATTATTCAAAACTTGTTGACCAAGTAAAGAGTTAATTGTACTCGATTCATCTTCTAAAGAGTTAATGTTACAAGATTAATCTTCTAACTCAACATAAAACTAATCAGTAACTCTAACTGTAACGATTATTGCAAACTTGTTGACCAAGTAAAGAGTTAATTGTACTCGATTCATCTTCTAAAGAGTTAATGGTACTCGATTAATCTTCTAACTCAACATAAAACTAATACGTAACTCTAAGTGTAACGATTATTGAAAACTTATTGATTAAGTAAAGTGTTAATTGCAATCGAGTCATCATTTAAAGAGTTAATGGTCCTAGATAAATCTTCTAACTCAACATAAAACTAATCTGTAACTCTAAGTGTAACGGTTATTGAAAACTTGTTGACTAAGTAAAGAGTTAATTGTACTCGATTCATCTTCTAAAGAGTTAATGGTACTCGATTAATCTTCTAAGTCAATATAAAAATAATCTGTAACTCTAAGTGTATTGATTATTGAAAACTTATTGACCAAGTAAACAGTTAATTGTACTTTATTCATCTTCGAAAGAGTTAATGGTACTCGATTAATCTTCTAACTCAACATAAAACTAATACGTAACTCTAAGTGTAACGATTATTGAAAACTTATTGATTAAGTAAAGTGTTAATTGTAATCGAATCATCATCTAAAGAGTTAATGGTCCTAGATAAATCTTCTAACTGAACATAAAACTAATCTATAACTCTAAGTGTAACGATTATGGAAAACTTGTTGACTAAGTAAAGAGTTAATTGTACTCGAATCATCTTCTAAAGATTTAATGGTACTAGATTAATCTTCTAACTCAACATAAAACTAATCCGTAACTCTAAGTGTAACGATTATTGAAAACTTGTTGACCAAGTAAAGAGTTAATTGTACTCGATTATTCTTCTAAAGAGTTAGTTGTACTCGATTAATCTTCCAACTCAACTTAAAACTAATTCGTAACTCTAAGTATAACGATTATTGAAAACTTGTTGATTAAGTAAAGTGTTAATTGTAATCGAATCATCATCTAAAGAGTTAATGGTCCTAGATAAATCTTCTAACTCAACATAAAACTAATCTGTAACTCTAAGTGTAACGATTATTGAAAACTTGTTGACTAAGTAAAGAGTTAATTGTACTCCAATCATCTTCTAAAGATTTAATGGTACTAGATTAATCTTCTAACTCAACATAAAACTAATTCGTAACTCTAAGTGTAACGATTATTGAAAACTTGTTGACCAAGTAATGAGTTAATTGTACTCGATTCATCTTCTAAAGAGTTTATGGTACTCGATTAATCTTCTAACTTAAAATAAAACTAATCTGTAACTCTCAGTGTATTGATTATTGAAAACTTGTTAACCAAGTAAAGAGTTTATTTTTACTCGATTCATTTACTAATGAGTTAATGGTACTCGATTAATCATCTAACTCAATATAAAACTAATCTGTAACTCTAAGTGTATTGATTATTGAAAACTTGTTGACCAAGTAAAGAGTTAATTTTTACTCGATTCATTTTCTAATGAGTTAATGGTACTCGATTAATAATCTAACTCAATATAAAACTAATCTGTAACTCTAAGTGTATTGATTATTCAAAACTTGTTGACCAAGTAAAGAGTTAATTGTACTCGATTCATCTTCTAAAGAGTTAATGTTACAAGATTAATCTTCTAACTCAACATAAAACTAATCAGTAACTCTAACTGTAACTATTATTGCAAACTTGTTGACCAAGTAAAGAGTTAATTGTACTCGATTCATCTTCTAAAGAGTTAATGGTACTCGATTAATCTTCTAACTCAACATAAAACTAATACGTAACTCTAAGTGTAACGATTATTGAAAACTTATTGATTTAGTAAAGTGTTAATTGCAATCGAGTCATCATTTAAAGAGTTAATGGTCCTAGATAAATCTTCTAACTCAACATAAAACTAATCTGTAACTCTAAGTGTAACGGTTATTGAAAACTTGTTGACTAAGTAAAGAGTTAATTGTACTCGATTCATCTTCTAAAGAGTTAATGGTACTCGATAAATCTTCTAAGTCAATATAAAAATAATCTGTAACTCTAAGTGTATTGATTATTGAAAACTTATTGACCAAGTAAACAGTTAATTGTACTTGAATCATCTTCGAAAGAGTTAATGGTACTCGATTAATCTTCTAACTCAACATAAAACTAATACGTAACTCTAAGTGTAACGATTATTGAAAACTTATTGATTAAGTAAAGTGTTAATTGTAATCGAATCATTATCTAAAGAGTTAATGGTCCTAGATAAATCTTCTAACTCAACATAAAACTAATCTATAACTCTAAGTGTAACGATTATTGAAAACATGTTGACTAAGTAAAGAGTTAATTGTACTCGAATCATCTTCTAAAGATTTAATGGTACTAGATTAATCTTCTTACTCAACATAAAACTAATCCGTAAGTCTAAGTGTAACGATTATTGAAAACTTGTTGACCAAGTAAAGAGTTAATTGTACTCGATTATTCTTCTAAAGAGTTAGTTGTACTCGATTAATCTTCCAACTCAACTTAAAACTAATTCGTAACTCTAAGTATAACGCTTATTGAAAACTTGTTGATTAAGTAAAGTGTTAATTGTAATCGAATCATCATCTAAAGAGTTAATGGTCCTAGATAAATCTTCTAACTCAACATAAAACTAATCTGTAACTCTAAGTGTAACGATTATTGAAAACTTGTTGACTAAGTAAAGAGTTAATTGTACTCCAATCATCTTCTAAAGATTTAATGGTACTAGATTAATCTTCTAACTCAACATAAAACTAATTCGTAACTCTAAGTGTAACGATTATTGAAAACTTGTTGACCAAGTAATGAGTTAATTGTACTCGATTCATCTTCTAAAGAGTTAATGGTACTCGATTAATCTTCTAACTTAAAATAAAACTAATCTGTAACTCTCAGTGTATTGATTATTGAAAACTTGTTAACCAAGTAAAGAGTTTATTTTTACTCGATTCATTTACTAATGAGTTAATGGTACTCGATTAATCATCTAACTCAATATAAAACTAATCTGTAACTCGAAGTGTATTGATTATTGAAAACTTGTTGACCAAGTAAAGAGTTAATTTTTACTCGATTCATTTTCTAATGAGTTAATGGTACTCGATTAATAATCTAACTCAATATAAAACTAATCTGTAACTCTAAGTGTATTGATTATTCAAAACTTGTTGACCAAGTAAAGAGTTAATTGTACTCGATTCATCTTCTAAAGAGTTAATGTTACAAGATTAATCTTCTAACTCAACATAAAACTAATCAGTAACTCTCACTGTAACGATTATTGCAAACTTGTTGACCAAGTAAAGAGTTAATTGTACTCGATTCATCTTCTAAAGAGTTAATGGTACTCGATTAATCTTCTTACTCAACATAAAACTAATACGTAACTCTAAGTGTAACGATTATTGAAAACTTATTGATTTAGTAAAGTGTTAATTGCAATCGAGTCATCATTTAAAGAGTTAATGGTCCTAGATAAATCTTCTAACTCAACATAAAACTAATCTGTAACTCTAAGTGTAACGGTTATTGAAAACTTGTTGACTAAGTAAAGAGTTAATTGTACTCGATTCATCTTCTAAAGAGTTAATGGTACTCGATTAATCTTCTAAGTGAATATAAAAATAATCTGTAACTCTAAGTGTATTGATTATTGAAAACTTATTGACCAAGTAAAGAGTTAATTGTACTCGATTCATCTTCTAAAGAGTTAATGTTACAAGATTAATCTTCTAACTCAACAAAAAACTAATCAGTAACTCTAACTGTAACGATTATTGCAAACTTGTTGACCAAGTAAAGAGTTAATTGTACTCGATTCATCTTCTAAAGAGTTAATGGTACTCGATTAATCTTCTAACTCAACATAAAACTAATACGTAACTCTAAGTGTAACGATTATTGAAAACTTATTGATTAAGTAAAGTGTTAATTGCAATCGAGTCATCATTTAAAGAGTTAATGGTCCTAGATAAATCTTCTAACTCAACATAAAACTAATCTGTAACTCTAAGTGTAACGGTTATTGAAAACTTGTTGACTAAGTAAAGAGTTAATTGTACTCGATTCATCTTCTAAAGAGTTAATGGTACTCGATTAATCTTCTAAGTGAATATAAAAATAATCTGTAACTCTAAGTGTATTGATTATTGAAAACTTATTGACCAAGTAAACAGTTAATTGTACTTGATTCATCTTCGAAAGAGTTAATGGTACTCGATTAATCTTCTAACTCAACATAAAACTAATACGTAACTCTAAGTGTAACGATTATTGAAAACTTATTGATTAAGTAAAGTGTTAATTGTAATCGAATCATTATCTAAAGAGTTAATGGTCCTAGATAAATCTTCTAACTCAACATAAAACTAATCTATAACTCTAAGTGTAACGATTATTGAAAACTTGTTGACTAAGTAAAGAGTTAATTGTACTCGAATCATCTTGTAAAGATTTAATGGTACTAGATTAATCTTCTTACTCAACATAAAACTAATCCGTAACTCTAAGTGTAACGATTATTGAAAACTTGTTGACCAAGTGAAGAGTTAATTGTACTCGATTATTCTTCTAAAGAGTTAATGGTACTCGATTAATCTTCCAACTCAACTTAAAACTAATTCGTAACTCTAAGTATAACGATTATTGAAAACTTGTTGATTAAGTAAAGTGTTAATTGTAATCGAATCATCATCTAAAGAGTTAATGGTCCTAGATAAATCTTCTAACTCAACATAAAACTAATCTGTAACTCTAAGTGTAACGATTATTGAAAACTTGTTGACTAAGTAAAGAGTTAATTGTACTCCAATCATCTTCTAAAGATTTAATGGTACTAGATTAATCTTCTAACTCAACATAAAATTTATTCGTAACTCTAAGTGTAACGATTATTGAAAACTTGTTGACCAAGTAATGAGTTAATTGTACTCGATTCATCTTCTAAAGAGTTAATGGTACTCGATTAATCTTCTAACTTAAAATAAAACTAATCTGTAACTCTCAGTGTATTGATTATTGAAAACTTGTTAACCAAGTAAAGAGTTTATTTTTACTCGATTCATTTACTAATGAGTTAATGGTACTCGATTAATCATCTAACTCAATATAAAACTAATCTGTAACTCTAAGTGTATTGATTATTGAAAACTTGTTGACCATGTAAAGAGTTAATTTTTACTCGATTAGTTTTCTAATGAGTTAATGGTACTCGATTAATAATCTAACTCAATATAAAACTAATCTGTAACTCTAAGTGTATTGATTATTCAAAACTTGTTGACCAAGTAAGAGTTAATTGTACTCGATTCATCTTCTAAAGAGTTAATGTTACAAGATTAATCTTTTAACTCAACATAAAACTAATCAGTAACTCTAACTGTAACGATTATTGCAAACTTGTTGACCAAGTAAAGAGTTAATTGTACTCGATTCATCTTCTAAAGAGTTAATGGTACTCGATTAATCTTCTAACTCAACATAAAACTAATACGTAACTCTAAGTGTAACGATTATTGAAAACTTATTGATTAAGTAAAGTGTTAATTGCAATCGAGTCATCATTTAAAGAGTTAATGGTCCTAGATAAATCTTCTAACTCAACATAAAACTAATCTGTAACTCTAAGTGTAACGGTTATTGAAAACTTGTTGACTAAGTAAAGAGTTAATTGTACTCGATTCATCTTCTAAAGAGTTAATGGTACTCGATTAATCTTCTAAGTCAATATAAAAATAATCTGTAACTCTAAGTGTTTTGATTATTGAAAACTTATTGACCAAGTAAACAGTTAATTGTACTTGATTCATCTTCGAAAGAGTTAATGGTACTCGATTAATCTTCTAACTCAACATAAAACTAATACGTAACTCTAAGTGTAACGATTATTGAAAACTTATTGATTAAGTAAAGTGTTAATTGTAATCGAATCATTATCTAAAGAGTTAATGGTCCTAGATAAATCTTCTAACTCAACATAAAACTAATCTATAACTCTAAGTGTAACGATTATTGAAAACTTGTTGACTAAGTAAATAGTTAATTGTACTCGAATCATCTTCTAAAGATTTAATGGTACTAGATTAATCTTCTTACTCAACATAAAACTAATCCGTAAGTCTAAGTGTAACGATTATTGAAAACTTGTTGACCAAGTAAAGAGTTAATTGTACTCGATTATTCTTCTAAAGAGTTAGTTGTACTTGATTAATCTTCCAACTCAACTTAAAACTAATTCGTAACTCTAAGTATAACGCTTATTGAAAACTTGTTGATTAAGTAAAGTGTTAATTGTAATCGAATCATCATCTAAAGAGTTAATGGTCCTAGATAAATCTTCTAACTCAACATAAAACTAATCTTTAACTCTAAGTGTAACGATTATTGAAAACTTGTTGACTAAGTAAAGAGTTAATTGTACTCCAATCATCTTCTAAAGATTTAATGGTACTAGATTAATCTTCTAACTCAACATAAAACTAATTCGTAACTCTAAGTGTAACGATTATTGAAAACTTGTTGACCAAGTAATGAGTTAATTGTACTCGATTCATCTTCTAAAGAGTTAATGGTACTCGATTAATCTTCTAACTCAACATAAAACTAATACGTAACTCTAAGTGTAACGATTATTGAAAACTTATTGATTAAGTAAAGTGTTAATTGTAATCGAATCATCATCTAAAGAGTTAAAGGTCCTAGATAAATCTTCTAACTCAACATAAAACTAATCTATAACTCTAAGTGTAACGATTATTGAAAACTTGTTGACTAAGTAAAGAGTTAATTGTACTCGAATCATCTTCTAAAGATTTAATGGTACTAGATTAATCTTCTTACTCAACATAAAACTAATCCGTAGCTCTAAGTGTAACGATTATTGAAAACTTGTTGACCTAAGTAAAGAGTTAATTGTACTCGATTAATCTTCCAACTCAACTTAAAACTAATCTGTAACTCTAAGCATAACGATTATTGACTAAATCGAATCATCATCTAAAGAGTTAATGGTCCTAGATAAATCTTCTAACTCAAACATAAAACTAAACCGTAACTCTAAGTGTAACGATTATTGAAAACTTTTTTAACCAAGTAAAGAGTTGATTGTACTCGATTCATCTTCTAAAGAGTTAATGGTACAAGATTAATCTTCTAACTCAACATAAAGCTAATCCGTAACTCTAAGTGTAATGATTATTGAAAACTTGTTGACCAAGTAAAGAGTTAATTGTACTCGATTCATCTTCTAAAGAGTTAATGGTACTCGATTAATCTTCTAAGTCATTATAAAACTAATCTGTAACTCTAAGCGTATTGATTATTGAAAACTTGTTGACCAAGTAAACAGTTAATAGTACTCGATTCATCTTCTAAATAGTTAAAGGTACTCAATTACTCTTCTAACTCAACTTAAAACTAATCCGTAACTCTAAGTGTAACGATTATTGAAAACTTGTTGATTAAGTAAAGTGTTAATTGTAATCGAATCATCATTTAAAGAGTTAATGGTCCTAGATAAATCTTCTAACTCAACATAAAACTAATCTGTAACTCTAAGTGTAACGGTTATTGAAAACTTGTTGACGAAGTAAAGAGTTAATTGTACTCGATTCATCTTCTAAAGAGTTAATGGTACTCGATTAATCTTCTAAGTCAATATAAAAATAATCTCTAACTCTAAGTGTATTGATTATTGAAAACTTATTGACCAAGTAAACAGTTAATTGTACTTGATTCATCTTCGAAAGAGTTAATGGTACTCGATTAATCTTCTAACTCAAACTTAAAACTAAACCGTAACTCTAAGTGTAACGATTATTGAAAACTTTTTTGACCAAGTAAAGAGTTAATTGTACTCGATTAATCTTCTAAAGAGTTAATGGTACTCGATTAATCTTCTAACTCAACATAAAACTAATACGTAACTCTAAGTGTAACGATTATTGAAAACTTATTGATTAAGTAAAGTGTTAATTGTAATCGAATCATTATCTAAAGAGTTAATGGTCCTAGATAAATCTTCTAACTCAACATAAAACTAATCTATAACTCTAAGTGTAACGATTATTGAAAACTTATTGACTAAGTAAAGAGTTAATTGTACTCGAATCATCTTCTAAAGATTTAATGGTACTAGATTAATCTTCTTACTCAACATAAAACTAATCCGTAACTCTAAGTGTAACGATTATTGAAAATTTGTTGACCAAGTAAAGAGTTAATTGTACTCGATTAATCTTCTAAAGAGTTAATGGTACTCGATTAATCTTCTAACTCAACATAAAACTAATACGTAACTCTAAGTGTAACGATTATTGAAAACTTATTGATTAAGTAAAGTGTTAATTGTAATCGAATCATCATCTAAAGAGTTAAAGGTCCTAGATAAATCTTCTAACTCAACATAAAACTAATCTATAACTCTAAGTGTAACGATTATTGAAAACTTGTTGACTAAGTAAAGAGTTAATTGTACTCGAATCATCTTCTAAAGATTTAATGGTACTAGATTAATCTTCTTACTCAACATAAAACTAATCCGTAGCTCTAAGTGTAACGATTATTGAAAACTTGTTGACCTAAGTAAAGAGTTAATTGTACTCGATTAATCTTCCAACTCAACTTAAAACTAATCTGTAACTCTAAGCATAACGATTATTGACTAAATCGAATCATCATCTAAAGAGTTAATGGTCCTAGATAAATCTTCTAACTCAAACATAAAACTAAACCGTAACTCTAAGTGTAACGATTATTGAAAACTTTTTTAACCAAGTAAAGAGTTGATTGTAC
Organism: Scutellaria galericulata; assembly: GCA_946896805.1. Classification (NCBI taxonomy): domain Eukaryota; kingdom Viridiplantae; phylum Streptophyta; class Magnoliopsida; order Lamiales; family Lamiaceae; genus Scutellaria; species Scutellaria galericulata. Next base: position 9,144,222 of record OX335787.1, on the reverse strand, counting down.
TCGATTCATCTTCTAAAGAGTTAATGGTACAAGATTAATCTTCTAACTCAACATAAAGCTAATCCGTAACTCTAAGTGTAATGATTATTGAAAACTTGTTGACCAAGTAAAGAGTTAATTGTACTCGATTCATCTTCTAAAGAGTTAATGGTACTCGATTAATCTTCTTAGTCATTATAAAACTAATCTGTAACTCTAAGCGTATTGATTATTGAAAACTTGTTGACCAAGTAAACAGTTAATAGTACTCGATTCATCTTCTAAATAGTTAAAGGTACTCAATTACTCTTCTAACTCAACTTAAAACTAATCCGTAACTCTAAGTGTAACGATTATTGAAAACTTGTTGATTAAGTAAAGTGTTAATTGTAATCGAATCATCATTTAAAGAGTTAATGGTCCTAGATAAATCTTCTAACTCAACATAAAACTAATCTGTAACTCTAAGTGTAACGGTTATTGAAAACTTGTTGACGAAGTAAAGAGTTAATGGTACTCGATTCATCTTCTAAAGAGTTAATGGTACTCGATTAATCTTCTAAGTCAATATAAAAATAATCTGTAACTCTAAGTGTATTGATTATTGAAAACTTATTGACCAAGTAAACAGTTAATTGTACTTGATTCATCTTCGAAAGAGTTAATGGTACTCGATTAATCTTCTAACTCAAACATAAAACTAAACCGTAACTCTAAGTGTAACGATTATTGAAAACTTTTTTGACCAAGTAAAGAGTTAATTGTACTCGATTAATCTTCTAAAGAGTTAATGGTACTCGATTAATCTTCTAACTCAACATAAAACTAATACGTAACTCTAAGTGTAACGATTATTGAAAACTTATTGATTAAGTAAAGTGTTAATTGTAATCGAATCATTATCTAAAGAGTTAATGGTCCTAGATAAATCTTCTAACTCAACATAAAACTAATCTATAACTCTAAGTGTAACGATTATTGAAAACTTATTGACTAAGTAAAGAGTTAATTGTACTCGAATCATCTTCTAAAGATTTAATGGTACTAGATTAATCTTCTTACTCAACATAAAACTAATCCGTAACTCTAAGTGTAACGATTATTGAAAATTTGTTGACCAAGTAAAGAGTTAATTGTACTCGATTAATCTTCTAAAGAGTTAATGGTACTCGATTAATCTTCTAACTCAACATAAAACTAATACGTAACTCTAAGTGTAACGATTATTGAAAACTTATTGATTAAGTAAAGTGTTAATTGTAATCGAATCATTATCTAAAGAGTTAATGGTCCTAGATAAATCTTCTAACTGAACATAAAACTACTCTATAACTCTAAGTGTAACGATTATTGAAAACTTGTTGACTAAGTAAAGAGTTAATTGTACACGAATCATCTTCTAAAGATTTAATGGTACTAGATTAATCTTCTTACTCAACATAAAACTAATCCGTAACTCTAAGTGTAACGATTATTGAAAACTTGTTGACGAAGTAAAGAGTTAATTGTACTCGATTATTCTTCTAAAGAGTTAGTTGTACTCGATTAATCTTCCAACTAAACTTAAAACTAATCAGTAACTCTAACTGTAACGATTATTGCAAACTTGTTGACCAAGTAAAGAGTTAATTGTACTCGATTAATCTTCTGAAGAGTTAATGGTACTCGATTAATCTTCTAACTCAACATAAAACTAATACGTAACTCTAAGTGTAACGATTATTGAAAACTTATTGATTAAGTAAAGTGTTAATTGTAATCGAATCATCATTTAAAGAGTTAATGGTCCTAGATAAATCTTCTAACTCAACATAAAACTAATTTGTAACTCTAAGTGTAACGGTTATTGAAAACTTGTTGACCAAGTAGAGAGTTAATTGTACTGGATTCATCTTCTAAAGAGTTAATGGTACTCGATAAATCTTCTAACTCAAAATAAAACTAATCTGTAATTCTAAGTGTATTGATTATTGAAAACTTGTTGACCAAGTAAAGAGTTAATTTTTACTCGATTCATTTTCTAATGAGTTAATGGTACTCGATTTATCATCTAACTCAATATAAAACTAATCTGTAACTCTAATTGTAATGATTATTGAAAACTTGTTGACCAAGTAAAGAGTTAAAAGTACTCGATTCATTTTCTAAAGTGTTAATGATACTCGATTAATCTTCTAAGTCATTATAAAACTAATCCGTAACTATAAGTGTATTGATTATTGATAACTTGTTTACCAAGTAAAGAGTTAATTGTACTCGATTAATCTTCTAAAGAGTTAATGGTACTCGATTAATCTTCTAACTCCACATCAAACTAATACGTAACTCTAAGTGTAACGAGTATTGAAAACTTGTTGATTAAAGTAAAGTGTTAATTGTAATCGAATCATCATCTAAAGAGTTAATGGTCCTAGATAAATCTTCTAACTCAACATAAAACTAATCTGTAATTCTAAGTGTAACAATTATTGAAAACTTGTTGACTAAGTAAAGAGTTAATTGTACTCGAATATTCTTCTAAAGAGTTAGTTGTACTCGATTAATCTTCCAACTCAACTTAAAACTAATTCGTAACTCTAAGTATAACGATTATTGAAAACTTGTTGATTAAGTAAAGTGTTAATTGTAATCGAATCATCATCTAAAGAGTTAATGGTCCTAGATAAATCTTCTAACTCAATATAAAACTAATCTGTAACTCTAAGTGTAACGATTATTGAAAACTTGTTGACTAAGTAAATAGTTAATTTTTACTCGATTCATTTTCTAATGAGTTAATGGTACTCAATTAATCATCTACCTCAATATAAAACTAATCCGTAACTCTAATTGTAACGATTATTGAAAACTTGTTGACCAAGTAAAGAGTTAATTTTTACTCGATTCATTTTCTGATAAGTTAATGGTACTCGATAAATCTTCTAACTCAAAAGAAAACTAATCTGTAACACTAAGTGTAACGATTATTGAAAACTTTTTTGACCAAGTAAAGAGTTGATTGTACTCGATTCATCTTCTAAAGAGTTAATGGTACTCGATTAATCTTCTAACTCAGCATAAAACTAATCTGTAACTCTAACTGTAACGACTATTGAAAACTTGTTGATTAAGTAAAGTGTTAATTGTAATCGAATCATCATCTAAAGAGTTAATGGTACTAGAATAATCTTCTAACTCAACATAAAACTAATCTGTAACTCTAAGTGTAACGATTATGGAAAACTCGTTGACCAAGTAAACAGTTAATTGTACTCGATTCATCCTCTAAAGAGTTAATGGTACTCAATTAATCTTCTAACTCAACTTAAAACTAATCCGTAACTCTAAGTGTAACGATTATTGAAAACTTGTTGATTAAGTAAAGTGTTAATTGTAATCGAATCATCATTTAAAGAGTTAATGGTCCTAGATAAATCTTCTAATTCAACATAAAACTAATCTGTAACTCTAAGTGTAACGGTTATTGAAAACTTGTTGACCAAGTAAAGAGTTAATTGTACTCGATTCATCTTCTAAAGAGTTAATAGTACTCGATTAATCTTCTAAGTCAATATAAAAATAATCTGTAACTCTAAGTGTATTGATTATTGAAAACTTATTGACCAAGTAAACAGTTAATTGTACATGATTCATCTTCAAAAGAGTTAATGGTACTCGATTAATCTTCTAACTCAAACATAAAACTAAACCGTAACTCTAAGTGTAACGATTATTGAAAACTTTTTTGACCAAGTAAAGAGTTAATTTACTCGATTAATCTTCTAAAGAGTTAATGGTACTCGATTAATCTTCTAACTCAACATAAAACTAATACGTAACTCTAAGTGTAATGATTATTGAAAACTTATTGATTAAGTAAAGTGTTAATTGTAATCGAATCATTATCTAAAGAGTTAATGGTCCTAGATAAATCTTCTAACTCAACATAAAACTAATCTATAACTCTAAGTGTAACGATTATTGAAAACTTGTTGACCAAGTAAAGAGTTAATTGAACTCGATTATTCTTTTAAAGAGTTAGTTGTACTCGATTAATCTTCCAACTCAACTTAAAACTAATTCGTAACTCTAAGTATAACGATTATTGAAAACTTGTTGATTAAGTAAAGTGTTAATTGTAATCGAATCATCATCTAAAGAGTTAATGGTCCTAGATAAATCTTCTAACTCAACATAAAACTAATCTGTAACTCTAAGTGTAACGATTATTGAAAACTTGTTGACTAAGTAAAGAGTTAATTTTTACTCGATTCATTTTCTAATGAGTTAATGGTACTCAATTAATCATCTAACTCAATATAAAACTAATCCGTAACTCTAATTGTAACGATTATTGAAAACTTGTTGACCAAGTAAAGAGTTAATTTTTACTCGATTCATTTTCTGATGAGTTAATGGTACTCGATAAATCTTCTAACTCAAAAGAAAACTAATCTGTAACACTAAGTGTATTGATTATTGAAAACTTGTTGACCAAGTAAACAGTTAATTGTACTTGATTCATCTTCTAAAGAGTTAATGGTTCTCGATTAATCTTCTAACTCAAAAATAAAACTAAACCGTAACTCTAAGTGTAACGATTATTGAAAACTTTTTTGACCAAGTAAAGAGTTGATTGTACTCGATTCATCTTCTAAAGAGTTAATGGTACTCGATTAATCTTCTAACTCAGCATAAAACTAATCTGTAACTCTAACTGTAACGACTATTGAAAACTTGTTGATTAAGTAAAGTGTTAACTGTAATCGAATCATCATCGAAAGAGTTAATGGTACTAGAATAATCTTCTAACTCAACATAAAACTAATCTGTAACTCTAAGTGTAACGATTATGGAAAACTCGTTGACCAAGTAAACAGTTAATTGTACTCGATTCATCCTCTAAAGAGTTAATGGTACTCAATAAATCTTCTAACTCAACTTAAAACTAATCCGTAACTCTAAGTGTAACGATTATTGAAAACTTGTTGATTAAGTAAAGTGTTAATTGTAATCGAATCATCATTTAAAGAGTTAATGGTCCTAGATAAATCTTCTAACTCAACATAAAACTAATCTGTAACTCTAAGTGTAACGGTTATTGAAAACTGGTTGACCAAGTAAAGAGTTAATTGTACTCGATTCATCTTCTAAAGAGTTAATGGTACTCGATTAATCTTCTAAGTCAATATAAAAATAATCTGTAACTCTAAGTGTATTGATTATTGAAAACTTATTGACCAAGTAAACAGTTAATTGTACTTGATTCATCTTCGAAAGAGTTAATGGTACTCGATTAATCTTCTAACTCAAACATAAAACTAAACCGTAACTCTAAGTGTAACGATTATTGAAAACTTTTTTGACCAAGTAAAGAGTTAATTTACTCGATTAATCTTCTAAAGAGTTAATGGTACTCGATTAATCTTCTAACTCAACATAAAACTAATACGTAACTCTAAGTGTAATGATTATTGAAAACTTATTGATTAAGTAAAGTGTTAATTGTAATCGAATCATTATCTAAAGAGTTAATGGTCCTAGATAAATCTTCTAACTCAACATAAAACTAATCTATAACTCTAAGTGTAACGATTATTGAAAACTTGTTGACCAAGTAAAGAGTAAATTGAACTCGATTATTCTTCTAAAGAGTTAGTTGTACTCGATTAATCTTCCAACTCAACTTAAAACTAATTCGTAACTCTAAGTATAACGATTATTGAAAACTTGTTGATTAAGTAAAGTGTTAATTGTAATCGAATCATCATCTAAAGAGTTAATGGTCCTAGATAAATCTTCTAACTCAACATAAAACAAATCTGTAACTCTAAGTGTAACGATAATTGAAAACTTGTTGACTAAGTAAAGAGTTAATTGTACTCCAATCATCTTCTAAAGATTTAATGGTACTAGATTAATCTTCTAACTCAACATAAAACTAATTCGTAACTCTAAGTGTAACGATTATTGAAAACTTGTTGACCAAGTAATGAGTTAATTGTACTCGATTCATCTTCTAAAGAGTTAATGGTACTCGATTAATCTTCTAACTTAAAATAAAACTAATCTGTAACTCTCAGTGTATTGATTATTGAAAACTTGTTAACCAAGTAAAGAGTTTATTTTTACTCGATTCATTTACTAATGAGTTAATGGTACTCGATTAATCATCTAACTCAATATAAAACTAATCTGTAACTCTAAGTGTATTGATTATTGAAAACTTGTTGACCAAGTAAAGAGTTAATTTTTACTCGATTCATTTTCTAATGAGTTAATGGTACTCGATTAATAATCTAACTCAATATAAAACTAATCTGTAACTCTAAGTGTATTGATTATTCAAAACTTGTTGACCAAGTAAAGAGTTAATTGTACTCGATTCATCTTCTAAAGAGTTAATGTTACAAGATTAATCTTCTAACTCAACATAAAACTAATCAGTAACTCTAACTGTAACGATTATTGCAAACTTGTTGACCAAGTAAAGAGTTAATTGTACTCGATTCATCTTCTAAAGAGTTAATGGTACTCGATTAATCTTCTAAGTCAATATAAAAATAATCTGTAACTCTAAGTGTATGGATTATTGAAAACTTATTGACCAAGTAAACAGTTAATTGTACTTGATTCATCTTCTAAAGAGTTAATGGTTCTCGATTAATCTTCTAACTCAAAAATAAAACTAAACCGTAACTCTAAGTGTAACGATTATTGAAAACTTTTTTGACCAAGTAAAGAGTTGATTGTACTCGATTCATCTTCTAAAGAGTTAATGGTACTCGATTAATCTTCTAACTCAGCATAAAACTAATCTGTAACTCTAACTGTAACGACTATTGAAAACTTGTTGATTAAGTAAAGTGTTAATTGTAATCGAATCATCATCTAAAGAGTTAATGGTACTAGAATAATCTTCTAACTCAACATAAAACTAATCTGTAACTCTAAGTGTAACGATTATGGAAAACTCGTTGACCAAGTAAACAGTTAATTGTACTCGATTCATCCTCTAAAGAGTTAATGGTACTCAATTAATCTTCTAACTCAACTTAAAACTAATCCGTAACTCTAAGTGTAACGATTATTGAAAACTTGTTGATTAAGTAAAGTGTTAATTGTAATCGAATCATCATTTAAAGAGTTAATGGTCCTAGATAAATCTTCTAATTCAACATAAAACTAATCTGTAACTCTAAGTGTAACGGTTATTGAAAACTTGTTGACCAAGTAAAGAGTTAATTGTACTCGATTCATCTTCTAAAGAGTTAATAGTACTCGATTAATCTTCTAAGTCAATATAAAAATAATCTGTAACTCTAAGTGTATTGATTATTGAAAACTTATTGACCAAGTAAACAGTTAATTGTACTTGATTCATCTTCAAAAGAGTTAATGGTACTCGATTAATCTTCTAACTCAAACATAAAACTAAACCGTAACTCTAAGTGTAACGATTATTGAAAACTTTTTTGACCAAGTAAAGAGTTAATTTACTCGATTAATCTTCTAAAGAGTTAATGGTACTCGATTAATCTTCTAACTCAACATAAAACTAATACGTAACTCTAAGTGTAATGATTATTGAAAACTTATTGATTAAGTAAAGTGTTAATTGTAATCGAATCATTATCTAAAGAGTTAATGGTCCTAGATAAATCTTCTAACTCAACATAAAACTAATCTATAACTCTAAGTGTAACGATTATTGAAAACTTGTTGACCAAGTAAAGAGTTAATTGAACTCGATTATTCTTTTAAAGAGTTAGTTGTACTCGATTAATCTTCCAACTCAACATAAAACTAATTCGTAACTCTAAGTATAACGATTATTGAAAACTTGTTGATTAAGTAAAGTGTTAATTGTAATCGAATCATCATCTAAAGAGTTAATGGTCCTAGATAAATCTTCTAACTCAACATAAAACTAATCTGTAACTCTAAGTGTAACGATTATTGAAAACTTGTTGACTAAGTAAAGAGTTAATTTTTACTCGATTCATTTTCTAATGAGTTAATGGTACTCAATTAATCATCTAACTCAATATAAAACTAATCTGTAACTCTAATTGTAACGATTATTGAAAACTTGTTGACCAAGTAAAGAGTTAATTTTTACTCGATTCATTTTCTGATGAGTTAATGGTACTCGATAAATCTTCTAACTCAAAAGAAAACTAATCTGTAACACTAAGTGTATTGATTATTGAAAACTTGTTGACCAAGTAAACAGTTAATTGTACTTGATTCATCTTCTAAAGAGTTAATGGTTCTCGATTAATCTTCTAACTCAAAAATAAAACTAAACCGTAACTCTAAGTGTAACGATTATTGAAAACTTTTTTAACCAAGTAAAGAGTTGATTGTACTCGATTCATCTTCTAAAGAGTTAATGGTACTCGATTAATCTTCTAACTCAGCATAAAACTAATCTGTAACTCTAACTGTAACGACTATTGAAAACTTGTTGATTAAGTAAAGTGTTAACTGTAATCGAATCATCATCGAAAGAGTTAATGGTACTAGAATAATCTTCTAACTCAACATAAAACTAATCTGTAACTCTAAGTGTAACGATTATGGAAAACTCGTTGACCAAGTAAACAGTTAATTGTACTCGATTCATCCTCTAAAGAGTTAATGGTACTCAATAAATCTTCTAACTCAACTTAAAACTAATCCGTAACTCTAAGTGTAACGATTATTGAAAACTTGTTGATTAAGTAAAGTGTTAATTGTAATCGAATCATCATTTAAAGAGTTAATGGTCCTAGATAAATCTTCTAACTCAACATAAAACTAATCTGTAACTCTAAGTGTAACGGTTATTGAAAACTTGTTGACCAAGTAAAGAGTTAATTGTACTCGATTCATCTTCTAAAGAGTTAATGGTACTCGATTAATCTTCTAAGTCAATATAAAAATAATCTGTAACTCTAAGTGTATTGATTATTGAAAACTTATTGACCAAGTAAACAGTTAATTGTACTTGATTCATCTTCGAAAGAGTTAATGGTACTCGATTAATCTTCTAACTCAAACATAAAACTAAACCGTAACTCTAAGTGTAACGATTATTGAAAACTTTTTTGACCAAGTAAAGAGTTAATTTACTCGATTAATCTTCTAAAGAGTTAATGGTACTCGATTAATCTTCTAACTCAACATAAAACTAATACGTAACTCTAAGTGTAATGATTATTGAAAACTTATTGATTAAGTAAAGTGTTAATTGTAATCGAATCATTATCTAAAGAGTTAATGGTCCTAGATAAATCTTCTAACTCAACATAAAACTAATCTATAACTCTAAGTGTAACGATTATTGAAAACTTGTTGACCAAGTAAAGAGTAAATTGAACTCGATTATTCTTCTAAAGATTTAGTTGTACTCGATTAATCTTCCAACTCAACTTAAAACTAATTCGTAACTCTAAGTATAACGATTATTGAAAACTTGTTGATTAAGTAAAGTGTTAATTGTAATCGAATCATCATCTAAAGAGTTAATGGTCCTAGATAAATCTTCTAACTCAACATAAAACAAATCTGTAACTCTAAGTGTAACGATAATTGAAAACTTGTTGACTAAGTAAAGAGTTAATTGTACTCCAATCATCTTCTAAAGATTTAATGGTACTAGATTAATCTTCTAACTCAACATAAAACTAATTCGTAACTCTAAGTGTAACGATTATTGAAAACTTGTTGACCAAGTAATGAGTTAATTGTACTCGATTCATCTTCTAAAGAGTTAATGGTACTCGATTAATCTTCTAACTTAAAATAAAACTAATCTGTAACTCTCAGTGTATTGATTATTGAAAACTTGTTAACCAAGTAAAGAGTTTATTTTTACTCGATTCATTTACTAATGAGTTAATGGTACTCGATTAATCATCTAACTCAATATAAAACTAATCTGTAACTCTAAGTGTATTGATTATTGAAAACTTGTTGACCAAGTAAAGAGTTAATTTTTACTCGATTCATTTTCTAATGAGTTAATGGTACTCGATTAATAATCTAACTCAATATAAAACTAATCTGTAACTCTAAGTGTATTGATTATTCAAAACTTGTTGACCAAGTAAAGTGTTAATTGTAATCGAATCATTATCTAAAGAGTTAATGGTCCTAGATAAATCTTCTAACTCAACATAAAACTAATCTATAACTCTAACTGTAACGATTATTGCAAACTTGTTGACCAAGTAAAGAGTTAATTGTACTCGATTCATCTTCTAAAGAGTTAATGGTACTCGATTAATCTTCTAAGTCAATATAAAAATAATCTGTAACTCTAAGTGTATGGATTATTGAAAACTTATTGACCAAGTAAACAGTTAATTGTACTTGATTCATCTTCTAAAGAGTTAATGGTTCTCGATTAATCTTCTAACTCAAAAATAAAACTAAACCGTAACTCTAAGTGTAACGATTATTGAAAACTTTTTTGACCAAGTAAAGAGTTGATTGTACTCGATTCATCTTCTAAAGAGTTAATGGTACTCGATTAATCTTCTAACTCAGCATAAAACTAATCTGTAACTCTAACTGTAACGACTATTGAAAACTTGTTGATAAAGTAAAGTGTTAATTGTAATCGAATCATCATCTAAAGAGTTAATGGTACTAGAATAATCTTCTAACTCAACATAAAACTAATCTGTAACTCTAAGTGTAACGATTATGGAAAACTCGTTGACCAAGTAAACAGTTAATTGTACTCGATTCATCCTCTAAAGAGTTAATGGTACTCAATTAATCTTCTAACTCAACTTAAAACTAATCCGTAACTCTAAGTGTAACGATTATTGAAAACTTGTTGATTAAGTAAAGTGTTAATTGTAATCGAATCATCATTTAAAGAGTTAATGGTCCTAGATAAATCTTCTAACTCAACATAAAACTAATCTGTAACTCTAAGTGTAACGGTTATTGAAAACTTGTTGACCAAGTAAAGAGTTAATTGTACTCGATTCATCTTCTAAAGAGTTAATGGTACTCGATTAATCTTCTAAGTCAATATAAAAATAATCTGTAACTCTAAGTGTATTGATTATTGAAAACTTATTGACCAAGTAAACAGTTAATTGTACTTGATTCATCTTCGAAAGAATTAATGGTACTCGATTAATCTTCTAACTCAAACATAAAACTAAACCGTAACTCTAAGTGTAACGATTATTGAAAACTTTTTTGACCAAGTAAAGAGTTAATTTACTCGATTAATCTTCTAAAGAGTTAATGGTACTCGATTAATCTGCTAACTCAACATAAAACTAATACGTAACTCTAAGTGTAATGATTATTGAAAACTTATTGATTAAGTAAAGTGTTAATTGTAATCGAATCATTATCTAAAGAGTTAATGGTCCTAGATAAATCTTCTAAGTCAACATAAAACTAATCTATAACTCTAAGTGTAACGATTATTGAAAACTTGTTGACCAAGTAAAGAGTTAATTGAACTCGATTATTCTTCTAAAGAGTTAGTTGTACTCGATTAATCTTCCAACTCAACTTAAAACTAATTCGTAACTCTAAGTATAACGATTATTGAAAACTTGTTGATTAAGTAAAGTGTTAATTGTAATCGAATCATCATCTAAAGAGTTAATGGTCCTAGATAAATCTTCTAACTCAACATAAAACAAATCTGTAACTCTAAGTGTAACGATTATTGAAAACTTGTTGACTAAGTAAAGAGTTAATTGTACTCCAATCATCTTCTAAAGATTTAATGGTACTAGATTAATCTTCTAACTCAACATAAAACTAATTCGTAACTCTAAGTGTAACGATTATTGAAAACTTGTTGACCAAGTAATGAGTTAATTGTACTCGATTCATCTTCTAAAGAGTTAATGGTACTCGATTAATCTTCTAACTTAAAATAAAACTAATCTGTAACTCTCAGTGTATTGATTATTGAAAACTTGTTAACCAAGTAAAGAGTTTATTTTTACTCGATTCATTTACTAATGAGTTAATGGTACTCGATTAATCATCTAACTCAATATAAAACTAATCTGTAACTCTAAGTGTATTGATTATTGAAAACTTGTTGACCAAGTAAAGAGTTAATTTTTACTCGATTCATTTTCTAATGAGTTAATGGTACTCGATTAATAATCTAACTCAATATAAAACTAATCTGTAACTCTAAGTGTATTGATTATTCAAAACTTGTTGACCAAGTAAAGAGTTAATTGTACTCGATTCATCTTCTAAAGAGTTAATGTTACAAGATTAATCTTCTAACTCAATATAAAACTAATCAGTAACTGTAACTGTAACGATTATTGCAAACTTGTTGACCAAGTAAAGAGTTAATTGTACTCGATTCCTCTTCTAAAGAGTTAATGGTACTCGATTAATCTTCTAAGTCAATATAAAAATAATCTGTAACTCTAAGTGTATGGATTATTGAAAACTTATTGACCAAGTAAACAGTTAATTGTACTTGATTCATCTTCTAAAGAGTTAATGGTTCTCGATTAATCTTCTAACTCAAAAATAAAACTAAACCGTAACTCTAAGTGTAACGATTATTGAAAACTTTTTTGACCAAGTAAAGAGTTGATTGTACTCGATTCATCTTCTAAAGAGTTAATGGTACTCGATTAATCTTCTAACTCAGCATAAAACTAATCTGTAACTCTAACTGTAACGACTATTGAAAACTTGTTGATTAAGTAAAGTGTTAATTGTAATCGAATCATCATCTAAAGAGTTAATGGTACTAGAATAATCTTCTAACTCAACATAAAACTAATCTGTAACTCTAAGTGTAACGATTATGGAAAACTCGTTGACCAAGTAAACAGTTAATTGTACTCGATTCATCCTCTAAAGAGTTAATGGTACTCAATTAATCTTCTAACTCAACTTAAAACTAATCCGTAACTCTAAGTGTAACGATTATTGAAAACTTGTTGATTAAGTAAAGTGTTAATTGTAATCGAATCATCATTTAAAGAGTTAATGGTCCTAGATAAATCTTCTAACTCAACATAAAACTAATCTGTAACTCTAAGTGTAACGGTTATTGAAAACTTGTTGACCAAGTAAAGAGTTAATTGTACTCGATTCATCTTCTAAAGAGTTAATGGTACTCGATTAATCTTCTAAGTCAATATAAAAATAATCTGTAACTCTAAGTGTATTGATTATTGAAAACTTATTGACCAAGTAAACAGTTAATTGTACTTGATTCATCTTCGAAAGAGTTAATGGTACTCGATTAATCTTCTAACTCAAACATAAAACTAAACCGTAACTGTAAGTGTAACGATTATTGAAAACTTTTTTGACCAAGTAAAGAGTTAATTTACTCGATTAATCTTCTAAAGAGTTAATGGTACTCGATTAATCTTCTAACTCAACATAAAACTAATACGTAACTCTAAGTGTAATTATTATTGAAAACTTATTGATTAAGTAAAGTGTTAATTGTAATCGAATCATTATCTAAAGAGTTAATGGTCCTAGATAAATCTTCTAACTCAACATAAAACTAATCTATAACTCTAAGTGTAACGATTATTGAAAAATTGTTGACCAAGTAAAGAGTTAATTGAACTCGATTATTCTTCTAAAGAGTTAGTTGTACTCGATTAATCTTCCAACTCAACTTAAAACTAATTCGTAACTCTAAGTATAAAGATTATTGAAAACTTGTTGATTAAGTAAAGTGTTAATTGTAATCGAATCATCATCTAAAGAGTTAATGGTCCTAGATAAATCTTCTAACTCAACATAAAACAAATCTGTAACTCTAAGTGTAACGATTATTGAAAACTTGTTGACTAAGTAAAGAGTTAATTGTACTCCAATCATCTTCTAAAGATTTAATGGTACTAGATTAATCTTCTAACTCAACATAAAACTAATTCGTAACTCTAAGTGTAACGATTATTGAAAACTTGTTGACCAAGTAATGAGTTAATTGTACTCGATTCATCTTCTAAAGAGTTAATGGTACTCGATTAATCTTCTAACTTAAAATAAAACTAATCTGTAACTCTCAGTGTATTGATTATTGAAAACTTGTTAACCAAGTAAAGAGTTTATTTTTACTCGATTCATTTACTAATGAGTTAATGGTACTCGATTAATCATCTAACTCAATATAAAACTAATCTGTAACTCTAAGTGTATTGATTATTGAAAACTTGTTGACCAAGTAAAGAGTTAATTTTTACTCGATTCATTTTCTAATGAGTTAATGGTACTCGATTAATAATCTAACTCAATATAAAACTAATCTGTAACTCTAAGTGTATTGATTATTCAAAACTTGTTGACCAAGTAAAGAGTTAATTGTACTCGATTCATCTTCTAAAGAGTTAATGTTATAAGATTAATCTTCTAACTCAACATAAAACTAATCAGTAACTCTAACTGTAACGATTATTGCAAACTTGTTGACCAAGTAAAGAGTTAATTGTACTCGATTCATCTTCTAAAGAGTTAATGGTACTCGATTAATCTTCTAAGTCAATATAAAAATAATCTGTAACTCTAAGTGTATGGATTATTGAAAACTTATTGACCAAGTAAACAGTTAATTGCACTTGATTCATCTTCTAAAGAGTTAATGGTTCTCGATTAATCTTCTAACTCAAAAATAAAACTAAACCGTAACTCTAAGTGTAACGATTATTGAAAACTTTTTTGACCAAGTAAAGAGTTGATTGTACTCGATTCATCTTCTAAAGAGTTAATGGTACTCGATTAATCTTCTAAAGAGTTAATGGTACACGATTAATCTTCTAAAGAGTTAATGGTACTCGATTAATCTTCTAACTCAACATAAAACTAATACGTAACTCTAAGTGTAACGATTATTGAAAACTTATTGATTAAGTAAAGTGTTAATTGTAATCGAATCATCATTTAAAGAGTTAATGGTCCTAGATAAATCTTCTAACTCAACATAAAACTAATCTATAACTCTAAGTGTAACGATTATTGAAAACTTGTTGACTAAGTAAACAGTTAATTGTAATTGATTCATCTTCGAAAGAGTTAATGGTACTCGATTAATCTTCTAACTCAACATAAAACTAATACGTAACTCTAAGTGTGACGGTTATTGAAAACTTGTTGACTAAGTAAAGAGTTAATTGTACTCAAATCATCTTCTAAAGATTTAATGGTACTAGATTAATCTTCTTACTCAACATAAAACTAATCCGTAACTCTAAGTGTAACGATTATTGAAAATTTGTTGACCAAGTAAAGAGTTAATTGTACTCGATTAATCTTCTAAAGAGTTAATGGTACTCGATTAATCTTCTAACTCAACATAAAACTAATACGTAACTCTAAGTGTAACGATTATTGAAAACTTATTGATTAAGTAAAGTGTTAATTGTAATCGAATCATCATTTAAAGAGTTAATGGTCCTAGATAAATCTTCTAACTCAACATAAAACTAATCTGTAACTCTAAGTGTAACGGTTATTGAAAACTTGTTGACCAAGTAAGGAGTTAATTGTACTCGATTCATCTTCTAAAGAGTTAATGGTACTCGATTAATCTTCTAAGTCAATATAAAAATAATCTGTAACTCTAAGTGTATGGATTATTGAAAACCTATTGACCAAGTAAACAGTTAATTGTACTTGATTCATCTTCGAAAGAGTTAATGGTACTCGATTAATCTTCTAACTCAACATAAAACTAATACGTAACTCTAAGTGTAACGATTATTGAAAACTTATTGATTAAGTAAAGTGTTAATTGTAATCGAATCATCATATAAAGAGTTAATGGTCCTAGATAAATCTTCTAACTCAACATAAAACTAATCTATAACTCTAAGTGTAACGATTATTGAAAACTTGTTGACCAAGTAAAGAGTTAATTGTACTCGATTATTCTTCTAAAGAGTTAGTTGTACTCGATTAATCTTCCAACTCAACTTAAAACTAATTCGTAACTCTAAGTATAACGATTATTGAAAACTTGTTGATTAAGTAAAGTGTTAATTGTAATCGAATCATCTTCTAAAGAGTTAATGGTACTCGATTAATCTTCTAACTCAACATAAAACTAATACGTAACTCTAAGTGTAATGATTATTGAAAACTTATTGACCAAGTAAACAGTTAATTGTACTTGATTCATCTTCGAAAGAGTTAATGGTACTCGATTAATCTTCTAACTCAAACATAAAACTAAACCGTAACTCTAAGTGTAACGATTATTGAAAACTTTTTTGACCGAGTAAAGAGTTAATTTACTCGATTAATCTTCTAAAGAGTTAATGGTACTCGATTAATCTTCTAACTCAACATAAAACTAATACGTAACTCTAAGTGTAACGATTATTGAAAACTTGTTGACCAAGTAAAGAGTTAATTGTACTCGATTCATCTTCTAAAGAGTTAATGGTACTCGATTAATCTTCTAAGTCAATATAAAAATAATCTGTAACTCTAAGTGTATGGATTATTGAAAACTTATTGACCAAGTAAACAGTTAATTGTACTTGATTCATCTTCGAAAGAGTTAATGGTACTCGATTAATCTTCTAACTCAACATAAAACTAATACGTAACTCTAAGTGTAACGATTATTGAAAACTTATTGATTAAGTAAAGTGTTAATTGTAATCGAATCATTATCTAAAGAGTTAATGGTCCTAGATAAATCTTCTAACTCAACATAAAACTAATCTATAACTCTAACTGTAACGATTATTGAAAACTTGTTGACTAAGTAAAGAGTTAATTGTACTCGAATCATCTTCTAAAGATTTAATGGTACTAGATTAATCTTCTTACTCAACATAAAACTAATCCGTAACTCTAAGTGTAACGATTATTGAAAACTTGTTGACCAAGTAAAGAGTTAATTGTACTCGATTATTCTTCTAAAGAGTTAGTTGTACTCGATTAATCTTCCAACTCAACTTAAAACTAATTCGTAACTCTAAGTATAACGATTATTGAAAACTTGTTGATTAAGTAAAGTGTTAATTGTAATCGAATCATCTTCTAAAGAGTTAATGGTACTCGATTAATCTTCTAAGTCAATATAAAAATAATCTGTAACTCTAAGTGTATTGATTATTGAAAACTTATTGTCCAAGTAAACAGTTAATTGTACTTGATTCATCTTCGAAAGAGTTAATGGTACTCGATTAATCTTCTAACTCAAACATAAAACTAAACCGTAACTCTAAGTGTAACGATTATTGAAAACTTTTTTGACCAAGTAAAGAGTTAATTTACTCGATTAATCTTCTAAAGAGTTAATGGTACTCGATTAATCTTCTAAAGAGTTAATGGTACTCGATTAATCTTCTAACTCAACATAAAACTAATACGTAACTCTAAGTGTAACGATTATTGAAAACTTATTGATTAAGTAAAGTGTTAATTGTATTCGAATCATTATCTAAAGAGTTAATGGTCCTAGATAAATCTTCTAACTCAACATAAAACTAATCTATAACTCTAAGTGTAACGATTATTCAAAACTCGTTGACTAAGTAAACAGTTAATTGTACTTGATTCATCTTCGAAAGAGTTAATGGTACTCGATTAATCTTCTAACTCAACATAAAACTAATACGTAACTCTAAGTGTAACGGTTATTGAAAACTTGTTGACTAAGTAAAGAGTTAATTGTACTCGAATCATCTTCTAAAGATTTAATGGTACTAGATTAATCTTCTTACTCAACATAAAACTAATCCGTAACTCTAAGTGTAACGATTATTGAAAATTTGTTGACCAAGTAAAGAGTTAATTGTACTCGATTAATCTTCTAAAGAGTTAATGGTACTCGATTAATCTTCTAACTCAACATAAAACTAATACGTAACTCTAAGTGTAACGATTATTGAAAACTTATTGATTAAGTAAAGTGTTAATTGTAATCGAATCGTCATTTAAAGAGTTAATGGTCCTAGATAAATCTTCTAACTCAACATAAAACTAATCTATAACTCTAAGTGTAACGATTATTGAAAACTTGTTGACTAAGTAAACAGTTAATTGTACTTGATTCATCTTCGAAAGAGTTAATGGTACTCGATTAATCTTCTAACTCAACATAAAACTAATACGTAACTCTAAGTGTAACGGTTATTGAAAACTTGTTTACTAAGTAAAGAGTTAATTGTACTCAAATCATCTTCTAAAGATTTAAAGGTACTAGATTAATCTTCTTACTCAACATAAAACTAATCCGTAACTCTAAGTGTAACGATTATTGAAAATTTGTTGACCAAGTAAAGAGTTAATTGTACTCGATTAATCTTCTAAAGAGTTAATGGTACTCGATTAATCTTCTAACTCAACATAAAACTAATACGTAACTCTAAGTGTAACGATTATTGAAAACTTATTGATTAAGTAAAGTGTTAATAGTAATCGAATCATCATTTAAAGAGTTAATGGTCCTAGATAAATCTTCTAACTCAACATAAAACTAATCTGTAACTCTAAGTGTAACGGTTATTGAAAACTTGTTGACCAAGTAAAGAGTTAATTGTACTCGATTCATCTTCTAAAGAGTTAATGGTACTCGATTAATCTTCTAAGTCAATATAAAAATAATCTGTAACTCTAAGTGTATGGATTATTGAAAACTTATTGACCAAGTAAACAGTTAATTGTACTTGATTCATCTTCGAAAGAGTTAATGGTACTCGATTAATCTTCTAACTCAACATAAAACTAATACGTAACTCTAAGTGTAACGATTATTGAAAACTTATTGATTAAGTAAAGTGTTAATTGTAATCGAATCATCATATAAAGAGTTAATGGTCCTAGATAAATCTTCTAACTCAACATAAAACTAATCTGTAACTCTAAGTGTAACGGTTATTGAAAACTTGTTGACCAAGTAAAGAGTTAATTGTACTCGATTCATCTTCTAAAGAGTTAATGGTACTCGATTAATCTTCTAACTCAACATAAAACTAATACGTAACTCTAAGTGTAATGATTATTGAAAACTTATTGATTAAGTAAAGTGTTAATTGTAATCGAATCATCATTTAAAGAGTTAATGGTCCTAGATAAATCTTCTAACTCAACATAAAACTAATCTGTAACTCTAAGTGTAACTGTTATTGAAAACTTGTCGACCAAGTAAAGAGTTAATTGTACTCGATTCATCTTCTAAAGAGTTAATGGTACTCGATTAATCTTCTAAGTCAATATAAAAATAATCTGTAACTCTAAGTGTATTGATTATTGAAAACTTATTGACCAAGTAAACAGTTAATTGTACTTGATTCATCTTCGAAAGAGTTAATGGTACTCGATTAATCTTCAAACTCAAACATAAAACTAAACCGTAACTCTAAGTGTAACGATTATTGAAAACTTTTTTGACCGAGTAAAGAGTTAATTTACTCGATTAATCTTCTAAAGAGTTAATGGTACTCGATTAATCTTCTAACTCAACATAAAACTAATACGTAACTCTAAGTGTAACGATTATTGAAAACTTGTTGACCAAGTAAAGAGTTAATTGTACTCGATTCATCTTCTAAAGAGTTAATGGTACTCGATTAATCTTCTAAGTCAATATAAAAATAATCTGTAACTCTAAGTGTATGGATTATTGAAAACTTATTGACCAAGTAAACAGTTAATTGTACTTGATTCATCTTCGAAAGAGTTAATGGTACTCGATTAATCTTCTAACTCAACATAAAACTAATACGTAACTCTAAGTGTAACGATTATTGAAAACTTATTGATTAAGTAAAGTGTTAATTGTAATCGAATCATCATTTAAAGAGTTAATGGTCCTAGATAAATCTTCTAACTCAACATAAAACTAATCTATAACTCGAAGTGTAACGATTATTGAAAACTTGTTGACTAAGTAAAGAGTTAATTGTACTCGAATCATCTTCTAAAGATTTAATGGTACTAGATTAATCTTCTTACTCAACATAAAACTAATCCGTAACTCTAAGTGTAACGATTATTGAAAACTTGTTGACCAAGTAAAGAGTTAATTGTACTCGATTATTCTTCTAAAGAGTTAGTTGTACTCGATTAATCTTCCAACTCAACTTAAAACTAATTCGTAACTCTAAGTATAACGATTATTGAAAACTTGTTGATTAAGTAAAGTGTTAATTGTAATCGAATCATCTTCTAAAGAGTTAATTGTACTCGAATCATCTTCTAAGTCAATATAAAAATAATCTGTAACTCTAAGTGTATTGATTATTGAAAACTTATTGTCCAAGTAAACAGTTAATTGTACTTGATTCATCTTCGAAATAGTTAAAGGTACTCGATTAATCTTCTAACTCAAACATAAAACTAAACCGTAACTCTAAGTGTAATGATTATTGAAAACTTTTTTGACCAAGTAAAGACTTAATTTACTCGATTAATCTTCAAAAGAGTTAATGGTACTCGATTAATCTTCTAAGTCAATATAAAAATAATCTGTAACTCTAAGTGTATGGATTATTGAAAACTTATTGACCAAGTAAACAGTTAATTGTACTTGATTCATTTTCGAAAGAGTTAATGGTACTCGATTAATCTTCTAACTCAAACATAAAACTAAACCGTAACTCTAAGTGTAACGATTATTGAAAACTTATGGATTAAGTAAAGTGTTAATTGTAATCGAATCATTATCTAAAGAGTTAATGGTCCTAGATAAATCTTCTAACTCAACATAAAACTAATCTATAACTCTAAGTGTAACGATTATTGAAAACTTGTTGACTAAGTAAACAGTTAATTGTACTTGATTCATCTTCGAAAGAGTTAATGGTACTCGATTAATCTCCTAACTCAACATAAAACTAATACGTAACTCTAAGTGTAACGGTTATTGAAAACTTGTTGACTAAGTAAAGAGTTAATTGTACTCGAATCATCTTCTAAAGATTTAATGGTACTAGATTAATCTTCTTACTCAACATAAAACTAATCCGTAACTCTAAGTGTAACGATTATTGAAAATTTGTTGACCAAGTAAAGAGTTAATTGTACTCGATTAATCTTCTAAAGAGTTAATGGTACTCGATTAATCTTCTAAGTCAATATAAAAATAATCTGTAACTCTAAGTGTATGGATTATTGAAAACTTATTGACCAAGCAAACAGTTAATTGTACTTGATTCATCTTCGAAAGAGTTAATGGTACTCGATTAATCTTCTAACTCAACATAAAACTAATACGTAACTCTAAGTGTAACGATTATTGAAAACTTATTGATTAAGTAAAGTGTTAATTGTAATCGAATCATCATTTAAAGATTTAATGGTCCTAGATAAATCTTCTAACTCAACATAAAACTAATCTATAACTCGAAGTGTAACGATTATTGAAAACTTGTTGACTAAGTAAAGAGTTAATTGTACTCGAATCATCTTCTAAAGATTTAATGGTACTAGATTAATCTTCTTACTCAACATAAAACTAATCCGTAACTCTAAGTGTAACGATTATTGAAAACTTGTTGACCAAGAAAAGAGTTAATTGTACTCGATTATTCTTCTAAAGAGTTAGTTGTACTCGATTAATCTTCCAACTCAACTTAAAACTAATTCGTAACTCTAAGTATAACGATTATTGAAAACTTGTTGATTAAGTAAAGTATTAATTGTAATCGAATCATCTTCTAAAGAGTTAATGGTACTCGATTAATCTTCTAAGTCAATATAAAAATAATCTGTAACTCTAAGTGTATTGATTATTGAAAACTTATTGACCAAGTAAATAGTTAATTGTACTTGATTCATCTTCGAAAGAGTTAATGGTACTCGATTAATCTTCTAACTCAAACATAAAACTAAACCGTAACTCTAAGTGTAACGATTATTGAAATCTTTTTTGACCAAGTAAAGAGTTAATTTACTCGATTAATCTTCTAAAGAGTTAATGGTACTCGATTAATCTTCTAACTCAACATAAAACTAGTACGTAACTCTAAGTGTAACGATTATTGAAAACTTATTAATTAAGTAAAGTGTTAATTGTAATCGAATCATTATCTAAAGAGTTAATGGTCCTAGATAAATCTTCTAACTCAACATAAAACTAATCTATAACTCTAAGTGTAACGATTATTGAAAACTTGTTGACTAAGTAAACAGTTAATTGTACTTGATTCATCTTCGAAAGAGTTAATGGTACTCGATTAATCTTCTAAAGAGTTAATGGTACTCGATTAATCTTCTAACTCAACATAAAACTAATACGTAACTCTAAGTGTAACGATTATTGAAAACTTATTGATTAAGTAAAGTGTTAATTGTAATCGAATCATCATTTAAAGAGTTAATGGTCCTAGATAAATCTTCTAACTCAACATAAAACTAATCTGTAACTCTAAGTGTAACGGTTATTGAAAACTTGTTGACCAAGTAAAGAGTTAATTGTACTCGATTCATCTTCTAAAGAGTTAATGGTACTCGATTAATCTTCTAAGTCAATATACAAATAATCTGTAACTCTAAGTGTATTGATTATTGAAAACTTATTGACCAAGTAAACAGTTAATTGTACTTGATTCATCTTCGAAAGAGTTAATGGTACTCGATTAATCTTCAAACTCAAACATAAAACTAAACCGTAACTCTAAGTGTAACGATTATTGAAAACTTTTTTGACCGAGTAAAGAGTTAATTTACTCGATTAATCTTCTAAAGAGTTAATGGTACTCGATTAATCTTCTAACTCAACATAAAACTAATACGTAACTCTAAGTGTAACGATTATTGAAAACTTGTTGACCAAGTAAAGAGTTAATTGTACTCGATTCATCTTCTAAAGAGTTAATGGTACTCGATTAATCTTCTAAGTCAATATAAAAATAATCTGTAACTCTAAGTGTATGGATTATTGAAAACTTATTGACCAAGTAAACAGTTAATTGTACTTGATTCATCTTCGAAAGAGTTAATGGTACTCGATTAATCTTCTAACTCAACATAAAACTAATACGTAACTCTAAGTGTAACGAATATTGAAAACTTATTGATTAAGTAAAGTGTTAATTGTAATCGAATCATTATCTAAAGAGTTAATGGTCCTAGATAAATCTTCCAACTCAATATAAAACTAATCTATAACTCTAAGTGTAACGATTATTGAAAACTTGTTGACTAAGTAAAGAGTTAATTGTACTCGAATCATCTTCTAAAGATTTAATGGTACTAGATTAATCTTCTTACTCAACATAAAACTAATCCGTAACTCTAAGTGTAACGATTATTGAAAACTTGTTGACCAAGAAAAGTGTTAATTGTACTCGATTATTCTTCTAAAGAGTTAGTTGTACTCGATTAATCTTCCAACTCAACTTAAAACTAATTCGTAACTCTAAGTATAACGATTATTGAAAACTTGTTGATTAAGTAAAGTATTAATTGTAATCGAATCATCTTCTAAAGAGTTAATGGTACTCGATTAATCTTCTAAGTCAATATAAAAATAATCTGTAACTCTAAGTGTATTGATTATTGAAAACTTATTGACCAAGTAAATAGTTAATTGTACTTGATTCATCTTCGAAAGAGTTAATGGTACTCGATTAATCTTCTAACTCAAACATAAAACTAAACCGTAACTCTAAGTGTAACGATTATTGAAATCTTTTTTGACCAAGTAAAGAGTTAATTTACTCGATTAATCTTCTAAAGAGTTAATGGTACTCGATTAATCTTCTAACTCAACATAAAACTAGTACGTAACTCTAAGTGTAACGATTATTGAAAACTTATTAATTAAGTAAAGTGTTAATTGTAATCGAATCATTATCTAAAGAGTTAATGGTCCTAGATAAATCTTCTAACTCAACATAAAACTAATCTATAACTCTAAGTGTAACGATTATTGAAAACTTGTTGACTAAGTAAACAGTTAATTGTACTTGATTCATCTTCGAAAGAGTTAATGGTACTCGATTAATCTTCTAAAGAGTTAATGGTACTCGATTAATCTTCTAACTCAACATAAAACTAATACGTAACTCTAAGTGTAACGATTATTGAAAACTTATTGATTAAGTAAAGTGTTAATTGTAATCGAATCATCATTTAAAGAGTTAATGGTCCTAGATAAATCTTCTAACTCAACATAAAACTAATCTGTAACTCTAAGTGTAACGGTTATTGAAAACTTGTTGACCAAGTAAAGAGTTAATTGTACTCGATTCATCTTCTAAAGAGTTAATGGTACTCGATTAATCTTCTAAGTCAATATACAAATAATCTGTAACTCTAAGTGTATTGATTATTGAAAACTTATTGACCAAGTAAACAGTTAATTGTACTTGATTCATCTTCGAAAGAGTTAATGGTACTCGATTAATCTTCAAACTCAAACATAAAACTAAACCGTAACTCTAAGTGTAACGATTATTGAAAACTTTTTTGACCGAGTAAAGAGTTAATTTACTCGATTAATCTTCTAAAGAGTTAATGGTACTCGATTAATCTTCTAACTCAACATAAAACTAATACGTAACTCTAAGTGTAACGATTATTGAAAACTTGTTGACCAAGTAAAGAGTTAATTGTACTCGATTCATCTTCTAAAGAGTTAATGGTACTCGATTAATCTTCTAAGTCAATATAAAAATAATCTGTAACTCTAAGTGTATGGATTATTGAAAACTTATTGACCAAGTAAACAGTTAATTGTACTTGATTCATCTTCGAAAGAGTTAATGGTACTCGATTAATCTTCTAACTCAACATAAAACTAATACGTAACTCTAAGTGTAACGAATATTGAAAACTTATTGATTAAGTAAAGTGTTAATTGTAATCGAATCATTATCTAAAGAGTTAATGGTCCTAGATAAATCTTCCAACTCAATATAAAACTAATCTATAACTCTAAGTGTAACGATTATTGAAAACTTGTTGACTAAGTAAAGAGTTAATTGTACTCGAATCATCTTCTAAAGATTTAATGGTACTAGATTAATCTTCTTACTCAACATAAAACTAATCCGTAACTCTAAGTGTAACGATTATTGAAAACTTGTTGACCAAGAAAAGTGTTAATTGTACTCGATTATTCTTCTAAAGAGTTAGTTGTACTCGATTAATCTTCCAACTCAACTTAAAACTAATTCGTAACTCTAAGTATAACGATTATTGAAAACTTGTTGATTAAGTAAAGTATTAATTGTGATCGAATCATCTTCTAAAGAGTTAATGGTACTCGATTAATCTTCTAAGTCAATATAAAAATAATCTGTAACTCTAAGTGTATTGATTATTGAAAACTTATTGACCAAGTAAATAGTTAATTGTACTTGATTCATCTTCGAAAGAGTTAATGGTACTCGATTAATCTTCTAACTCAAACATAAAACTAAACCGTAACTCTAAGTGTAACGATTATTGAAATCTTTTTTGACCAAGTAAAGAGTTAATTTACTCGATTAATCTTCTAAAGAGTTAATGGTACTCGATTAATCTTCTAACTCAACATAAAACTAGTACGTAACTCTAAGTGTAACGATTATTGAAAACTTATTAATTAAGTAAAGTGTTAATTGTAATCGAATCATTATCTAAAGAGTTAATGGTCCTAGATAAATCTTCTAACTCAACATAAAACTAATCTATAACTCTAAGTGTAACGATTATTGAAAACTTGTTGACTAAGTAAACAGTTAATTGTACTTGATTCATCTTCGAAAGAGTTAATGGTACTCGATTAATCTTCTAAAGAGTTAATGGTACTCGATTAATCTTCTAACTCAACATAAAACTAATACGTAACTCTAAGTGTAACGATTATTGAAAACTTATTGATTAAGTAAAGTGTTAATTGTAATCGAATCATCATTTAAAGAGTTAATGGTCCTAGATAAATCTTCTAACTCAACATAAAACTAATCTGTAACTCTAAGTGTAACGGTTATTGAAAACTTGTTGACCAAGTAAAGAGTTAATTGTACTCGATTCATCTTCTAAAGAGTTAATAGTACTCGATTAATCTTCTAAGTCAATATACAAATAATCTGTAACTCTAAGTGTATTGATTATTGAAAACTTATTGACCAAGTAAACAGTTAATTGTACTTGATTCATCTTCGAAAGAGTTAATGGTACTCGATTAATCTTCAAACTCAAACATAAAACTAAACCGTAACTCTAAGTGTAACGATTATTGAAAACTTTTTTGACCGAGTAAAGAGTTAATTTACTCGATTAATCTTCTAAAGAGTTAATGGTACTCGATTAATCTTCTAACTCAACATAAAACTAATACGTAACTCTAAGTGTAACGATTATTGAAAACTTGTTGACCAAGTAAAGAGTTAATTGTACTCGATTCATCTTCTAAAGAGTTAATGGTACTCGATTAATCTTCTAAGTCAATATAAAAATAATCTGTAACTCTAAGTGTATGGATTATTGAAAACTTATTGACCAAGTAAACAGTTAATTGTACTTGATTCATCTTCGAAAGAGTTAATGGTACTCGATTAATCTTCTAACTCAACATAAAACTAATACGTAACTCTAATTGTAACGAATATTGAAAACTTATTGATTAAGTAAAGTGTTAATTGTAATCGAATCATTATCTAAAGAGTTAATGGTCCTAGATAAATCTTCCAACTCAATATAAAACTAATCTATAACTCTAAGTGTAACGATTATTGAAAACTTGTTGACTAAGTAAAGAGTTAATTGTACTCGAATCATCTTCTAAAGATTTAATGGTACTAGATTAATCTTCTTACTCAACATAAAACTAATCCGTAACTCTAAGTGTAACGATTATTGAAAACTTGTTGACCAAGTAAAGAGTTAATTGTACTCGATTATTCTTCTAAAGAGTTAGTTGTACTCGATTAATCTTCCAACTCAACTTAAAACTAATTCGTAACTCTAAGTATAACGATTATTGAAAACTTGTTGATTAAGTAAAGTATTAATTGTCATCGAATCATCTTCTAAAGAGTTAATGGTACTCGATTAATCTTCTAAATCAATATAAAAATAATCTGTAACTCTAAGTGTATTGATTATTGAAAACTTATTGACCAAGTAAACAGTTAATTGTACTTGATTCATCTTCGAAAGAGTTAATGGTACTCGATTAATCTTCTAACTCAAACATAAAACTAAACCGTAACTCTAAGTGTAACGATTATTGAAATCTTTTTTGACCAAGTAAAGAGTTAATTTACTCGATTAATCTTCAAAAGAGTTAATGGTACTCGATTAATCTTCTAAGTCAATATAAAAATAATCTGTAACTCTAAGTGTATGGATTATTGAAAACTTATTGACCAAGTAAACAGTTAATTGTACTTGATTCATTTTCGAAAGAGTTAATGGTACTCGATTAATCTTCTAACTCAAACATAAAACTAAACCGTAACTCTAAGTGTAACGATTATTGAAAACTTATTGATTAAGTAAAGTGTTAATTGTAATCGAATCATTATCTAAAGAGTTAATGGTCCTAGATAAATCTTCTAACTCAACATAAAACTAATCTATAACTCTAAGTGTAACGATTATTGAAAACTTGTTGACTAAGTAAACAGTTAATTGTACTTGATTCATCTTCGAAAGAGTTAATGGTACTCGATTAATCTTCTAACTCAACATAAAACTAATACGTAACTGTAAGTGTAACGGTTATTGAAAACTTGTTGACTAAGTAAAGAGTTAATTGTACTCGAATCATCTTCTAAAGATTTAATGGTACTAGATTAATCTTCTTACTCAACATAAAACTAATCCGTAACTCTAAGTGTAACGATTATTGAAAATTTGTTGACCAAGTAAAGAGTTAATTGTACTCGATTAATCTTCTAAAGAGTTAATGGTGCTCGATTAATCTTCTAACTCAACAAAAAACTAATACGTAACTCTAAGTGTAACGATTATTGAAAACTTGTTGACCAAGTAAAGAGTTAATTGTACTCGATTCATCTTCTAAAGAGTTAATGGTACTCGATTAATCTTCTAAGTCAATATAAAAATAATCTGTAACTCTAAGTGTATGGATTATTGAAAACTTATTGACCAAGTAAACAGTTAATTGTACTTGATTTATCTTCGAAAGAGTTAATGGTACTCGATTAATCTTCTAACTCAACATAAAACTAATACGTAACTCTAAGTGTAACGATTATTGAAAACTTATTGATTAAGTAAAGTGTTAATTGTAATCGAATCATCATTTAAAGAGTTAATGGTCCTAGATAAATCTTCTAACTCAACATAAAACTAATCTATAACTCGAAGTGTAACGATTATTGAAAACTTGTTGACTAAGTAAAGAGTTAATTGTACTCGAATCATCTTCTAAAGATTTAATGGTACTAGATTAATCTTCTTACTCAACATAAAACTAATCCGTAACTCTAAGTGTAACGATTATTGAAAACTTGTTGACCAAGAAAAGAGTTAATTGTACTCGATTATTCTTCTAAAGAGTTAGTTGTACTCGATTAATCTTCCAACTCAACTTAAAACTAATTCGTAACTCTAAGTATAACGATTATTGAAAACTTGTTGATTAAGTAAAGTATTAATTGTAATCGAATCATCTTCTAAAGAGTTAATGGTACTCGATTAATCTTCTAAGTCAATATAAAAATAATCTGTAACTCTAAGTGTATTGATTATTGAAAACTTATTGACCAAGTAAACAGTTAATTGTACTTGATTCATCTTCGAAAGAGTTAATGGTACTCGATTAATCTTCTAACTCAAACATAAAACTAAACCGTAACTCTAAGTGTAACGATTATTGAAATCTTTTTTGACCAAGTAAAGAGTTAATTTACTCGATTAATCTTCTAAAGAGTTAATGGTACTCGATTAATCTTCTAACTCAACATAAAACTAGTACGTAACTCTAAGTGTAACGATTATTGAAAACTTATTAATTAAGTAAAGTGTTAATTGTAATCGAATCATTATCTAAAGAGTTAATGGTCCTAGATAAATCTTCTAACTCAACATAAAACTAATCTATAACTCTAAGTGTAACGATTATTGAAAACTTGTTGACTAAGTAAACAGTTAATTGTACTTGATTCATCTTCGAAAGAGTTAATGTTACTCGATTAATCTTCTAAAGAGTTAATGGTACTCGATTAATCTTCTAACTCAACATAAAACTAATACGTAACTCTAAGTGTAACGATTATTGAAAACTTATTGATTAAGTAAAGTGTTAATTGTAATCGAATCATCATTTAAAGAGTTAATGGTCCTAGATAAATCTTCTAACTCAACATAAAACTAATCTGTAACTCTAAGTGTAACGGTTATTGAAAACTAGTTGACCAAGTAAAGAGTTAATTGTACTCGATTCATCTTCTAAAGAGTTAATGGTACTCGATTAATCTTCTAAGTCAATATACAAATAATCTGTAACTCTAAGTGTATTGATTATTGAAAACTTATTGACCAAGTAAACAGTTAATTGTACTTGATTCATCTTCGAAAGAGTTAATGGTACTCGATTAATCTTCAAACTCAAACATAAAACTAAACCGTAACTCTAAGTGTAACGATTATTGAAAACTTTTTTGACCGAGTAAAGAGTTAATTTACTCGATTAATCTTCTAAAGAGTTAATGGTACTCGATTAATCTTCTAACTCAACATAAAACTAATACGTAACTCTAAGTGTAACGATTATTGAAAACTTGTTGACCAAGTAAAGAGTTAATTGTACTCGATTCATCTTCTAAAGAGTTAATGGTACTCGATTAATCTTCTAACTCAACATAAAACTAATACGTAACTCTAAGTGTAACGGTTATTGAAAACTTGTTGACTAAGTAAAGAGTTAATTGTACTCGAATCATCTTCTAAAGATTTAATGGTACTAGATTAATCTTCTTACTCAACATAAAACTAATCCGTAACTCTAAGTGTAACGATTATTGAAAACTTGTTGACCAAGAAAAGAGTTAATTGTACTCGATTATTCTTCTAAAGAGTTAGTTGTACTCGATTAATCTTCCAACTCAACTTAAAACTAATTCGTAACTCTAAGTATAACGATTATTGAAAACTTGTTGATTAAGTAAAGTATTAATTGTAATCGAATCATCTTCTAAAGAGTTAATGGTACTCGATTAATCTTCTAAGTCAATATAAAAATAATCTGTAACTCTAAGTGTATTGATTATTGAAAACTTATTGACCAAGTAAACAGTTAATTGTACTTGATTCATCTTCGAAATAGTTAATGGTACTCGATTAATCTTCTAACTCAAACATAAAACTAAACCGTAACTCTAAGTGTAACGATTATTGAAATCTTTTTTGACCAAGTAAAGAGTTAATTTACTCGATTAATCTTCTAAAGAGTTAATGGTACTCGATTAATCTTCTAACTCAACATAAAACTAGTACGTAACTCTAAGTGTAACGATTATTGAAAACTTATTAATTAAGTAAAGTGTTAATTGTAATCGAATCATTATCTAAAGAGTTAATGGTCCTAGATAAATCTTCTAACTCAACATAAAACTAATCTATAACTCTAAGTGTAACGATTATTGAAAGCTTGTTGACTAAGTAAACAGTTAATTGTACTTGATTCATCTTCGAAAGAGTTAATGTTACTCGATTAATCTTCTAAAGAGTTAATGGTACTCGATTAATCTTCTAACTCAACATAAAACTAATACGTAACTCTAAGTGTAACGATTATTGAAAACTTATTGATTAAGTAAAGTGTTAATTGTAATCGAATCATCATTTAAAGAGTTAATGGTCCTAGATAAATCTTCTAACTCAACATAAAACTAATCTGTAACTCTAAGTGTAACGGTTATTGAAAACTTGTTGACCAAGTAAAGAGTTAATTGTACTCGATTCATCTTCTAAAGAGTTAATGGTACTCGATTAATCTTCTAAGTCAATATACAAATAATCTGTAACTCTAAGTGTATTGATTATTGAAAACTTATTGACCAAGTAAACAGTTAATTGTACTTGATTCATCTTCGAAAGAGTTAATGGTACTCGATTAATCTTCAAACTCAAACATAAAACTAAACCGTAACTCTATGTGTAACGATTATTGAAAACTTTTTTGACCGAGTAAAGAGTTAATTTACTCGATTAATCTTCTAAAGAGTTAATGGTACTCGATTAATCTTCTAACTCAACATAAAACTAATACGTAACTCTAAGTGTAACGATTATTGAAAACTTGTTGACCAAGTAAAGAGTTAATTGTACTCGATTCATCTTCTAAAGAGTTAATGGTACTCGATTAATCTTCTAAGTCAATATAAAAATAATCTGTAACTCTAAGTGTATGGATTATTGAAAACTTATTGACCAAGTAAACAGTTAATTGTACTCGAATCATCTTCTAAAGATTTAATGATACTAGATTAATCTTCTTACTCAACATAAAACTAATCCGTAACTCTAAGTGTAACGATTATTGAAAACTTGTTGACCAAGAAAAGAGTTAATTGTACTCGATTATTCTTCTAAAGAGTTAGTTGTACTCGATTAATCTTCCAACTCAACTTAAAACTAATTCGTAACTCTAAGTATAACGATTATTGAAAACTTGTTGATTAAGTAAAGTATTAATTGTAATCGAATCATCTTCTAAAGAGTTAATGGTACTCGATTAATCTTCTAAGTCAATATAAAAATAATCTGTAACTCTAAGTGTATTGATTATTGAAAACTTATTGACCAAGTAAACAGTTAATTGTACTTGATTCATCTTCGAAAGAGTTAATGGTACTCGATTAATCTTCTAACTCAAACATAAAACTAAACCGTAACTCTAAGTGTAACGATTATTGAAATCTTTTTTGACCAAGTAAAGAGTTAATTTACTCGATTAATCTTCTAAAGAGTTAATGGTACTCGATTAATCTTCTAACTCAACATAAAACTAGTACGTAACTCTAAGTGTAACGATTATTGAAAACTTATTAATTAAGTAAAGTGTTAATTGTAATCGAATCATTATCTAAAGAGTTAATGGTCCTAGATAAATCTTCTAACTCAACATAAAACTAATCTATAACTCTAAGTGTAACGATTATTGAAAGCTTGTTGACTAAGTAAACAGTTAATTGTACTTGATTCATCTTCGAAAGAGTTAATGTTACTCGATTAATCTTCTAAAGAGTTAATGGTACTCGATTAATCTTCTAACTCAACATAAAACTAATACGTAACTCTAAGTGTAACGATTATTGAAAACTTATTGATTAAGTAAAGTGTTAATTGTAATCGAATCATCATTTAAAGAGTTAATGGTCCTAGATAAATCTTCTAACTCAACATAAAACTAATCTGTAACTCTAAGTGTAACGGTTATTGAAAACTTGTTGACCAAGTAAAGAGTTAATTGTACTCGATTCATCTTCTAAAGAGTTAATGGTACTCGATTAATCTTCTAAGTCAATATACAAATAATCTGTAACTCTAAGTGTATTGATTATTGAAAACTTATTGACCAAGTAAACAGTTAATTGTACTTGATTCATCTTCGAAAGAGTTAATGGTACTCGATTAATCTTCAAACTCAAACATAAAACTAAACCGTAACTCTATGTGTAACGATTATTGAAAACTTTTTTGACCGAGTAAAGAGTTAATTTACTCGATTAATCTTCTAAAGAGTTAATGGTACTCGATTAATCTTCTAACTCAACATAAAACTAATACGTAACTCTAAGTGTAACGATTATTGAAAACTTGTTGACCAAGTAAAGAGTTAATTGTACTCGATTCATCTTCTAAAGAGTTAATGGTACTCGATTAATCTTCTAAGTCAATATAAAAATAATCTGTAACTCTAAGTGTATGGATTATTGAAAACTTATTGACCAAGTAAACAGTTAATTGTACTCGAATCATCTTCTAAAGATTTAATGATACTAGATTAATCTTCTTACTCAACATAAAACTAATCCGTAACTCTAAGTGTAACGATTATTGAAAACTTGTTGACCAAGAAAAGAGTTAATTGTACTCGATTATTCTTCTAAAGAGTTAGTTGTACTCGATTAATCTTCCAACTCAACTTAAAACTAATTCGTAACTCTAAGTATAACGATTATTGAAAACTTGTTGATTAAGTAAAGTATTAATTGTAATCGAATCATCTTCTAAAGAGTTAATGGTACTCGATTAATCTTCTAAGTCAATATAAAAATAATCTGTAACTCTAAGTGTATTGATTATTGAAAACTTATTGACCAAGTAAACAGTTAATTGTACTTGATTCATCTTCGAAAGAGTTAATGGTACTCGATTAATCTTCTAACTCAAACATAAAACTAAACCGTAACTCTAAGTGTAACGATTATTGAAATCTTTTTTGACCAAGTAAAGAGTTAATTTACTCGATTAATCTTCTAAAGAGTTAATGGTACTCGATTAATCTTCTAACTCAACATAAAACTAGTACGTAACTCTAAGTGTAACGATTATTGAAAACTTATTAATTAAGTAAAGTGTTAATTGTAATCGAATCATTATCTAAAGAGTTAATGGTCCTAGATAAATCTTCTAACTCAACATAAAACTAATCTATAACTCTAAGTGTAACGATTATTGAAAGCTTGTTGACTAAGTAAACAGTTAATTGTACTTGATTCATCTTCGAAAGAGTTAATGTTACTCGATTAATCTTCTAAAGAGTTAATGGTACTCGATTAATCTTCTAACTCAACATAAAACTAATACGTAACTCTAAGTGTAACGATTATTGAAAACTTATTGATTAAGTAAAGTGTTAATTGTAATCGAATCATCATTTAAAGAGTTAATGGTCCTAGATAAATCTTCTAACTCAACATAAAACTAATCTGTAACTCTAAGTGTAACGGTTATTGAAAACTTGTTGACCAAGTAAAGAGTTAATTGTACTCGATTCATCTTCTAAAGAGTTAATGGTACTCGATTAATCTTCTAAGTCAATATACAAATAATCTGTAACTCTAAGTGTATTGATTATTGAAAACTTATTGACCAAGTAAACAGTTAATTGTACTTGATTCATCTTCGAAAGAGTTAATGGTACTCGATTAATCTTCAAACTCAAACATAAAACTAAACCGTAACTCTATGTGTAACGATTATTGAAAACTTTTTTGACCGAGTAAAGAGTTAATTTACTCGATTAATCTTCTAAAGAGTTAATGGTACTCGATTAATCTTCTAACTCAACATAAAACTAATACGTAACTCTAAGTGTAACGATTATTGAAAACTTGTTGACCAAGTAAAGAGTTAATTGTACTCGATTCATCTTCTAAAGAGTTAATGGTACTCGATTAATCTTCTAAGTCAATATAAAAATAATCTGTAACTCTAAGTGTATGGATTATTGAAAACTTATTGACCAAGTAAACAGTTAATTGTACTTGATTCATCTTCGAAAGAGTTAATGGTACTCGATTAATCTTCTAACTCAACATAAAACTAATACGTAACTCTAAGTGTAACGAATATTGAAAACTTATTGATTAAGTAAAGTGTTAATTGTAATCGAATCATTATCTAAAGAGTTAATGGTCCTAGATAAATCTTCCAACTCAATATAAAACTAATCTATAACTCTAAGTGTAACGATTATTGAAAACTTGTTGACTAAGTAAAGAGTTAATTGTACTCGAATCATCTTCTAAAGATTTAATGGTACTAGATTAATCTTCTTACTCAACATAAAACTAATCCGTAACTCTAAGTGTAACGATTATTGAAAACTTGTTGACCAAGTAAAGAGTTAATTGTACTCGATTATTCTTCTAAAGAGTTAGTTGTACTCGATTAATCTTCCAACTCAACTTAAAACTAATTCGTAACTCTAAGTATAACGATTATTGAAAACTTGTTGATTAAGTAAAGTGTTAATTGTAATCGAATCATCTTCTAAAGAGTTAATTGTACTCGAATCATCTTCTAAGTCAATATAAAAATAATATGTAACTCTAAGTGTATTGATTATTGAAAACTTATTGTCCAAGTAAACAGTTAATTGTACTTAATTCATCTTCGAAAGAGTTAAAGGTACTCGATTAATCTTCTAACTCAAACATAAAACTAAACCGTAACTCTAAGTGTAATGATTATTGAAAACTTTTTTGACCAAGTAAAGAGTTAATTTACTCGATTAATCTTCAAAAGAGTTAATGGTACTCGATTAATCTTCTAAGTCAATATAAAAATAATCTGTAACTCTAAGTGTATGGATTATTGAAAACTTATTGACCAAGTAAAAAGTTAATTGTACTTGATTCATTTTCGAAAGAGTTAATGGTACTCGATTAATCTTCTAACTCAAACATAAAACTAAACTGTAACTCTAAGTGTAACGATTATTGAAAACTTATTGATTAAGTAAAGTGTTAATTATAATCGAATCATTATCTAAAGAGTTAATGGTCCTAGATAAATCTTCTAACTCAACATAAAACTAATCTATGACTCTAAGTGTAACGATTATTGAAAACTTGTTGACTAAGTAAACAGTTAATTGTACTTGATTCATCTTCGAAAGAGTTAATGGTACTCGATTAATCTTCTAACTCAACATAAAACTAATACGTAACTCTAAGTGTAACGGTTATTGAAAACTTGTTGACTAAGTAAAGAGTTAATTGTACTCGAATCATCTTCTAAAGATTTAATGGTACTAGATTAATCTTCTTACTCAACATAAAACTAATCCGTAACTCTAAGTGTAACGATTATTGAAAATTTGTTGACCAAGTAAAGAGTTAATTGTACTCGATTAATCTTCTAAAGAGTTAATGGTACTCGATTAATCTTCTAACTCAACATAAAACTAATACGTAACTCTAAGTGTAACGATTATTGAAAACTTGTTGACCAAGAAAAGAGTTAATTGTACTCGATTATTCTTCTAAAGAGTTAGTTGTACTCGATTAATCTTCCAACTCAACTTAAAACTAATTCGTAACTCTAAGTATAACGATTATTGAAAACTTGTTGATTAAGTAAAGTATTAATTGTAATCGAATCATCTTCTAAAGAGTTAATGGTACTCGATTAATCTTCTAAGTCAATATAAAAATAATCTGTAACTCTAAGTGTATTGATTATTGAAAACTTATTGACCAAGTAAATAGTTAATTGTACTTGATTCATCTTCGAAAGAGTTAATGGTACTCGATTAATCTTCTAACTCAAACATAAAACTAAACCGTAACTCTAAGTGTAACGATTATTGAAATCTTTTTTAACCAAGTAAAGAGTTAATTTACTCGATTAATTTTCTAAAGAGTTAATGGTACTCGATTAATCTTCTAACTCAACATAAAACTAGTACGTAACTCTAAGTGTAACGATTATTGAAAACTTATTAATTAAGTAAAGTGTTAATTGTAATCGAATCATTATCTAAAGAGTTAATGGTCCTAGATAAATCTTCTAACTCAACATAAAACTAATCTATAACTCTAAGTGTAACGATTATTAAAAACTTGTTGACTAAGTAAACAGTTAATTGTACTTGATTCATCTTCGAAAGAGTTAATGGTACTCGATTAATCTTCTAAAGAGTTAATGGTACTCGATTAATCTTCTAACTCAACATAAAACTAATACGTAACTCTAAGTGTAACGATTATTGAAAACTTATTGATTAAGTAAAGTGTTAATTGTAATCGAATCATCATTTAAAGAGTTAATGGTCCTAGATAAATCTTCTAACTCAACATAAAACTAATCTGTAACTCTAAGTGTAACGGTTATTGAAAACTTGTTGACCAAGTAAAGAGTTAATTGTACTCGATTCATTTTCTAAAGAGTTAATGGTACTCGATTAATCTTCTAAGTCAATATACAAATAATCTGTAACTCTAAGTGTATTGATTATTGAAAACTTATTGACCAAGTAAACAGTTAATTGTACTTGATTCATCTTCGAAAGAGTTAATGGTACTCGATTAATCTTCAAACTCAAACATAAAACTAAACCGTAACTCTAAGTGTAACGATTATTGAAAACTTTTTTGACCGAGTAAAGAGTTAATTTACTCGATTAATCTTCTAAAGAGTTACTGGTACTCGATTAATCTTCTAACTCAACATAAAACTAATACGTAACTCTAAGTGTAACGATTATTGAAAACTTGTTGACCAAGTAAAGAGTTAATTGTACTCGATTCATCTTCTAAAGAGTTAATGGTACTCGATTAATCTTCTAAGTCAATATAAAAATAATCTGTAACTCTAAGTGTATGGATTATTGAAAACTTATTGACCAAGTAAACAGTTAATTGTACTTGATTCATCTTCGAAAGAGTTAATGGTACTCGATTAATCTTCTAACTCAACATAAAACTAATACGTAACTCTAAGTGTAACGAATATTGAAAACTTATTGATTAAGTAAAGTGTTAATTGTAATCGAATCATTATCTAAAGAGTTAATGGTCCTAGATAAATCTTCTAACTCAATATAAAACTAATCTATAACTCTAAGTGTAACGATTATTGAAAACTTGTTGACTAAGTAAAGAGTTAATTGTACTCGAATCATCTTCTAAAGATTTAATGGTACTAGATTAATCTTCTTACTCAACATAAAACTAATCCGTAACTCTAAGTGTAACGATTATTGAAAACTTGTTGACCAAGTAAAGAGTTAATTGTACTCGATTAATCTTCTAAAGAGTTAATGGTACTCGATTAATCTTCTAACTCAACATAAAACTAATACGTAACTCTAAGTGTAACGATTATTGAAAACTTGTTGATTAAGTAAAGTGTTAATTGTAATCGAATCATCTTCTAAAGAGTTAATTGTACTCGAATCATCTTCTAAGTCAATATAAAAATAATCTGTAACTCTAAGTGTATTGATTATTTAAAACTTATTGTCCAAGTAAACAGTTAATTGTACTTGATTCATCTTCGAAAGAGTTAATGGTACTCGATTAATCTTCTAACTCAAACATAAAACTAAACCGTAACTCTAAGTGTAACGATTATTGAAATCTTTTTTGACCAAGTAAAGAGTTAATTTACTCGATTAATCTTCTAAAGAGTTAATGGTACTCGATTAATCTTCTAACTCAACATAAAACTAGTACGTAACTCTAAGTGTAACGATTATTGAAAACTTATTAATTAAGTAAAGTGTTAATTGTAATCGAATCATTATCTAAAGAGTTAATGGTCCTAGATAAATCTTCTAACTCAACATAAAACTAATCTATAACTCTAAGTGTAACGATTATTGAAAACTTGTTGACTAAGTAAACAGTTAATTGAACTTGATTCATCTTTGAAAGAGTTAATGGTACTCGATTAATCTTCTAAAGAGTTAATGGTACTCGATTAATCTTCTAACTCAACATAAAACTAATACGTAACTCTAAGTGTAACGATTATTGAAAACTTATTGATTAAGTAAAGTGTTAATTGTAATCGAATCATTATCTAAAGAGTTAATGGTCCTAGATAAATCTTCTAACTCAACATAAAACTAATCTATAACTCTAAGTGTAACGATTATTGAAAACTTTTTGACTAAGTAAACAGTTAATTGTACTTGATTCATCTTCGAAAGAGTTAATGGTACTCGATTAATCTTCTAACTCAACATAAAACTAATACGTAACTCTAAGTGTAACGGTTATTGAAAACTTGTTGACTAAGTAAAGAGTTAATTGTACTCGAATCATCTTCTAAAGATTTAATGGTACTAGATTAATCTTCTTACTCAACATAAAACTAATCCGTAACTCTAAGTGTAACGATTATTGAAAATTTGTTGACCAAGTAAAGAGTTAATTGTACTCGATTAATCTTCTAAAGAGTTAATGGTACTCGATTAATCTTCTAACTCAACATAAAACTAATACGTAACTCTAAGTGTAACGATTATTGAAAACTTGTTGACCAAGTAAAGAGTTAATTGTACTCGATTCATCTTTTAAAGAGTTAATGGTACTCGATTAATCTTCTAAGTCAATATAAAAATAATCTGTAACTCTAAGTGTATGGATTATTGAAAACTTATTGACCAAGTAAACAGTTAATTGTACTTGATTCATCTTCGAAAGAGTTAATGGTACTCGATTAATCTTCTAACTCAACATAAAACTAATACGTAACTCTAAGTGTAACGAATATTGAAAACTTATTGATTAAGTAAAGTGTTAATTGTAATCGAATCATTATCTAAAGAGTTAATGGTCCTAGATAAATCTTCTAACTCAATATAAAACTAATCTATAACTCTAAGTGTAACGATTATTGAAAACTTGTTGACTAAGTAAAGAGTTAATTGTACTCGAATCATCTTCTAAAGATTTAATGGTACTAGATTAATCTTCTTACTCAACATAAAACTAATCCGTAACTCTAAGTGTAACGATTATTGAAAACTTGTTGACCAAGTAAAGAGTTAATTGTACTCGATTATTCTTCTAAAGAGTTAGTTGTACTCGATTAATCTTCCAACTCAACTTAAAACTAATTCGTAACTCTAAGTATAACGATTATTGAAAACTTGTTGATTAAGTAAAGTGTTAATTGTAATCGAATCATCTTCTAAAGAGTTAATTGTACTCGAATCATCTTCTAAGTCAATATAAAAATAATCTGTAACTCTAAGTGTATTGATTATTGAAAACTTATTGTCCAAGTAAACAGTTAATTGTACTTGATTCATCTTCGAAAGAGTTAAAGGTACTCGATTAATCTTCTAACTCAAACATAAAACTAAACCGTAACTCTAAGTGTAATGATTATTGAAAACTTTTTTGACCAAGTAAAGAGTTAATTTACTCGATTAATCTTCAAAAGAGTTAATGGTACTCGATTAATCTTCTAAGTCAATATAAAAATAATCTGTAACTCTAAGTGTATGGATTATTGAAAACTTATTGACCAAGTAAACAGTTAATTGTACTTGATTCATTTTCGAAAGAGTTAATGGTACTCGATTAATCTTCTAACTCAAACATAAAACTAAACCGTAACTCTAAGTGTAACGATTATTGAAAACTTATTGATTAAGTAAAGTGTTAATTGTAATCGAATCATTATCTAAAGAGTTAATGGTCCTAGATAAATCTTCTAACTCAACATAAAACTAATCTATAACTCTAAGTGTAACGATTATTGAAAACTTGTTGACTAAGTAAACAGTTAATTGTACTTGATTCATCTTCGAAAGAGTTAATGGTACTCGATTAATCTTCTAACTCAACATAAAACTAATACGTAATTCTAAGTGTAACGGTTATTGAAAACTTGTTGACTAAGTAAAGAGTTAATTGTACTCGAATCATCTTCTAAAGATTTAATGGTACTAGATTAATCTTCTTACTCAACATAAAACTAATCCGTAACTCTAAGTGTAACGATTATTGAAAATTTGTTGACCAAGTAAAGAGTTAATTGTACTCGATTAATCTTCTAAAGAGTTAATGGTACTCGATTAATCTTCTAACTGAACATAAAACTAATACGTAACTCTAAGTGTAACGATTATTGAAAACTTGTTGACCAAGTAAAGAGTTAATTGTACTCGATTCATCTTTTAAAGAGTTAATGGTACTCGATTAATCTTCTAAGTCAATATAAAAATAATCTGTAACTCTAAGTGTATGGATTATTGAAAACTTATTGACCAAGTAAACAGTTAATTGTACTTGATTCATCTTCGAAAGAGTTAATGGTACTCGATTAATCTTCTAACCCAACATAAAACTAATACGTAACTCTAAGTGTAACGATTATTGAAAACTTATTGATTAAGTAAAGTGTTAATTGTAATCGAATCATCATTTAAAGAGTTAGTGGTCCTAGATAAATCTTCTAACTCAACATAAAACTAATCTATAACTCGAAGTGTAACGATTATTGAAAACTTGTTGACTAAGTAAAGAGTTAATTGTACTCGAATCATCTTCTAAAGATTTAATGGTACTAGATTAATCTTCTTACTCAACATAAAACTAATCCGTAACTCTAAGTGTAACGATTATTGAAAATTTGTTGACCAAGAAAAGAGTTAATTGTACTCGATTATTCTTCTATAGAGTTAGTTGTACTCGATTAATCTTCCAACTCAACTTAAAACTAATTCGTAACTCTAATTATAACGATTATTGAAAACTTGTTGATTAAGTAAAGTATTAATTGTAATCGAATCATCTTCTAAAGAGTTAATGGTACTCGATTAATCTTCTAACTCAACATAAAACTAATACGTAACTCTAAGTGTAACGAATATTGAAAACTTATTGATTAAGTAAAGTGTTAATTGTAATCGAATCATTATCTAAAGAGTTAATGGTCCTAGATAAATCTTCTAACTCAATATAAAACTAATCTATAACTCTAAGTGTAACGATTATTGAAAACTTGTTGACTAAGTAAAGAGTTAATTGTACTCGAATCATCTTCTAAAGATTTAATGGTACTAGATTAATCTTCTTACTCAACATAAAACTAATCCGTAACTCTAAGTGTAACGATTATTGAAAACTTGTTGACCAAGTAAAGAGTTAATTGTACTCGATTATTCTTCTAAAGAGTTAGTTGTACTCGATTAATCTTCCAACTCAACTTAAAACTAATTCGTAACTCTAAGTATAACGATTATTGAAAACTTGTTGATTAAGTAAAGTGTTAATTGTAATCGAATCATCTTCTAAAGAGTTAATTGTACTCGAATCATCTTCTAAGTCAATATAAAAATAATCTGTAACTCTAAGTGTATTGATTATTGAAAACTTATTGTCCAAGTAAACAGTTAATTGTACTTGATTCATCTTCGAAAGAGTTAAAGGTACTCGATTAATCTTCTAACTCAAACATAAAACTAAACCGTAACTCTAAGTGTAATGATTATTGAAAACTTTTTTGACCAAGTAAAGAGTTAATTTACTCGATTAATCTTCAAAAGAGTTAATGGTACTCGATTAATCTTCTAAGTCAATATAAAAATAATCTGTAACTCTAAGTGTATGGATTATTGAAAACTTATTGACCAAGTAAACAGTTAATTGTACTTGATTCATTTTTGAAAGAGTTAATGGTACTCGATTAATCTTCTAACTCAAGCATAAAACTAAACCGTAACTCTAAGTGTAACGATTATTGAAAACTTATTGATTAAGTAAAGTGTTAATTGTAATCGAATCATTATCTAAAGAGTTAATGGTCCTAGATAAATCTTCTAACTCAACATAAAACTAATCTATAACTCTAAGTGTAACGATTATTGAAAACTTGTTGACTAAGTAAACAGTTAATTGTACTTGATTCATCTTCGAAAGAGTTAATGGTACTCGATTAATCTTCTAACTCAACATAAAACTAATACGTAACTCTAAGTGTAACGGTTATTGAAAACTTGTTGACTAAGTAAAGAGTTAATTGTACTCGAATCATCTTCTAAAGATTTAATGGTACTAGATTAATCTTCTTACTCAACATAAAACTAATCCGTAACTCTAAGTGTAACGATTATTGAAAATTTGTTGACCAAGTAAAGAGTTAATTGTACTCGATTAATCTTCTAAAGAGTTAATGGTACTCGATTAATCTTCTAACTCAACATAAAACTAATACGTAACTCTAAGTGTAACGATTATTGAAAACTTGTTGACCAAGTAAAGAGTTAATTGTACTCGATTCATCTTTTAAAGAGTTAATGGTACTCCATTAATCTTCTAAGTCAATATAAAAATAATCTGTAACTCTAAGTGTATGGATTATTGAAAACTTATTGACCAAGTAAACAGTTAATTGTACTTGATTCATCTTCGAAAGAGTTAATGGTACTCGATTAATCTTCTAACTCAACATAAAACTAATACGTAACTCTAAGTGTAACGATTATTGAAAACTTATTGATTAAGTAAAGTGTTAATTGTAATCGAATCATCATTTAAAGAGTTAATGGTCCTAGATAAATCTTCTAACTCAACATAAAACTAATCTATAACTCGAAGTGTAACGATTATTGAAAACTTGTTGACTAAGTAAAGAGTTAATTGCACTCGAATCATCTTCTAAAGATTTAATGGTACTAGATTAATCTTCTTACTCAACATAAAACTAATCCGTAACTCTAAGTGTAACGATTATTGAAAACTTGTTGACCAAGTAAAGAGTTAATTGTACTCGATTATTCTTCTAAAGAGTTAGTTGTACTCGATTAATCTTCCAACTCAACTTAAAACTAAACCGTAACTCTAAGTGTAACGATTATTGAAATCTTTTTTGACCAAGTAAAGAGTTAATTTACTCGATTAATCTTCTAAAGAGTTAATGGTACTCGATTAATCTTCTAACTCAACATAAAACTAGTACGTAACTCTAAGTGTAACGATTATTGAAAACTTATTAATTAAGTAAAGTGTTAATTGTAATCGAATCATTATCTAAAGAGTTAATGGTCCTAGATAAATCTTCTAACTCAACATAAAACTAATCTATAACTCTAAGTGTAACGATTATTGAAAGCTTGTTGACTAAGTAAACAGTTAATTGTACTTGATTCATCTTCGAAAGAGTTAATGTTACTCGATTAATCTTCTAAAGAGTTAATGGTACTCGATTAATCTTCTAACTCAACATAAAACTAATACGTAACTCTAAGTGTAACGATTATTGAAAACTTATTGATTAAGTAAAGTGTTAATTGTAATCGAATCATCATTTAAAGAGTTAATGGTCCTAGATAAATCTTCTAACTCAACATAAAACTAATCTGTAACTCTAAGTGTAACGGTTATTGAAAACTTGTTGACCAAGTAAAGAGTTAATTGTACTCGATTCATCTTCTAAAGAGTTAATGGTACTCGATTAATCTTCTAAGTCAATATACAAATAATCTGTAACTCTAAGTGTATTGATTATTGAAAACTTATTGACCAAGTAAACAGTTAATTGTACTTGATTCATCTTCGAAAGAGTTAATGGTACTCGATTAATCTTCAAACTCAAACATAAAACTAAACCGTAACTCTATGTGTAACGATTATTGAAAACTTTTTTGACCGAGTAAAGAGTTAATTTACTCGATTAATCTTCTAAAGAGTTAATGGTACTCGATTAATCTTCTAACTCAACATAAAACTAATACGTAACTCTAAGTGTAACGATTATTGAAAACTTGTTGACCAAGTAAAGAGTTAATTGTACTCGATTCATCTTCTAAAGAGTTAATGGTACTCGATTAATCTTCTAAGTCAATATAAAAATAATCTGTAACTCTAAGTGTATGGATTATTGA
This sequence comes from Scutellaria galericulata, assembly GCA_946896805.1. Taxonomy (NCBI): domain Eukaryota; kingdom Viridiplantae; phylum Streptophyta; class Magnoliopsida; order Lamiales; family Lamiaceae; genus Scutellaria; species Scutellaria galericulata. The sequence continues at coordinate 9,100,025 of OX335787.1, read as the reverse complement.
AAACTTATTGACCAAGTAAACAGTTAATTGTACTTGATTCATCTTCGAAAGAGTTAATGGTACTCGATTAATCTTCTAACTCAACATAAAACTAATACGTAACTCTAAGTGTAACGAATATTGAAAACTTATTGATTAAGTAAAGTGTTAATTGTAATCGAATCATTATCTAAAGAGTTAATGGTCCTAGATAAATCTTCCAACTCAATATAAAACTAATCTATAACTCTAAGTGTAACGATTATTGAAAACTTGTTGACTAAGTAAAGAGTTAATTGTACTCGAATCATCTTCTAAAGATTTAATGGTACTAGATTAATCTTCTTACTCAACATAAAACTAATCCGTAACTCTAAGTGTAACGATTATTGAAAACTTGTTGACCAAGTAAAGAGTTAATTGTACTCGATTATTCTTCTAAAGAGTTAGTTGTACTCGATTAATCTTCCAACTCAACTTAAAACTAATTCGTAACTCTAAGTATAACGATTATTGAAAACTTGTTGATTAAGTAAAGTGTTAATTGTAATCGAATCATCTTCTAAAGAGTTAATTGTACTCGAATCATCTTCTAAGTCAATATAAAAATAATATGTAACTCTAAGTGTATTGATTATTGAAAACTTATTGTCCAAGTAAACAGTTAATTGTACTTAATTCATCTTCGAAAGAGTTAAAGGTACTCGATTAATCTTCTAACTCAAACATAAAACTAAACCGTAACTCTAAGTGTAATGATTATTGAAAACTTTTTTGACCAAGTAAAGAGTTAATTTACTCGATTAATCTTCAAAAGAGTTAATGGTACTCGATTAATCTTCTAAGTCAATATAAAAATAATCTGTAACTCTAAGTGTATGGATTATTGAAAACTTATTGACCAAGTAAAAAGTTAATTGTACTTGATTCATTTTCGAAAGAGTTAATGGTACTCGATTAATCTTCTAACTCAAACATAAAACTAAACTGTAACTCTAAGTGTAACGATTATTGAAAACTTATTGATTAAGTAAAGTGTTAATTATAATCGAATCATTATCTAAAGAGTTAATGGTCCTAGATAAATCTTCTAACTCAACATAAAACTAATCTATGACTCTAAGTGTAACGATTATTGAAAACTTGTTGACTAAGTAAACAGTTAATTGTACTTGATTCATCTTCGAAAGAGTTAATGGTACTCGATTAATCTTCTAACTCAACATAAAACTAATACGTAACTGTAAGTGTAACGGTTATTGAAAACTTGTTGACTAAGTAAAGAGTTAATTGTACTCGAATCATCTTCTAAAGATTTAATGGTACTAGATTAATCTTCTTACTCAACATAAAACTAATCCGTAACTCTAAGTGTAACGATTATTGAAAATTTGTTGACCAAGTAAAGAGTTAATTGTACTCGATTAATCTTCTAAAGAGTTAATGGTACTCGATTAATCTTCTAACTCAACATAAAACTAATACGTAACTCTAAGTGTAACGATTATTGAAAACTTGTTGACCAAGAAAAGAGTTAATTGTACTCGATTATTCTTCTAAAGAGTTAGTTGTACTCGATTAATCTTCCAACTCAACTTAAAACTAATTCGTAACTCTAAGTATAACGATTATTGAAAACTTGTTGATTAAGTAAAGTATTAATTGTAATCGAATCATCTTCTAAAGAGTTAATGGTACTCGATTAATCTTCTAAGTCAATATAAAAATAATCTGTAACTCTAAGTGTATTGATTATTGAAAACTTATTGACCAAGTAAATAGTTAATTGTACTTGATTCATCTTCGAAAGAGTTAATGGTACTCGATTAATCTTCTAACTCAAACATAAAACTAAACCGTAACTCTAAGTGTAACGATTATTGAAATCTTTTTTAACCAAGTAAAGAGTTAATTTACTCGATTAATTTTCTAAAGAGTTAATGGTACTCGATTAATCTTCTAACTCAACATAAAACTAGTACGTAACTCTAAGTGTAACGATTATTGAAAACTTATTAATTAAGTAAAGTGTTAATTGTAATCGAATCATTATCTAAAGAGTTAATGGTCCTAGATAAATCTTCTAACTCAACATAAAACTAATCTATAACTCTAAGTGTAACGATTATTAAAAACTTGTTGACTAAGTAAACAGTTAATTGTACTTGATTCATCTTCGAAAGAGTTAATGGTACTCGATTAATCTTCTAAAGAGTTAATGGTACTCGATTAATCTTCTAACTCAACATAAAACTAATACGTAACTCTAAGTGTAACGATTATTGAAAACTTATTGATTAAGTAAAGTGTTAATTGTAATCGAATCATCATTTAAAGAGTTAATGGTCCTAGATAAATCTTCTAACTCAACATAAAACTAATCTGTAACTCTAAGTGTAACGGTTATTGAAAACTTGTTGACCAAGTAAAGAGTTAATTGTACTCGATTCATTTTCTAAAGAGTTAATGGTACTCGATTAATCTTCTAAGTCAATATACAAATAATCTGTAACTCTAAGTGTATTGATTATTGAAAACTTATTGACCAAGTAAACAGTTAATTGTACTTGATTCATCTTCGAAAGAGTTAATGGTACTCGATTAATCTTCAAACTCAAACATAAAACTAAACCGTAACTCTAAGTGTAACGATTATTGAAAACTTTTTTGACCGAGTAAAGAGTTAATTTACTCGATTAATCTTCTAAAGAGTTACTGGTACTCGATTAATCTTCTAACTCAACATAAAACTAATACGTAACTCTAAGTGTAACGATTATTGAAAACTTGTTGACCAAGTAAAGAGTTAATTGTACTCGATTCATCTTCTAAAGAGTTAATGGTACTCGATTAATCTTCTAAGTCAATATAAAAATAATCTGTAACTCTAAGTGTATGGATTATTGAAAACTTATTGACCAAGTAAACAGTTAATTGTACTTGATTCATCTTCGAAAGAGTTAATGGTACTCGATTAATCTTCTAACTCAACATAAAACTAATACGTAACTCTAAGTGTAACGAATATTGAAAACTTATTGATTAAGTAAAGTGTTAATTGTAATCGAATCATTATCTAAAGAGTTAATGGTCCTAGATAAATCTTCTAACTCAATATAAAACTAATCTATAACTCTAAGTGTAACGATTATTGAAAACTTGTTGACTAAGTAAAGAGTTAATTGTACTCGAATCATCTTCTAAAGATTTAATGGTACTAGATTAATCTTCTTACTCAACATAAAACTAATCCGTAACTCTAAGTGTAACGATTATTGAAAACTTGTTGACCAAGTAAAGAGTTAATTGTACTCGATTAATCTTCTAAAGAGTTAATGGTACTCGATTAATCTTCTAACTCAACATAAAACTAATACGTAACTCTAAGTGTAACGATTATTGAAAACTTGTTGATTAAGTAAAGTGTTAATTGTAATCGAATCATCTTCTAAAGAGTTAATTGTACTCGAATCATCTTCTAAGTCAATATAAAAATAATCTGTAACTCTAAGTGTATTGATTATTTAAAACTTATTGTCCAAGTAAACAGTTAATTGTACTTGATTCATCTTCGAAAGAGTTAATGGTACTCGATTAATCTTCTAACTCAAACATAAAACTAAACCGTAACTCTAAGTGTAACGATTATTGAAATCTTTTTTGACCAAGTAAAGAGTTAATTTACTCGATTAATCTTCTAAAGAGTTAATGGTACTCGATTAATCTTCTAACTCAACATAAAACTAGTACGTAACTCTAAGTGTAACGATTATTGAAAACTTATTAATTAAGTAAAGTGTTAATTGTAATCGAATCATTATCTAAAGAGTTAATGGTCCTAGATAAATCTTCTAACTCAACATAAAACTAATCTATAACTCTAAGTGTAACGATTATTGAAAACTTGTTGACTAAGTAAACAGTTAATTGAACTTGATTCATCTTTGAAAGAGTTAATGGTACTCGATTAATCTTCTAAAGAGTTAATGGTACTCGATTAATCTTCTAACTCAACATAAAACTAATACGTAACTCTAAGTGTAACGATTATTGAAAACTTATTGATTAAGTAAAGTGTTAATTGTAATCGAATCATTATCTAAAGAGTTAATGGTCCTAGATAAATCTTCTAACTCAACATAAAACTAATCTATAACTCTAAGTGTAACGATTATTGAAAACTTTTTGACTAAGTAAACAGTTAATTGTACTTGATTCATCTTCGAAAGAGTTAATGGTACTCGATTAATCTTCTAACTCAACATAAAACTAATACGTAACTCTAAGTGTAACGGTTATTGAAAACTTGTTGACTAAGTAAAGAGTTAATTGTACTCGAATCATCTTCTAAAGATTTAATGGTACTAGATTAATCTTCTTACTCAACATAAAACTAATCCGTAACTCTAAGTGTAACGATTATTGAAAATTTGTTGACCAAGTAAAGAGTTAATTGTACTCGATTAATCTTCTAAAGAGTTAATGGTACTCGATTAATCTTCTAACTCAACATAAAACTAATACGTAACTCTAAGTGTAACGATTATTGAAAACTTGTTGACCAAGTAAAGAGTTAATTGTACTCGATTCATCTTTTAAAGAGTTAATGGTACTCGATTAATCTTCTAAGTCAATATAAAAATAATCTGTAACTCTAAGTGTATGGATTATTGAAAACTTATTGACCAAGTAAACAGTTAATTGTACTTGATTCATCTTCGAAAGAGTTAATGGTACTCGATTAATCTTCTAACTCAACATAAAACTAATACGTAACTCTAAGTGTAACGAATATTGAAAACTTATTGATTAAGTAAAGTGTTAATTGTAATCGAATCATTATCTAAAGAGTTAATGGTCCTAGATAAATCTTCTAACTCAATATAAAACTAATCTATAACTCTAAGTGTAACGATTATTGAAAACTTGTTGACTAAGTAAAGAGTTAATTGTACTCGAATCATCTTCTAAAGATTTAATGGTACTAGATTAATCTTCTTACTCAACATAAAACTAATCCGTAACTCTAAGTGTAACGATTATTGAAAACTTGTTGACCAAGTAAAGAGTTAATTGTACTCGATTATTCTTCTAAAGAGTTAGTTGTACTCGATTAATCTTCCAACTCAACTTAAAACTAATTCGTAACTCTAAGTATAACGATTATTGAAAACTTGTTGATTAAGTAAAGTGTTAATTGTAATCGAATCATCTTCTAAAGAGTTAATTGTACTCGAATCATCTTCTAAGTCAATATAAAAATAATCTGTAACTCTAAGTGTATTGATTATTGAAAACTTATTGTCCAAGTAAACAGTTAATTGTACTTGATTCATCTTCGAAAGAGTTAAAGGTACTCGATTAATCTTCTAACTCAAACATAAAACTAAACCGTAACTCTAAGTGTAATGATTATTGAAAACTTTTTTGACCAAGTAAAGAGTTAATTTACTCGATTAATCTTCAAAAGAGTTAATGGTACTCGATTAATCTTCTAAGTCAATATAAAAATAATCTGTAACTCTAAGTGTATGGATTATTGAAAACTTATTGACCAAGTAAACAGTTAATTGTACTTGATTCATTTTCGAAAGAGTTAATGGTACTCGATTAATCTTCTAACTCAAACATAAAACTAAACCGTAACTCTAAGTGTAACGATTATTGAAAACTTATTGATTAAGTAAAGTGTTAATTGTAATCGAATCATTATCTAAAGAGTTAATGGTCCTAGATAAATCTTCTAACTCAACATAAAACTAATCTATAACTCTAAGTGTAACGATTATTGAAAACTTGTTGACTAAGTAAACAGTTAATTGTACTTGATTCATCTTCGAAAGAGTTAATGGTACTCGATTAATCTTCTAACTCAACATAAAACTAATACGTAATTCTAAGTGTAACGGTTATTGAAAACTTGTTGACTAAGTAAAGAGTTAATTGTACTCGAATCATCTTCTAAAGATTTAATGGTACTAGATTAATCTTCTTACTCAACATAAAACTAATCCGTAACTCTAAGTGTAACGATTATTGAAAATTTGTTGACCAAGTAAAGAGTTAATTGTACTCGATTAATCTTCTAAAGAGTTAATGGTACTCGATTAATCTTCTAACTGAACATAAAACTAATACGTAACTCTAAGTGTAACGATTATTGAAAACTTGTTGACCAAGTAAAGAGTTAATTGTACTCGATTCATCTTTTAAAGAGTTAATGGTACTCGATTAATCTTCTAAGTCAATATAAAAATAATCTGTAACTCTAAGTGTATGGATTATTGAAAACTTATTGACCAAGTAAACAGTTAATTGTACTTGATTCATCTTCGAAAGAGTTAATGGTACTCGATTAATCTTCTAACTCAACATAAAACTAATACGTAACTCTAAGTGTAACGATTATTGAAAACTTATTGATTAAGTAAAGTGTTAATTGTAATCGAATCATCATTTAAAGAGTTAGTGGTCCTAGATAAATCTTCTAACTCAACATAAAACTAATCTATAACTCGAAGTGTAACGATTATTGAAAACTTGTTGACTAAGTAAAGAGTTAATTGTACTCGAATCATCTTCTAAAGATTTAATGGTACTAGATTAATCTTCTTACTCAACATAAAACTAATCCGTAACTCTAAGTGTAACGATTATTGAAAATTTGTTGACCAAGAAAAGAGTTAATTGTACTCGATTATTCTTCTATAGAGTTAGTTGTACTCGATTAATCTTCCAACTCAACTTAAAACTAATTCGTAACTCTAATTATAACGATTATTGAAAACTTGTTGATTAAGTAAAGTATTAATTGTAATCGAATCATCTTCTAAAGAGTTAATGGTACTCGATTAATCTTCTAACTCAACATAAAACTAATACGTAACTCTAAGTGTAACGAATATTGAAAACTTATTGATTAAGTAAAGTGTTAATTGTAATCGAATCATTATCTAAAGAGTTAATGGTCCTAGATAAATCTTCTAACTCAATATAAAACTAATCTATAACTCTAAGTGTAACGATTATTGAAAACTTGTTGACTAAGTAAAGAGTTAATTGTACTCGAATCATCTTCTAAAGATTTAATGGTACTAGATTAATCTTCTTACTCAACATAAAACTAATCCGTAACTCTAAGTGTAACGATTATTGAAAACTTGTTGACCAAGTAAAGAGTTAATTGTACTCGATTATTCTTCTAAAGAGTTAGTTGTACTCGATTAATCTTCCAACTCAACTTAAAACTAATTCGTAACTCTAAGTATAACGATTATTGAAAACTTGTTGATTAAGTAAAGTGTTAATTGTAATCGAATCATCTTCTAAAGAGTTAATTGTACTCGAATCATCTTCTAAGTCAATATAAAAATAATCTGTAACTCTAAGTGTATTGATTATTGAAAACTTATTGTCCAAGTAAACAGTTAATTGTACTTGATTCATCTTCGAAAGAGTTAAAGGTACTCGATTAATCTTCTAACTCAAACATAAAACTAAACCGTAACTCTAAGTGTAATGATTATTGAAAACTTTTTTGACCAAGTAAAGAGTTAATTTACTCGATTAATCTTCAAAAGAGTTAATGGTACTCGATTAATCTTCTAAGTCAATATAAAAATAATCTGTAACTCTAAGTGTATGGATTATTGAAAACTTATTGACCAAGTAAACAGTTAATTGTACTTGATTCATTTTTGAAAGAGTTAATGGTACTCGATTAATCTTCTAACTCAAACATAAAACTAAACCGTAACTCTAAGTGTAACGATTATTGAAAACTTATTGATTAAGTAAAGTGTTAATTGTAATCGAATCATTATCTAAAGAGTTAATGGTCCTAGATAAATCTTCTAACTCAACATAAAACTAATCTATAACTCTAAGTGTAACGATTATTGAAAACTTGTTGACTAAGTAAACAGTTAATTGTACTTGATTCATCTTCGAAAGAGTTAATGGTACTCGATTAATCTTCTAACTCAACATAAAACTAATACGTAACTCTAAGTGTAACGGTTATTGAAAACTTGTTGACTAAGTAAAGAGTTAATTGTACTCGAATCATCTTCTAAAGATTTAATGGTACTAGATTAATCTTCTTACTCAACATAAAACTAATCCGTAACTCTAAGTGTAACGATTATTGAAAATTTGTTGACCAAGTAAAGAGTTAATTGTACTCGATTAATCTTCTAAAGAGTTAATGGTACTCGATTAATCTTCTAACTCAACATAAAACTAATACGTAACTCTAAGTGTAACGATTATTGAAAACTTGTTGACCAAGTAAAGAGTTAATTGTACTCGATTCATCTTTTAAAGAGTTAATGGTACTCCATTAATCTTCTAAGTCAATATAAAAATAATCTGTAACTCTAAGTGTATGGATTATTGAAAACTTATTGACCAAGTAAACAGTTAATTGTACTTGATTCATCTTCGAAAGAGTTAATGGTACTCGATTAATCTTCTTACTCAACATAAAACTAATACGTAACTCTAAGTGTAACGATTATTGAAAACTTATTGATTAAGTAAAGTGTTAATTGTAATCGAATCATCATTTAAAGAGTTAATGGTCCTAGATAAATCTTCTAACTCAACATAAAACTAATCTATAACTCGAAGTGTAACGATTATTGAAAACTTGTTGACTAAGTAAAGAGTTAATTGCACTCGAATCATCTTCTAAAGATTTAATGGTACTAGATTAATCTTCTTACTCAACATAAAACTAATCCGTAACTCTAAGTGTAACGATTATTGAAAATTTGTTGACCAAGAAAAGAGTTAATTGTACTCGATTATTCTTCTATAGAGTTAGTTGTACTCGATTAATCTTCCAACTCAACTTAAAACTAATTCGTAACTCTAATTATAACGATTATTGAAAACTTGTTGATTAAGTAAAGTATTAATTGTAATCGAATCATCTTCTAAAGAGTTAATGGTACTCGATTAATCTTCTAAGTCAATATAAAAATAATCTGTAACTCTAAGTGTATTGATTATTGAAAACTTATTGACCAAGTAAATAGTTAATTGTACTTGATTCATCTTCGAAAGAGTTAATGGTACTCGATTAATCTTCTAACTGAAACATAAAACTAAACCGTAACTCTAAGTGTAACGATTATTGAAATCTTTTTTGACCAAGTAAAGAGTTAATTTACTCGATTAATCTTCTAAAGAGTTAATGGTACTCGATTAATCTTCTAACTCAACATAAAACTAGTACGTAACTCTAAGTGTAACGATTATTGAAAACTTATTAATTAAGTAAAGTGTTAATTGTAATCGAATCATTATCTAAAGAGTTAATGGTCCTAGATAACTCTTCTAACTCAACATAAAACAAATCTATAACTCTAAGTGTAACGATTATTGAAAACTTGTTGACTAAGTAAACAGTTAATTGTACTTGATTCATCTTCGAAAGAGTTAATGGTACTCGATTAATCTTCTAAAGAGTTAATGGTACTCGATTAATCTTCTAACTCAACATAAAACTAATACGTAACTCTAAGTGTAACGATTATTGAAAACTTATTGATTAAGTAAAGTGTTAATTGTAATCGAATCATCATTTAAAGAGTTAATGGTCCTAGATAAATCTTCTAACTCAACATAAAACTAATCTGTAACTCTAAGTGTAACGGTTATTGAAAACTTGTTGACCAAGTAAAGAGTTAATTGTACTCGATTCATCTTCTAAAGAGTTAATGGTACTCGATTAATCTTCTAAGTCAATATACAAATAATCTGTAACTCTAAGTGTATTGATTATTGAAAACTTATTGACCAAGTAAACAGTTAATTGTACTTGATTCATCTTCGAAAGAGTTAATGGTACTCGATTAATCTTTAAACTCAAACATAAAACTAAACCGTAACTCTAAGTGTAACGATTATTGAAAACTTTTTTGACCGAGTAAAGAGTTAATTTACTCGATTAATCTTCTAAAGAGTTAATGGTACACGATTAATCTTCTAACTCAACATAAAACTAATACGTAACTCTAAGTGTAACGATTATTGAAAACTTGTTGACCAAGTAAAGAGTTAATTGTACTCGATTCATCTTCTAAAGAGTTAATGGTACTCGATTAATCTTCTAAGTCAATATAAAAATAATCTGTAACTCTAAGTGTATGGATTATTGAAAACTTATTGACCAAGTAAACAGTTAATTGTACTTGATTCATCTTCGAAAGAGTTAATGGTACTCGATTAATCTTCTAACTCAACATAAAACTAATACGTAACTCTAAGTGTAATGAATATTGAAAATTTATTGATTAAGTAAAGTGTTAATTGTAATCGAATCATTATCTAAAGAGTTAATGGTCCTAGATAAATCTTCTAACTCAATATAAAACTAATCTATAACTCTAAGTGTAACGATTATTGAAAACTTGTTGACTAAGTAAAGAGTTAATTGTACTCGAATCATCTTCTAAAGATTTAATGGTACTAGATTAATCTTCTTACTCAACATAAAACTAATCCGTAACTCTAAGTGTAACGATTATTGAAAACTTGTTGACCAAGTAAAGAGTTAATTGTACTCGATTATTCTTCTAAAGAGTTAGTTGTACTCGATTAATCTTCCAACTCAACTTAAAACTAATTCGTAACTCTAAGTATAACGATTATTGAAAACTTGTTGATTAAGTAAAGTGTTAATTGTAATCGAATCATCTTCTAAAGAGTTAATTGTACTCGAATCATCTTCTAAGTCAATATAAAAATAATCTGTAACTCTAAGTGTATTGATTATTGAAAACTTATTGTCCAAGTAAACAGTTAATTGTACTTGATTCATCTTCGAAAGAGTTAATGGTACTCGATTAATCTTCTAACTCAAACATAAAATTAAACCGTAACTCTAAGTGTAATGATTATAGAAAACTTTTTTGACCAAGTAAAGAGTTAATTTACTCGATTAATCTTCAAAAGAGTTAATGGTACTCGATTAATCTTCTAAGTCAATATAAAAATAATCTGTAACTCTAAGTGTATGGATTATTGAAAACTTATTGACCAAGTAAACAGTTAATTGTACTTGATTCATCTTCGAAAGAGTTAATGGTACTCGATTAATCTTCTAACTCAAACATAAAACTAAACCGTAACTCTAAGTGTAACGATTATTGAAATCTTTTTTGACCAAGTAAAGAGTTAATTTACTCGATTAATCTTCTAAAGAGTTAATGGTACTCGATTAATCTTCTAACTCAACATAAAACTAGTACGTAACTCTAAGTGTAACGATTATTGAAAACTTATTAATTAAGTAAAGTGTTAATTGTAATCGAATCATTATCTAAAGAGTTAATGGTCCTAGATAAATCTTCTAACTCAACATAAAACTAATCTATAACTCTAAGTGTAACGATTATTGAAAACTTGTTGACTAAGTAAACATTTAATTGTACTTGATTCATCTTTGAAAGAGTTAATGGTACTCGATTAATCTTCTAAAGAGTTAATGGTACTCGATTAATCTTCTAACTCAACATAAAACTAATACGTAACTCTAAGTGTAACGATTATTGAAAACTTATTGATTAAGTAAAGTGTTAATTGTAATCGAATCATCATTTAAAGAGTTAATGGTCCTAGATAAATCTTCTAACTCAACATAAAACTAATCTGTAACTCTAAATGTAACGGTTATTGAAAACTTGTTGACCAAGTAAAGAGTTAATTGTACTCGATTCATCTTCTAAAGAGTTAATGGTACTCGATTAATCTTCTAAGTCAATATACAAATAATCTGTAACTCTAAGTGTATTGATTATTGAAAACTTATTGACCAAGTAAACAGTTAATTGTACTTGATTCATCTTCGAAAGAGTTAATGGTACTCGATTAATCTTTAAACTCAAACATAAAACTAAACCGTAACTCTAAGTGTAACGATTATTGAAAACTTTTTTGACCGAGTAAAGAGTTAATTTACTCGATTAATCTTCTAAAGAGTTAATGGTACTCGATTAATCTTCTAACTCAACATAAAACTAATACGTAACTCTAAGTGTAACGATTATTGAAAACTTGTTGACCAAGTAAAGAGTTAATTGTACTCGATTCATCTTCTAAAGAGTTAATGGTACTCGATTAATCTTCTAAGTCAATATAAAAATAATCTGTAACTCTAAGTGTATGGATTATTGAAAACTTATTGACCAAGTAAACAGTTAATTGTACTTGATTCATCTTCGAAAGAGTTAATGGTACTCGATTAATCTTCTAACTCAACATAAAACTAATACGTAACTCTAAGTGTAATGAATATTGAAAATTTATTGATTAAGTAAAGTGTTAATTGTAATCGAATCATTATCTAAAGAGTTAATGGTCCTAGATAAATCTTCTAACTCAATATAAAACTAATCTATAATTCTAAGTGTAACGATTATTGAAAACTTGTTGACTAAGTAAAGAGTTAATTGTACTCGAATCATCTTCTAAAGATTTAATGGTACTAGATTAATCTTCTTACTCAACATAAAACTAATCCGTAACTCTAAGTGTAACGATTATTGAAAACTTGTTGACCAAGTAAAGAGTTAATTGTACTCGATTATTCTTCTAAAGAGTTAGTTGTACTCGATTAATCTTCCAACTCAACTTAAAACTAATTCGTAACTCTAAGTATAACGATTATTGAAAACTTGTTGATTAAGTAAAGTGTTAATTGTAATCGAATCATCTTCTAAAGAGTTAATTGTACTCGAATCATCTTCTAAGTCAATATAAAAATAATCTGTAACTCTAAGTGTATTGATTATTGAAAACTTATTGTCCAAGTAAACAGTTAATTGTACTTGATTCATCTTCGAAAGAGTTAATGGTACTCGATTAATCTTCTAACTCAAACATAAAATTAAACCGTAACTCTAAGTGTAATGATTATAGAAAACTTTTTTGACCAAGTAAAGAGTTAATTTACTCGATTAATCTTCAAAAGAGTTAATGGTACTCGATTAATCTTCTAAGTCAATATAAAAATAATCTGTAACTCTAAGTGTATGGATTATTGAAAACTTATTGACCAAGTAAACAGTTAATTGTACTTGATTCATCTTCGAAAGAGTTAATGGTACTCGATTAATCTTCTAACTCAAACATAAAACTAAACCGTAACTCTAAGTGTAACGATTATTGAAATCTTTTTTGACCAAGTAAAGAGTTAATTTACTCGATTAATCTTCTAAAGAGTTAATGGTACTCGATTAATCTTCTAACTCAACATAAAACTAGTACGTAACTCTAAGTGTAACGATTATTGAAAACTTATTAATTAAGTAAAGTGTTAATTGTAATCGAATCATTATCTAAAGAGTTAATGGTCCTAGATAAATCTTCTAACTCAACATAAAACTAATCTATAACTCTAAGTGTAACGATTATTGAAAACTTGTTGACTAAGTAAACATTTAATTGTACTTGATTCATCTTTGAAAGAGTTAATGGTACTCGATTAATCTTCTAAAGAGTTAATGGTACTCGATTAATCTTCTAACTCAACATAAAACTAATACGTAACTCTAAGTGTAACGATTATTGAAAACTTATTGATTAAGTAAAGTGTTAATTGTAATCGAATCATCATTTAAAGAGTTAATGGTCCTAGATAAATCTTCTAACTCAACATAAAACTAATCTGTAACTCTAAATGTAACGGTTATTGAAAACTTGTTGACCAAGTAAAGAGTTAATTGTACTCGATTCATCTTCTAAAGAGTTAATGGTACTCGATTAATCTTCTAAGTCAATATACAAATAATCTGTAACTCTAAGTGTATTGATTATTGAAAACTTATTGACCAAGTAAACAGTTAATTGAACTTGATTCATCTTCGAAAGAGTTAATGGTACTCGATTAATCTTCAAACTCAAACATAAAACTAAACCGTAACTCTAAGTGTAACGATTATTGAAAACTTTTTTGACCGAGTAAAGAGTTAATTTACTCGATTAATCTTCTAAAGAGTTAATGGTACTCGATTAATCTTCTAACTCAACATAAAACTAATACGTAACTCTAAGTGTAACGATTATTGAAAACTTGTTGACCAAGTAAAGTGTTAATTGTACTCGATTCATCTTCTAAAGAGTTAATGGTACTCGATTAATCTTCTAAGTCAATATAAAAATAATCTGTAACTCTAAGTGTATGGATTATTGAAAACTTATTGACCAAGTAAACAGTTAATTGTACTTGATTCATCTTCGAAAGAGTTAATGGTACTCGATTAATCTTCTAACTCAACATAAAACTAATACGTAACTCTAAGTGTAACGAATATTGAAAACTTATTGATTAAGTAAAGTGTTAATTGTAATCGAATCATTATCTAAAGAGTTAATGGTCCTAGATAAATCTTCTAACTCAATATAAAACTAATCTATAACTCTAAGTGTAACGATTATTGAAAACTTGTTGACTAAGTAAAGAGTTAATTGTACTCGAATCATCTTCTAAAGATTGAATGGTACTAGATTAATCTTCTTACTCAACATAAAACTAATCCGTAACTCTAAGTGTAACGATTATTGAAAACTTGTTGACCAAGTAAAGAGTTAATTGTACTCGATTATTCTTCTAAAGAGTTAGTTGTACTCGATTAATCTTCCAACTCAACTTAAAACTAATTCGTAACTCTAAGTATAACGATTATTGAAAACTTGTTGATTAAGTAAAGTGTTAATTGTAATCGAATCATCTTCTAAAGAGTTAATTGTACTCGAATCATCTTCTAAGTCAATATAAAAATAATCTGTAACTCTAAGTGTATTGATTATTGAAAACTTATTGTCCAAGTAAACAGTTAATTGTACTTGATTCATCTTCGAAAGAGTTAATGGTACTCGATTAATCTTCTAACTCAAACATAAAACTAAACCGTAACTCTAAGTGTAATGATTATTGAAAACTTTTTTGACCAAGTAAAGAGTTAATTTACTCGATTAATCTTCAAAAGAGTTAATGGTACTCGATTAATCTTCTAAGTCAATATAAAAATAATCTGTAACTCTAAGTGTATGGATTATTGAAAACTTATTGACCAAGTAAACAGTTAATTGTACTTGATTCATTTTCGAAAGAGTTAATGGTACTCGATTAATCTTCTAACTCAAACATAAAACTAAACCGTAACTCTAAGTGTAACGATTATTGAAAACTTATTGATTAAGTAAAGTGTTAATTGTAATCGAATCATTATCTAAAGAGTTAATGGTCCTAGATAAATCTTCTAACTCAACATAAAACTAATCTATAACTCTAAGTGTAACGATTATTGAAAACTTGTTGACTAAGTAAACAGTTAATTGTACTTGATTCATCTTCGAAAGAGTTAATGGTACTCGATTAATCTTCTAACTCAACATAAAACTAATATGTAACTCTAAGTGTAACGGTTATTGAAAACTTGTTGACTAAGTAAAGAGTTAATTGTACTCGAATCATCTTCTAAAGATTTAATGGTACTAGATTAATCTTCTTACTCAACATAAAACTAATCCGTAACTCTAAGTGTAACGATTATTGAAAATTTGTTGACCAAGTAAAGAGTTAATTGTACTCGATTAATCTTCTAAAGAGTTAATGGTACTCGATTAATCTTCTAACTCAACATAAAACTAATACGTAACTCTAAGTGTAACGATTATTGAAAACTTGTTGACCAAGTAAAGAGTTAATTGTACTCGATTCATCTTCTAAAGAGTTAATGGTACTCGATTAATCTTCTAAGTCAATATAAAAATAATCTGTTACTCTAAGTGTATGGATTATTGAAAACTTATTGACCAAGTAAACAGTTAATTGTACTTGATTCATCTTCGAAAGAGTTAATGGTACTCGATTAATCTTCTAACTCAACATAAAACTAATACGTAACTCTAAGTGTAACGATTATTGAAAACTTATTGATTAAGTAAAGTGTTAATTGTAATCGAATCATCATTTAAAGAGTTAATGGTCCTAGATAAATCTTCTAACTCAACATAAAACTAATCTATAACTCGAAGTGTAACGATTATTGAAAACTTGTTGACTAAGTAAAGAGTTAATTGTACTCGAATCATCTTCTAAAGATTTAATGGTACTAGATTAATCTTCTTACTCAACATAAAACTAATCCGTAACTCTAAGTGTAACGATTATTGAAAACTTGTTGACCAAGAAAAGAGTTAATTGTACTCGATTATTCTTCTAAAGAGTTAGTTGTACTCGATTAATCTTCCAACTCAACTTAAAACTAATTCGTAACTCTAAGTATAACGATTATTGAAAACTTGTTGATTAAGTAAAGTATTAATTGTAATCGAATCATCTTCTAAAGAGTTAATGGTACTCGATTAATCTTCTAAGTCAATATAAAAATAATCTGTAACTCTAAGTGTATTGATTATTGAAAACTTATTGACCAAGTAAATAGTTAATTGTACTTGATTCATCTTCGAAAGAGTTAATGGTACTCGATTAATCTTCTAACTCAAACATAAAACTAAACCGTAACTCTAAGTGTAACGATTATTGAAATCTTTTTTGACCAAGTAAAGAGTTAATTTACTCGATTAATCTTCTAAAGAGTTAATGGTACTCGATTAATCTTCTAACTCAACATAAAACTAGTACGTAACTCTAAGTGTAACGATTATTGGAAACTTATTAATTAAGTAAAGTGTTAATTGTAATCGAATCATTATCTAAAGAGTTAATGGTCCTAGATAAATCTTCTAACTCAACATAAAACTAATCTATAACTCTAAGTGTAACGATTATTGAAAACTTGTTGACTAAGTAAACAGTTAATTGTACTTGATTCATCTTCGAAAGAATTAATGGTACTCGATTAATCTTCTAAAGAGTTAATGGTACTCGATTAATCTTCTAACTCAACATAAAACTAATACGTAACTCTAAGTGTAACGATTATTGAAAACTTATTGATTAAGTAAAGTGTTAATTGTAATCGAATCATCATTTAAAGAGTTAATGGTCCTAGATAAATCTTCTAACTCAACATAAAACTAAGTGTAATGATTATTGAAAACTTTTTTGACCAAGTAAAGAGTTAATTTACTCGATTAATCTTCAAAAGTGTTAATGGTACTCGATTAATCTTCTAAGTCAATATAAAAATAATCTGTAACTCTAAGTGTATGGATTATTGAAAACTTATTGACCAAGTAAATAGTTAATTGTACTTGATTCATCTTCGAAAGAGTTAATGGTACTCGATTAATCTTCTAACTCAAACATAAAACTAAACCGTAACTCTAAGTGTAACGATTATTGAAATCTTTTTTGACCAAGTAAAGAGTTAATTTACTCGATTAATCTTCTAAAGAGTTAATGGTACTCGATTAATCTTCTAACTCAACATAAAACTAGTACGTAACTCTAAGTGTAACGATTATTGGAAACTTATTAATTAAGTAAAGTGTTAATTGTAATCGAATCATTATCTAAAGAGTTAATGGTCCTAGATAAATCTTCTAACTCAACATAAAACTAATCTATAACTCTAAGTGTAACGATTATTGAAAACTTGTTGACTAAGTAAACAGTTAATTGTACTTGATTCATCTTCGAAAGAATTAATGGTACTCGATTAATCTTCTAAAGAGTTAATGGTACTCGATTAATCTTCTAACTCAACATAAAACTAATACGTAACTCTAAGTGTAACGATTATTGAAAACTTATTGATTAAGTAAAGTGTTAATTGTAATCGAATCATCATTTAAAGAGTTAATGGTCCTAGATAAATCTTCTAACTCAACATAAAACTAAGTGTAATGATTATTGAAAACTTTTTTGACCAAGTAAAGAGTTAATTTACTCGATTAATCTTCAAAAGTGTTAATGGTACTCGATTAATCTTCTAAGTCAATATAAAAATAATCTGTAACTCTAAGTGTATGGATTATTGAAAACTTATTGACCAAGTAAACAGTTAATTGTACTTGATTCATCTTCGAAAGAGTTAATGGTACTCGATTAATCTTCTAACTCAAACATAAAACTAAACCGTAACTCTAAGTGTAACGATTATTGAAAACTTTTTTGACCGAGTAAAGAGTTAATTTACTCGATTAATCTTCTAAAGAGTTAATGGTACTCGATTAATCTTCTAACTCAACATAAAACTAATACGAAACTCTAAGTGTAACGATTATTGAAAACTTGTTGACCAAGTAAAGAGTTAATTGTACTCGATTCATCTTCTAAAGAGTAAATGGTACTCGATTAATCTTCTAAGTCAATATAAAAATAATCTGTAACTCTAAGTGTATGGATTATTGAAAACTTATTGACCAAGTAAACAGTTAATTGTACTTGATTCATCTTCGAAAGAGTTAATGGTACTCGATTAATCTTCTAACTCAACATAAAACTAATATGTAACTCTAAGTGTAACGAATATTGAAAACTTATTGATTAAGTAAAGTGTTAATTGTAATCGAATCATTATCTAAAGAGTTAATGGTCCTAGATAAATCTTCTAACTCAATATAAAACTAATCTATAACTCTAAGTGTAACGATTATTGAAAACTTGTTGACTAAGTAAAGAGTTAATTGTACTCGAATCATCTTCTAAAGATTTAATGGTACTAGATTAATCTTCTTACTCAACATAAAACTAATCTGTAACTCTAAGTGTAACGATTATTGAAAACTTGTTGACCAAGTAAAGAGTTAATTGTACTCGATTATTCTTCTAAAGAGTTAGTTGTACTCGATTAATCTTCCAACTCAACTTAAAACTAATTCGTAACTCTAAGTATAACGATTATTGAAAACTTGTTGATTAAGTAAAGTGTTAATTGTAATCGAATCATCTTCTACAGAGTTAATTGTACTCGAATCATCTTCTAAGTCAATATAAAAATAATCTGTAACTCTAAGTGTATTGATTATTGAAAACTTATTGTCCAAGTAAACAGTTAATTGTACTTGATTCATCTTCGAAAGAGTTAATGGTACTCGATTAATCTTCTAACTCAAACATAAAACTAAACCGTAACTCTAAGTGTAACGATTATTGAAAACTTATTGATTAAGTAAAGTGTTAATTGTAATCGAATCATTATCTAAAGAGTTAATCGTCCTAGATAAATCTTCTAACTCAACATAAAACTAATCTATAACTCTAAGTGTAACGATTATTGAAAACTTGTTGACTAAGTAAACAGTTAATTGTACTTGATTCATCTTCGAAAGAGTTAATTGTACTCGATTAATCTTCTAAAGAGTTAATGGTACTCGATTAATCTTCTAACTCAACATAAAACTAATACGTAACTCTAAGTGTAACGATTATTGAAAACTTATTGATTAAGTAAAGTGTTAATTGTAATCGAATCATCATTTAAAGAGTTAATGGTCCTAGATAAATCTTCTAACTCAACATAAAACTAATCTGTAACTCTAAGTGTAACGGTTATTGAAAACTTGTTGACCAAGTAAAGAGTTAATTGTACTCGATTCATCTTCTAAAGAGTTAATGGTACTCGATTAATCTTCTAAGTCAATATACAAATAATCTGTAACTCTAAGTGTATTGATTATTGAAAACTTATTGACCAAGTAAACAGTTAATTGTACTTGATTCATCTTCGAAAGAGTTAATGGTACTCGATTAATCTTCAAACTCAAACATAAAACTAAACCGTAACTCTAAGTGTAACGATTATTGAAAACTTTTTTGACCGAGTAAAGAGTTAATTTACTCGATTAATCTTCTAAAGAGTTAATGGTACTCGATTAATCTTCTAACTCAACATAAAACTAATACGTAACTCTAAGTGTAACGATTATTGAAAACTTGTTGACCAAGTAAAGAGTTAATTGTACTCGATTCATCTTCTAAAGAGTTAATGGTACTCGATTAATCTTCTAAGTCAATATAAAAATAATCTGTAACTCTAAGTGTATGGATTATTGAAAACTTATTGACCAAGTAAACAGTTAATTGTACTTGATTCATCTTCGAAAGAGTTAATGGTACTCGATTAATCTTCTAACTCAATATAAAACTAATACGTAACTCTAAGTGTAACGAATATTGAAAACTTATTGATTAAGTAAAGTGTTAATTGTAATCGAATCATTATCTAAAGAGTTAATGGTCCTAGATAAATCTTCTAACTCAATATAAAACTAATCTATAACTCTAAGTGTAACGATTATTGAAAACTTGTTGACTAAGTAAAGAGTTAATTGTACTCGAATCATCTTCTAAAGATTTAATGGTACTCGATTAATCTTCTAAGTCAATATACAAATAATCTGTAACTCTAAGTGTATTGATTATTGAAAACTTATTGACCAAGTAAACAGTTAATTGTACTTGATTCATCTTCGAAAGAGTTAATGGTACTCGATTAATCTTCAAACTCAAACATAAAACTAAACCGTAACTCTAAGTGTAACGATTATTGAAAACTTTTTTAATCGAGTAAAGTGTTAATTTACTCGATTAATCTTCTAAAGAGTTAATGGTACTCGATTAATCTTCTAACTCAACATAAAACTAATACGTAACTCTAAGTGTAACGATTATTGAAAACTTGTTGACCAAGTAAAGAGTTAATTGTACTCGATTCATCTTCTAAAGAGTTAATGGTACTCGATTAATCTTCTAAGTCAATATAAAAATAATCTGTAACTCTAAGTGTATGGATTATTGAAAACTTATTGACCAAGTAAACAGTTAATTGTACTTGATTCATCTTCGAAAGAGTTAATGGTACTCGATTAATCTTCTAACTCAACATAAAACTAATACGTAACTCTAAGTGTAACGAATATTGAAAACTTATTGATTAAGTAAAGTGTTAATTGTAATCGAATCATTATATAAAGAGTTAATGGTCCTAGATAAATCTTCTAACTCAATATAAAACTAATCTATAACTCTAAGTGTAACGATTATTGAAAACTTGTTGACTAAGTAAAGAGTTAATTGTACTCGAATCATCTTCTAAAGATTTAATGGTACTAGATTAATCTTCTTACTTAACATAAAACTAATCCGTAACTCTAAGTGTAACGATTATTGAAAACTTGTTGACCAAGTAAAGAGTTAATTGTACTTGATTATTCTTCTAAAGAGTTAGTTGTACTCGATTAATCTTCCAACTCAACTTAAAACTAATTCGTAACTCTAAGTATAACGATTATTGAAAACTTGTTGATTAAGTAAAGTGTTAATTGTAATCGAATCATCTTCTAAAGAGTTAATTGTACTCGAATCATCTTCTAAGTCAATATAAAAATAATCTGTAACTCTAAGTGTATTGATTATTGAAAAATTATTGTCCAAGTAAACAGTTAATTGTACTTGATTCATCTTCGAAAGAGTTAATGGTACTCGATTAATCTTCTAACTCAAACATAAAATTAAACCGTAACTCTAAGTGTAATGATTATTGAAAACTTTTTTGACCAAGTAAAGAGTTAATTTACTCGATTAATCTTCAAAAGAGTTAATGGTACTCGATTAATCTTCTAAGTCAATATAAAAATAATCTGTAACTCTAAGTGTATGGATTAGTGAAAACTTATTGACCAAGTAAACAGTTAATTGTACTTGATTCATCTTCGAAAGAGTTAATGGTACTCGATTAATCTTCTAACTCAAACATAAAACTAAACCGTAACTCTAAGTGTAACGATTATTGAAAACTTATTGATTAAGTAAAGTGTTAATTGTAATCGAATCATTATCTAAAGAGTTAATGGTCCTAGATAAATCTTCTAACTCAACATAAAACTAATCTATAACTCTAAGTGTAACGATTATTGAAAACTTGTTGACTAAGTAAACAGTTAATTGTACTTGATTCATCTTCGAAAGAGTTAATTGTACTCGATTAATCTTCTAAAGAGTTAATGGTACTCGATTAATCTTCTAACTCAACATAAAACTAATACGTAACTCTAAGTGTAACGATTATTGAAAACTTATTGATTAAGTAAAGTGTTAATTGTAATCGAATCATCATTTAAAGAGTTAATGGTCCTAGATAAATCTTCTAACTCAACATAAAACTAATCTGTAACTCTAAGTGTAACGGTTATTGAAAACTTGTTGACCAAGTAAAGAGTTAATTGTACTCGATTCATCTTCTAAAGAGTTAATGGTACTCGATTAATCTTCTAAGTCAATATACAAATAATCTGTAACTCTAAGTGTATTGATTATTGAAAACTTATTGACCAAGTAAACAGTTAATTGTATTGGATTCATCTTCGAAAGAGTTAATGGTACTCGATTAATCTTCAAACTCAAACATAAAACTAAACCGTAACTCTAAGTGTAACGATTATTGAAAACTTTTTTGACCGAGTAAAGAGTTAATTTACTCGATTAATCTTCTAAAGAGTTAATGGTACTCGATTAATCTTCTAACTCAACATAAAACTAATACGTAACTCTAAGTGTAACGATTATTGAAAACTTGTTGACCAAGTAAAGAGTTAATTGTACTTGATTCATGTTCTAAAGAGTTAATGGTACTCGATTAATCTTCTAAGTCAATATAAAAATAATCTGTAACTCTAAGTGTATGGATTATTGAAAACTTATTGACCAAGTAAACAGTTAATTGTACTTGATTCATCTTCGAAAGAGTTAATGGTACTCGATTAATCTTCTAACTCAACATAAAACTAATACGTAACTATAAGTGTAACGAATATTGAAAACTTATTGATTAAGTAAAGTGTTAATTGTAATCGAATCTTTATCTAAAGAGTTAATGGTCCTAGATAAATCTTCTAACTCAATATAAAACTAATCTATAACTCTAAGTGTAACGATTATTGAAAACTTGTTGACTAAGTAAAGAGTTAATTGTACTCGAATCATCTTCTAAAGATTTAATGGTACTAGATTAATCTTCTTACTCAACATAAAACTAATCCGTAACTCTAAGTGTAACGATTATTGAAAACTTGTTGACCAAGTAAAGAGTTAATTGTACTCGATTATTCTTCTAAAGAGTTAGTTGTACTCGATTAATCTTCCAACTCAACTTAAAACTAATTCGTAACTCTAAGTATAACGATTATTGAAAACTTGTTGATTAAGTAAAGTGTTAATTGTAATCGAATCATCTTCTAAAGAGTTAATTGTACTCGAATCATCTTCTAAGTCAATATAAAAATAATCTGTAACTCTAAGTGTATTGATTATTGAAAACTTATTGTCCAAGTAAACAGTTAATTGTACTTGATTCATCTTCGAAAGAGTTAATGGTACTCGATTAATCTTCTAACTCAAACATAAAATTAAACCGTAACTCTAAGTGTAATGATTATTGAAAACTTTTTTGACCAAGTAAAGAGTTAATTTACTCGATTAATCTTCAAAAGAGTTAATGGTACTCGATTAATCTTCTAAGTCAATATAAAAATAATCTGTAACTCTAAGTGTATGGATTATTGAAAACTTATTGACCAAGTAAACAGTTAATTGTACTTGATTCATCTTCGAAAGAGTTAATGGTACTCGATTAATCTTCTAACTCAAACATAAAACAAAACCGTAACTCTAAGTGTAACGATTATTGAAAACTTATTGATTAAGTAAAGTGTTAATTGTAATCAAATCATTATCTAAAGAGTTAATGGTCCTAGATAAATCTTCTAACTCAACATAAAACTAATCTATAACTCTAAGTGTAACGATTATTGAAAACTTGTTGACTAAGTAAACAGTTAATTGTACTTGATTCATCTTCGAAAGAGTTAATTCTACTCGATTAATCTTCTAAAGAGTTAATGGTACTCGATTAATCTTCTAACTCAACATAAAACTAATACGTAACTCTAAGTGTAACGATTATTGAAAACTTATTGATTAAGTAAAGTGTTAATTGTAATCGAATCATCATTTAAAGAGTTAATGGTCCTAGATAAATCTTCTAACTCAACATAAAACTAATCTGTAACTCTAAGTGTAACGGTTATTGAAAACTTGTTGACCAAGTAAAGAGTTAATTGTACTCGATTCATCTTCTAAAGAGTTAATGGTACTCGATTAATCTTCTAAGTCAATATACAAATAATCTGTAACTCTAAGTGTATTGATTATTGAAAACTTATTGACCAAGTAAACAGTTAATTGTACTTGATTCATCTTCGAAAGAGTTAATGGTACTCGATTAATCTTCAAACTCAAACATAAAACTAAACCGTAACTCTAAGTGTAACGATTATTGAAAACTTTTTTGACCGAGTAAAGAGTTAATTTACTCGATTAATCTTCTAAAGAGTTAATGGTACTCGATTAATCTTCTAACTCAACATAAAACTAATACGTAACTCTAAGTGTAACGATTATTGAAAACTTGTTGACCAAGTAAAGAGTTAATTGTACTCGATTCATCTTCTAAAGAGTTAATGGTACTCGATTAATCTTCTAAGTCAATATAAAAATAATCTGTAACTCTAAGTGTATGGATTATTGAAAACTTATTGACCAAGTAAACAGTTAATTGTACTTGATTCATCTTCGAAAGAGTTAATGGTACTCGATTAATCTTCTAACTCAAACATAAAACTAAACCGTAACTCTAAGTGTAACGATTATTGAAAACTTATTGATTAAGTAAAGTGTTAATTGTAATCGAATCATTATCTAAAGAGTTAATGGTCCTAGATAAATCTTCTAACTCAACATAAAACTAATCTATAACTCTAAGTGTAACGATTATTGAAAACTTGTTGACTAAGTAAACAGTTAATTGTACTTGATTCATCTTCGAAAGAGTTAATTGTACTCGATTAATCTTCTAAAGAGTTAATGGTACTCGATTAATCTTCTAACTCAACATAAAACTAATACGTAACTCTAAGTGTAACGATTATTGAAAACTTATTGATTAAGTAAAGTGTTAATTGTAATCGAATCATCATTTAAAGAGTTAATGGTCCTAGATAAATCTTCTAACTCAACATAAAACTAATCTGTAACTCTAAGTGTAACGGTTACTGAAAACTTGTTGACCAAGTAAAGAGTTAATTGTACTCGATTCATCTTCTAAAGAGTTAATGGTACTCGATTAATCTTCTAAGTCAATATACAAATAATCTGTAACTCTAAGTGTATTGATTATTGAAAACTTATTGACCAAGTAAACAGTTAATTGTACTGGATTCATCTTCGAAAGAGTTAATGGTACTCGATTAATCTTCAAACTCAAACATAAAACTAAACCGTAACTCTAAGTGTAACGATTATTGAAAACTTTTTTGACCGAGTAAAGAGTTAATTTACTCGATTAATCTTCTAAAGAGTTAATGGTACTCGATTAATCTTCTAACTCAACATAAAACTAATACGTAACTCTAAGTGTAACGATTATTGAAAACTTGTTGACCAAGTAAAGAGTTAATTGTACTTGATTCATCTTCTAAAGAGTTAATGGTACTCGATTAATCTTCTAAGTCAATATAAAAATAATCTGTAACTCTAAGTGTATGGATTATTGAAAACTTATTGACCAAGTAAACAGTTAATTGTACTTGATTCATCTTCGAAAGAGTTAATGGTACTCGATTAATCTTCTAACTCAACATAAAACTAATACGTAACTATAAGTGTAACGAATATTGAAAACTTATTGATTAAGTAAAGTGTTAATTGTAATCGAATCATTATCTAAAGAGTTAATGGTCCTAGATAAATCTTCTAACTCAATATAAAACTAATCTATAACTCTAAGTGTAACGATTATTGAAAACTTGTTGACTAAGTAAAGAGTTAATTGTACTCGAATCATCTTCTAAAGATTTAATGGTACTAGATTAATCTTCTTACTCAACATAAAACTAATCCGTAACTCTAAGTGTAACGATTATTGAAAACTTGTTGACCAAGTAAAGAGTTAATTGTACTCGATTATTCTTCTAAAGAGTTAGTTGTACTCGATTAATCTTCCAACTCAACTTAAAACTAATTCGTAACTCTAAGTATAACGATTATTGAAAACTTGTTGATTAAGTAAAGTGTTAATTGTAATCGAATCATCTTCTAAAGAGTTAATTGTACTCGAATCATCTTCTAAGTCAATATAAAAATAATCTGTAACTCTAAGTGTATTGATTATTGAAAACTTATTGTCCAAGTAAACAGTTAATTGTACTTGATTCATCTTCGAAAGAGTTAATGGTACTCGATTAATCTTCTAACTCAAACATAAAATTAAACCGTAACTCTAAGTGTAATGATTATTGAAAACTTTTTTGACCAAGTAAAGAGTTAATTTACTCGATTAATCTTCAAAAGAGTTAATGGTACTCGATTAATCTTCTAAGTCAATATAAAAATAATCTGTAACTCTAAGTGTATGGATTATTGAAAACTTATTGACCAAGTAAACAGTTAATTGTACTTGATTCATCTTCGAAAGAGTTAATGGTACTCGATTAATCTTCTAACTCAAATATAAAACTAAACCGTAACTCTAAGTGTAACGATTATTGAAAACTTATTGATTAAGTAAAGTGTTAATTGTAATCGAATCATTATCTAAAGAGTTAATGGTCCTAGATAAATCTTCTAACTCAACATAAAACTAATCTATAACTCTAAGTGTAACGATTATTGAAAACTTGTTGACTAAGTAAACAGTTAATTGTACTTGATTCATCTTCGAAAGAGTTAATTGTACTCGATTAATCTTCTAAAGAGTTAATGGTACTCGATTAATCTTCTAACTCAACATAAAACTAATACGTAACTCTAAGTGTAACGATTATTGAAAACTTATTGATTAAGTAAAGTGTTAATTGTAATCGAATCATCATTTAAAGAGTTAATGGTCCTAGATAAATCTTCTAACTCAACATAAAACTAATCTGTAACTCTAAGTGTAACGGTTATTGAAAACTTGTTGACCAAGTAAAGAGTTAATTGTACTCGATTCATCTTCTAAAGAGTTAATGGTACTCGATTAATCTTCTAAGTCAATATACAAATAATCTGTAACTCTAAGTGTATTGATTATTGAAAACTTATTGACCAAGTAAACAGTTAATTGTACTGGATTCATCTTCGAAAGAGTTAATGGTACTCGA
Organism: Scutellaria galericulata; assembly: GCA_946896805.1. NCBI lineage: Eukaryota > Viridiplantae > Streptophyta > Magnoliopsida > Lamiales > Lamiaceae > Scutellaria > Scutellaria galericulata. Next base: position 9,072,929 of record OX335787.1, on the reverse strand, counting down.
TTAATCTTCAAACTCAAACATAAAACTAAACCGTAACTCTAAGTGTAACGATTATTGAAAACTTTTTTGACCGAGTAAAGAGTTAATTTACTCGATTAATCTTCTAAAGAGTTAATGGTACTCGATTAATCTTCTAACTCAACATAAAACTAATACGTAACTCTAAGTGTAACGATTATTGAAAACTTGTTGACCAAGTAAAGAGTTAATTGTACTTGATTCATCTTCTAAAGAGTTAATGGTACTCGATTAATCTTCTAAGTCAATATAAAAATAATCTGTAACTCTAAGTGTATGGATTATTGAAAACTTATTGACCAAGTAAACAGTTAATTGTACTTGATTCATCTTCGAAAGAGTTAATGGTACTCGATTAATCTTCTAACTCAACATAAAACTAATACGTAACTATAAGTGTAACGAATATTGAAAACTTATTGATTAAGTAAAGTGTTAATTGTAATCGAATCATTATCTAAAGAGTTAATGGTCCTAGATAAATCTTCTAACTCAATATAAAACTAATCTATAACTCTAAGTGTAACGATTATTGAAAACTTGTTGACTAAGTAAAGAGTTAATTGTACTCGAATCATCTTCTAAAGATTTAATGGTACTAGATTAATCTTCTTACTCAACATAAAACTAATCCGTAACTCTAAGTGTAACGATTATTGAAAACTTGTTGACCAAGTAAAGAGTTAATTGTACTCGATTATTCTTCTAAAGAGTTAGTTGTACTCGATTAATCTTCCAACTCAACTTAAAACTAATTCGTAACTCTAAGTATAACGATTATTGAAAACTTGTTGATTAAGTAAAGTGTTAATTGTAATCGAATCATCTTCTAAAGAGTTAATTGTACTCGAATCATCTTCTAAGTCAATATAAAAATAATCTGTAACTCTAAGTGTATTGATTATTGAAAACTTATTGTCCAAGTAAACAGTTAATTGTACTTGATTCATCTTCGAAAGAGTTAATGGTACTCGATTAATCTTCTAACTCAAACATAAAATTAAACCGTAACTCTAAGTGTAATGATTATTGAAAACTTTTTTGACCAAGTAAAGAGTTAATTTACTCGATTAATCTTCAAAAGAGTTAATGGTACTCGATTAATCTTCTAAGTCAATATAAAAATAATCTGTAACTCTAAGTGTATGGATTATTGAAAACTTATTGACCAAGTAAACAGTTAATTGTACTTGATTCATCTTCGAAAGAGTTAATGGTACTCGATTAATCTTCTAACTCAAATATAAAACTAAACCGTAACTCTAAGTGTAACGATTATTGAAAACTTATTGATTAAGTAAAGTGTTAATTGTAATCGAATCATTATCTAAAGAGTTAATGGTCCTAGATAAATCTTCTAACTCAACATAAAACTAATCTATAACTCTAAGTGTAACGATTATTGAAAACTTGTTGACTAAGTAAACAGTTAATTGTACTTGATTCATCTTCGAAAGAGTTAATTGTACTCGATTAATCTTCTAAAGAGTTAATGGTACTCGATTAATCTTCTAACTCAACATAAAACTAATACGTAACTCTAAGTGTAACGATTATTGAAAACTTATTGATTAAGTAAAGTGTTAATTGTAATCGAATCATCATTTAAAGAGTTAATGGTCCTAGATAAATCTTCTAACTCAACATAAAACTAATCTATAACTCTAAGTGTAACGGTTATTGAAAACTTGTTGACCAAGTAAAGAGTTAATTGTACTCGATTCATCTTCTAAAGAGTTAATGGTACTCGATTAATCTTCTAAGTCAATATACAAATAATCTGTAACTCTAAGTGTATTGATTATTGAAAACTTATTGACCAAGTAAACAGTTAATTGTACTTGATTCATCTTCGAAAGAGTTAATGGTACTCGATTAATCTTCAAACTCAAACATAAAACTAAACCGTAACTCTAAGTGTAACGATTATTGAAAACTTTTTTGACCGAGTAAAGAGTTAATTTACTCGATTAATCTTCTAAAGAGTTAATGGTACTCGATTAATCTTCTAACTCAACATAAAACTAATACGTAACTCTAAGTGTAACGATTATTGAAAACTTGTTGACCAAGTAAAGAGTTAATTGTACTCGATTCATCTTCTAAAGAGTTAATGGTACTCGATTAATCTTCTAAGTCAATATAAAAATAATCTGTAACTCTAAGTGTATGGATTATTGAAAACTTATTGACCAAGTAAACAGTTAATTGTACTTGATTCATCTTCGAAAGAGTTAATGGTACTCGATTAATCTTCTAACTCAACATAAAACTAATACGTAACTCTAAGTGTAACGAATATTGAAAACGTATTGATTAAGTAAAGTGTTAATTGTAATCGAATCATTATCTAAAGAGTTAATGGTCCTAGATAAATCTTCTAACTCAATATAAAACTAATCTATAACTCTAAGTGTAACGATTATTGAAAACTTGTTGACTAAGTAAAGAGTTAATTGTACTCGAATCATCTTCTAAAGATTTAATGGTACTAGATTAATCTTCTTACTCAACATAAAAATAATCCGTAACTCTAAGTGTAACGATTATTGAAAACTTGTTGACCAAGTAAAGAGTTAATTGTACTCGATTATTCTTCTAAAGAGTTAGTTGTACTCGATTAATCTTCCAACTCAACTTAAAACTAATTCGTAACTCTAAGTATAACGATTATTGAAAACTTGTTGATTAAGTAAAGTGTTAATTGTAATCGAATCATCTTCTAAAGAGTTAATTGTACTCGAATCATCTTCTAAGTCAATATAAAAATAATCTGTAACTCTAAGTGTATTGATTATTGAAAACTTATTGTCCAAGTAAACAGTTCATTGTACTTGATTCATCTTCGAAAGAGTTAATGGTACTCGATTAATCTTCTAACTCAAACATAAAACTAAACCGTAACTCTAAGTGTAATGATTATTGAAAACTTTTTTGACCAAGTAAAGAGTTAATTTACTCGATTAATCTTCAAAAGAGTTAATGGTACTCGATTAATCTTCTAAGTCAATATAAAAATAATCTGTAACTCTAAGTGTATGGATTATTGAAAACTTATTGACCAAGTAAACAGTTAATTGTACTTGATTCATCTTCGAAAGAGTTAATGGTACTCGATTAATCTTCTAACTCAAACATAAAACTAAACCGTAACTCTAAGTGTAACGATTATTGAAAACTTATTGATTAAGTAAAGTGTTAATTATAATCGAATCATTATCTAAAGAGTTAATGGTCCTAGATAAATCTTCTAACTCAACATAAAACTAATCTATAACTCTAAGTGTAACGATTATTGAAAACTTGTTGACTAAGTAAACAGTTAATTGTACTTGATTCATCTTCGAAAGAGTTAATGGTACTCGATTAATCTTCTAACTCAACATAAAACTAATACGTAACTCTAAGTGTAACGGTTATTGAAAACTTGTTGACTAAGTAAAGAGTTAATTGTACTCGAATCATCTTCTAAAGATTTAATGGTACTAGATTAATCTTCTTACTCAACATAAAACTAATCCGTAACTCTAAGTGTAACGATTATTGAAAATTTGTTGACCAAGTAAAGAGTTAATTGTACTCGATTAATCTTCTAAAGAGTTAATGGTACTCGATTAATCTTCTAACTCAACATAAAACTAATACGTAACTCTAAGTGTAACGATTATTGAAAACTTTTTGACCAAGTAAAGAGTTAATTGTACTCGATTCATCTTCTAAAGAGTTAATGGTACTCGATTAATCTTCTAAGTCAATATAAAAATAATCTGTAACTCTAAGTGTATGGATTATTGAAAACTTATTGACCAAGTAAACAGTTAATTGTACTTGATTCATCTTCGAAAGAGTTAATGGTACTCGATTAATCTTCTAACTCAACATAAAACTAATACGTAACTCTAAGTGTAACGATTATTGAAAACTTATTGATTAAGTAAAGTGTTAATTGTAATCGAATCATTATCTAAAGAGTTAATGGTCCTAGATAAATCTTCTAACTCAATATAAAACTAATCTATAACTCTAAGTGTAACGATTATTGAAAACTTGTTGACTAAGTAAAGAGTTAATTGTACTCGAATCATCTTCTAAAGATTTAATGGTACTAGATTAATCTTTTTACTCAACATAAAACTAATCCGTAACTCTAAGTGTAACGATTATTGAAAACTTGTTGACCAAGTAAAGAGTTAATTGTACTCGATTATTCTTCTAAAGAGTTAGTTGTACTCGATTAATCTTCCAACTCAACTTAAAACTAATTCGTAACTCTAAGTATAACGATTATTGAAAACTTGTTGATTAAGTAAAGTGTTAATTGTAATCGAATCATCTTCTAAAGAGTTAATTGTACTCGAATCATCTTCTAAGTCAATATAAAAATAATCTGTAACTCTAAGTGTATTGATTATTGAAAACTTATTGTCCAAGTAAACAGTTAATTGTACTTGATTCATCTTCGAAAGAGTTAATGGTACTCGATTAATCTTCTAACTCAAACATAAAACTAAACCGTAACTCTAAGTGTAATGATTATTGAAAACTTTTTTGACCAAGTAAAGAGTTAATTTACTCGATTAATCTTCAAAAGAGTTAATGGTACTCGATTAATCTTCTAAGTCAATATAAAAATAATCTGTAACTCTAAGTGTATGGATTATTGAAAACTTATTGACCAAGTAAACAGTTAATTGTACTTGATTCATCTTCGAAAGAGTTAATGGTACTCGATTAATCTTCTAACTCAAACATAAAACTAAACCGTAACTCTAAGTGTAACGATTATTGAAAACGTATTGATTAAGTAAAGTGTTAATTGTAATCGAATCATTATCTAAAGAGATAATGGTCCTAGATAAATCTTCTAACTCAACATAAAACTAATCTATAACTCTAAGTGTAACGATTATTGAAAACTTGTTGACTAAGTAAACAGTTAATTGTACTTGATTCATCTTCGAAAGAGTTAATTGTACTCGATTAATCTTCTAAAGAGTTAATGGTACTCGATTAATCTTCTAACTCAACATAAAACTAATACGTAACTCTAAGTGTAACGATTATTGAAAACTTATTGATTAAGTAAAGTGTTAATTGTAATCGAATCATTATCTAAAGAGTTAATGGTCCTAGATAAATCTTCTAACTCAACATAAAACTAATCTATAACTCTAAGTGTAACGATTATTGAAAACTTGTTGACTAAGTAAAGAGTTAATTGTACTCGAATCATCTTCTAAAGATTTAATGGTACTAGATTAATCTTCTTACTCAACATAAAACTAATCCGTAACTCTAAGTGTAACGATTATTGAAAACTTGTTGACCAAGTAAAGAGTTAATTGTACTCGATTATTCTTCTAAAGAGTTAGTTGTACTCGATTAATCTTCCAACTCAACTTAAAACTAATTCGTAACTCTAAGTATAACGATTATTGAAAACTTGTTGATTAAGTAAAGTGTTAATTATAATCGAATCATCTTCTAAAGAGTTAATGGTACTCGATTAATCTTCTAAGTCAATATAAAAATAATCTGTAACTCTAAGTGTATTGATTATTGAAAACTTATTGTCCAAGTAAACAGTTAATTGTACTTGATTCATCTTCGAAAGCGTTAATGGTACTCGATTAATCTTCTAACTCAAACATAAAACTAAACCGTAACTCTAAGTATAACGATTATTGAAAACTTTTTTGACCAAGTAAAGAGTTAATTTACTCGATTAATCTTCTAAAGAGTTAATGGTACTCGATTAATCTTCTAAAGAGTTAATAGTACTCGATTAATCTTCGAAAGAGTTAATGGTACTCGATTAATCTTCTAACTCAACATAAAACTAATACGTAACTCTAAGTGTAACGATTATTGAAAACTTATTGATTAAGTAAAGTGTTAATTGTAATCGAATCATCATTTAAAGAGTTAATGGTCCTAGATAAATCCTCTAACTCAACATAAAACTAATCTATAACTCGAAGTGTAACGATTATTGAAAACTTGTTGACTAAGTAAAGAGTTAATTGTACTCGAATCATCTTCTAAAGATTTAATGGTACTAGATTAATCTTCTAACTCAACATAAAACTAATCCGTAACTCTAAGTGTAACGATTATTGAAAACTTGTTGACCAAGAAAAGAGTTAATTGTACTCGATTATTCTTCTAAAGAGTTAGTTGTACTCGATTAATCTTCCAACTCAACTTAAAACTAATTCGTAACTCTAAGTATAACGATTATTGAAAACTTGTTGATTAAGTAAAGTATTAATTGTAATCGAATCATCTTCTAAAGAGTTAATGGTACTCGATTAATCTTCTAAGTCAATATAAAAATAATCTGTAACTCTAAGTGTATTGATTATTGAAAACTTATTGACCAAGTAAACAGTTAATTGTACTTGATTCATCTTCGAAAGAGTTAATGGTACTCGATTAATCTTCTAACTCAAACATAAAACTAAACCGTAACTCTAAGTGAAACGATTATTGAAATCTTTTTTGACCAAGTAAAGAGTTAATTTACTCGATTAATCTTCTAAAGAGTTAATGGTACTCGATTAATCTTCTAACTCAACATAAAACTAATACGTAACTCTAAGTGTAACGATTATTGAAAACTTATTAATTAAGTAAAGTGTTAATTGTAATCGAATCATTATCTAAAGAGTTAATGGTCCTAGATAAATCTTCTAACTCAACATAAAACTAATCTATAACTCTAAGTGTAACGATTATTGAAAACTTGTTGACTAAGTAAACAGTTAATTGTACTTGATTCATTTTCGAAAGAGTTAATGGTACTCGATTAATCTTCTAACTCAACATAAAACTAATACGTAACTCTAAGGTAACGGTTATTGAAAACTTGTTGACTAAGTAAAGAGTTAATTGTACTCGAATCATCTTCTAAAGATTTAATGGTACTAGATTAATCTTCTTACTCAACATAAAACTAATCCGTAACTCTAAGTGTAACGATTATTGAAAATTTGTTGACCAAGTAAAGAGTTAATTGTACTCGATTAATCATCTAAAGAGTTAATGGTACTCGATTAATCTTCTAACTCAACATAAAACTAATACGTAACTCCAAGTGTAACGATTATTGAAAACTTGTTGACCAAGTAAAGAGTTAATTGTACTCGATTCATCTTCTAAAGAGTAAATGGTACTCGATTAATCTTCTAAGTCAATATAAAAATAATCTGTAACTCTAAGTGTATGGATTATTGAAAACTTATTGACCAAGTAAACAGTTAATTGTACTTGATTCATCTTCGAAAGAGTTAATGGTACTCGATAAATCTTCTAACTCAACATAAAACTAATACGTAACTCTAAGTGTAACGATTATTGAAAACTTATTGATTAAGTAAAGTGTTAATTGTAATCGAATCATTATCTAAAGAGTTAATGGTCCTAGATAAATCTTCTAACTCAACATAAAACTAATCTATAACTCTAAGTGTAACGATTATTGAAAACTTGTTGACTAAGTAAAGAGTTAATTGTACTCGAATCATCTTCTAAAGATTTAATGGTACTAGATTAATCTTCTTACTCAACATAAAACTAATCCGTAACTCTAAGTGTAACGATTATTGAAAACTTGTTGACCAAGTAAAGAGTTAATTGTACTCGATTATTCTTCTAAAGAGTTAGTTGTACTCGATTAATCTTCCAACTCAACTTAAAACTAATTCGTAACTCTAAGTATAACGATTATTGAAAACTTGTTGATTAAGTAAAGTGTTAATTGTAATCGAATCATCTTCTAAAGAGTTAATGGTACTCGATTAATCTTCTAAGTCAATATAAAAATAATCTGTAACTCTAAGTGTATTGATTATTGAAAACTTATTGTCCAAGTAAACAGTTAATTGTACTTGATTCATCTTCGAAAGCGTTAATGGTACTCGATTAATCTTCTAACTCAAACATAAAACTAAACCGTAACTCTAAGTGTAACGATTATTGAAAACTTTTTTGACCAAGTAAAGAGTTAATTTACTCGATTAATCTTCTAAAGAGTTAATGGTACTCGATTAATCTTCTAAAGAGTTAATGGTACTCGATTAATCTTCTAAAGAGTTAATGGTACTCGATTAATCTTCTAACTAAACATAAAACTAATACGTAACTCTAAGTGTAACGATTATTGAAAACTTATTGATTAAGTAAAGTGTTAATTGTAATCGAATCATTATCTAAAGAGTTAATGGTCCTAGATAAATCTTCAAACTCAACATAAAACTAATCTATAACTCTAAGTGTAACGATTATTGAAAACGTGTTGACTAAGTAAACAGTTAATTGTACTTCATTGATCTTCGAAAGAGTTAATGGTACTCGATTAATCTTCTAACTCAACATAAAACTAATACGTAACTCTAAGTGTAACGGTTATTGAAAACTTGTTGACTAAGTAAAGAGTTAATTGTACTCGAATCATCTTCTAAAGATTTAATGGTACTAGATTAATCTTCTTACTCAACATAAAACTAATCCATAACTCTAAGTGTAACGATTATTGAAAACTTGTTGACCAAGTAAAGAGTTAATTGTACTCGATTATTCTTCTAAAGAGTTAGTTGTACTCGATTAATCTTCCAACTCAACTTAAAACTAATTCGTAACTCTAAGTATAACGATTATTGAAAACTTGTTGATTAAGTAAAGTGTTAATTGTAATCGAATCATCTTCTAAAGAGTTAATTGTACTCGAATCATCTTCTAAGTCAATATAAAAATAATCTGTAACTCTAAGTGTATTGATTATTGAAAACTTATTGTCCAAGTAAACAGTTAATTGTACTTGATTCATCTTCGAAAGAGTTAATGGTACTCGATTAATCTTCTAACTCAAACATAAAACTAAACCGTAACTCTAAGTGTAATGATTATTGAAAACTTTTTTGACCAAGTAAAGAGTTAATTTACTCGATTAATCTTCAAAAGAGTTAATGGTACTCGATTAATCTTCTAAGTCAATATAAAAATAATCTGTAACTCTAAGTGTATGGATTATTGAAAACTTATTGACCAAGTAAACAGTTAATTGTACTTGATTCATCTTCGAAAGAGTTAATGGTACTCGATTAATCTTCTAACTCAAACATAAAACTAAACCGTAACTCTAAGTGTAACGATTATTGAAAACGTATTGATTAAGTAAAGTGTTAATTGTAATCGAATCATTATCTAAAGAGTTAATGGTCCTAGATAAATCTTCTAACTCAACATAAAACTTATCTATAACTCTAAGTGTAACGATTATTGAAAACTTGTTGACTAAGTAAACAGTTAATTGTACTTGATTCATCTTCGAAAGAGTTAATTGTACTCGATTAATCTTCTAAAGAGTTAATGGTACTCGATTAATCTTCTAACTCAACATAAAACTAATACGTAACTCTAAGTGTAACGATTATTGAAAACTTATTGATTAAGTAAAGTGTTAATTGTAATCGAATCATTATCTAAAGAGTTAATGGTCCTAGATAAATCTTCTAACTCAACATAAAACTAATCTATAACTCTAAGTGTAACGATTATTGAAAACTTGTTGACTAAGTAAAGAGTTAATTGTACTCGAATCATCTTCTAAAGATTTAATGGTACTAGATTAATCTTCTTACTCAACATAAAACTAATCCGTAACTCTAAGTGTAACGATTATTGAAAACTTGTTGACCAAGTAAAGAGTTAATTGTACTCGATTATTCTTCTAAAGAGTTAGTTGTACTCGATTAATCTTCCAACTCAACTTAAAACTAATTCGTAACTCTAAGTATAACGATTATTGAAAACTTGTTGATTAAGTAAAGTGTTAATTATAATCGAATCATCTTCTAAAGAGTTAATGGTACTCGATTAATCTTCTAAGTCAATATAAAAATAATCTGTAACTCTAAGTGTATTGATTATTGAAAACTTATTGTCCAAGTAAACAGTTAATTGTACTTGATTCATCTTCGAAAGCGTTAATGGTACTCGATTAATCTTCTAACTCAAACATAAAACTAAACCGTAACTCTAAGTATAACGATTATTGAAAACTTTTTTGACCAAGTAAAGAGTTAATTTACTCGATTAATCTTCTAAAGAGTTAATGGTACTCGATTAATCTTCTAAAGAGTTAATGGTACTCGATTAATCTTCGAAAGAGTTAATGGTACTCGATTAATCTTCTAACTCAACATAAAACTAATACGTAACTCTAAGTGTAACGATTATTGAAAACTTATTGATTAAGTAAAGTGTTAATTGTAATCGAATCATCATTTAAAGAGTTAATGGTCCTAGATAAATCCTCTAACTCAACATAAAACTAATCTATAACTCGAAGTGTAACGATTATTGAAAACTTGTTGACTAAGTAAAGAGTTAATTGTACTCGAATCATCTTCTAAAGATTTAATGGTACTAGATTAATCTTCTAACTCAACATAAAACTAATCCGTAACTCTAAGTGTAACGATTATTGAAAACTTGTTGACCAAGAAAAGAGTTAATTGTACTCGATTATTCTTCTAAAGAGTTAGTTGTACTCGATTAATCTTCCAACTCAACTTAAAACTAATTCGTAACTCTAAGTATAACGATTATTGAAAACTTGTTGATTAAGTAAAGTATTAATTGTAATCGAATCATCTTCTAAAGAGTTAATGGTACTCGATTAATCTTCTAAGTCAATATAAAAATAATCTGTAACTCTAAGTGTATTGATTATTGAAAACTTATTGACCAAGTAAACAGTTAATTGTACTTGATTCATCTTCGAAAGAGTTAATGGTACTCGATTAATCTTCTAACTCAAACATAAAACTAAACCGTAACTCTAAGTGAAACGATTATTGAAATCTTTTTTGACCAAGTAAAGAGTTAATTTACTCGATTAATCTTCTAAAGAGTTAATGGTACTCGATTAATCTTCTAACTCAACATAAAACTAATACGTAACTCTAAGTGTAACGATTATTGAAAACTTATTAATTAAGTAAAGTGTTAATTGTAATCGAATCATTATCTAAAGAGTTAATGGTCCTAGATAAATCTTCTAACTCAACATAAAACTAATCTATAACTCTAAGTGTAACGATTATTGAAAACTTGTTGACTAAGTAAACAGTTAATTGTACTTGATTCATTTTCGAAAGAGTTAATGGTACTCGATTAATCTTCTAACTCAACATAAAACTAATACGTAACTCTAAGGTAACGGTTATTGAAAACTTGTTGACTAAGTAAAGAGTTAATTGTACTCGAATCATCTTCTAAAGATTTAATGGTACTAGATTAATCTTCTTACTCAACATAAAACTAATCCGTAACTCTAAGTGTAACGATTATTGAAAATTTGTTGACCAAGTAAAGAGTTAATTGTACTCGATTAATCATCTAAAGAGTTAATGGTACTCGATTAATCTTCTAACTCAACATAAAACTAATACGTAACTCCAAGTGTAACGATTATTGAAAACTTGTTGACCAAGTAAAGAGTTAATTGTACTCGATTCATCTTCTAAAGAGTAAATGGTACTCGATTAATCTTCTAAGTCAATATAAAAATAATCTGTAACTCTAAGTGTATGGATTATTGAAAACTTATTGACCAAGTAAACAGTTAATTGTACTTGATTCATCTTCGAAAGAGTTAATGGTACTCGATTAATCTTCTAACTCAACATAAAACTAATACGTAACTCTAAGTGTAACGATTATTGAAAACTTATTGATTAAGTAAAGTGTTAATTGTAATCGAATCATTATCTAAAGAGTTAATGGTCCTAGATAAATCTTCTAACTCAACATAAAACTAATCTATAACTCTAAGTGTAACGATTATTGAAAACTTGTTGACTAAGTAAAGAGTTAATTGTACTCGAATCATCTTCTAAAGATTTAATGGTACTAGATTAATCTTCTTACTCAACATAAAACTAATCCGTAACTCTAAGTGTAACGATTATTGAAAACTTGTTGACCAAGTAAAGAGTTAATTGTACTCGATTATTCTTCTAAAGAGTTAGTTGTACTCGATTAATCTTCCAACTCAACTTAAAACTAATTCGTAACTCTAAGTATAACGATTATTGAAAACTTGTTGATTAAGTAAAGTGTTAATTGTAATCGAATCATCTTCTAAAGAGTTAATGGTACTCGATTAATCTTCTAAGTCAATATAAAAATAATCTGTAACTCTAAGTGTATTGATTATTGAAAACTTATTGTCCAAGTAAACAGTTAATTGTACTTGATTCATCTTCGAAAGCGTTAATGGTACTCGATTAATCTTCTAACTCAAACATAAAACTAAACCGTAACTCTAAGTGTAACGATTATTGAAAACTTTTTTGACCAAGTAAAGAGTTAATTTACTCGATTAATCTTCTAAAGAGTTAATGGTACTCGATTAATCTTCTAAAGAGTTAATGGTACTCGATTAATCTTCTAAAGAGTTAATGGTACTCGATTAATCTTCTAACTAAACATAAAACTAATACGTAACTCTAAGTGTAACGATTATTGAAAACTTATTGATTAAGTAAAGTGTTAATTGTAATCGAATCATTATCTAAAGAGTTAATGGTCCTAGATAAATCTTCAAACTCAACATAAAACTAATCTATAACTCTAAGTGTAACGATTATTGAAAACGTGTTGACTAAGTAAACAGTTAATTGTACTTCATTGATCTTCGAAAGAGTTAATGGTACTCGATTAATCTTCTAACTCAACATAAAACTAATACGTAACTCTAAGTGTAACGGTTATTGAAAACTTGTTGACTAAGTAAAGAGTTAATTGTACTCGAATCATCTTCTAAAGATTTAATGGTACTAGATTAATCTTCTTACTCAACATAAAACTAATCCATAACTCTAAGTGTAACGATTATTGAAAACTTGTTGACCAAGTAAAGAGTTAATTGTACTCGATTATTCTTCTAAAGAGTTAGTTGTACTCGATTAATCTTCCAACTCAACTTAAAACTAATTCGTAACTCTAAGTATAACGATTATTGAAAACTTGTTGATTAAGTAAAGTGTTAATTGTAATCGAATCATCTTCTAAAGAGTTAATTGTACTCGAATCATCTTCTAAGTCAATATAAAAATAATCTGTAACTCTAAGTGTATTGATTATTGAAAACTTATTGTCCAAGTAAACAGTTAATTGTACTTGATTCATCTTCGAAAGAGTTAATGGTACTCGATTAATCTTCTAACTCAAACATAAAACTAAACCGTAACTCTAAGTGTAATGATTATTGAAAACTTTTTTGACCAAGTAAAGAGTTAATTTACTCGATTAATCTTCAAAAGAGTTAATGGTACTCGATTAATCTTCTAAGTCAATATAAAAATAATCTGTAACTCTAAGTGTATGGATTATTGAAAACTTATTGACCAAGTAAACAGTTAATTGTACTTGATTCATCTTCGAAAGAGTTAATGGTACTCGATTAATCTTCTAACTCAAACATAAAACTAAACCGTAACTCTAAGTGTAACGATTATTGAAAACGTATTGATTAAGTAAAGTGTTAATTGTAATCGAATCATTATCTAAAGAGTTAATGGTCCTAGATAAATCTTCTAACTCAACATAAAACTTATCTATAACTCTAAGTGTAACGATTATTGAAAACTTGTTGACTAAGTAAACAGTTAATTGTACTTGATTCATCTTCGAAAGAGTTAATTGTACTCGATTAATCTTCTAAAGAGTTAATGGTACTCGATTAATCTTCTAACTCAACATAAAACTAATACGTAACTCTAAGTGTAACGATTATTGAAAACTTATTGATTAAGTAAAGTGTTAATTGTAATCGAATCATTATCTAAAGAGTTAATGGTCCTAGATAAATCTTCTAACTCAACATAAAACTAATCTATAACTCTAAGTGTAACGATTATTGAAAACTTGTTGACTAAGTAAAGAGTTAATTGTACTCGAATCATCTTCTAAAGATTTAATGGTACTAGATTAATCTTCTTACTCAACATAAAACTAATCCGTAACTCTAAGTGTAACGATTATTGAAAACTTGTTGACCAAGTAAAGAGTTAATTGTACTCGATTATTCTTCTAAAGAGTTAGTTGTACTCGATTAATCTTCCAACTCAACTTAAAACTAATTCGTAACTCTAAGTATAACGATTATTGAAAACTTGTTGATTAAGTAAAGTGTTAATTGTAATCGAATCATCTTCTAAAGAGTTAATGGTACTCGATTAATCTTCTAAGTCAATATAAAAATAATCTGTAACTCTAAGTGTATTGATTATTGAAAACTTATTGTCCAAGTAAACAGTTAATTGTACTTGATTCATCTTCGAAAGCGTTAATGGTACTCGATTAATCTTCTAACTCAAACATAAAACTAAACCGTAACTCTAAGTGTAACGATTATTGAAAACTTTTTTGACCAAGTAAAGAGTTAATTTACTCGATTAATCTTCTAAAGAGTTAATGGTACTCGATTAATCATCTAAAGAGTTAATGGTACTCGATTAATCTTCGAAAGAGTTAATGGTACTCGATTAATCTTCTAACTCAACATTAAACTAATACGTAACTCTAAGTGTAACGATTATTGAAAACTTATTGATTAAGTAAAGTGTTAATTGTAATCGAATCATCATTTAAAGAGTTAATGGTCCTAGATAAATCTTCTAACTCAACATAAAACTAATACGTAACTCTAAGTGTAACGGTTATTGAAAACTTGTTGACTAAGTAAAGAGTTAATTGTACTCGAATCATCTTCTAAAGATTTAATGGTACTAGATTAATCTTCTTACTCAACATAAAACTAATCCGTAACTCTAAGTGTAACGATTATTGAAAACTTGTTGACCAAGTAAAGAGTTAATTGTACTCGATTATTCTTCTAAAGAGTTAGTTGTACTCGATTAATCTTCCAACTCAACTTAAAACTAATTCGTAACTCTAAGTATAACGATTATTGAAAACTTGTTGATTAAGTAAAGTATTAATTGTAATCGAATCATCTTCTAAAGAGTTAATGGTACTCGATTAATCTTCTAAGTCAATATAAAAATAATCTGTAACTCTAAGTGTATTGATTATTGAAAACTTATTGACCAAGTAAACAATTAATTGTACTTGATTCATCTTCGAAAGAGTTAATGGTACTCGATTAATCTTCTAACTCAAACATAAAACTAAACCGTAACTCTAAGTGAAACGATTATTGAAATCTTTTTTGACCAAGTAAAGAGTTAATTTACTCGATTAATCTTCTAAAGAGTTAATGGTACTCGATTAATCTTCTAACTCAACATAAAACTAATACGTAACTCTAAGTGTAACGATTATTGAAAACTTATTAATTAAGTAAAGTGTTAATTGTAATCGAATCATTATCTAAAGAGTTAATGGTCCTAGATAAATCTTCTAACTCAACATAAAACTAATCTATAACTCTAAGTGTAACGATTATTGAAAACTTGTTGACTAAGTAAAGAGTTAATTGTACTCGAATCATCTTCTAAAGATTTAATGGTACTAGATTAATCTTCTTACTCAACATAAAACTAATCCGTAACTCTAAGTGTAACGATTATTGAAAATTTGTTGACCAAGTAAAGAGTTAATTGTACTCGATTAATCATCTAAAGAGTTAATGGTACTCGATTAATCTTCTAACTCAACATAAAACTAATACGTAACTCCAAGTGTAACGATTATTGAAAACTTGTTGACCAAGTAAAGAGTTAATTGTACTCGATTCATCTTCTAAAGAGTAAATGGTACTCGATTAATCTTCTAAGTCAATATAAAATTAATCTGTAACTCTAAGTGTATGGATTATTGAAAACTTATTGACCAAGTAAACAGTTAATTGTACTTGATTCATCTTCGAAAGAGTTAATGGTACTCGATTAATCTTCTAACTCAACATAAAACTAATACGTAACTCTAAGTGTAACGATTATTGAAAACTTATTGATTAAGTAAAGTGTTAATTGTAATCGAATCATTATCTAAAGAGTTAATGGTCCTAGATAAATCTTCTAACTCAACATAAAACTAATCTATAACTCTAAGTGTAACCATTATTGAAAACTTGTTGACTAAGTAAAGAGTTAATTGTACTCGAATCATCTTCTAAAGATTTAATGGTACTAGATTAATCTTCTTACTCAACATAAAACTAATCCGTAACTCTAAGTGTAACGATTATTGAAAACTTGTTGACCAAGTAAAGAGTTAATTGTACTCGATTATTCTTCTAAAGAGTTAGTTGTACTCGATTAATCTTCCAACTCAACTTAAAACTAATTCGTAACTCTAAGTATAACGATTATTGAAAACTTGTTGATTAAGTAAAGTGTTAATTGTAATCGAATCATCTTCTAAAGAGTTAATGGTACTCGATTAATCTTCTAAGTCAATATAAAAATAATATGTAACTCTAAGTGTATTGATTATTGAAAACTTATTGTCCAAGTAAACAGTTAATTGTACTTGATTCATCTTCGAAAGCGTTAATGGTACTCGATTAATCTTCTAACTCAAACATAAAACTAAACCGTAACTCTAAGTGTAACGATTATTGAAAACTTTTTTGACCAAGTAAAGAGTTAATTTACTCGATTAATCTTCTAAAGAGTTAATGGTACTCGATTAATCTTCTAAAGAGTTAATGGTATTCGATTAATCTTCTAAAGAGTTAATTGTACTCGATTAATCTTCTAACTAAACATAAAACTAATACGTAACTCTAAGTGTAACGATTATTGAAAACTTATTGATTAAGTAACGTGTTAATTGTAATCGAATCATTATCTAAAGAGTTAATGGTCCTAGATAAATCTTCAAACTCAACATAAAACTAATCTATAACTCTAAGTGTAACGATTATTGAAAACTTGTTGACTAAGTAAACAGTTAATTGTACTTCATTCATCTTCGAAAGATTTAATGGTACTCGATTAATCTTCTAACTCAACATAAAACTAATACGTAACTCTAAGTGTAACGGTTATTGAAAACTTGTTGACTAAGTAAAGAGTTAATTGTACTCGAATCATCTTCTAAAGATTTAATGGTACTAGATTAATCTTCTTACTCAACATAAAACTAATCCGTAACTCTAAGTGTAACGATTATTGAAAACTTGTTGACCAAGTAAAGAGTTAATTGTACTCGATTATTCTTCTAAAGAGTTAGTTGTACTCGATTAATCTTCCAACTCAACTTAAAACTAATTCGTAACTCTAAGTATAACGATTATTGAAAACTTGTTGATTAAGTAAAGTATTAATTGTAATCGAATCATCTTCTAAAGAGTTAATGGTACTCGATTAATCTTCTAAGTCAATATAAAAATAATCTGTAACTCTAAGTGTATTGATTATTGAAAACTTATTGACCAAGTAAACAATTAATTGTACTTGATTCATCTTCGAAAGAGTTAATGGTACTCGATTAATCTTCTAACTCAAACATAAAACTAAACCGTAACTCTAAGTGAAACGATTATTGAAATCTTTTTTGACCAAGTAAAGAGTTAATTTACTCGATTAATCTTCTAAAGAGTTAATGGTACTCGATTAATCTTCTAACTCAACATAAAACTAATACGTAACTCTAAGTGTAACGATTATTGAAAACTTATTAATTAAGTAAAGTGTTAATTGTAATCGAATCATTATCTAAAGAGTTAATGGTCCTAGATAAATCTTCTAACTCAACATAAAACTAATCTATAACTCTAAGTGTAACGATTATTGAAAACTTGTTGACTAAGTAAAGAGTTAATTGTACTCGAATCATCTTCTAAAGATTTAATGGTACTAGATTAATCTTCTTACTCAACATAAAACTAATCCGTAACTCTAAGTGTAACGATTATTGAAAATTTGTTGACCAAGTAAAGAGTTAATTGTACTCGATTAATCATCTAAAGAGTTAATGGTACTCGATTAATCTTCTAACTCAACATAAAACTAATACGTAACTCCAAGTGTAACGATTATTGAAAACTTGTTGACCAAGTAAAGAGTTAATTGTACTCGATTCATCTTCTAAAGAGTAAATGGTACTCGATTAATCTTCTAAGTCAATATAAAATTAATCTGTAACTCTAAGTGTATGGATTATTGAAAACTTATTGACCAAGTAAACAGTTAATTGTACTTGATTCATCTTCGAAAGAGTTAATGGTACTCGATTAATCTTCTAACTCAACATAAAACTAATACGTAACTCTAAGTGTAACGATTATTGAAAACTTATTGATTAAGTAAAGTGTTAATTGTAATCGAATCATTATCTAAAGAGTTAATGGTCCTAGATAAATCTTCTAACTCAACATAAAACTAATCTATAACTCTAAGTGTAACCATTATTGAAAACTTGTTGACTAAGTAAAGAGTTAATTGTACTCGAATCATCTTCTAAAGATTTAATGGTACTAGATTAATCTTCTTACTCAACATAAAACTAATCCGTAACTCTAAGTGTAACGATTATTGAAAACTTGTTGACCAAGTAAAGAGTTAATTGTACTCGATTATTCTTCTAAAGAGTTAGTTGTACTCGATTAATCTTCCAACTCAACTTAAAACTAATTCGTAACTCTAAGTATAACGATTATTGAAAACTTGTTGATTAAGTAAAGTGTTAATTGTAATCGAATCATCTTCTAAAGAGTTAATGGTACTCGATTAATCTTCTAAGTCAATATAAAAATAATATGTAACTCTAAGTGTATTGATTATTGAAAACTTATTGTCCAAGTAAACAGTTAATTGTACTTGATTCATCTTCGAAAGCGTTAATGGTACTCGATTAATCTTCTAACTCAAACATAAAACTAAACCGTAACTCTAAGTGTAACGATTATTGAAAACTTTTTTGACCAAGTAAAGAGTTAATTTACTCGATTAATCTTCTAAAGAGTTAATGGTACTCGATTAATCTTCTAAAGAGTTAATGGTATTCGATTAATCTTCTAAAGAGTTAATTGTACTCGATTAATCTTCTAACTAAACATAAAACTAATACGTAACTCTAAGTGTAACGATTATTGAAAACTTATTGATTAAGTAACGTGTTAATTGTAATCGAATCATTATCTAAAGAGTTAATGGTCCTAGATAAATCTTCAAACTCAACATAAAACTAATCTATAACTCTAAGTGTAACGATTATTGAAAACTTGTTGACTAAGTAAACAGTTAATTGTACTTCATTCATCTTCGAAAGATTTAATGGTACTCGATTAATCTTCTAACTCAACATAAAACTAATACGTAACTCTAAGTGTAACGGTTATTGAAAACTTGTTGACTAAGTAAAGAGTTAATTGTACTCGAATCATCTTCTAAAGATTTAATGGTACTAGATTAATCTTCTTACTCAACATAAAACTAATCCGTAACTCTAAGTGTAACGATTATTGAAAATTTGTTGACCAAGTAAAGAGTTAATTGTACTCGATTAATCTTCTAAAGAGTTAATGGTACTCGATTAATCTTCTAACTCAACATAAAACTAATACGTAACTCTAAGTGTAACGATTATTGAAAACTTATTGATTAAGTAAAGTGTTAATTGTAATCGAATCATCATTTAAAGAGTTAATGGTCCTAGATAAATCTTCTAACTCAACATAAAACTAATCTGTAACTCTAAGTGTAACGGTTATTGAAAACTTGTTGACCAAGTAAAGAGTTAATTGTACTCGATTCATCTTATAAAGAGTTAATGGTACTCGATTAATCTTCTAAGTCAATATAAAAATAATCTGTAACTCTAAGTGTATTGATTATTGAAAACTTATTGACTAAGTAATCAGTTAATTGTACTTGGTTCATCTTCGAAAGAGTTAATGGTACTCGATTAATCTTCAAACTCAAACATAAAACTAAATCGTAACTCTAAGTGTAACGATTATTGAAAACTTTTTTGACCGAGTAAAGAGTTAATTTACTCGATTAATCTTCTAAAGAGTTAATGGTACTCGATTAATCTTCTAACTCAACATAAAACTAATACGTAACTCTAAGTGTAACGATTATTGAAAACTTGTTGACCAAGTAAAGAGTTAATTGTACTCGATTCATCTTCTAAAGAGTTAATGGTACTCGATTAATCTTCAAACTCAAACATAAAACTAAACCGTAACTCTAAGTGTAACGATTATTGAAAACTTTTTTGACCGAGTAAAGAGTTAATTGTACTTGATTCATCTTCGAAAGAGTTAATGGTACTCGATTAATCTTCTAACTCAACATAAAACTAATACGTAACTCTAAGTGTAACGATTATTGAAAACTTATTGATTAAGTAAAGTGTTAATTATAATCGAATCATTATCTAAAGAGTTAATGGTCCTAGATAAATCTTCTAACTCAACATAAAACTAATCTATAACTCTAAGTGTAACGATTATTGAAAACTTGTTGACTAAGTAAAGAGTTAATTGTACTCGAATCATCTTCTAAAGATTTAATGGTACTAGATTAATCTTCTTACTCAACATAAAACTAATCCGTAACTCTAAGTGTAACGATTATTGAAAACTTGTTGACCAAGTAAAGAGTTAATTGTACTCGATTATTCTTCTAAAGAGTTAGTTGTACTCGATTAATCTTCCAACTCAACTTAAAACTAATTCGTAACTCTAAGTATAACGATTATTGAAAACTTGTTGATTAAGTAAAGTGTTAATTGTAATCGAATCATCTTCTAAAGAGTTAATGGTACTCGATTAATCTTCTAAGTCAATATAAAAATAATCTGTAACTCTAAGTGTATTGATTATTGAAAACTTATTGTCCAAGTAAACAGTTAATTGTACTTGATTCATCTTCGAAAGAGTTAATGGTACTCGATTAATCTTCTAACTCAAACATAAAACTAAACCGTAACTCTAAGTGTAACGATTATTGAAAACTTTTTTGACCAAGTAAAGAGTTAATTTATTCGATTAATCTTCTAAAGAGTTAATGGTACTCGATTAATCTTCTAAAGAGTTAATGGTACTCGATTAATCTTCTAACTCAACATAAAACTAATACGTAACTCTAAGTGTAACGATTATTGAAAACTTATTGATTAAGTAAAGTGTTAATTGTAATCGAATAATTATCTAAAGAGTTAATGGTCCTAGATAAATCTTCAAACTCAACATAAAACTAATCTATAACTCTAAGTGTAACGATTATTGAAAACTTGTTGACTAAGTAAAGAGTTAATTGTACTTCATTCATCTTCGAAAGAGTTAATGGTACTCGATTAATCTTCTAACTCAACATAAAACTAATACGTAACTCTAAGTGTAACGGTTATTGAAAACTTGTTGACTAAGTAAAGAGTTAATTGTACTCGAATCATCTTCTAAAGATTTAATGGTACTAGATTAATCTTCTTACTCAACATAAAACTAATCCGTAACTCTAAGTGTAAAGATTATTGAAAATTTGTTGACCAAGTAAAGAGTTAATTGTACTCGATGAATCTTCTAAAGAGTTAATGGTACTCGATTAATCTTCTAACTCAACATAAAACTAATACGTAACTCTAAGTGTAACGATTATTGAAAACTTATTGATTAAGTAAAGTGTTAATTGTAATCGAATCATCATTTAAAGAGTTAATGGTCCTAGATAAATCTTCTAACTCAACATAAAACTAATCTGTAACTCTAAGTGTAACGGTTATTGAAAACTTGTTGACCAAGTAAAGAGTTAATTGTACTCGATTCATCTTCTAAAGAGTTAATGGTACTCGATTAATCTTCTAAGTCAATATAAAAATAATCTGTAACTCTAAGTGTATTGATTATTGAAAACTTATTGACCAAGTAAACAGTTAATTGTACTTGATTCATCTTCGAAAGAGTTAATGGTACTCGATTAATCTTCAAACTCAAACATAAAACTAAACCGTAACTCTAAGTGTAACGATTATTGAAAACTTTTTTGACCGAGTAAAGAGTTAATTTACTCGATTAATCTTCTAAAGAGTTAATGGTACTCGATTAATCTTCTAACTCAACATAAAACTAATACGTAACTCTAAGTGTAACGATTATTGAAAACTTGTTGACCAAGTAAAGAGTTAATTGTACTCGATTCATCTTCTAAAGAGTTAATGGTACTCGATTAATCTTCAAACTCAAACATAAAACTAAACCGTAACTCTAAGTGTAACGATTATTGAAAACTTTTTTGACCGAGTAAAGAGTTAATTGTACTTGATTCATCTTCGAAAGAGTTAATGGTACTCGATTAATCTTCTAACTCAACATAAAACTAATACGTAACTCTAAGTGTAACGATTATTGAAAACTTATTTATTAAGTAAAGTGTTAATTGTAATCGAATCATTATCTAAAGAGTTAATGGTCCTAGATAAATCTTCTAACTCAACATAAAACTAATCTATAACTCTAAGTGTAACGATAATTGAAAACTTGTTGACTAAGTAAAGAGTTAATTGTACTCGAATCATCTTCTAAAGATTTAATGGTACTAGATTAATCTTCTTACACAACATAAAACTAATCCGTAACTCTAAGTGTAACGATTATTGAAAACTTGTTGACCAAGTAAAGAGTTAATTGTACTCGATTATTCTTCTAAAGAGTTAGTTGTACTCGATTAATCTTCCAACTCAACTTAAAACTAATTCGTAACTCTAAGTATAACGATTATTGAAAACTTGTTGATTAAGTAAAGTGTTAATTGTAATCGAATCATCTTCTAAAGAGTTAATGGTACTCGATTTATCTTCTAAGTCAATATAAAAATAATCTGTAACTCTAAGTGTATTGATTATTGAAAACTTATTGTCCAAGTAAACAGTTAATTGTACTTGATTCATCTTCGAAAGAGTTAATGGTACTCGATTAATCTTCTAACTCAAACATAAAACTAAACCGTAACTCTAAGTGTAACGATTATTGAAAACTTTTTTGACCAAGTAAAGAGTTAATTTATTCGATTAATCTTCTAAAGAGTTAATGGTACTCGATTAATCTTCTAAAGAGTTAATGGTACTCGATTAATCTTCTAAAGAGTTAATGGTACTCGATTAATCTTCTAACTCAACATAAAACTAATACGTAACTCTAAGTGTAACGATTATTGAAAACTTATTGATTAAGTAAAGTGTTAATTGTAATCGAATCATTATCTAAAGAGTTAATGGTCCTAGATAAATCTTCAAACTCAACATATAACTAATCTATAACTCTAAGTGTAACGATTATTGAAAACTTGTTGACTAAGTAAACAGTTAATTGTACTTCATTCATCTTCGAAAGAGTTAATGGTACTCGATTAATCTTCTAACTCAACATAAAACTAATACGTAACTCTAAGTGTAACGGTTATTGAAAACTTGTTGACTAAGTAAAGAGTTAATTGTACTCGAATCATCTTCTAAAGATTTAATGGTACTAGATTAATCTTCTTACTCAACATAAAACTAATCCGTAACTCTAAGTGTAACGATTATTGAAAATTTGTTGACCAAGTAAAGAGTTAATTGTACTCGATTAATCTTCTAAAGAGTTAATGGTACTCGATTAATCTTCTAACTCAACATAAAAGTAATACGTAACTCTAAGTGTAACGATTATTGAAAATTTATTGATTAAGTAAAGTGTTAATTGTAATCGAATCATCATTTAAAGAGTTAATGGTCCTAGATAAATCTTCTAACTCAACATAAAACTAATCTGTAACTCTAAGTGTAACGGTTATTGAAAACTTGTTGACCAAGTAAAGAGTTAATTGTACTCGATTCATCTTCTAAAGAGTTAATGGTACTCGATTAATCTTCTAAGTCAATATAAAAATAATCTGTAACTCTAAGTGTATTGATTATTGAAAACTTATTGACCAAGTAAACAGTTAATTGTACTTGATTCATCTTCGAAAGAGTTAATGGTACTCGATTAATCTTCAAACTCAAACATAAAACTAAACCGTAACTCTAAGTGTAACGATTATTGAAAACTTTTTTGACCGAGTAAAGAGTTAATTTACTCGATTAATCTTCTAAAGAGTTAATGGTACTCGATTAATCTTCTAACTCAACATAAAACTAATACGTAACTCTAAGTGTAACGATTATTGAAAACTTGTTGACCAAGTAAAGAGTTAATTGTACTCGATTCATCTTCTAAAGAGTTAATGGTACTCGATTAATCTTCAAACTCAAACGTAAAACTAAACCGTAACTCTAAGTGTAACGATTATTGAAAACTTTTTTGACCGAGTAAAGAGTTAATTGTACTTGATTCATCTTCGAAAGAGTTAATGGTACTCGATTAATCTTCTAACTCAACATAAAACTAATACGTAACTCTAAGTGTAACGATTATTGAAAACTTATTGATTAAGTAAAGTGTTAATTGTAATCGAATCATTATCTAAAGAGTTAATGGTCCTAGATAAATCTTCTAACTCAACATAAAACTAATCTATAACTCTAAGTGTAACGATTATTGAAAACTTGTTGACTAAGTAAAGAGTTAATTGTACTCGAATCATCTTCTAAAGATTTAATGGTACTAGATTAATCTTCTTACTCAACATAAAACTAATCCGTAACTCTAAGTGTAACGATTATTGAAAACTTGTTGACCAAGTAAAGAGTTAATTGTACTCGATTATTCTTCTAAAGAGTTAGTTGTACTCGATTAATCTTCCAACTCAACTTAAAACTAATTCGTAACTCTAAGTATAATGATTATTGAAAACTTGTTGATTAAGTAAAGTGTTAATTGTAATCGAATCATCTTCTAAAGAGTTAATGGTACTCGATTAATCTTCTAAGTCAATATAAAAATAATCTGTAACTCTAAGTGTATTGATTATTGAAAACTTATTGTCCAAGTAAACAGTTAATTGTACTTGATTCATCTTCGAAAGAGTTAATGGTACTCGATTAATCTTCTAACTCAAACATAAAACTAAACCGTAACTCTAAGTGTAACGATTATTGAAAACTTTTTTGACCAAGTAAAGAGTTAATTTATTCGATTAATCTTCTAAAGAGTTAATGGTACTCGATTAATCTTCTAAAGAGTTAATGGTACTCGATTAATCTTCTAAAGAGTTAATGGTACTCGATTAATCTTCTAACTCAACATAAAACTAATACGTAACTCTAAGTGTAACGATTATTGAAAACTTATTGATTAAGTAAAGTGTTAATTGTAATCGAATCATTATCTAAAGAGTTAATGGTCCTAGATAAATCTTCAAACTCAACATATAACTAATCTATAACTCTAAGTGTAACGATTATTGAAAACTTGTTGACTAAGTAAACAGTTAATTGTACTTCATTCATCTTCGAAAGAGTTAATGGTACTCGATTAATCTTCTAACTCAACATAAAACTAATACGTAACTCTAAGTGTAACGGTTATTGAAAACTTGTTGACTAAGTAAAGAGTTAATTGTACTCGAATCATCTTCTAAAGATTTAATGGTACTAGATTAATCTTCTTACTCAACATAAAACTAATCCGTAACTCTAAGTGTAACGATTATTGAAAATTTGTTGACCAAGTAAAGAGTTAATTGTACTCGATTAATCTTCTAAAGAGTTAATGGTACTCGATTAATCTTCTAACTCAACATAAAACTAATACGTAACTCTAAGTGTAACGATTATTGAAAACTTATTGATTAAGTAAAGTGTTAATTGTAATCGAATCATCATTTAAAGAGTTAATGGTCCTAGATAAATCTTCTAACTCAACATAAAACTAATCTGTAACTCTAAGTGTAACGGTTATTGAAAACTTGTTGACCAAGTAAAGAGTTAATTGTACTCGATTCATCTTCTAAAGAGTTAATGGTACTCGATTAATCTTCTAAGTCAATATAAAAATAATCTGTAACTCTAAGTGTATTGATTATTGAAAACTTATTGACCAAGTAAACAGTTAATTGTACTTGATTCATCTTCGAAAGAGTTAATGGTACTCGATTAATCTTCAAACTCAAACATAAAATTAAACCGTAACTCTAAGTGTAACGATTATTGAAAACTTTTTTGACCGAGTAAAGAGTTAATTTACTCGATTAATCTTCTAAAGAGTTAATGGTACTCGATTAATCTTCTAACTCAACATAAAACTAATACGTAACTCTAAGTGTAACGATTATTGAAAACTTGTTGACCAAGTAAAGAGTTAATTGTACTCGATTCATCTTCTAAAGAGTTAATGGTACTCGATTAATCTTCAAACTCAAACATAAAACTAAACCGTAACTCTAAGTGTAACGATTATTGAAAACTTTTTTGACCGAGTAAAGAGTTAATTGTACTTGATTCATCTTCGAAAGAGTTAATGGTACTCGATTAATCTTCTAACTCAACATAAAACTAATACGTAACTCTAAGTGTAACGATTATTGAAAACTTATTGATTAAGTAAAGTGTTAATTGTAATCGAATCATTATCTAAAGAGTTAATGGTCCTAGATAAATCTTCTAACTCAACATAAAACTAATCTATAACTCTAAGTGTAACGATTATTGAAAACTTGTTGACTAAGTAAAGAGTTAATTGTACTCGAATCATCTTCTAAAGATTTAATGGTACTAGATTAATCTTCTTACTCAACATAAAACTAATCCGTAACTCTAAGTGTAACGATTATTGAAAACTTGTTGACCAAGTAAAGAGTTAATTGTACTCGATTATTCTTCTAAAGAGTTAGTTGTACTCGATTAATCTTCCAACTCAACTTAAAACTAATTCGTAACTCTAAGTATAACAATTATTGAAAACTTGTTGATTAAGTAAAGTGTTAATTGTAATCGAATCATCTTCTAAAGAGTTAATGGTACTCGATTAATCTTCTAAGTCAATATAAAAATAATCTGTAACTCTAAGTGTATTGATTATTGAAACCTTATTGTCCAAGTAAACAGTTAATTGTACTTGATTCATCTTCGAAAGAGTTAATGGTACTCGATTAATCTTCTAACTCAAACATAAAACTAAACCGTAACTCTAAGTGTAACGATTATTGAAAACTTTTTTGACCAAGTAAAGAGTTAATTTATTCGATTAATCTTCTAAAGAGTTAATGGTACTCGATTAATCTTCTAAAGAGTTAATGGTACTCGATTAATCTTCTAACTCAACATAAAACTAATACGTAACTCTAAGTGTAACGATTATTGAAAACTTATTGATTAAGTAAAGTGTTAATTGTAATCGAATCATTATCTAAAGAGTTAATGGTCCTAGATAAATCTTCAAACTCAACATAAAACTAATCTATAACTCTAAGTGTAACGATTATTGAAAACTTGTTGACTAAGTAAATAGTTAATTGTACTTCATTCATCTTCGAAAGAGTTAATGGTACTCGATTAATCTTCTAACTCAACATAAAACTAATACGTAACTCTAAGTGTAACGGTTATTGAAAACTTGTTGACTAAGTAAAGAGTTAATTGTACTCGAATCATCTTCTAAAGATTTAATGGTACTAGATTAATCTTCTTACTCAACATAAAACTAATCCGTAACTCTAAGTGTAACGATTATTGAAAATTTGTTGACCAAGTAAAGAGTTAATTGTACTCGATTAATCTTCTAAAGAGTTAATGGTACTCGATTAATCTTCTAACTCAACATAAAACTAATACGTAACTCTAAGTGTAACGATTATTGAAAACTTATTGATTAAGTAAAGTGTTAATTGTAATCGAATCATCATTTAAAGAGTTAATGGTCCTAGATAAATCTTCTAACTCAACATAAAACTAATCTGTAACTCTAAGTGTAACGGTTATTGAAAACTTGTTGACCAAGTAAAGAGTTAATTGTACTCGATTCATCTTCTAAAGAGTTAATGGTACTCGATTAATCTTCTAAGTCAATATAAAAATAATCTGTAACTCTAAGTGTATTGATTATTGAAAACTTATTGACCAAGTAAACAGTTAATTGTACTTGATTCATCTTCGAAAGAGTTAATGGTACTCGATTAATCTTCAAACTCAAACATAAAACTAAACCGTAACTCTAAGTGTAACGGTTATTGAAAACTTTTTTGACCGAGTAAAGAGTTAATTTACTCGATTAATCTTCTAAAGAGTTAATGGTACTCGATTAATCTTCTAACTCAACATAAAACTAATACGTAACTCTAAGTGCAACGATTATTGAAAACTTGTTGACCAAGTAAAGAGTTAATTGTACTCGATTCATCTTCTAAAGAGTTAATGGTACTCGATTAATCTTCAAACTCAAACATAAAACTAAACCGTAACTCTAAGTGTAACGATTATTGAAAACTTTTTTGACCGAGTAAAGAGTTAATTGTACTTGATTCATCTTCGAAAGAGTTAATGGTACTCGATTAATCTTCTAACTCAACATAAAACTAATACGTAACTCTAAGTGTAACGATTATTGAAAACTTATTGATTAAGTAAAGTGTTAATTGTAATCGAATCATTATCTAAAGAGTTAATGGTCCTAGATAAATCTTCTAACTCAACATAAAACTAATCTATAACTCTAAGTGTAACGATTATTGAAAACTTGTTGACTAAGTAAAGAGTTAATTGTACTCGAATCATCTTCTAAAGATTTAATGGTACTAGATTAATCTTCTTACTCAACATAAAACTAATCCGTAACTCTAAGTGTAACGATTATTGAAAACTTGTTGACCAAGTAAAGAGTTAATTGTACTCGATTATTCTTCTAAAGAGTTAGTTGTACTCGATTAATCTTCCAACTCAACTTAAAACTAATTCGTAACTCTAAGTATAACAATTATTGAAAACTTGTTGATTAAGTAAAGTGTTAATTGTAATCGAATTATCTTCTAAAGAGTTAATGGTACTCGATTAATCTTCTAAGTCAATATAAAAATAATCTGTAACTCTAAGTGTATTGATTATTGAAACCATATTGTCCAAGTAAACAGTTAATTGTACTTGATTCATCTTCGAAAGAGTTAATGGTACTCGATTAATCTTCTAACTCAAACATAAAACTAATCCGTAACTCTAAGTGTAACGATTATTGAAAACTTTTTTGACCAAGTAAAGAGTTAATTTATTCGATTAATCTTCTAAAGAGTTAATGGTACTCGATTAATCTTCTAAAGAGTTAATGGTACTCGATTAATCTTCTAAAGAGTTAATGGTACTCGATTAATCTTCTAACTCAACATAAAACTAATACGTAACTCTAAGTGTAACGATTATTGAAAACTTATTGATTAAGTAAAGTGTTAATTGTAATCGAATCATTATCTAAAGAGTTAATGGTCCTAGATAAATCTTCAAACTCAACATAAAACTAATCTATAACTCTAAGTGTAACGATTATTGAAAACTTGTTGACTAAGTAAACAGTTAATTGTACTTCATTCATCTTCGAAAGAGTTAATGGTACTCGATTAATCTTCTAACTCAACATAAAACTAATACGTAACTCTAAGTGTAACGGTTATTGAAAACTTGTTGACTAAGTAAAGAGTTAATTGTACTCGAATCATCTTCTAAAGATTTAATGGTACTAGATTAATCTTCTTACTCAACATAAAACTAATCCGTAACTCTAAGTGTAACGATTATTGAAAATTTGTTGACCAAGTAAAGAGTTAATTGTACTCGATTAATCTTCTAAAGAGTTAATGGTACTCGATTAATCTTCTAACTCAACATAAAACTAATACGTAACTCTAAGTGTAACGATTATTGAAAACTTATTGATTAAGTAAAGTGTTAATTGTAATCGAATCATCATTTAAAGAGTTAATGGTCCTAGATAAATCTTCTAACTCAACATAAAACTAATCTGTAACTCTAAGTGTAACGGTTATTGAAAACTTGTTGACCAAGTAAAGAGTTAATTGTACTCGATTCATCTTCTAAAGAGTTAATGGTACTCGATTAATCTTCTAAGTCAATATAAAAATAATCTGTAACTCTAAGTGTATTGATTATTGAAAACTTATTGACCAAGTAAACAGTTAATTGTACTTGATTCATCTTCGAAAGAGTTAATGGTACTCGATTAATCTTCAAACTCAAACATAAAATAAACCGTAACTCTAAGTGTAACGATTATTGAAAACTTTTTTGACCGAGTAAAGAGTTAATTTACTCGATTAATCTTCTAAAGAGTTAATGGTACTCGATTAATCTTCTAACTCAACATAAAACTAATATGTAACTCTAAGTGTAACGATTATTGAAAACTTGTTGACCAAGTAAAGAGTTAATTGTACTCGATTCATCTTCTAAAGAGTTAATGGTACTCGATTAATCTTCAAACTCAAACATAAAACTAAACCGTAACTCTAAGTGTAACGATTATTGAAAACTTTTTTGACCGAGTAAAGAGTTAATTGTACTTGATTCATCTTCGAAAGAGTTAATGGTACTCGATTAATCTTCTAACTCAACATAAAACTAATACGTAACTCTAAGTGTAACGATTATTGAAAACTTATTGATTAAGTAAAGTGTTAATTGTAATCGAATCATTATCTAAAGAGTTAATGGTCCTAGATAAATCTTCTAACTCAACATAAAACTAATCTATAACTCTAAGTGTAACGATTATTGAAAACTTGTTGACTAAGTAAAGAGTTAATTGTACTCGAATCATCTTCTAAACATTTAATGGTACTAGATTAATCTTCTTACTCAACATAAAACTAATCCGTAACTCTAAGTGTAACGATTATTGAAAACTTGTTGACCAAGTAAAGAGTTAATTGTACTCGATTATTCTTCTAAAGAGTTAGTTGTACTCGATTAATCTTCCAACTCAACTTAAAACTAATTCGTAACTCTAAGTATAACAATTATTGAAAACTTGTTGATTAAGTAAAGTGTTAATTGTAATCGAATCATCTTCTAAAGAGTTAATTGTACTCGAATCATCTTCTAAGTCAATATAAAAATAATCTGTAACTCTAAGTGTATTGAAAATGTTGAGCTAGGCCACGTAATACTGACACTAGGTCTTCCATGGTATTGTTTGCATTAGCCGACGATGGGTCCGCCATTGATGCTGGATTCTTCCTGGGTCTTCCTCGGGGCATAAGTATCTAATAAGAGACATGATATAATCATCACACACAAGGCTCCAAGTAGAAATCTTCGAGGAATATGATAAATTCCATACGCTCATCGTAGAAAAGAAAAGATCTGAATACGTCATAAAGAAACGAAGAAACAGAAAATACGCGAGTCGTAGAAAAGAGGTAAAGATATACATAACATCGCAAAAGATAGATAAGAGAGTAGCTCGGAACCATACAACAGAATCCAAAATAAAAAGTGTCAAGCACCAACATACATCTGAACAAAAGTAAACATAGTCTCGAGCAGAAAAGATAGAAAAGAAAGGAAAGGAAACTAGGAGCAGCTACACAACAATCGCTGCAGCTCCGGCAGCTGGGGGCGGTGGAGGTGGTCCCCTGAAACGACGGTGAGGAGGGCTGGGCACCTCCTCTGGATCTTCTTCAGGCTCTTCTTCTTCATCGCTGCCTGGAGGATCGAAGGGTCCGGGTGGAGGCATCATCGGCTGTCCCTCGCATACCCATATGTCAAGGAGTATACCAATAAAGTGAGGAAATGAGATGATCGGCTGTCCCGTACGGATATCGTAAACGACTTCATTCTGGTGTACCCTTCGGACGACTTCGGTCCACCGTCCGGGTAGCATGTTGACCACGTGTTCGCTGGCATTTGTCTCAGAGATCGCTCCGTGGGTTCTCCTCCAGAGAGTAAGTAGACGCGTTAAGAACATACCTACTGACTCTCCCGGCTCCATTCTAGCTCCGTAGAATGCCATCCAAACTTGAGCTGGTATTACTTGTCCACCTGTGCTTTTTAGAGCCGTGAGTTTCGTCCTTGCCATCTGTGTCGTCATAACATAACTACCCGACTATACGCAACTAACCTAAAAGGAAAGCATAAAACAGAAACTACAGAAAATCCCAACTATCACATAAACATAAACATAAACATCAACATAAAATAAATAAACAATACTCAGAATATCAAACTCAGGGTGGAGAAGTCTTGCGGAGAGAGATGTGCTTGTCCCTGTTTTCAAAACATACGTTAGAATAAAATAAAAAGAAGCGAACAGGGTCCTAAAGGGCAGGACCTTGCTCTGATACCATAACTGTCACGCCCCGAAACTTAACCCTATTTTATTACGAAAGATTAATAAATTTTATGAAAAACATTTTTATATTATCAGAGTGTCCCCGACAGGCGTGCAGGAAAGAAGAAAGAAAGAAAAGAGAAACGAAGATGATACATATATATGTATATAACGAACTTTGAAAGTTAACTATGTACAGCAGCGGATCTTAAAATACGTGTTTAAACCCAACAGAAACGTAAATGTACGTTGTTTCGAAACAGTTTAACAAAATATCGAAATTAACAAAAGGGAAACTTTAGCAGACAGGGCACATCTCTCCCTTCAACTTCTCCCAACAAAATCATCACCTGTAACGAACATGTAAGCGGGGTGAGTGCATAGAAATACACCCCGTGGAGGCAAGTTCATAAATTAATATAAAACTTTAAGACAGATAAGCAGTTAATCACAGCAAGTACAATGCACAGCACGTAAATGATGTGGGCGCAGGTATATCCCGCCTTACCCCACCACCTTATCCTCCTGGTGATTATTTGGTCAGGGGGACTTCACCAATCCTCCGTTTTCTTGTTAGGACTTAATCCCAACCTGTCTTCCCAAAGACCGTGCACATGAACACATATCTTAATTCCAACAAAAGATTTAACTCACAGCACGTAGTCAAAGCATATAAATACGAACATGTATAACGCTTAATAGCATACTGATATCATCAATCATCTTTCATGCTCATAAACTCAAGTCGTAAATCATATAACGTTCGTCATCATAATATAATTTATCGAAAACCCTAACATGCGACTATGCAGGATAAACGTAAAGTTAAACATTAATTCAGAAATTACCCCCACCTCAGCCTGGGCGGTGCGATTAACACGTTCTTTTCCTTTTAATTTGGTGATGAGTTCGATGCGTTTGGGCCTACAAACACACAACATAAAATTATTAGATTATGTAATTATTTAAGCGTTTATAATAAATGCTCGAAAGAAACTACGAATTGAAAATAGAACAGAACTCGACCCGATTAGGTCTAGAAATATAGAGGATTCAAAAAGGAAGGTTTAGAGACGAGAACGGATTAAAACGGATAAGAAACGAAGCTAAACGAAGCATTTTAGGGTTTGGAGGGTCTGAGGGGTAAAACTGTAATTACAGATAAAGTTTGGGGTCGAAACGAGGTTTCAAGAATCTGGAGGGGTCGAATTGCAATATCGGAAAGTCTTGGGGTGAAAATCCAAGCCTTGAGAAGTTTTGGGGGTGGAAATATAATTTCCAAAACTTCAAGGACCAAAATGTAGATGTTAGAAGGTTAAGGACCAAGTTGAAAATCAACACAACTTTGAGGAATTGCAAAGAAGCCCCTAGAGATTATCTAATTCTCAAAACCCACCCCAACCCCCAAACCACCCCTGCTCCCGCCACCTCCACTGCCAAACCCAGCTTCCGGCGCCGACGGCCCCTGCCGCCGGCGAACCCCGCCCCAACATACCCTCCTCGCCGGCGCACCAAGCGCCGGCCTTCTTCCGACCACGGCGGCGCTTGGAAAGCCGTCGCCAAACACCACCTCACCACCACCCAAAACATCCAAACACAGCCCCATCTCCACTCCAAACACCAACCATCGCCGGCGCTCCTTGCGCCGGCCAATTATCTCCACGGCGGCGCTGCATGCGCCGCCTCCACCGCCGATCCAGAGGGGGAGAGAGAGAGAGAGAGAGAGAGAGAGAGATGATCGGGGAGAGAGAGAGAGAGAGATGATCGGGGAGAGAGAGAGTGAGGGGAGGAGAGAGAAAGTGACATGCAGAAACTTTGACCGGCCACCACCGGAGTTTGGCCGGTCCGATCAACGATCCGAGCCCAGAATTGAGACGGGCTCGGCGAGAACTTCACTTTAGGCACGAGAATCACCCCGATCGGTGGCCGGATGGCCGAGAAATGAAGAGAGAGAAAACGGGGTTTTTAGAGAGAGAAAGCTGTGTCTTCTCCGGCGAATTGCCGGCGAACGCGGCGGCGGATGACGATTCCGAGCCCGGGGTTGGAACGGGCTCGACGAGAGCTTCAAGATGGTGTAGGTTACGATACGTTTCGGTTCGATGAAATTCCGGCGACGGTGGTCGCCGGTGACGGCGACGGCGGCGCTCCGGCCGGCCGGCCGCCGGAGAGGATGAGAGAAGGAGGAGCTTTTCATGAAATTCTTACCTTATCTTAAAATTACTGTATGGTATTTACTTAGGTTAGAAAATGAGTTATATACTTTGCTTAATTATATAATTAAAAATATTATAATCTTAAACTTTATACTAACCATTCTTATGATATTAATTAATTTGGGATATCAAACGAACTCCGATTTGATCCATTCTTTTTGCGTTTTGTTCGATTTTTCGTTCTCGTTCATCTCGTCCCACTTATGAATTATTTTGTTGACTTTGTATTTTTACGAAATAAATCTCCCAAAAGTTAACTTAATTAAAGTATGCTTATAATTAAATTTTCCGAAACGCACGTAAAATAAATCAAATAATTAAGGGTTTAGATAGTTAATTATCAAATTATGCATCGGTAAAATCCTAGTCGTCACACCCCTTACCCCTTAAAAGAATTTCGTCCTCGAAATTCAAAAACATACCTATGGACGGAAGATCTGGAAATTTTGACAAAATCTCGTCTTCATACTCCCATGTTGCTTCTTCCAATCCGTGGCGATTCCATTGGACCTTTACTAGAGCCATCTCCCGGTTTCTCAACGTACGCATCTTCCGATCTAGGATGGCCACTGGAACTTCTTCGTATGATAGATCGTCTCTAACTTCAAGGTTGTTCTGGTCGACCACATGGCTCGGATCGAAAACATACTTTCTCAACATCGATATATGAAATACGTCATGTACTCCTGCAAGATTAGGCGGCAGTGCTAAGCGATAGGCAACGTTTCCGACTCGTTCCAAAATCTCGAATGGTCCCACATATCTTGGTCTTAGCTTTCCTCTTTTCCCAAATCGGTATACTCCTTTTGTAGGGGATATCTTCAGAAAAACTTTGGTTCCTACCTCGAACTGTAACTCCCTGCGTCTTTTATCTGCGTAAGCCTTCTGTCTATCTTGAGCTGCTTTGATTCGTTCACGGATTTTTCTGATTACCTCGACTGTCTGCTCAACCAAATCAGTTCCCAGCACTTTCTTTTCACCGACTTCATCCCAGCACAATGGAGATCGACATTTTCTTCCGTATAATGCTTCGTATGGTGCCATGCCGATTGTTGATTGGTAGCTATTGTTATATGCAAATTCTACTAAGCAAATATGTTCTTCCCAGCTCCCGTGTAAGTCTATGGTGCAGGCTCTCAACATATCTTCTAGAATTTGAATCGTCCTCTCTGTCTGTCCGTCTGTCTGAGGATGAAAACCAGTGCTAAAAGCTAGTCGAGTCCCTAGTTCCTCCTGAAGTCTTTGCCAAAATCTTGATGTGAATCGTGGATCTCTGTCGGAAACGATGGATACTGGCACTCCATGTAGTCTGACAATTTCCTCGAGGTAAATCCGAGCTAACTTGTCCATTCCGTATGTCATTTTGACTGACAAGAAATGAGCGGACTTAGTCAGTCTGTCCACAATCACCCAGACGGCGTGGTTCCCGCGTTTAGATCTTGGTAATCCGACGACGAAATCCATAGCGACATGTTCCCATTTCCATTCGGGTATCTCCAATGGGGTCAGAAGTCCCGCTGGTCGTTGATGTTCAGCCTTCACTTGCTGACATGTCAAACACTGTTTTACGAACATTCCGATGCTAGACTTCATGTTATTCCACCAGAAGTTTTTCTTCAAGTCTTTATACATCTTTGTGCCTCCAGGATGTGCTGATAGAGGCGAACAATGAGCTTCTTCTAAGATCTCTTTTCGTAATTCTTCGTCTTCTGGTACGCATAGTCTTCCTTCAAAAATCAAAGCTCCATCTGGTGATAGGGTAAATCCTTCTTCTTTTCCAGTATCCATACGAGTCTTCTTCTTCTTCAGGAACTCATCCTTTCCTTGAGCATTGATTATACGTTCGCGAAGTTTGGGTTTCAGAAACAGCGTTGAGAGTGTGGCCTGGATGCTATCTGGTGGTGTGATTATTTCCAAGTTTAGCTTCGCCATGTCTTCGATTAGTGAATCTTGAATTGTAATCATCCTTGTTATAGATCCCTTTCCCTTTCTGCTGAGTGCGTTGGCTACTACATTTGCCTTTCCTGGATGATACTGAATCGTACAATCATAATCCTTGACCAGTTCTAACCATCTTCTTTGCCTCATATTAAGTTCTTTTTGCTCGAAGAAGTACTTCAAGCTTTTGTGATCGGTGTAGATATCGCAGTGTCCGCCATAGAGGTAATGTCTCCATATCTTGAGTGCATGAACGACTGCGGCTAATTCCAGGTCGTGTGTCGGATAGTTCTGCTCGTGAGGTTTCAACTGTCTTGACGCGTAGGCCACCACTTTTCCTTCCTGCATTAGAACACACCCCAAGCCTTGTTTAGAAGCGTCGCTGTAGACTACAAAGTCCTTTGTTGTGTCTGGAATGGTCAGCACTGGTGCTTCCGTCAATCTTTGCTTCAATTCTTGGAAACTGTGTTCACATTGCTCTGTCCATTGGTACTTTATCCCCTTTCGAGTTAAACGAGTCATCGGATTAGCAATCTTCGAAAATCCCTCAATGAATCTGCGGTAATATCCAGCTAACCCCAAAAAACTTCGTACTTCATTAACATTTGTCGGTGTCTTCCACTTGCTGACCGTCGTTACTTTTTCTGGATCTACTTCAATTCCTTTAGCAGTTATAATATGTCCAAGGAAGGCCACCTTTTCCAACCAGAACTCACATTTCTTGAATTTGGCGTAAAGTTTCTCCTGACGCAAGGTTTCCAATACGATCCGGAGATGCTGTTCATGTTGAAGTTTGTCACGAGAATAAACCAGGATGTCATCTATAAAAACTATGACAAAACGATCAAGATAAAGGTGAAAAACACGATTCATCAAATCCATGAAGACGGCGGGTGCGTTGCTGAGTCCGAAAGGCATGACCACAAATTCATAGTGCCCGTATCTCGTTCTGAAAGCCGTTTTTGGTACATCCGTCTCCTTTACTTTGACTTGATGGTATCCCGATCTGAGGTCTATCTTTGAAAATACACTGGTACCCCTTAGTTGATCAAAAAGATCTTCAATTCTGGGCAGAGGATACTTGTTCTTGATGGTACGCTTGTTAAGCTCCCGGTAGTCAATACACATCCGAAAACTTCCGTCTTTCTTTTTCACGAATAACACTGGAGCTCCCCAAGGTGATACACTCGGACGAATGAAACCCTTATCTAACAGTTCTTGGAGTTGGACCTTTAGTTCCTGCAGTTCCTTTGGTGCCATTCTGTATGGTGCTTCTGACACTGGTGTTGAACCTGGAATGAGGTCGATCTCGAATACAACCTGACGTTCCGGTGGAAGGCCTGGTAAGTCATCTGGAAAGACATCAACGTACTCTCTGATAACAGGTACTCTTTCAATAGGATTCATCTCCCGTTCGGAGCTCATAACGTTCACTATCCATGCCTTACAATCGTCGTTCTTGAGAATTTTGACTGCTTTCATTGCTGATATAACTCTCTGGTTGCTTTCGACTGGAGTCCTGGAAAATGTAAATTCTTCGCCATCTGAGGTTCGTAGAATAATCTCCTTGACATGACATCTAATTACCGCACGATTAGCCTTCAACCAATCCATCCCTAGAATGACATCAAAATCTCGCATATCCAGCGCATGTAGATTGGCAAGTAGGATTCTGTTTCCGAAAGCGATCTCCAGATCTCGGTATGAATGTTTCGTTTTTATCACTTTTCCAGAGGGAATGCTAACGTCTAGGGTTTCAGCGACTATCCTACCGTCCTCATGTTTTAACAGATCACAGAACTTGGTAGATATAAAGGAATGAGATGCTCCAGTGTCGAATAAAATTAAAGCAGGCACGCCACACACTGACAACATACCTGTCATTGTTTCCGGTCCTTCAGCTGCCTCTGTTCTGGTAAGAGTGAAGGCTCTTGCTGGTCCGGTTCCGGATCTGGGTCTTGGTGCAGCATTTGTTCTTCTTGGTTTTGAGCAAGAGTTCGCTTTATGACCCGGTTCTCCACAGTTGAAGCAGTTTGGGCATGAGGCCGCAATATGGCCTGGTCTTCCGCACCTGTAACAAGCCGGAGGCGTCCTCATACAAGGCCCCACATGGATTCTTCCACAGTTTTGACAAGGGTTTCTTGAATTAGGATTCTGAAAGAGAGGAGCATTGTTGGGTGGTTGTGGTCGGTTCTGAGTAAAGCTCCGGTTGGGTCCCGTCCACTTCCGTTTCCCGAGTCGCGTCTCTATCTTCTTGGGAGGCGCGGTGTCTAACCGTAGTCTTGAGGAAATCTCCTGAGCTCGTTCTACAACCACTGAATATGACGTTATGCCTTGTCCGGCAAGAATGGAACTGATCTCGGAACGGAGGCCCCTCTCGAACCGTCGAGCTTTCTTAACTTCCGAATCTACTAGGTGAGGTGCATACCTGCTCGATGTCGTTGAAGCCGGCTGAGTTGATTGAAAATGTTGAGCTAGGCCACGTAATACTGACACTAGGTCTTCCATGGTATTGTTTGCATTAGCCGACGATGGGTCCGCCATTGATGCTGGATTCTTCCTGGGTCTTCCTCGGGGCATAAGTATCTAATAAGAGACATGATATAATCATCACACACAAGGCTCCAAGTAGAAATCTTCGAGGAATATGATAAATTCCATACGCTCATCGTAGAAAAGAAAAGATCTGAATACGTCATAAAGAAACGAAGAAACAGAAAATACGCGAGTCGTAGAAAAGAGGTAAAGATATACATAACATCGCAAAAGATAGATAAGAGAGTAGCTCGGAACCATACAACAGAATCCAAAATAAAAAGTGTCAAGCACCAACATACATCTGAACAAAAGTAAACATAGTCTCGAGCAGAAAAGATAGAAAAGAAAGGAAAGGAAACTAGGAGCAGCTACACAACAATCGCTGCAGCTCCGGCAGCTGGGGGCGGTGGAGGTGGTCCCCTGAAACGACGGTGAGGAGGGCTGGGCACCTCCTCTGGATCTTCTTCAGGCTCTTCTTCTTCATCGCTGCCTGGAGGATCGAAGGGTCCGGGTGGAGGCATCATCGGCTGTCCCTCGCATACCCATATGTCAAGGAGTATACCAATAAAGTGAGGAAATGAGATGATCGGCTGTCCCGTACGGATATCGTAAACGACTTCATTCTGGTGTACCCTTCGGACGACTTCGGTCCACCGTCCGGGTAGCATGTTGACCACGTGTTCGCTGGCATTTGTCTCAGAGATCGCTCCGTGGGTTCTCCTCCAGAGAGTAAGTAGACGCGTTAAGAACATACCTACTGACTCTCCCGGCTCCATTCTAGCTCCGTAGAATGCCATCCAAACTTGAGCTGGTATTACTTGTCCACCTGTGCTTTTTAGAGCCGTGAGTTTCGTCCTTGCCATCTGTGTCGTCATAACATAACTACCCGACTATACGCAACTAACCTAAAAGGAAAGCATAAAACAGAAACTACAGAAAATCCCAACTATCACATAAACATAAACATAAACATCAACATAAAATAAATAAACAATACTCAGAATATCAAACTCAGGGTGGAGAAGTCTTGCGGAGAGAGATGTGCTTGTCCCTGTTTTCAAAACATACGTTAGAATAAAATAAAAAGAAGCGAACAGGGTCCTAAAGGGCAGGACCTTGCTCTGATACCATAACTGTCACGCCCCGAAACTTAACCCTATTTTATTACGAAAGATTAATAAATTTTATGAAAAACATTTTTATATTATCAGAGTGTCCCCGACAGGCGTGCAGGAAAGAAGAAAGAAAGAAAAGAGAAACGAAGATGATACATATATATGTATATAACGAACTTTGAAAGTTAACTATGTACAGCAGCGGATCTTAAAATACGTGTTTAAACCCAACAGAAACGTAAATGTACGTTGTTTCGAAACAGTTTAACAAAATATCGAAATTAACAAAAGGGAAACTTTAGCAGACAGGGCACATCTCTCCCTTCAACTTCTCCCAACAAAATCATCACCTGTAACGAACATGTAAGCGGGGTGAGTGCATAGAAATACACCCCGTGGAGGCAAGTTCATAAATTAATATAAAACTTTAAGACAGATAAGCAGTTAATCACAGCAAGTACAATGCACAGCACGTAAATGATGTGGGCGCAGGTATATCCCGCCTTACCCCACCACCTTATCCTCCTGGTGATTATTTGGTCAGGGGGACTTCACCAATCCTCCGTTTTCTTGTTAGGACTTAATCCCAACCTGTCTTCCCAAAGACCGTGCACATGAACACATATCTTAATTCCAACAAAAGATTTAACTCACAGCACGTAGTCAAAGCATATAAATACGAACATGTATAACGCTTAATAGCATACTGATATCATCAATCATCTTTCATGCTCATAAACTCAAGTCGTAAATCATATAACGTTCGTCATCATAATATAATTTATCGAAAACCCTAACATGCGACTATGCAGGATAAACGTAAAGTTAAACATTAATTCAGAAATTACCCCCACCTCAGCCTGGGCGGTGCGATTAACACGTTCTTTTCCTTTTAATTTGGTGATGAGTTCGATGCGTTTGGGCCTACAAACACACAACATAAAATTATTAGATTATGTAATTATTTAAGCGTTTATAATAAATGCTCGAAAGAAACTACGAATTGAAAATAGAACAGAACTCGACCCGATTAGGTCTAGAAATATAGAGGATTCAAAAAGGAAGGTTTAGAGACGAGAACGGATTAAAACGGATAAGAAACGAAGCTAAACGAAGCATTTTAGGGTTTGGAGGGTCTGAGGGGTAAAACTGTAATTACAGATAAAGTTTGGGGTCGAAACGAGGTTTCAAGAATCTGGAGGGGTCGAATTGCAATATCGGAAAGTCTTGGGGTGAAAATCCAAGCCTTGAGAAGTTTTGGGGGTGGAAATATAATTTCCAAAACTTCAAGGACCAAAATGTAGATGTTAAAAGGTTAAGGACCAAGTTGAAAATCAACACTGTCACGCCCCAAAATCTTTCGTTTAAAAATATCAGAGTTTTACCCGGGCGTGAAGATAGAAAAGCAAGGGACGCATAACACATACAGAAAGAGTTAAGCAAGGGACAACAGAAGAAAGAGATAAGGGGCGATAATAATCCATCTCACAACAACCTTCGGCCTCGGCCGATATCATTCGGTCTCTCACCGATAATATACATCATATTCAGCGGAAGCTACACATCAGGATCTCCTATCCTCATAAGAACCCAAAGATATATACAGATCATAAACTGTTTGAAAACGTGTTCGGAAATGTTTAAACTATGACATTTTAACAGAAATACCAACAGCTAGCACTATCTCCCTCCGTCTAGGGTTCACCAGCTTCCTCATCTCCTGTAGTGTGAGTACAGATTAAGGGGTGAGTGCGTTGAATACACTCAGTGGGGATAACATCCACCTCATAAGACTCTTGACAGAATTTAAATACCGAAAAGCTAACTTACAGTCACGTTGTCACAGCACAGATATATGCAAAGCAGATATTAGAAATTGCAAGGGACGTATAGGTGCGGGATTCCCCCGTCTTACCCTATATAACGGTATCTCACCGTTAGTGCATTTAAAGAGGCTCACGACACCTCCACTGAGTAGTAGAAAATAGCAGGGGACGAACAGAATGCATGATCGGAGGACCTCGGCCCTTTCACAGATATAATATGGCACAGCAAGTATAAACACAGCACTTAGATTCCCAATCATATTTCACAAATAGGGAAAGCTGTAAACAGATCCAGAGTTAGAAATTACCCCCACATAAGACTCTTGACAGAATTTAAATACCGAAAAGCTAACTTACAGTCACGTTGTCACAGCACAGATATATGCAAAGCAGATATTAGAAATTGCAAGGGACGTATAGGTGCGGGATTCCCCCGTCTTACCCTATATAACGGTATCTCACCGTTAGTGCATTTAAAGAGGCTCACGACACCTCCACTGAGTAGTAGAAAATAGCAGGGGACGAACAGAATGCATGATCGGAGGACCTCGGCCCTTTCACAGATATAATATGGCACAGCAAGTATAAACACAGCACTTAGATTCCCAATCATATTTCACAAATAGGGAAAGCTGTAAACAGTTTAAGAGTTAGAAATTACCCCCACATACATCATATAATTTCCACATTTATCTCAAAGCATATGACTTCACATTTCATAGAGTTATTAGGGTTTAGAGTTTACCCCCACTTACATCAAATAATCACAACATTTAGTAATCCTCAATCATGCTCATAAATAGGGAAAACTGTAAACAGATAAAGGTTAAGAGGTTACCCCCACCTCGTATAGTGGTTACCACGTGAGTAGCTAGGACGGAATGTCTGACAACTCAACACCTCAAGCTTAGTCCACAATAGCCTACAAATTACGGTGTTTCTTAGGTCCTAAATACAATATAATTAAAGCTGTAAAAGGTTCCGGCGGAAGAACGCTCGTTAAAGACACGACGGATCGAAAATACGGCGTAACGTGCTCCGGGGCTCGCGGGTACCCGGCGTCGGGCGAAAGCCAACCCGACAGCTCGCGCATCACCCGGCAGCTGCCGAGTTTCCTCAGCCACCCGGTCCCCGTCGCCCGCGCACGCTGGATCCCCGGCGCTCACACCCGCGCGCACTCGGCACCCGGCGCACTCGGCACCCGGCGCACACCCGGCACCCGGCGCACACCTGGCACCCGGCGCACGGCGCACACCCGGCACCCGGCGCGCACCCGACGCGCACCCGACGCACATCCCGGCGCGCACCCGACGCACATCCCGGCGCGCACCCGACGCCCGACCCGACGCACCACCCGGCGCGCACCCGACGCCCGACCCGGCGCGCACCCGACGCCCGACCCGACGCACATCCCGGCGCACACCCGACGCCCGACCCGACGCACAACCCGGCGCGCACCCGACGCCCGACCCGACGCACGACCCGGCGCGCACCCGACGCACATCCCGGCGCGCACCCGACGCCCGACCCGACGCACAACCCGGCGCGCACCCGTCACCCGACACACCACCACCAGCACCACTGCTGGCCGGCGGCGGCGGCGGCGGCGCTCCGGC
Organism: Scutellaria galericulata; assembly: GCA_946896805.1. NCBI lineage: Eukaryota > Viridiplantae > Streptophyta > Magnoliopsida > Lamiales > Lamiaceae > Scutellaria > Scutellaria galericulata. The sequence continues at coordinate 9,029,489 of OX335787.1, read as the reverse complement.
GGCACTCCGGCGGCGGTGCTCCGGCGGCACTCCGGCGTCGGCGGAAAATAAAAACGTAAAGGAAAAGAAAAGAAAGAGAACTTACGTGTTCGCGTCGCGAGCGTCGCTCGGGTCGTCGGCTTTGAAAACGTATAAGTTTTGAAAGTTATGAGCCCCTATTTATAGATTTTGGAATTTACCTTTTTACCGTTGAAAAGTTACTATTTACCAAAAATATCGCAATTTACCTTTCATTAAAATATTATTTTTATTTTTACCTTTTATCAAAATTTTACCCTTTCCTTCGTTAGTTGAACTACGGGTCTCCGATTAACCGCTAGTTTGTTTCTGTTTTCTCGTATTTCCGATACGAATCTCTTGGTAAAATCATATTCTAGGTTCCATGTCACGAAACATATATCCATCTAAATCTAAAATTGGCGTTAGCCAAGTATCTGAAACGCATGTACTAAATTAAACAGTCAAAACATACGCACATAATTATTAAGTCGGGGTTCAAATACTTAATTATTCAATTATGCTCATTTTGATCCGGGGTGCTACAAACACAACTTTGAGGAATTGCAAAGAAGCCCCTAGAGATTATCTAATTCTCAAAACCCACCCCAACCCCCAAACCACCCCTGCTCCCGCCACCTCCACTGCCAAACCCAGCTTCCGGCGCCGGCGGCCCCTGCCGCCGGCGAACCCCGCCCCAACATACCCTCCTCGCCGGCGCACCAAGCGCCGGCCTTCTTCCGACCACGGCGGCGCTTGGAAAGCCGTCGCCAAACACCACCTCACCACCACCCAAAACATCCAAACACAGCCCCATCTCCACTCCAAACACCAACCATCGCCGGCGCTCCTTGCGCCGGCCAATTATCTCCACGGCGGCGCTGCATGCGCCGCCTCCACCGCCGATCCAGAGGGGGAGAGAGAGAGAGAGAGAGAGAGAGAGAGAGAGATGATCGGGGAGAGAGAGAGAGAGAGATGATCGGGGAGAGAGAGAGTGAGGGGAGGAGAGAGAAAGTGACATGCAGAAACTTTGACCGGCCACCACCGGAGTTTGGCCGGTCCGATCAACGATCCGAGCCCAGAATTGAGACGGGCTCGGCGAGAACTTCACTTTAGGCACGAGAATCACCCCGATCGGTGGCCGGATGGCCGAGAAATGAAGAGAGAGAAAACGGGGTTTTTAGAGAGAGAAAGCCGTGTCTTCTCCGGCGAATTGCCGGCGAACGCGGCGGCGGATGACGATTCCGAGCCCGGGGTTGGAACGGGCTCGACGAGAGCTTCAAGATGGTGTAGGTTACGATACGTTTCGGTTCGATGAAATTTCGGCAACGGTGGTCGCCGGTGACGGCGACGGCGGCGCTCCGGCCGGCCGGCCGCCGGAGAGGATGAGAGAAGGAGGAGCTTTTCATGAAATTCTTACCTTATCTTAAAATTACTGTATGGTATTTACTTAGGTTAGAAAATGAGTTATATACTTTGCTTAATTATATAATTAAAAATATTATAATCTTAAACTTTATACTAACCATTCTTATGATATTAATTAATTTGGGATATCAAACGAACTCCGATTTGATCCATTCTTTTTGCGTTTTGTTCGATTTTTCGTTCTCGTTCATCTCGTCCCACTTATGAATTATTTTGTTGACTTTGTATTTTTACGAAATAAATCTCCCAAAAGTTAACTTAATTAAAGTATGCTTATAATTAAATTTTCCGAAACGCACGTAAAATAAATCAAATAATTAAGGGTTTAGATAGTTAATTATCAAATTATGCATCGGTAAAATCCTAGTCGTCACAATTGTACTTGATTCATCTTCGAAAGAGTTAATGGTACTCGATTAATCTTCTAACTCAAACATAAAACTAAACCGTAACTCTAAGTGTAACGATTATTGAAAACTTTTTTGACCAAGTAAAGAGTTAATTTATTCGATTAATCTTCTAAAGAGTTAATGGTACTCGATTAATCTTCTAAAGAGTTAATGGTACTCGATTAATCTTCTAAACAGTTAATGGTACTCGATTAATCTTCTAACTCAACATAAAACTAATACGTAACTCTAAGTGTAACGATTATTGAAAACTTATTGATTAAGTAAAGTGTTAATTGTAATCGAATCATTATCTAAAGAGTTAATGGTCCTAGATAAATCTTCAAACTCAACATAAAACTAATCTATAACTCTAAGTGTAACGATTATTGAAAACTTGTTGACTAAGTAAACAGTTAATTGTACTTCATTCATCTTCGAAAGAGTTAATGGTACTCGATTAATCTTCTAACTCAACATAAAACTAATACGTAACTCTAAGTGTAACGGTTATTGAAAACTTGTTGACTAAGTAAAGAGTTAATTGTACTCGAATCATCTTCTAAAGATTTAATGGTACTAGATTAATCTTCTTACTCAACATAAAACTAATCCGTAACTCTAAGTGTAACGATTATTGAAAATTTGTTGACCAAGTAAAGAGTTAATTGTACTCGATTAATCTTCTAAAGAGTTAATGGTACTCGATTAATCTTCTAACTCAACATAAAACTAATACGTAACTCTAAGTGTAACGATTATTGAAAACTTATTGATTAAGTAAAGTGTTAATTGTAATCGAATCATCATTTAAAGAGTTAATTGTCCTAGATAAATCTTCTAACTCAACATAAAACTAATCTGTAACTCTAAGTGTAACGGTTATTGAAAACTTGTTGACCAAGTAAAGAGTTAATTGTACTCGATTCATCTTCTAAAGAGTTAATGGTACTCGATTAATCTTCTAAGTCAATATAAAAATAATCTGTAACTCTAAGTGTATTGATTATTGAAAACTTATTGACCAAGTAAACAATTAATTGTACTTGATTCATCTTCGAAAGAGTTAATGGTACTCGATTAATCTTCAAACTCAAACATAAAACTAAACCGTAACTCTAAGTGTAACGATTATTGAAAACTTTTTTGACCGAGTAAAGAGTTAATTTACTCGATTAATCTTCTAAAGAGTTAATGGTACTCGATTCATCTTCTAACTCAACATAAAACTAATACGTAACTCTAAGTGTAACGATTATTGAAAACTTGTTGACCAAGTAAAGAGTTAATTGTACTCGATTCATCTTCTAAAGAGTTAATGGTACTCGATTAATCTTCACACTCAAACATAAAACTAAACCGTAACTCTAAGTGTAACGATTATTGAAAACTTTTTTGACCGAGTAAAGAGTTAATTGTACTTGATTCATCTTCGAAAGAGTTAATGGTACTCGATTAATCTTCTAACTCAACATAAAACTAATACGTAACTCTAAGTGTAACGATTATTGAAAACTTATTGATTAAGTAAAGTGTTAATTGTAATCGAATCATTATCTAAAGAGTTAATGGTCCCAGATAAATCTTCTAACTCAACATAAAACTAATCTACAACTCTAAGTGTAACGATTATTGAAAACTTGTTGACTAAGTAAAGAGTTAATTGTACTCGAATCATCTTCTAAAGATTTAATGGTACTAGATTAATCTTCTTACTCAACATAAAACTAATCCGTAACTCTAAGTGTAACGATTATTGAAAACTTGTTGACCAAGTAAAGAGTTAATTGTACTCGATTATTCTTCTAAAGAGTTAGTTGTACTCGATTAATCTTCCAACTCAACTTAAAACTAATTCGTAACTCTAAGTATAACAATTATTGAAAACTTGTTGATTAAGTAAAGTGTTAATTGTAATCGAATCATCTTCTAAAGAGTTAATGGTACTCGAATAATCTTCTAAGTCAATATAAAAATAATCTGTAACTCTAAGTGTATTGATTATTGAAACCTTATTGTCCAAGTAAACAGTTAATTGTACTTGATTCATCTTCGAAAGAGTTAATGGTACTCGATTAATCTTCTAACTCAAACATAAAACTAAACCGTAACTCTAAGTGTAACGATTATTGAAAACTTTTTTGACCAAGTAAAGAGTTAATTTATTCGATTAATCTTCTAAAGAGTTAATGGTACTCGATTAATCTTCTAAAGAGTTAATGGTACTCGATTAATCTTCTAAAGAGTTAATGGTACTCGATTAATCTTCTAACTCAACATAAAACTAATACGTAACTCTAAGTGTAACGATTATTGAAAACTTATTGATTAAGTAAAGTGTTAATTGTAATCTAATCATTATCTAAAGAGTTAATGGTCCTAGATAAATCTTCAAACTCAACATAAAACTAATCTATAACTCTAAGTGTAACGATTATTGAAAACTTGTTGACTAAGTAAACAGTTAATTGTACTTCATTCATCTTCGAAAGAGTTAATGGTACTCGATTAATCTTCTAACTCAACATAAAACTAATACGTAACTCTAAGTGTAACGGTTATTGAAAATTTGTTGACTAAGTAAAGAGTTAATTGTACTCGAATCATCTTCTAAAGATTTAATGGTACTAGATTAATCTTCTTACTCAACATAAAACTAATCCGTAACTCTAAGTGTAACGATTATTGAAAATTTGTTGACCAAGTAAAGAGTTAATTGTACTCGATTAATCTTCTAAAGAGTTAATGGTACTCGATTAATCTTCTAACTCAACATAAAACTAATACGTAACTCTAAGTGTAACGATTATTGAAAACTTATTGATTAAGTAAAGTGTTAATTGTAATCGAATCATCATTTAAAGAGTTAATGGTCCTAGATAAATCTTCTAACTCAACATAAAACTAATCTGTAACTCTAAGTGTAACGGTTATTGAAAACTTGTTGACCAAGTAAAGAGTTAATTGTACTCGATTCATCTTCTAAAGAGTTAATGGTACTCGATTAATCTTCTAAGTCAATATAAAAATAATCTGTAACTCTAAGTGTATTGATTATTGAAAACTTATTGACCAAGTAAACAATTAATTGTACTTGATTCATCTTCGAAAGAGTTAATGGTACTCGATTAATCTTCAAACTCAAACATAAAACTAAACCGTAACTCTAAGTGTAACGATTATTGAAAACTTTTTTGACCGAGTAAAGAGTTAATTTACTCGATTAATCTTCTAAAGAGTTAATGGTACTCGATTAATCTTCTAACTCAACATAAAACTAATACGTAACTTTAAGTGTAACGATTATTGAAAACTTGTTGACCAAGTAAAGAGTTAATTATACTCGATTCATCTTCTAAAGAGTTAATGGTACTCGATTAATCTTCAAACTCAAACATAAAACTAAACCGTAACTCTAAGTGTAACGATTATTGAAAACTTTTTTGACCGAGTAAAGAGTTAATTGTACTTGATTCATCTTCGAAAGAGTTAATGGTACTCGATTAATCTTCTAACTCAACATAAAACTAATACGTAACTCTAAGTGTAACGATTATTGAAAACTTATTGATTAAGTAAAGTGTTAATTATAATCGAATCATCATTTAAAGAGTTAATGGTCCTAGATAAATCTTCTAACTCAACATAAAACTAATCTGTAACTCTAAGTGTAACGGTTATTGAAAACTTGTTGACCAAGTAAAGAGTTAATTGTACTCGATTCATCTTCTAAAGAGTTAATGGTACTCGATTAATCTTCTAAGTCAATATAAAAATAATCTGTAACTCTAAGTGTATTGATTATTGAAAACTTATTGACCAAGTAAACAATTAATTGTACTTGATTCATCTTCGAAAGAGTTAATGGTACTCGATTAATCTTCAAACTCAAACATAAAACTAAACCGTAACTCTAAGTGTAACGATTATTGAAAACTTTTTTGACCGAGTAAAGAGTTAATTTACTCGATTAATCTTCTAAAGAGTTAATGGTACTCGATTAATCTTCTAACTCAACATAAAACTAATACGTAACTTTAAGTGTAACGATTATTGAAAACTTGTTGACCAAGTAAAGAGTTAATTATACTCGATTCATCTTCTAAAGAGTTAATGGTACTCGATTAATCTTCAAACTCAAACATAAAACTAAACCGTAACTCTAAGTGTAACGATTATTGAAAACTTTTTTGACCGAGTAAAGAGTTAATTGTACTTGATTCATCTTCGAAAGAGTTAATGGTACTCGATTAATCTTCTAACTCAACATAAAACTAATACGTAACTCTAAGTGTAACGATTATTGAAAACTTATTGATTAAGTAAAGTGTTAATTATAATCGAATCATTATCTAAAGAGTTAATGGTCCCAGATAAATCTTCTAACTCAACATAAAACTAATCTATAACTCTAAGTGTAACGATTATTGAAAACTTGTTGACTAAGTAAAGAGTTAATTGTACTCGAATCATCTTCTAAAGATTTAATGGTACTAGATTAATCTTCTTACTCAACATAAAACTAATCCGTAACTCTAAGTGTAACGATTATTGAAAACTTGTTGACCAAGTAAAGAGTTAATTGTACTCGATTATTCTTCTAAAGAGTTAGTTGTACTCGATTAATCTTCCAACTCAACTTAAAACTAATTCGTAACTCTAAGTATAACAATTATTGAAAACTTGTTGATTAAGTAAAGTGTTAATTGTAATCGAATCATCTTCTAAAGAGTTAATGGTACTCGATTAATCTTCTAAGTCAATATAAAAATAATCTGTAACTCTAAGTGTATTGATTATTGAAACTTTATTGTCCAAGTAAACAGTTAATTGTACTTGATTCATCTTCGAAAGAGTTAATGGTACTCGATTAATCTTCTAACTCAAACATAAAACTAAACCGTAACTCTAAGTGTAACGATTATTGAAAACTTTTTTGACCAAGTAAAGAGTTAATTTATTCGATTAATCTTCTAAAGAGTTAATGGTACTCGATTAATCTTCTAAAGAGTTAATGGTACTCGATTAATCTTCTAAAGAGTTAATGGTACTCGATTAATCTTCTAACTCAACATAAAACTAATACGTAACTCTAAGTGTAACGATTATTGAAAACTTATTGATTAAGTAAAGTGTTAATTGTAATCTAATCATTATCTAAAGAGTTAATGGTCCTAGATAAATCTTCAAACTCAACATAAAACTAATCTATAACTCTAAGTGTAACGATTATTGAAAACTTGTTGACTAAGTAAACAGTTAATTGTACTTCATTCATCTTCGAAAGAGTTAATGGTACTCGATTAATCTTCTAACTCAACATAAAACTAATACGTAACTCTAAGTGTAACGGTTATTGAAAACTTGTTGACTAAGTAAAGAGTTAATTGTACTCGAATCATCTTCTAAAGATTTAATGGTACTAGATTAATCTTCTTACTCAACATAAAACTAATCCGTAACTCTAAGTGTAACGATTATTGAAAATTTGTTGACCAAGTAAAGAGTTAATTGTACTCGATTAATCTTCTTAAGAGTTAATGGTACTCGATTAATCTTCTAACTCAACATAAAACTAATACGTAACTCTAAGTGTAACGATTATTGAAAACTTATTGATTAAGTAAAGTGTTAATTGTAATCGAATCATCATTTAAAGAGTTAATGGTCCTAGATAAATCTTCTAACTCAACATAAAACTAATCTGTAACTCTAAGTGTAACGGTTATTGAAAACTTGTTGACCAAGTAAAGAGTTAATTGTACTCGATTCATCTTCTAAAGAGTTAATGGTACTCGATTAATCTTCTAAGTCAATATAAAAATAATCTGTAACTCTAAGTGTATTGATTATTGAAAACTTATTGACCAAGTAAACAGTTAATTGTACTTGATTCATCTTCGAAAGAGTTAATGGTACTCGATTAATCTTCAAACTCAAACATAAAACTAAACCGTAACTCTAAGTGTAACGATTATTGAAAACTTTTTTGACCGAGTAAAGAGTTAATTTACTCGATTAATCTTCTAAAGAGTTAATGGTACTCGATTAATCTTCTAACTCAACATAAAACTAATACGTAACTCTAAGTGTAACGATTATTGAAAACTTGTTGACCAAGTAAAGAGTTAATTGTACTCGATTCATCTTCTAAAGAGTTAATGGTACTCGATTAATCTTCAAACTCAAACATAAAACTAAATCGTAACTCTAAGTGTAACGATTATTGAAAACTTTTTTGACCGAGTAAAGAGTTAATTGTACTTGATTCATCTTCGAAAGAGTTAATGGTACTCGATTAATCTTCTAACTCAACATAAAACTAATACGTAACTCTAAGTGTAACGATTATTGAAAACTTGTTGACCAAGTAAAGAGTTAATTGTACTCGATTCATCTTCTAAAGAGTTAATGGTACTCGATTAATCTTCTAAGTCAATATAAAAATAATCTGTAACTCTAAGTGTATGGATTATTGAAAACTTATTGACCAAGTAAACAGTTAATTGTACTTGATTCATCTTCGAAAGAGTTAATGGTACTCGATTAATCTTCTAACTCAACATAAAACTAATACGTAACTCTAAGTGTAACGATTATTGAAAACTTATTGATTAAGTAAAGTGTTAATTGTAATCGAATCATTATCTAAAGAGTTAATGGTCTTAGATAAATCTTCTAACTCAACATAAAACTAATCTATAACTCTAAGTGTAACGATTATTGAAAACTTGTTGACTAAGTAAAGAGTTAATTGTACTCGAATCATCTTCTAAAGATTTAATGGTACTAGATTAATCTTCTTACTCAACATAAAACTAATCCGTAACTCTAAGTGTAACGATTATTGAAAACTTGTTGACCAAGTAAAGAGTTAATTGTACTCGATTATTCTTCTAAAGAGTTAGTTGTACTCGATTAATCTTCCAACTCAACTTAAAACTAATTCGTAACTCTAAGTATAACGATTATTGAAAACTTGTTGATTAAGTAAAGTATTAATTGTAATCGAATCATCTTCTAAAGAGTTAATGGTACTCGATTAATCTTCTAAGTCAATATAAAAATAATCTGTAACTCTAAGTGTATTGATTATTGAAAACTTATTGACCAAGTAAACAGTTAATTGTACTTGATTCATCTTCGAAAGAGTTAATGGTACTCGATTAATCTTCTAACTCAAACATAAAACTAAACCGTAACTCTAAGTGTAACGATTATTGAAATCTTTTTTGACCAAGTAAAGAGTTAATTTACTCGATTATTCTTCTAAAGAGTTAGTTGTACTCGATTAATCTTCCAACTCAACTTAAAACTAATTCGTAACTCTAAGTATAACGATTATTGAAAACTTGTTGATTAAGTAAAGAGTTAATTGTAATCGAATCATTATTTAAAGAGTTAATGGTCCTAGATAAATCTTCTAACTCAACATAAAACTAATCTATAACTCTAAGTGTAACGATTATTGAAAACTTGTTGACTAAGTAAACAGTTAATTGTACTTGATTCATCTTCGAAAGAGTTAATGGTACTCGATTAATCTTCTAACTCAACATAAAACTAATACGTAACTCTAAGTGTAACGGTTATTGAAAACTTGTTGACTAAGTAAAGAGTTAATTGTACTCGAATCATCTTCTAAAGATTTAATGGTACTAGATTAATCTTCTTACTCAACATAAAACTAATCCGTAACTCTAAGTGTAACGATTATTGAAAATTTGTTGACCAAGTAAAGAGTTAATTGTACTCGATTAATCTTCTAAATAGTTAATGGTACTCGATTAATCTTCTAACTCAACATAAAACTAATACGTAACTCTAAGTGTAACGATTATTGAAAACTTATCGATTAAGTAATGTGTTAATTGTAATCGAATCATCATTTAAAGAGTTAATGGTCCTAGATAAATCTTCTAACTCCACATAAAACTAATCTGTAACTCTAAGTGTAACGATTATTGAAAACTTGTTGACTAAGTAAAGAGTTAATTGTACTCGAATCATCTTCTAAAGATTTAATGGTACTAGATTAATCTTCTTACTCAACATAAAACTAATCCGTAACTCTAAGTGTAACGATTATTGAAAACTTATTGACCAAGTAAAGAGTTAATTGTACTCGATTAATCTTCTAAAGAGTTAATGGTACTCGATTAATCTTCTAACTCAACATAAAACTAATACGTAACTCTAAGTGTAACGATTATTGAAAACTTGTTGACCAAGTAAAGAGTTAATTGTACTCGATTCATCTTCTAAAGAGTTAATGGTACTCGATTAATCTTCTAAGTCAATATAAAAATAATCTGTAACTCTAAGTGTATGGATTATTGAAAACTTATTGACCAAGTAAACAGTTAATTGTACTTGATTCATCTTCGAAAGAGTTAATGGTACTCGATTAATCTTCTAACTCAACATAAAACTAATACGTAACTCTAAGTGTAACGATTATTGAAAACTTATTGATTAAGTAAAGTGTTAATTGTAATCGAATCATTATCTAAAGAGTTAATGGTCCTAGATAAATCTTCTAACTCAACATAAAACTAATCTATAACTCTAAGTGTAACGATTATTGAAAACTTGTTGACTAAGTAAAGAGTTAATTGTACTCGAATCATCTTCTAAAGATTTAATGGTACTAGATTAATCTTCTTACTCAACATAAAACTAATCCGTAACTCTAAGTGTAACGATTATTGAAAACTTGTTGACCAAGTAAAGAGTTAATTGTACTCGATTATTCTTCTAAAGAGTTAGTTGTACTCGATTAATCTTCCAACTCAACTTAAAACTAATTCGTAACTCTAAGTATAACGATTATTGAAAACTTGTTGATTAAGTAAAGTATTAATTGTAATCGAATCATCTTCTAAAGAGTTAATGGTACTCGATTAATCTTCTAAGTCAATATAAAAATAATCTGTAACTCTAAATGTATTGATTATTGAAAACTTATTGACCAAGTAAACAGTTAATTGTACTTGATTCATCTTCGAAAGAGTTAATGGTACTCGATTAATCTTCTAACTCAAACATAAAACTAAACCGTAACTCTAAGTGTAACGATTATTGAAATCTTTTTTGACCAAGTAAAGAGTTAATTTACTCGATTATTCTTCTAAAGAGTTAGTTGTACTCGATTAATCTTCCAACTCAACTTAAAACTAATCCGTAACTCTAAGTATAACGATTATTGAAAACTTGTTGATTAAGTAAAGAGTTAATTGTAATCGAATCATTATCTAAAGAGTTAATGGTCCTAGATAAATCTTCTAACTCAACATAAAACTAATCTATAACTCTAAGTGTAACGATTATTGAAAACTTATTGATTAAGTAATGTGTTAATTGTAATCGAATCATCATTTAAAGAGTTAATGGTCCTAGATAAATCTTCTAACTCCACATAAAACTAATCTGTAACTCTAAGTGTAACGATTATTGAAAACTTGTTGACTAAGTAAAGAGTTAATTGTACTCGAATCATCTTCTAAAGATTTAATGGTACTAGATTAATCTTCTTACTCAACATAAAACTAATCCGTAACTCTAAGTGTAACGATTATTGAAAACTTATTGACCAAGTAAAGAGTTAATTGTACTCGATTAATCTTCTAAAGAGTTAATGGTACTCGATTAATCTTCTAACTCAACATAAAACTAATACGTAACTCTAAGTGTAACGATTATTGAAAACTTGTTGACCAAGTAAAGAGTTAATTGTACTCGATTCATCTTCTAAAGAGTTAATGGTACTCGATTAATCTTCTAACTCAACATAAAACTAATACGTAACTCTAAGTGTAACGATTATTGAAAACTTGTTGACCAAGTAAAGAGTTAATTGTACTCGATTCATCTTCTAAAGAGTTAATGGTACTCGATTAATCTTCTAAGTCAATATAAAAATAATCTGTAACTCTAAGTGTATGGATTATTGAAAACTTATTGACCAAGTAAACAGTTAATTGTACTTGATTCATCTTCGAAAGAGTTAATGGTACTCGATTAATCTTCTAACTCAACATAAAACTAATCTGTAACTCTAAGTGTAACGGTTATTGAAAACTTGTTGACCAAGTAAAGAGTTAATTGTACTCGATTCATCTTCTAAAGAGTTAATGGTACTCGATTAATCTTCTAAGTCAATATAAAAATAATCTGTAACTCTAAGTGTATGGATTATTGAAAACTTATTGACCAAGTAAACAGTTAATTGTAATTGATTCTTCTTCGAAAGAGTTAATGGTACTCGATTAATCTTCTAACTCAACATAAAACTAATACGTAACTCTAAGTGTAACGATTATTGAAAACTTATTGATTAAGTAAAGTGTTAATTGTAATCGAATCATTATCTAAAGAATTAATGGTCCTAGATAAATCTTCTAACTCAACATAAAACTAATCTATAACTCTAAGTGTAACGATTATTGAAAACTTGTTGACTAAGTAAAGTGTTAATTGTACTCGAATCATCTTCTAAAGATTTAATGGTACTAGATTAATCTTCTTACTCAACATAAAACTAATCCGTAACTCTAAGTGTAACGATTATTGAAAACTTATTGACCAAGTAAAGAGTTAATTGTACTCGATTAATCTTCTAAAGAGTTAATGGTACTCGATTAATCTTCTAACTCAACATAAAACTAATACGTAACTCTAAGTGTAACGATTATTGAAAACTTGTTGACCAAGTAAAGAGTTAATTGTACTCGATTCATCTTCTAAAGAGTTAATGGTACTCGATTAATCTTCTAAGTCAATATAAAAATAATCTGTAACTCTAAGTGTATGGATTATTGAAAACTTATTGACCAAGTAAACAGTTAATTGTACTTGATTCATCTTCGAAAGAGTTAATGGTACTCGATTAATCTTCTAACTCAACATAAAACTAATACGTAACTCTAAGTGTAACGATTATTGAAAACTTATTGATTAAGTAAAGTGTTAATTGTAATCGAATCATTATCTAAAGAGTTAATGGTCCTAGATAAATCTTCTAACTCAACATAAAACTAATCTATAACTCTAAGTGTAACGATTATTGAAAACTTGTTGACTAAGTAAAGAGTTAATTGTACTCGAATCATCTTCTAAAGATTTAATGGTACTAGATTAATCTTCTTACTCAACATAAAACTAATCCGTAACTCTAAGTGTAACGATTATTGAAAACTTGTTGACCAAGTAAAGAGTTAATTGTACTCGATTATTCTTCTAAAGAGTTAGTTGTACTCGATTAATCTTCCAACTCAACTTAAAACTAATTCGTAACTCTAAGTATAACGATTATTGAAAACTTGTTGATTAAGTAAAGTATTAATTGTAATCGAATCATCTTCTAAAGAGTTAATGGTACTCGATTAATCTTCTAAGTCAATATAAAAATAATCTGTAACTCTAAATGTATTGATTATTGAAAACTTATTGACCAAGTAAACAGTTAATTGTACTTGATTCATCTTCGAAAGAGTTAATGGTACTCGATTAATCTTCTAACTCAAACATAAAACTAAACCGTAACTCTAAGTGTAACGATTATTGAAATCTTTTTTGACCAAGTAAAGAGTTAATTTACTCGATTATTCTTCTAAAGAGTTAGTTGTACTCGATTAATCTTCCAACTCAACTTAAAACTAATCCGTAACTCTAAGTATAACGATTATTGAAAACTTGTTGATTAAGTAAAGAGTTAATTGTAATCGAATCATTATCTAAAGAGTTAATGGTCCTAGATAAATCTTCTAACTCAACATAAAACTAATCTATAACTCTAAGTGTAACGATTATTGAAAACTTATTGATTAAGTAATGTGTTAATTGTAATCGAATCATCATTTAAAGAGTTAATGGTCCTAGATAAATCTTCTAACTCCACATAAAACTAATCTGTAACTCTAAGTGTAACGATTATTGAAAACTTGTTGACTAAGTAAAGAGTTAATTGTACTCGAATCATCTTCTAAAGATTTAATGGTACTAGATTAATCTTCTTACTCAACATAAAACTAATCCGTAACTCTAAGTGTAACGATTATTGAAAACTTATTGACCAAGTAAAGAGTTAATTGTACTCGATTAATCTTCTAAAGAGTTAATGGTACTCGATTAATCTTCTAACTCAACATAAAACTAATACGTAACTCTAAGTGTAACGATTATTGAAAACTTGTTGACCAAGTAAAGAGTTAATTGTACTCGATTCATCTTCTAAAGAGTTAATGGTACTCGATTAATCTTCTAACTCAACATAAAACTAATACGTAACTCTAAGTGTAACGATTATTGAAAACTTGTTGACCAAGTAAAGAGTTAATTGTACTCGATTCATCTTCTAAAGAGTTAATGGTACTCGATTAATCTTCTAAGTCAATATAAAAATAATCTGTAACTCTAAGTGTATGGATTATTGAAAACTTATTGACCAAGTAAACAGTTAATTGTACTTGATTCATCTTCGAAAGAGTTAATGGTACTCGATTAATCTTCTAACTCAACATAAAACTAATCTGTAACTCTAAGTGTAACGGTTATTGAAAACTTGTTGACCAAGTAAAGAGTTAATTGTACTCGATTCATCTTCTAAAGAGTTAATGGTACTCGATTAATCTTCTAAGTCAATATAAAAATAATCTGTAACTCTAAGTGTATGGATTATTGAAAACTTATTGACCAAGTAAACAGTTAATTGTACTTGATTCTTCTTCGAAAGAGTTAATGGTACTCGATTAATCTTCTAACTCAACATAAAACTAATACGTAACTCTAAGTGTAACGATTATTGAAAACTTATTGATTAAGTAAAGTGTTAATTGTAATCGAATCATTATCTAAAGAATTAATGGTCCTAGATAAATCTTATAACTCAACATAAAACTAATCTATAACTCTAAGTGTAACGATTATTGAAAACTTGTTGACTAAGTAAAGTGTTAATTGTACTCGAATCATCTTCTAAAGATTTAATGGTACTAGATTAATCTTCTTACTCAACATAAAACTAATCCGTAACTCTAAGTGTAACGATTATTGAAAACTTGTTGACCAAGTAAAGAGTTAATTGTACTCGATTATTCTTCTAAAGAGTTAGTTGTACTCGATTAATCTTCCAACTCAACTTAAAACTAATACGTAACGCTAAGTGTAACGATTATTGAAAACTTATTGATTAAGTAATGTGTTAATTGTAATCGAATCATCATTTAAAGAGTTAATGGTCCTAGATAAATCTTCTAACTCCACATAAAACTAATCTGTAACTCTAAGTGTAACGATTATTGAAAACTTGTTGACTAAGTAAAGAGTTAATTGTACTCGAATCATCTTCTAAAGATTTAATGGTACTAGATTAATCTTCTTAATCAACATAAAACTAATCCGTAACTCTAAGTGTAACGATTATTGAAAACTTATTGACCAAGTAAAGAGTTAATTGTACTCGATTAATCTTCTAAAGAGTTAATGGTACTCGATTAATCTTCTAACTCAACATAAAACTAATACGTAACTCTAAGTGTAACGATTATTGAAAACTTGTTGACCAAGTAAAGAGTTAATTGTACTCGATTCATCTTCTAAAGAGTTAATGGTACTCGATTAATCTTCTAAGTCAATATAAAAATAATCTGTAACTCTAAGTGTATTGATTATTGAAAACTTATTGACCAAGTAAACAGTTAATTGTACTTGATTCATCTTCGAAAGAGTTAATGGTACTCGATTAATCTTCTAACTCAAACATAAAACTAAACCGTAACTCTAAGTGTAACGATTATTGAAATCTTTTTTGACCAAGTAAAGAGTTAATTTACTCGATTATTCTTCTAAAGAGTTAGTTGTACTCGATTAATCTTCCAACTCAACTTAAAACTAATTCGTAACTCTAAGTATAACGATTATTGAAAACTTGTTGATTAAGTAAAGAGTTAATTGTAATCGAATCATTATCTAAAGAGTTAATGGTCCTAGATAAATCTTCTAACTCAACATAAAACTAATCTATAACTCTAAGTGTAACGATTATTGAAAACTTGTTGACTAAGTAAACAGTTAATTGTACTTGATTCATCTTCGAAAGAGTTAATGGTACTCGATTAATCTTCTAACTCAACATAAAACTAATACGTAACTCTAAGTGTAACGGTTATTGAAAACTTGTTGACTAAGTAAAGAGTTAATTGTACTCGAATCATCTTCTAAAGATTTAATGGTACTAGATTAATCTTCTTACTCAACATAAAACTAATCCGTAACTCTAAGTGTAACGATTATTGAAAATTTGTTGACCAAGTAAAGAGTTAATTGTACTCGATTAATCTTCTAAATAGTTAATGGTACTCGATTAATCTTCTAACTCAACATAAAACTAATACGTAACTCTAAGTGTAACGATTATTGAAAACTTATTGATTAAGTAATGTGTTAATTGTAATCGAATCATCATTTAAAGAGTTAATGGTCCTAGATAAATCTTCTAACTCCACATAAAACTAATCTGTAACTCTAAGTGTAACGATTATTGAAAACTTGTTGACTAAGTAAAGAGTTAATTGTACTCGAATCATCTTCTAAAGATTTAATGGTACTAGATTAATCTTCTTACTCAACATAAAACTAATCCGTAACTCTAAGTGTAACGATTATTGAAAACTTATTGACCAAGTAAAGAGTTAATTGTACTCGATTAATCTTCTAAAGAGTTAATGGTACTCGATTAATCTTCTAACTCAACATAAAACTAATACGTAACTCTAAGTGTAACGATTATTGAAAACGTGTTGACCAAGTAAAGAGTTAATTGTACTCGATTCATCTTCTAAAGAGTTAATGGTACTCGATTAATCTTCTAAGTCAATATAAAAATAATCTGTAACTCTAAGTGTATGGATTATTGAAAACTTATTGACCAAGTAAACAGTTAATTGTACTTGATTCATCTTCGAAAGAGTTAATGGTACTCGATTAATCTTCTAACTCAACATAAAACTAATACGTAACTCTAAGTGTAACGATTATTGAAAACTTATTGATTAAGTAAAGTGTTAATTGTAATCGAATCATCATTTAAAGAGTTAATGGTCCTAGATAAATCTTCTAACTCAACATAAAACTAATCTGTAACTCTAAGTGTAACGGTTATTGAAAACTTGTTGACCAAGTAAAGAGTTAATTGTACTCGATTCATCTTCTAAAGAGTTAATGGTACTCGATTAATCTTCTAAGTCAATATAAAAATAATCTGTAACTCTAAGTGTATGGATTATTGAAAACTTATTGACCAAGTAAACAGTTAATTGTACTTGATTCTTCTTCGAAAGAGTTAATGGTACTCGATTAATCTTCTAACTCAACATAAAACTAATACGTAACTCTAAGTGTAACGATTATTGAAAACTTATTGATTAAGTAAAGTGTTAATTGTAATCGAATCATTATCTAAAGAATTAATGGTCCTAGATAAATCTTCTAACTCAACATAAAACTAATCTATAACTCTAAGTGTAACGATTATTGAAAACTTGTTGACTAAGTAAAGTGTTAATTGTACTCGAATCATCTTCTAAAGATTTAATGGTACTAGATTAATCTTCTTACTCAACATAAAACTAATCCGTAACTCTAAGTGTAACGATTATTGAAAACTTGTTGACCAAGTAAAGAGTTAATTGTACTCGATTATTCTTCTAAAGAGTTAGTTGTACTCGATTAATCTTCCAACTCAACTTAAAACTAATACGTAACGCTAAGTGTAACGATTATTGAAAACTTATTGATTAAGTAATGTGTTAATTGTAATCGAATCATCATTTAAAGAGTTAATGGTCCTAGATAAATCTTCTAACTCCACATAAAACTAATCTGTAACTCTAAGTGTAACGATTATTGAAAACTTGTTGACTAAGTAAAGAGTTAATTGTACTCGAATCATCTTCTAAAGATTTAATGGTACTAGATTAATCTTCTTACTCAACATAAAACTAATCCGTAACTCTAAGTGTAACGATTATTGAAAACTTATTGACCAAGTAAAGAGTTAATTGTACTCGATTAATCTTCTAAAGAGTTAATGGTACTCGATTAATCTTCTAACTCAACATAAAACTAATACGTAACTCTAAGTGTAACGATTATTGAAAACTTGTTGACCAAGTAAAGAGTTAATTGTACTCGATTCATCTTCTAAAGAGTTAATGGTACTCGATTAATCTTCTAAGTCAATATAAAAATAATCTGTAACTCTAAGTGTATTGATTATTGAAAACTTATTGACCAAGTAAACAGTTAATTGTACTTGATTCATCTTCGAAAGAGTTAATGGTACTCGATTAATCTTCTAACTCAAACATAAAACTAAACCGTAACTCTAAGTGTAACGATTATTGAAATCTTTTTTGACCAAGTAAAGAGTTAATTTACTCGATTATTCTTCTAAAGAGTTAGTTGTACTCGATTAATCTTCCAACTCAACTTAAAACTAATTCGTAACTCTAAGTATAACGATTATTGAAAACTTGTTGATTAAGTAAAGAGTTAATTGTAATCGAATCATTATCTAAAGAGTTAATGGTCCTAGATAAATCTTCTAACTCAACATAAAACTAATCTATAACTCTAAGTGTAACGATTATTGAAAACTTGTTGACTAAGTAAACAGTTAATTGTACTTGATTCATCTTCGAAAGAGTTAATGGTACTCGATTAATCTTCTAACTCAACATAAAACTAATACGTAACTCTAAGTGTAACGGTTATTGAAAACTTGTTGACTAAGTAAAGAGTTAATTGTACTCGAATCATCTTCTAAAGATTTAATGGTACTAGATTAATCTTCTTACTCAACATAAAACTAATCCGTAACTCTAAGTGTAACGATTATTGAAAATTTGTTGACCAAGTAAAGAGTTAATTGTACTCGATTAATCTTCTAAATAGTTAATGGTACTCGATTAATCTTCTAACTCAACATAAAACTAATACGTAACTCTAAGTGTAACGATTATTGAAAACTTATTGATTAAGTAATGTGTTAATTGTAATCGAATCATCATTTAAAGAGTTAATGGTCCTAGATAAATCTTCTAACTCCACATAAAACTAATCTGTAACTCTAAGTGTAACGATTATTGAAAACTTGTTGACTAAGTAAAGAGTTAATTGTACTCGAATCATCTTCTAAAGATTTAATGGTACTAGATTAATCTTCTTACTCAACATAAAACTAATCCGTAACTCTAAGTGTAACGATTATTGAAAACTTATTGACCAAGTAAAGAGTTAATTGTACTCGATTAATCTTCTAAAGAGTTAATGGTACTCGATTAATCTTCTAACTCAACATAAAACTAATACGTAACTCTAAGTGTAACGATTATTGAAAACTTGTTGACCAAGTAAAGAGTTAATTGTACTCGATTCATCTTCTAAAGAGTTAATGGTACTCGATTAATCATCTAAGTCAATATAAAAATAATCTGTAACTCTAAGTGTATGGATTATTGAAAACTTATTGACCAAGTAAACAGTTAATTGTACTTGATTCATCTTCGAAAGAGTTAATGGTACTCGATTAATCTTCTAACTCAAACATAAAACTAAACCGTAACTCTAAGTGTAACGATTATTGAAATCTTTTTTGACCAAGTAAAGAGTTAATTTACTCGATTATTCTTCTAAAGAGTTAGTTGTACTCGATTAATCTTCCAACTCAACTTAAAACTAATACGTAACGCTAAGTGTAACGATTATTGAAAACTTATTGATTAAGTAATGTGTTAATTGTAATCGAATCATCATTTAAAGAGTTAATGGTCCTAGATAAATCTTCTAACTCCACATAAAACTAATCTGTAACTCTAAGTGTAACGATTATTGAAAACTTGTTGACTAAGTAAAGAGTTAATTGTACTCGAATCATCTTCTAAAGATTTAATGGTACTAGATTAATCTTCTTACTCAACATAAAACTAATCCGTAACTCTAAGTGTAACGATTATTGAAAACTTATTGACCAAGTAAAGAGTTAATTGTACTCGATTAATCTTCTAAAGAGTTAATGGTACTCGATTAATCTTCTAACTCAACATAAAACTAATACGTAACTCTAAGTGTAACGATTATTGAAAACTTGTTGACCAAGTAAAGAGTTAATTGTACTCGATTCATCTTCTAAAGAGTTAATGGTACTCGATTAATCATCTAAGTCAATATAAAAATAATCTGTAACTCTAAGTGTATGGATTATTGAAAACTTATTGACCAAGTAAACAGTTAATTGTACTTGATTCATCTTCGAAAGAGTTAATGGTACTCGATTAATCTTCTAACTCAAACATAAAACTAAACCGTAACTCTAAGTGTAACGATTATTGAAATCTTTTTTGACCAAGTAAAGAGTTAATTTACTCGATTATTCTTCTAAAGAGTTAGTTGTACTCGATTAATCTTCCAACTCAACTTAAAACTAATACGTAACGCTAAGTGTAACGATTATTGAAAACTTATTGATTAAGTAATGTGTTAATTGTAATCGAATCATCATTTAAAGAGTTAATGGTCCTAGATAAATCTTCTAACTCCACATAAAACTAATCTGTAACTCTAAGTGTAACGATTATTGAAAACTTGTTGACTAAGTAAAGAGTTAATTGTACTCGAATCATCTTCTAAAGATTTAATGGTACTAGATTAATCTTCTTACTCAACATAAAACTAATCCGTAACTCTAAGTGTAACGATTATTGAAAACTTATTGACCAAGTAAAGAGTTAATTGTACTCGATTAATCTTCTAAAGAGTTAATGGTACTCGATTAATCTTCTAACTCAACATAAAACTAATACGTAACTCTAAGTGTAACGATTATTGAAAACTTGTTGACCAAGTAAAGAGTTAATTGTACTCGATTCATCTTCTAAAGAGTTAATGGTACTCGATTAATCATCTAAGTCAATATAAAAATAATCTGTAACTCTAAGTGTATGGATTATTGAAAACTTATTGACCAAGTAAACAGTTAATTGTACTTGATTCATCTTCGAAAGAGTTAATGGTACTCGATTAATCTTCTAACTCAAACATAAAACTAAACCGTAACTCTAAGTGTAACGATTATTGAAATCTTTTTTGACCAAGTAAAGAGTTAATTTACTCGATTATTCTTCTAAAGAGTTAGTTGTACTCGATTAATCTTCCAACTCAACTTAAAACTAATACGTAACGCTAAGTGTAACGATTATTGAAAACTTATTGATTAAGTAATGTGTTAATTGTAATCGAATCATCATTTAAAGAGTTAATGGTCCTAGATAAATCTTCTAACTCCACATAAAACTAATCTGTAACTCTAAGTGTAACGATTATTGAAAACTTGTTGACTAAGTAAAGAGTTAATTGTACTCGAATCATCTTCTAAAGATTTAATGGTACTAGATTAATCTTCTTACTCAACATAAAACTAATCCGTAACTCTAAGTGTAACGATTATTGAAAACTTATTGACCAAGTAAAGAGTTAATTGTACTCGATTAATCTTCTAAAGAGTTAATGGTACTCGATTAATCTTCTAACTCAACATAAAACTAATACGTAACTCTAAGTGTAACGATTATTGAAAACTTGTTGACCAAGTAAAGAGTTAATTGTACTCGATTCATCTTCTAAAGAGTTAATGGTACTCGATTAATCATCTAAGTCAATATAAAAATAATCTGTAACTCTAAGTGTATGGATTATTGAAAACTTATTGACCAAGTAAACAGTTAATTGTACTTGATTCATCTTCGAAAGAGTTAATGGTACTCGATTAATCTTCTAACTCAAACATAAAACTAAACCGTAACTCTAAGTGTAACGATTATTGAAATCTTTTTTGACCAAGTAAAGAGTTAATTTACTCGATTATTCTTCTAAAGAGTTAGTTGTACTCGATTAATCTTCCAACTCAACTTAAAACTAATACGTAACGCTAAGTGTAACGATTATTGAAAACTTATTGATTAAGTAATGTGTTAATTGTAATCGAATCATCATTTAAAGAGTTAATGGTCCTAGATAAATCTTCTAACTCCACATAAAACTAATCTGTAACTCTAAGTGTAACGATTATTGAAAACTTGTTGACTAAGTAAAGAGTTAATTGTACTCGAATTATCTTCTAAAGATTTAATGGTACTAGATTAATCTTCTTACTCAACATAAAACTAATCCGTAACTCTAAGTGTAACGATTATTGAAAACTTATTGACCAAGTAAAGAGTTAATTGTACTCGATTAATCTTCTAAAGAGTTAATGGTACTCGATTAATCTTCTAACTCAACATAAAACTAATACGTAACTCTAAGTGTAACGATTATTGAAAACTTGTTGACCAAGTAAAGAGTTAATTGTACTCGATTCATCTTCTAAAGAGTTAATGGTACTCGATTAATCTTCTAAGTCAATATAAAAATAATCTGTAACTCTAAGTGTATTGATTATTGAAAACTTATTGACCAAGTAAACAGTTAATTGTACTTGATTCATCTTCGAAAGAGTTAATGGTACTCGATTAATCTTCTAACTCAAACATAAAACTAAACCGTAACTCTAAGTGTAACGATTATTGAAATCTTTTTTGACCAAGTAAAGAGTTAATTTACTCGATTATTCTTCTAAAGAGTTAGTTGTACTCGATTAATCTTCCAACTCAACTTAAAACTAATTCGTAACTCTAAGTATAACGATTATTGAAAACTTGTTGATTAAGTAAAGAGTTAATTGTAATCGAATCATTATCTAAAGAGTTAATGGTCCTAGATAAATCTTCTAACTCAACATAAAACTAATCTATAACTCTAAGTGTAATGATTATTGAAAACTTGTTGACTAAGTAAACAGTTAATTGTACTTGATTCATCTTCGAAAGAGTTAATGGTACTCGATTAATCTTCTAACTCAACATAAAACTAATACGTAACTCTAAGTGTAACGGTTATTGAAAACTTGTTGACTAAGTAAAGAGTTAATTGTACTCGAATCATCTTCTAAAGATTTAATGGTACTAGATTAATCTTCTTACTCAACATAAAACTAATCCGTAACTCTAAGTGTAACGATTATTGAAAATTTGTTGACCAAGTAAAGAGTTAATTGTACTCGATTAATCTTCTAAATAGTTAATGGTACTCGATTAATCTTCTAACTCAACATAAAACTAATACGTAACTCTAAGTGTAACGATTATTGAAAACTTATTGATTAAGTAATGTGTTAATTGTAATCGAATCATCATTTAAAGAGTTAATGGTCCTAGATAAATCTTCTAACTCCACATAAAACTAATCTGTAACTCTAAGTGTAACGATTATTGAAAACTTGTTGACTAAGTAAAGAGTTAATTGTACTCGAATCATCTTCTAAAGATTTAATGGTACTAGATTAATCTTCTTACTCAACATAAAACTAATCCGTAACTCTAAGTGTAACGATTATTGAAAACTTATTGACCAAGTAAAGAGTTAATTGTACTCGATTAATCTTCTAAAGAGTTAATGGTACTCGATTAATCTTCTAACTCAACATAAAACTAATACGTAACTCTAAGTGTAACGATTATTGAAAACTTGTTGACCAAGTAAAGAGTTAATTGTACTCGATTCATCTTCTAAAGAGTTAATGGTACTCGATTAATCTTCTAAGTCAATATAAAAATAATCTGTAACTCTAAGTGTATGGATTATTGAAAACTTATTGACCAAGTAAACAGTTAATTGTACTTGATTCATCTTCGAAAGAGTTAATGGTACTCGATTAATCTTCTAACTCAACATAAAACTAATACGTAACTCTAAGTGTAACGATTATTGAAAACTTATTGATTAAGTAAAGTGTTAATTGTAATCGAATCATCATTTAAAGAGTTAATGGTCCTAGATAAATCTTCTAACTCAACATAAAACTAATCTGTAACTCTAAGTGTAACGGTTATTGAAAACTTGTTGACCAAGTAAAGAGTTAATTGTACTCGATTCATCTTCTAAAGAGTTAATGGTACTCGATTAATCTTCTAAGTCAATATAAAAATAATCTGTAACTCTAAGTGTATGGATTATTGAAAACTTATTGACCAAGTAAACAGTTAATTGTACTTGATTCTTCTTCGAAAGAGTTAATGGTACTCGATTAATCTTCTAACTCAACATAAAACTAATACGTAACTCTAAGTGTAACGATTATTGAAAACTTATTGATTAAGTAAAGTGTTAATTGTAATCGAATCATTATCTAAAGAATTAATGGTCCTAGATAAATCTTCTAACTCAACATAAAACTAATCTATAACTCTAAGTGTAACGATTATTGAAAACTTGTTGACTAAGTAAAGTGTTAATTGTACTCGAATCATCTTCTAAAGATTTAATGGTACTAGATTAATCTTCTTACTCAACATAAAACTAATCCGTAACTCTAAGTGTAACGATTATTGAAAACTTGTTGACCAAGTAAAGAGTTAATTGTACTCGATTATTCTTCTAAAGAGTTAGTTGTACTCGATTAATCTTCCAACTCAACTTAAAACTAATACGTAACGCTAAGTGTAACGATTATTGAAAACTTATTGATTAAGTAATGTGTTAATTGTAATCGAATCATCATTTAAAGAGTTAATGGTCCTAGATAAATCTTCTAACTCCACATAAAACTAATCTGTAACTCTAAGTGTAACGATTATTGAAAACTTGTTGACTAAGTAAAGAGTTAATTGTACTCGAATCATCTTCTAAAGATTTAATGGTACTAGATTAATCTTCTTACTCAACATAAAACTAATCCGTAACTCTAAGTGTAACGATTATTGAAAACTTATTGACCAAGTAAAGAGTTAATTGTACTCGATTAATCTTCTAAAGAGTTAATGGTACTCGATTAATCTTCTAACTCAACATAAAACTAATACGTAACTCTAAGTGTAACGATTATTGAAAACTTGTTGACCAAGTAAAGAGTTAATTGTACTCGATTCATCTTCTAAAGAGTTAATGGTACTCGATTAATCTTCTAAGTCAATATAAAAATAATCTGTAACTCTAAGTGTATGGATTATTGAAAACTTATTGACCAAGTAAACAGTTAATTGTACTTGATTCATCTTCGAAAGAGTTAATGGTACTCGATTAATCTTCTAACTCAACATAAAACTAATACGTAACTCTAAGTGTAACGATTATTGAAAACTTATTGATTAAGTAAAGTGTTAATTGTAATCGAATCATCATTTAAAGAGTTAATGGTCCTAGATAAATCTTCTAACTCAACATAAAACTAATCTGTAACTCTAAGTGTAACGGTTATTGAAAACTTGTTGACCAAGTAAAGAGTTAATTAGACTCGATTCATCTTCTAAAGAGTTAATGGTACTCGATTAATCTTCTAACTCAACATAAAACTAATACGTAACTCTAAGTGTAACGGTTATTGAAAACTTGTTGACTAAGTAAAGAGTTAATTGTACTCGAATCATCTTCTAAAGATTTAATGGTACTAGATTAATCTTCTTACTCAACATAAAACTAATCCATAACTCTAAGTGTAACGATTATTGAAAATTTGTTGACCAAGTAAAGAGTTAATTGTACTCGATTAATCTTCTAAATAGTTAATGGTACTCGATTAATCTTCTAACTCAACATAAAACTAATACGTAACTCTAAGTGTAACGATTATTGAAAACTTATTGATTAAGTAATGTGTTAATTGTAATCGAATCATCATTTAAAGAGTTAATGGTCCTAGATAAATCTTCTAACTCCACATAAAACTATTCTGTAACTCTAAGTGTAACGATTATTGAAAACTTGTTGACTAAGTAAAGAGTTAATTGTACTCGAATCATCTTCTAAAGATTTAATGGTACTAGATTAATCTTCTTACTCAACATAAAACTAATCCGTAACTCTAAGTGTAACGATTATTGAAAACTTGTTGACCAAGTAAAGAGTTAATTGTACTCGATTATTCTTCTAAAGAGTTAGTTGTACTCGATTAATCTTCCAACTCAACTTAAAACTAATACGTAACGCTAAGTGTAACGATTATTGAAAACTTATTGATTAAGTAATGTGTTAATTGTAATCGAATCATCATTTAAAGAGTTAATGGTCCTAGATAAATCTTCTAACTCCACATAAAACTAATCTGTAACTCTAAGTGTAACGATTATTGAAAACTTGTTGACTAAGTAAAGAGTTAATTGTACTCGAATCATCTTCTAAAGATTTAATGGTACTAGATTAATCTTCTTACTCAACATAAAACTAATCCGTAACTCTAAGTGTAACGATTATTGAAAACTTATTGACCAAGTAAAGAGTTAATTGTACTCGATTAATCTTCTAAAGAGTTAATGGTACTCGATTAATCTTCTAACTCAACATAAAACTAATACGTAACTCTAAGTGTAACGATTATTGAAAACTTGTTGACCAAGTAAAGAGTTAATTGTACTCGATTCATCTTCTAAAGAGTTAATGGTACTCGATTAATCTTCTAAGTCAATATAAAAATAATCTGTAACTCTAAGTGTATGGATTATTGAAAACTTATTGACCAAGTAAACAGTTAATTGTACTTGATTCATCTTCGAAAGAGTTAATGGTACTCGATTAATCTTCTAACTCAACATAAAACTAATACGTAACTCTAAGTGTAACGATTATTGAAAACTTATTGATTAAGTAAAGTGTTAATTGTAATCGAATCATCATTTAAAGAGTTAATGGTCCTAGATAAATCTTCTAACTCAACATAAAACTAATCTGTAACTCTAAGTGTAACGGTTATTGAAAACTTGTTGACCAAGTAAAGAGTTAATTAGACTCGATTCATCTTCTAAAGAGTTAATGGTACTCGATTAATCTTCTAACTCAACATAAAACTAATACGTAACTCTAAGTGTAACGGTTATTGAAAACTTGTTGACTAAGTAAAGAGTTAATTGTACTCGAATCATCTTCTAAAGATTTAATGGTACTAGATTAATCTTCTTACTCAACATAAAACTAATCCATAACTCTAAGTGTAACGATTATTGAAAATTTGTTGACCAAGTAAAGAGTTAATTGTACTCGATTAATCTTCTAAATAGTTAATGGTACTCGATTAATCTTCTAACTCAACATAAAACTAATACGTAACTCTAAGTGTAACGATTATTGAAAACTTATTGATTAAGTAATGTGTTAATTGTAATCGAATCATCATTTAAAGAGTTAATGGTCCTAGATAAATCTTCTAACTCCACATAAAACTATTCTGTAACTCTAAGTGTAACGATTATTGAAAACTTGTTGACTAAGTAAAGAGTTAATTGTACTCGAATCATCTTCTAAAGATTTAATGGTACTAGATTAATCTTCTTACTCAACATAAAACTAATCCGTAACTCTAAGTGTAACGATTATTGAAAACTTGTTGACCAAGTAAAGAGTTAATTGTACTCGATTATTCTTCTAAAGAGTTAGTTGTACTCGATTAATCTTCCAACTCAACTTAAAACTAATTCGTAACTCTAAGTGTAACGGTTATTGAAAACTTGTTGACCAAGTAAAGAGTTAATTGTACTCGATTCATCTTCTAAAGAGTTAATGGTACTCGATTAATCTTCTAAGTCAATATAAAAATAATTTGTAACTCTAAGTGTATTGCTTATTGAAAACTTATTGACCAAGTAAACAGTTAATTGTACTTGATTCATCTTCGAAAGAGTTAATGGTACTCGATTAATCTTCTAACTAAAACATAAAACTAAACCGTAACTCTAAGTGTAACGATTATTGAAAATTTGCTGACCAAGTAAAGAGTTAATGGTACTCGATTAATCTTCTAAAGAGTTAATGGTACTCGATTAATCTTCTAACTCAACATAAAACTAATACGTAACTCTAAGTGTAACGATTATTGAAAACTTGTTGACCAAGTAAAGAGTTAATTGTACTCGATTCATCTTCTAAAGAGTTAATGGTACTCGATTAATCTTCTAAGTCAATATAAAAATAATCTGTAACTCTAAGTGTATGGATTATTGAAAACTTATTGACCAAGTAAACAGTTAATTGTACTTGATTCTTCTTCGAAAGAGTTAATGGTACTCGATTAATCTTCTAACTCAACATAAAACTAATACGTAACTCTAAGTGTAACGATTATTGAAAACTTATTGATTAAGTAAAGTGTTAATTGTAATCGAATCATTATCTAAAGAATTAATGGTCCTAGATAAATCTTCTAACTCAACATAAAACTAATCTATAACTCTAAGTGTAACGATTATTGAAAACTTGTTGACTAAGTAAAGTGTTAATTGTACTCGAATCATCTTCTAAAGATTTAATGGTACTAGATTAATCTTCTTACTCAACATAAAACTAATCCGTAACTCTAAGTGTAACGATTATTGAAAACTTGTTGACCAAGTAAAGAGTTAATTGTACTCGATTATTCTTCTAAAGAGTTAGTTGTACTCGGTTAATCTTCCAACTCAACTTAAAACTAATTCGTAACTCTAAGTATAACGATTATTGAAAACTTGTTGATTAAGTAAAGTATTAATTGTAATCGAATCATCTTCTAAAGAGTTAATGGTACTCGATTAATCTTCTAAGTCAATATAAATATAATCTGTAACTGTAAGTGTATTGATTATTGAAAACTTATTGACCAAGTAAACAGTTAATTGTACTTGATTCATCTTCGAAAGAGTTAATGGTACTCGATTAATCTTCTAACTCAAACATAAAACTAAACCGTAACTCTAAGTGTAACGATTATTGAAATCTTTTTTGACCAAGTAAAGAGTTAATTTACTCGATTATTCTTCTAAAGAGTTAGTTGTACTCGATTAATCTTCCAACTCAACTTAAAACTAATTCGTAACTCTAAGTATAACGATTATTGAAAACTTGTTGATTAAGTAAAGAGTTAATTGTAATCGAATCATTATCTAAAGAGTTAATGGTCCTAGATAAATCTTCTAACTCAACATAAAACTAATCTATAACTCTAAGTGTAACGATTATTGAAAACTTGTTGACTAAGTAAACAGTTAATTGTACTTGATTCATCTTCGAAAGAGTTAATGGTACTCGATTAATCTTCTAACTCAACATAAAACTAATACGTAACTCTAAGTGTAACGGTTATTGAAAACTTGTTGACTAAGTAAAGAGTTAATTGTACTCGAATCATCTTCTAAAGATTTAATGGTACTAGATTAATCTTCTTACTCAACATAAAACTAATCCGTAACTCTAAGTGTAACGATTATTGAAAATTTGTTGACCAAGTAAAGAGTTAATTGTACTCGATTAATCTTCTAAATAGTTAATGGTACTCGATTAATCTTCTAACTCAACATAAAACTAATACGTAACTCTAAGTGTAACGATTATTGAAAACTTATTGATTAAGTAATGTGTTAATTGTAATCGAATCATCATTTAAAGAGTTAATGGTCCTAGATAAATCTTCTAACTGCACATAAAACTAATCTGTAACTCTAAGTGTAACGATTATTGAAAACTTGTTGACTAAGTAAAGAGTTAATTGTACTCGAATCATCTTCTAAAGATTTAATGGTACTAGATTAATCTTCTTACTCAACATAAAACTAATCCGTAACTCTAAGTGTAACGATTATTGAAAACTTGTTGACCAAGTAAAGAGTTAATTGTACTCGATTATTCTTCTAAAGAGTTAGTTGTACTCGATTAATCTTCCAACTCAACTTAAAACTAATTCGTAACTCTAAGTGTAACGGTTATTGAAAACTTGTTGACCAAGTAAAGAGTTAATTGTACTCGATTCATCTTCTAAAGAGTTAATGGTACTCGATTAATCTTCTAAGTCAATATAAAAATAATTGTAACTCTAAGTGTATTGATTATTGAAAACTTATTGACCAAGTAAACAGTTAATTGTACTTGATTCATCTTCGAAAGAGTTAATGGTACTCGATTAATCTTCTAACTAAAACATAAAACTAAACCGTAACTCTAAGTGTAACGATTATTGAAAATTTGTTGACCAAGTAAAGAGTTAATGGTACTCGATTAATCTTCTAACTCAACATAAAACTAATACATAACTCTAAGTGTAACGGTTATTGAAAACTTGTTGACTAAGTAAAGAGTTAATTGTACTCGAATCATCTTCTAAAGATTTAATGGTACTAGATTAATCTTCTTACTCAACATAAAACTAATCCGTAACTCTAAGTGTAACGATTATTGAAAATTTGTTGACCAAGTAAAGAGTTAATTGTACTCGATTAATCTTCTAAATAGTTAATGGTACTCGATTAATCTTCTAACTCAACATAAAACTAATACGTAACTCTAAGTGTAACGATTATTGAAAACTTGTTGACTAAGTAAACAGTTAATTGTACTTGATTCATCTTCGAAAGAGTTAATGGTACTCGATTAATCTTCTAACTCAACATAAAACTAATACGTAACTCTTAGTGTAACGGTTATTGAAAACTTGTTGACTAAGTAAAGAGTTAATTGTACTCGAATCATCTTCTAAAGATTTAATGGTACTAGATTAATCTTCTTACTCAACATAAAACTAATCCGTAACTCTAAGTGTAACGATTATTGAAAATTTATTGACCAAGTAAAGAGTTAATTGTACTCGATTAATCTTCTAAAGAGTTAATGGTACTCGATTAATCTTCTAACTCAACATAAAACTAATACGTAACTCTAAGTGTAACGATTATTGAAAACTTGTTGACCAAGTAAAGAGTTAATTGTACTCGATTCATCTTCTAAAGAGTTAATGGTACTCGATTAATCTTCTAAGTCAATATAAAAATAATCTGTAACTCTAAGTGTGTGGATTATTGAAAACTTATTGACCAAGTAAACAGTTAATTGTACTTGATTCATCTTCGAAAGAGTTAATGGTACTCGATTAATCTTCTAACTCAACATAAAACTAATACGTAACTCTAAGTGTAACGATTATTGAAAACTTATTGATTAAGTAAAGTGTTAATTGTAATCGAATCATCATTTAAAGAGTTAATGGTCCTAGATAAATCTTCTAACTCAACATAAAACTAATCTGTAACTCTAAGTGTAACGGTTATTGAAAACTTGTTGACCAAGTAAAGAGTTAATTGTACTCGATTCATCTTCTAAAGAGTTAATGGTACTCGATTAATCTTCTAAGTCAATATAAAAATAATCTGTAACTCTAAGTGTATGGATTATTGAAAACTTATTGACCAAGTAAACAGTTAATTGTACTTGATTCATCTTCGAAAGAGTTAATGGTACTCGATTAATCTTCTAACTCAACATAAAACTAATACGTAACTCTAAGTGTAACGATTATTGAAAACTTATTGATTAAGAAAAGTGTTAATTGTAATCGAATCATTATCTAAAGAGTTAATGGTCCTAGATAAATCTTCTAACTCAACATAAAACTAATCTATAACTCTAAGTGTAACGATTATTGAAAACTTGTTGACTAAGTAAAGTGTTAATTGTACTCGAATCATCTTCTAAAGATTTAATGGTACTAGATTAATCTTCTTACTCAACATAAAACTAATCCGTAACTCTAAGTGTAACGATTATTGAAAACTTGTTGACCAAGTAAAGAGTTAATTGTACTCGATTATTCTTCTAAAGAGTTAGTTGTACTCGATTAATCTTCCAACTCAACTTAAAACTAATTCGTAACTCTAAGTATAACGATTATTGAAAACTTGTTGATTAAGTAAAGTATTAATTGTAATCGAATCATCTTCTAAAGAGTTAATGGTACTCGATTAATCTTCTAAGTCAATATAAAAATAATCTGTAACTCTAAGTGTATTGATTATTGAAAACTTATTGACCAAGTAAACAGTTAATTGTACTTGATTCATCTTCGAAAGAGTTAATGGTACTCGATTAATCTTCTAACTCAAACATAAAACAAAACCGTAACTCTAAGTGTAACGATTATTGAAATCTTTTTTGACCAAGTAAAGAGTTAATTTACTCGATTATTCTTCTAAAGAGTTAGTTGTACTCGATTAATCTTCCAACTCAACTTAAAACTAATTCGTAACTCTAAGTATAACGATTATTGAAAACTTGTTGATTAAGTAAAGAGTTAATCGTAATCGAATCATTATCTAAAGAGTTAATGGTCCTAGATAAATCTTCTAACTCAACATAAAACTAATCTATAACTCTAAGTGTAACGATTATTGAAAACTTGTTGACTAAGTAAACAGTTAATTGTACTTGATTCATCTTCGAAAGAGTTAATGGTACTCGATTAATCTTCTAACTCAACATAAAACTAATACGTAACTCTAAGTGTAACGGTTATTGAAAACTTGTTGACTAAGTAAAGAGTTAATTGTACTCGAATCATCTTCTAAAGATTTAATGGTACTAGATTAATCTTCTTACTCAACATAAAACTAATCCGTAACTCTAAGTGTAACGATTATTGAAAACTTGTTGACCAAGTAAAGAGTTAATTGTACTCGATTATTCTTCTAAAGAGTTAGTTGTACTCGATTAATCTTCCAACTCAACTTAAAACTAATTCGTAACTCTAAGTGTAACGGTTATTGAAAACTTGTTGACCAAGTAAAGAGTTAATTGTACTCGATTCATCTTCTAAAGAGTTAATGGTACTCGATTAATCTTCTAAGTCAATATAAAAATAATTGTAACTCTAAGTGTATTGATTATTGAAAACTTATTGACCAAGTAAACAGTTAATTGTACTTGATTCATCTTCGAAAGAGTTAATGGTACTCGATTAATCTTCTAACTAAAACATAAAACTAAACCGTAACTCTAAGTGTAACGATTATTGAAAATTTGTTGACCAAGTAAAGAGTTAATGGTACTCGATTAATCTTCTAAAGAGTTAATGGTACTCGATTAATCTTCTAACTCAACATAAAACTAATACATAACTCTAAGTGTAACGGTTATTGAAAACTTGTTGACTAAGTAAAGAGTTAATTGTACTCGAATCATCTTCTAAAGATTTAATGGTACTAGATTAATCTTCTTACTCAACATAAAACTAATCCGTAACTCTAAGTGTAACGATTATTGAAAATTTGTTGACCAAGTAAAGAGTTAATTGTACTCGATTAATCTTCTAAATAGTTAATGGTACTCGATTAATCTTCTAACTCAACATAAAACTAATACGTAACTCTAAGTGTAACGATTATTGAAAACTTGTT
The DNA here is from genome assembly GCA_946896805.1 of Scutellaria galericulata. Lineage (NCBI taxonomy): Eukaryota > Viridiplantae > Streptophyta > Magnoliopsida > Lamiales > Lamiaceae > Scutellaria > Scutellaria galericulata. The sequence continues at coordinate 8,996,404 of OX335787.1, read as the reverse complement.
GACTAAGTAAACAGTTAATTGTACTTGATTCATCTTCGAAAGAGTTAATGGTACTCGATTAATCTTCTATCTCAACATAAAACTAATACGTAACTCTAAGTGTAACGATTATTGAAAACTTATTGATTAAGTAAAGTGTTAATTGTAATCGAATCATTATCTAAAGAGTTAATGGTCCTAGATAAATCTTCTAACTCAACATAAAACTAATCTATAACTCTAAGTGTAACGATTATTGAAAACTTGTTGACTAAGTAAAGAGTTAATTGTACTCGAATCATCTTCTAAAGATTTAATGGTACTAGATTAATCTTCTTACTCAACATAAAACTAATCCGTAACTCTAAGTGTAACGATTATTGAAAATTTATTGACCAAGTAAAGAGTTAATTGTACTCGATTAATCTTCTAAAGAGTTAATGGTACTCGATTAATCTTCTAACTCAACATAAAACTAATACGTAACTCTAAGTGTAACGATTATTGAAAACTTGTTGACCAAGTAAAGAGTTAATTGTACTCGATTCATCTTCTAAAGAGTTAATGGTACTCGATTAATCTTCTAAGTCAATATAAAAATAATCTGTAACTCTAAGTGTATTGATTATTGAAAACTTATTGACCAAGTAAACAGTTAATTGTACTTGATTCATCTTCGAAAGAGTTAATGGTACTCGATTAATCTTCAAACTCAAACATAAAACTAAACCGTAACTCTAAGTGTAACGATTATTGAAAACTTTTTTGACCGAGTAAAGAGTTAATTTACTCGATTAATCTTCTAAAGAGTTAATGGTACTCGATTAATCTTCTAACTCAACATAAAACTAATACGTAACTCTAAGTGTAACGATTATTGAAAACTTGTTGACCAAGTAAAGAGTTAATTGTACTCGATTCATCTTCTAAAGAGTTAATGGTACTCGATTAATCTTCAAACTCAAACATAAAACTAAATCGTAACTCTAAGTGTAACGATTATTGAAAACTTGTTGACTAAGTAAACAGTTAATTGTACTTGATTCATCTTCGAAAGAGTTAATGGTACTCGATTAATCTTCTAACTCAACATAAAACTAATACGTAACTCTAAGTGTAACGGTTATTGAAAACTTGTTGACTAAGTAAAGAGTTAATTGTACTCGATTCATCTTCTAAAGAGTTAATGGTACTCGATTAATCTTCTAAGTCAATATAAAAATAATCTGTAACTCTAAGTGTGTGGATTATTGAAAACTTATTGACCAAGTAAACAGTTAATTGTACTTGATTCATCTTCGAAAGAGTTAATGGTACTCGATTAATCTTCTAACTCAACATAAAACTAATACGTAACTCTAAGTGTAACGATTATTGAAAACTTGTTGACCAAGTAAAGAGTTAATTGTACTCGATTCATCTTCTAAAGAGTTAATGGTACTCGATTAATCTTCTAAGTCAATATAAAAATAATCTGTAACTCTAAGTGTATGGATTATTGAAAACTTATTGACCAAGTAAACAGTTAATTGTACTTGATTCATCTTCGAAAGAGTTAATGGTACTCGATTAATCTTCTAACTCAACATAAAACTAATACGTAACTCTAAGTGTAACGATTATTGAAAACTTGTTGACCAAGTAAAGAGTTAATTGTACTCGATTCATCTTCTAAAGAGTTAATGGTACTCGATTAATCTTCTAAGTCAATATAAAAATAATCTGTAACTCTAAGTGTGTGGATTATTGAAAACTTATTGACCAAGTAAACAGTTAATTGTACTTGATTCATCTTCGAAAGAGTTAATGGTACTCGATTAATCTTCTAACTCAACATAAAACTAATTCGTAACTCTAAGTGTAACGATTATTGAAAACTTGTTGATTAAGTAAAGAGTTAATTGTAATCGAATCATCTTCTAAAGAGTTAATGGTACTCGATTAATCTTCTAAGTCAATATAAAAATAATCTGTAACTCTAAGTGTATTGATTATTGAAAACTTATTGACCAAGTAAACAGTTAATTGTACTTGATTCATCTTCGAAAGAGTTAATGGTACTCGATTAATCTTCTAACTCAAACATAAAACAAAACCGTAACTCTAAGTGTAACGATTATTGAAATCTTTTTTGACCAAGTAAAGAGTTAATTTACTCGATTATTCTTCTAAAGAGTTAGTTGTACTCGATTAATCTTCCAACTCAACTTAAAACTAATTCGTAACTCTAAGTATAACGATTATTGAAAACTTGTTGATTAAGTAAAGAGTTAATCGTAATCGAATCATTATCTAAAGAGTTAATGGTCCTAGATAAATCTTCTAACTCAACATAAAACTAATCTATAACTCTAAGTGTAACGATTATTGAAAACTTGTTGACTAAGTAAACAGTTAATTGTACTTGATTCATCTTCGAAAGAGTTAATGGTACTCGATTAATCTTCTAACTCAACATAAAACTAATACGTAACTCTAAGTGTAACGGTTATTGAAAACTTGTTGACTAAGTAAAGAGTTAATTGTACTCGATTCATCTTCTAAAGAGTTAATGGTACTCGATTAATCTTCTAAGTCAATATAAAAATAATCTGTAACTCTAAGTGTGTGGATTATTGAAAACTTATTGACCAAGTAAACAGTTAATTGTACTTGATTCATCTTCGAAAGAGTTAATGGTACTCGATTAATCTTCTAACTCAACATAAAACTAATACGTAACTCTAAGTGTAACGATTATTGAAAACTTGTTGACCAAGTAAAGAGTTAATTGTACTCGATTCATCTTCTAAAGAGTTAATGGTACTCGATTAATCTTCTAAGTCAATATAAAAATAATCTGTAACTCTAAGTGTATGGATTATTGAAAACTTATTGACCAAGTAAACAGTTAATTGTACTTGATTCATCTTCGAAAGAGTTAATGGTACTCGATTAATCTTCTAACTCAACATAAAACTAATACGTAACTCTAAGTGTAACGATTATTGAAAACTTGTTGACCAAGTAAAGAGTTAATTGTACTCGATTCATCTTCTAAAGAGTTAATGGTACTCGATTAATCTTCTAAGTCAATATAAAAATAATCTGTAACTCTAAGTGTGTGGATTATTGAAAACTTATTGACCAAGTAAACAGTTAATTGTACTTGATTCATCTTCGAAAGAGTTAATGGTACTCGATTAATCTTCTAACTCAACATAAAACTAATTCGTAACTCTAAGTGTAACGATTATTGAAAACTTGTTGATGAAGTAAAGAGTTAATTGTAATCGAATCATCTTCTAAAGAGTTAATGGTACTCGATTAATCTTCTAAGTCAATATAAAAATAATCTGTAACTCTAAGTGTATTGATTATTGAAAACTTATTGACCAAGTAAACAGTTAATTGTACTTGATTCATCTTCGAAAGAGTTAATGGTACTCGATTAATCTTCTAACTCAAACATAAAACAAAACCGTAACTCTAAGTGTAACGATTATTGAAATCTTTTTTGACCAAGTAAAGAGTTAATTTACTCGATTATTCTTCTAAAGAGTTAGTTGTACTCGATTAATCTTCCAACTCAACTTAAAACTAATTCGTAACTCTAAGTATAACGATTATTGAAAACTTGTTGATTAAGTAAAGAGTTAATCGTAATCGAATCATTATCTAAAGAGTTAATGGTCCTAGATAAATCTTCTAACTCAACATAAAACTAATCTATAACTCTAAGTGTAACGATTATTGAAAACTTGTTGACTAAGTAAACAGTTAATTGTACTTGATTCATCTTCGAAAGAGTTAATGGTACTCGATTAATCTTCTAACTCAACATAAAACTAATACGTAACTCTAAGTGTAACGGTTATTGAAAACTTGTTGACTAAGTAAAGAGTTAATTGTACTCGATTCATCTTCTAAAGAGTTAATGGTACTCGATTAATCTTCTAAGTCAATATAAAAATAATCTGTAACTCTAAGTGTGTGGATTATTGAAAACTTATTGACCAAGTAAACAGTTAATTGTACTTGATTCATCTTCGAAAGAGTTAATGGTACTCGATTAATCTTCTAACTCAACATAAAACTAATACGTAACTCTAAGTGTAACGATTATTGAAAACTTGTTGACCAAGTAAAGAGTTAATTGTACTCGATTCATCTTCTAAAGAGTTAATGGTACTCGATTAATCTTCTAAGTCAATATAAAAATAATCTGTAACTCTAAGTGTGTGGATTATTGAAAACTTATTGACCAAGTAAACAGTTAATTGTACTTGATTCATCTTCGAAAGAGTTAATGGTACTCGATTAATCTTCTAACTCAACATAAAACTAATTCGTAACTCTAAGTGTAACGATTATTGAAAACTTGTTGATTAAGTAAAGAGTTAATTGTAATCGAATCATCTTCTAAAGAGTTAATGGTACTCGATTAATCTTCTAAGTCAATATAAAAATAATCTGTAACTCTAAGTGTATTGATTATTGAAAACTTATTGACCAAGTAAACAGTTAATTGTACTTGATTCATCTTCGAAAGAGTTAATGGTACTCGATTAATCTTCTAACTCAAACATAAAACAAAACCGTAACTCTAAGTGTAACGATTATTGAAATCTTTTTTGACCAAGTAAAGAGTTAATTTACTCGATTATTCTTCTAAAGAGTTAGTTGTACTCGATTAATCTTCCAACTCAACTTAAAACTAATTCGTAACTCTAAGTATAACGATTATTGAAAACTTGTTGATTAAGTAAAGAGTTAATCGTAATCGAATCATTATCTAAAGAGTTAATGGTCCTAGATAAATCTTCTAACTCAACATAAAACTAATCTATAACTCTAAGTGTAACGATTATTGAAAACTTGTTGACTAAGTAAACAGTTAATTGTACTTGATTCATCTTCGAAAGAGTTAATGGTACTCGATTAATCTTCTAACTCAACATAAAACTAATACGTAACTCTAAGTGTAACGGTTATTGAAAACTTGTTGACTAAGTAAAGAGTTAATTGTACTCGATTCATCTTCTAAAGAGTTAATGGTACTCGATTAATCTTCTAAGTCAATATAAAAATAATCTGTAACTCTAAGTGTGTGGATTATTGAAAACTTATTGACCAAGTAAACAGTTAATTGTACTTGATTCATCTTCGAAAGAGTTAATGGTACTCGATTAATCTTCTAACTCAACATAAAACTAATACGTAACTCTAAGTGTAACGATTATTGAAAACTTGTTGACCAAGTAAAGAGTTAATTGTACTCGATTCATCTTCTAAAGAGTTAATGGTACTCGATTAATCTTCTAAGTCAATATAAAAATAATCTGTAACTCTAAGTGTATGGATTATTGAAAACTTATTGACCAAGTAAACAGTTAATTGTACTTGATTCATCTTCGAAAGAGTTAATGGTACTCGATTAATCTTCTAACTCAACATAAAACTAATACGTAACTCTAAGTGTAACGATTATTGAAAACTTGTTGACCAAGTAAAGAGTTAATTGTACTCGATTCATCTTCTAAAGAGTTAATGGTACTCGATTAATCTTCTAAGTCAATATAAAAATAATCTGTAACTCTAAGTGTGTGGATTATTGAAAACTTATTGACCAAGTAAACAGTTAATTGTACTTGATTCATCTTCGAAAGAGTTAATGGTACTCGATTAATCTTCTAACTCAACATAAAACTAATTCGTAACTCTAAGTGTAACGATTATTGAAAACTTGTTGATGAAGTAAAGAGTTAATTGTAATCGAATCATCTTCTAAAGAGTTAATGGTACTCGATTAATCTTCTAAGTCAATATAAAAATAATCTGTAACTCTAAGTGTATTGATTATTGAAAACTTATTGACCAAGTAAACAGTTAATTGTACTTGATTCATCTTCGAAAGAGTTAATGGTACTCGATTAATCTTCTAACTCAAACATAAAACAAAACCGTAACTCTAAGTGTAACGATTATTGAAATCTTTTTTGACCAAGTAAAGAGTTAATTTACTCGATTATTCTTCTAAAGAGTTAGTTGTACTCGATTAATCTTCCAACTCAACTTAAAACTAATTCGTAACTCTAAGTATAACGATTATTGAAAACTTGTTGATTAAGTAAAGAGTTAATCGTAATCGAATCATTATCTAAAGAGTTAATGGTCCTAGATAAATCTTCTAACTCAACATAAAACTAATCTATAACTCTAAGTGTAACGATTATTGAAAACTTGTTGACTAAGTAAACAGTTAATTGTACTTGATTCATCTTCGAAAGAGTTAATGGTACTCGATTAATCTTCTAACTCAACATAAAACTAATACGTAACTCTAAGTGTAACGGTTATTGAAAACTTGTTGACTAAGTAAAGAGTTAATTGTACTCGATTCATCTTCTAAAGAGTTAATGGTACTCGATTAATCTTCTAAGTCAATATAAAAATAATCTGTAACTCTAAGTGTGTGGATTATTGAAAACTTATTGACCAAGTAAACAGTTAATTGTACTTGATTCATCTTCGAAAGAGTTAATGGTACTCGATTAATCTTCTAACTCAACATAAAACTAATACGTAACTCTAAGTGTAACGATTATTGAAAACTTGTTGACCAAGTAAAGAGTTAATTGTACTCGATTCATCTTCTAAAGAGTTAATGGTACTCGATTAATCTTCTAAGTCAATATAAAAATAATCTGTAACTCTAAGTGTATGGATTATTGAAAACTTATTGACCAAGTAAACAGTTAATTGTACTTGATTCATCTTCGAAAGAGTTAATGGTACTCGATTAATCTTCTAACTCAACATAAAACTAATACGTAACTCTAAGTGTAACGATTATTGAAAACTTGTTGACCAAGTAAAGAGTTAATTGTACTCGATTCATCTTCTAAAGAGTTAATGGTACTCGATTAATCTTCTAAGTCAATATAAAAATAATCTGTAACTCTAAGTGTGTGGATTATTGAAAACTTATTGACCAAGTAAACAGTTAATTGTACTTGATTCATCTTCGAAAGAGTTAATGGTACTCGATTAATCTTCTAACTCAACATAAAACTAATTCGTAACTCTAAGTGTAACGATTATTGAAAACTTGTTGATTAAGTAAAGAGTTAATTGTAATCGAATCATCTTCTAAAGAGTTAATGGTACTCGATTAATCTTCTAAGTCAATATAAAAATAATCTGTAACTCTAAGTGTATTGATTATTGAAAACTTATTGACCAAGTAAACAGTTAATTGTACTTGATTCATCTTCGAAAGAGTTAATGGTACTCGATTAATCTTCTAACTCAAACATAAAACAAAACCGTAACTCTAAGTGTAACGATTATTGAAATCTTTTTTGACCAAGTAAAGAGTTAATTTACTCGATTATTCTTCTAAAGAGTTAGTTGTACTCGATTAATCTTCCAACTCAACTTAAAACTAATTCGTAACTCTAAGTATAACGATTATTGAAAACTTGTTGATTAAGTAAAGAGTTAATCGTAATCGAATCATTATCTAAAGAGTTAATGGTCCTAGATAAATCTTCTAACTCAACATAAAACTAATCTATAACTCTAAGTGTAACGATTATTGAAAACTTGTTGACTAAGTAAACAGTTAATTGTACTTGATTCATCTTCGAAAGAGTTAATGGTACTCGATTAATCTTCTAACTCAACATAAAACTAATACGTAACTCTAAGTGTAACGGTTATTGAAAACTTGTTGACTAAGTAAAGAGTTAATTGTACTCGATTCATCTTCTAAAGAGTTAATGGTACTCGATTAATCTTCTAAGTCAATATAAAAATAATCTGTAACTCTAAGTGTGTGGATTATTGAAAACTTATTGACCAAGTAAACAGTTAATTGTACTTGATTCATCTTCGAAAGAGTTAATGGTACTCGATTAATCTTCTAACTCAACATAAAACTAATACGTAACTCTAAGTGTAACGATTATTGAAAACTTGTTGACCAAGTAAAGAGTTAATTGTACTCGATTCATCTTCTAAAGAGTTAATGGTACTCGATTAATCTTCTAAGTCAATATAAAAATAATCTGTAACTCTAAGTGTATGGATTATTGAAAACTTATTGACCAAGTAAACAGTTAATTGTACTTGATTCATCTTCGAAAGAGTTAATGGTACTCGATTAATCTTCTAACTCAACATAAAACTAATACGTAACTCTAAGTGTAACGATTATTGAAAACTTGTTGACCAAGTAAAGAGTTAATTATACTCGATTCATCTTCTAAAGAGTTAATGGTACTCGATTAATCTTCTAAGTCAATATAAAAATAATCTGTAACTCTAAGTGTGTGGATTATTGAAAACTTATTGACCAAGTAAACAGTTAATTGTACTTGATTCATCTTCGAAAGAGTTAATGGTACTCGATTAATCTTCTAACTCAACATAAAACTAATACGTAACTCTAAGTGTAACGATTATTGAAAACTTGTTGACCAAGTAAAGAGTTAATTGTACTCGATTCATCTTCTAAAGAGTTAATGGTACTCGATTAATCTTCTAAGTCAATATAAAAATAATCTGTAACTCTAAGTGTATGGATTATTGAAAACTTATTGACCAAGTAAACAGTTAATTGTACTTGATTCATCTTCGAAAGAGTTAATGGTACTCGATTAATCTTCTAACTCAACATAAAACTAATACGTAACTCTAAGTGTAACGGTTATTGAAAACTTGTTGACTAAGTAAAGAGTTAATTGTACTCGAATCATCTTCTAAAGATTTAATGGTACTAGATTAATCTTCTTACTCAACATAAAACTAATCCGTAACTCTAAGTGTAACGATTATTGAAAATTTATAGACCAAGTAAAGAGTTAATTGTACTCGATTAATCTTCTAAAGAGTTAATGGTACTCGATTAATCTTCTAACTCAACATAAAACTAATACGTAACTCTAAGTGTAACGATTATTGAAAACTTGTTGACTAAGTAAACAGTTAATTGTACTTGATTCATCTTCGAAAGAGTTAATGGTACTCGATTAATCTTCTAACTCAACATAAAACTAATACGTAACTCTAAGTGTAACGGTTATTGAAAACTTGTTGACTAAGTAAAGAGTTAATTGTACTCGAATCATCTTCTAAAGATTTAATGGTACTAGATTAATCTTCTTACTCAACATAAAACTAATCCGTAACTCTAAGTGTAACGATTATTGAAAATTTATAGACCAAGTAAAGAGTTAATTGTACTCGATTAATCTTCTAAAGAGTTAATGGTACTCGATTAATCTTCTAACTCAACATAAAACTAATACGTAACTCTAAGTGTAACGATTATTGAAAACTTGTTGACCAAGTAAAGAGTTAATTGTACTCGATTCATCTTCTAAAGAGTTAATGGTACTCGATTAATCTTCTAAGTCAATATAAAAATAATCTGTAACTCTAAGTGTGTGGATTATTGAAAACTTATTGACCAAGTAAACAGTTAATTGTACTTGATTCATCTTCGAAAGAGTTAATGGTACTCGATTAATCTTCTAACTCAACATAAAACTAATACGTAACTCTAAGTGTAACGATTATTGAAAACTTGTTGACCAAGTAAAGAGTTAATTGTACTCGATTCATCTTCTAAAGAGTTAATGGTACTCGATTAATCTTCTAAGTCAATATAAAAATAATCTGTAACTCTAAGTGTATGGATTATTGAAAACTTATTGACCAAGTAAACAGTTAATTGTACTTGATTCATCTTCGAAAGAGTTAATGGTACTCGATTAATCTTCTAACTCAACATAAAACTAATACGTAACTCTAAGTGTAACGATTATTGAAAACTTATTGATTAAGTAAAGTGTTAATTGTAATCGAATCATTATCTAAAGAGTTAATGGTCCTAGATAAATCTTCTAACTCAACATAAAACTAATCTATAACTCTAAGTGTAACGATTATTGAAAACTTGTTGACTAAGTAAAGAGTTAATTGTACTCGAATCATCTTCTAAAGATTTAATGGTACTAGATTAATCTTCTTACTCAACATAAAACTAATCCGTAACTCTAAGTGTAACGATTATTGAAAACTTGTTGACCAAGTAAAGAGTTAATTGTACTCGATTATTCTTCTAAAGAGTTAGTTGTACTCGATTAATCTTCCAACTCAACTTAAAACTAATTCGCAACTCTAAGTATAACGATTATTGAAAACTTGTTGATTAAGTAAAGTATTAATTGTAATCGAATCATCTTCTAAAGAGTTAATGGTACTCGATTAATCTTCTAAGTCAATATAAAAATAATCTGTAACTCTAAGTGTATGGATTATTGAAAACTTATTGACCAAGTAAACAGTTAATTGTACTTGATTCATCTTCGAAAGAGTTAATGGTACTCGATTAATCTTCTAACTCAACATAAAACTAATACGTAACTCTAAGTGTAACGATTATTGAAAACTTATTGATTAAGTAAAGTGTTAATTGTAATCGAATCATTATCTAAAGAGTTAATGGTCCTAGATAAATCTTCTAACTCAACATAAAACTAATCTATAACTCTAAGTGTAACGATTATTGAAAACTTGTTGACTAAGTAAAGAGTTAATTGTACTCGAATCATCTTCTAAAGATTTAATGGTACTGGATTAATCTTCTTACTCAACATAAAACTAATCCGTAACTCTAAGTGTAACGATTATTGAAAACTTGTTGACCAAGTAAAGAGTTAATTGTACTCGATTATTCTTCTAAAGAGTTAGTTGTACTCGATTAATCTTCCAACTCAACTTAAAACTAATTCGTAACTCTAAGTATAACGATTATTGAAAACTTGTTGATTAAGTAAAGTATTAATTGTAATCGAATCATCTTCTAAAGAGTTAATGGTACTCGATTAATCTTCTAAGTCAATATAAAAATAATCTGTAACTCTAAGTGTATGGATTATTGAAAACTTATTGACCAAGTAAACAGTTAATTGTACTCGATTAATCTTCTAAAGAGTTAATGGTACTCGATTAATCTTCTAACTCAACATAAAACTAATACGTAACTCTAAGTGTAACGATTATTGAAAACTTGTTGACCAAGTAAAGAGTTAATTGTACTCGATTCATCTTCTAAAGAGTTAATGGTACTCGATTAATCTTCTAAGTCAATATAAAAATAATCTGTAACTCTAAGTGTGTGGATTATTGAAAACTTATTGACCAAGTAAACAGTTAATTGTACTTGATTCATCTTCGAAAGAGTTAATGGTACTCGATTAATCTTCTAACTCAACATAAAACTAATACGTAACTCTAAGTGTAACGATTATTGAAAACTTGTTGACCAAGTAAAGAGTTAATTGTACTCGATTCATCTTCTAAAGAGTTAATGGTACTCGATTAATCTTCTAAGTCAATATAAAAATAATCTGTAACTCTAAGTGTATGGATTATTGAAAACTTATTGACCAAGTAAACAGTTAATTGTACTTGATTCATCTTCGAAAGAGTTAATGGTACTCGATTAATCTTCTAACTCAACATAAAACTAATACGTAACTCTAAGTGTAACGATTATTGAAAACTTATTGATTAAGTAAAGTGTTAATTGTAATCGAATCATTATCTAAAGAGTTAATGGTCCTAGATAAATCTTCTAACTCAACATAAAACTAATCTATAACTCTAAGTGTAACGATTATTGAAAACTTGTAGACTAAGTAAAGAGTTAATTGTACTCGAATCATCTTCTAAAGATTTAATGGTACTAGATTAATCTTCTTACTCAACATAAAACTAATCCGTAACTCTAAGTGTAACGATTATTGAAAACTTGTTGACCAAGTAAAGAGTTAATTGTACTCGATTATTCTTCTAAAGAGTTAGTTGTACTCGATTAATCTTCCAACTCAACTTAAAACTAATTCGTAACTCTAAGTATAACGATTATTGAAAACTTGTTGATTAAGTAAAGTATTAATTGTAATCGAATCATCTTCTAAAGAGTTAATGGTACTCGATTAATCTTCTAAGTCAATATAAAAATAATCTGTAACTCTAAGTGTATGGATTATTGAAAACTTATTGACCAAGTAAACAGTTAATTGTACTTGATTCATCTTCGAAAGAGTTAATGGTACTCGATTAATCTTCTAACTCAACATAAAACTAATACGTAACTCTAAGTGTAACGATTATTGAAAACTTATTGATTAAGTAAAGTGTTAATTGTAATCGAATCATTATCTAAAGAGTTAATGGTCCTAGATAAATCTTCTAACTCAACATAAAACTAATCTATAACTCTAAGTGTAACGATTATTGAAAACTTGTTGACTATGTAAAGAGTTAATTGTACTCGAATCATCTTCTAAAGATTTAATGGTACTAGATTAATCTTCTTACTCAACATAAAACTAATCCGTAACTCTAAGTGTAACGATTATTGAAAACTTGTTGACCAAGTAAAGAGTTAATTGTACTCGATTATTCTTCTAAAGAGTTAGTTGTACTCGATTAATCTTCCAACTCAACTTAAAACTAATTCGTAACTCTAAGTATAACGATTATTGAAAACTTGTTGATTAAGTAAAGTATTAATTGTAATCGAATCATCTTCTAAAGAGTTAATGGTACTCGATTAATCTTCTAAGTCAATATAAAAATAATCTGTAACTCTAAGTGTATTGATTATTGAAAACTTATTGACCAAGTAAACAGTTAATTGTACTTGATTCATCTTCGAAAGAGTTAATGGTACTCGATTAATCTTCTAACTCAAACATAAAACTAAACCGTAACTCTAAGTGTAACGATTATTGAAATCTTTTTTGACCAAGTAAAGAGTTAATTTACTCGATTATTCTTCTAAAGAGTTAGTTGTACTCGATTAATCTTCCAACTCAACTTAAAACTAATTCGTAACTCTAAGTATAAAGATTATTGAAAACTTGTTGATTAAGTAAAGAGTTAATTGTAATCGAATCATTATCTAAAGAGTTAATGGTCCTAGATAAATCTTCTAACTCAACATAAAACTAATCTATAACTCTAAGTGTAACGATTATTGAAAACTTGTTGACTAAGTAAACAGTTAATTGTACTTGATTCATCTTCGAAAGAGTTAATGGTACTCGATTAATCTTCTAACTCAACATAAAACTAATACGTAACTCTAAGTGTAACGGTTATTGAAAACTTGTTGACTAAGTAAAGAGTTAATTGTACTCGAATCATCTTCTAAAGATTTAATGGTACTAGATTAATCTTCTTACTCAACATAAAACTAATCCGTAACTCTAAGTGTAACGATTATTGAAAATTTGTTGACCAAGTAAAGAGTTAATTGTACTCGATTAATCTTCTAAATAGTTAATGGTACTCGATTAATCTTCTAACTCAACATAAAACTAATACGTAACTCTAAGTGTAACGATTATTGAAAACTTATTGATTAAGTAATGTGTTAATTGTAATCGAATCATCATTTAAAGAGTTAATGGTCCTAGATAAATCTTCTAACTCCACATAAAACTAATCTGTAACTCTAAGTGTAACGATTATTGAAAACTTGTTGACTAAGTAAAGAGTTAATTGTACTCGAATCATCTTCTAAAGATTTAATGGTACTAGATTAATCTTCTTACTCAACATAAAACTAATCCGTAACTCTAAGTGTAACGATTATTGAAAACTTGTTGACCAAGTAAAGAGTTAATTGTACTCGATTATTCTTCTAAAGAGTTAGTTGTACTCGATTAATCTTCCAACTCAACTTAAAACTAATTCGTAACTCTAAGTGTAACGGTTATTGAAAACTTGTTGACCAAGTAAAGAGTTAATTGTACTCGATTCATCTTCTAAAGAGTTAATGGTACTCGATTAATCTTCTAACTAAAACATAAAACTAAACCGTAACTCTAAGTGTAACGATTATTGAAAATTTGTTGACCAAGTAAAGAGTTAATGGTACTCGATTAATCTTCTAAAGAGTTAATGGTACTCGATTAATCTTCTAACTCAACATAAAACTAATACGTAACTCTAAGTGTAACGATTATTGAAAACTTGTTGACCAAGTAAAGAGTTAATTGTACTCGATTCATCTTCTAAAGAGTTAATGGTACTCGATTAATCTTCTAAGTCAATATAAAAATAATCTGTAACTCTAAGTGTATGGATTATTGAAAACTTATTGACCAAGTAAACAGTTAATTGTACTTGATTCATCTTCGAAAGAGTTAATGGTACTCGATTAATCTTCTAACTCAACATAAAACTAATACGTAACTCTAAGTGTAACGATTATTGAAAACTTATTGATTAAGTAAAGTGTTAATTGTAATCGAATCATTATCTAAAGAGTTAATGGTCCTAGATAAATCTTCTAACTCAACATAAAACTAATCTATAACTCTAAGTGTAACGATTATTGAAAACTTGTTGACTAAGTAAAGAGTTAATTGTACTCGAATCATCTTCTAAAGATTTAATGGTACTAGATTAATCTTCTTACTCAACATAAAACTAATCCGTAACTCTAAGTGTAACGATTATTGAAAACTTGTTGACCAAGTAAAGAGTTAATTGTACTCGATTATTCTTCTAAAGAGTTAGTTGTACTCGATTAATCTTCCAACTCAACTTAAAACTAATTCGTAACTCTAAGTATAACGATTATTGAAAACTTGTTGATTAAGTAAAGTATTAATTGTAATCGAATCATCTTCTAAAGAGTTAATGGTACTCGATTAATCTTCTAAGTCAATATAAAAATAATCTGTAACTCTAAGTGTATTGATTATTGAAAACTTATTGACCAAGTAAACAGTTAATTGTACTTGATTCATCTTCGAAAGAGTTAATGGTACTCGATTAATCTTCTAACTCAAACATAAAACTAAACCGTAACTCTAAGTGTAACGATTATTGAAATCTTTTTTGACCAAGTAAAGAGTTAATTTACTCGATTATTCTTCTAAAGAGTTAGTTGTACTCGATTAATCTTCCAACTCAACTTAAAACTAATTCGTAACTCTAAGTATAACGATTATTGAAAACTTGTTGATTAAGTAAAGAGTTAATTGTAATTGAATCATTATCTAAAGAGTTAATGGTCCTAGATAAATCTTCTAACTCAACATAAAACTAATCTATAACTCTAAGTGTAACGATTATTGAAAACTTGTTGACTAAGTAAACAGTTAATTGTACTTGATTCATCTTCGAAAGAGTTAATGGTACTCGATTAATCTTCTAACTCAACATAAAACTAATACGTAACTCTAAGTGTAACGGTTATTGAAAACTTGTTGACTAAGTAAAGAGTTAATTGTACTCGAATCATCTTCTAAAGATTTAATGGTACTAGATTAATCTTCTTACTCAACATAAAACTAATCCGTAACTCTAAGTGTAACGATTATTGAAAATTTGTTGACCAAGTAAAGAGTTAATTGTACTCGATTAATCTTCTAAATAGTTAATGGTACTCGATTAATCTTCTAACTCAACATAAAACTAATACGTAACTCTAAGTGTAACGATTATTGTAAAAACTTGTTGACTAAGTAAACAGTTAATTGTACTTGATTCATCTTCGAAAGAGTTAATGGTACTCGATTAATCTTCTAACTCAACATAAAACTAATACGTAACTCTAAGTGTAACGGTTATTGAAAACTTGTTGACTAAGTAAAGAGTTAATTGTACTCGAATCATCTTCTAAAGATTTAATGGTACTAGATTAATCTTCTTACTCAACATAAAACTAATCCGTAACTCTAAGTGTAACGATTATTGAAAACTTGTTGACCAAGTAAAGAGTTAATTGTACTCGATTATTCTTCTAAAGAGTTAGTTGTACTCGATTAATCTTCCAACTCAACTTAAAACTAATTCGTAACTCTAAGTATAACGATTATTGAAAACTGGTTGACCAAGTAAAGAGTTAATTGTACTCGATTCATCTTCTAAAGAGTTAATGGTACTCGATTAATCTTCTAAGTCAATATAAAAATAATCTGTAACTCTAAGTGTATGGATTATTGAAAACTTATTGACCAAGTAAACAGTTAATTGTACTTGATTCAACTTCGAAAGAGTTAATGGTACTCGATTAATCTTCTAACTCAACATAAAACTAATACGTAACTCTAAGTGTAACGATTATTGAAAACTTATTGATTAAGTAAAGTGTTAATTGTAATCGAATCATCATTTAAAGAGTTAATGGTCCTAGATAAATCTTCTAACTCAACATAAAACTAATCTGTAACTCTAAGTGTAACGGTTATTGAAAACATGTTGACCAAGTAAAGAGTTAATTGTACTCGATTCATCTTCTAAAGAGTTAATGGTACTCAATTAATCTTCTAAGTCAATATAAAAATAATCTGTAACTCTAAGTGTATGGATTATTGAAAACTTATTGACCAAGTAAACAGTTAATTGTACTTGATTCATCTTCGAAAGAGTTAATGGTACTCGATTAATCTTCTAACTCAACATAAAACTAATACGTAACTCTAAGTGTAACGATTATTGAAAACTTATTGATTAAGTAAAGTGTTAATTGTAATCGAATCATTATCTAAAGAGTTAATGGTCCTAGATAAATCTTCTAACTCAACATAAAACTAATCTATAACTCTAAGTGTAACGATTATTGAAAACTTGTTGACTAAGTAAAGTGTTAATTGTACTCGAATCATCTTCTAAAGATTTAATGGTACTAGATTAATCTTCTTACTCAACATAAAACTAATCCGTAACTCTAAGTGTAACGATTATTGAAAACTTGTTGACCAAGTAAAGAGTTAATTGTACTCGATTATTCTTCTAAAGAGTTAGTTGTACTCGATTAATCTTCCAACTCAACTTAAAACTAATTCGTAACTCTAAGTATAACGATTATTGAAAACTTGTTGATTAAGTAAAGTATTAATTGTAATCGAATCATCTTCTAAAGAGTTAATGGTACTCGATTAATCTTCTAAGTCAATATAAAAATAATCTGTAACTCTAAGTGTATTGATTATTGAAAACTTATTGACCAAGTAAACAGTTAATTGTACTTGATTCATCTTCGAAAGAGTTAATGGTACTCGATTAATCTTCTAACTCAAACATAAAACTAAACCGTAACTCTAAGTGTAACGATTATTGAAATCTTTTTTGACCAAGTAAAGAGTTAATTTACTCGATTATTCTTCTAAAGAGTTAGTTGTACTCGATTAATCTTCCAACTCAACTTAAAACTAATTCGTAACTCTAAGTATAACGATTATTGAAAACTTGTTGATTAAGTAAAGAGTTAATTGTAATCGAATCATTATCTAAAGAGTTAATTGTCCTAGATAAATCTTCTAACTCAACATAAAACTAATCTATAACTCTAAGTGTAACGATTATTGAAAACTTGTTGACTAAGTAAACAGTTAATTGTACTTGATTCATCTTCGAAAGAGTTAATGGTACTCGATTAATCTTCTAACTCAACATAAAACTAATACGTAACTCTAAGTGTAACGGTTATTGAAAACTTGTTGACTAAGTAAAGAGTTAATTGTACTCGAATCATCTTCTAAAGATTTAATGGTACTAGATTAATCTTCTTACTCAACATAAAACTAATCCGTAACTCTAAGTGTAACGATTATTGAAAATTTGTTGACCAAGTAAAGAGTTAATTGTACTCGATTAATCTTCTAAATAGTTAATGGTACTCGATTAATCTTCTAACTCAACATAAAACTAATACGTAACTCTAAGTGTAACGATTATTGAAAACTTGTTGACTAAGTAAACAGTGAATTGTACTTGATTCATCTTCGAAAGAGTTAATGGTACTCGATTAATCTTCTAACTCAACATAAAACTAATACGTAACTCTAAGTGTAACGGTTATTGAAAACTTGTTGACTAAGTAAAGAGTTAATTGTACTCGAATCATCTTCTAAAGATTTAATGGTACTAGATTAATCTTCTTACTCAACATAAAACTAATCCGTAACTCTAAGTGTAACGATTATTGAAAATTTGTTGACCAAGTAAAGAGTTAATTGTACTCGATTAATCTTCTAAATAGTTAATGGTACTCGATTAATCTTCTAACTCAACATAAAACTAATACGTAACTCTAAGTGTAACGATTATTGAAAACTTGTTGACTAAGTAAACAGTTAATTGTACTTGATTCATCTTCGAAAGAGTTAATGGTACTCGATTAATCTTCTTACTCAACAAAAAACTAATACGTAACTCTAAGTGTAACGGTTATTGAAAACTTGTTGACTAAGTAAAGAGTTAATTGTACTCGAATCATCTTCTAAAGATTTAATGGTACTAGATTAATCTTCTTACTCAACATAAAACTAATCCGTAACTCTAAGTGTAACGATTATTGAAAACTTGTTGACCAAGTAAAGAGTTAATTGTACTCGATTATTCTTCTAAAGAGTTAGTTGTACTCGATTAATCTTCCAACTCAACTTAAAACTAATTCGTAACTCTAAGTATAACGATTATTGAAAACTTGTTGACCAAGTAAAGAGTTAATTGTACTCGATTCATCTTCTAAAGAGTTAATGGTACTCGATTAATCTTCTAAGTCAATATAAAAATAATCTGTAACTCTAAGTGTATGGATTATTGAAAACTTATTGACCAAGTAAACAGTTAATTGTACTTGATTCATCTTCGAAAGAGTTAATGGTACTCGATTAATCTTCTAACTCAACATAAAACTAATACGTAACTCTAAGTGTAACGATTATTAAAAACTTATTGATTAAGTAAAGTGTTAATTGTAATCGAATCATTATTTAAAGAGTTAATGGTCCTAGATAAATCTTCTAACTCAACATAAAACTAATCTCTAACTCTAAGTGTAACGGTTATTGAAAACTTGTTGACCAAGTAAAGAGTTAATTGTACTCGATTCATCTTCTAAAGAGTTAATGGTACTCGATTAATCTTCTAAGTCAATATAAAAATAATCTGTAACTCTAAGTGTATGGATTATTGAAAACTTATTGACCAAGTAAACAGTTAATTGTACTTGATTCATCTTCGAAAGAGTTAATGGTACTCGATTAATCTTCTAACTCAACATAAAACTAATACGTAACTCTAAGTGTAACGATTATTGAAAACTTATTGATTAAGTAAAGTGTTAATTGTAATCGAATCATTATCTAAAGAGTTAATGGTCCTAGATAAATCTTCTAACTCAACATAAAACTAATCTATAACTCTAAGTGTAACGATTATTGAAAATTTGTTGACTAAGTAAAGTGTTAATTGTACTCGAATCATCTTCTAAAGATTTAATGGTACTAGATTAATCTTCTTACTCAACATAAAACTAATCCGTAACTCTAAGTGTAACGATTATTGAAAACTTGTTGACCAAGTAAAGAGTTAATTGTACTCGATTATTCTTCTAAAGAGTTAGTTGTACTCGATTAATCTTCCAACTCAACTTAAAACTAATTCGTAACTCTAAGTATAACGATTATTGAAAACTTGTTGATTAAGTAAAGTATTAATTGTAATCGAATCATCTTCTAAAGAGTTAATGGTACTCGATTAATCTTCTAAGTCAATATAAAAATAATCTGTAACTCTAAGTGTATTGATTATTGAAAACTTATTGACCAAGTAAACAGTTAATTGTACTTGATTCATCTTCGAAAGAGTTAATGGTACTCGATTAATCTTCTAACTCAAACATAAAACTAAACCGTAACTCTAAGTGTAACGATTATTGAAATCTTTTTTGACCAAGTAAAGAGTTAATTTACTCGATTATTCTTCTAAAGAGTTAGTTGTACTCGATTAATCTTCCAACTCAACTTAAAACTAATTCGTAACTCTAAGTATAACGATTATTGAAAACTTGTTGATTAAGTAAAGAGTTAATTGTAATCGAATCATTATCTAAAGAGTTAATGGTCCTAGATAAATCTTCTAACTCAACATAAAACTAATCTATAACTCTAAGTGTAACGGTTATTGAAAACTTGTTGACTAAGTAAAGAGTTAATTGTACTCGATTCATCTTCTAAAGATTTAATGGTACTAGATTAATCTTCTTACTCAACATAAAACTAATCCGTAACTCTAAGTGTAACGATTATTGAAAATTTGTTGACCAAGTAAAGAGTTAATTGTACTCGATTAATCTTCTAAATAGTTAATGGTACTCGATTAATCTTCTAACTCAACATAAAACTAATACGTAACTCTAAGTGTAACGATTATTGAAAACTTGTTGACTAAGTAAACAGTGAATTGTACTTGATTCATCTTCGAAAGAGTTAATGGTACTCGATTAATCTTCTAACTCAACATAAAACTAATACGTAACTCTAAGTGTAACGGTTATTGAAAACTTGTTGACTAAGTAAAGAGTTAATTGTACTCGAATCATCTTCTAAAGCTTTAATGGTACTAGATTAATCTTCTTACTCAACATAAAACTAATCCGTAACTCTAAGTGTAACGATTATTGAAAACTTGTTGACCAAGTAAAGAGTTAATTGTACTCGATTATTCTTCTAAAGAGTTAGTTGTACTCGATTAATCTTCCAACTCAACTTAAAACTAATTCGTAACTCTAAGTATAACGATTATTGAAAACTTGTTGACCAAGTAAAGAGTTAATTGTACTCGATTCATCTTCTAAATAGTTAATGGTACTCGATTAATCTTCTAACTCAACATAAAACTAATACGTAACTCTAAGTGTAACGGTTATTGAAAACTTGTTGACTAAGTAAAGAGTTAATTGTACTCGAATCATCTTCTAAAGATTTAATGGTACTAGATTAATCTTCTTACTCAACATAAAACTAATCCGTAACTCTAAGTGTAACGATTATTGAAAATTTGTTGACCAAGTAAAGAGTTAATTGTACTCGATTAATCTTCTAAATAGTTAATGGTACTCGATTAATCTTCTAACTCAACATAAAACTAATACGTAACTCTAAGTGTAACGATTATTGAAAACTTGTTGACTAAGTAAACAGTGAATTGTACTTGATTCATCTTCGAAAGAGTTAATGGTACTCGATTAATCTTCTAACTCAACATAAAACTAATACGTAACTCTAAGTGTAACGGTTATTGAAAACTTGTTGACTAAGTAAAGAGTTAATTGTACTCGAATCATCTTCTAAAGATTTAATGGTACTAGATTAATCTTCTTACTCAACATAAAACTAATCCGTAACTCTAAGTGTAACGATTATTGAAAACTTGTTGACCAAGTAAAGAGTTAATTGTACTCGATTATTCTTCTAAAGAGTTAGTTGTACTCGATTAATCTTCCAACTCAACTTAAAACTAATTCGTAACTCTAAGTATAACGATTATTGAAAACTTGTTGACCAAGTAAAGAGTTAATTGTACTCGATTCATCTTCTAAAGAGTTAATGGTACTCGATTAATCTTCTAAGTCAATATAAAAATAATCTGTAACTCTAAGTGTATGGATTATTGAAAACTTATTGACCAAGTAAACAGTTAATTGTACTTGATTCATCTTCGAAAGAGTTAATGGTACTCGATTAATCTTCTAACTCAACATAAAACTAATACGTAACTCTAAGTGTAACGATTATTGAAAACTTATTGATTAAGTAAAGTGTTAATTGTAATCGAATCATCATTTAAAGAGTTAATGGTCCTAGATAAATCTTCTAACTCAACATAAAACTAATCTGTAACTCTAAGTGTAACGGTTATTGAAAACTTGTTGACCAAGTAAAGAGTTAATTGTACTCGATTCATCTTCTAAAGAGTTAATGGTACTCGATTAATCTTCTAAGTCAATATAAAAATAATCTGTAACTCTAAGTGTATGGATTATTGAAAACTTATTGACCAAGTAAACAGTTAATTGTACTTGATTCATCTTCGAAAGAGTTAATGGTACTCGATTAATCTTCTAACTCAACATAAAACTAATACGTAACTCTAAGTGTAACGATTATTGAAAACTTATTGATTAAGTAAAGTGTTAATTGTAATCGAATCATTATCTAAAGAGTTAATGGTCCTAGATAAATCTTCTAACTCAACATAAAACTAATCTATAACTCTAAGTGTAACGATTATTGAAAATTTGTTGACTAAGTAAAGTGTTAATTGTACTCGAATCATCTTCTAAAGATTTAATGGTACTAGATTAATCTTCTTACTCAACATAAAACTAATCCGTAACTCTAAGTGTAACGATTATTGAAAACTTGTTGACCAAGTAAAGAGTTAATTGTACTCGATTATTCTTCTAAAGAGTTAGTTGTACTCGATTAATCTTCCAACTCAACTTAAAACTAATTCGTAACTCTAAGTATAACGATTATTGAAAACTTGTTGATTAAGTAAAGTATTAATTGTAATCGAATCATCTTCTAAAGAGTTAATGGTACTCGATTAATCTTCTAAGTCAATATAAAAATAATCTGTAACTCTAAGTGTATTGATTATTGAAAACTTATTGACCAAGTAAACAGTTAATTGTACTTGATTCATCTTCGAAAGAGTTAATGGTACTCGATTAATCTTCTAACTCAAACATAAAACTAAACCGTAACTCTAAGTGTAACGATTATTGAAATCTTTTTTGACCAAGTAAAGAGTTAATTTACTCGATTATTCTTCTAAAGAGTTAGTTGTACTCGATTAATCTTCCAACTCAACTTAAAACTAATTCGTAACTCTAAGTATAACGATTATTGAAAACTTGTTGATTAAGTAAAGAGTTAATTGTAATCGAATCATTATCTAAAGAGTTAATGGTCCTAGATAAATCTTCTAACTCAACATAAAACTAATCTATAACTCTAAGTGTAACGATTATTGAAAACTTGTTGACTAAGTAAACAGTTAATTGTACTTGATTCATCTTCGAAAGAGTTAATGGTACTCGATTAATCTTCTAACTCAACATAAAACTAATACGTAACTCTAAGTGTAACGGTTATTGAAAACTTGTTGACTAAGTAAAGAGTTAATTGTACTCGAATCATCTTCTAAAGATTTAATGGTACTAGATTAATCTTCTTACTCAACATAAAACTAATCCGTAACTCTAAGTGTAACGATTATTGAAAATTTGTTGACCAAGTAAAGAGTTAATTGTACTCGATTAATCTTCTAAATAGTTAATGGTACTCGATTAATCTTCTAACTCAACATAAAACTAATACGTAACTCTAAGTGTAACGATTATTGAAAACTTGTTGACTAAGTAAACAGTGAATTGTACTTGATTCATCTTCGAAAGAGTTAATGGTACTCGATTAATCTTCTAACTCAACATAAAACTAATACGTAACTCTAAGTGTAACGGTTATTGAAAACTTGTTGACTAAGTAAAGAGTTAATTGTACTCGAATCATCTTCTAAAGATTTAATGGTACTAGATTAATCTTCTTACTCAACATAAAACTAATCCGTAACTCTAAGTGTAACGATTATTGAAAACTTGTTGACCAAGTAAAGAGTTAATTGTACTCGATTATTCTTCTAAAGAGTTAGTTGTACTCGATTAATCTTCCAACTCAACTTAAAACTAATTCGTAACTCTAAGTATAACGATTATTGAAAACTTGTTGACCAAGTAAAGAGTTAATTGTACTCGATTCATCTTCTAAAGAGTTAATGGTACTCGATTAATCTTCTAAGTCAATATAAAAATAATCTGTAACTCTAAGTGTATGGATTATTGAAAACTTATTGACCAAGTAAACAGTTAATTGTACTTGATTCATCTTCGAAAGAGTTAATGGTACTCGATTAATCTTCTAACTCAACATAAAACTAATACGTAACTCTAAGTGTAACGATTATTGAAAACTTATTGATTAAGTAAAGTGTTAATTGTAATCGAATCATCATTTAAAGAGTTAATGGTCCTAGATAAATCTTCTAACTCAACATAAAACTAATCTGTAACTCTAAGTGTAACGGTTATTGAAAACTTGTTGACCAAGTAAAGAGTTAATTGTACTCGATTCATCTTCTAAAGAGTTAATGGTACTCGATTAATCTTCTAAGTCAATATAAAAATAATCTGTAACTCTAAGTGTATGGATTATTGAAAACTTATTGACCAAGTAAACAGTTAATTGTACTTGATTCATCTTCGAAAGAGTTAATGGTACTCGATTAATCTTCTAACTCAACATAAAACTAATACGTAACTCTAAGTGTAACGATTATTGAAAACTTATTGATTAAGTAAAGTGTTAATTGTAATCGAATCATTATCTAAAGAGTTAATGGTCCTAGATAAATCTTCTAACTCAACATAAAACTAATCTATAACTCTAAGTGTAACGATTATTGAAAACTTGTTGACTAAGTAAAGTGTTAATTGTACTCGAATCATCTTCTAAAGATTTAATGGTACTAGATTAATCTTCTTACTCAACATAAAACTAATCCGTAACTCTAAGTGTAACGATTATTGAAAACTTGTTGACCAAGTAAAGAGTTAATTGTACTCGATTATTCTTCTAAAGAGTTAGTTGTACTCGATTAATCTTCCAACTCAACTTAAAACTAATTCGTAACTCTAAGTATAACGATTATTGAAAACTTGTTGATTAAGTAAAGTATTAATTGTAATCGAATCATCTTCTAAAGAGTTAATGGTACTCGATTAATCTTCTAAGTCAATATAAAAATAATCTGTAACTCTAAGTGTATTGATTATTGAAAACTTATTGACCAAGTAAACAGTTAATTGTACTTGATTCATCTTCGAAAGAGTTAATGGTACTCGATTAATCTTCTAACTCAAACATAAAACTAAACCGTAACTCTAAGTGTAACGATTATTGAAATCTTTTTTGACCAAGTAAAGAGTTAATTTACTCGATTATTCTTCTAAAGAGTTAGTTGTACTCGATTAATCTTCCAACTCAACTTAAAACTAATTCGTAACTCTAAGTATAACGATTATTGAAAACTTGTTGATTAAGTAAAGAGTTAATTGTAATCGAATCATTATCTAAAGAGTTAATGGTCCTAGATAAATCTTCTAACTCAACATAAAACTAATCTATAACTCTAAGTGTAACGATTATTGAAAACTTGTTGACTAAGTAAACAGTTAATTGTACTTGATTCATCTTCGAAAGAGTTAATGGTACTCGATTAATCTTCTAACTCAACATAAAACTAATACGTAACTCTAAGTGTAACGGTTATTGAAAACTTGTTGACTAAGTAAAGAGTTAATTGTACTCGAATCATCTTCTAAAGATTTAATGGTACTAGATTAATCTTCTTACTCAACATAAAACTAATCCGTAACTCTAAGTGTAACGATTATTGAAAATTTGTTGACCAAGTAAAGAGTTAATTGTACTCGATTAATCTTCTAAATAGTTAATGGTACTCGATTAATCTTCTAACTCAACATAAAACTAATACGTAACTCTAAGTGTAACGATTATTGAAAACTTGTTGACTAAGTAAACAGTTAATTGTACTTGATTCATCTTCGAAAGAGTTAATGGTACTCGATTAATCTTCTGACTCAACATAAAACTAATACGTAACTCTAAGTGTAACGGTTATTGAAAACTTGTTGACTAAGTAAAGAGTTAATTGTACTCGAATCATCTTCTAAAGATTTAATGGTACTAGATTAATCTTCTTACTCAACATAAAACTAATCCGTAACTCTAAGTGTAACGATTATTGAAAACTTGTTGACCAAGTAAAGAGTTAATTGTACTCGATTATTCTTCTAAAGAGTTAGTTGTACTCGATTAATCTTCCAACTCAACTTAAAACTAATTCGTAACTCTAAGTATAACGATTATTGAAAACTTGTTGACCAAGTAAAGAGTTAATTGTACTCGATTCATCTTCTAAAGAGTTAATGGTACTCGATTAATCTTCTAAGTCAATATAAAAATAATCTGTAACTCTAAGTGTATGGATTATTGAAAACTTATTGACCAAGTAAACAGTTAATTGTACTTGATTCATCTTCGAAAGAGTTAATGGTACTCGATTAATCTTCTAACTCAACATAAAACTAATACGTAACTCTAAGTGTAACGATTATTGAAAACTTATTGATAAAGTAAAGTGTTAATTGTAATCGAATCATTATCTAAAGAGTTAATGGTCCTAGATAAATCTTCTAACTCAACATAAAACTAATCTATAACTCTAAGTGTAACGATTATTGAAAATTTGTTGACTAAGTAAAGTGTTAATTGTACTCGAATCATCTTCTAAAGATTTAATGGTACTAGATTAATCTTCTTACTCAACATAAAACTAATCCGTAACTCTAAGTGTAACGATTATTGAAAACTTGTTGACCAAGTAAAGAGTTAATTGTACTCGATTATTCTTCTAAAGAGTTAGTTGTACTCGATTAATCTTCCAACTCAACTTAAAACTAATTCGTAACTCTAAGTATAACGATTATTGAAAACTTGTTGATTAAGTAAAGTATTAATTGTAATCGAATCATCTTCTAAAGAGTTAATGGTACTCGATTAATCTTCTAAGTCAATATAAAAATAATCTGTAACTCTAAGTGTATTGATTATTGAAAACTTATTGACCAAGTAAACAGTTAATTGTACTTGATTCATCTTCGAAAGAGTTAATGGTACTCGATTAATCTTCTAACTCAAACATAAAACTAAACCGTAACTCTAAGTGTAACGATTATTGAAATCTTTTTTGACCAAGTAAAGAGTTAATTTACTCGATTATTCTTCTAAAGAGTTAGTTGTACTCGATTAATCTTCCAACTCAACTTAAAACTAATTCGTAACTCTAAGTATAACGATTATTGAAAACTTGTTGATTAAGTAAAGAATTAATTGTAATCGAATCATTATCTAAAGAGTTAATGGTCCTAGATAAATCTTCTAACTCAACATAAAACTAATCTATAACTCTAAGTGTAACGATTATTGAAAACTTGTTGACTAAGTAAACAGTTAATTGTACTTGATTCATCTTCGAAAGAGTTAATGGTACTCGATTAATCTTCTAACTCAACATAAAACTAATACGTAACTCTAAGTGTAACGGTTATTGAAAACTTGTTGACTAAGTAAAGAGTTAATTGTACTCGAATCATCTTCTAAAGATTTAATGGTACTAGATTAATCTTCTTACTCAACATAAAACTAATCCGTAACTCTAAGTGTAACGATTATTGAAAATTTGTTGACCAAGTAAAGAGTTAATTGTACTCGATTAATCTTCTAAATAGTTAATGGTACTCGATTAATCTTCTAACTCAACATAAAACTAATACGTAACTCTAAGTGTAACGATTATTGAAAACTTGTTGACTAAGTAAACAGTGAATTGTACTTGATTCATCTTCGAAAGAGTTAATGGTACTCGATTAATCTTCTAACTCAACATAAAACTAATACGTAACTCTAAGTGTAACGGTTATTGAAAACTTGTTGACTAAGTAAAGAGTTAATTGTACTCGAATCATCTTCTAAAGATTTAATGGTACTAGATTAATCTTCTTACTCAACATAAAACTAATCCGTAACTCTAAGTGTAACGATTATTGAAAACTTGTTGACCAAGTAAAGAGTTAATTGTACTCGATTATTCTTCTAAAGAGTTAGTTGTACTCGATTAATCTTCCAACTCAACTTAAAACTAATTCGTAACTCTAAGTATAACGATTATTGAAAACTTGTTGACCAAGTAAAGAGTTAATTGTACTCGATTCATCTTCTAAAGAGTTAATGGTACTCGATTAATCTTCTAAGTCAATATAAAAATAATCTGTAACTCTAAGTGTATGGATTATTGAAAACTTATTGACCAAGTAAACAGTTAATTGTACTTGATTCATCTTCGAAAGAGTTAATGGTACTCGATTAATCTTCTAACTCAACATAAAACTAATACGTAACTCTAAGTGTAACGATTATTGAAAACTTATTGATTAAGTAAAGTGTTAATTGTAATCGAATCATCATTTAAAGAGTTAATGGTCCTAGATAAATCTTCTAACTCAACATAAAACTAATCTGTAACTCTAAGTGTAACGGTTATTGAAAACTTGTTGACCAAGTAAAGAGTTAATTGTACTCGATTCATCTTCTAAAGAGTTAATGGTACTCGATTAATCTTCTAAGTCAATATAAAAATAATCTGTAACTCTAAGTGTATGGATTATTGAAAACTTATTGACCAAGTAAACAGTTAATTGTACTTGATTCATCTTCGAAAGAGTTAATGGTACTCGATTAATCTTCTAACTCAACATAAAACTAATACGTAACTCTAAGTGTAACGATTATTGAAAACTTATTGATTAAGTAAAGTGTTAATTGTAATCGAATCATTATCTAAAGAGTTAATGGTCCTAGATAAATCTTCTAACTCAACATAAAACTAATCTATAACTCTAAGTGTAACGATTATTGAAAACTTGTTGACTAAGTAAAGTGTTAATTGTACTCGAATCATCTTCTAAAGATTTAATGGTACTAGATTAATCTTCTTACTCAACATAAAACTAATCCGTAACTCTAAGTGTAACGATTATTGAAAACTTGTTGACCAAGTAAAGAGTTAATTGTACTTGATTCATCTTCGAAAGAGTTAATGGTACTCGATTAATCTTCTAACTCAACATAAAACTAATACGTAACTCTAAGTGTAACGATTATTGAAAACTTATTGATTAAGTAAAGTGTTAATTGTAATCGAATCATCATTTAAAGAGTTAATGGTCCTAGATAAATCTTCTAACTCAACATAAAACTAATCTGTAACTCTAAGTGTAACGGTTATTGAAAACTTGTTGACCAAGTAAAGAGTTAATTGTACTCGATTCATCTTCTAAAGAGTTAATGGTACTCGATTAATCTTCTAAGTCAATATAAAAATAATCTGTAACTCTAAGTGTATGGATTATTGAAAACTTATTGACCAAGTAAACAGTTAATTGTACTTGATTCATCTTCGAAAGAGTTAATGGTACTCGATTAATCTTCTAACTCAACATAAAACTAATACGTAACTCTAAGTGTAACGATTATTGAAAACTTATTGATTAAGTAAAGTGTTAATTGTAATCGAATCATTATCTAAAGAGTTAATGGTCCTAGATAAATCTTCTAACTCAACATAAAACTAATCTATAACTCTAAGTGTAACGATTATTGAAAACTTGTTGACTAAGTAAAGTGTTAATTGTACTCGAATCATCTTCTAAAGATTTAATGGTACTAGATTAATCTTCTTACTCAACATAAAACTAATCCGTAACTCTAAGTGTAACGATTATTGAAAACTTGTTGACCAAGTAAAGAGTTAATTGTACTCGATTATTCTTCTAAAGAGTTAGTTGTACTCGATTAATCTTCCAACTCAACTTAAAACTAATTCGTAACTCTAAGTATAACGATTATTGAAAACTTGTTGATTAAGTAAAGTATTAATTGTAATCGAATCATCTTCTAAAGAGTTAATGGTACTCGATTAATCTTCTAAGTCAATATAAAAATAATCTGTAACTCTAAGTGTATTGATTATTGAAAACTTATTGACCAAGTAAACAGTTAATTGTACTTGATTCATCTTCGAAAGAGTTAATGGTACTCGATTAATCTTCTAACTCAAACATAAAACTAAACCGTAACTCTAAGTGTAACGATTATTGAAATCTTTTTTGACCAAGTAAAGAGTTAATTTACTCGATTATTCTTCTAAAGAGTTAGTTGTACTCGATTAATCTTCCAACTCAACTTAAAACTAATTCGTAACTTTAAGTATAACGATTATTGAAAACTTGTTGATTAAGTAAAGAGTTAATTGTAATCGAATCATTATCTAAAGAGTTAATGGTCCTAGATAAATCTTCTAACTCAACATAAAACTAATCTATAACTCTAAGTGTAACGATTATTGAAAACTTGTTGACTAAGTAAACAGTTAATTGTACTTGATTCATCTTCGAAAGAGTTAATGGTACTCGATTAATCTTCTAACTCAACATAAAACTAATACGTAACTCTAAGTGTAACGGTTATTGAAAACTTGTTGACTAAGTAAAGAGTTAATTGTACTCGAATCATCTTCTAAAGATTTAATGGTACTAGATTAATCTTCTTACTCAACATAAAACTAATCCGTAACTCTAAGTGTAACGATTATTGAAAATTTGTTGACCAAGTAAAGAGTTAATTGTACTCGATTAATCTTCTAAATAGTTAATGGTACTCGATTAATCTTCTAACTCAACATAAAACTAATACGTAACTCTAAGTGTAACGATTATTGAAAACTTGTTGACTAAGTAAACAGTTAATTGTACTTGATTCATCTTCGAAAGAGTTAATGGTACTCGATTAATCTTCTGACTCAACATAAAACTAATACGTAACTCTAAGTGTAACGGTTATTGAAAACTTGTTGACTAAGTAAAGAGTTAATTGTACTCGAATCATCTTCTAAAGATTTAATGGTACTAGATTAATCTTCTTACTCAACATAAAACTAATCCGTAACTCTAAGTGTAACGATTATTGAAAACTTGTTGACCAAGTAAAGAGTTAATTGTACTCGATTATTCTTCTAAAGAGTTAGTTGTACTCGATTAATCTTCCAACTCAACTTAAAACTAATTCGTAACTCTAAGTATAACGATTATTGAAAACTTGTTGACCAAGTAAAGAGTTAATTGTACTCGATTCATCTTCTAAAGAGTTAATGGTACTCGATTAATCTTCTAAGTCAATATAAAAATAATCTGTAACTCTAAGTGTATGGATTATTGAAAACTTATTGACCAAGTAAACAGTTAATTGTACTTGATTCATCTTCGAAAGAGTTAATGGTACTCGATTAATCTTCTAACTCAACATAAAACTAATACGTAACTCTAAGTGTAACGATTATTGAAAACTTATTGATTAAGTAAAGTGTTAATTGTAATCGAATCATCATTTAAAGAGTTAATGGTCCTAGATAAATCTTCTAACTCAACATAAAACTAATCTGTAACTCTAAGTGTAACAGTTATTGAAAACTTGTTGACCAAGTAAAGAGTTAATTGTACTCGATTCATCTTCTAAAGAGTTAATGGTACTCGATTAATCTTCTAAGTCAATATAAAAATAATCTGTAACTCTAAGTGTATGGATTATTGAAAACTTATTGACCAAGTAAACAGTTAATTGTACTTGATTCATCTTCGAAAGAGTTAATGGTACTCGATTAATCTTCTAACTCAACATAAAACTAATACGTAACTCTAAGTGTAACGATTATTGAAAACTTATTGATTAAGTAAAGTGTTAATTGTAATCGAATCATTATCTAAAGAGTTAATGGTCCTAGATAAATCTTCTAACTCAACATAAAACTAATCTATAACTCTAAGTGTAACGATTATTGAAAACTTGTTGACTAAGTAAAGTGTTAATTGTACTCGAATCATCTTCTAAAGATTTAATGGTACTAGATTAATCTTCTTACTCAACATAAAACTAATCCGTAACTCTAAGTGTAACGATTATTGAAAACTTGTTGACCAAGTAAAGAGTTAATTGTACTCGATTATTCTTCTAAAGAGTTAGTTGTACTCGATTAATCTTCCAACTCAACTTAAAACTAATTCGTAACTCTAAGTATAACGATTATTGAAAACTTGTTGATTAAGTAAAGTATTAATTGTAATCGAATCATCTTCTAAAGAGTTAATGGTACTCGATTAATCTTCTAAGTCAATATAAAAATAATCTGTAACTCTAAGTGTATTGATTATTGAAAACTTATTGACCAAGTAAACAGTTAATTGTACTTGATTCATCTTCGAAAGAGTTAATGGTACTCGATTAATCTTCTAACTCAAACATAAAACTAAACCGTAACTCTAAGTGTAACGATTATTGAAATCTTTTTTGACCAAGTAAAGAGTTAATTTACTCGATTATTCTTCTAAAGAGTTAGTTGTACTCGATTAATCTTCCAACTCAACTTAAAACTAATTCGTAACTCTAAGTATAACGATTATTGAAAACTTGTTGATTAAGTAAAGAGTTAATTGTAATCGAATCATTATCTAAAGAGTTAATGGTCCTAGATAAATCTTCTAACTCAACATAAAACTAATCTATAACTCTAAGTGTAACGATTATTGAAAACTTGTTGACTAAGTAAACAGTTAATTGTACTTGATTCATCTTCGAAAGAGTTAATGGTACTCGATTAATCTTCTAACTCAACATAAAACTAATACGTAACTCTAAGTGTAACGGTTATTGAAAACTTGTTGACTAAGTAAAGAGTTAATTGTACTCGAATCATCTTCTAAAGATTTAATGGTACTAGATTAATCTTCTTACTCAACATAAAACTAATCCGTAACTCTAAGTGTAACGATTATTGAAAATTTGTTGACCAAGTAAAGAGTTAATTGTACTCGATTAATCTTCTAAATAGTTAATGGTACTCGATTAATCTTCTAACTCAACATAAAACTAATACGTAACTCTAAGTGTAACGATTATTGAAAACTTGTTGACTAAGTAAACAGTGAATTGTACTTGATTCATCTTCGAAAGAGTTAATGGTACTCGATTAATCTTCTAACTCAACATAAAACTAATACGTAACTCTAAGTGTAACGGTTATTGAAAACTTGTTGACTAAGTAAAGAGTTAATTGTACTCGAATCATCTTCTAAAGATTTAATGGTACTAGATTAATCTTCTTACTCAACATAAAACTAATCCGTAACTCTAAGTGTAACGATTATTGAAAACTTGTTGACCAAGTGAAGAGTTAATTGTACTCGATTATTCTTCTAAAGAGTTAGTTGTACTCGATTAATCTTCCAACTCAACTTAAAACTAATTCGTAACTCTAAGTATAACGATTATTGAAAACTTGTTGACCAAGTAAAGAGTTAATTGTACTCGATTCATCTTCTAAAGAGTTAATGGTACTCGATTAATCTTCTAAGTCAATATAAAAATAATCTGTAACTCTAAGTGTATTGATTATTGAAAACTTATTGACCAAGTAAACAGTTAATTGTACTTGATTCATCTTCGAAAGAGTTAATGGTACTCGATTAATCTTCTAACTCAAACATAAAACTAAACCGTAACTCTAAGTGTAACGATTATTGAAATCTTTTTTGACCAAGTAAAGAGTTAATTTACTCGATTATTCTTCTAAAGAGTTAGTTGTACTCGATTAATCTTCCAACTCAACTTAAAACTAATTCGTAACTCTAAGTATAACGATTATTGAAAACTTGTTGATTAAGTAAAGAGTTAATTGTAATCGAATCATTATCTAAAGAGTTAATGGTACTCGATTAATCTTCTAAGTCAATATAAAAATAATCTGTAACTCTAAGTGTATGGATTATTGAAAACTTATTGACCAAGTAAACAGTTAATTGTACTTGATTCATCTTCGAAAGAGTTAATGGTACTCGATTAATCTTCTAACTCAACATAAAACTAATACGTAACTCTAAGTGTAACGATTATTGAAAACTTATTGATTAAGTAAAGTGTTAATTGTAATCGAATCATTATCTAAAGAGTTAATGGTCCTAGATAAATCTTCTAACTCAACATAAAACTAATCTATAACTCTAAGTGTAACGATTATTGAAAACTTGTTGACTAAGTAAAGTGTTAATTGTACTCGAATCATCTTCTAAAGATTTAATGGTACTAGATTAATCTTCTTACTCAACATAAAACTAATCCGTAACTCTAAGTGTAACGATTATTGAAAACTTGTTGACCAAGTAAAGAGTTAATTGTACTCGATTATTCTTCTAAAGAGTTAGTTGTACTCGATTAATCTTCCAACTCAACTTAAAACTAATTCGTAACTCTAAGTATAACGATTATTGAAAACTTGTTGATTAAGTAAAGTATTAATTGTAATCGAATCATCTTCTAAAGAGTTAATGGTACTCGATTAATCTTCTAAATCAATATAAAAATAATCTGTAACTCTAAGTGTATTGATTATTGAAAACTTATTGACCAAGTAAACAGTTAATTGTACTTGATTCATCTTCGAAAGAGTTAATGGTACTCGATTAATCTTCTAACTCAAACATAAAACTAAACCGTAACTCTAAGTGTAACGATTATTGAAATCTTTTTTGACCAAGTAAAGAGTTAATTTACTCGATTATTCTTCTAAAGAGTTAGTTGTACTCGATTAATCTTCCAACTCAACTTAAAACTAATTCGTAACTCTAAGTATAACGATTATTGAAAACTTGTTGATTAAGTAAAGAGTTAATTGTAATCGAATCATTATCTAAAGAGTTAATGGTCCTAGATAAATCTTCTAACTCAACATAAAACTAATCTATAACTCTAAGTGTAACGATTATTGAAAACTTGTTGACTAAGTAAACAGTTAATTGTACTTGATTCATCTTCGAAAGAGTTAATGGTACTCGATTAATCTTCTAACTCAACATAAAACTAATACGTAACTCTAAGTGTAACGGTTATTGAAAACTTGTTGACTAAGTAAAGAGTTAATTGTACTCGAATCATCTTCTAAAGATTTAATGGTACTAGATTAATCTTCTTACTCAACATAAAACTAATCCGTAACTCTAAGTGTAACGATTATTGAAAATTTGTTGACCAAGTAAAGAGTTAATTGTACTCGATTAATCTTCTAAATAGTTAATGGTACTCGATTAATCTTCTAACTCAACATAAAACTAATACGTAACTCTAAGTGTAACGATTATTGAAAACTTGTTGACTAAGTAAACAGTGAATTGTACTTGATTCATCTTCGAAAGAGTTAATGGTACTCGATTAATCTTCTAACTCAACATAAAACTAATACGTAACTCTAAGTGTAACGGTTATTGAAAACTTGTTGACTAAGTAAAGAGTTAATTGTACTCGAATCATCTTCTAAAGATTTAATGGTACTAGATTAATCTTCTTACTCAACATAAAACTAATCCGTAACTCTAAGTGTAACGATTATTGAAAACTTGTTGACCAAGTAAAGAGTTAATTGTACTCGATTATTCTTCTAAAGAGTTAGTTGTACTCGATTAATCTTCCAACTCAACTTAAAACTAATTCGTAACTCTAAGTATAACGATTATTGAAAACTTGTTGACCAAGTAAAGAGTTAATTGTACTCGATTCATCTTCTAAAGAGTTAATGGTACTCGATTAATCTTCTAAGTCAATATAAAAATAATCTGTAACTCTAAGTGTATGGATTATTGAAAACTTATTGACCAAGTAAATAGTTAATTGTACTTGATTCATCTTCGAAAGAGTTAATGGTACTCGATTAATCTTCTAACTCAACATAAAACTAATACGTAACTCTAAGTGTAACGATTATTGAAAACTTATTGATTAAGTAAAGTGTTAATTGTAATCGAATCATCATTTAAAGAGTTAATGGTCCTAGATAAATCTTCTAACTCAACATAAAACTAATCTGTAACTCTAAGTGTAACGGTTATTGAAAACTTGTTGACCAAGTAAAGAGTTAATTGTACTCGATTCATCTTCTAAAGAGTTAATGGTACTCGATTAATCTTCTAAGTCAATATAAAAATAATCTGTAACTCTAAGTGTATGGATTATTGAAAACTTATTGACCAAGTAAACAGTTAATTGTACTTGATTCATCTTCGAAAGAGTTAATGGTACTCGATTAATCTTCTAACTCAACATAAAACTAATACGTAACTCTAAGTGTAACGATTATTGAAAACTTATTGATTAAGTAAAGTGTTAATTGTAATCGAATCATTATCTAAAGAGTTAATGGTCCTAGATAAATCTTCTAACTCAACATAAAACTAATCTATAACTCTAAGTGTAACGATTATTGAAAACTTGTTGACTAAGTAAACAGTTAATTGTACTTGATTCATCTTCGAAAGAGTTAATGGTACTCGATTAATCTTCTAACTCAACATAAAACTAATACGTAACTCTAAGTGTAACGGTTATTGAAAACTTGTTGACTAAGTAAAGAGTTAATTGTACTCGAATCATCTTCTAAAGATTTAATGGTACTAGATTAATCTTCTTACTCAACATAAAACTAATCCGTAACTCTAAGTGTAACGATTATTGAAAACTTGTTGACCAAGTAAAGAGTTAATTGTACTCGATTATTCTTCTAAAGAGTTAGTTGTACTCGATTAATCTTCCAACTCAACTTAAAACTAATTCGTAACTCTAAGTATAACGATTATTGAAAACTTGTTGATTAAGTAAAGTATTAATTGTAATCGAATCATCTTCTAAAGAGTTAATGGTACTCGATTAATCTTCTAAGTCAATATAAAAATAATCTGTAACTCTAAGTGTATTGATTATTGAAAACTTATTGACCAAGTAAACAGTTAATTGTACTTGATTCATCTTCGAAAGAGTTAATGGTACTCAATTAATCTTCTAACTCAAACATAAAACTAAACCGTAACTCTAAGTGTAACGATTATTGAAATCTTTTTTGACCAAGTAAAGAGTTAATTTACTCGATTATTCTTCTAAAGAGTTAGTTGTACTCGATTAATCTTCCAACTCAACTTAAAACTAATTCGTAACTCTAAGTATAACGATTATTGAAAACTTGTTGATTAAGTAAAGAGTTAATTGTAATCGAATCATTATCTAAAGAGTTAATTGTCCTAGATAAATCTTCTAACTCAACATAAAACTAATCTATAACTCTAAGTGTAACGATTATTGAAAACTTGTTGACTAAGTAAACAGTTAATTGTACTTGATTCATCTTCGAAAGAGTTAATGGTACTCGATTAATCTTCTAACTCAACATAAAACTAATACGTAACTCTAAGTGTAACGGTTATTGAAAACTTGTTGACTAAGTAAAGAGTTAATTGTACTCGAATCATCTTCTAAAGATTTAATGGTACTAGATTAATCTTCTTACTCAACATAAAACTAATCCGTAACTCTAAGTGTAACGATTATTGAAAATTTGTTGACCAAGTAAAGAGTTAATTGTACTCGATTAATCTTCTAAATAGTTAATGGTACTCGATTAATCTTCTAACTCAACATAAAACTAATACGTAACTCTAAGTGTAACGATTATTGAAAACTTATTGATTAAGTAAAGTGTTAATTGTAATCGAATCATCTTCTAAAGAGTTAATTGTACTCGAATAATCTTCTAAAGATTTAATGGTACTAGATTAATCTTCTTACTCAACATAAAACTAATCCGTAACTCTAAGTGTAACGATTATTGAAAACTTGTTGACCAAGTAAAGAGTTAATTGTACTCGATTATTCTTCTAAAGAGTTAGTTGTACTCGATTAATCTTCCAACTCAACTTAAAACTAATTCGTAACTCTAAGTATAACGATTATTGAAAACTTGTTGATTAAGTAAAGTGTTAATTGTAATCGAATCATCTTCTAAAGAGTTAATGGTACTCGATTAATCTTCTAAGTCAATATAAAAATAATCTGTAACTCTAAGTGTATTGATTATTGAAAACTTATTGTCCAAGTAAACAGTTAATTGTACTTGATTCATCTTCGAAAGAGTTAATGGTACTCGATTAATCTTCTAACTCAAACATAAAACAAAACCGTAACTCTAAGTGTAATGATTATTGAAAACTTTTTTGACCAAGTAAAGAGTTAATTTACTCGATTAATCTTCTAAAGAGTTAAAGGTACTCGATTAATCTTCTAACTCAACAAAAAACTAATACGTAACTCTAAGTGTAACGATTATTGAAAACTTATTGATTAAGTAAAGTGTTAATTGTAATCGAATCATTATCTAAAGAGTTAATGGTCCTAGATAAATCTTCTAACTCAACATAAAACTAATCTATAACTCTAAGTGTAACGATTATTGAAAACTTGTTGACTAAGTAAACAGTTAATTGTACTTGATTCATCTTCGAAAGAGTTAATGGTACTCGATTAATCTTCTAACTCAACATAAAACTAATACGTAACTCTAAGTGTAACGGTTATTGAAAACTTGTTGACTAAGTAAAGAGTTAATTGTACTCGAATCATCTTCTAAAGATTTAATGGTACTAGATTAATCTTCTTACTCAACATAAAACTAATCCGTAACTCTAAGTGTAACGATTATTGAAAACTTGTTGACCAAGTACAGAGTTAATTGTACTCGATTCATCTTCTAAAGAGTTAATGGTACTCGATTAATCTTCTAAGTCAATATAAAAATAATCTGTAACTCTACGTGTATGGATTATTGAAAACTTATTGACCAAGTAAACAGTTAATTGTACTTGATTCATCTTCGAAAGAGTTAATGGTACTCGATTAATCTTCTATTGAAAACTTATTGATTAAGTAAAGTGTTAATTGTAATCGAATCATCATTTAAAGAGTTAATGGTCCTAGATAAATCTTCTAACTCAACATAAAACTAATCTGTAACTCTAAGTGTAACGGTTATTGAAAACTTGTTGACCAAGTAAAGAGTTAATTGTACTCGATTAATCTTCTAAAGAGTTAATGGTACTCGATTAATCTTCTAAGTCAATATAAAAATAATCTGTAACTCTAAGTGTATGGATTATTGAAAACTTATTGACCAAGTAAACAGTTAATTGTACTTGATTCATCTTCGAAAGAGTTAATGGTACTCGATTAATCTTCTAACTCAACATAAAACTAATACGTAACTCTAAGTGTAACGGTTATTGAAAACTTGTTGACTAAGTAAAGAGTTAATTGTACTCGAATCATCTTCTAAAGATTTAATGGTACTAGATTAATCTTCTTACTCAACATAAAACTAATCCGTAACTCTAAGTGTAACGATTATTGAAAATTTGTTGACCAAGTAAAGAGTTAATTGTACTCGATTAATCTTCTAAATAGTTAATGGTACTCGATTAATCTTCTAACTCAACATAAAACTAATACGTAACTCTAAGTGTAACGATTATTGAAAACTTATTGATTAAGTTAAGTGTTAATTGTAATCGAATCATCGTTTAAAGAGTTAATGGTCCTAGATAAATCTTCTAACTCCACATAAAACTAATCTGTAACTCTAAGTGTAACGATTATTGAAAACTTGTTGACTAAGTAAAGAGTTAATTGTACTCGAATCATCTTCTAAAGATTTAATGGTACTGGATTAATCTTCTTACTCAACATAAAACTAATCCGTAACTCTAAGTGTAACGATTATTGAAAACTTGTTGACCAAGTAAAGAGTTAATTGTACTCGATTATTCTTCTAAAGAGTTAGTTGTACTCGATTAATCTTCCAACTCAACTTAAAACTAATTCGTAACTCTAAGTGTAACGGTTATTGAAAACTTGTTGACCAAGTAAAGAGTTAATTGTACTCGATTCATCTTCTAAAGAGTTAATGGTACTCGATTAATCTTCTAAGTCAATATAAAAATAATTTGTAACTCTAAGTGTATTGATTATTGAAAACTTATTGACCAAGTAAACAGTTAATTGTACTTGATTCATCTTCGAAAGAGTTAATGGTACTCGATTAATCTTCTAACTAAAACATAAAACTAAACCGTAACTCTAAGTTTAACGATTATTGAAAATTTGTTGACCAAGTAAAGAGTTAATGGTACTCGATTAATCTTCTAGAGAGTTAATGGTACTCGATTAATCTTCTAACTCAACATAAAACTAATACGTAACTCTAAGTGTAACGATTATTGAAAACTTGTTGACCAAGTAAAGAGTTAATTGTACTCGATTCATCTTCTAAAGAGTTAATGGTACTCGATTAATCTTCTAAGTCAATATAAAAATAATCTGTAACTCTAAGTGTATGGATTATTGAAAACTTATTGACCAAGTAAACAGTTAATTGTACTTGATTCATCTTCGAAAGAGTTAATGGTACTCGATTAATCTTCTAACTCAACATAAAACTAATACGTAACTCTAAGTGTAACGATTATTGAAAACTTATTGATTAAGTAAAGTGTTAATTGTAATCGAATCATTATCTAAAGAGTTAATGGTCCTAGATAAATCTTCTAACTCAACATAAAACTAATCTATAACTCTAAGTGTAACGATTATTGAAAACTTGTTGACTAAGTAAAGAGTTAATTGTACTCGAATCATCTTCTAAAGATTTTATGGTACTAGATTAATCTTCTTACTCAACATAAAACTAATCCGTAACTCTAAGTGTAACGATTATTGAAAACTTGTTGACCAAGTAAAGAGTTAATTGTACTCGATTATTCTTCTAAAGAGTTAGTTGTACTCGATTAATCTTCCAACTCAACTTAAAACTAATTCGTAACTCTAAGTATAACGATTATTGAAAACTTGTTGATTAAGTAAAGTGTTAATTGTAATCGAATCATCTTCTAAAGAGTTAATTGTACTCGAATCATCTTCTAAAGATTTAATGGTACTAGATTAATCTTCTTACTCAACATAAAACTAATCCGTAACTCTAAGTGTAACGATTATTGAAAACTTGTTGACCAAGTAAAGAGTTAATTGTACTCGATTATTCTTCTAAAGAGTTAGTTGTACTCGATTAATCTTCCAACTCAACTTAAAACTAATTCGTAACTCTAAGTATAACGATTATTGAAAACTTGTTGATTAAGTAAAGTGTTAATTGTAATCGAATCATCTTCTAAAGAGTTAATGGTACTCGATTAATCTTCTAAGTCAATATAAAAATAATCTGTAACTCTAAGTGTATTGATTATTGAAAACTTATTGTCCAAGTAAACAGTTAATTGTACTTGATTCATCTTCGAAAGAGTTAATGGTACTCGATTAATCTTCTAACTCAAACATAAAACTAAACCGTAACTCTAAGTGTAATGATTATTGAAAACTTTTTTGACCAAGTAAAGAGTTAATTTACTCGATTAATCTTCTAAAGAGTTAATGGTACTCGATTAATCTTCTAAAGAGTTAATGGTACTCGATTAATCTTCTAACTCAACATAAAACTAATACGTAACTCTAAGTGTAACGATTATTGAAAACTTATTGATTAAGTAAAGTGTTAATTGTAATCGAATCATTATCTAAAGAGTTAATGGTCCTAGATAAATCTTCTAACTCAACATAAAACTAATCTATAACTCTAAGTGTAACGATTATTGAAAACTTGTTGACTAAGTAAACAGTTAATTGTACTTGATTCATCTTCGAAAGAGTTAATGGTACTCGATTAATCTTCTAACTCAACATAAAACTAATACGTAACTCTAAGTGTAACGGTTATTGAAAACTTGTTGACTAAGTAAAGAGTTAATTGTACTCGAATCATCTTCTAAAGATTTAATGGTACTAGATTAATCTTCTTACTCAACATAAAACTAATCCGTAACTCTAAGTGTAATGATTATTGAAAACTTGTTGACCAAGTAAAGAGTTAATTGTACTTGATTCATCTTCTAAAGAGTTAATGGTACTCGATTAATCTTCTAAGTCAATATAAAAATAATCTGTAAGTCTAAGTGTATGGATTATTGAAAACTTATTGACCAAGTAAACAGTTAATTGTACTTGATTCATCTTCGAAAGAGTTAATGGTACTCGATTAATCTTCTAAGTCAACATAAAACTAATACGTAACTCTAAGTGTAACGGTTATTGAAAACTTGTTGACTAAGTAAAGAGTTAATTGTACTCGAATCATCTTCTAAAGATTTAATGGTACTAGATTAATCTTCTTACTCAACATAAAACTAATCCGTAACTCTAAGTGTAACGATTATTGAAAATTTGTTGACCAAGTAAAGAGTTAATTGTACTCGATTAATCTTCTAAATAGTTAATGGTACTCGATTAATCTTCTAAGTCAATATAAAAATAATCTGTAACTCTAAGTGTATGGATTATTGAAAACTTATTGACCAAGTAAACAGTTAATTGTACTTGATTCATCTTCGAAAGAGTTAATGGTACTCGATTAATCTTCTAACTCAACATAAAACTAATACGTAACTCTAAGTGTAACGATTATTGAAAACTTATTGATTAAGTAAAGTGTTAATTGTAATCGAATCATTATCTAAAGAGTTAATGGTCCTAGATAAATCTTCTAACTCAACATAAAACTAATCTATAACTCTAAGTGTAACGATTATTGAAAACTTGTTGACTAAGTAAAGAGTTAATTGTACTCGAATCATCTTCTAAAGATTTAATGGTACTAGATTAATCTTCTTACTCAACATAAAACTAATCCGTAACTCTAAGTGTAACGATTATTGAAAACTTGTTGACCAAGAAAAGAGTTAATTGTACTCGATTATTCTTCTAAACAGTTAGTTGTACTCGATTAATCTTCCAACTCAACTTAAAACTAATTCGTAACTCTAAGTATAACGATTATTGAAAACTTGTTGATTAAGTAAAGTATTAATTGTAATCGAATCATCTTCTAAAGAGTTAATGGTACTCGATTAATCTTCTAAGTCAATATAAAAATAATCTGTAACTCTAAGTGTATTGATTATTGAAAACTTATTGACCAAGTAAACAGTTAATTGTACTTGACTCATTTTCGAAAGAGTTAATGGTACTCGATTAATCTTCTAACTCAAACATAAAACTAAACCGTAACTCTAAGTGTAACGATTATTGAAATCTTTTTTGACCAAGTAAAGAGTTAATTTACTCGATTATTCTTCTAAAGAGTTAGTTGTACTCGATTAATCTTCCAACTCAACTTAAAACTAATTCGTAACTCTAAGTATAACGATTATTGAAAACTTGTTGATTAAGTAAAGAGTTAATTGTAATCGAATCATTATCTAAAGAGTTAATGGTCCTAGATAAATCTTCTAACTCAACATAAAACTAATCTATAACTCTAAGTGTAACG
The DNA here is from genome assembly GCA_946896805.1 of Scutellaria galericulata. Taxonomy (NCBI): domain Eukaryota; kingdom Viridiplantae; phylum Streptophyta; class Magnoliopsida; order Lamiales; family Lamiaceae; genus Scutellaria; species Scutellaria galericulata. Next base: position 8,953,567 of record OX335787.1, on the reverse strand, counting down.
ATTATTGAAAACTTGTTGACTAAGTAAACAGTTAATTGTACTTGATTCATCTTCGAAAGAGTTAATGGTACTCGATTAATCTTCTAACTCAACATAAAACTAATACGTAACTCTAAGTGTAACGGTTATTGAAAACTTGTTGACTAAGTAAAGAGTTAATTGTACTCGAATCATCTTCTAAAGATGTAATGGTACTAGATTAATCTTCTTACTCAACATAAAACTAATCCGTAACTCTAAGTGTAACGATTATTGAAAATTTGTTGACCAAGTAAAGAGTTAATTGTACTCGATTAATCTTCTAAATAGTTAATGGTACTCGATTAATCTTCTAATTCAACATAAAACTAATACGTAACTCTAAGTGTAACGATTATTGAAAACTTATTGATTAAGTAAAGTGTTAATTGTAATCGAATCATCATTTAAAGAGTTAATGGTCCTAGATAAATCTTCTAACTCCACATAAAACTAATCTGTAACTCTAACTGTAACGATTATTGAAAATTTGTTGACTAAGTAAAGAGTTAATTGTACTCGAATCATCTTCTAAAGATTTAATGGTACTAGATTAATCTTCTTACTCAACATAAAACAAATCCGTAACTCTAAGTGTAACGATTATTGAAAACTTGTTGACCAAGTAAAGAGTTAATTGTACTCGATTATTCTTCTAAAGAGTTAGTTGTACTCGATTAATCTTCCAACTCAACTTAAAACTAATTCGTAACTCTAAGTGTAACGGTTATTGAAAACTTGTTGACCAAGTAAAGAGTTAATTGTACTCGATTCATCTTCTAAAGAGTTAATGGTACTCGATTAATCTTCTAAGTCAATATAAAAATAATCTGTAACTCTAAGTGTATTGATTATTGAAAACTTATTGTCCAAGTAAACAGTTAATTGTACTTGATTCATCTTCGAAAGAGTTAATGGTACTCGATTAATCTTCTAACTCAAACATAAAACTAAACCGTAACTCTAAGTGTGACGATTATTGAAATCTTTTTTGACCAAGTAAAGAGTTAATTTACTCGATTATTCTTCTAAAGAGTTAGTTGTACTCGATTAATCTTCCAACTCAACTTAAAACTAATTCGTAACTCTAAGTATAACGATTATTGAAAACTTGTTGATTAAGTAAAGAGTTAATTGTAATCGAATCATTATCTAAAGAGTTAATGGTCCTAGATAAATCTTCTAACTCAACATAAAACTAATCTATAACTCTAAGTGTAACGATTATTGAAAACTTGTTGACTAAGTAAACAGTTAATTGTACTTGATTCATCTTCGAAAGAGTTAATGGTACTCGATTAATCTTCTAACTCAACATAAAACTAATACGTAACTCTAAGTGTAACGGTTATTGAAAACTTGTTGACTAAGTAAAGAGTTAATTGTACTCGAATCATCTTCTAAAGATTTAATGGTACTAGATTAATCTTCTTACTCAACATAAAACTAATCCGTAACTCTAAGTGTAACGATTATTGAAAATTTGTTGACCAAGAAAAGAGTTAATTGTACTCGATTAATCTTCTAAATAGTTAATGGTACTCGATTAATCTTCTAACTCAACATAAAACTAATACGTAACTCTAAGTGTAACGATTATTGAAAACTTATTGATTAAGTAAAGTGTTAATTGTAATCGAATCATCATTTAAAGAGTTAATGGTCCTAGATAAATCTTCTAACTCCACATAAAACTAATCTGTAACTCTAAGTGTAACGATTATTGAAAACTTGTTGACTAAGTAAAGAGTTAATTGTACTCGAATCATCTTCTAAAGATTTAATGGTACTAGATTAATCTTCTTACTCAACATAAAACTAATCCGTAACTCTAAGTGTAACGATTATTGAAAACTTGTTGACCAAGTAAAGAGTTAATTGTACTCGATTATTCTTCTAAAGAGTTAGTTGTACTCGATTAATCTTCCAACTCAACTTAAAACTAATTCGTAACTCTAAGTGTAACGGTTATTGAAAACTTGTTGACCAAGTAAAGAGTTAATTGTACTCGATTCATCTTCTAAAGAGTTAATGTTACTCGATTAATCTTCTAAGTCAATATAAAAATAATCTGTAACTCTAAGTGTATTGATTATTGAAAACTTATTGTCCAAGTAAACAGTTAATTGTACTTGATTCATCTTCGAAAGAGTTAATGGTACTCGATTAATCTTCTAACTCAAACATAAAACTAAACCGTAACTCTAAGTGTAATGATTATTGAAAACTTTTTTGACCAAGTAAAGAGTTAATTTACTCGATTAATCTTCTAAAGAGTTAATGGTACTCGATTAATCTTCTAAAGAGTTAATGGTACTCGATTAATCTTCTAACTCAACATAAAACTAATACGTAACTCTAAGTGTAACGATTATTGAAAACTTATTGATTAAGTAAAGTGTTAATTGTAATCGAATCATTATCTAAAGAGTTAATGGTCCTAGATAAATCTTCTAACTCAACATAAAACTAATCTATAACTCTAAGTGTAACGATTATTGAAAACTTGTTGACTAAGTAAACAGTTAATTGTACTTGATTCATCTTTGAAAGAGTTAATGGTACTCGATTAATCTTCTAACTCAACATAAAACTAATACGTAACTCTAAGTGTAACGGTTATTGAAAACTTGTTGACTAAGTAAAGAGTTAATTGTACTCGAATCATCTTCTAAAGATTTAATGGTACTAGATTAATCTTATTACTCAATATAAAACTAATCCGTAACTCTAAGTGTAACGATTATTGAAAACTTGTTGACCAAGTAAAGAGTTAATTGTACTCGATTTATCTTCTAAAGAGTTAATGGTACTCGATTAATCTTCTAAGTCAATATAAAAATAATCTGTAACTCTAAGTGTATGGATTATTGAAAACTTATTGACCAAGTAAACAGTTAATTGTACTTGATTCATCTTCGAAAGAGTTAATGGTACTCGATTAATCTTCTAACTCAACATAAAACTAATACGTAACTCTAAGTGTAACGATTATTGAAAACTTATTGATTAAGTAAAGTGTTAATTGTAATCGAATCATTATCTAAAGAGTTAATGGTCCTAGATAAATCTTCTAACTCAACATAAAACTAATCTATAACTCTAAGTGTAACGATTATTGAAAACTTGTTGACTAAGTAAAGAGTTAATTGTAATCGAATCATCTTCTAAAGATTTAATGGTACCAGATTAATCTTCTTACTCAACATAAAACTAATCCGTAACTCTAAGTGTAACGATTATTGAAAACTTGTTGACCAAGAAAAGAGTTAATTGTACTCGATTATTCTTCTAAAGAGTTAGTTGTACTCGATTAATCTTCCAACTCAACTTAAAACTAATTCGTAACTCTAAGTATAACGATTATTGAAAACTTGTTGATTAAGTAAAGTATTAATTGTAATCGAATCATCTTCTAAAGAGTTAATGGTACTCGATTAATCTTCTAAGTCAATATAAAAATAATCTGTAACTCTAAGTGTATTGATTATTGAAAACTTATTGACCAAGTAAACAGTTAATTGTACTTGATTCATCTTCGAAAGAGTTAATGGTACTCGATTAATCTTCTAACTCAAACATAAAACTAAACCGTAACTCTAAGTGTAACGATTATTGAAATCTTTTTTGACCAAGTAAAGAGTTAATTTACTCGATTATTCTTCTAAAGAGTTAGTTGTACTCGATTAATCTTCCTACTCAACTTAAAACTAATTCGTAACTCTAAGTATAACGATTATTGAAAACTTGTTGATTAAGTAAAGAGTTAATTGTAATCGAATCATTATCTAAAGAGTTAATGGTCCTAGATAAATCTTCTAGCTCAACATAAAACTAATCTATAACTCTAAGTGTAACGATTATTGAAAACTTGTTGACTAAGTAAACAGTTAATTGTACTTGATTCATCTTCGAAAGAGTTAATGGTACTCGATTAATCTTCTAACTCAACATAAAACTAATACGTAACTCTAAGTGTAACGGTTATTGAAAACTTGTTGACTAAGTAAAGAGTTAATTGTACTCGAATCATCTTCTAAAGATTTAATGGTACTAGATTAATCTTCTTACTCAACATAAAACTAATCCGTAACTCTAAGTGTAACGATTATTGAAAATTTGTTGACCAAGAAAAGAGTTAATTGTACTCGATTAATCTTCTAAATAGTTAATGGTACTCGATTAATCTTCTAACTCAACATAAAACTAATACGTAACTCTAAGTGTAACGATTATTGAAAACTTATTGATTAAGTAAAGTGTTAATTGTAATCGAATCATCATTTAAAGAGTTAATGGTCCTAGATAAATCTTCTAACTCCACATAAAACTAATCTGTAACTCTAAGTGTAACGATTATTGAAAACTTGTTGACTAAGTAAAGAGTTAATTGTACTCGAATCATCTTCTAAAGATTTAATGGTACTAGATTAATCTTCTTACTCAACATAAAACTAATCCGTAACTCTAAGTGTAACGATTATTGAAAATTTGTTGACCAAGAAAAGAGTTAATTGTACTCGATTAATCTTCTAAATAGTTAATGGTACTCGATTAATCTTCTAACTCAACATAAAACTAATACGTAACTCTAAGTGTAACGATTATTGAAAACTTATTGATTAAGTAAAGTGTTAATTGTAATCGAATCATCATTTAAAGAGTTAATGGTCCTAGATAAATCTTCTAACTCCACATAAAACTAATCTGTAACTCTAAGTGTAACGATTATTGAAAACTTGTTGACTAAGTAAAGAGTTAATTGTACTCGAATCATCTTCTAAAGATTTAATGGTACTAGATTAATCTTCTTACTCAACATAAAACTAATCCGTAACTCTAAGTGTAACGATTATTGAAAACTTGTTGACCAAGTACAGAGTTAATTGTACTCGATTCATCTTCTAAAGAGTTAATGGTACTCGATTAATCTTCTAAGTCAATATAAAAATAATCTGTAACTCTACGTGTATGGATTATTGAAAACTTATTGACCAAGTAAACAGTTAATTGTACTTGATTCATCTTCGAAAGAGTTAATGGTACTCGATTAATCTTCTATTGAAAACTTATTGATTAAGTAAAGTGTTAATTGTAATCGAATCATCATTTAAAGAGTTAATGGTCCTAGATAAATCTTCTAACTCAACATAAAACTAATCTGTAACTCTAAGTGTAACGATTATTGAAAACTTGTTGACCAAGTAAAGAGTTAATTGTACTCGATTATTCTTCTAAAGAGTTAGTTGTACTCGATTAATCTTCCAACTCAACTTAAAACTAATTCGTAACTCTAAGTGTAACGGTTATTGAAAACTTGTTGACCAAGTAAAGAGTTAATTGTACTCGATTCATCTTCTAAAGAGTTAATGGTACTCGATTAATCTTCTAAGTCAATATAAAAATAATCTGTAACTCTAAGTGTATTGATTATTGAAAACTTATTGTCCAAGTAAACAGTTAATTGTACTTGATTCATCTTCGAAAGAGTTAATGGTACTCGATTAATCTTCTAACTCAAACATAAAACTAAACCGTAACTCTAAGTGTAATGATTATTGAAAACTTTTTTGACCAAGTAAAGAGTTAATTTACTCGATTAATCTTCTAAAGAGTTAATGGTACTCGATTAATCTTCTAAAGAGTTAATGGTACTCGATTAATCTTCTAACTCAACATAAAACTAATACGTAACTCTAAGTGTAACGATTATTGAAAACTTATTGATTAAGTAAAGTGTTAATTGTAATCGAATCATTATCTAAAGAGTTAATGGTCCTAGATAAATCTTCTAACTCAACATAAAACTAATCTATAACTCTAAGTGTAACGATTATTGAAAACTTGTTGACTAAGTAAACAGTTAATTGTACTTGATTCATCTTCGAAAGAGTTAATGGTACTCGATTAATCTTCTAACTCAACATAAAACTAATACGTAACTCTAAGTGTAACGGTTATTGAAAACTTGTTGACTAAGTAAAGAGTTAATTGTACTCGAATCATCTTCTAAAGATTTAATGGTACTAGATTAATCTTCTTACTCAACATAAAACTAATCCGTAACTCTAAGTGTAACGATTATTGAAAACTTGTTGACCAAGTAAAGAGTTAATTGTACTCGATTTATCTTCTAAAGAGTTAATGGTACTCGATTAATCTTCTAAGTCAATATAAAAATAATCTGTAACTCTAAGTGTATGGATTATTGAAAACTTATTGACCAAGTAAACAGTTAATTGTACTTGATTCATCTTCGAAAGAGTTAATGGTACTCGATTAATCTTCTAACTCAACATAAAACTAATACGTAACTCTAAGTGTAACGATTATTGAAAACTTATTGATTAAGTAAAGTGTTAATTGTAATCGAATCATCATTTAAAGAGTTAATGGTCCTAGATAAATCTTCTAACTCAACATAAAACTAATCTGTAACTCTAAGTGTAACGGTTATTGAAAACTTGTTGACCAAGTAAAGAGTTAATTGTACTCGATTCATCTTCTAAAGAGTTAATGGTACTCGATTAGTCTTCTAAGTCAATATAAAAATAATCTGTAACTCTAAGTGTATGGATTATTGAAAACTTATTGACCAAGTAAACAGTTAATTGTACTTGATTCATCTTCGAAAGAGTTAATGGTACTCGATTAATCTTCTAACTCAACATAAAACTAATACGTAACTCTAAGTGTAACGATTATTGAAAACTTATTGATTAAGTAAAGTGTTAATTGTAATCGAATCATTATCTAAAGAGTTAATGGTCCTAGATAAATCTTCTAACTCAACATAAAACTAATCTATAACTCTAAGTGTAACGATTATTGAAAACTTGTTGACTAAGTAAAGAGTTAATTGTAATCGAATCATCTTCTAAAGATTTAATGGTACTAGATTAATCTTCTTACTCAACATAAAACTAATCCGTAACTCTAAGTGTAACGATTATTGAAAACTTGTTGACCAAGAAAAGAGTTAATTGTACTCGATTATTCTTCTAAAGAGTTAGTTGTACTCGATTAATCTTCCAACTCAACTTAAAACTAATTCGTAACTCTAAGTATAACGATTATTGAAAACTTGTTGATTAAGTAAAGTATTAATTGTAATCGAATCATCTTCTAAAGAGTTAATGGTACTCGATTAATCTTCTAAGTCAATATAAAAATAATCTGTAACTCTAAGTGTATTGATTATTGAAAACTTATTGACCAAGTAAACAGTTAATTGTACTTGATTCATCTTCGAAAGAGTTAATGGTACTCGATTAATCTTCTAACTCAAACATAAAACTAAACCGTAACTCTAAGTGTAACGATTATTGAAATCTTTTTTGACCAAGTAAAGAGTTAATTTACTCGATTATTCTTCTAAAGAGTTAGTTGTACTCGATTAATCTTCCAACTCAACTTAAAACTAATTCGTAACTCTAAGTATAACGATTATTGAAAACTTGTTGATTAAGTAAAGAGTTAATTGTAATCGAATCATTATCTAAAGAGTTAATGGTCCTAGATAAATCTTCTAGCTCAACATAAAACTAATCTATAACTCTAAGTGTAACGATTATTGAAAACTTGTTGACTAAGTAAACAGTTAATTGTACTTGATTCATCTTCGAAAGAGTTAATGGTACTCGATTAATCTTCTAACTCAACATAAAACTAATACGTAACTCTAAGTGTAACGGTTATTGAAAACTTGTTGACTAGGTAAAGAGTTAATTGTACTCGAATCATCTTGTAAAGATTTAATGGTACTAGATTAATCTTCTTACTCAACATAAAACTAATCCGTAACTCTAAGTGTAACGATTATTGAAAATTTGTTGACCAAGAAAAGAGTTAATAGTACTCGATTAATCTTCTAAATAGTTAATGGTACTCGATTAATCTTCTAACTCAACATAAAACTAATACGTAACTCTAAGTGTAACGATTATTGAAAACTTATTGATTAAGTAAAGTGTTAATTGTAATCGAATCATCATTTAAAGAGTTAATGGTCCTAGATAAATCTTCTAACTCCACATAAAACTAATCTGTAACTCTAAGTGTAACGATTATTGAAAACTTGTTGACTAAGTAAAGAGTTAATTGTACTCGAATCATCTTCTAAAGATTTAATGGTACTAGATTAATCTTCTTACTCAACATAAAACTAATCCGTAACTCTAAGTGTAACGATTATTGAAAACTTGTTGACCAAGTAAAGAGTTAATTGTACTCGATTATTCTTCTAAAGAGTTAGTTGTACTCGATTAATCTTCCAACTCAACTTAAAACTAATTCGTAACTCTAAGTGTAACGGTTATTGAAAACTTGTTGACCAAGTAAAGAGTTAATTGTACTCGATTCATCTTCTAAAGAGTTAATGGTACTCGATTAATCTTCTAAGTCAATATAAAAATAATCTGTAACTCTAAGTGTATTGATTATTGAAAACTTATTGTCCAAGTAAACAGTTAATTGTACTTGATTCATCTTCGAAAGAGTTAATGGTACTCGATTAATCTTCTAACTCAAACATAAAACTAAACCGTAACTCTAAGTGTAACGATTATTGAAATCTTTTTTGACCAAGTAAAGAGTTAATTTACTCGATTATTCTTCTAAAGAGTTAGTTGTACTCGATTAATCTTCCAACTCAACTTAAAACTAATTCGTAACTCTAAGTATAACGATTATTGAAAACTTGTTGATTAAGTAAAGAGTTAATTGTAATCGAATCATTATCTAAAGAGTTAATGGTCCTAGATAAATCTTCTAGCTCAACATAAAACTAATCTATAACTCTAAGTGTAACGATTATTGAAAACTTGTTGACTAAGTAAACAGTTAATTGTACTTGATTCATCTTCGAAAGAGTTAATGGTACTCGATTAATCTTCTAACTCAACATAAAACTAATACGTAACTCTAAGTGTAACGGTTATTGAAAACTTGTTGACTAAGTAAAGAGTTAATTGTACTCGAATCATCTTGTAAAGATTTAATGGTACTAGATTAATCTTCTTAGTCAACATAAAACTAATCCGTAACTCTAAGTGTAACGATTATTGAAAATTTGTTGACCAAGAAAAGAGTTAATAGTACTCGATTAATCTTCTAAATAGTTAATGGTACTCGATTAATCTTCTAACTCAACATAAAACTAATACGTAACTCTAAGTGTAACGATTATTGAAAACTTATTGATTAAGTAAAGTGTTAATTGTAATCGAATCATCATTTAAAGAGTTAATGGTCCTAGATAAATCTTCTAACTCCACATAAAACTAATCTGTAACTCTAAGTGTAACGATTATTGAAAACTTGTTGACTAAGTAAAGAGTTAATTGTACTCGAATCATCTTCTAAAGATTTAATGGTACTAGATTAATCTTCTTACTCAACATAAAACTAATCCGTAACTCTAAGTGTAACGATTATTGAAAACTTGTTGACCAAGTAAAGAGTTAATTGTACTCGATTATTCTTCTAAAGAGTTAGTTGTACTCTATTAATCTTCCAACTCAACTTAAAACTAATTCGTAACTCTAAGTGTAACGGTTATTGAAAACTTGTTGACCAAGTAAAGAGTTAATTGTACTCGATTCATCTTCTAAAGAGTTAATGGTACTCGATTAATCTTCTAAGTCAATATAAAAATAATCTGTAACTCTAAGTGTATTGATTATTGAAAACTTATTGTCCAAGTAAACAGTTAATTGTACTTGATTCATCTTCGAAAGAGTTAATGGTACTCGATTAATCTTCTAACTCAAACATAAAACTAAACCGTAACTCTAAGTGTAATGATTATTGAAAACTTTTTTGACCAAGTAAAGAGTTAATTTACTCGATTAATCTTCTAAAGAGTTAATGGTACTCGATTAATCTTCTAAAGAGTTAATGGTACTCGATTAATCTTCTAACTCAACATAAAACTAAAACGTAACTCTAAGTGTAACGATTATTGAAAACTTATTGATTAAGTAAAGTGTTAATTGTAATCGAATCATTATCTAAAGAGTTAATGGTCCTAGATAAATCTTCTAACTCAACATAAAACTAATCTATAACTCTAAGTGTAACGATTATTGAAAACTTGTTGACTAAGTAAACAGTTAATTGTACTTGATTCATCTTCGAAAGAGTTAATGGTACTCGATTAATCTTCTAACTCAACATAAAACTAATACGTAACTCTAAGTGTAACGGTTATTGAAAACTTGTTTACTAAGTAAAGAGTTAATTGTACTCGAATCATCTTCTAAAGATTTAATGGTACTAGATTAATCTTCTTACTCAACATAAAACTAATCTGTAACTCTAAGTGTAACGATTATTGAAAACTTGTTGACCAAGTAAAGAGTTAATTGTACTCGATTTATCTTCTAAAGAGTTAATGGTACTCGATTAATCTTCTAAGTCAATATAAAAATAATCTGTAACTCTAAGTGTATGGATTATTGAAAACTTATTGACCAAGTAAACAGTTAATTGTACTTGATTCATCTTCGAAAGAGTTAATGGTACTCGATTAATCTTCTAACTCAACATAAAACTAATACGTAACTCTAAGTGTAACGATTATTGAAAACTTATTGATTAAGTAAAGTGTTAATTGTAATCGAATCATTATCTAAAGAGTTAATGGTCCTAGATAAATCTTCTAACTCAACATAAAACTAATCTATAACTCTAAGTGTAACGATTATTGAAAACTTGTTGACTAAGTAAAGAGTTAATTGTAATCGAATCATCTTCTAAAGATTTAATGGTACTAGATTAATCTTCTTACTCAACATAAAACTAATCCGTAACTCTAAGTGTAACGATTATTGAAAACTTGTTGACCAAGAAAAGAGTTAATTGTACTCGATTATTCTTCTAAAGAGTTAGTTGTACTCGATTAATCTTCCAACTCAACTTAAAACTAATTCGTAACTCTAAGTATAACGATTATTGAAAACTTGTTGATTAAGTAAAGTATTAATTGTAATCGAATCATCTTCTAAAGAGTTAATGGTACTCGATTAATCTTCTAAGTCAATATAAAAATAATCTGTAACTCTAAGTGTATTGATTATTGAAAACTTATTGACCAAGTAAACAGTTAATTGTACTTGATTCATCTTCGAAAGAGTTAATGGTACTCGATTAATCTTCTAACTCAAACATAAAACTAAACCGTAACTCTAAGTGTAACGATTATTGAAATCTTTTTTGACCAAGTAAAGAGTTAATTTACTCGATTATTCTTCTAAAGAGTTAGTTGTACTCGATTAATCTTCCAACTCAACTTAAAACTAATTCGTAACTCTAAGTATAACGATTATTGAAAACTTGTTGATTAAGTAAAGAGTTAATTGTAATCGAATCATTATCTAAAGAGTTAATGGTCCTAGATAAATCTTCTAGCTCAACATAAAACTAATCTATAACTCTAAGTGTAACGATTATTGAAAACTTGTTGACTAAGTAAACAGTTAATTGTACTTGATTCATCTTCGAAAGAGTTAATGGTACTCGATTAATCTTCTAACTCAACATAAAACTAATACGTAACTCTAAGTGTAACGGTTATTGAAAACTTGTTGACTAAGTAAAGAGTTAATTGTACTCGAATCATCTTCTAAAGATTTAATGGTACTAGATTAATCTTCTTACTCAACATAAAACTAATCCGTAACTCTAAGTGTAACGATTATTGAAAATTTGTTGACCAAGAAAAGAGTTAATTGTACTCGATTAATCTTCTAAATAGTTAATGGTACTCGATTAATCTTCTAACTCAACATAAAACTAATACGTAACTCTAAGTGTAACGATTATTGAAAACTTATTGATTAAGTAAAGTGTTAATTGTAATCGAATCATCATTTAAAGAGTTAATGGTCCTAGATAAATCTTCTAACTCCACATAAAACTAATCTGTAACTCTAAGTGTAACGATTATTGAAAACTTGTTGACTAAGTAAAGAGTTAATTGTACTCGAATCATCTTCTAAAGATTTAATGGTACTAGATTAATCTTCTTACTCAACATAAAACTAATCCGTAACTCTAAGTGTAACGATTATTGAAAAGTTGTTGACCAAGTAAAGAGTTAATTGTACTCGATTCATCTTCTAAAGAGTTAATGGTACTCGATTAATCTTCTAAGTCAATATAAAAATAATCTGTAACTCTAAGTGTATGGATTATTGAAAACTTATTGACCAAGTAAACAGTTAATTGTACTTGATTCATCTTCGAAAGAGTTAATGGTACTCGATTAATCTTCTAACTCAACATAAAACTAATACGTAACTCTAAGTGTAACGATTATTGAAAACTTATTGATTAAGTAAAGTGTTAATTGTAATCGAATCATCATTTAAAGAGTTAATGGTCCTAGATAAATCTTCTAACTCAACATAAAACTAATCTGTAACTCTAAGTGTAACGGTTATTGAAAACTTGTTGACCAAGTAAAGAGTTAATTGTACTCGATTCATCTTCTAAAGAGTTAATGGTACTCGATTAATCTTCTAAGTCAATATAAAAATAATCTGTAACTCTAAGTGTATGGATTATTGAAAACTTATTGACCAAGTAAACAGTTAATTGTACTTGATTCATCTTCGAAAGAGTTAATGGTACTCGATTAATCTTCTAACTCAACATAAAACTAATACGTAACTCTAAGTGTAACGATTATTGAAAACTTATTGATTAAGTAAAGTGTTAATTGTAATCGAATCATTATCTAAAGAGTTAATGGTCCTAGATAAATCTTCTAACTCAACATAAAACTAATCTATAACTCTAAGTGTAACGATTATTGAAAACTTGTTGACTAAGTAAAGAGTTAATTGTACTCGAATCATCTTCTAAAGATTTAATGGTACTAGATTAATCTTCTTACTCAACATAAAACTAATCCGTAACTCTAAGTGTAACGATTATTGAAAACTTGTTGACCAAGAAAAGAGTTATTTGTACTCGATTATTCTTCTAAAGAGTTAGTTGTACTCGATTAATCTTCCAACTCAACTTAAAACTAATTCGTAACTCTAAGTATAACGATTATTGAAAACTTGTTGATTAAGTAAAGTATTAATTGTAATCGAATCATCTTCTAAAGAGTTAATGGTACTCGATTAATCTTCTAAGTCAATATAAAAATAATCTGTAACTCTAAGTGTTTTGATTATTGAAAACTTATTGACCAAGTAAACAGTTAATTGTACTTGATTCATCTTCGAAAGAGTTAATGGTACTCGATTAATCTTCTAACTCAAACATAAAACTAAACCGTAACTCTAAGTGTAACGATTATTGAAATCTTTTTTGACCAAGTAAAGAGTTAATTTACTCGATTATTCTTCTAAAGAGTTAGTTGTACTCGATTAATCTTCCAACTCAAATTAAAACTAATTCGTAACTCTAAGTATAACGATTATTGAAAACTTGTTGATTAAGTAAAGAGTTAATTGTAATCGAATCATTATCTAAAGAGTTAATGGTCCTAGATAAATCTTCTAGCTCAACATAAAACTAATCTATAACTCTAAGTGTAACGATTATTGAAAACTTGTTGACTAAGTAAACAGTTAATTGTACTTGATTCATCTTCGAAAGAGTTAATGGTACTCGATTAATCTTCTAACTCAACATAAAACTAATACGCAACTCTAAGTGTAACGGTTATTGAAAACTTGTTGACTAAGTAAAGAGTTAATTGTACTCGAATCATCTTCTAAAGATTTAATGGTACTAGATTAATCTTCTTACTCAACATAAAACTAATCCGTAACTCTAAGTGTAACGATTATTGAAAATTTGTTGACCAAGAAAAGAGTTAATTGTACTCGATTAATCTTCTAAATAGTTAATGGTACTCGATTAATCTTCTAACTCAACATAAAACTAATACGTAACTCTAAGTGTAACGATTATTGAAAACTTATTGATTAAGTAAAGTGTTAATTGTAATCGAATCATCATTTAAAGAGTTAATGGTCCTAGATAAATCTTCTAACTCCACATAAAACTAATCTGTAACTCTAAGTGTAACGATTATTGAAAACTTGTTGACTAAGTAAAGAGTTAATTGTACTCGAATCATCTTCTAAAGATTTAATGGTACTAGATTAATCTTCTTACTCAACATAAAACTAATCTGTAACTCTAAGTGTAACGATTATTGAAAACTTGTTGACCAAGTAAAGAGTTAATTGTACTCGATTCATCTTCTAAAGAGTTAATGGTACTCGATTAATCTTCTAAGTCAATATAAAAATAATCTGTAACTCTAAGTGTATGGATTATTGAAAACTTATTGACCAAGTAAACAGTTAATTGTACTTGATTCATCTTCGAAAGAGTTAATGGTACTCGATTAATCTTCTAACTCAACATAAAACTAATACGTAACTCTAAGTGTAACGATTATTGAAAACTTATTGATTAAGTAAAGTGTTAATTGTAATCGAATCATCATTTAAAGAGTTAATGGTCCTAGATAAATCTTCTAACTCAACATAAAACTAATCTGTAACTCTAAGTGTAACGGTTATTGAAAACTTGTTGACCAAGTAAAGAGTTAATTGTACTCGATTCATCTTCTAAAGAGTTAATGGTACTCGATTAATCTTCTAAGTCAATATAAAAATAATCTGTAACTCTAAGTGTATGGATTATTGAAAACTTATTGACCAAGTAAACAGTTAATTGTACTTGATTCATCTTCGGAAGAGTTAATGGTACTCGATTAATCTTCTAACTCAACATAAAACTAATACGTAACTCTAAGTGTAACGATTATTGAAAATTTATTGATTAAGTAAAGTGTTAATTGTAATCGAATCATTATCTAAAGAGTTAATGGTCCTAGATAAATCTTCTAACTCAACATAAAACTAATCTATAACTCTAAGTGTAACGATTATTGAAAACTTGTTGACTAAGTAAAGAGTTAATTGTACTCGAATCATCTTCTAAAGATTTAATGGTACTAGATTAATCTTCTTACTCAACATAAAACTAATCCGTAACTCTAAGTGTAACGATTATTGAAAACTTGTTGACCAAGAAAAGAGTTAATTGTACTCGATTATTCTTCTAAAGAGTTAGTTGTACTCGATTAATCTTCCAACTCAACTTAAAACTAATTCGTAACTCTAACTATAACGATTATTGAAAACTTGTTGATTAAGTAAAGTATTAATTGTAATCGAATCATCTTCTAAAGAGTTAATGGTACTCGATTAATCTTCTAAGTCAATATAAAAATAATCTGTAACTCTAAGTGTATTGATTATTGAAAACTTATTGACTAAGTAAACAGTTAATTGTACTTGATTCATCTTCGAAAGAGTTAATGGTACTCGATTAATCTTCTAACTCAAACATAAAACTAAACTGTAACTCTAAGTGTAACGATTATTGAAATCTTTTTTGACCAAGTAAAGAGTTAATTTACTCGATTATTCTTCTAAAGAGTTAGTTGTACTCGATTAATCTTCCAACTCAACTTAAAACTAATTCGTAACTCTAAGTATAACGATTATTGAAAACTTGTTGGTTAAGTAAAGAGTTAATTGTAATCGAATCATTATCTAAAGAGTTAATGGTCCTAGATAAATCTTCTAACTCAACATAAAACTAATCTATAACTCTAAGTGTAACGATTATTGAAAACTTGTTGACTAAGTAAACAGTTAATTGTACTTGATTCATCTTCGAAAGAGTTAATGGTACTCGATTAATCTTCTAACTCAATATAAAACTAATCTATAACTCTAAGTGTAACGATTATTGAAAACTTGTTGACTAAGTAAAGAGTTAATTGTACTCGAATCATCTTCTAAAGATTTAATGGTACTAGATTAATCTTCTTACTCAACATAAAACTAATCCGTAACTCTAAGTGTAACGATTATTGAAAATTTGTTGACCAAGTAAAGAGTTAATTGTACTCGATTAATCTTCTAAATAGTTAATGGTACTCGATTAATCTTCTAACTCAACATAAAACTAATACGTAACTCTAAGTGTAACGATTATTGAAAACTTATTGATTAAGTAAAGTGTTAATTGTAATCGAATCATCATTTAAAGAGTTAATGGTCCTAGATAAATCTTCTAACTCCACATAAAACTAATCTGTAACTCTAAGTGTAACGATTATTGAAAACTTGTTGACTAAGTAAAGAGTTAATTGTACTCGAATCATCTTCTAAAGATTTAATGGTACTAGATTAATCTTCGGACTCAACATAAAACTAATCCGTAACTCTAAGTGTAACGATTATTGAAAACTTGTTGACCAAGTAAAGAGTTAATTGTACTCGATTATTCTTCTAAAGAGTTAGTTGTACTCGATTAATCTTCCAACTCAACTTAAAACTAATTCGTAACTCTAAGTGTAACGGTTATTGAAAACTTGTTGACCAAGTAAAGAGTTAATTGTACTCGATTCATCTTCTAAAGAGTTAATGGTACTCGATTAATCTTCTAAGTCAATATAAAAATAATTTGTAACTCTAAGTGTATTGATTATTGAAAACTTATTGACCAAGTAAACAGTTAATTGTACTTGATTCATCTTCGAAAGAGTTAATGGTACTCGATTAATCTTCTAACTCAAACATAAAACTAAACCGTAACTCTAAGTGTAACGATTATTGAAAACTTGTTGACCAAGTAAAGAGTTAATAGTACTCGATTATTCTTCTAAAGAGTTAGTTGTACTCGATTAATCTTCCAACTCAACTTAAAACTAATTCGTAACTCTAAGTGTAACGGTTATTGAAAACTTGTTGACCAAGTAAAGAGTTAATTGTACTCGATTCATCTTCTAAAGAGTTAATGGTACTCGATTAATCTTCTAAGTCAATATAAAAATAATCTGTAACTCTAAGTGTATTGATTATTGGAAACTTATTGACCAAGTAAACAGTTAATTGTACTTGATTCATCTTCGAAAGAGTTAATGGTACTCGATTAATCTTCTAACTCAAACATAAAACTAAACCGTAACTCTTAGTGTAACGATTATTGAAAATTTGTTGACCAAGTAAAGAGTTAATGGTACTCGATTAATCTTCTAAAGAGTTAATGGTACTCGATTAATCTTCTAACTCAACATAAAACTAATACGTAACTCTAAGTGTAACGATTATTGAAAACTTGTTGACCAAGTAAAGAGTTAATTGTACTCGATTCATCTTCTAAAGAGTTAATGGTACTCGATTAATCTTCTAAGTCAATATAAAAATAATCTGTAACTCTAAGTGTATGGATTATTGAAAACTTATTGACCAAGTAAACAGTTAATTGTACTTGATTCATCTTCGAAAGAGTTAATGGTACTCGATTAATCTTCTAACTCAACATAAAACTAATACGTAACTCTAAGTGTAACGGTTATTGAAAACTTGTTGACTAAGTAAAGAGTTAATTGTACTCGAATCATCTTCTAAAGATTTAATGGTACTAGATTAATCTTCTTACTCAACATAAAACTAATCCGTAACTCTAAGTGTAACGATTATTGAAAATTTGTTGACCAAGTAAAGAGTTAATTGTACTCGATTAATCTTCTAAATAGTTAATGGTACTCGATTAATCTTCTAACTCAACATAAAACTAATACGTAACTCTAAGTGTAACGATTATTGAAAACTTATTGATTAAGTAAAGTGTTAATTGTAATCGAATCATCATTTAAAGAGTTAATGGTCCTAGATAAATCTTCTAACTCCACATAAAACTAATCTGTAACTCTAAGTGTAACGATTATTGAAAACTTGTTGACTAAGTAAAGAGTTAATTGTACTCGAATCATCTTCTAAAGATTTAATGGTACTAGATTAATCTTCTTACTCAACATAAAACTAATCCGTAACTCTAAGTGTAACGATTATTGAAAACTTGTTGACCAAGTAAAGAGTTAATAGTACTCGATTATTCTTCTAAAGAGTTAGTTGTACTCGATTAATCTTCCAACTCAACTTAAAACTAATTCGTAACTCTAAGTGTAACGGTTATTGAAAACTTGTTGACCAAGTAAAGAGTTAATTGTACTCGATTCATCTTCTAAAGAGTTAATGGTACTCGATTAATCTTCTAAGTCAATATAAAAATAATCTGTAACTCTAAGTGTATTGATTATTGGAAACTTATTGACCAAGTAAACAGTTAATTGTACTTGATTCATCTTCGAAAGAGTTAATGGTACTCGATTAATCTTCTAACTCAAACATAAAACTAAACCGTAACTCTAAGTGTAACGATTATTGAAAATTTGTTGACCAAGTAAAGAGTTAATGGTACTCGATTAATCTTCTAAAGAGTTAATGGTACTCGATTAATCTTCTAACTCAACATAAAACTAATACATAACTCTAAGTGTAACGATTATTGAAAACTTGTTGACTAAGTAAACAGTTAATTGTACTTGATTCATCTTCGAAAGAGTTAATGGTACTCGATTAATCTTCTAACTCAACATAAAACTAATACGTAACTCTAAGTGTAACGGTTATTGAAAACTTGTTGACTAAGTAAAGAGTTAATTGTACTCGAATCATCTTCTAAAGATTTAATGGTACTAGATTAATCTTCTTACTCAACATAAAACTAATCCGTAACTCTAAGTGTAACGATTATTGAAAATTTGTTGACCAAGTAAAGAGTTAATTGTACTCGATTAATCTTCTAAATAGTTAATGGTACTCGATTAATCTTCTAACTCAACATAAAACTAATACGTAACTCTAAGTGTAACGATTATTGAAAACTTATTGATTAAGTAAAGTGTTAATTGTAATCGAATCATCATTTAAAGAGTTAATGGTCCTAGATAAATCTTCTAACTCCACATAAAACTAATCTGTAACTCTAAGTGTAACGATTATTGAAAACTTGTTGACTAAGTAAAGAGTTAATTGTACTCGAATCATCTTCTAAAGATTTAATGGTACTAGATTAATCTTCTTACTCAACATAAAACTAATCCGTAACTCTAAGTGTAACGATTATTGAAAACTTGTTGACCAAGAAAAGAGTTAATTGTACTCGATTATTCTTCTAAAGAGTTAGTTGTACTCGATTAATCTTCCAACTCAACTTAAAACTAATTCGTAACTCTAACTATAACGATTATTGAAAACTTGTTGATTAAGTAAAGTATTAATTGTAATCGAATCATCTTCTAAAGAGTTAATGGTACTCGATTAATCTTCTAAGTCAATATAAAAATAATCTGTAACTCTAAGTGTATTGATTATTGAAAACTTATTGACTAAGTAAACAGTTAATTGTACTTGATTCATCTTCGAAAGAGTTAATGGTACTCGATTAATCTTCTAACTCAAACATAAAACTAAACTGTAACTCTAAGTGTAACGATTATTGAAATCTTTTTTGACCAAGTAAAGAGTTAATTTACTCGATTATTCTTCTAAAGAGTTAGTTGTACTCGATTAATCTTCCAACTCAACTTAAAACTAATTCGTAACTCTAAGTATAACGATTATTGAAAACTTGTTGGTTAAGTAAAGAGTTAATTGTAATCGAATCATTATCTAAAGAGTTAATGGTCCTAGATAAATCTTCTAACTCAACATAAAACTAATCTATAACTCTAAGTGTAACGATTATTGAAAACTTGTTGACTAAGTAAACAGTTAATTGTACTTGATTCATCTTCGAAAGAGTTAATGGTACTCGATTAATCTTCTAACTCAATATAAAACTAATCTATAACTCTAAGTGTAACGATTATTGAAAACTTGTTGACTAAGTAAAGAGTTAATTGTACTCGAATCATCTTCTAAAGATTTAATGGTACTAGATTAATCTTCTTACTCAACATAAAACTAATCCGTAACTCTAAGTGTAACGATTATTGAAAATTTGTTGACCAAGTAAAGAGTTAATTGTACTCGATTAATCTTCTAAATAGTTAATGGTACTCGATTAATCTTCTAACTCAACATAAAACTAATACGTAACTCTAAGTGTAACGATTATTGAAAACTTATTGATTAAGTAAAGTGTTAATTGTAATCGAATCATCATTTAAAGAGTTAATGGTCCTAGATAAATCTTCTAACTCCACATAAAACTAATCTGTAACTCTAAGTGTAACGATTATTGAAAACTTGTTGACTAAGTAAAGAGTTAATTGTACTCGAATCATCTTCTAAAGATTTAATGGTACTAGATTAATCTTCGGACTCAACATAAAACTAATCCGTAACTCTAAGTGTAACGATTATTGAAAACTTGTTGACCAAGTAAAGAGTTAATTGTACTCGATTATTCTTCTAAAGAGTTAGTTGTACTCGATTAATCTTCCAACTCAACTTAAAACTAATTCGTAACTCTAAGTGTAACGGTTATTGAAAACTTGTTGACCAAGTAAAGAGTTAATTGTACTCGATTCATCTTCTAAAGAGTTAATGGTACTCGATTAATCTTCTAAGTCAATATAAAAATAATTTGTAACTCTAAGTGTATTGATTATTGAAAACTTATTGACCAAGTAAACAGTTAATTGTACTTGATTCATCTTCGAAAGAGTTAATGGTACTCGATTAATCTTCTAACTCAACATAAAACTAATACGTAACTCTAAGTGTAACTATTATTGAAAACTTATTGATTAAGTAAAGTGTTAATTGTAATCGAATCATTATCTAAAGAGTTAATGGTCCTAGATAAATCTTCTAACTCAACATAAAACTAATCTATAACTCTAAGTGTAACGATTATTGAAAACTTGTTGACTAAGTAAAGAGTTAATTGTACTCGAATCATCTTCTAAAGATTTAATGGTACTAGATTAATCTTCTTACTCAACATAAAACTAATCCGTAACTCTAAGTGTAACGATTATTGAAAACTTGTTGACCAAGTAAAGAGTTAATTGTACTCGATTATTCTTCTAAAGAGTTAGTTGTACTCGATTAATCTTCCAACTCAACTTAAAACTAATTCGTAACTCTAAGTGTAACGGTTATTGAAAACTTGTTGACCAAGTAAAGAGTTAATTGTACTCGATTCATCTTCTAAAGAGTTAATGGTACTCGATTAATCTTCTAAGTCAATATAAAAATAATCTGTAACTCTAAGTGTATTGATTATTGGAAACTTATTGACCAAGTAAACAGTTAATTGTACTTGATTCATCTTCGAAAGAGTTAATGGTACTCGATTAATCTTCTAACTCAAACATAAAACTAAACCGTAACTCTAAGTGTAACGATTATTGAAAATTTGTTGACCAAGTAAAGAGTTAATGGTACTCGATTAATCTTCTAAAGAGTTAATGGTACTCGATTAATCTTCTAACTCAACATAAAACTAATACATAACTCTAAGTGTAACGATTATTGAAAACTTGTTGACTAAGTAAACAGTTAATTGTACTTGATTCATCTTCGAAAGAGTTAATGGTACTCGATTAATCTTCTAACTCAACATAAAACTAATACGTAACTCTAAGTGTAACGGTTATTGAAAACTTGTTGACTAAGTAAAGAGTTAATTGTACTCGAATCATCTTCTAAAGATTTAATGGTACTAGATTAATCTTCTTACTCAACATAAAACTAATCCGTAACTCTAAGTGTAACGATTATTGAAAATTTGTTGACCAAGTAAAGAGTTAATTGTACTCGATTAATCTTCTAAATAGTTAATGGTACTCGATTAATCTTCTAACTCAACATAAAACTAATACGTAACTCTAAGTGTAACGATTATTGAAAACTTATTGATTAAGTAAAGTGTTAATTGTAATCGAATCATCATTTAAAGAGTTAATGGTCCTAGATAAATCTTCTAACTCCACATAAAACTAATCTGTAACTCTAAGTGTAACGATTATTGAAAACTTGTTGACTAAGTAAAGAGTTAATTGTACTCGAATCATCTTCTAAAGATTTAATGGTACTAGATTAATCTTCTTACTCAACATAAAACTAATCCGTAACTCTAAGTGTAACGATTATTGAAAACTTGTTGACCAAGTAAAGAGTTAATAGTACTCGATTATTCTTCTAAAGAGTTAGTTGTACTCGATTAATCTTCCAACTCAACTTAAAACTAATTCGTAACTCTAAGTGTAACGGTTATTGAAAACTTGTTGACCAAGTAAAGAGTTAATTGTACTCGATTCATCTTCTAAAGAGTTAATGGTACTCGATTAATCTTCTAAGTCAATATAAAAATAATCTGTAACTCTAAGTGTATTGATTATTGGAAACTTATTGACCAAGTAAACAGTTAATTGTACTTGATTCATCTTCGAAAGAGTTAATGGTACTCGATTAATCTTCTAACTCAAACATAAAACTAAACCGTAACTCTAAGTGTAACGATTATTGAAAATTTGTTGACCAAGTAAAGAGTTAATGGTACTCGATTAATCTTCTAAAGAGTTAATGGTACTCGATTAATCTTCTAACTCAACATAAAACTAATACATAACTCTAAGTGTAACGATTATTGAAAACTTGTTGACCAAGTAAAGAGTTAATTGTACTCGATTCATCTTCTAAAGAGTTAATGGTACTCGATTAATCTTCTAAGTCAATATAAAAATAATCTGTAACTCTAAGTGTATGGATTATTGAAAACTTATTGACCAAGTAAACAGTTAATTGTACTTGATTCATCTTCGAAAGAGTTAATGGTACTCGATTAATCTTCTAACTCAACATAAAACTAATACGTAACTCTAAGTGTAACTATTATTGAAAACTTATTGATTAAGTAAAGTGTTAATTGTAATCGAATCATTATCTAAAGAGTTAATGGTCCTAGATAAATCTTCTAACTCAACATAAAACTAATCTATAACTCTAAGTGTAACGATTATTGAAAACTTGTTGACTAAGTAAAGAGTTAATTGTACTCGAATCATCTTCTAAAGATTTAATGGTACTAGATTAATCTTCTTACTCAACATAAAACTAATCCGTAACTCTAAGTGTAACGATTATTGAAAACTTGTTGACCAAGTAAAGAGTTAATTGCACTCGATTATTCTTCTAAAGAGTTAGTTGTACTCGATTAATCTTCCAACTCAACTTAAAACTAATTCGTAACTCTAAGTATAACGATTATTGAAAACTTGTTGATTAAGTAAAGTGTTAATTGTAATCGAATCATCTTCTAAAGAGTTAATGGTACTAGATTAATCTTCTAAGTCAATATAAAAATAATCTGTAACTCTAAGTGTATTGATTATTGAAAACTTATTGTCCAAGTAAACAGTTAATTGTACTTGATTCATCTTCGAAAGAGTTAATGGTACTCGATTAATCTTCTAACTCAAACATAAAACTAAACCGTAACTCTAAGTGTAACGATTATTGAAATCTTTTTTGACCAAGTAAAGAGTTAATTTACTCGATTATTCTTCTAAAGAGTTCGTTGTACTCGATTAATCTTCCAACTCAACTTAAAACTAATTTGTAACTCTAAGTATAACGATTATTGAAAACTTGTTGGTTAAGTAAAGAGTTAATTGTAATCGAATCATTATCTAAAGAGTTAATGGTCCTAGATAAATCTTCTAACTCAACATAAAACTAATCTATAACTCTAAGTGTAACGATTATTGAAAACTTGTTGACTAAGTAAACAGTTAATTGTACTTGATTCATCTTCGAAAGAGTTAATGGTACTCGATTAATCTTCTAACTCAATATAAAACTAATCTATAACTCTAAGTGTAACGATTATTGAAAACTTGTTGACTAAGTAAAGAGTTAATTGTACTCGAATCATCTTCTAAAGATTTAATGGTACTAGATTAATCTTCTTACTCAACATAAAACTAATCCGTAACTCTAAGTGTAACGATTATTGAAAATTTGTTGACCAAGTAAAGAGTTAATTGTACTCGATTAATCTTCTAAATAGTTAATGGTACTCGATTAATCTTCTAACTCAACATAAAACTAATACGTAACTCTAAGTGTAACGATTATTGAAAACTTATTGATTAAGTAAAGTGTTAATTGTAATCGAATCATCATTTAAAGAGTTAATGGTCCTAGATAAATCTTCTAACTCCACATAAAACTAATCTGTAACTCTAAGTGTAACGATTATTGAAAACTTGTTGACTAAGTAAAGAGTTAATTGTACTCGAATCATCTTCTAAAGATTTAATGGTACTAGATTAATCTTCTTACTCAACATAAAACTAATCCGTAACTCTAAGTGTAACGATTATTGAAAACTTGTTGACCAAGTAAAGAGTTAATAGTACTCGATTATTCTTCTAAAGAGTTAGTTGTACTCGATTAATCTTCCAACTCAACTTAAAACTAATTCGTAACTCTAAGTGTAACGGTTATTGAAAACTTGTTGACCAAGTAAAGAGTTAATTGTACTCAATTCATCTTCTAAAGAGTTAATGGTACTCGATTAATCTTCTAAGTCAATATAAAAATAATCTGTAACTCTAAGTGTATGGATTATTGAAAACTTATTGACCAAGTAAACAGTTAATTGTACTTGATTCATCTTCGAAAGAGTTAATGGTACTCGATTAATCTTCTAACTCAACATAAAACTAGTCTATAACTCTAAGTGTAACGATTATTGAAAACTTGTTGACTAAGTAAAGAGTTAATTGTACTCGAATCATCTTCTAAAGATTTAATGGTACTAGATTAATCTTCTTACTCAACATAAAACTAATCCGTAACTCTAAGTGTAACGATTATTGAAAACTTGTTGACCAAGTAAAGAGTTAATTGTACTCGATTATTCTTCTAAAGAGTTAGTTGTACTCGATTAATCTTCCAACTCAACTTAAAACTAATTCGTAACTCTAAGTATAACGATTATTGAAAACTTGTTGATTAAGTAAAGTGTTAATTGTAATCGAATCATCTTCTAAAGAGTTAATGGTACTCGATTAATCTTCTAAGTCAATATAAAAATAATCTGTAACTCTAAGTGTATTGATTATTGAAAACTTATTGTCCAAGTAAACAGTTAATTGTACTTGATTCATCTTCGAAAGAGTTAATGGTACTCGATTAATCTTCTAACTCAAACATAAAACTAAACCGTAACTCTAAGTGTAACGATTATTGAAATCTTTTTTGACCAAGTAAAGAGTTAATTTACTCGATTAATCTTCTAAAGAGTTAATGGTACTCGATTAATCTTCTAACTCAACATAAAACTAATACGTAACTCTAAGTGTAACGATTATTGAAAACTTATTGATTAAGTAAAGTGTTAATTGTAATCGAATCATTATCTAAAGAGTTAATGGTCCTAGATAAATCTTCTAACTCAACATAAAACTAATCTATAACTCTAAGTGTAACGATTATTGAAAACTTGTTGACTAAGTAAAGAGTTAATTGTACTCGAATCATCTTCTAAAGATTTAATGGTACTAGATTAATCTTCTTACTCAACATAAAACTAATCCGTAACTCTAAGTGTAACGATTATTGAAAACTTGTTGACCAAGTAAAGAGTTAATTGTACTCGATTATTCTTCTAAAGAGTTAGTTGTACTCGATTAATCTTCCAACTCAACTTAAAACTAATTCGTAACTCTAAGTATAACGATTATTGAAAACTTGTTGATTAAGTAAAGTGTTAATTGTAATCGAATCATCTTCTAAAGAGTTAATGGTACTCGATTAATCTTCTAAGTCAATATAAAAATAATCTGTAACTCTAAGTGTATTGATTATTGAAAACTTATTGTCCAAGTAAACAGTTAATTGTACTTGATTCATCTTCGAAAGAGTTAATGGTACTCGATTAATCTTCTAACTCAAACATAAAACTAAACCGTAACTGTAAGTGTAACGATTATTGAAATCTTTTTTGACCAAGTAAAGAGTTAATTTACTCGATTATTCTTCTAAAGAGTTCGTTGTACTCGATTAATCTTCCAACTCAACTTAAAACTAATTTGTAACTCTAAGTATAACGATTATTGAAAACTTGTTGGTTAAGTAAAGAGTTAATTGTAATCGAATCATTATCTAAAGAGTTAATGGTCCTAGATAAATCTTATAACTCAACATAAAACTAATCTACAATTCTAAGTGTAACGATTATTGAAAACTTGTTGACTAAGTAAACAGTTAATTGTACTCGATTAATCTTCTAAAGAGTTAATGGTACTCGATTAATCTTCTAACTCAACATAAAACTAATACGTAACTCTAAGTGTAACGATTATTGAAAACTTGTTGACCAAGTAAAGAGTTAATTGTACTCGATTCATCTTCTAAAGAGTTAATGGTACTCGATTAATCTTCTAAGTCAATATAAAAATAATCTGTAACTCTAAGTGTAACGATTATTGAAAACTTATTGACCAAGTAAACAGTTAATTGTACTTGATTCATCTTCGAAAGAGTTAATGGTACTCGATTAATCTTCTAACTCAACATAAAACTAATACGTAACTCTAAGTGTAACGATTATTGAAAACTTATTGATTAAGTAAAGTGTTAATTGTAATCGAATCATTATCTAAAGAGTTAATGGTCCTAGATAAATCTTCTAACTCAACATAAAACTAATCTATAACTCTAAGTGTAACGATTATTGAAAACTTGTTGACTAAGTAAAGAGTTAATTGTACTCGAATCATCTTCTAAAGATTTAATGGTACTAGATTAATCTTCTTACTCAACATAAAACTAATCCGTAACTCTAAGTGTAACGATTATTGAAAACTTGTTGACCAAGTAAAGAGTTAATTGTACTCGATTATTCTTCTAAAGAGTTAGTTGTACTCGATTAATCTTCCAACTCAACTTAAAACTAATTCGTAACTCTAAGTATAACGATTATTGAAAACTTGTTGATTAAGTAAAGTGTTAATTGTAATCGAATCATCTTCTAAAGAGTTAATGGTACTCGATTAATCTTCTAAGTCAATATAAAAATAATCTGTAACTCTAAGTGTATTGATTATTGAAAACTTATTGTCCAAGTAAACAGTTAATTGTACTTGATTCATCTTCGAAAGAGTTAATGGTACTCGATTAATCTTCTAACTCAAACATAAAACTAAACCGTAACTCTAAGTGTAACGATTATTGAAATCTTTTTTGACCAAGTAAAGAGTTAATTTACTCGATTATTCTTCTAAAGAGTTCGTTGTACTCGATTAATCTTCCAACTCAACTTAAAACTAATTTGTAACTCTAAGTATAACGATTATTGAAAACTTGTTGGTTAAGTAAAGAGTTAATTGTAATCGAATCATTATCTAAAGAGTTAATGGTCCTAGATAAATCTTCTAACTCAACATAAAACTAATCTATAACTCTAAGTGTAACGATTATTGAAAACTTGTTGACTAAGTAAACAGTTAATTGTACTTGATTCATCTTCGAAAGAGTTAATGGTACTCGATTAATCTTCTAACTCAACATAAAACTAATACGTAACTCTAAGTGTAACGGTTATTGAAAACTTGTTGACTAAGTAAAGAGTTAATTGTACTCGAATCATCTTCTAAAGATTTAATGGTACTAGATTAATCTTCTTACTCAACATAAAACTAATCCGTAACTCTAAGTGTAACGATTATTGAAAATTTGTTGACCAAGTAAAGAGTTAATTGTACTCGATTAATCTTCTAAATAGTTAATGGTACTCGATTAATCTTCTAACTCAACATAAAACTAATACGTAACTCTAAGTGTAACGATTATTGAAAACTTATTGATTAAGTAAAGTGTTAATTGTAATCGAATCATCATTTAAAGAGTTAATGGTCCTAGATAAATCTTCTAACTCCACATAAAACTAATCTGTAACTCTAAGTGTAACGATTATTGAAAACTTGTTGACTAAGTAAAGAGTTAATTGTACTCGAATCATCTTCTAAAGATTTAATGGTACTAGATTAATCTTCTTACTCAACATAAAACTAATCCGTAACTCTAAGTGTAACGATTATTGAAAACTTGTTGACCAAGTAAAGAGTTAATAGTACTCGATTATTCTTCTAAAGAGTTAGTTGTACTCGATTAATCTTCCAACTCAACTTAAAACTAATTCGTAACTCTAAGTGTAACGGTTATTGAAAACTTGTTGACCAAGTAAAGAGTTAATTGTACTCAATTCATCTTCTAAAGAGTTAATGGTACTCGATTAATCTTCTAAGTCAATATAAAAATAATCTGTAACTCTAAGTCTATTGATTATTGGAAACTTATTGACCAAGTAAACAGTTAATTGTACTTGATTCATCTTCGAAAGAGTTAATGGTACTCGATTAATCTTCTAACTCAAACATAAAACTAAACCGTAACTCTAAGTGTAACGATTATTGAAAATTTGTTGACCAAGTAAAGAGTTAATGGTACTCGATTAATCTTCTAAAGAGTTAATGGTACTCGATTAATCTTCTAACTCAACATAAAACTAATACGTAACTCTAAGTGTAACGATTATTGAAAACTTGTTGACCAAGTAAAGAGTTAATTGTACTCGATTCATCTTCTAAAGAGTTAATGGTACTCGATTAATCTTCTAAGTCAATATAAAAATAATCTGTAACTCTAAGTGTATGGATTATTGAAAACTTATTGACCAAGTAAACAGTTAATTGTACTTGATTCATCTTCGAAAGAGTTAATGGTACTCGATTAATCTTCTAACTCAACATAAAACTAATCTATAACTCTAAGTGTAACGATTATTGAAAACTTGTTGACTAAGTAAAGAGTTAATTGTACTCGAATCATCTTCTAAAGATTTAATGGTACTAGATTAATCTTCTTACTCAACATAAAACTAATCCGTAACTCTAAGTGTAACGATTATTGAAAACTTGTTGACCAAGTAAAGAGTTAATTGTACTCGATTATTCTTCTAAAGAGTTAGTTGTACTCGATTAATCTTCCAACTCAACTTAAAACTAATTCGTAACTCTAAGTATAACGATTATTGAAAACTTGTTGATTAAGTAAAGTGTTAATTGTAATCGAATCATCTTCTAAAGAGTTAATGGTACTCGATTAATCTTCTAAGTCAATATAAAAATAATCTGTAACTCTAAGTGTATTGATTATTGAAAACTTATTGTCCAAGTAAACAGTTAATTGTACTTGATTCATCTTCGAAAGAGTTAATGGTACTCGATTAATCTTCTAACTCAAACATAAAACTAAACCGTAACTCTAAGTGTAACGATTATTGAAATCTTTTTTGACCAAGTAAAGAGTTAATTTACTCGATTAATCTTCTAAAGAGTTAATGGTACTCGATTAATCTTCTAACTCAACATAAAACTAATACGTAACTCTAAGTGTAACGATTATTGAAAACTTGTTGATTAAGTAAAGAGTTAATTGTAATCGAATCATTATCTAAAGAGTTAATGGTCCTAGATAAATCTTCTAACTCAACATAAAACTAATCTATAACTCTAAGTGTAACGATTATTGAAAACTTGTTGACTAAGTAAACAGTTAATTGTACTTGATTCATCTTCGAAAGAGTTAATGGTACTCGATTAATCTTCTAACTCAACATAAAACTAATACGTAACTCTAAGTGTAACGGTTATTGAAAACTTGTTGACTAAGTAAAGAGTTAATTGTACTCGAATCATCTTCTAAAGATTTAATGGTACTAGATTAATCTTCTTACTCAACATAAAACTAATCCGTAACTCTAAGTGTAACGATTATTGAAAATTTGTTGACCAAGTAAAGAGTTAATTGTACTCGATTAATCTTCTAAATAGTTAATGGTACTCGATTAATCTTCTAACTCAACATAAAACTAATACGTAACTCTAAGTGTAACGATTATTGAAAACTTGTTGACTAAGTAAACAGTTAATTGTACTTGATTCATCTTCGAAAGAGTTAATGGTACTCGATTAATCTTCTGACTCAACATAAAACTAATACGTAACTCTAAGTGTAACGGTTATTGAAAACTTGTTGACTAAGTAAAGAGTTAATTGTACTCGAATCATCTTCTAAAGATTTAATGGTACTAGATTAATCTTCTTACTCAACATAAAACTAATCCGTAACTCTAAGTGTAACGATTATTGAAAACTTGTTGACCAAGTAAAGAGTTAATTGTACTCGATTATTCTTCTAAAGAGTTAGTTGTACTCGATTAATCTTCCAACTCAACTTAAAACTAATTCGTAACTCTAAGTATAACGATTATTGAAAACTTGTTGACCAAGTAAAGAGTTAATTGTACTCGATTCATCTTCTAAAGAGTTAATGGTACTCGATTAATCTTCTAAGTCAATATAAAAATAATCTGTAACTCTAAGTGTATGGATTATTGAAAACTTATTGACCAAGTAAACAGTTAATTGTACTTGATTCATCTTCGAAAGAGTTAATGGTACTCGATTAATCTTCTAACTCAACATAAAACTAATACGTAACTCTAAGTGTAACGATTATTGAAAACTTATTGATTAAGTAAAGTGTTAATTGTAATCGAATCATTATCTAAAGAGTTAATGGTCCTAGATTAATCTTCTAACTCAACATAAAACTAATCTATAACTCTAAGTGTAACGATTATTGAAAACTTGTTGACTAAGTAAAGAGTTAATTGTACTCGAATCATCTTCTAAAGATTTAATGGTACTAGATTAATCTTCTTACTCAACATAAAACTAATCCGTAACTCTAAGTGTAACGATTATTGAAAACTTGTTGACCAAGTAAAGAGTTAATTGTACTCGATTATTCTTCTAAAGAGTTAGTTGTACTCGATTAATCTTCCAACTCAACTTAAAACTAATTCGTAACTCTAAGTATAACGATTATTGAAAACTTGTTGATTAAGTAAAGTGTTAATTGTAATCGAATCATCTTCTAAAGAGTTAATGGTACTCGATTAATCTTCTAAGTCAATATAAAAATAATCTGTAACTCTAAGTGTATTGATTATTGAAAACTTATTGTCCAAGTAAACAGTTAATTGTACTTGATTCATCTTCGAAAGAGTTAATGGTACTCGATTAATCTTCTAACTCAAACATAAAACTAAACCGTAACTCTAAGTGTAACGATTATTGAAATCTTTTTTGACCAAGTAAAGAGTTAATTTACTCGATTAATCTTCTAAAGAGTTAATGGTACTCGATTAATCTTCTAACTCAACATAAAACTAATACGTAACTCTAAGTGTAACGATTATTGAAAACTTGTTGATTAAGTAAAGAGTTAATTGTAATCGAATCATTATCTAAAGAGTTAATGGTCCTAGATAAATCTTCTAACTCAACATAAAACTAATCTATAACTCTAAGTGTAACGATTATTGAAAACTTGTTGACTAAGTAAACAGTTAATTGTACTTGATTCATCTTCGAAAGAGTTAATGGTACTCGATTAATCTTCTAACTCAACATAAAACTAATACGTAACTCTAAGTGTAACGGTTATTGAAAACTTGTTGACTAAGTAAAGAGTTAATTGTACTCGAATCATCTTCTAAAGATTTAATGGTACTAGATTAATCTTCTTACTCAACATAAAACTAATCCGTAACTCTAAGTGTAACGATTATTGAAAATTTGTTGACCAAGTAAAGAGTTAATTGTACTCGATTAATCTTCTAAATAGTTAATGGTACTCGATTAATCTTCTAACTCAACATAAAACTAATACGTAACTCTAAGTGTAACGATTATTGAAAACTTGTTGACTAAGTAAACAGTTAATTGTACTTGATTCATCTTCGAAAGAGTTAATGGTACTCGATTAATCTTCTGACTCAACATAAAACTAATACGTAACTCTAAGTGTAACGGTTATTGAAAACTTGTTGACTAAGTAAAGAGTTAATTGTACTCGAATCATCTTCTAAAGATTTAATGGTACTAGATTAATCTTCTTACTCAACATAAAACTAATCCGTAACTCTAAGTGTAACGATTATTGAAAACTTGTTGACCAAGTAAAGAGTTAATTGTACTCGATTATTCTTCTAAAGAGTTAGTTGTACTCGATTAATCTTCCAACTCAACTTAAAACTAATTCGTAACTCTAAGTATAACGATTATTGAAAACTTGTTGACCAAGTAAAGAGTTAATTGTACTCGATTCATCTTCTAAAGAGTTAATGGTACTCGATTAATCTTCTAAGTCAATATAAAAATAATCTGTAACTCTAAGTGTATGGATTATTGAAAACTTATTGACCAAGTAAACAGTTAATTGTACTTGATTCATCTTCGAAAGAGTTAATGGTACTCGATTAATCTTCTAACTCAACATAAAACTAATACGTAACTCTAAGTGTAACGATTATTGAAAACTTATTGATTAAGTAAAGTGTTAATTGTAATCGAATCATTATCTAAAGAGTTAATGGTCCTAGATAAATCTTCTAACTCAACATAAAACTAATCTATAACTCTAAGTGTAACGATTATTGAAAACTTGTTGACTAAGTAAAGTGTTAATTGTACTCGAATCATCTTCTAAAGATTTAATGGTACTAGATTAATCTTCTTACTCAACATAAAACTAATCCGTAACTCTAAGTGTAACGATTATTGAAAACTTGTTGACCAAGTAAAGAGTTAATTGTACTCGATTATTCTTCTAAAGAGTTAGTTGTACTCGATTAATCTTCCAACTCAACTTAAAACTAATTCGTAACTCTAAGTATAACGATTATTGAAAACTTGTTGATTAAGTAAAGTATTAATTGTAATCGAATCATCTTCTAAAGAGTTAATGGTACTCGATTAATCTTCTAAGTCAATATAAAAATAATCTGTAACTCTAAGTGTATTGATTATTGAAAACTTATTGACCAAGTAAACAGTTAATTGTACTTGATTCATCTTCGAAAGAGTTAATGGTACTCGATTAATCTTCTAACTCAAACATAAAACTAAACCGTAACTCTAAGTGTAACGATTATTGAAATCTTTTTTGACCAAGTAAAGAGTTAATTTACTCGATTATTCTTCTAAAGAGTTAGTTGTACTCGATTAATCTTCCAACTCAACTTAAAACTAATTCGTAACTCTAAGTATAACGATTATTGAAAACTTGTTGATTAAGTAAAGAGTTAATTGTAATCGAATCATTATCTAAAGAGTTAATGGTCCTAGATAAATCTTCTAACTCAACATAAAACTAATCTATAACTCTAAGTGTAACGATTATTGAAAACTTGTTGACTAAGTAAACAGTTAATTGTACTTGATTCATCTTCGAAAGAGTTAATGGTACTCGATTAATCTTCTAACTCAACATAAAACTAATACGTAACTCTAAGTGTAACGGTTATTGAAAACTTGTTGACTAAGTAAAGAGTTAATTGTACTCGAATCATCTTCTAAAGATTTAATGGTACTAGATTAATCTTCTTACTCAACATAAAACTAATCCGTAACTCTAAGTGTAACGATTATTGAAAATTTGTTGACCAAGTAAAGAGTTAATTGTACTCGATTAATCTTCTAAATAGTTAATGGTACTCGATTAATCTTCTAACTCAACATAAAACTAATACGTAACTCTAAGTGTAACGATTATTGAAAACTTGTTGACTAAGTAAACAGTGAATTGTACTTGATTCATCTTCGAAAGAGTTAATGGTACTCGATAAATCTTCTAACTCAACATAAAACTAATACGTAACTCTAAGTGTAACGGTTATTGAAAACTTGTTGACTAAGTAAAGAGTTAATTGTACTCGAATCATCTTCTAAAGATTTAATGGTACTAGATTAATCTTCTTACTTAACATAAAACTAATCCGTAACTCTAAGTGTAACGATTATTGAAAACTTGTTGACCAAGTAAAGAGTTAATTGTACTCGATTATTCTTCTAAAGAGTTAGTTGTACTCGATTAATCTTCCAACTCAACTTAAAACTAATTCGTAACTCTAAGTATAACGATTATTGAAAACTTGTTGACCAAGTAAAGAGTTAATTGTACTCGATTCATCTTCTAAAGAGTTAATGGTACTCGATTAATCTTCTAAGTCAATATAAAAATAATCTGTAACTCTAAGTGTATGGATTATTGAAAACTTATTGACCAAGTAAACAGTTAATTGTACTTGATTCATCTTCGAAAGAGTTAATGGTACTCGATTAATCTTCTAACTCAACATAAAACTAATACGTAACTCTAAGTGTAACGATTATTGAAAACTTATTGATTAAGTAAAGTGTTAATTGTAATCGAATCATCATTTAAAGAGTTAATGGTCCTAGATAAATCTTCTAACTCAACATAAAACTAATCTGTAACTCTAAGTGTAACGGTTATTGAAAACTTGTTGACCAAGTAAAGAGTTAATTGTACTCGATTCATCTTCTAAAGAGTTAATGGTACTCGATTAATCTTCTAAGTCAATATAAAAATAATCTGTAACTCTAAGTGTATGGATTATTGAAAACTTATTGACCAAGTAAACAGTTAATTGTACTTGATTCATCTTCGAAAGAGTTAATGGTACTCGATTAATCTTCTAACTCAACATAAAACTAATACGTAACTCTAAGTGTAACGATTATTGAAAACTTATTGATTAAGTAAAGTGTTAATTGTAATCGAATCATTATCTAAAGAGTTAATGGTCCTAGATAAATCTTCTAACTCAACATAAAACTAATCTATAACTCTAAGTGTAACGATTATTGAAAACTTGTTGACTAAGTAAAGTGTTAATTGTACTCGAATCATCTTCTAAAGATTTAATGGTACTAGATTAATCTTCTTACTCAACATAAAACTAATCCGTAACTCTAAGTGTAACGATTATTGAAAACTTGTTGACCAAGTAAAGAGTTAATTGTACTCGATTATTCTTCTAAAGAGTTAGTTGTACTCGATTAATCTTCCAACTCAACTTAAAACTAATTCGTAACTCTAAGTATAACGATTATTGAAAACTTGTTGATTAAGTAAAGTATTAATTGTAATCGAATCATCTTCTAAAGAGTTAATGGTACTCGATTAATCTTCTAAGTCAATATAAAAATAATCTGTAACTCTAAGTGTATTGATTATTGAAAACTTATTGACCAAGTAAACAGTTAATTGTACTTGATTCATCTTCGAAAGAGTTAATGGTACTCGATTAATCTTCTAACTCAAACATTAAACTAAACCGTAACTCTAAGTGTAACGATTATTGAAATCTTTTTTGACCAAGTAAAGAGTTAATTTACTCGATTATTCTTCTAAAGAGTTAGTTGTACTCGATTAATCTTCCAACTCAACTTAAAACTAATTCGTAACTCTAAGTATAACGATTATTGAAAACTTGTTGATTAAGTAAAGAGTTAATTGTAATCGAATCATTATCTAAAGAGTTAATGGTCCTAGATAAATCTTCTAACTCAACATAAAACTAATCTATAACTCTAAGTGTAACGATTATTGAAAACTTGTTGACTAAGTAAACAGTTAATTGTACTTGATTCATCTTCGAAAGAGTTAATGGTACTCGATTAATCTTCTAACTCAACATAAAACTAATACGTAACTCTAAGTGTAACGGTTATTGAAAACTTGTTGACTAAGTAAAGAGTTAATTGTACTCGAATCATCTTCTAAAGATTTAATGGTACTAGATTAATCTTCTTACTCAACATAAAACTAATCCGTAACTCTAAGTGTAACGATTATTGAAAATTTGTTGACCAAGTAAAGAGTTAATTGTACTCGATTAATCTTCTAAATAGTTAATGGTACTCGATTAATCTTCTAACTCAACGTAAAACTAATACGTAACTCTAAGTGTAACGATTATTGAAAACTTGTTGACTAAGTAAACAGTGAATTGTACTTGATTCATCTTCGAAAGAGTTAATGGTACTCGATTAATCTTCTAACTCAACATAAAACTAATACGTAACTCTAAGTGTAACGGTTATTGAAAACTTGTTGACTAAGTAAAGAGTTAATTGTACTCGAATCATCTTCTAAAGATTTAATGGTACTAGATTAATCTTCTTACTCAACATAAAACTAATCCGTAACTCTAAGTGTAACGATTATTGAAAACTTGTTGACCAAGTAAAGAGTTAATTGTACTCGATTATTCTTCTAAAGAGTTAGTTGTACTCGATTAATCTTCCAACTCAACTTAAAACTAATTCGTAACTCTAAGTATAACGATTATTGAAAACTTGTTGATTAAGTAAAGTATTAATTGTAATCGAATCATCTTCTAAAGAGTTAATGGTACTCGATTAATCTTCTAAGTCAATATAAAAATAATCTGTAACTCTAAGTGTATTGATTATTGAAAACTTATTGACCAAGTAAACAGTTAATTGTACTTGATTCATCTTCGAAAGAGTTAATGGTACTCAATTAATCTTCTAACTCAAACATAAAACTAAACCGTAACTCTAAGTGTAACGATTATTGAAATCTTTTTTGACCAAGTAAAGAGTTAATTTACTCGATTATTCTTCTAAAGAGTTAGTTGTACTCGATTAATCTTCCAACTCAACTTAAAACTAATTCGTAACTCTAAGTATAACGATTATTGAAAACTTGTTGATTTAGTAAAGAGTTAATTGTAATCGAATCATTATCTAAAGAGTTAATGGTCCTAGATAAATCTTCTAACTCAACATAAAACTAATCTATAACTCTAAGTGTAACGATTATTGAAAACTTGTTGATTAAGTAAAGTGTTAATTGTAATCGAATCATCATTTAAAGAGTTAATGGTCCTAGATAAATCTTCTAACTCAACATAAAACTAATCTGTAACTCTAAGTGTAACGGTTATTGAAAACTTGTTGACCAAGTAAAGAGTTAATTGTACTCGATTCATCTTCTAAAGAGTTAATGGTACTCGATTAATCTTCTAAGTCAATATAAAAATAATCTGTAACTCTAAGTGTATGGATTATTGAAAACTTATTGACCAAGTAAACAGTTAATTGTACTTGATTCATCTTCGAAAGAGTTAATGGTACTCGATTAATCTTCTAACTCAACATAAAACTAATACGTAACTCTAAGTGTAACGGTTATTGAAAACTTGTTGACTAAGTAAAGAGTTAATTGTACTCGAATCATCTTCTAAAGATTTAATGGTACTAGATTAATCTTCTTACTCAACATAAAACTAATCCGTAACTCTAAGTGTAACGATTATTGAAAATTTGTTGACCAAGTAAAGAGTTAATTGTACTCGATTAATCTTCTAAATAGTTAATGGTACTCGATTAATCTTCTAACTCAACATAAAACTAATACGTAACTCTAAGTGTAACGATTATTGAAAACTTATTGATTAAGTAAAGTGTTAATTGTAATCGAATCATCGTTTAAAGAGTTAATGGTCCTAGATAAATCTTCTAACTCCACATAAAACTAATCTGTAACTCTAAGTGTAACGATTATT
Source organism: Scutellaria galericulata (assembly GCA_946896805.1). Taxonomy (NCBI): domain Eukaryota; kingdom Viridiplantae; phylum Streptophyta; class Magnoliopsida; order Lamiales; family Lamiaceae; genus Scutellaria; species Scutellaria galericulata. The sequence continues at coordinate 8,916,163 of OX335787.1, read as the reverse complement.
GAAAACTTGTTGACTAAGTAAAGAGTTAATTGTACTCGAATCATCTTCTAAAGATTTAATGGTACTAGATTAATCTTCTTACTCAACATAAAACTAATCCGTAACTCTAAGTGTAACGATTATTGAAAACTTGTTGACCAAGTAAAGAGTTAATTGTACTCGATTATTCTTCTAAAGAGTTAGTTGTACTCGATTAATCTTCCAACTCAACTTAAAACTAATTCGTAACTCTAAGTGTAACGGTTATTGAAAACTTGTTGACCAAGTAAAGAGTTAATTGTACTCGATTCATCTTCTAAAGAGTTAATGGTACTCGATTAATCTTCTAAGTCAATATAAAAATAATTTGTAACTCTAAGTGTATTGATTATTGAAAACTTATTGACCAAGTAAACAGTTAATTGTACTTGATTCATCTTCGAAAGAGTTAATGGTACTCGATTAATCTTCTAACTAAAACATAAAACTAAACCGTAACTCTAAGTTTAACGATTATTGAAAATTTGTTGACCAAGTAAAGAGTTAATGGTACTCGATTAATCTTCTAAAGAGTTAATGGTACTCGATTAATCTTCTAACTCAACATAAAACTAATACGTAACTCTAAGTGTAACGATTATTGAAAACTTGTTGACCAAGTAAAGAGTTAATTGTACTCGATTCATCTTCTAAAGAGTTAATGGTACTCGATTAATCTTCTAAGTCAATATAAAAATAATCTGTAACTCTAAGTGTATGGATTATTGAAAACTTATTGACCAAGTAAACAGTTAATTGTACTTGATTCATCTTCGAAAGAGTTAATGGTACTCGATTAATCTTCTAACTCAACATAAAACTAATACGTAACTCTAAGTGTAACGATTATTGAAAACTTATTGATTAAGTAAAGTGTTAATTGTAATCGAATCATTATCTAAAGAGTTAATGGTCCTAGATAAATCTTCTAACTCAACATAAAACTAATCTATAACTCTAAGTGTAACGATTATTGAAAACTTGTTGACTAAGTAAAGAGTTAATTGTACTCGAATCATCTTCTAAAGATTTTATGGTACTAGATTAATCTTCTTACTCAACATAAAACTAATCCGTAACTCTAAGTGTAACGATTATTGAAAACTTGTTGACCAAGTAAAGAGTTAATTGTACTCGATTATTCTTCTAAAGAGTTAGTTGTACTCGATTAATCTTCCAACTCAACTTAAAACTAATTCGTAACTCTAAGTATAACGATTATTGAAAACTTGTTGATTAAGTAAAGTGTTAATTGTAATCGAATCATCTTCTAAAGAGTTAATTGTACTCGAATCATCTTCTAAAGATTTAATGGTACTAGATTAATCTTCTTACTCAACATAAAACTAATCCGTAACTCTAAGTGTAACGATTATTGAAAACTTGTTGACCAAGTAAAGAGTTAATTGTACTCGATTATTCTTCTAAAGAGTTAGTTGTACTCGATTAATCTTCCAACTCAACTTAAAACTAATTCGTAACTCTAAGTATAACGATTATTGAAAACTTGTTGATTAAGTAAAGTGTTAATTGTAATCGAATCATCTTCTAAAGAGTTAATGGTACTCGATTAATCTTCTAAGTCAATATAAAAATAATCTGTAACTCTAAGTGTATTGATTATTGAAAACTTATTGTCCAAGTAAACAGTTAATTGTACTTGATTCATCTTCGAAAGAGTTAATGGTACTCGATTAATCTTCTAACTCAAACATAAAACTAAACCGTAACTCTAAGTGTAATGATTATTGAAAACTTTTTTGACCAAGTAAAGAGTTAATTTACTCGATTAATCTTCTAAAGAGTTAATGGTACTCGATTAATCTTCTAAAGAGTTAATGGTACTCGATTAATCTTCTAACTCAACATAAAACTAATACGTAACTCTAAGTGTAACGATTATTGAAAACTTATTGATTAAGTAAAGTGTTAATTGTAATCGAATCATTATCTAAAGAGTTAATGGTCCTAGATAAATCTTCTAACTCAACATAAAACTAATCAATAATTCTAAGTGTAACGATTATTGAAAACTTGTTGACTAAGTAAACAGTTAATTGTACTTGATTCATCTTCGAAAGAGTTAATGGTACTCGATTAATCTTCTAACTCAACATAAAACTAATACGTAACTCTAAGTGTAACGGTTATTGAAAACTTGTTGACTAAGTAAAGAGTTAATTGTACTCGAATCATCTTCTAAAGATTTAATGGTACTAGATTAATCTTCTTACTCAACATAAAACTAATCCGTAACTCTAAGTGTAATGATTATTGAAAACTTGTTGACCAAGTAAAGAGTTAATTGTACTTGATTCATCTTCTAAAGAGTTAATGGTACTCGATTAATCTTCTAAGTCAATATAAAAATAATCTGTAAGTCTAAGTGTATGGATTATTGAAAACTTATTGACCAAGTAAACATTTAATTGTACTTGATTCATCTTCGAAAGAGTTAATGGTACTCGATTAATCTTCTAAGTCAACATAAAACTAATACGTAACTCTAAGTGTAACGGTTATTGAAAACTTGTTGACTAAGTAAAGAGTTAATTGTACTCGAATCATCTTCTAAAGATTTAATGGTACTAGATTAATCTTCTTACTCAACATAAAACTAATCCGTAACTCTAAGTGTAACGATTATTGAAAATTTGTTGACCAAGTAAAGAGTTAATTGTACTCGATTAATCTTCTAAATAGTTAATGGTACTCGATTAATCTTCTAAGTCAATATAAAAATAATCTGTAACTCTAAGTGTATGGATTATTGAAAACTTATTGACCAAGTAAACAGTTAATTGTACTTGATTCATCTTCGAAAGAGTTAATGGTACTCGATTAATCTTCTAACTCAACATAAAACTAATACGTAACTCTAAGTGTAACGATTATTGAAAACTTATTGATTAAGTAAAGTGTTAATTGTAATCGAATCATTATCTAAAGAGTTAATGGTCCTAGATAAATCTTCTAACTCAACATAAAACTAATCTATAACTCTAAGTGTAACGATTATTGAAAACTTGTTGACTAAGTAAAGAGTTAATTGTACTCGAATCATCTTCTAAAGATTTAATGGTACTAGATTAATCTTCTTACTCAACATAAAACTAATCCGTAACTCTAAGTGTAACGATTATTGAAAACTTGTTGACCAAGAAAAGAGTTAATTGTACTCGATTATTCTTCTAAACAGTTAGTTGTACTCTATTAATCTTCCAACTCAACTTAAAACTAATTCGTAACTCTAAGTATAACGATTATTGAAAACTTGTTGATTAAGTAAAGTATTAATTGTAATCGAATCATTATCTAAAGAGTTAATGGTCCTAGATAAATCTTATAACTCAACATAAAACTAATCTATAACTCTAAGTGTAACGATTATTGAAAACTTGTTGACTAAGTAAACAGTTAATTGTACTTGATTCATCTTCGAAAGAGTTAATGGTACTCGATTAATCTTCTAACTCAACATAAAACTAATACGTAACTCTAAGTGTAACGGTTATTGAAAACTTGTTGACTAAGTAAAGAGTTAATTGTACTCGAATCATCTTCTAAAGATGTAATGGTACTAGATTAATCTTCTTACTCAACATAAAACTAATCCGTAACTCTAAGTGTAACGATTATTGAAAATTTGTTGACCAAGTAAAGAGTTAATTGTACTCGATTAATCTTCTAAATAGTTAATGGTACTCGATTAATCTTCTAATTCAACATAAAACTAATACGTAACTCTAAGTGTAACGATTATTGAAAACTTATTGATTAAGTAAAGTGTTAATTGTAATCGAATCATCATTTAAAGAGTTAATGGTCCTAGATAAATCTTCTAACTCCACATAAAACTAATCTGTAACTCTAACTGTAACGATTATTGAAAACTTGTTGACTAAGTAAAGAGTTAATTGTACTCGAATCATCTTCTAAAGATTTAATGGTACTAGATTAATCTTCTTACTCAACATAAAACAAATCCGTAACTCTAAGTGTAACGATTATTGAAAACTTGTTGACCAAGTAAAGAGTTAATTGTACTCGATTATTCTTCTAAAGAGTTAGTTGTACTCGATTAATCTTCCAACTCAACTTAAAACTAATTCGTAACTCTAAGTGTAACGGTTATTGAAAACTTGTTGACCAAGTAAAGAGTTAATTGTACTCGATTCATCTTCTAAAGAGTTAATGGTACTCGATTAATCTTCTAAGTCAATATAAAAATAATCTGTAACTCTAAGTGTATTGATTATTGAAAACTTATTGTCCAAGTAAACAGTTAATTGTACTTGATTCATCTTCGAAAGAGTTAATGGTACTCGATTAATCTTCTAACTCAAACATAAAACTAAACCGTAACTCTAAGTGTAACGATTATTGAAATCTTTTTTGACCAAGTAAAGAGTTAATTTACTCGATTATTCTTCTAAAGAGTTAGTTGTACTCGATTAATCTTCCAACTCAACTTAAAACTAATTCGTAACTCTAAGTATAACGATTATTGAAAACTTGTTGATTAAGTAAAGAGTTAATTGTAATCGAATCATTATCTAAAGAGTTAATGGTCCTAGATAAATCTTCTAACTCAACATAAAACTAATCTATAACTCTAAGTGTAACGATTATTGAAAACTTGTTGACTAAGTAAACAGTTAATTGTACTTGATTCATCTTCGAAAGAGTTAATGGTACTCGATTAATCTTCTAACTCAACATAAAACTAATACGTAACTCTAAGTGTAACGGTTATTGAAAACTTGTTGACTAAGTAAAGAGTTAATTGTACTCGAATCATCTTCTAAAGATTTAATGGTACTAGATTAATCTTCTTACTCAACATAAAACTAATCCGTAACTCTAAGTGTAACGATTATTGAAAATTTGTTGACCAAGAAAAGAGTTAATTGTACTCGATTAATCTTCTAAATAGTTAATGGTACTCGATTAATCTTCTAACTCAACATAAAACTAATACGTAACTCTAAGTGTAACGATTATTGAAAACTTATTGATTAAGTAAAGTGTTAATTGTAATCGAATCATCATTTAAAGAGTTAATGGTCCTAGATAAATCTTCTAACTCCACATAAAACTAATCTGTAACTCTAAGTGTAACGATTATTGAAAACTTGTTGACTAAGTAAAGAGTTAATTGTACTCGAATCATCTTCTAAAGATTTAATGGTACTAGATTAATCTTCTTACTCAACATAAAACTAATCCGTAACTCTAAGTGTAACGATTATTGAAAACTTGTTGACCAATTAAAGAGTTAATTGTACTCGATTATTCTTCTAAAGAGTTAGTTGTACTCGATTAATCTTCCAAATCAACTTAAAACTAATTCGTAACTCTAAGTGTAACGGTTATTGAAAACTTGTTGACCAAGTAAAGAGTTAATTGTACTCGATTCATCTTCTAAAGAGTTAATGGTACTCGATTAATCTTCTAAGTCAATATAAAAATAATCTGTAACTCTAAGTGTATTGATTATTGAAAACTTATTGTCCAAGTAAACAGTTAATTGTACTTGATTCATCTTCGAAAGAGTTAATGGTACTCGATTAATCTTCTAACTCAAACATAAAACTAAACCGTAACTCTAAGTGTAATGATTATTGAAAACTTTTTTGACCAAGTAAAGAGTTAATTTACTCGATTAATCTTCTAAAGAGTTAATGGTACTCGATTAATCTTCTAAAGAGTTAATGGTACTCGATTAATCTTCTAACTCAACATAAAACTAATACGTAACTCTAAGTGTAACGATTATTGAAAACTTATTGATTAAGTAAAGTGTTAATTGTAATCGAATCATTATCTAAAGAGTTAATGGTCCTAGATAAATCTTCTAACTCAACATAAAACTAATCTATAACTCTAAGTGTAACGATTATTGAAAACTTGTTGACTAAGTAAACAGTTAATTGTACTTGATTCATCTTCGAAAGAGTTAATGGTACTCGATTAATCTTCTAACTCAACATAAAACTAATACGTAACTCTAAGTGTAACGGTTATTGAAAACTTGTTGACTAAGTAAAGAGTTAATTGTACTCGAATCATCTTCTAAAGATTTAATGGTACTAGATTAATCTTCTTACTCAACATAAAACTAATCCGTAACTCTAAGTGTAAAGATTATTGAAAACTTGTTGACCAAGTAAAGAGTTAATTGTACTCGATTTATCTTCTAAAGAGTTAATGGTACTCGATTAATCTTCTAAGTCAATATAAAAATAATCTGTAACTCTAAGTGTATGGATTATTGAAAACTTATTGACCAAGTAAACAGTTAATTGTACTTGATTCATCTTCGAAAGAGTTAATGGTACTCGATTAATCTTCTAACTCAACATAAAACTAATACGTAACTCTAAGTGTAACGATTATTGAAAACTTATTGATTAAGTAAAGTGTTAATTGTAATCGAATCATTATCTAAAGAGTTAATGGTCCTAGATAAATCTTCTAACTCAACATAAAACTAATCTATAACTCTAAGTGTAACGATTATTGAAAACTTGTTGACTAAGTAAAGAGTTAATTGTACTCGAATCATCTTCTAAAGATTTTATGGTACTAGATTAATCTTCTTACTCAACATAAAACTAATCCGTAACTCTAAGTGTAACGATTATTGAAAACTTGTTGACCAAGTAAAGAGTTAATTGTACTCGATTATTCTTCTAAAGAGTTAGTTGTACTCGATTAATCTTCCAACTCAACTTAAAACTAATTCGTAACTCTAAGTATAACGATTATTGAAAACTTGTTGATTAAGTAAAGTGTTAATTGTAATCGAATCATCTTCTAAAGAGTTAATTGTACTCGAATCATCTTCTAAAGATTTAATGGTACTAGATTAATCTTCTTACTCAACATAAAACTAATCCGTAACTCTAAGTGTAACGATTATTGAAAACTTGTTGACCAAGTAAAGAGTTAATTGTACTCGATTATTCTTCTAAAGAGTTAGTTGTACTCGATTAATCTTCCAACTCAACTTAAAACTAATTCGTAACTCTAAGTATAACGATTATTGAAAACTTGTTGATTAAGTAAAGTGTTAATTGTAATCGAATCATCTTCTAAAGAGTTAATGGTACTCGATTAATCTTCTAAGTCAATATAAAAATAATCTGTAACTCTAAGTGTATTGATTATTGAAAACTTATTGTCCAAGTAAACAGTTAATTGTACTTGATTCATCTTCGAAAGAGTTAATGGTACTCGATTAATCTTCTAACTCAAACATAAAACTAAACCGTAACTCTAAGTGTAATGATTATTGAAAACTTTTTTGACCAAGTAAAGAGTTAATTTACTCGATTAATCTTCTAAAGAGTTAATGGTACTCGATTAATCTTCTAAAGAGTTAATGGTACTCGATTAATCTTCTAACTCAACATAAAACTAATACGTAACTCTAAGTGTAACGATTATTGAAAACTTATTGATTAAGTAAAGTGTTAATTGTAATCGAATCATTATCTAAAGAGTTAATGGTCCTAGATAAATCTTCTAACTCAACATAAAACTAATCTATAACTCTAAGTGTAACGATTATTGAAAACTTGTTGACTAAGTAAAGAGTTAATTGTACTCGAATCATCTTCTAAAGATTTTATGGTACTAGATTAATCTTCTTACTCAACATAAAACTAATCCGTAACTCTAAGTGTAACGATTATTGAAAACTTGTTGACCAAGTAAAGAGTTAATTGTACTCGATTATTCTTCTAAAGAGTTAGTTGTACTCGATTAATCTTCCAACTCAACTTAAAACTAATTCGTAACTCTAAGTATAACGATTATTGAAAACTTGTTGATTAAGTAAAGTGTTAATTGTAATCGAATCATCTTCTAAAGAGTTAATTGTACTCGAATCATCTTCTAAAGATTTAATGGTACTAGATTAATCTTCTTACTCAACATAAAACTAATCCGTAACTCTAAGTGTAACGATTATTGAAAACTTGTTGACCAAGTAAAGAGTTAATTGTACTCGATTATTCTTCTAAAGAGTTAGTTGTACTCGATTAATCTTCCAACTCAACTTAAAACTAATTCGTAACTCTAAGTATAACGATTATTGAAAACTTGTTGATTAAGTAAAGTGTTAATTGTAATCGAATCATCTTCTAAAGAGTTAATGGTACTCGATTAATCTTCTAAGTCAATATAAAAATAATCTGTAACTCTAAGTGTATTGATTATTGAAAACTTATTGTCCAAGTAAACAGTTAATTGTACTTGATTCATCTTCGAAAGAGTTAATGGTACTCGATTAATCTTCTAACTCAAACATAAAACTAAACCGTAACTCTAAGTGTAATGATTATTGAAAACTTTTTTGACCAAGTAAAGAGTTAATTTACTCGATTAATCTTCTAAAGAGTTAATGGTACTCGATTAATCTTCTAAAGAGTTAATGGTACTCGATTAATCTTCTAACTCAACATAAAACTAATACGTAACTCTAAGTGTAACGATTATTGAAAACTTATTGATTAAGTAAAGTGTTAATTGTAATCGAATCATTATCTAAAGAGTTAATGGTCCTAGATAAATCTTCTAACTCAACATAAAACTAATCAATAATTCTAAGTGTAACGATTATTGAAAACTTGTTGACTAAGTAAACAGTTAATTGTACTTGATTCATCTTCGAAAGAGTTAATGGTACTCGATTAATCTTCTAACTCAACATAAAACTAATACGTAACTCTAAGTGTAACGGTTATTGAAAACTTGTTGACTAAGTAAAGAGTTAATTGTACTCGAATCATCTTCTAAAGATTTAATGGTACTAGATTAATCTTCTTACTCAACATAAAACTAATCCGTAACTCTAAGTGTAATGATTATTGAAAACTTGTTGACCAAGTAAAGAGTTAATTGTACTTGATTCATCTTCTAAAGAGTTAATGGTACTCGATTAATCTTCTAAGTCAATATAAAAATAATCTGTAAGTCTAAGTGTATGGATTATTGAAAACTTATTGACCAAGTAAACATTTAATTGTACTTGATTCATCTTCGAAAGAGTTAATGGTACTCGATTAATCTTCTAAGTCAACATAAAACTAATACGTAACTCTAAGTGTAACGGTTATTGAAAACTTGTTGACTAAGTAAAGAGTTAATTGTACTCGAATCATCTTCTAAAGATTTAATGGTACTAGATTAATCTTCTTACTCAACATAAAACTAATCCGTAACTCTAAGTGTAACGATTATTGAAAATTTGTTGACCAAGTAAAGAGTTAATTGTACTCGATTAATCTTCTAAATAGTTAATGGTACTCGATTAATCTTCTAAGTCAATATAAAAATAATCTGTAACTCTAAGTGTATGGATTATTGAAAACTTATTGACCAAGTAAACAGTTAATTGTACTTGATTCATCTTCGAAAGAGTTAATGGTACTCGATTAATCTTCTAACTCAACATAAAACTAATACGTAACTCTAAGTGTAACGATTATTGAAAACTTATTGATTAAGTAAAGTGTTAATTGTAATCGAATCATTATCTAAAGAGTTAATGGTCCTAGATAAATCTTCTAACTCAACATAAAACTAATCTATAACTCTAAGTGTAACGATTATTGAAAACTTGTTGACTAAGTAAAGAGTTAATTGTACTCGAATCATCTTCTAAAGATTTAATGGTACTAGATTAATCTTCTTACTCAACATAAAACTAATCCGTAACTCTAAGTGTAACGATTATTGAAAACTTGTTGACCAAGAAAAGAGTTAATTGTACTCGATTATTCTTCTAAACAGTTAGTTGTACTCGATTAATCTTCCAACTCAACTTAAAACTAATTCGTAACTCTAAGTATAACGATTATTGAAAACTTGTTGATTAAGTAAAGTATTAATTGTAATCGAATCATTATCTAAAGAGTTAATGGTCCTAGATAAATCTTATAACTCAACATAAAACTAATCTATAACTCTAAGTGTAACGATTATTGAAAACTTGTTGACTAAGTAAACAGTTAATTGTACTTGATTCATCTTCGAAAGAGTTAATGGTACTCGATTAATCTTCTAACTCAACATAAAACTAATACGTAACTCTAAGTGTAACGGTTATTGAAAACTTGTTGACTAAGTAAAGAGTTAATTGTACTCGAATCATCTTCTAAAGATGTAATGGTACTAGATTAATCTTCTTACTCAACATAAAACTAATCCGTAACTCTAAGTGTAACGATTATTGAAAATTTGTTGACCAAGTAAAGAGTTAATTGTACTCGATTAATCTTCTAAATAGTTAATGGTACTCGATTAATCTTCTAATTCAACATAAAACTAATACGTAACTCTAAGTGTAACGATTATTGAAAACTTATTGATTAAGTAAAGTGTTAATTGTAATCGAATCATCATTTAAAGAGTTAATGGTCCTAGATAAATCTTCTAACTCCACATAAAACTAATCTGTAACTCTAACTGTAACGATTATTGAAAACTTGTTGACTAAGTAAAGAGTTAATTGTACTCGAATCATCTTCTAAAGATTTAATGGTACTAGATTAATCTTCTTACTCAACATAAAACAAATCCGTAACTCTAAGTGTAACGATTATTGAAAACTTGTTGACCAAGTAAAGAGTTAATTGTACTCGATTATTCTTCTAAAGAGTTAGTTGTACTCGATTAATCTTCCAACTCAACTTAAAACTAATTCGTAACTCTAAGTGTAACGGTTATTGAAAACTTGTTGACCAAGTAAAGAGTTAATTGTACTCGATTCATCTTCTAAAGAGTTAATGGTACTCGATTAATCTTCTAAGTCAATATAAAAATAATCTGTAACTCTAAGTGTATTGATTATTGAAAACTTATTGTCCAAGTAAACAGTTAATTGTACTTGATTCATCTTCGAAAGAGTTAATGGTACTCGATTAATCTTCTAACTCAAACATAAAACTAAACCGTAACTCTAAGTGTAACGATTATTGAAATCTTTTTTGACCAAGTAAAGAGTTAATTTACTCGATTATTCTTCTAAAGAGTTAGTTGTACTCGATTAATCTTCCAACTCAACTTAAAACTAATTCGTAACTCTAAGTATAACGATTATTGAAAACTTGTTGATTAAGTAAAGAGTTAATTGTAATCGAATCATTATCTAAAGAGTTAATGGTCCTAGATAAATCTTCTAACTCAACATAAAACTAATCTATAACTCTAAGTGTAACGATTATTGAAAACTTGTTGACTAAGTAAACAGTTAATTGTACTTGATTCATCTTCGAAAGAGTTAATGGTACTCGATTAATCTTCTAACTCAACATAAAACTAATACGTAACTCTAAGTGTAACGGTTATTGAAAACTTGTTGACTAAGTAAAGAGTTAATTGTACTCGAATCATCTTCTAAAGATGTAATGGTACTAGATTAATCTTCTTACTCAACATAAAACTAATCCGTAACTCTAAGTGTAACGATTATTGAAAATTTGTTGACCAAGTAAAGAGTTAATTGTACTCGATTAATCTTCTAAATAGTTAATGGTACTCGATTAATCTTCTAATTCAACATAAAACTAATACGTAACTCTAAGTGTAACGATTATTGAAAACTTATTGATTAAGTAAAGTGTTAATTGTAATCGAATCATCATTTAAAGAGTTAATGGTCCTAGATAAATCTTCTAACTCCACATAAAACTAATCTGTAACTCTAACTGTAACGATTATTGAAAACTTGTTGACTAAGTAAAGAGTTAATTGTACTCGAATCATCTTCTAAAGATTTAATGGTACTAGATTAATCTTCTTACTCAACATAAAACAAATCCGTAACTCTAAGTGTAACGATTATTGAAAACTTGTTGACCAAGTAAAGAGTTAATTGTACTCGATTATTCTTCTAAAGAGTTAGTTGTACTCGATTAATCTTCCAACTCAACTTAAAACTAATTCGTAACTCTAAGTGTAACGGTTATTGAAAACTTGTTGACCAAGTAAAGAGTTAATTGTACTCGATTCATCTTCTAAAGAGTTAATGGTACTCGATTAATCTTCTAAGTCAATATAAAAATAATCTGTAACTCTAAGTGTATTGATTATTGAAAACTTATTGTCCAAGTAAACAGTTAATTGTACTTGATTCATCTTCGAAAGAGTTAATGGTACTCGATTAATCTTCTAACTCAAACATAAAACTAAACCGTAACTCTAAGTGTAACGATTATTGAAATCTTTTTTGACCAAGTAAAGAGTTAATTTACTCGATTATTCTTCTAAAGAGTTAGTTGTACTCGATTAATCTTCCAACTCAACTTAAAACTAATTCGTAACTCTAAGTATAACGATTATTGAAAACTTGTTGATTAAGTAAAGAGTTAATTGTAATCGAATCATTATCTAAAGAGTTAATGGTCCTAGATAAATCTTCTAACTCAACATAAAACTAATCTATAACTCTAAGTGTAACGATTATTGAAAACTTGTTGACTAAGTAAACAGTTAATTGTACTTGATTCATCTTCGAAAGAGTTAATGGTACTCGATTAATCTTCTAACTCAACATAAAACTAATACGTAACTCTAAGTGTAACGGTTATTGAAAACTTGTTGACTAAGTAAAGAGTTAATTGTACTCGAATCATCTTCTAAAGATTTAATGGTACTAGATTAATCTTCTTACTCAACATAAAACTAATCTGTAACTCTAAGTGTAACGATTATTGAAAATTTGTTGACCAAGAAAAGAGTTAATTGTACTCGATTAATCTTCTAAATAGTTAATGGTACTCGATTAATCTTCTAACTCAACATAAAACTAATACGTAACTCTAAGTGTAACGATTATTGAAAACTTATTGATTAAGTAAAGTGTTAATTGTAATCGAATCATCATTTAAAGAGTTAATGGTCCTAGATAAATCTTCTAACTCCACATAAAACTAATCTGTAACTCTAAGTGTAACGATTATTGAAAACTTGTTGACTAAGTAAAGAGTTAATTGTACTCGAATCATCTTCTAAAGATTTAATGGTACTAGATTAATCTTCTTACTCAACATAAAACTAATCCGTAACTCTAAGTGTAACGATTATTGAAAACTTGTTGACCAATTAAAGAGTTAATTGTACTCGATTATTCTTCTAAAGAGTTAGTTGTACTCGATTAATCTTCCAAATCAACTTAAAACTAATTCGTAACTCTAAGTGTAACGGTTATTGAAAACTTGTTGACCAAGTAAAGAGTTAATTGTACTCGATTCATCTTCTAAAGAGTTAATGGTACTCGATTAATCTTCTAAGTCAATATAAAAATAATCTGTAACTCTAAGTGTATTGATTATTGAAAACTTATTGTCCAAGTAAACAGTTAATTGTACTTGATTCATCTTCGAAAGAGTTAATGGTACTCGATTAATCTTCTAACTCAAACATAAAACTAAACCATAACTCTAAGTGTAATGATTATTGAAAACTTTTTTGACCAAGTAAAGAGTTAATTTACTCGATTAATCTTCTAAAGAGTTAATGGTACTCGATTAATCTTCTAAAGAGTTAATGGTACTCGATTAATCTTCTAACTCAACATAAAACTAATACGTAACTCTAAGTGTAACGATTATTGAAAACTTATTGATTAAGTAAAGTGTTAATTGTAATCGAATCATTATCTAAAGAGTTAATGGTCCTAGATAAATCTTCTAACTCAACATAAAACTAATCTATAACTCTAAGTGTAACGATTATTGAAAACTTGTTGACTAAGTAAACAGTTAATTGTACTTGATTCATCTTCGAAAGAGTTAATGGTACTCGATTAATCTTCTAACTCAACATAAAACTAATACGTAACTCTAAGTGTAACGGTTATTGAAAACTTGTTGACTAAGTAAAGAGTTAATTGTACTCGAATCATCTTCTAAAGATTTAATGGTACTAGATTAATCTTCTTACTCAACATAAAACTAATCCGTAACTCTAAGTGTAAAGATTATTGAAAACTTGTTGACCAAGTAAAGAGTTAATTGTACTCGATTTATCTTCTAAAGAGTTAATGGTACTCGATTAATCTTCTAAGTCAATATAAAAATAATCTGTAACTCTAAGTGTATGGATTATTGAAAACTTATTGACCAAGTAAACAGTTAATTGTACTTGATTCATCTTCGAAAGAGTTAATGGTACTCGATTAATCTTCTAACTCAACATAAAACTAATACGTAACTCTAAGTGTAACGATTATTGAAAACTTATTGATTAAGTAAAGTGTTAATTGTAATCGAATCATTATCTAAAGAGTTAATGGTCGTAGATAAATCTTCTAACTCAACATAAAACTAATCTATAACTCTAAGTGTAACGATTATTGAAAACTTGTTGACTAAGTAAAGAGTTAATTGTAATCGAATCATCTTCTAAAGATTTAATGGTACTAGATTAATCTTCTTACTCAACATAAAACTAATCCGTAACTCTAAGTGTAACGATTATTGAAAACTTGTTGACCAAGAAAAGAGTTAATTGTACTCGATTATTCTTCTAAAGAGTTAGTTGTACTCGATTAATCTTCCAACTCAACTTAAAACTAATTCGTAACTCTAAGTATAACGATTATTGAAAACTTGTTGATTAAGTAAAGTATTAATTGTAATCGAATCATCTTCTAAAGAGTTAATGGTACTCGATTAATCTTCTAAGTCAATATAAAAATAATCTGTAACTCTAAGTGTATTGATTATTGAAAACTTATTGACCAAGTAAACAGTTAATTGTACTTGATTCATCTTCGAAAGAGTTAATGGTACTCGATTAATCTTCTAACTCAAACATAAAACTAAACCGTAACTCTAAGTGTAACGATTATTGAAATCTTTTTTGACCAAGTAAAGAGTTAATTTACTCGATTATTCTTCTAAAGAGTTAGTTGTACTCGATTAATCTTCCAACTCAACTTAAAACTAATTCGTAACTCTAAGTATAACGATTATTGAAAACTTGTTGATTAAGTAAAGAGTTAATTGTAATCGAATCATTATCTAAAGAGTTAATGGTCCTAGATAAATCTTCTAGCTCAACATAAAACTAATCTATAACTCTAAGTGTAACGATTATTGAAAACTTGTTGACTAAGTAAACAGTTAATTGTACTTGATTCATCTTCGAAAGAGTTAATGGTACTCGATTAATCTTCTAACTCAACATAAAACTAATACGTAACTCTAAGTGTAACGGTTATTGAAAACTTGTTGACTAAGTAAAGAGTTAATTGTACTCGAATCATCTTCTAAAGATTTAATGGTACTAGATTAATCTTCTTACTCAACATAAAACTAATCCGTAACTCTAAGTGTAACGATTATTGAAAATTTGTTGACCAAGAAAAGAGTTAATTGTACTCGATTAATCTTCTAAATAGTTAATGGTACTCGATTAATCTTCTAACTCAACATAAAACTAATACGTAACTCTAAGTGTAACGATTATTGAAAACTTATTGATTAAGTAAAGTGTTAATTGTAATCGAATCATTATCTAAAGAGTTAATGGTCCTAGATAAATCTTCTAACTCAACATAAAACTAATCTATAACTCTAAGTGTAACGATTATTGAAAACTTGTTGACTAAGTAAACAGTTAATTGTACTTGATTCATCTTCGAAAGAGTCAATGGTACTCGATTAATCTTCTAACTCAACATAAAACTAATACGTAACTCTAAGTGTAACGGTTATTGAAAACTTGTTGACTAAGTAAAGAGTTAATTGTACTCGAATCATCTTCTAAAGATTTAATGGTACTAGATTAATCTTCTTACTCAACATAAAACTAATCCGTAACTCTAAGTGTAACGATTATTGAAAACTTGTTGACCAAGTAAAGAGTTAATTGTACTCGATTTATCTTCTAAAGAGTTAATGGTACTCGATTAATCTTCTAAGTCAATATAAAAATAATCTGTAACTCTAAGTGTATGGATTATTGAAAACTTATTGACCAAGTAAACAGTTAATTGTACTTGATTCATCTTCGAAAGAGTTAATGGTACTCGATTAATCTTCTAACTCAACATAAAACTAATACGTAACTCTAAGTGTAACGATTATTGAAAACTTATTGATTAAGTAAAGTGTTAATTGTAATCGAATCATCATTTAAAGAGTTAATGGTCCTAGATAAATCTTCTAACTCAACATAAAACTAATCTATAACTCTAAGTGTAACGGTTATTGAAAACTTGTTGACCAAGTAAAGAGTTAATTGTACTCGATTCATCTTCTAAAGAGTTAATGGTACTCGATTAATCTTCTAAGTGAATATAAAAATAATCTGTAACTCTAAGTGTATGGATTATTGAAAACTTATTGACCAAGTAAACAGTTAATTGTACTTGATTCATCTTCGAAAGAGTTAATGGTACTCGATTAATCTTCTAACTCAACATAAAACTAATACGTAACTCTAAGTGTAACGATTATTGAAAACTTATTGATTAAGTAAAGTGTTAATTGTAATCGAATCATTATCTAAAGAGTTAATGGTCCTAGATAAATCTTCTAACTCAACATAAAACTAATCTATAACTCTAAGTGTAACGATTATTGAAAACTTGTTGACTAAGTAAAGAGTTAATTGTAATCGAATCATCTTCTAAAGATTTAATGGTACTAGATTAATCTTCTTACTCAACATAAAACTAATCCGTAACTCTAAGTGTAACGATTATTGAAAACTTGTTGACCAAGAAAAGAGTTAATTGTACTCGATTATTCTTCTAAAGAGTTAGTTGTACTCGATTAATCTTCCAACTCAACTTAAAACTAATTCGTAACTCTAAGTATAACGATTATTGAAAACTTGTTGATTAAGTAAAGTATTAATTGTAATCGAATCATCTTCTAAAGAGTTAATGGTACTCGATTAATCTTCTAAGTCAATATAAAAATAATCTGTAACTCTAAGTGTATTGATTATTGAAAACTTATTGACCAAGTAAACAGTTAATTGTACTTGATTCATCTTCGAAAGAGTTAATGGTACTCGATTAATCTTCTAACTCAACATAAAACTAATACGTAACTCTAAGTGTAACGATTATTGAAAACTTATTGATTACGTAAAGTGTTAATTGTAATCGAATCATTATCTAAAGAGTTAATGGTCGTAGATAAATCTTCTAACTCAACATAAAACTAATCTATAACTCTAAGTGTAACGATTATTGAAAACTTGTTGACTAAGTAAAGAGTTAATTGTAATCGAATCATCTTCTAAAGATTTAATGGTACTAGATTAATCTTCTTACTCAACATAAAACTAATCCGTAACTCTAAGTGTAACGATTATTGAAAACTTGTTGACCAAGAAAAGAGTTAATTGTACTCGATTATTCTTCTAAAGAGTTAGTTGTACTCGATTAATCTTCCAACTCAACTTAAAACTAATTCGTAACTCTAAGTATAACGATTATTGAAAACTTGTTGATTAAGTAAAGTATTAATTGTAATCGAATCATCTTCTAAAGAGTTAATGGTACTCGATTAATCTTCTAAGTCAATATAAAAATAATCTGTAACTCTAAGTGTATTGATTATTGAAAACTTATTGACCAAGTAAACAGTTAATTGTACTTGATTCATCTTCGAAAGAGTTAATGGTACTCGATTAATCTTCTAACTCAAACATAAAACTAAACCGTAACTCTAAGTGTAACGATTATTGAAATCTTTTTTGACCAAGTAAAGAGTTAATTTACTCGATTATTCTTCTAAAGAGTTAGTTGTACTCGATTAATCTTCCAACTCAACTTAAAACTAATTCGTAACTCTAAGTATAACGATTATTGAAAACTTGTTGATTAAGTAAAGAGTTAATTGTAATCGAATCATTATCTAAAGAGTTAATGGTCCTAGATAAATCTTCTAGCTCAACATAAAACTAATCTATAACTCTAAGTGTAACGATTATTGAAAACTTGTTGACTAAGTAAACAGTTAATTGTACTTGATTCATCTTCGAAAGAGTTAATGGTACTCGATTAATCTTCTAACTCAACATAAAACTAATACGTAACTCTAAGTGTAACGGTTATTGAAAACTTGTTGACTAAGTAAAGAGTTAATTGTACTCGAATCATCTTCTAAAGATTTAATGGTACTAGATTAATCTTCTTACTCAACATAAAACTAATCCGTAACTCTAAGTGTAACGATTATTGAAAATTTGTTGACCAAGAAAAGAGTTAATTGTACTCGATTAATCTTCTAAATAGTTAATGGTACTCGATTAATCTTCTAACTCAACATAAAACTAATACGTAACTCTAAGTGTAACGATTATTGAAAACTTATTGATTAAGTAAAGTGTTAATTGTAATCGAATCATCATATAAAGAGTTAATGGTCCTAGATAAATCTTCTAACTCCACATAAAACTAATCTGTAACTCTAAGTGTAACGATTATTGAAAACTTGTTGACTAAGTAAAGAGTTAATTATACTCGAATCATCTTCTAAAGAGTCAATGGTACTAGATTAATCTTCTTACTCAACATAAAACTAATCCGTAACTCTAAGTGTAACGATTATTGAAAATTTGTTGACCAAGAAAAGAGTTAATTGTACTCGATTAATCTTCTAAATAGTTAATGGTACTCGATTAATCTTCTAACTCAACATAAAACTAATAAGTAACTCTAAGTGTAACGATTATTGAAAAGTTGTTGACCAAGTAAAGAGTTAATTGTACTCGATTTATCTTCTAAAGAGTTAATGGTACTCGATTAATCTTCTAAGTCAATATAAAAATAATCTGTAACTCTAAGTGTATGGATTATTGAAAACTTATTGACCAAGTAAACAGTTAATTGTAGTTGATTCATCTTCGAAAGAGTTAATGGTACTCGATTAATCTTCTAACTCAACATAAAACTAATACGTAACTCTAAGTGTAACGATTATTGAAAACTTATTGATTAAGTAAAGTGTTAATTGTAATCGAATCATCATTTAAAGAGTTAATGGTCCTAGATAAATCTTCTAACTCAACATAAAACTAATCTATAACTCTAAGTGTAACGGTTATTGAAAACTTGTTGACCAAGTAAAGAGTTAATTGTACTCGATTCATCTTCTAAAGAGTTAATGGTACTCGATTAATCTTCTAAGTGAATATAAAAATAATCTGTAACTCTAAGTGTATGGATTATTGAAAACTTATTGACCAAGTAAACAGTTAATTGTACTTGATTCATCTTCGAAAGAGTTAATGGTACTCGATTAATCTTCTAACTCAACATAAAACTAATACGTAACTCTAAGTGTAACGATTATTGAAAACTTATTGATTAAGTAAAGTGTTAATTGTAATCGAATCATTATCTAAAGAGTTAATGGTCCTAGATAAATCTTCTAACTCAACATAAAACTAATCTATAACTCTAAGTGTAACGATTATTGAAAACTTGTTGACTAAGTAAAGAGTTAATTGTAATCGAATCATCTTCTAAAGATTTAATGGTACTAGATTAATCTTCTTACTCAACATAAAACTAATCCGTAACTCTAAGTGTAACGATTATTGAAAACTTGTTGACCAAGAAAAGAGTTAATTGTACTCGATTATTCTTCTAAAGAGTTAGTTGTACTCGATTAATCTTCCAACTCAACTTAAAACTAATTCGTAACTCTAAGTATAACGATTATTGAAAACTTGTTGATTAAGTAAAGTATTAATTGTAATCGAATCATCTTCTAAAGAGTTAATGGTACTCGATTAATCTTCTAAGTCAATATAAAAATAATCTGTAACTCTAAGTGTATTGATTATTGAAAACTTATTGACCAAGTAAACAGTTAATTGTACTTGATTCATCTTCGAAAGAGTTAATGGTACTCGATTAATCTTCTAACTCAACATAAAACTAATACGTAACTCTAAGTGTAACGATTATTGAAAACTTATTGATTACGTAAAGTGTTAATTGTAATCGAATCATTATCTAAAGAGTTAATGGTCGTAGATAAATCTTCTAACTCAACATAAAACTAATCTATAACTCTAAGTGTAACGATTATTGAAAACTTGTTGACTAAGTAAAGAGTTAATTGTAATCGAATCATCTTCTAAAGATTTAATGGTACTAGATTAATCTTCTTACTCAACATAAAACTAATCCGTAACTCTAAGTGTAACGATTATTGAAAACTTGTTGACCAAGAAAAGAGTTAATTGTACTCGATTATTCTTCTAAAGAGTTAGTTGTACTCGATTAATCTTCCAACTCAACTTAAAACTAATTCGTAACTCTAAGTATAACGATTATTGAAAACTTGTTGATTAAGTAAAGTATTAATTGTAATCGAATCATCTTCTAAAGAGTTAATGGTACTCGATTAATCTTCTAAGTCAATATAAAAATAATCTGTAACTCTAAGTGTATTGATTATTGAAAACTTATTGACCAAGTAAACAGTTAATTGTACTTGATTCATCTTCGAAAGAGTTAATGGTACTCGATTAATCTTCTAACTCAAACATAAAACTAAACCGTAACTCTAAGTGTAACGATTATTGAAATCTTTTTTGACCAAGTAAAGAGTTAATTTACTCGATTATTCTTCTAAAGAGTTAGTTGTACTCGATTAATCTTCCAACTCAACTTAAAACTAATTCGTAACTCTAAGTATAACGATTATTGAAAACTTGTTGATTAAGTAAAGAGTTAATTGTAATCGAATCATTATCTAAAGAGTTAATGGTCCTAGATAAATCTTCTAGCTCAACATAAAACTAATCTATAACTCTAAGTGTAACGATTATTGAAAACTTGTTGACTAAGTAAACAGTTAATTGTACTTGATTCATCTTCGAAAGAGTTAATGGTACTCGATTAATCTTCTAACTCAACATAAAACTAATACGTAACTCTAAGTGTAACGGTTATTGAAAACTTGTTGACTAAGTAAAGAGTTAATTGTACTCGAATCATCTTCTAAAGATTTAATGGTACTAGATTAATCTTCTTACTCAACATAAAACTAATCCGTAACTCTAAGTGTAACGATTATTGAAAATTTGTTGACCAAGAAAAGAGTTAATTGTACTCGATTAATCTTCTAAATAGTTAATGGTACTCGATTAATCTTCTAACTCAACATAAAACTAATACGTAACTCTAAGTGTAACGATTATTGAAAACTTATTGATTAAGTAAAGTGTTAATTGTAATCGAATCATCATTTAAAGAGTTAATGGTCCTAGATAAATCTTCTAACTCCACATAAAACTAATCTGTAACTCTAAGTGTAACGATTATTGAAAACTTGTTGACTAAGTAAAGAGTTAATTATACTCGAATCATCTTCTAAAGATTTAATGGTACTAGATTAATCTTCTTACTCAACATAAAACTAATCCGTAACTCTAAGTGTAACGATTATTGAAAATTTGTTGACCAAGAAAAGAGTTAATTGTACTCGATTAATCTTCTAAATAGTTAATGGTACTCGATTAATCTTCTAACTCAACATAAAACTAATAAGTAACTCTAAGTGTAACGATTATTGAAAACTTATTGATTAAGTAAAGTGTTAATTGTAATCGAATCATCATTTAAAGAGTTAATGGTCCTAGATAAATCTTCTAACTCCACATAAAACTAATCTGTAACTCTAAGTGTAACGATTATTGAAAACTTGTTGACTAAGTAAAGAGTTAATTGTACTCGAATCATCTTCTAAAGATTTAATGGTACTAGATTAATCTTCTTACTCAACATAAAACTAATCCGTAACTCTAAGTGTAACGATTATTGAAAACTTGTTGACCAAGTAAAGAGTTAATTGTACTCGATTCATCTTCTAAAGAGTTAATGGTACTCGATTAATCTTCTAAGTCAATATAAAAATAATCTGTAACTCTAAGTGTATTAATTATTGAAAACTTATTGTCCAAGTAAACAGTTAATTGTACTTGATTCATCTTCGAAAGAGTTAATGGTACTCGATTAATCTTCTAACTCAAACATAAAACTAAACAGTAACTCTAAGTGTAATGATTATTGAAAACTTTTTTGACCAAGTAAAGAGTTAATTTACTCGATTAATCTTCTAAAGAGTTAATGGTACTCGATTAATCTTCTAAAGAGTTAATGGTACTCGATTAATCTTCTAACTCAACATAAAACTAATAC
Source organism: Scutellaria galericulata (assembly GCA_946896805.1). Taxonomy (NCBI): domain Eukaryota; kingdom Viridiplantae; phylum Streptophyta; class Magnoliopsida; order Lamiales; family Lamiaceae; genus Scutellaria; species Scutellaria galericulata. Next base: position 8,893,956 of record OX335787.1, on the reverse strand, counting down.
GTAACTCTAAGTGTAACGATTATTGAAAACTTATTGATTAAGTAAAGTGTTAATTGTAATCGAATCATTATCTAAAGAGTTAATGGTCCTAGATAAATCTTCTAACTCAACATAAAACTAATCTATAACTCTAAGTGTAACGATTATTGAAAACTTGTTGACTAAGTAAACAGTTAATTGTACTTGATTCATCTTCGAAAGAGTCAATGGTACTCGATTAATCTTCTAACTCAACATAAAACTAATACGTAACTCTAAGTGTAACGGTTATTGAAAACTTGTTGACTAAGTAAAGAGTTAATTGTACTCGAATCATCTTCTAAAGATTTAATGGTACTAGATTAATCTTCTTACTCAACATAAAACTAATCCGTAACTCTAAGTGTAACGATTATTGAAAACTTGTTGACCAAGTAAAGAGTTAATTTACTCGATTATTCTTCTAAAGAGTTAGTTGTACTCGATTAATCTTCCAACTCAACTTAAAACTAATTCGTAACTCTAAGTATAACGATTATTGAAAACTTGTTGATTAAGTAAAGAGTTAATTGTAATCGAATCATTATCTAAAGAGTTAATGGTCCTAGATAAATCTTCTAGCTCAACATAAAACTAATCTATAACTCTAAGTGTAACGATTATTGAAAACTTGTTGACTAAGTAAACAGTTAATTGTACTTGATTCATCTTCGAAAGAGTTAATGGTACTCGATTAATCTTCTAACTCAACATAAAACTAATACGTAACTCTAAGTGTAACGGTTATTGAAAACTTGTTGACTAAGTAAAGAGTTAATTGTACTCGAATCATCTTCTAAAGATTTAATGGTACTAGATTAATCTTCTTACTCAACATAAAACTAATCCGTAACTCTAAGTGTAACGATTATTGAAAATTTGTTGACCAAGAAAAGAGTTAATTGTACTCGATTAATCTTCTAAATAGTTAATGGTACTCGATTAATCTTCTAACTCAACATAAAACTAATACGTAACTCTAAGTGTAACGATTATTGAAAACTTATTGATTAAGTAAAGTGTTAATTGTAATCGAATCATCATTTAAAGAGTTAATGGTCCTAGATAAATCTTCTAACTCCACATAAAACTAATCTGTAACTCTAAGTGTAACGATTATTGAAAACTTGTTGACTAAGTAAAGAGTTAATTATACTCGAATCATCTTCTAAAGATTTAATGGTACTAGATTAATCTTCTTACTCAACATAAAACTAATCCGTAACTCTAAGTGTAACGATTATTGAAAATTTGTTGACCAAGAAAAGAGTTAATTGTACTCGATTAATCTTCTAAATAGTTAATGGTACTCGATTAATCTTCTAACTCAACATAAAACTAATAAGTAACTCTAAGTGTAACGATTATTGAAAACTTATTGATTAAGTAAAGTGTTAATTGTAATCGAATCATCATTTAAAGAGTTAATGGTCCTAGATAAATCTTCTAACTCCACATAAAACTAATCTGTAACTCTAAGTGTAACGATTATTGAAAACTTGTTGACTAAGTAAAGAGTTAATTGTACTCGAATCATCTTCTAAAGATTTAATGGTACTAGATTAATCTTCTTACTCAACATAAAACTAATCCGTAACTCTAAGTGTAACGATTATTGAAAACTTGTTGACCAAGTAAAGAGTTAATTGTACTCGATTCATCTTCTAAAGAGTTAATGGTACTCGATTAATCTTCTAAGTCAATATAAAAATAATCTGTAACTCTAAGTGTATTAATTATTGAAAACTTATTGTCCAAGTAAACAGTTAATTGTACTTGATTCATCTTCGAAAGAGTTAATGGTACTCGATTAATCTTCTAACTCAAACATAAAACTAAACAGTAACTCTAAGTGTAATGATTATTGAAAACTTTTTTGACCAAGTAAAGAGTTAATTTACTCGATTAATCTTCTAAAGAGTTAATGGTACTCGATTAATCTTCTAAAGAGTTAATGGTACTCGATTAATCTTCTAACTCAACATAAAACTAATACGTAACTCTAAGTGTAACGATTATTGAAAACTTATTGATTAAGTAAAGTGTTAATTGTAATCGAATCATTATCTAAAGAGTTAATGGTCCTAGATAAATCTTCTAACTCAACATAAAACTAATCTATAACTCTAAGTGTAACGATTATTGAAAACTTGTTGACTAAGTAAACAGTTAATTGTACTTGATTCATCTTCGAAAGAGTCAATGGTACTCGATTAATCTTCTAACTCAACATAAAACTAATACGTAACTCTAAGTTTAACGGTTATTGAAAACTTGTTGACTAAGTAAAGAGTTAATTGTACTCGAATCATCTTCTAAAGATTTAATGGTACTAGATTAATCTTCTTACTCAACATAAAACTAATCCGTAACTCTAAGTGTAACGATTATTGAAAACTTGTTGACCAAGTAAAGAGTTAATTGTACTCGATTTATCTTCTAAAGAGTTAATGGTACTCGATTAATCTTCTAAGTCAATATAAAAATAATCTGTAACTCTAAGTGTATGGATTATTGAAAACTTATTGACCAAGTAAACAGTTAATTGTACTTGATTCATCTTCGAAAGAGTTAATGGTACTCGATTAATCTTCTAACTCAACATAAAACTAATACGTAACTCTAAGTGTAACGATTATTGAAAACTTATTGATTAAGTAAAGTGTTAATTGTAATCGAATCATCATTTAAAGAGTTAATGGTCCTAGATAAATCTTCTAACTCAACATAAAACTAATCTATAACTCTAAGTGTAACGGTTATTGAAAACTTGTTGACCAAGTAAAGAGTTAATTGTACTCGATTCATCTTCTAAAGAGTTAATGGTACTCGATTAATCTTCTAAGTCAATATAAAAATAATCTGTAACTCTAAGTGTATGGATTATTGAAAACTTATTGACCAAGTAAACAGTTAATTGTACTTGATTCATCTTCGAAAGAGTTAATGGTACTCGATTAATCTTCTAACTCAACATAAAACTAATACGTAACTCTAAGTGTAACGATTATTGAAAACTTATTGATTAAGTAAAGTGTTAATTGTAATCGAATCATTATCTAAAGAGTTAATGGTCCTAGATAAATCTTCTAACTCAACATAAAACTAATCTATAACTCTAAGTGTAACGATTATTGAAAACTTGTTGACTAAGTAAACAGTTAATTGTACTTGATTCATCTTCGAAAGAGTCAATGGTACTCGATTAATCTTCTAACTCAACATAAAACTAATACGTAACTCTAAGTGTAACGGTTATTGAAAACTTGTTGACTAAGTAAAGAGTTAATTGTACTCGAATCATCTTCTAAAGATTTAATGGTACTAGATTAATCTTCTTACTCAACATAAAACTAATCCGTAACTCTAAGTGTAACGATTATTGAAAACTTGTTGACCAAGTAAAGAGTTAATTTACTCGATTATTCTTCTAAAGAGTTAGTTGTACTCGATTAATCTTCCAACTCAACTTAAAACTAATTCGTAACTCTAAGTATAACGATTATTGAAAACTTGTTGATTAAGTAAAGAGTTAATTGTAATCGAATCATTATCTAAAGAGTTAATGGTCCTAGATAAATCTTCTAGCTCAACATAAAACTAATCTATAACTCTAAGTGTAACGATTATTGAAAACTTGTTGACTAAGTAAACAGTTAATTGTACTTGATTCATCTTCGAAAGAGTTAATGGTACTCGATTAATCTTCTAACTCAACATAAAACTAATACGTAACTCTAAGTGTAACGGTTATTGAAAACTTGTTGACTAAGTAAAGAGTTAATTGTACTCGAATCATCTTCTAAAGATTTAATGGTACTAGATTAATCTTCTTACTCAACATAAAACTAATCCGTAACTCTAAGTGTAACGATTATTGAAAATTTGTTGACCAAGAAAAGAGTTAATTGTACTCGATTAATCTTCTAAATAGTTAATGGTACTCGATTAATCTTCTAACTCAACATAAAACTAATACGTAACTCTAAGTGTAACGATTATTGAAAACTTATTGATTAAGTAAAGTGTTAATTGTAATCGAATCATCATTTAAAGAGTTAATGGTCCTAGATAAATCTTCTAACTCCACATAAAACTAATCTGTAACTCTAAGTGTAACGATTATTGAAAACTTGTTGACTAAGTAAAGAGTTAATTATACTCGAATCATCTTCTAAAGATTTAATGGTACTAGATTAATCTTCTTACTCAACATAAAACTAATCCGTAACTCTAAGTGTAACGATTATTGAAAATTTGTTGACCAAGAAAAGAGTTAATTGTACTCGATTAATCTTCTAAATAGTTAATGGTACTCGATTAATCTTCTAACTCAACATAAAACTAATAAGTAACTCTAAGTGTAACGATTATTGAAAACTTATTGATTAAGTAAAGTGTTAATTGTAATCGAATCATCATTTAAAGAGTTAATGGTCCTAGATAAATCTTCTAACTCCACATAAAACTAATCTGTAACTCTAAGTGTAACGATTATTGAAAACTTGTTGACTAAGTAAAGAGTTAATTGTACTCGAATCATCTTCTAAAGATTTAATGGTACTAGATTAATCTTCTTACTCAACATAAAACTAATCCGTAACTCTAAGTGTAACGATTATTGAAAACTTGTTGACCAAGTAAAGAGTTAATTGTACTCGATTCATCTTCTAAAGAGTTAATGGTACTCGATTAATCTTCTAAGTCAATATAAAAATAATCTGTAACTCTAAGTGTATTAATTATTGAAAACTTATTGTCCAAGTAAACAGTTAATTGTACTTGATTCATCTTCGAAAGAGTTAATGGTACTCGATTAATCTTCTAACTCAAACATAAAACTAAACAGTAACTCTAAGTGTAATGATTATTGAAAACTTTTTTGACCAAGTAAAGAGTTAATTTACTCGATTAATCTTCTAAAGAGTTAATGGTACTCGATTAATCTTCTAAAGAGTTAATGGTACTCGATTAATCTTCTAACTCAACATAAAACTAATACGTAACTCTAAGTGTAACGATTATTGAAAACTTATTGATTAAGTAAAGTGTTAATTGTAATCGAATCATTATCTAAAGAGTTAATGGTCCTAGATAAATCTTCTAACTCAACATAAAACTAATCTATAACTCTAAGTGTAACGATTATTGAAAACTTGTTGACTAAGTAAACAGTTAATTGTACTTGATTCATCTTCGAAAGAGTCAATGGTACTCGATTAATCTTCTAACTCAACATAAAACTAATACGTAACTCTAAGTGTAACGGTTATTGAAAACTTGTTGACTAAGTAAAGAGTTAATTGTACTCGAATCATCTTCTAAAGATTTAATGGTACTAGATTAATCTTCTTACTCAACATAAAACTAATCCGTAACTCTAAGTGTAACGATTATTGAAAACTTGTTGACCAAGTAAAGAGTTAATTGTACTCGATTTATCTTCTAAAGAGTTAATGGTACTCGATTAATCTTCTAAGTCAATATAAAAATAATCTGTAACTCTAAGTGTATGGATTATTGAAAACTTATTGACCAAGTAAACAGTTAATTGTACTTGATTCATCTTCGAAAGAGTTAATGGTACTCGATTAATCTTCTAACTCAACATAAAACTAATACGTAACTCTAAGTGTAACGATTATTGAAAACTTATTGATTAAGTAAAGTGTTAATTGTAATCGAATCATCATTTAAAGAGTTAATGGTCCTAGATAAATCTTCTAACTCAACATAAAACTAATCTATAACTCTAAGTGTAACGGTTATTGAAAACTTGTTGACCAAGTAAAGAGTTAATTGTACTCGATTCATCTTCTAAAGAGTTAATGGTACTCGATTAATCTTCTAAGTCAATATAAAAATAATCTGTAACTCTAAGTGTATGGATTATTGAAAACTTATTGACCAAGTAAACAGTTAATTGTACTTGATTCATCTTCGAAAGAGTTAATGGTACTCGATTAATCTTCTAACTCAACATAAAACTAATACGTAACTCTAAGTGTAACGATTATTGAAAACTTATTGATTAAGTAAAGTGTTAATTGTAATCGAATCATCATTTAAAGAGTTAATGGTCCTAGATAAATCTTCTAACTCAACATAAAACTAATCTGTAACTCTAAGTGTAACGGTTATTGAAAACTTGTTGACCAAGTAAAGAGTTAATTGTACTCGATTCATCTTCTAAAGAGTTAATGGTACTCGATTAATCTTCTAAGTCAATATAAAAATAATCTGTAACTCTAAGTGTATGGATTATTGAAAACTTATTGACCAAGTAAACAGTTAATTGTACTTGATTCATCTTCGAAAGAGTTAATGGTACTCGATTAATCTTCTAACTCAACATAAAACTAATACGTAACTCTAAGTGTAACGATTATTGAAAACTTATTGATTAAGTAAAGTGTTAATTGTAATCGAATCATTATCTAAAGAGTTAATGGTCCTAGATAAATCTTCTAACTCAACATAAAACTAATCTATAACTCTAAGTGTAACGATTATTGAAAACTTGTTGACTAAGTAAAGAGTTAATTGTACTCGAATCATCTTCTAAAGATTTAATGGTACTAGATTAATCTTCTTACTCAACATAAAACTAATCCGTAACTCTAAGTGTAACGATTATTGAAAACTTGTTGACCAAGAAAAGAGTTAATTGTACTCGATTATTCTTCTAAAGAGTTAGTTGTACTCGATTAATCTTCCAACTCAACTTAAAACTAATTCGTAACTCTAAGTATAACGATTATTGAAAACTTGTTGATTAAGTAAAGTATTAATTGTAATCGAATCATCTTCTAAAGAGTTAATGGTACTCGATTAATCTTCTAAGTCAATATAAAAATAATCTGTAACTCTAAGTGTATTGATTATTGAAAACTTATTGACCAAGTAAACAGTTAATTGTACTTGATTCATCTTCGAAAGAGTTAATGGTACTCGATTAATCTTCTAACTCAAACATAAAACTAAACCGTAACTCTAAGTGTAACGATTATTGAAATCTTTTTTGACCAAGTAAAGAGTTAATTTACTCGATTATTCTTCTAAAGAGTTAGTTGTACTCGATTAATCTTCCAACTCAACTTAAAACTAATTCGTAACTCTAAGTATAACGATTATTGAAAACTTGTTGATTAAGTAAAGAGTTAATTGTAATCGAATCATTATCTAAAGAGTTAATGGTCCTAGATAAATCTTCTAACTCAACATAAAACTAATCTATAACTCTAAGTGTAACGATTATTGAAAACTTGTTGACTAAGTAAACAGTTAATTGTACTTGATTCATCTTCGAAAGAGTTAATGGTACTCGATTAATCTTCTAACTCAACATAAAACTAATACGTAACTCTAAGTGTAACGGTTATTGAAAACTTGTTGACTAAGTAAAGAGTTAATTGTACTCGAATCATCTTCTAAAGATTTAATGGTACTAGATTAATCTTCTTACTCAACATAAAACTAATCCGTAACTCTAAGTGTAACGATTATTGAAAATTTGTTGACCAAGAAAAGAGTTAATTGTACTCGATTAATCTTCTAAATAGTTAATGGTACTCGATTAATCTTCTAACTCAACATAAAACTAATACGTAACTCTAAGTGTAACGATTATTGAAAACTTATTGATTAAGTAAAGTGTTAATTGTAATCGAATCATCATTTAAAGAGTTAATGGTCCTAGATAAATCTTCTAACTCCACATAAAACTAATCTGTAACTCTAAGTGTAACGATTATTGAAAACTTGTTGACTAAGTAAAGAGTTAATTGTACTCGAATCATCTTCTAAAGATTTAATGGTACTAGATTAATCTTCTTACTCAACATAAAACTAATCCGTAACTCTAAGTGTAACGATTATTGAAAACTTGTTGACCAAGTAAAGAGTTAATTGTACTCGATTCATCTTCTAAAGAGTTAATGGTACTCGATTAATCTTCTAAGTCAATATAAAAATAATCTGTAACTCTAAGTGTATGGATTATTGAAAACTTATTGACCAAGTAAACAGTTAATTGTACTTGATTCATCTTCGAAAGAGTTAATGGTACTCGATTAATCTTCTAACTCAACATAAAACTAATACGTAACTCTAAGTGTAACGATTATTGAAAACTTATTGATTAAGTAAAGTGTTAATTGTAATCGAATCATCATTTAAAGAGTTAATGGTCCTAGATAAATCTTCTAACTCAACATAAAACTAATCTGTAACTCTAAGTGTAACGGTTATTGAAAACTTGTTGACCAAGTAAAGAGTTAATTGTACTCGATTCATCTTCTAAAGAGTTAATGGTACTCGATTAATCTTCTAAGTCAATATAAAAATAATCTGTAACTCTAAGTGTATGGATTATTGAAAACTTATTGACCAAGTAAACAGTTAATTGTACTTGATTCATCTTCGAAAGAGTTAATGGTACTCGATTAATCTTCTAACTCAACATAAAACTAATACGTAACTCTAAGTGTAACGATTATTGAAAACTTATTGATTAAGTAAAGTGTTAATTGTAATCGAATCATTATCTAAAGAGTTAATGGTCCTAGATAAATCTTCTAACTCAACATAAAACTAATCTATAACTCTAAGTGTAACGATTATTGAAAACTTGTTGACTAAGTAAAGAGTTAATTGTACTCGAATCATCTTCTAAAGATTTAATGGTACTAGATTAATCTTCTTACTCAACATAAAACTAATCCGTAACTCTAAGTGTAACGATTATTGAAAACTTGTTGACCAAGAAAAGAGTTAATTGTACTCGATTATTCTTCTAAAGAGTTAGTTGTACTCGATTAATCTTCCAACTCAACTTAAAACTAATTCGTAACTCTAAGTATAACGATTATTGAAAACTTGTTGATTAGGTAAAGTATTAATTGTAATCGAATCATCTTCTAAAGAGTTAATGGTACTCGATTAATCTTCTAAGTCAATATAAAAATAATCTGTAACTCTAAGTGTATTGATTATTGAAAACTTATTGACCAAGTAAACAGTTAATTGTACTTGATTCATCTTCGAAAGAGTTAATGGTACTCGATTAATCTTCTAACTCAAACATAAAACTAAACCGTAACTCTAAGTGTAACGATTATTGAAATCTTTTTTGACCAAGTAAAGAGTTAATTTACTCGATTATTCTTCTAAAGAGTTAGTTGTACTCGATTAATCTTCCAACTCAACTTAAAACTAATTCGTAACTCTAAGTATAACGATTATTGAAAACTTGTTGATTAAGTAAAGAGTTAATTGTAATCGAATCATTATCTAAAGAGTTAATGGTCCTAGATAAATCTTCTAACTCAACATAAAACTAATCTATAACTCTAAGTGTAACGATTATTGAAAACTTGTTGACTAAGTAAACAGTTAATTGTACTTGATTCATCTTCGAAAGAGTTAATGGTACTCGATTAATCTTCTAACTCAACATAAAACTAATACGTAACTCTAAGTGTAACGGTTATTGAAAACTTGTTGACTAAGTAAAGAGTTAATTGTACTCGAATCATCTTCTAAAGATTTAATGGTACTAGATTAATCTTCTTACTCAACATAAAACTAATCCGTAACTCTAAGTGTAACGATTATTGAAAATTTGTTGACCAAGAAAAGAGTTAATTGTACTCGATTAATCTTCTAAATAGTTAATGGTACTCGATTAATCTTCTAACTCAACATAAAACTAATACGTAACTCTAAGTGTAACGATTATTGAAAACTTATTGATTAAGTAAAGTGTTAATTGTAATCGAATCATCATTTAAAGAGTTAATGGTCCTAGATAAATCTTCTAACTCCACATAAAACTAATCTGTAACTCTAAGTGTAACGATTATTGAAAACTTGTTGACTAAGTAAAGAGTTAATTGTACTCGAATCATCTTCTAAAGATTTAATGATACTAGATTAATCTTCTTACTCAACATAAAACTAATCCGTAACTCTAAGTGTAACGATTATTGAAAACTTGTTGACCAAGTAAAGAGTTAATTGTACTCGATTCATCTTCTAAAGAGTTAATGGTACTCGATTAATCTTCTAAGTCAATATAAAAATAATCTGTAACTCTAAGTGTATGGATTATTGAAAACTTATTGACCAAGTAAACAGTTAATTGTACATGATTCATCTTCGAAAGAGTTAATGGTACTCGATTAATCTTCTAACTCAACATAAAACTAATACGTAACTCTAAGTGTAACGATTATTGAAAACTTATTGATTAAGTAAAGTGTTAATTGTAATCGAATCATCATTTAAGAGTTAATGGTCCTAGATAAATCTTCTAACTCAACATAAAACTAATCTGTAACTCTAAGTGTAACGGTTATTGAAAACTTGTTGACCAAGTAAAGAGTTAATTGTACTCGATTCATCTTCTAAAGAGTTAATGGTACTCGATTAATCTTCTAAGTCAATATAAAAATAATCTGTAACTCTAAGTGTATGGATTATTGAAAACTTATTGACCAAGTAAACAGTTAATTGTACTTGATTCATCTTCGGAAGAGTTAATGGTACTCGATTAATCTTCTAACTCAACATAAAACTAATACGTAACTCTAAGTGTAACGATTATTGAAAACTTATTGATTAAGTAAAGTGTTAATTGTAATCGAATCATTATCTAAAGAGTTAATGGTCCTAGATAAATCTTCTAACTCAACATAAAACTAATCTATAACTCTAAGTGTAACGATTATTGAAAACTTGTTGACTAAGTAAAGAGTTAATTGTACTCGAATCATCTTCTAAAGATTTAATGGTACTAGATTAATCTTCTTACTCAACATAAAACTAATCCGTAACTCTAAGTGTAACGATTATTGAAAACTTGTTGACCAAGAAAAGAGTTAATTGTACTCGATTATTCTTCTAAAGAGTTAGTTGTACTCGATTAATCTTCCAACTCAACTTAAAACTAATTCGTAACTCTAAGTATAACGATTATTGAAAACTTGTTGATTAAGTAAAGTATTAATTGTAATCGAATCATCTTCTAAAGAGTTAATGGTACTCGATTAATCTTCTAAGTCAATATAAAAATAATCTGTAACTCTAAGTGTATTGATTATTGAAAACTTATTGACCAAGTAAACAGTTAATTGTACTTGATTCATCTTCGAAAGAGTTAATGGTACTCGATTAATCTTCTAACTCAAACATAAAACTAAACCGTAACTCTAAGTGTAACGATTATTGAAATCTTTTTTGACCAAGTAAAGAGTTAATTTACTCGATTATTCTTCTAAAGAGTTAGTTGTACTCGATTAATCTTCCAACTCAACTTAAAACTAATTCGTAACAATAAGTATAACGATTATTGAAAACTTGTTGATTAAGTAAAGAGTTAATTGTAATCGAATCATTATCTAAAGAGTTAATGGTCCTAGATAAATCTTCTAACTCAACATAAAACTAATCTATAACTCTAAGTGTAACGATTATTGAAAACTTGTTGACTAAGTAAACAGTTAATTGTACTTGATTCATCTTCGAAAGAGTTAATGGTACTCGATTAATCTTCTAACTCAACATAAAACTAATACGTAACTCTAAGTGTAACGGTTATTGAAAACTTGTTGACTAAGTAAAGAGTTAATTGTACTCGAATCATCTTCTAAAGATTTAATGGTACTAGATTAATCTTCTTACTCAACATAAAACTAATCCGTAACTCTAAGTGTAACGATTATTGAAAATTTGTTGACCAAGAAAAGAGTTAATTGTACTCGATTAATCTTCTAAATAGTTAATGGTACTCGATTAATCTTCTAACTCAACATAAAACTAATACGTAACTCTAAGTGTAACGATTATTGAAAACTTATTGATTAAGTAAAGTGTTAATTGTAATCGAATCATCATTTAAAGAGTTAATGGTCCTAGATAAATCTTCTAACTCCACATAAAACTAATCTGTAACTCTAAGTGTAACGATTATTGAAAACTTGTTGACTAAGTAAAGAGTTAATTGTACTCGAATCATCTTCTAAAGATTTAATGATACTAGATTAATCTTCTTACTCAACATAAAACTAATCCGTAACTCTAAGTGTAACGATTATTGAAAACTTGTTGACCAAGTAAAGAGTTAATTGTACTCGATTCATCTTCTAAAGAGTTAATGGTACTCGATTAATCTTCTAAGTCAATATAAAAATAATCTGTAACTCTAAGTGTATGGATTATTGAAAACTTATTGACCAAGTAAACAGTTAATTGTACTTGATTCATCTTCGAAAGAGTTAATGGTACTCGATTAATCTTCTAACTCAACATAAAACTAATACGTAACTCTAAGTGTAACGATTATTGAAAACTTATTGATTAAGTAAAGTGTTAATTGTAATCGAATCATCATTTAAGAGTTAATGGTCCTAGATAAATCTTCTAACTCAACATAAAACTAATCTGTAACTCTAAGTGTAACGGTTATTGAAAACTTGTTGACCAAGTAAAGAGTTAATTGTACTCGATTCATCTTCTAAAGAGTTAATGGTACTCGATTAATCTTCTAAGTCAATATAAAAATAATCTGTAACTCTAAGTGTATGGATTATTGAAAACTTATTGACCAAGTAAACAGTTAATTGTACTTGATTCATCTTCGGAAGAGTTAATGGTACTCGATTAATCTTCTAACTCAACATAAAACTAATACGTAACTCTAAGTGTAACGATTATTGAAAACTTATTGATTAAGTAAAGTGTTAATTGTAATCGAATCATTATCTAAAGAGTTAATGGTCCTAGATAAATCTTCTAACTCAACATAAAACTAATCTATAACTCTAAGTGTAACGATTATTGAAAACTTGTTGACTAAGTAAAGAGTTAATTGTACTCGAATCATCTTCTAAAGATTTAATGGTACTAGATTAATCTTCTTACTCAACATAAAACTAATCCGTAACTCTAAGTGTAACGATTATTGAAAACTTGTTGACCAAGAAAAGAGTTAATTGTACTCGATTATTCTTCTAAAGAGTTAGTTGTACTCGATTAATCTTCCAACTCAACTTAAAACTAATTCGTAACTCTAAGTATAACGATTATTGAAAACTTGTTGATTAAGTAAAGTATTAATTGTAATCGAATCATCTTCTAAAGAGTTAATGGTACTCGATTAATCTTCTAAGTCAATATAAAAATAATCTGTAACTCTAAGTGTATTGATTATTGAAAACTTATTGACCAAGTAAACAGTTAATTGTACTTGATTCATCTTCGAAAGAGTTAATGGTACTCGATTAATCTTCTAACTCAAACATAAAACTAAACCGTAACTCTAAGTGTAACGATTATTGAAATCTTTTTTGACCAAGTAAAGAGTTAATTTACTCGATTATTCTTCTAAAGAGTTAGTTGTACTCGATTAATCTTCCAACTCAACTTAAAACTAATTCGTAACTCTAAGTATAACGATTATTGAAAACTTGTTGATTAAGTAAAGAGTTAATTGTAATCGAATCATTATCTAAAGAGTTAATGGTCCTAGATAAATCTTCTAACTCAACATAAAACTAATCTATAACTCTAAGTGTAACGATTATTGAAAACTTGTTGACTAAGTAAACAGTTAATTGTACTTGATTCATCTTCGAAAGAGTTAATGGTACTCGATTAATCTTCTAACTCAACATAAAACTAATACGTAACTCTAAGTGTAACGGTTATTGAAAACTTGTTGACTAAGTAAAGAGTTAATTGTACTCGAATCATCTTCTAAAGATTTAATGGTACTAGATTAATCTTCTTACTCAACATAAAACTAATCCGTAACTCTAAGTGTAACGATTATTGAAAATTTGTTGACCAAGAAAAGAGTTAATTGTACTCGATTAATCTTCTAAATAGTTAATGGTACTCGATTAATCTTCTAACTCAACATAAAACTAATACGTAACTCTAAGTGTAACGATTATTGAAAACTTATTGATTAAGTAAAGTGTTAATTGTAATCGAATCATCATTTAAAGAGTTAATGGTCCTAGATAAATCTTCTAACTCCACATAAAACTAATCTGTAACTCTAAGTGTAACGATTATTGAAAACTTGTTGACTAAGTAAAGAGTTAATTGTACTCGAATCATCTTCTAAAGATTTAATGATACTAGATTAATCTTCTTACTCAACATAAAACTAATCCGTAACTCTAAGTGTAACGATTATTGAAAACTTGTTGACCAAGTAAAGAGTTAATTGTACTCGATTCATCTTCTAAAGAGTTAATGGTACTCGATTAATCTTCTAAGTCAATATAAAAATAATCTGTAACTCTAAGTGTATGGATTATTGAAAACATATTGACCAAGTAAACAGTTAATTGTACTTGATTCATCTTCGAAAGAGTTAATGGTACTCGATTAATCTTCTAACTCAACATAAAACTAATGCGTAACTCTAAGTGTAACGATTATTGAAAACTTATTGATTAAGTAAAGTGTTAATTGTAATCGAATCATCATTTAAAGAGTTAATGGTCCTAGATAAATCTTCTAACTCAACATAAAACTAATCTGTAACTCTAAGTGTAACGGTTATTGAAAACTTGTTGACCAAGTAAAGAGTTAATTGTACTCGATTCATCTTCTAAAGAGTTAATGGTACTCGATTAATCTTCTAAGTCAATATAAAAATAATCTGTAACTCTAAGTGTATGGATTATTGAAAACTTATTGACCAAGTAAACAGTTAATTGTACTTGATTCATCTTCGGAAGAGTTAATGGTACTCGATTAATCTTCTAACTCAACATAAAACTAATACGTAACTCTAAGTGTAACGATTATTGAAAACTTATTGATTAAGTAAAGTGTTAATTGTAATCGAATCATTATCTAAAGAGTTAATGGTCCTAGATAAATCTTCTAACTCAACATAAAACTAATCTATAACTCTAAGTGTAACGATTATTGAAAACTTGTTGACTAAGTAAAGAGTTAATTGTACTCGAATCATCTTCTAAAGATTTAATGGTACTAGATTAATCTTCTTACTCAACATAAAACTAATCCGTAACTCTAAGTGTAACGATTATTGAAAACTTGTTGACCAAGAAAAGAGTTAATTGTACTCGATTATTCTTCTAAAGAGTTAGTTGTACTCGATTAATCTTCCAACTCAACTTAAAACTAATTCGTAACTCTAACTATAACGATTATTGAAAACTTGTTGATTAAGTAAAGTATTAATTGTAATCGAATCATCTTCTAAAGAGTTAATGGTACTCGATTAATCTTCTAAGTCAATATAAAAATAATCTGTAACTCTAAGTGTATTGATTATTGAAAACTTATTGACCAAGTAAACAGTTAATTGTACTTGATTCATCTTCGAAAGAGTTAATGGTACTCGATTAATCTTCTAACTCAAACATAAAACTAAACTGTAACTCTAAGTGTAACGATTATTGAAATCTTTTTTGACCAAGTAAAGAGTTAATTTACTCGATTATTCTTCTAAAGAGTTAGTTGTACTCGATTAATCTTCCAACTCAACTTAAAACTAATTCGTAACTCTAAGTATAATGATTATTGAAAACTTGTTGGTTAAGTAAAGAGTTAATTGTAATCGAATCATTATCTAAAGAGTTAATGGTCCTAGATAAATCTTCTAACTCAACATAAAACTAATCTATAACTCTAAGTGTAACGATTATTGAAAACTTGTTGACTAAGTAAACAGTTAATTGTACTTGATTCATCTTCGAAAGAGTTAATGGTACTCGATTAATCTTCTAACTCAATATAAAACTAATACGTAACTCTAAGTGTAACGGTTATTGAAAACTTGTTGACTAAGTAAAGAGTTAATTGTACTCGAATCATCTTCTAAAGATTTAATGGTACTAGATTAATCTTCTTACTCAACATAAAACTAATCCGTAACTCTAAGTGTAACGATTATTGAAAATTTGTTGACCAAGTAAAGAGTTAATTGTACTCGATTAATCTTCTAAATAGTTAATGGTACTCGATTAATCTTCTAACTCAACATAAAACTAATACGTAACTCTAAGTGTAACGATTATTGAAAACTTATTGATTAAGTAAAGTGTTAATTGTAATCGAATCATCATTTAAAGAGTTAATGGTCCTAGATAAATCTTCTAACTCCACATAAAACTAATCTGTAACTCTAAGTGTAACGATTATTGAAAACTTGTTGACTAAGTAAAGAGTTAATTGTACTCGAATCATCTTCTAAAGATTTAATGGTACTAGATTAATCTTCGTACTCAACATAAAACTAATCCGTAACTCTAAGTGTAACGATTATTGAAAACTTGTTGACCAAGTAAAGAGTTAATTGTACTCGATTATTCTTCTAAAGAGTTAGTTGTACTCGATTAATCTTCCAACTCAACTTAAAACTAATTCGTAACTCTAAGTGTAACGGTTATTGAAAACTTGTTGACCAAGTAAAGAGTTAATTGTACTCGATTCATCTTCTAAAGAGTTAATGGTACTCGATTAATCTTCTAAGTCAATATAAAAATAATTTGTAACTCTAAGTGTATTGATTATTGAAAACTTATTGACCAAGTAAACAGTTAATTGTACTTGATTCATCTTCGAAAGAGTTAATGGTACTCGATTAATCTTCTAACTCAAACATAAAACTAAACCGTAACTCTAAGTGTAACGATTATTGAAAACTTGTTGACCAAGTAAAGAGTTAATAGTACTCGATTATTCTTCTAAAGAGTTAGTTGTACTCGATTAATCTTCCAACTCAACTTAAAACTAATTCGTAACTCTAAGTGTAACGGTTATTGAAAACTTGTTGACCAAGTAAAGAGTTAATTGTACTCGATTCATCTTCTAAAGAGTTAATGGTACTCGATTAATCTTCTAAGTCAATATAAAAATAATCTGTAACTCTAAGTGTATTGATTATTGGAAACTTATTGACCAAGTAAACAGTTAATTGTACTTGATTCATCTTCGAAAGAGTTAATGGTACTCGATTAATCTTCTAACTCAAACATAAAACTAAACCGTAACTCTAAGTGTAACGATTATTGAAAATTTGTTGACCAAGTAAAGAGTTAATGGTACTCGATTAATCTTCTAAAGAGTTAATGGTACTCGATTAATCTTCTAACTCAACATAAAACTAATACGTAACTCTAAGTGTAACGATTATTGAAAACTTGTTGACCAAGTAAAGAGTTAATTGTACTCGATTCATCTTCTAAAGAGTTAATGGTACTCGATTAATCTTCTAAGTCAATATAAAAATAATCTGTAACTCTAAGTGTATGGATTATTGAAAACTTATTGACCAAGTAAACATTTAATTGTACTTGATTCATCTTCGAAAGAGTTAATGGTACTCGATTAATCTTCTAACTCAACATAAAACTAATACGTAACTCTAAGTGTAACGATTATTGAAAACTTATTGATTAAGTAAAGTGTTAATTGTAATCGAATCATTATCTAAAGAGTTAATGGTCCTAGATAAATCTTCTAACTCAACATAAAACTAATCTATAACTCTAAGTGTAACGATTATTGAAAACTTGTTGACTAAGTAAAGAGTTAATTGTACTCGAATCATCTTCTAAAGATTTAATGGTACTAGATTAATCTTCTTACTCAACATAAAACTAATCCGTAACTCTAAGTGTAACGATTATTGAAAACTTGTTGACCAAGTAAAGAGTTAATTGTACTCGATTATTCTTCTAAAGAGTTAGTTGTACTCGATTAATCTTCCAACTCAACTTAAAACTAATTCGTAACTCTAAGTATAACGATTATTGAAAACTTGTTGATTAAGTAAAGTGTTAATTGTAATCGAATCATCTTCTAAAGAGTTAATGGTACTCGATTAATCTTCTAAGTCAATATAAAAATAATCTGTAACTCTAAGTGTATTGATTATTGAAAACTTATTGTCCAAGTAAACAGTTAATTGTACTTGATTCATCTTCGAAAGAGTTAATGGTACTCGATTAATCTTCTAACTCAAACATAAAACTAAACCGTAACTCTAAGTGTAACGATTATTGAAATCTTTTTTGACCAAGTAAAGAGTTAATTTACTCGATTAATCTTCTAAAGAGTTAATGGTACTCGATTAATCTTCTAACTCAACATAAAACTAATACGTAACTCTAAGTGTAACGATTATTGAAAACTTATTGATTAAGTAAAGTGTTAATTGTAATCGAATCATTATCTAAAGAGTTAATGGTCCTAGATAAATCTTCTAACTCAACATAAAACTAATCTATAACTCTAAGTGTAACGATTATTGAAAACTTGTTGACTAAGTAAACAGTTAATTGTACTTGATTCATCTTCGAAAGAGTTAATGGTACTCGATTAATCTTCTAACTCAACATAAAACTAATACGTAACTCTAAGTGTAACGGTTATTGAAAACTTGTTGACTAAGTAAAGAGTTAATTGTACTCGAATCATCTTCTAAAGATTTAATGGTACTAGATTAATCTTCTTACTCAACATAAAACTAATCCGTAACTCTAAGTGTAACGATTATTGAAAATTTGTTGACCAAGAAAAGAGTTAATTGTACTCGATTAATCTTCTAAATAGTTAATGGTACTCGATTAATCTTCTAACTCAACATAAAACTAATACGTAACTCTAAGTGTAACGATTATTGAAAACTTATTGATTAAGTAAAGTGTTAATTGTAATCGAATCATCATTTAAAGAGTTAATGGTCCTAGATAAATCTTCTAACTCCACATAAAACTAATCTGTAACTCTAAGTGTAACGATTATTGAAAACTTGTTGACTAAGTAAAGAGTTAATTGTACTCGAATCATCTTCTAAAGATTTAATGATACTAGATTAATCTTCTTACTCAACATAAAACTAATCCGTAACTCTAAGTGTAACGATTATTGAAAACTTGTTGACCAAGTAAAGAGTTAATTGTACTCGATTCATCTTCTAAAGAGTTAATGGTACTCGATTAATCTTCTAAGTCAATATAAAAATAATCTGTAACTCTAAGTGTATGGATTATTGAAAACATATTGACCAAGTAAACAGTTAATTGTACTTGATTCATCTTCGAAAGAGTTAATGGTACTCGATTAATCTTCTAACTCAACATAAAACTAATGCGTAACTCTAAGTGTAACGATTATTGAAAACTTATTGATTAAGTAAAGTGTTAATTGTAATCGAATCATCATTTAAAGAGTTAATGGTCCTAGATAAATCTTCTAACTCAACATAAAACTAATCTGTAACTCTAAGTGTAACGGTTATTGAAAACTTGTTGACCAAGTAAAGAGTTAATTGTACTCGATTCATCTTCTAAAGAGTTAATGGTACTCGATTAATCTTCTAAGTCAATATAAAAATAATCTGTAACTCTAAGTGTATGGATTATTGAAAACTTATTGACCAAGTAAACAGTTAATTGTACTTGATTCATCTTCGGAAGAGTTAATGGTACTCGATTAATCTTCTAACTCAACATAAAACTAATACGTAACTCTAAGTGTAACGATTATTGAAAACTTATTGATTAAGTAAAGTGTTAATTGTAATCCAATCATTATCTAAAGAGTTAATGGTCCTAGATAAATCTTCTAACTCAACGTAAAACTAATCTATAACTCTAAGTGTAACGATTATTGAAAACTTGTTGACTAAGTAAAGAGTTAATTGTACTCAAATCATCTTCTAAAGATTTAATGGTACTAGATTAATCTTCTTACTCAACATAAAACTAATCCGTAACTCTAAGTGTAACGATTATTGAAAACTTGTTGACCAAGAAAAGAGTTAATTGTACTCGATTATTCTTCTAAAGAGTTAGTTGTACTCGATTAATCTTCCAACTCAACTTAAAACTAATTCGTAACTCTAACTATAACGATTATTGAAAACTTGTTGATTAAGTAAAGTATTAATTGTAATCGAATCATCTTCTAAAGAGTTAATGGTACTCGATTAATCTTCTAAGTCAATATAAAAATAATCTGTAACTCTAAGTGTATTGATTATTGAAAACTTATTGACCAAGTAAACAGTTAATTGTACTTGATTCATCTTCGAAAGAGTTAATGGTACTCGATTAATCTTCTAACTCAAACATAAAACTAAACTGTAACTCTAAGTGTAACGATTATTGAAATCTTTTTTGACCAAGTAAAGAGTTAATTTACTCGATTATTCTTCTAAAGAGTTAGTTGTACTCGATTAATCTTCCAACTCAACTTAAAACTAATTCGTAACTCTAAGTATAACGATTATTGAAAACTTGTTGGTTAAGTAAAGAGTTAATTGTAATCGAATCATTATCTAAAGAGTTAATGGTCCTAGATAAATCTTCTAACTCAACATAAAACTAATCTATAACTCTAAGTGTAACGATTATTGAAAACTTGTTGACTAAGTAAACAGTTAATTGTACTTGATTCATCTTCGAAAGAGTTAATGGTACTCGATTAATCTTCTAACTCAATATAAAACTAATACGTAACTCTAAGTGTAACGGTTATTGAAAACTTGTTGACTAAGTAAAGAGTTAATTGTACTCGAATCATCTTCTAAAGATTTAATGGTACTAGATTAATCTTCTTACTCAACATAAAACTAATCCGTAACTCTAAGTGTAACGATTATTGAAAATTTGTTGACCAAGTAAAGAGTTAATTGTACTCGATTAATCTTCTAAATAGTTAATGGTACTCGATTAATCTTCTAACTCAACATAAAACTAATACGTAACTCTAAGTGTAACGATTATTGAAAACTTATTGATTAAGTAAAGTGTTAATTGTAATCGAATCATCATTTAAAGAGTTATTGGTCCTAGATAAATCTTCTAACTCCACATAAAACTAATCTGTAACTCTAAGTGTAACGATTATTGAAAACTTGTTGACTAAGTAAAGAGTTAATTGTACTCGAATCATCTTCTAAAGATTTAATGGTACTAGATTAATCTTCGTACTCAACATAAAACTAATCCGTAACTCTAAGTGTAACGATTATTGAAAACTTGTTGACCAAGTAAAGAGTTAATTGTACTCGATTATTCTTCTAAAGAGTTAGTTGTACTCGATTAATCTTCCAACTCAACTTAAAACTAATTCGTAACTCTAAGTGTAACGGTTATTGAAAACTTGTTGACCAAGTAAAGAGTTAATTGTACTCGATTCATCTTCTAAAGAGTTAATGGTACTCGATTAATCTTCTAAGTCAATATAAAAATAATTTGTAACTCTAAGTGTATTGATTATTGAAAACTTATTGACCAAGTAAACAGTTAATTGTACTTGATTCATCTTCGAAAGAGTTAATGGTACTCGATTAATCTTCTAACTCAAACATAAAACTAAACCGTAACTCTAAGTGTAACGATTATTGAAAACTTGTTGACCAAGTAAAGAGTTAATAGTACTCGATTATTCTTCTAAAGAGTTAGTTGTACTCGATTAATCTTCCAACTCAACTTAAAACTAATTCGTAACTCTAAGTGTAACGGTTATTGAAAACTTGTTGACCAAGTAAAGAGTTAATTGTACTCGATTCATCTTCTAAAGAGTTAATGGTACTCGATTAATCTTCTAAGTCAATATAAAAATAATCTGTAACTCTAAGTGTATTGATTATTGGAAACTTATTGACCAAGTAAACAGTTAATTGTACTTGATTCATCTTCGAAAGAGTTAATGGTACTCGATTAATCTTCTAACTCAAACATAAAACTAAACCGTAACTCTAAGTGTAACGATTATTGAAAATTTGTTGACCAAGTAAAGAGTTAATGGTACTCGATTAATCTTCTAAAGAGTTAATGGTACTCGATTAATCTTCTAACTCAACATAAAACTAATACGTAACTCTAAGTGTAACGATTATTGAAAACTTGTTGACCAAGTAAAGAGTTAATTGTACTCGATTCATCTTCTAAAGAGTTAATGGTACTCGATTAATCTTCTAAGTCAATATAAAAATAATCTGTAACTCTAAGTGTATGGATTATTGAAAACTTATTGACCAAGTAAACATTTAATTGTACTTGATTCATCTTCGAAAGAGTTAATGGTACTCGATTAATCTTCTAACTCAACATAAAACTAATACGTAACTCTAAGTGTAACGATTATTGAAAACTTATTGATTAAGTAAAGTGTTAATTGTAATCGAATCATTATCTAAAGAGTTAATGGTCCTAGATAAATCTTCTAACTCAACATAAAACTAATCTATAACTCTAAGTGTAACGATTATTGAAAACTTGTTGACTAAGTAAAGAGTTAATTGTACTCGAATCATCTTCTAAAGATTTAATGGTACTAGATTAATCTTCTTACTCAACATAAAACTAATCCGTAACTCTAAGTGTAACGATTATTGAAAACTTGTTGACCAAGTAAAGAGTTAATTGTACTCGATTATTCTTCTAAAGAGTTAGTTGTACTCGATTAATCTTCCAACTCAACTTAAAACTAATTCGTAACTCTAAGTATAACGATTATTGAAAACTTGTTGATTAAGTAAAGTGTTAATTGTAATCGAATCATCTTCTAAAGAGTTAATGGTACTCGATTAATCTTCTAAGTCAATATAAAAATAATCTGTAACTCTAAGTGTATTGATTATTGAAAACTTATTGTCCAAGTAAACAGTTAATTGTACTTGATTCATCTTCGAAAGAGTTAATGGTACTCGATTAATCTTCTAACTCAAACATAAAACTAAACCGTAACTCTAAGTGTAACGATTATTGAAATCTTTTTTGACCAAGTAAAGAGTTAATTTACTCGATTAATCTTCTAAAGAGTTAATGGTACTCGATTAATCTTCTAACTCAACATAAAACTAATACGTAACTCTAAGTGTAACGATTATTGAAAACTTATTGATTAAGTAAAGTGTTAATTGTAATCGAATCATTATCTAAAGAGTTAATGGTCCTAGATAAATCTTCTAACTCAACATAAAACTAATCTATAACTCTAAGTGTAACGATTATTGAAAACTTGTTGACTAAGTAAACAGTTAATTGTACTTGATTCATCTTCGAAAGAGTTAATGGTACTCGATTAATCTTCTAACTCAACATAAAACTAATACGTAACTCTAAGTGTAACGGTTATTGAAAACTTGTTGACTAAGTAAAGAGTTAATTGTACTCGAATCATCTTCTAAAGATTTAATGGTACTAGATTAATCTTCTTACTCAACATAAAACTAATCCGTAACTCTAAGAGTAACGATTATTGAAAATTTGTTGACCAAGTAAAGAGTTAATTGTACTCGATTAATCTTCTAAATAGTTAATGGTACTCGATTAATCTTCTAACTCAACATAAAACTAATACGTAACTCTAAGTGTAACGATTATTGAAAACTTATTGATTAAGTAAAGTGTTAATTGTAATCGAATCATCATTTAAAGAGTTAATGGTCCTAGATAAATCTTCTAACTCCACATAAAACTAATCTGTAACTCTAAGTGTAACGATTATTGAAAACTTGTTGACTAAGTAAAGAGTTAATTGTACTCGAATCATCTTCTAAAGATTTAATGGTACTAGATTAATCTTCTTACTCAACATAAAACTAATCCTAACTCTAAGTGTAACGATTATTGAAAACTTGTTGACCAAGTAAAGAGTTAATAGTACTCGATTATTCTTCTAAAGAGTTAGTTGTACTCGATTAATCTTCCAACTCAACTTAAAACTAATTCGTAACTCTAAGTGTAACGGTTATTGAAAACTTGTTGACCAAGTAAAGAGTTAATTGTACTCGATTCATCTTCTAAAGAGTTAATGGTACTCGATTAATCTTCTAAGTCAATATAAAAATAATCTGTAACTCTAAGTGTATTGATTATTGGAAACTTATTGACCAAGTAAACAGTTAATTGTACTTGATTCATCTTCGAAAGAGTTAATGGTACTCGATTAATCTTCTAACTCAAACATAAAACTAAACCGTAACTCTAAGTGTAACGATTATTGAAAATTTGTTGACCAAGTAAAGAGTTAATGGTACTCGATTAATCTTCTAAAGAGTTAATGGTACTCGATTAATCTTCTAACTCAACATAAAACTAATACATAACTCTAAGTGTAACGATTATTGAAAACTTGTTGACCAAGTAAAGAGTTAATTGTACTCGATTCATCTTCTAAAGAGTTAATGGTACTCGATTAATCTTCTAAGTCAATATAAAAATAATCTGTAACTCTAAGTGTATGGATTATTGAAAACTTATTGACCAAGTAAACAGTTAATTGTACTTGATTCATCTTCGAAAGAGTTAATGGTACTCGATTAATCTTCTAACTCAACATAAAACTAATACGTAACTCTAAGTGTAACTATTATTGAAAACTTATTGATTAAGTAAAGTGTTAATTGTAATCGAATCATTATCTAAAGAGTTAATGGTCCTAGATAAATCTTCTAACTCAACATAAAACTAATCTATAACTCTAAGTGTAACGATTATTGAAAACTTGTTGACTAAGTAAAGAGTTAATTGTACTCGAATCATCTTCTAAAGATTTAATGGTACTAGATTAATCTTCTTACTCAACATAAAACTAATCCGTAACTCTAAGTGTAACGATTATTGAAAACTTGTTGACCAAGTAAAGAGTTAATTGTACTCGATTATTCTTCTAAAGAGTTAGTTGTACTCGATTAATCTTCCAACTCAACTTAAAACTAATTCGTAACTCTAAGTATAACGATTATTGAAAACTTGTTGATTAAGTAAAGTGTTAATTGTAATCGAATCATCTTCTAAAGAGTTAATGGTACTCGATTAATCTTCTAAGTCAATATAAAAATAATCTGTAACTCTAAGTGTATTGATTATTGAAAACTTATTGTCCAAGTAAACAGTTAATTGTACTTGATTCATCTTCGAAAGAGTTAATGGTACTCGATTAATCTTCTAACTCAAACATAAAACTAAACCGTAACTGTAAGTGTAACGATTATTGAAATCTTTTTTGACCAAGTAAAGAGTTAATTTACTCGATTATTCTTCTAAAGAGTTCGTTGTACTCGATTAATCTTCCAACTCAACTTAAAACTAATTTGTAACTCTAAGTATAACGATTATTGAAAACTTGTTGGTTAAGTAAAGAGTTAATTGTAATCGAATCATTATCTAAAGAGTTAATGGTCCTAGATAAATCTTCTAACTCAACATAAAACTAATCTATAACTCTAAGTGTAACGATTATTGAAAACTTGTTGACTAAGTAAACAGTTAATTGTACTCGATTAATCTTCTAAAGAGTTAATGGTACTCGATTAATCTTCTAACTCAACATAAAACTAATACGTAACTCTAAGTGTAACGATTATTGAAAACTTGTTGACCAAGTAAAGAGTTAATTGTACTCGATTCATCTTCTAAAGAGTTAATGGTACTCGATTAATCTTCTAAGTCAATATAAAAATAATCTGTAACTCTAAGTGTAACGATTATTGAAAACTTATTGACCAAGTAAACAGTTAATTGTACTTGATTCATCTTCGAAAGAGTTAATGGTACTCGATTAATCTTCTAACTCAACATAAAACTAATACGTAACTCTAAGTGTAACGATTATTGAAAACTTATTGATTAAGTAAAGTGTTAATTGTAATCGAATCATTATCTAAAGAGTTAATGGTCCTAGATAAATCTTCTAACTCAACATAAAACTAATCTATAACTCTAAGTGTAACGATTATTGAAAACTTGTTGACTAAGTAAAGAGTTAATTGTACTCGAATCATCTTCTAAAGATTTAATGGTACTAGATTAAGCTTCTTACTCAACATAAAACTAATCCGTAACTCTAAGTGTAACGATTATTGAAAACTTGTTGACCAAGTAAAGAGTTAATTGTACTCGATTATTCTTCTAAAGAGTTAGTTGTACTCGATTAATCTTCCAACTCAACTTAAAACTAATTCGTAACTCTAAGTATAACGATTATTGAAAACTTGTTGATTAAGTAAAGTGTTAATTGTAATCGAATCATCTTCTAAAGAGTTAATGGTACTCGATTAATCTTCTAAGTCAATATAAAAATAATCTGTAACTCTAAGTGTATTGATTATTGAAAACTTATTGTCCAAGTAAACAGTTAATTGTACTTGATTCATCTTCGAAAGAGTTAATGGTACTCGATTAATCTTCTAACTCAAACATAAAACTAAACCGTAACTCTAAGTGTAACGATTATTGAAATCTTTTTTGACCAAGTAAAGAGTTAATTTACTCGATTATTCTTCTAAAGAGTTCGTTGTACTCGATTAATCTTCCAACTCAACTTAAAACTAATTTGTAACTCTAAGTATAACGATTATTGAAAACTTGTTGGTTAAGTAAAGAGTTAATTGTAATCGAATCATTATCTAAAGAGTTAATGGTCCTAGATAAATCTTCTAACTCAACATAAAACTAATCTATAACTCTAAGTGTAACGATTATTGAAAACTTGTTGACTAAGTAAACAGTTAATTGTACTTGATTCATCTTCGAAAGAGTTAATGGTACTCGATTAATCTTCTAACTCAACATAAAACTAATACGTAACTCTAAGTGTAACGGTTATTGAAAACTTGTTGACTAAGTAAAGAGTTAATTGTACTCGAATCATCTTCTAATGATTTAATGGTACTAGATTAATCTTCTTACTCAACATAAAACTAATCCGTAACTCTAAGTGTAACGATTATTGAAAATTTGTTGACCAAGTAAAGAGTTAATTGTACTCGATTAATCTTCTAAATAGTTAATGGTACTCGATTAATCTTCTAACTCAACATAAAACTAATACGTAACTCTAAGTGTAACGATTATTGAAAACTTATTGATTAAGTAAAGTGTTAATTGTAATCGAATCATCATTTAAAGAGTTAATGGTCCTAGATAAATCTTCTAACTCCACATAAAACTAATCTGTAACTCTAAGTGTAACGATTATTGAAAACTTGTTGACTAAGTAAAGAGTTAATTGTACTCGAATCATCTTCTAAAGATTTAATGGTACTAGATTAATCTTCTTACTCAACATAAAACTAATCCGTAACTCTAAGTGTAACGATTATTGAAAACTTGTTGACCAAGTAAAGAGTTAATAGTACTCGATTATTCTTCTAAAGAGTTAGTTGTACTCGATTAATCTTCCAACTCAACTTAAAACTAATTCGTAACTCTAAGTATAACGATTATTGAAAACTTGTTGATTAAGTAAAGTGTTAATTGTAATCGAATCATCTTCTAAAGAGTTAATGGTACTCGATTAATCTTCTAAGTCAATATAAAAATAATCTGTAACTCTAAGTGTATTGATTATTGAAAACTTATTGTCCAAGTAAACAGTTAATTGTACTCGATTCATCTTCGAAAGAGTTAATGGTACTCGATTAATCTTCTAACTCAAACATAAAACTAAACCGTAACTCTAAGTGTAACGATTATTGAAATCTTTTTTGACCAAGTAAAGAGTTAATTTACTCGATTAATCTTCTAAAGAGTTAATGGTACTCGATTAATCTTCTAACTCAACATAAAACTAATACGTAACTCTAAGTGTAACGATTATTGAAAACTTATTGATTAAGTAAAGTGTTAATTGTAATCGAATCATTATCTAAAGAGTTAATGGTCCTAGATAAATCTTCTAACTCAACATAAAACTAATCTATAACTCTAAGTGTAACGATTATTGAAAACTTGTTGACTAAGTAAAGAGTTAATTGTACTCGAATCATCTTCTAAAGATTTAATGGTACTAGATTAATCTTCTTACTCAACATAAAACTAATCCGTAACTCTAAGTGTAACGATTATTGAAAACTTGTTGACCAAGTAAAGAGTTAATTGTACTCGATTATTCTTCTAAAGAGTTAGTTGTACTCGATTAATCTTCCAACTCAACTTAAAACTAATTCGTAACTCTAAGTATAACGATTATTGAAAACTTGTTGATTAAGTAAAGTGTTAATTGTAATCGAATCATCTTCTAAAGAGTTAATGGTACTCGATTAATCTTCTAAGTCAATATAAAAATAATCTGTAACTCTAAGTGTATTGATTATTGAAAACTTATTGTCCAAGTAAACAGTTAATTGTACTTGATTCATCTTCGAAAGAGTTAATGGTACTCGATTAATCTTCTAACTCAAACATAAAACTAAACCGTAACTCTAAGTGTAACGATTATTGAAATCTTTTTTGACCAAGTAAAGAGTTAATTTACTCGATTAATCTTCTAAAGAGTTAATGGTACTCGATTAATCTTCTAACTCAACATAAAACTAATACGTAACTCTAAGTGTAACGATTATTGAAAACTTATTGATTAAGTAAAGTGTTAATTGTAATCGAATCATTATCTAAAGAGTTAATGGTCCTAGATAAATCTTCTAACTCAACATAAAACTAATCTATAACTCTAAGTGTAACGATTATTGAAAACATGTTGACTAAGTAAACAGTTAATTGTACTTGATTCATCTTCGAAAGAGTTAATGGTACTCGATTAATCTTCTAACTCAACATAAAACTAATACGTAACTCTAAGTGTAACGGTTATTGAAAACTTGTTGACTAAGTAAAGAGTTAATTGTACTCGAATCATCTTCTAAAGATTTAATGGTACTAGATTAATCTTCTTACTCAACATAAAACTAATCCGTAACTCTGAGTGTAACGATTATTGAAAATTTGTTGACCATGTAAAGAGTTAATTGTACTCGATTAATCTTGTAAATAGTTAATGGTACTCGATTAATCTTCTAACTCAACATAAAACTAATACGTAACTCTAAGTGTAACGATTATTGAAAACTTATTGATTAAGTAAAGTGTTAATTGTAATCGAATCATCATTTAAAGAGTTAATGGTCCTAGATAAATCTTCTAACTCCACATAAAACTAATCTGTAACTCTAAGTGTAACGATTATTGAAAACTTGTTGACTAAGTAAAGAGTTAATTGTACTCGAATCATCTTCTAAAGATTTAATGGTACTAGATTAATCTTCGTACTCAACATAAAACTAATCCGTAACTCTAAGTGTAACGATTATTGAAAACTTGTTGACCAAGTAAAGAGTTAATTGTACTCGATTATTCTTCTAAAGAGTTAGTTGTACTCGATTAATCTTCCAACTCAACTTAAAACTAATTCGTAACTCTAAGTATAACGATTATTGAAAACTTGTTGATTAAGTAAAGTGTTAATTGTAATCGAATCATCTTCTAAAGAGTTAATGGTACTCGATTAATCTTCTAAGTCAATATAAAAATAATCTGTAACTCTAAGTGTATTGATTATTGAAAACTTATTGTCCAAGTAAACAGTTAATTGTACTTGATTCATCTTCGAAAGAGTTAATGGTACTCGATTAATCTTCTAACTCAAACATAAAACTAAACCGTAACTGTAAGTGTAACGATTATTGAAATCTTTTTTGACCAAGTAAAGAGTTAATTTACTCGATTATTCTTCTAAAGAGTTCGTTGTACTCGATTAATCTTCCAACTCAACTTAAAACTAATTTGTAACTCTAAGTATAACGATTATTGAAAACTTGTTGGTTAAGTAAAGAGTTAATTGTAATCGAATCATTATCTAAAGAGTTAATGGTCCTAGATAAATCTTCTAACTCAACATAAAACTAATCTATAACTCTAAGTGTAACGATTATTGAAAACTTGTTGACTAAGTAAACAGTTAATTGTACTCGATTAATCTTCTAAAGAGTTAATGGTACTCGATTAATCTTCTAACTCAACATAAAACTAATACGTAACTCTAAGTGTAACGATTATTGAAAACTTGTTGACCAAGTAAAGAGTTAATTGTACTCGATTCATCTTCTAAAGAGTTAATGGTACTCGATTAATCTTCTAAGTCAATATAAAAATAATCTGTAACTCTAAGTGTAACGATTATTGAAAACTTATTGACCAAGTAAACAGTTAATTGTACTTGATTCATCTTCGAAAGAGTTAATGGTACTCGATTAATCTTCTAACTCAACATAAAACTAATACGTAACTCTAAGTGTAACGATTATTGAAAACTTATTGATTAAGTAAAGTGTTAATTGTAATCGAATCATTATCTAAAGAGTTAATGGTCCTAGATAAATCTTCTAACTCAACATAAAACTAATCTATAACTCTAAGTGTAACGATTATTGAAAACTTGTTGACTAAGTAAAGAGTTAATTGTACTCGAATCATCTTCTAAAGATTTAATGGTACTAGATTAAGCTTCTTACTCAACATAAAACTAATCCGTAACTCTAAGTGTAACGATTATTGAAAACTTGTTGACCAAGTAAAGAGTTAATTGTACTCGATTATTCTTCTAAAGAGTTAGTTGTACTCGATTAATCTTCCAACTCAACTTAAAACTAATTCGTAACTCTAAGTATAACGATTATTGAAAACTTGTTGATTAAGTAAAGTGTTAATTGTAATCGAATCATCTTCTAAAGAGTTAATGGTACTCGATTAATCTTCTAAGTCAATATAAAAATAATCTGTAACTCTAAGTGTATTGATTATTGAAAACTTATTGTCCAAGTAAACAGTTAATTGTACTTGATTCATCTTCGAAAGAGTTAATGGTACTCGATTAATCTTCTAACTCAAACATAAAACTAAACCGTAACTCTAAGTGTAACGATTATTGAAATCTTTTTTGACCAAGTAAAGAGTTAATTTACTCGATTATTCTTCTAAAGAGTTCGTTGTACTCGATTAATCTTCCAACTCAACTTAAAACTAATTTGTAACTCTAAGTATAACGATTATTGAAAACTTGTTGGTTAAGTAAAGAGTTAATTGTAATCGAATCATTATCTAAAGAGTTAATGGTCCTAGATAAATCTTCTAACTCAACATAAAACTAATCTATAACTCTAAGTGTAACGATTATTGAAAACTTGTTGACTAAGTAAACAGTTAATTGTACTTGATTCATCTTCGAAAGAGTTAATGGTACTCGATTAATCTTCTAACTCAACATAAAACTAATACGTAACTCTAAGTGTAACGGTTATTGAAAACTTGTTGACTAAGTAAAGAGTTAATTGTACTCGAATCATCTTCTAATGATTTAATGGTACTAGATTAATCTTCTTACTCAACATAAAACTAATCTGTAACTCTAAGTGTAACGATTATTGAAAATTTGTTGACCAAGTAAAGAGTTAATTGTACTCGATTAATCTTCTAAATAGTTAATGGTACTCGATTAATCTTCTAACTCAACATAAAACTAATACGTAACTCTAAGTGTAACGATTATTGAAAACTTATTGATTAAGTAAAGTGTTAATTGTAATCGAATCATCATTTAAAGAGTTAATGGTCCTAGATAAATCTTCTAACTCCACATAAAACTAATCTGTAACTCTAAGTGTAACGATTATTGAAAACTTGTTGACTAAGTAAAGAGTTAATTGTACTCGAATCATCTTCTAAAGATTTAATGGTACTAGATTAATCTTCTTACTCAACATAAAACTAATCCGTAACTCTAAGTGTAACGATTATTGAAAACTTGTTGACCAAGTAAAGAGTTAATAGTACTCGATTATTCTTCTAAAGAGTTAGTTGTACTCGATTAATCTTCCAACTCAACTTAAAACTAATTCGTAACTCTAAGTGTAACGGTTATTGAAAACTTGTTGACCAAGTAAAGAGTTAATTGTACTCAATTCATCTTCTAAAGAGTTAATGGTACTCGATTAATCTTCTAAGTCAATATAAAAATAATCTGTAACTCTAAGTGTATTGATTATTGGAAACTTATTGACCAAGTAAACAGTTAATTGTACTTGATTCATCTTCGAAAGAGTTAATGGTACTCGATTAATCTTCTAACTCAAACATAAAACTAAACCGTAACTCTAAGTGTAACGATTATTGAAAATTTGTTGACCAAGTAAAGAGTTAATGGTACTCGATTAATCTTCTAAAGAGTTAATGGTACTCGATTAATCTTCTAACTCAACATAAAACTAATACGTAACTCTAAGTGTAACGATTATTGAAAACTTGTTGACCAAGTAAAGAGTTAATTGTACTCGATTCATCTTCTAAAGAGTTAATGGTACTCGATTAATCTTCTAAGTCAATATAAAAATAATCTGTAACTCTAAGTGTATGGATTATTGAAAACTTATTGACCAAGTAAACAGTTAATTGTACTTGATTCATCTTCGAAAGAGTTAATGGTACTCGATTAATCTTCTAACTCAACATAAAACTAATCTATAACTCTAAGTGTAACGATTATTGAAAACTTGTTGACTAAGTAAAGAGTTAATTGTACTCGAATCATCTTCTAAAGATTTAATGGTACTAGATTAATCTTCTTACTCAACATAAAACTAATCCGTAACTCTAAGTGTAACGATTATTGAAAACTTGTTGACCAAGTAAAGAGTTAATTGTACTCGATTATTCTTCTAAAGAGTTAGTTGTACTCGATTAATCTTCCAACTCAACTTAAAACTAATTCGTAACTCTAAGTATAACGATTATTGAAAACTTGTTGATTAAGTAAAGTGTTAATTGTAATCGAATCATCTTCTAAAGAGTTAATGGTACTCGATTAATCTTCTAAGTCAATATAAAAATAATCTGTAACTCTAAGTGTATTGATTATTGAAAACTTATTGTCCAAGTAAACAGTTAATTGTACTCGATTCATCTTCGAAAGAGTTAATGGTACTCGATTAATCTTCTAACTCAAACATAAAACTAAACCGTAACTCTAAGTGTAACGATTATTGAAATCTTTTTTGACCAAGTAAAGAGTTAATTTACTCGATTAATCTTCTAAAGAGTTAATGGTACTCGATTAATCTTCTAACTCAACATAAAACTAATACGTAACTCTAAGTGTAACGATTATTGAAAACTTATTGATTAAGTAAAGTGTTAATTGTAATCGAATCATTATCTAAAGAGTTAATGGTCCTAGATAAATCTTCTAACTCAACATAAAACTAATCTATAACTCTAAGTGTAACGATTATTGAAAACTTGTTGACTAAGTAAAGAGTTAATTGTACTCGAATCATCTTCTAAAGATTTAATGGTACTAGATTAATCTTCTTACTCAACATAAAACTAATCCGTAACTCTAAGTGTAACGATTATTGAAAACTTGTTGACCAAGTAAAGAGTTAATTGTACTCGATTATTCTTCTAAAGAGTTAGTTGTACTCGATTAATCTTCCAACTCAACTTAAAACTAATTCGTAACTCTAAGTATAACGATTATTGAAAACTTGTTGATTAAGTAAAGTGTTAATTGTAATCGAATCATCTTCTAAAGAGTTAATGGTACTCGATTAATCTTCTAAGTCAATATAAAAATAATCTGTAACTCTAAGTGTATTGATTATTGAAAACTTATTGTCCAAGTAAACAGTTAATTGTACTTGATTCATCTTCGAAAGAGTTAATGGTACTCGATTAATCTTCTAACTCAAACATAAAACTAAACCGTAACTCTAAGTGTAACGATTATTGAAATCTTTTTTGACCAAGTAAAGAGTTAATTTACTCGATTAATCTTCTAAAGAGTTAATGGTACTCGATTAATCTTCTAACTCAACATAAAACTAATACGTAACTCTAAGTGTAACGATTATTGAAAACTTATTGATTAAGTAAAGTGTTAATTGTAATCGAATCATTATCTAAAGAGTTAATGGTCCTAGATAAATCTTCTAACTCAACATAAAACTAATCTATAACTCTAAGTGTAACGATTATTGAAAACATGTTGACTAAGTAAACAGTTAATTGTACTTGATTCATCTTCGAAAGAGTTAATGGTACTCGATTAATCTTCTAACTCAACATAAAACTAATACGTAACTCTAAGTGTAACGGTTATTGAAAACTTGTTGACTAAGTAAAGAGTTAATTGTACTCGAATCATCTTCTAAAGATTTAATGGTACTAGATTAATCTTCTTACTCAACATAAAACTAATCCGTAACTCTGAGTGTAACGATTATTGAAAATTTGTTGACCATGTAAAGAGTTAATTGTACTCGATTAATCTTGTAAATAGTTAATGGTACTCGATTAATCTTCTAACTCAACATAAAACTAATACGTAACTCTAAGTGTAACGATTATTGAAAACTTATTGATTAAGTAAAGTGTTAATTGTAATCGAATCATCATTTAAAGAGTTAATGGTCCTAGATAAATCTTCTAACTCCACATAAAACTAATCTGTAACTCTAAGTGTAACGATTATTGAAAACTTGTTGACTAAGTAAAGAGTTAATTGTACTCGAATCATCTTCTAAAGATTTAATGGTACTAGATTAATCTTCGTACTCAACATAAAACTAATCCGTAACTCTAAGTGTAACGATTATTGAAAACTTGTTGACCAAGTAAAGAGTTAATTGTACTCGATTATTCTTCTAAAGAGTTAGTTGTACTCGATTAATCTTCCAACTCAACTTAAAACTAATTCGTAACTCTAAGTGTAACGGTTATTGAAAACTTGTTGACCAAGTAAAGAGTTAATTGTACTCGATTCATCTTCTAAAGAGTTAATGGTACTCGATTAATCTTCTAAGTCAATATAAAAATAATCTGTAACTCTAAGTGTATTGATTATTGGAAACTTATTGACCAAGTAAACAGTTAATTGTACTTGATTCATCTTCGAAAGAGTTAATGGTACTCGATTAATCTTCTAACTCAAACATAAAACTAAACCGTAACTCTAAGTGTAACGATTATTGAAAATTTGTTGACCAAGTAAAGAGTTAATGGTACTCGATTAATCTTCTAAAGAGTTAATGGTACTCGATTAATCTTCTAACTCAACATAAAACTAATACGTAACTCTAAGTGTAACGATTATTGAAAACTTGTTGACCAAGTAAAGAGTTAATTGTACTCGATTCATCTTCTAAAGAGTTAATGGTACTCGATTAATCTTCTAAGTCAATATAAAAATAATCTGTAACTCTAAGTGTATGGATTATTGAAAACTTATTGACCAAGTAAACAGTTAATTGTACTTGATTCATCTTCGAAAGAGTTAATGGTACTCGATTAATCTTCTAACTCAACATAAAACTAATACGTAACTCTAAGTGTAACGATTATTGAAAACTTATTGATTAAGTAAAGTGTTAATTGTAATCGAATCATTATCTAAAGAGTTAATGGTCCTAGATAAATCTTCTAACTCAACATAAAACTAATCTATAACTCTAAGTGTAACGATTATTGAAAACTTGTTGACTAAGTAAAGAGTTAATTGTACTCGAATCATCTTCTAAAGATTTAATGGTACTAGATTAAGCTTCTTACTCAACATAAAACTAATCCGTAACTCTAAGTGTAACGATTATTGAAAACTTGTTGACCAAGTAAAGAGTTAATTGTACTCGATTATTCTTCTAAAGAGTTAGTTGTACTCGATTAATCTTCCAACTCAACTTAAAACTAATTCGTAACTCTAAGTATAACGATTATTGAAAACTTGTTGATTAAGTAAAGTGTTAATTGTAATCGAATCATCTTCTAAAGAGTTAATGGTACTCGATTAATCTTCTAAGTCAATATAAAAATAATCTGTAACTCTAAGTGTATTGATTATTGAAAACTTATTGTCCAAGTAAACAGTTAATTGTACTTGATTCATCTTCGAAAGAGTTAATGGTACTCGATTAATCTTCTAACTCAAACATAAAACTAAACCGTAACTCTAAGTGTAACGATTATTGAAATCTTTTTTGACCAAGTAAAGAGTTAATTTACTCGATTAATCTTCTAAAGAGTTAATGGTACTCGATTAATCTTCTAACTGAACATAAAACTAATACGTAACTCTAAGTGTAACGATTATTGAAAACTTATTGATTAAGTAAAGTGTTAATTGTAATCGAATCATTATCTAAAGAGTTAATGGTCCTAGATAAATCTTCTAACTCAACATAAAACTAATCTATAACTCTAAGTGTAACGATTATTGAAAACTTGTTGACTAAGTAAACAGTTAATTGTACTTGATTCATCTTCGAAAGAGTTAATGGTACTCGATTAATCTTCTAACTCAACATAAAACTAATACGTAACTCTAAGTGTAACGGTTATTGAAAACTTGTTGACTAAGTAAAGAGTTAATTGTACTCGAATCATCTTCTAAAGATTTAATGGTACTAGATTAATCTTCTTACTCAACATAAAACTAATCCGTAACTCTAAGTGTAACGATTATTGAAAATTTGTTGACCAAGTAAAGAGTTAATTGTACTCGATTAATCTTCTAAATAGTTAATGGTACTCGAATAATCTTCTAACTCAACATAAAACTAATACGTAACTCTAAGTGTAACGATTATTGAAAACTTATTGATTAAGTAAAGTGTTAATTGTAATCGAATCATCATTTAAAGAGTTAATGGTCCTAGATAAATCTTCTAACTCCACATAAAACTAATCTGTAACTCTAAGTGTAACGATTATTGAAAACTTGTTGAGTAAGTAAAGAGTTAATTGTACTCGAATCATCTTCTAAAGATTTAATGGTACTAGATTAATCTTCGTACTCAACATAAAACTAATCCGTAACTCTAAGTGTAACGATTATTGAAAACTTGTTGACCAAGTAAAGAGTTAATTGTACTCGATTATTCTTCTAAAGAGTTAGTTGTACTCGATTAATCTTCCAACTCAACTTAAAACTAATTCGTAACTCTAAGTGTAACGGTTATTGAAAACTTGTTGACCAAGTAAAGAGTTAATTGTACTCGATTCATCTTCTAAAGAGTTAATGGTACTCGATTAATCTTCTAAGTCAATATAAAAATAATTTGTAACTCTAAGTGTATTGATTATTGAAAACTTATTGACCAAGTAAACAGTTAATTGTACTTGATTCATCTTCGAAAGAGTTAATGGTACTCGATTAATCTTCTAACTCAAACATAAAACTAAACCGTAACTCTAAGTGTAACGATTATTGAAATCTTTTTTGACCAAGTAAAGAGTTAATTTACTCGATTAATCTTCTAAAGAGTTAATGGTACTCGATTAATCTTCTAACTCAACATAAAACTAATACGTAACTCTAAGTGTAACGATTATTGAAAACTTATTGATTAAGTAAAGTGTTAATTGTAATCGAATCATTATCTAAAGAGTTAATGGTCCTAGATAAATCTTCTAACTCAACATAAAACTAATCTATAACTCTAAGTGTAACGATTATTGAAAACTTGTTGACTAAGTAAACAGTTAATTGTACTTGATTCATCTTCGAAAGAGTTAATGGTACTCGATTAATCTTCTAACTCAACATAAAACTAATACGTAACTCTAAGTGTAACGGTTATTGAAAACTTGTTGACTAAGTAAAGAGTTAATTGTACTCGAATCATCTTCTAAAGATTTAATGGTACTAGATTAATCTTCTTACTCAACATAAAACTAATCCGTAACTCTGAGTGTAACGATTATTGAAAATTTGTTGACCAAGTAAAGAGTTAATTGTACTCGATTAATCTTGTAAATAGTTAATGGTACTCGATTAATCTTCTAACTCAACATAAAACTAATACGTAACTCTAAGTGTAACGATTATTGAAAACTTATTGATTAAGTAAAGTGTTAATTGTAATCGAATCATCATTTAAAGAGTTAATGGTCCTAGATAAATCTTCTAACTCCACATAAAACTAATCTGTAACTCTAAGTGTAACGATTATTGAAAACTTGTTGACTAAGTAAAGAGTTAATTGTACTCGAATCATCTTCTAAAGATTTAATGGTACTAGATTAATCTTCGTACTCAACATAAAACTAATCCGTAACTCTAAGTGTAACGATTATTGAAAACTTGTTGACCAAGTAAAGAGTTAATTGTACTCGATTATTCTTCTAAAGAGTTAGTTGTACTCGATTAATCTTCCAACTCAACTTAAAACTAATTCGTAACTCTAAGTGTAACGGTTATTGAAAACTTGTTGACCAAGTAAAGAGTTAATTGTACTCGATTCATCTTCTAAAGAGTTAATGGTACTCGATTAATCTTCTAAGTCAATATAAAAATAATCTGTAACTCTAAGTGTATTGATTATTGGAAACTTATTGACCAAGTAAACAGTTAATTGTACTTGATTCATCTTCGAAAGAGTTAATGGTACTCGATTAATCTTCTAACTCAAACATAAAACTAAACCGTAACTCTAAGTGTAATGATTATTGAAAATTTGTTGACCAAGTAAAGAGTTAATGGTACTCGATTAATCTTCTAAAGAGTTAATGGTACTCGATTAATCTTCTAAAGAGTTAATGGTACTCGATTAATCTTCTAACTCAACATAAAACTAATACGTAACTCTAAGTGTAACGATTATTGAAAACTTGTTGACCAAGTAAAGAGTTAATTGTACTCGATTCATCTTCTAAAGAGTTAATGGTACTCGATTAATCTTCTAAGTCAATATAAAAATAATCTGTAACTCTAAGTGTATGGATTATTGAAAACTTATTGACCAAGTAAACAGTTAATTGTACTTGATTCATCTTCGAAAGAGTTAATGGTACTCGATTAATCTTCTTACTCAACATAAAACTAATACGTAACTCTAAGTGTAACGATTATTGAAAACTTATTGATTAAGTAAAGTGTTAATTGTAATCGAATCATTATCTAAAGAGTTAATGGTCCTAGATAAATCTTCTAACTCAACATAAAACTAATCTATAACTCTAAGTGTAACGATTATTGAAAACTTGTTGACTAAGTAAAGAGTTAATTGTACTCGAATCATCTTCTAAAGATTTAATGGTACTAGATTAATCTTCTTACTCAACATAAAACTAATCCGTAACTCTAAGTGTAACGATTATTGAAAACTTGTTGACCAAGTAAAGAGTTAATTGTACTCGATTATTCTTCTAAAGAGTTAGTTGTACTCGATTAATCTTCCAACTCAACTTAAAACTAATTCGTAACTCTAAGTATAACGATTATTGAAAACTTGTTGATTAAGTAAAGTGTTAATTGTAATCGAATCATCTTCTAAAGAGTTAATGGTACTCGATTAATCTTCTAAGTCAATATAAAAATAATCTGTAACTCTAAGTGTATTGATTATTGAAAACTTATTGTCCAAGTAAACAGTTAATTGTACTTGATTCATCTTCGAAAGAGTTAATGGTACTCGATTAATCTTCTAACTCAAACATAAAACTAAACCGTAACTCTAAGTGTAACGATTATTGAAATCTTTTTTGACCAAGTAAAGAGTTAATTTACTCGATTAATCTTCTAAAGAGTTAATGGTACTCGATTAATCTTCTAACTCAACATAAAACTAATACGTAACTCTAAGTGTAACGATTATTGAAAACTTATTGATTAAGTAAAGTGTTAATTGTAATCGAATCATTATCTAAAGAGTTAATGGTCCTAGATAAATCTTCTAACTCAACATAAAACTAATCTATAACTCTAAGTGTAACGATTATTGAAAACTTGTTGACTAAGTAAACAGTTAATTGTACTTGATTCATCTTCGAAAGAGTTAATGGTACTCGATTAATCTTCTAACTCAACATAAAACTAATACGTAACTCTAAGTGTAACGGTTATTGAAAACTTGTTGACTAAGTAAAGAGTTAATTGTACTCGAATCATCTTCTAAAGATTTAATGGTACTAGATTAATCTTCTTACTCAACATAAAACTAATCCGTAACTCTAAGTGTAACGATTATTGAAAATTTGTTGACCAAGTAAAGAGTTAATTGTACTCGATTAATCTTCTAAATAGTTAATGGTACTCGATTAATCTTCTAACTCAACATAAAACTAATACGTAACTCTAAGTGTAACGATTATTGAAAACTTATTGATTAAGTAAAGTGTTAATTGTAATCGAATCATCATTTAAAGAGTTAATGGTCCTAGATAAATCTTCTAACTCCACATAAAACTAATCTGTAACTCTAAGTGTAACGATTATTGAAAACTTGTTGACTAAGTAAAGAGTTAATTGTACTCGAATCATCTTCTAAAGATTTAATGGTACTAGATTAATCTTCGTACTCAACATAAAACTAATCCGTAACTCTAAGTGTAACGATTATTGAAAACTTGTTGACCAAGTAAAGAGTTAATTGTACTCGATTATTCTTCTAAAGAGTTAGTTGTACTCGATTAATCTTCCAACTCAACTTAAAACTAATTCGTAACTCTAAGTGTAACGGTTATTGAAAACTTGTTGACCAAGTAAAGAGTTAATTGTACTCGATTCATCTTCTAAAGAGTTAATGGTACTCGATTAATCTTCTAAGTCAATATAAAAATAATCTGTAACTCTAAGTGTATTGATTATTGGAAACTTATTGACCAAGTAAACAGTTAATTGTACTTGATTCATCTTCGGAAGAGTTAATGGTACTCGATTAATCTTCTAACTCAAACATAAAACTAAACCGTAACTCTAAGTGTAACGATTATTGAAAATTTGTTGACCAAGTAAAGAGTTAATGGTACTCGATTAATCTTCTAAAGAGTTAATGGTACTCGATTAATCTTCTAACTCAACATAAAACTAATACGTAACTCTAAGTGTAACGATTATTGAAAACTTGTTGACCAAGTAAAGAGTTAATTGTACTCGATTCATCTTCTAAAGAGTTAATGGTACTCGATTAATCTTCTAAGTCAATATAAAAATAATCTGTAACTCTAAGTGTATGGATTATTGAAAACTTATTGACCAAGTAAACAGTTAATTGTACTTGATTCATCTTCGAAAGAGTTAATGGTACTCGATTAATCTTCTAACTCAACATAAAACTAATACGTAACTCTAAGTGTAACGATTATTGAAAACTTATTGATTAAGTAAAGTGTTAATTGTAATCGAATCATTATCTAAAGAGTTAATGGTCCTAGATAAATCTTCTAACTCAACATAAAACTAATCTATAACTCTAAGTGTAACGATTATTGAAAACTTGTTGACTAAGTAAAGAGTTAATTGTACTCGAATCATCTTCTAAAGATTTAATGGTACTAGATTAATCTTCTTACTCAACATAAAACTAATCCGTAACTCTAAGTGTAACGATTATTGAAAACTTGTTGACCAAGTAAAGAGTTAATTGTACTCGATTATTCTTCTAAAGAGTTAGTTGTACTCGATTAATCTTCCAACTCAACTTAAAACTAATTCGTAACTCTAAGTATAACGATTAATGAAAACTTGTTGATTAAGTAAAGTGTTAATTGTAATCGAATCATCTTCTAAAGAGTTAATGGTACTCGATTAATCTTCTAAGTCAATATAAAAATAATCTGTAACTCTAAGTGTATTGATTATTGAAAACTTATTGTCCAAGTAAACAGTTAATTGTACTTGATTCATCTTCGAAAGAGTTAATGGTACTCGATTAATCTTCTAACTCAAACATAAAACTAAACCGTAACTCTAAGTGTAACGATTATTGAAATCTTTTTTGACCAAGTAAAGAGTTAATTTACTCGATTAATCTTCTAAAGAGTTAATGGTACTCGATTAATCTTCTAACTCAACATAAAACTAATACGTAACTCTAAGTGTAACGATTATTGAAAACTTGTTGACCAAGTAAAGAGTTAATTGTACTCGATTATTCTTCTAAAGAGTTAGTTGTACTCGATTAATCTTCCAACTCAACTTAAAACTAATTCGTAACTCTAAGTGTAACGATTATTGAAAACTTGTTGACCAAGTAAAGAGTTAATTGTACTCGATTCATCTTCTAAAGAGTTAATGGTACTCGATCAATCTTCTAAGTCAATATAAAAATAATCTGTAACTCTAAGTGTATTGATTATTGGAAACTTATTGACCAAGTAAACAGTTAATTGTACTTGATTCATCTTCGAAAGAGTTAATGGTACTCGATTAATCTTCTAACTCAAACATAAAACTAAACCGTAACTCTAAGTGTAACGATTATTGAAAATTTGTTGACCAAGTAAAGAGTTAATGGTACTCGATTAATCTTCTAAAGAGTTAATGGTACTCGATTAATCTTCTAACTCAACATAAAACTAATACGTAACTCTAAGTGTAACGATTATTGAAAACTTGTTGACCAAGTAAAGAGTTAATTGTACTCGATTCATCTTCTAAAGAGTTAATGGTACTCGATTAATCTTCTAAGTCAATATAAAAATAATCTGTAACTCTAAGTGTATGGATTATTGAAAACTTATTGACCAAGTAAACAGTTAATTGTACTTGATTCATCTTCGAAAGAGTTAATGGTACTCGATTAATCTTCTAACTCAACATAAAACTAATACGTAACTCTAAGTGTAACGATTATTGAAAACTTATTGATTAAGTAAAGTGTTAATTGTAATCGAATCATTATCTAAAGAGTTAATGGTCCTAGATAAATCTTCTAACTCAACATAAAACTAATCTATAACTCTAAGTGTAACGATTATTGAAAACTTGTTGACTAAGTAAAGAGTTAATTGTACTCGAATCATCTTCTAAAGATTTAATGGTACTAGATTAATCTTCTTACTCAACATAAAACTAATCCGTAACTCTAAGTGTAACGATTATTGAAAACTTGTTGACCAAGTAAAGAGTTAATTGTACTCGATTATTCTTCTAAAGAGTTAGTTGTACTCGATTAATCTTCCAACTCAACTTAAAACTAATTCGTAACTCTAAGTATAACGATTATTGAAAACTTGTTGATGAAGTAAAGTGTTAATTGTAATCGAATCATCTTCTAAAGAGTTAATGGTACTCGATTAATCTTCTAAGTCAATATAAAAATAATCTGTAACTCTAAGTGTATTGATTATTGAAAACTTATTGTCCAAGTAAACAGTTAATTGTACTTGATTCATCTTCGAAAGAGTTAATGGTACTCGATTAATCTTCTAACTCAAACATAAAACTAAACCGTAACTCTAAGTGTAACGATTATTGAAATCTTTTTTGACCAAGTAAAGAGTTAATTTACTCGATTAATCTTCTAAAGAGTTAATGGTACTCGATTAATCTTCTAACTCAACATAAAACTAATACGTAACTCTAAGTGTAACGATTATTGAAAACTTATTGATTAAGTAAAGTGTTAATTGTAATCGAATCATTATCTAAAGAGTTAATGGTCCTAGATAAATCTTCTAACTCAACATAAAACTAATCTATAACTCTAAGTGTAACGATTATTGAAAACTTGTTGACTAAGTAAACAGTTAATTGTACTTGATTCATCTTCGAAAGAGTTAATGGTACTCGATTAATCTTCTAACTCAACATAAAACTAATACGTAACTCTAAGTGTAACGGTTATTGAAAACTTGTTGACTAAGTAAAGAGTTAATTGTACTCGAATCATCTTCTAAAGATTTAATGGTACTAGATTAATCTTCTTACTCAACATAAAACTAATCCGTAACTCTAAGTGTAACGATTATTGAAAATTTGTTGACCAAGTAAAGAGTTAATTGTACTCGATTAATCTTCTAAATAGTTAATGGTACTCGATTAATCTTCTAACTCAACATAAAACTAATACGTAACTCTAAGTGTAACGATTATTGAAAACTTATTGATTAAGTAAAGTGTTAATTGTAATCGAATCATCATTTAAAGAGTTAATGGTCCTAGATAAATCTTCTAACTCCACATAAAACTAATCTGTAACTCTAAGTGTAACGATTATTGAAAACTTGTTGACTAAGTAAAGAGTTAATTGTACTCGAATCATCTTCTAAAGATTTAATGGTACTAGATTAATCTTCTTACTCAACATAAAACTAATCCGTAACTCTAAGTGTAACGATTATTGAAAATTTGTTGACCAAGTAAAGAGTTAATTGTACTCGATTAATCTTCTAAATAGTTAATGGTACTCGATTAATCTTCTAACTCAACATAAAACTAATACGTAACTCTAAGTGTAACGATTATTGAAAACTTATTGATTAAGTAAAGTGTTAATTGT
The DNA here is from genome assembly GCA_946896805.1 of Scutellaria galericulata. Lineage (NCBI taxonomy): Eukaryota > Viridiplantae > Streptophyta > Magnoliopsida > Lamiales > Lamiaceae > Scutellaria > Scutellaria galericulata. The sequence goes on along the minus strand of OX335787.1, from coordinate 8,849,885 downwards.
AATCGAATCATCATTTAAAGAGTTAATGGTCCTAGATAAATCTTCTAACTCCACATAAAACTAATCTGTAACTCTAAGTGTAACGATTATTGAAAACTTGTTGACTAAGTAAAGAGTTAATTGTACTCGAATCATCTTCTAAAGATTTAATGGTACTAGATTAATCTTCGTACTCAACATAAAACTAATCCGTAACTCTAAGTGTAACGATTATTGAAAACTTGTTGACCAAGTAAAGAGTTAATTGTACTCGATTATTCTTCTAAAGAGTTAGTTGTACTCGATTAATCTTCCAACTCAACTTAAAACTAATTCGTAACTCTAAGTGTAACGATTATTGAAAATTTGTTGACCAAGTAAAGAGTTAATGGTACTCGATTAATCTTCTAAAGAGTTAATGGTACTCGATTAATCTTCTAACTCAACATAAAACTAATACGTAACTCTAAGTGTAACGATTATTGAAAAATTGTTGACCAAGTAAAGAGTTAATTGTACTCGATTCATCTTCTAAAGAGTTAATGGTACTCGATTAATCTTCTAAGTCAATATAAAAATAATCTGTAACTCTAAGTGTATGGATTATTGAAAACTTATTGACCAAGTAAACAGTTAATTGTACTTGATTCATCTTCGAAAGAGTTAATGGTACTCGATTAATCTTCTAACTCAACATAAAACTAATACGTAACTCTAAGTGTAACTATTATTGAAAACTTATTGATTAAGTAAAGTGTTAATTGTAATCGAATCATTATCTAAAGAGTTAATGGTCCTAGATAAATCTTCTAACTCAACATAAAACTAATCTATAACTCTAAGTGTAACGATTATTGAAAACTTGTTGACTAAGTAAAGAGTTAATTGTACTCGAATCATCTTCTAAAGATTTAATGGTACTAGATTAATCTTCTTACTCAACATAAAACTAATCCGTAACTCTAAGTGTAACGATTATTTAAAACTTGTTGACCAAGTAAAGAGTTAATTGTACTCGATTATTCTTCTAAAGAGTTAGTTGTACTCGATTAATCTTCCAACTCAACTTAAAACTAATTCGTAACTCTAAGTATAACGATTATTGAAAACTTGTTGATTAAGTAAAGTGTTAATTGTAATCGAATCATCTTCTAAAGAGTTAATGGTACTCGATTAATCTTCTAAGTCAATATAAAAATAATCTGTAACTCTAAGTGTATTGATTATTGAAAACTTATTGTCCAAGTAAACAGTTAATTGTACTTGATTCATCTTCGAAAGAGTTAATGGTACTCGATTAATCTTCTAACTCAAACATAAAACTAAACCGTAACTCTAAGTGTAACGATTATTGAAATCTTTTTTGACCAAGTAAAGAGTTAATTTACTCGATTATTCTTCTAAAGAGTTCGTTGTACTCGATTAATCTTCCAACTCAACTTAAAACTAATTCGTAACTCTAAGTATAACGATTATTGAAAACTTGTTGGTTAAGTAAAGAGTTAATTCTAATCGAATCATTATCTAAAGAGTTAATGGTCCTAGATAAATCTTCTAACTCAACATAAAACTAATCTATAACTCTAAGTGTAACGATTATTGAAAACTTGTTGACTAAGTAAACAGTTAATTGTACTTGATTCATCTTCGAAAGAGTAAATGGTACTCGATTAATCTTCTAACTCAACATAAAACTAATACGTAACTCTAAGTGTAACGGTTATTGAAAACTTGTTGACTAAGTAAAGAGTTAATTGTACTCGAATCATCTTCTAAAGATTTAATGGTACTAGATTAATCTTCTTACTCAACATAAAACTAATCCGTAACTCTAAGTGTAACGATTATTGAAAATTTGTTGACCAAGTAAAGAGTTAATTGTACTCGATTAATCTTCTAAATAGTTAATGGTACTCGATTAATCTTCTAACTCAACATAAAACTAATACGTAACTCTAAGTGTAACGATTATTGAAAACTTATTGATTAAGTAAAGTGTTAATTGTAATCGAATCATCATTTAAAGAGTTAATGGTCCTAGATAAATCTTCTAACTCCATATAAAACTAATCTGTAACTCTAAGTGTAACGATTATTGAAAACTTGTTGACTAAGTAAAGAGTTAATTGTACTCGAATCATCTTCTAAAGATTTAATGGTACTAGATTAATCTTCTTACTCAACATAAAACTAATCCGTAACTCTAAGTGTAACGATTATTGAAAACTTGTTGACCAAGTAAAGAGTTAATAGTACTCGATTATTCTTCTAAAGAGTTAGTTGTACTCGATTAATCTTCCAACTCAACTTAAAATTAATTCGTAACTCTAAGTGTAATGGTTATTGAAAACTTGTTGACCAAGTAAAGAGTTAATTGTACTCGATTCATCTTCTAAAGAGTTAATGGTACTCGATTAATCTTCTAAGTCAATATAAAAATAATCTGTAACTCTAAGTGTATTGATTATTGGAAACTTATTGACCAAGTAAACAGTTAATTGTACTTGATTCATCTTCGAAAGAGTTAATGGTACTCGATTAATCTTCTAACTCAAACATAAAACTAAACCGTAACTCTAAGTGTAACGATTATTGAAAATTTGTTGACCAAGTAAAGAGTTAATGGTACTCGATTAATCTTCTAAAGAGTTAATGGTACTCGATTAATCTTCTAACTCAACATAAAACTAATACGTAACTCTAAGTGTAACGATTATTGAAAACTTGTTGACCAAGTAAAGAGTTAATTGTACTCGATTCATCTTCTAAAGAGTTAATGGTACTCGATTAATCTTCTAAGTCAATATAAAAATAATCTGTAACTCTAAGTGTATGGATTATTGAAAACTTATTGACCAAGTAAACAGTTAATTGTACTTGATTCATCTTCGAAAGAGTTAATGGTACTCGATTAATCTTCTAACTCAACATAAAACTAATACGTAACTCTAAGTGTAACGATTATTGAAAACTTATTGATTAAGTAAAGTGTTAATTGTAATCGAATCATTATCTAAAGAGTTAATGGTCCTAGATAAATCTTCTAACTCAACATAAAACTAATCTATAACTCTAAGTGTAACGATTATTGAAAACTTGTTGACTAAGTAAAGAGTTAATTGTACTCGAATCATCTTCTAAAGATTTAATGGTACTAGATTAATCTTCTTACTCAACATAAAACTAATCCGTAACTCTAAGTGTAACGATTATTGAAAACTTGTTGACCAAGTAAAGAGTTAATTGTACTCGATTATTCTTCTAAAGAGTTAGTTGTACTCGATTAATCTTCCAACTCAACTTAAAACTAATTCGTAACTCTAAGTATAACGATTATTGAAAACTTGTTGATTAAGTAAAGTGTTAATTGTAATCGAATCATCTTCTAAAGAGTTAATGGTACTCGATTAATCTTCTAAGTCAATATAAAAATAATCTGTAACTCTAAGTGTATTGATTATTGAAAACTTATTGTCCAAGTAAACAGTTAATTGTACTTGATTCATCTTCGAAAGAGTTAATGGTACTCGATTAATCTTCTAACTCAAACATAAAACTAAACCGTAACTCTAAGTGTAACGATTATTGAAATCTTTTTTGACCAAGTAAAGAGTTAATTTACTCGATTAATCTTCTAAAGAGTTAATGGTACTCGATTAATCTTCTAACTCAACATAAAACTAATACGTAACTCTAAGTGTAACGATTATTGAAAACTTATTGATTAAGTAAAGTGTTAATTGTAATCGAATCATTATCTAAAGAGTTAATGGTCCTACATAAATCTTCTAACTCAACATAAAACTAATCTATAACTCTAAGTGTAACGATTATTGAAAACTTGTTGACTAAGTAAACAGTTAATTGTACTTGATTCATCTTCGAAAGAGTTAATGGTACTCGATTAATCTTCTAACTCAACATAAAACTAATACGTAACTCTAAGTGTAACGGTTATTGAAAACTTGTTGACTAAGTAAAGAGTTAATTGTACTCGAATCATCTTCTAAAGATTTAATGGTACTAGATTAATTTTCTTACTCAACATAAAACTAATCCGTAACTCTAAGTGTAACGATTATTGAAAATTTGTTGACCAAGTAAAGAGTTAATTGTACTCGATTAATCTTCTAAATAGTTAATGGTACTCGATTAATCTTCTAACTCAACATAAAACTAATACGTAACTCTAAGTGTAACGATTATTGAAAACTTATTGATTAAGTAAAGTGTTAATTGTAATCGAATCATCATTTAAAGAGTTAATGGTCCTAGATAAATCTTCTAACTCCACATAAAACTAATCTGTAACTCTAAGTGTAACGATTATTGAAAACTTGTTGACTAAGTAAAGAGTTAATTGTACTCGAATCATCTTCTAAAGATTTAATGGTACTAGATTAATCTTCGTACTCAACATAAAACTAATCCGTAACTCTAAGTGTAACGATTATTGAAAACTTGTTGACCAAGTAAAGAGTTAATTGTACTCGATTATTCTTCTAAAGAGTTAGTTGTACTCGATTAATCTTCCAACTCAACTTAAAACTAATTCGTAACTCTAAGTGTAACGGTTATTGAAAACTTGTTGACCAAGTAAAGAGTTAATTGTACTCGATTCATCTTCTAAAGAGTTAATGGTACTCGATTAATCTTCTAAGTCAATATAAAAATAATCTGTAACTCTAAGTGTATTGATTATTGGAAACTTATTGACCAAGTAAACAGTTAATTGTACTTGATTCATCTTCGAAAGAGTTAATGGTACTCGATTAATCTTCTAACTCAAACATAAAACTAAACCGTAACTCTAAGTGTAACGATTATTGAAAATTTGTTGACCAAGTAAAGAGTTAATGGTACTCGATTAATCTTCTAAAGAGTTAATGGTACTCGATTAATCTTCTAACTCAACATAAAACTAATACGTAACTCTAAGTGTAACGATTATTGAAAACTTATTGATTAAGTAAAGTGTTAATTGTAATCGAATCATCATTTAAAGAGTTAATTGTCCTAGATAAATCTTCTAACTCCACATAAAACTAATCTGTAATTCTAAGTGTAACGATTATTGAAAACTTGTTGACTAAGTAAAGAGTTAATTGTACTCGATTATTCTTCTAAAGAGTTAGTTGTACTCGATTAATCTTCCAACTCAACATAAAACTAATACGTAACTCTAAGTGTAACTATTATTGAAAACTTATTGATTAAGTAAAGTGTTAATTGTAATCGAATCATTATCTAAAGAGTTAATGGTCCTAGATAAATCTTCTAACTCAACATAAAACTAATCTATAACTCTAAGTGTAACGATTATTGAAAACTTGTTGACTAAGTAAAGAGTTAATTGTACTCGAATCATCTTCTAAAGATTTAATGGTACTAGATTAATCTTCTTACTCAACATAAAACTAATCCGTAACTCTAAGTGTTGTGTCAGTCCCCGTAGAACCGATACTAAATCTCCCATGCTTGCATCTACTTCCCGTTCTGGTTGATTGACCGTTGGTGTTTGCTTTCTTCGGGGCCGTCCTTTAGGCATAACTCTTAAAGCAACAAACGAAAACTAACTTTTTATCATCTACCCCACATAACTCATCAATACATATCACAACAGATTAACAAATAGCAGATATCATGGTACCGATAAACGTTACTCCATAAATCATATAATATTCTCAATAGATTCTCTGTCATTCATTTATAAACCCTTCATAATCTTGTCATGTAGGATAGCGTATATCCAACTTGCATATACCAACCAGAACAGTACATCATAGCAATACATCTCGAAACATATCACTGACATCCTCACATGGTCCCCCTAGACCTCATGCATCTAAAGCGATTTTACATATCGTAACCACGAACTGTGAAAACCCACTCATTAGCACACTTGTTGTGAACAAGGGCCCATGGTAGTTTCAACTATCAGTCACACAACATCAACTCCCGCGAACGGCCATACTCGCACACTAGCTCACGCTGCTGCAGTCAGCGGCTTTGTGGCGGTGACTCAGAGCAGTGTGTCGATTGTAGTGACATCTAGAGGTTTTTTTTAAAAGATCTTTTTATCGTGGCACAATATCCTTAACACCCCATCAAACCTAAACTGTATATCCTTAACACTTCATCAAACCAAAACCGTATGTATCATGCAAACAAGATAACATATAACAGATGAACACTCTTTATATCCAGTCCATTTTCAGAGAGAGATACTCATAGAGAGAGGATGGTGCTTATCCATTTCTTTTAGAAAAGATCTTCTCATTTTCAAAACACATTTTTTCTCGTTTTCACTTTATCAAACAAGTTCGAGCAAAGTCCTACAAAGGGTAGAACTAGGCTCTGATACCATCTGTCACGCCCCAAAATCTTTTCGTATTTTATCAGAGTTTTACTTGCGGGCGTGAAGAAAGAAGGGGAAAAAGACGTGCATGAAATAAAATAGAAATCTTTGGGAAAAAGAACATACGATTTTATGTATACAAATCCTCGGCGTCTAGCCGAAATAAAACCATTTTACATAACAGCGGAAAAACATCAGGATCCTTTACAAAGAAGAAGAAATATAGTTTTCTTTTACAAACGAACAACATATCCTTAAAAAGGTAAAACCGGAAGATGGACTCGGCTGATAGGGCACCCCTCTCTCTACGCGTCAAGATTCTCTTCTTCTCCTGTAGTGTGAGTACAGGTGGGGGGTGAGTGCGTTGAATACACTCGTGGAATTAATCACCAAGTTTGTAACATTATTAAGCAGATACACAGATCCAACATATATAATAGTTCAGCAATGAGACACAGCACATATAATGCATTGCACATATAATACGGACACATAACTCTAAGAGTACTCATCTAACATATGGTGCTTTTATGGGCCACCGGTCCATTGGTGCTTTTTACGGGCCACCAGTCCATCCAGAACGAGATCATAGACCTCCATTCCGTTGGTGCTTTTTACGGGCCACCAGTCCATCCCAGAACGAGATCATGGACCTCCGTTCTGCTAGTGCTTTTTACGGGCCACCAGTCCATCCCTAACGTATGGTGCTTTTATGGGCCACCAGTCCATCTTAACATATGGTGCTTTTATGGGCCACCAGTCCATCTTAACATGACTTTGGACTTCCGTCCACATATATCATATTCATAATGTATGCACGTACATAGTAATCATAGCAAATAATCACAGCACGTAGAGTTCAACAGTTCATATATCAAATATGGAAAACATTAAACAAATAGAGTTATTAGGGTTCAGAAGTTACCCCCACCTTGTTCGGTGGTTACCACGTGAGTCGCTAGTATCAAAGACTTGGTATCTTGATTCCCACTCCAACTGATACCAACCCAATGGATAGCCTACACAATTTTACAATATTTCTTATATCATTAATACGCTTAAAACTTATATTTAAAAATGTATAAAGATAGCCGTAGAGAAGAATCGTTCGATAGAGACGAGACGGATCGATAGATCAAGAGATTGAGGTCGATGAGACAAGGGAGAAAAGATCAGTTCAGCAACTGATATGATAGAGGAAAGGATTAGGGTCGCTACGGAAAAAGAATGAGCTCGATCGGAGTTGAAACGAGCTCGAACGGAGAGTTTTAATATCGAAGGGTATTTTGGTAATTTTGGTCAAAAGGTTGACTTTGACTGGGCCCCGACTCCCGGTCGACCCGACGTACAAAAAGACTCGGTCGGGCGGGTACAAAAACTCGACAGTGCGCGCTCGGCGTGCACGACGGCACCCGACGCGCGCACAGGATCCCCGTCGCCCGCGCCCGCGCGTGCACTGATTCCCCGTCACCCGCGCCCGCGCGTGCACTGATTCCCCGTCGCCCGCGCCCGCGCGCCCGTCGCGCGCTTGCTGCTCCCGTCGCCCGTGCGCGCTGGATCCCCGGCGCCCGCGCCTGCGCGCCCGTCGCGCGCTTGCTGCTCCCGTCGCCCGTGCGCGCTGGATCCCCGGCGCCCGCGCCCGCGCGCCCGTTGCCCGGCGTGCACACCCGGCGTCCGGCATGCGCACCCGGCGCGCCCAGCAGCACCAGCCACCACCACCGGCGGCTCCGGCGACTTTTCCGGCGGCGGCGGCGGCGGCTCCGGCGACTTTTCCGGCGGCTCCGGCGGCGGCTCCGGCGACTTTTCCGGCGGCGGCGGCTCCGGCGACGGCGGTTTCCGGCGGTGCTCCGGCGGCACCCCGGCGGCGGCGGAAAATAAAAACGTAAAGGAAAAGAAAAGAAAGAGAACTTACGTGTTAGCGTCGCGAGCGTCGCTCGGGTCGTCGGCTTTGAAAACGTATAAGTTTTGAAAGTTATGAGCCCCTATTTATAGATTTTGGAATTTACCTTTTTACCGTTGAAAAGTTACCATTTACCAAAAATATCTTCATTTACCTTTCATTAAAATATTATTTTTATTTTTACCTTTTATTGTAATTTTACCCTTTCCTTCGTCAGTTGAGCTACGGGTCTCCGATTGACCCCTAGTTTGTTTCTATTTTCTCTTATTTCTGATACGAATCTCTTGGTAAAATCGTATTCTAGGTTCCATGTCACGAAAAAAATACCCATCTAAAACTAAAACCGGCGTTAGCCAAGTATCTGTAACGCATGTACTCAATTAAACAGTCAAAACATACGCACATAATTATTAAGTCGGGGTTCAAATATTTAATTATTCAATTATGCTCATTTTGACCCGGGGTGCTACAAAGTGTATTGATTATTGAAAACTTATTGTCCAAGTAAACAGTTAATTGTACTTGATTCATCTTCGAAATTGTTAATGGTACTCGATTAATCTTCTAACTCAAACATAAAACTAAACCGTAACTCTAAGTGTAACGATTATTGAAAATTTGTTGACCAAGTAAAGAGTTAATTGTACTCGATTAATCTTCTAAATAGTTAATGGTACTCGATTAATCTTCCAACTCAACATAAAACTAATACGTAACTCTAAGTGTAACTATTATTGAAAACTTATTGATTAAGTAAAGTGTTAATTGTAATCGAATCATTATCTAAAGAGTTAATGGTCCTAGATAAATCTTCTAACTCAACATAAAACTAATCTATAACTCTAAGTGTAACGATTATTGAAAACTTGTTGACTAAGTAAAGAGTTAATTGTACTCGAATCATCTTCTAAAGATTTAATGGTACTAGATTAATCTTCTTACTCAACATAAAACTAATCCGTAACTCTAAGTGTAACGATTATTGAAAACTTGTTGACCAAGTAAAGAGTTAATTGTACTCGATTATTCTTCTAAAGAGTTAGTTGTACTCGATTAATCTTCCAACTCAACTTAAAACTAATTCGTAACTCTAAGTGTAACGGTTATTGAAAACTTGTTGACCAAGTAAAGAGTTAATTGTACTCGATTCATCTTCTAAAGAGTTAATGGTACTCGATTAATCTTCTAAGTCAATATAAAAATAATTTGTAACTCTAAGTGTATTGATTATTGAAAACTTATTGACCAAGTAAACAGTTAATTGTACTTGATTCATCTTCGAAAGAGTTAATGGCACTCGATTAATCTTCTAACTCAAACATAAAACTAAACCGTAACTCTAAGTGTAACGATTATTGAAATCTTTTTTGACCAAGTAAAGAGTTAATTTACTCGATTAATCTTCTAAAGAGTTAATGGTACTCGATTAATCTTCTAACTCAACATAAAACTAATACGTAACTCTAAGTGTAACGATTATTGAAAACTTATTGATTAAGTAAAGTGTTAATTGTAATCCAATTATTATCTAAAGAGTTAATGGTCCTAGATAAATCTTCTAACTCAACATAAAACTAATCTATAACTCTAAGTGTAACGATTATTGAAAACTTGTTGACTAAGTAAACAGTTAATTGTACTTGATTCATCTTCGAAAGAGTTAATGGTACTCGATTAATCTTCTAACTCAACATAAAACTAATACGTAACTCTAAGTGTAACGGTTATTGAAAACTTGTTGACTAAGTATAGAGTTAATTGTACTCGAATCATCTTCTAAAGATTTAATGGTACTAGATTAATCTTCTTACTCAACATAAAACTAATCCGTAACTCTAAGTGTAACGATTATTGAAAATTTGTTGACCAAGTAAAGAGTTAATTGTACTCGATTAATCTTCTAAATAGTTAATGGTACTCGATTAATCTTCTAACTCAACATAAAACTAATACGTAACTCTAAGTGTAACGATTATTGAAAACTTATTGATTAAGTAAAGTGTTAATTGTAATCGAATCATCATTTAAAGAGTTAATGGTCCTAGATAAATCTTCTAACTCCACATAAAACTAATCTGTAACTCTAAGTGTAACGATTATTGAAAACTTGTTGACTAAGTAAAGAGTTAATTGTACTCGAATCATCTTCTAAAGATTTAATGGTACTAGATTAATCTTCGTACTCAACATAAAACTAATCCGTAACTCTAAGTGTAACGATTATTGAAAACTTGTTGACCAAGTAAAGAGTTAATTGTACTCGATTATTCTTCTAAAGAGTTAGTTGTACTCGATTAATCTTCCAACTCAACATAAAACTAATACGTAACTCTAAGTGTAACTATTATTGAAAACTTATTGATTAAGTAAAGTGTTAATTATAATCGAATCATTATCTAAAGAGTTAATGGTCCTAGATAAATCTTCTAACTCAACATAAAACTAATCTATAACTCTAAGTGTAACGATTATTGAAAACTTGTTGACTAAGTAAAGAGTTAATTGTACTCGAATCATCTTCTAAAGATTTAATGGTACTAGATTAATCTTCTTACTCAACATAAAACTAATCCGTAACTCTAAGTGTAACGATTATTGAAAACTTGTTGACCAAGTAAAGAGTTAATTGTACTCGATTATTCTTCTAAAGAGTTAGTTGTACTCGATTAATCTTCCAACTCAACTTAAAACTAATTCGTAACTCTAAGTATAACGATTATTGAAAACTTGTTGATTAAGTAAAGTGTTAATTGTAATCGAATCATCTTCTAAAGAGTTAATGGTACTCGATTAATCTTCTAAGTCAATATAAAAATAATCTATAACTCTAAGTGTATTGATTATTGAAAACTTATTGTCCAAGTAAACAGTTAATTGTACTTTATTCATCTTCGAAAGAGTTAATGGTACTCGATTAATCTTCTAACTCAAACATAAAACTAAACCGTAACTCTAAGTGTAACGATTATTGAAATCTTTTTTGACCAAGTAAAGAGTTAATTTACTCGATTAATCTTCTAAAGAGTTAATGGTACTCGATTAATCTTCTAACTCAACATAAAACTAATACGTAACTCTAAGTGTAACGATTATTGAAAACTTATTGATTAAGTAAAGTGTTAATTGTAATCGAATCATTATCTAAAGAGTTAATGGTCCTAGATAAATCTTCTAACTCAACATAAAACTAATCTATAACTCTAAGTGTAACGATTATTGAAAACTTGTTGACTAAGTAAACAGTTAATTGTACTTGATTCATCTTCGAAAGAGTTAATGGTACTCGATTAATCTTCTAACTCAACATAAAACTAATACGTAACTCTAAGTGTAACGGTTATTGAAAACTTGTTGACTAAGTAAAGAGTTAATTGTACTCGAATCATCTTCTAAAGATTTAATGGTACTAGATTAATCTTCTTACTCAACATAAAACTAATCCGTAACTCTAAGTGTAACGATTATTGAAAATTTGTTGACCAAGTAAAGAGTTAATTGTACTCGATTAATCTTCTAAATAGTTAATGGTACTCGATTAATCTTCTAACTCAACATAAAACTAATACGTAACTCTAAGTGTAACGATTATTGAAAACTTATTGATTAAGTAAAGTGTTAATTGTAATCGAATCATCATTTAAAGAGTTAATGGTCCTAGATAAATCTTCTAACTCCACATAAAACTAATCTGTAACTCTAAGTGTAACGATTATTGAAAACTTGTTGACTAAGTAAAGAGTTAATTATACTCGAATCATCTTCTAAAGATTTAATGGTACTAGATTAATCTTCGTACTCAACATAAAACTAATCCGTAACTCTAAGTGTAACGATTATTGAAAACTTGTTGACCAAGTAAAGAGTTAATTGTACTCGATTATTCTTCTAAAGAGTTAGTTGTACTCGATTAATCTTCCAACTCAACATAAAACTAATACGTAACTCTAAGTGTAACTATTATTGAAAACTTATTGATTAAGTAAAGTGTTAATTGTAATCGAATCATTATCTAAAGAGTTAATGGTCCTAGATAAATCTTCTAACTCAACATAAAACTAATCTATAACTCTAAGTGTAACGATTATTGAAAACTTGTTGACTAAGTAAAGAGTTAATTGTACTCGAATCATCTTCTAAAGATTTAATGGTACTAGATTAATCTTCTTACTCAACATAAAACTAATCCGTAACTCTAAGTGTAACGATTATTGAAAACTTGTTGACCAAGTAAAGAGTTAATTGTACTCGATTATTCTTCTAAAGAGTTAGTTGTACTCGATTAATCTTCCAACTCAACTTAAAACTAATTCGTAACTCTAAGTGTAACGGTTATTGAAAACTTGTTGACCAAGTAAAGAGTTAATTGTACTCGATTCATCTTCTAAAGAGTTAATGGTACTCGATTAATCTTCTAAGTCAATATAAAAATAATTTGTAACTCTAAGTGTATTGATTATTGAAAACTTATTGACCAAGTAAACAGTTAATTGTACTTGATTCATCTTCGAAAGAGTTAATGGTACTCGATTAATCTTCTAACTCAAACATAAAACTAAACCGTAACTCTAAGTGTAACGATTATTGAAATCTTTTTTGACCAAGTAAAGAGTTAATTTACTCGATTAATCTTCTAAAGAGTTAATGGTACTCGATTAATCTTCTAACTCAACATAAAACTAATACGTAACTCTAAGTGTAACGATTATTGAAAACTTATTGATTAAGTAAAGTGTTAATTGTAATCGAATCATTATCTAAAGAGTTAATGGTCCTAGATAAATCTTCTAACTCAACATAAAACTAATCTATAACTATAAGTGTAACGATTATTGAAAACTTGTTGACTAAGTAAACAGTTAATTGTACTTGATTCATCTTCGAAAGAGTTAATGGTACTCGATTAATCTTCTAACTCAACATAAAACTAATACGTAACTCTAAGTGTAACGGTTATTGAAAACTTGTTGACTAAGTAAAGAGTTAATTGTACTCGAATCATCTTCTAAAGATTTAATGGTACTAGATTAATCTTCTTACTCAACATAAAACTAATCCGTAACTCTAAGTGTAACGATTATTGAAAATTTGTTGACCAAGTAAAGAGTTAATTGTACTCGATTAATCTTCTAAATAGTTAATGGTACTCGATTAATCTTCTAACTCAACATAAAACTAATACGTAACTCTAAGTGTAACGATTATTGAAAACTTATTGATTAAGTAAAGTGTTAATTGTAATCGAATCATCATTTAAAGAGTTAATGGTCCTAGATAAATCTTCTAACTCCACATAAAACTAATCTGTAACTCTAAGTGTAACGATTATTGAAAACTTGTTGACTAAGTAAAGAGTTAATTGTACTCGAATCATCTTCTAAACATTTAATGGTACTAGATTAATCTTCGTACTCAACATAAAACTAATCCGTAACTCTAAGTGTAACGATTATTGAAAACTTGTTGACCAAGTAAAGAGTTAATTGTACTCGATTATTCTTCTAAAGAGTTAGTTGTACTCGATTAATCTTCCAACTCAACTTAAAACTAATTCGTAACTCTAAGTGTAACGGTTATTGAAAACTTGTTGACCAAGTAAAGAGTTAATTGTACTCGATTCATCTTCTAAAGAGTTAATGGTACTCGATTAATCTTCTAAGTCAATATAAAAATAATTTGTAACTCTAAGTGTATTGATTATTGAAAACTTATTGACCAAGTAAACAGTTAATTGTACTTGATTCATCTTCGAAAGAGTTAATGGTACTCGATTAATCTTCTAACTCAAACATAAAACTAAACCGTAACTCTAAGTGTAACGATTATTGAAATCTTTTTTGACCAAGTAAAGAGTTAATTTACTCGATTAATCTTCTAAAGAGTTAATGGTACTCGATTAATCTTCTAACTCAACATAAAACTAATACGTAACTCTAAGTGTAACGATTATTGAAAACTTATTGATTAAGTAAAGTGTTAATTGTAATCGAATCATTATCTAAAGAGTTAATGGTCCTAGATAAATCTTCTAACTCAACATAAAACTAATCTATAACTCTAAGTGTAACGATTATTGAAAACTTGTTGACTAAGTAAACAGTTAATTGTACTTGATTCATCTTCGAAAGAGTTAATGGTACTCGATTAATCTTCTAACTCAACATAAAACTAATACGTAACTCTAAGTGTAACGGTTATTGAAAACTTGTTGACTAAGTAAAGAGTTAATTGTACTCGAATCATCTTCTAAAGATTTAATGGTACTAGATTAATCTTCTTACTCAACATAAAACTAATCCGTAACTCTAAGTGTAACGATTATTGAAAATTTGTTGACCAAGTAAAGAGTTAATTGTACTCGATTAATCTTCTAAATAGTTAATGGTACTCGATTAATCTTCTAACTCAACATAAAACTAATACGTAACTCTAAGTGTAACGATTATTGAAAACTTATTGATTAAGTAAAGTGTTAATTGTAATCGAATCATCATTTAAAGAGTTAATGGTCCTAGATAAATCTTCTAACTCCACATAAAACTAATCTGTAACTCTAAGTGTAACGATTATTGAAAACTTGTTGACTAAGTAAAGAGTTAATTGTACTCGAATCATCTTCTAAAGATTTAATGGTACTAGATTAATCTTCGTACTCAACATAAAACTAATCCGTAACTCTAAGTGTAACGATTATTGAAAACTTGTTGACCAAGTAAAGAGTTAATTGTACTCGATTATTCTTCTAAAGAGTTAGTTGTACTCGATTAATCTTCCAACTCAACTTAAAACTAATTCGTAACTCTAAGTGTAACGGTTATTGAAAACTTGTTGACCAAGTAAAGAGTTAATTGTACTCGATTCATCTTCTAAAGAGTTAATGGTACTCGATTAATCTTCTAAGTCAATATAAAAATAATCTGTAACTCTAAGTGTATTGATTATTGGAAACTTATTGACCAAGTAAACAGTTAATTGTACTTGATTCATCTTCGAAAGAGTTAATGGTACTCGATTAATCTTCTAACTCAAACATAAAACTAAACCGTAACTCTAAGTGTAACGATTATTGAAAACTTATTGATTAAGTAAAGTGTTAATTGTAATCGAATCATTATCTAAAGAGTTAATGGTCCTAGATAAATCTTCTAACTCAACATAAAACTAATCTATAACTCTAAGTGTAACGATTATTGAAAACTTGTTGACTAAGTAAAGAGTTAATTGTACTCGAATCATCTTCTAAAGATTTAATGGTACTAGATTAATCTTCTTACTCAACATAAAACTAATTCGTAACTCTAAGTGTAACGATTATTGAAAACTTGTTGACCAAGTAAAGAGTTAATTGTACTCGATTATTCTTCTAAAGAGTTAGTTGTACTCGATTAATCTTCCAACTCAACTTAAAACTAATTCGTAACTCTAAGTATAACGATTATTGAAAACTTGTTGATTAAGTAAAGTGTTAATTGTAATCGAATCATCTTCTAAAGAGTTAATGGTACTCGATTAATCTTCTAAGTCAATATAAAAATAATCTGTAACTCTAAGTGTATTGATTATTGAAAACTTATTGTCCAAGTACACAGTTAATTGTACTTGATTCATCTTCGAAAGAGTTAATGGTACTCGATTAATCTTCTAACTCAAACATAAAACTAAACCGTAACTCTAAGTGTAACGATTATTGAAAATTTGTTGACCAAGTAAAGAGTTAATGGTACTCGATTAATCTTCTAAAGAGTTAATGGTACTCGATTAATCTTCTAACTCAACATAAAACTAATACGTAACTCTAAGTGTAACGATTATTGAAAACTTGTTGACCAAGTAAAGAGTTAATTGTACTCGATTCATCTTCTAAAGAGTTAATGGTACTCGATTAATCTTCTAAGTCAATATAAAAATAATCTGTAACTCTAAGTGTATGGATTATTGAAAACTTATTGACCAAGTAAACAGTTAATTGTACTTGATTCATCTTCGAAAGAGTTAATGGTACTCGATTAATCTTCTAACTCAACATAAAACTAATACGTAACTCTAAGTGTAACGATTATTGAAAACTTATTGATTAAGTAAAGTGTTAATTGTAATCGAATCATTATCTAAAGAGTTAATGGTCCTAGATAAATCTTCTAACTCAACATAAAACTAATCTATAACTCTAAGTGTAACGATTATTGAAAACTTGTTGACTAAGTAAAGAGTTAATTGTACTCGAATCATCTTCTAAAGATTTAATGGTACTAGATTAATCTTCTTACTCAACATAAAACTAATCCGTAACTCTAAGTGTAACGATTATTGAAAACTTGTTGACCAAGTAAAGAGTTAATTGTACTCGATTATTCTTCTAAAGAGTTAGTTGTACTCGATTAATCTTCCAACTCAACTTAAAACTAATTCGTAACTCTAAGTATAACGATTATTGAAAACTTGTTGATTAAGTAAAGTGTTAATTGTAATCGAATCATCTTCTAAAGAGTTAATGGTACTCGATTAATCTTCTAAGTCAATATAAAAATAATCTGTAACTCTAAGTGTATTGATTATTGAAAACTTATTGTCCAAGTACACAGTTAATTGTACTTGATTCATCTTCGAAAGAGTTAATGGTACTCGATTAATCTTCTAACTGAAACATAAAACTAAACCGTAACTCTAAGTGTAACGATTATTGAAATCTTTTTTGACCAAGTAAAGAGTTAATTTACTCGATTAATCTTCTAAAGAGTTAATGGTACTCGATTAATCTTCTAACTCAACATAAAACTAATACGTAACTCTAAGTGTAACGATTATTGAAAACTTATTGATTAAGTAAAGTGTTAATTGTAATCGAATCATTATCTAAAGAGTTAATGGTCCTAGATAAATCTTCTAACTCAACATAAAACTAATCTATAACTCTAAGTGTAACGATTATTGAAAACTTGTTGACTAAGTAAACAGTTAATTGTACTTGATTCATCTTCGAAAGAGTTAATGGTACTCGATTAATCTTCTAACTCAATATAAAACTAATACGTAACTCTAAGTGTAACGGTTATTGAAAACTTGTTGACTAAGTAAAGAGTTAATTGTACTCGAATCATCTTCTAAAGATTTAATGGTACTAGATTAATTTTCTTACTCAACATAAAACTAATCCGTAACTCCAAGTGTAACGATTATTGAAAATTTGTTGACCAAGTAAAGAGTTAATTGTACTCGATTAATCTTCTAAATAGTTAATGGTACTCGATTAATCTTCTAACTCAACATAAAACTAATACGTAACTCTAAGTGTAACGATTATTGAAAACTTATTGATTAAGTAAAGTGTTAATTGTAATCGAATCATCATTTAAAGAGTTAATGGTCCTAGATAAATCTTCTAACTCCACATAAAACTAATCTGTAACTCTAAGTGTAACGATTATTGAAAACTTGTTGACTAAGTAAAGAGTTAATTGTACTCGAATCATCTTCTAAACATTTAATGGTACTAGATTAATCTTCGTACTCAACATAAAACTAATCCGTAACTCTAAGTGTAACGATTATTGAAAACTTGTTGACCAAGTAAAGAGTTAATTGTACTCGATTATTCTTCTAAAGAGTTAGTTGTACTCGATTAATCTTCCAACTCAACTTAAAACTAATTCGTAACTCTAAGTGTAACGGTTATTGAAAACTTGTTGACCAAGTAAAGAGTTAATTGTACTCGATTCATCTTCTAAAGAGTTAATGGTACTCGATTAATCTTCTAAGTCAATATAAAAATAATTTGTAACTCTAAGTGTATTGATTATTGAAAACTTATTGACCAAGTAAACAGTTAATTGTACTTGATTCATCTTCGAAAGAGTTAATGGTACTCGATTAATCTTCTAACTCAAACATAAAACTAAACCGTAACTCTAAGTGTAACGATTATTGAAATCTTTTTTGACCAAGTAAAGAGTTAATTTACTCGATTAATCTTCTAAAGAGTTAATGGTACTCGATTAATCTTCTAACTCAACATAAAACTAATACGTAACTCTAAGTGTAACGATTATTGAAAACTTATTGATTAAGTAAAGTGTTAATTGTAATCGAATCATTATCTAAAGAGTTAATGGTCCTAGATAAATCTTCTAACTCAACATAAAACTAATCTATAACTCTAAGTGTAACGATTATTGAAAACTTGTTGACTAAGTAAACAGTTAATTGTACTTGATTCATCTTCGAAAGAGTTAATGGTACTCGATTAATCTTCTAACTCAACATAAAACTAATACGTAACTCTAAGTGTAACGGTTATTGAAAACTTGTTGACTAAGTAAAGAGTTAATTGTACTCGAATCATCTTCTAAAGATTTAATGGTACTAGATTAATCTTCTTACTCAACATAAAACTAATCCGTAACTCTAAGTGTAACGATTATTGAAAATTTGTTGACCAAGTAAAGAGTTAATTGTACTCGATTAATCTTCTATATAGTTAATGGTACTCGATTAATCTTCTAACTCAACATAAAACTAATACGTAACTCTAAGTGTAACGATTATTGAAAACTTATTGATTAAGTAAAGTGTTAATTGTAATCGAATCATCATTTAAAGAGTTAATGGTCCTAGATAAATCTTCTAACTCCACATAAAACTAATCTGTAACTCTAAGTGTAACGATTATTGAAAACTTGTTGACTAAGTAAAGAGTTAATTGTACTCGAATCATCTTCTAAAGATTTAATGGTACTAGATTAATCTTCGTACTCAACATAAAACTAATCCGTAACTCTAAGTGTAACGATTATTGAAAACTTGTTGACCAAGTAAAGAGTTAATTGTACTCGATTATTCTTCTAAAGAGTTAGTTGTACTCGATTAATCTTCCAACTCAACTTAAAACTAATTCGTAACTCTAAGTGTAACGGTTATTGAAAACTTGTTGACCAAGTAAAGAGTTAATTGTACTCGATTCATCTTCTAAAGAGTTAATGGTACTCGATTAATCTTCTAAGTCAATATAAAAATAATTTGTAACTCTAAGTGTATTGATTATTGAAAACTTATTGACCAAGTAAACAGTTAATTGTACTTGATTCATCTTCGAAAGAGTTAATGGTACTCGATTAATCTTCTAACTCAAACATAAAACTAAACCGTAACTCTAAGTGTAACGATTATTGAAATCTTTTTTGACCAAGTAAAGAGTTAATTTACTCGATTAATCTTCTAAAGAGTTAATGGTACTCGATTAATCTTCTAACTCAACATAAAACTAATACGTAACTCTAAGTGTAACGATTATTGAAAACTTATTGATTAAGTAAAGTGTTAATTGTAATCGAATCATTATCTAAAGAGTTAATGGTCCTAGATAAATCTTCTAACTCAACATAAAACTAATCTATAACTCTAAGTGTAACGATTATTGAAAACTTGTTGACTAATTAAACAGTTAATTGTACTTGATTCATCTTCGAAAGAGTTAATGGTACTCGATTAATCTTCTAACTCAACATAAAACTAATACGTAACTCTAAGTGTAACGGTTATTGAAAACTTGTTGACTAAGTAAAGAGTTAATTGTACTCGAATCATCTTCTAAAGATTTAATGGTACTAGATTAATCTTCTTACTCAACATAAAACTAATCCGTAACTCTAAGTGTAACGATTATTGAAAATTTGTTGACCAAGTAAAGAGTTAATTGTACTCGATTAATCTTCTATATAGTTAATGGTACTCGATTAATCTTCTAACTCAACATAAAACTAATACGTAACTCTAAGTGTAACGATTATTGAAAACTTATTGATTAAGTAAAGTGTTAATTGTAATCGAATCATCATTTAAAGAGTTAATGGTCCTAGATAAATCTTCTAACTCCACATAAAACTAATCTGTAACTCTAAGTGTAACGATTATTGAAAACTTGTTGACTAAGTAAAGAGTTAATTGTACTCGAATCATCTTCTAAAGATTTAATGGTACTAGATTAATCTTCGTACTCAACATAAAACTAATCCGTAACTCTAAGTGTAACGATTATTGAAAACTTGTTGACCAAGTAAAGAGTTAATTGTACTCGATTATTCTTCTAAAGAGTTAGTTGTACTCGATTAATCTTCCAACTCAACTTAAAACTAATTCGTAACTCTAAGTGTAACGGTTATTGAAAACTTGTTGACCAAGTAAAGAGTTAATTGTACTCGATTCATCTTCTAAAGAGTTAATGGTACTCGATTAATCTTCTAAGTCAATATAAAAATAATTTGTAACTCTAAGTGTATTGATTATTGAAAACTTATTGACCAAGTAAACAGTTAATTGTACTTGATTCATCTTCGAAAGAGTTAATGGTACTCGATTAATCTTCTAACTCAAACATAAAACTAAACCGTAACTCTAAGTGTAACGATTATTGAAATCTTTTTTGACCAAGTAAAGAGTTAATTTACTCGATTAATCTTCTAAAGAGTTAATGGTACTCGATTAATCTTCTAACTCAACATAAAACTAATACGTAACTCTAAGTGTAACGATTATTGAAAACTTATTGATTAAGTAAAGTGTTAATTGTAATCGAATCATTATCTAAAGAGTTAATGGTCCTAGATAAATCTTCTAACTCAACATAAAACTAATCTATAACTCTAAGTGTAACGATTATTGAAAACTTGTTGACTAATTAAACAGTTAATTGTACTTGATTCATCTTCGAAAGAGTTAATGGTACTCGATTAATCTTCTAACTCAACATAAAACTAATACGTAACTCTAAGTGTAACGGTTATTGAAAACTTGTTGACTAAGTAAAGAGTTAATTGTACTCGAATCATCTTCTAAAGATTTAATGGTACTAGATTAATCTTCTTACTCAACATAAAACTAATCCGTAACTCTAAGTGTAACGATTATTGAAAATTTGTTGACCAAGTAAAGAGTTAATTGTACTCGATTAATCTTCTATATAGTTAATGGTACTCGATTAATCTTCTAACTCAACATAAAACTAATACGTAACTCTAAGTGTAACGATTATTGAAAACTTATTGATTAAGTAAAGTGTTAATTGTAATCGAATCATCATTTAAAGAGTTAATGGTCCTAGATAAATCTTCTAACTCCACATAAAACTAATCTGTAACTCTAAGTGTAACGATTATTGAAAACTTGTTGACTAAGTAAAGAGTTAATTGTACTCGAATCATCTTCTAAAGATTTAATGGTACTAGATTAATCTTCGTACTCAACATAAAACTAATCCGTAACTCTAAGTGTAACGATTATTGAAAACTTGTTGACCAAGTAAAGAGTTAATTGTACTCGATTATTCTTCTAAAGAGTTAGTTGTACTCGATTAATCTTCCAACTCAACTTAAAACTAATTCGTAACTCTAAGTGTAACGGTTATTGAAAACTTGTTGACCAAGTAAAGAGTTAATTGTACTCGATTCATCTTCTAAAGAGTTAATGGTACTCGATTAATCTTCTAAGTCAATATAAAAATAATTTGTAACTCTAAGTGTATTGATTATTGAAAACTTATTGACCAAGTAAACAGTTAATTGTACTTGATTCATCTTCGAAAGAGTTAATGGTACTCGATTAATCTTCTAACTCAAACATAAAACTAAACCGTAACTCTAAGTGTAACGATTATTGAAATCTTTTTTGACCAAGTAAAGAGTTAATTTACTCGATTAATCTTCTAAAGAGTTAATGGTACTCGATTAATCTTCTAACTCAACATAAAACTAATACGTAACTCTAAGTGTAACGATTATTGAAAACTTATTGATTAAGTAAAGTGTTAATTGTAATCGAATCATTATCTAAAGAGTTAATGGTCCTAGATAAATCTTCTAACTCAACATAAAACTAATCTATAACTCTAAGTGTAACGATTATTGAAAACTTGTTGACTAATTAAACAGTTAATTGTACTTGATTCATCTTCGAAAGAGTTAATGGTACTCGATTAATCTTCTAACTCAACATAAAACTAATACGTAACTCTAAGTGTAACGGTTATTGAAAACTTGTTGACTAAGTAAAGAGTTAATTGTACTCGAATCATCTTCTAAAGATTTAATGGTACTAGATTAATCTTCTTACTCAACATAAAACTAATCCGTAACTCTAAGTGTAACGATTATTGAAAATTTGTTGACCAAGTAAAGAGTTAATTGTACTCGATTAATCTTCTATATAGTTAATGGTACTCGATTAATCTTCTAACTCAACATAAAACTAATACGTAACTCTAAGTGTAACGATTATTGAAAACTTATTGATTAAGTAAAGTGTTAATTGTAATCGAATCATCATTTAAAGAGTTAATGGTCCTAGATAAATCTTCTAACTCCACATAAAACTAATCTGTAACTCTAAGTGTAACGATTATTGAAAACTTGTTGACTAAGTAAAGAGTTAATTGTACTCGAATCATCTTCTAAAGATTTAATGGTACTAGATTAATCTTCGTACTCAACATAAAACTAATCCGTAACTCTAAGTGTAACGATTATTGAAAACTTGTTGACCAAGTAAAGAGTTAATTGTACTCGATTATTCTTCTAAAGAGTTAGTTGTACTCGATTAATCTTCCAACTCAACTTAAAACTAATTCGTAACTCTAAGTGTAACGGTTATTGAAAACTTGTTGACCAAGTAAAGAGTTAATTGTACTCGATTCATCTTCTAAAGAGTTAATGGTACTCGATTAATCTTCTAAGTCAATATAAAAATAATTTGTAACTCTAAGTGTATTGATTATTGAAAACTTATTGACCAAGTAAACAGTTAATTGTACTTGATTCATCTTCGAAAGAGTTAATGGTACTCGATTAATCTTCTAACTCAAACATAAAACTAAACCGTAACTCTAAGTGTAACGATTATTGAAATCTTTTTTGACCAAGTAAAGAGTTAATTTACTCGATTAATCTTCTAAAGAGTTAATGGTACTCGATTAATCTTCTAACTCAACATAAAACTAATACGTAACTCTAAGTGTAACGATTATTGAAAACTTATTGATTAAGTAAAGTGTTAATTGTAATCGAATCATTATCTAAAGAGTTAATGGTCCTAGATAAATCTTCTAACTCAACATAAAACTAATCTATAACTCTAAGTGTAACGATTATTGAAAACTTGTTGACTAATTAAACAGTTAATTGTACTTGATTCATCTTCGAAAGAGTTAATGGTACTCGATTAATCTTCTAACTCAACATAAAACTAATACGTAACTCTAAGTGTAACGGTTATTGAAAACTTGTTGACTAAGTAAAGAGTTAATTGTACTCGAATCATCTTCTAAAGATTTAATGGTACTAGATTAATCTTCTTACTCAACATAAAACTAATCCGTAACTCTAAGTGTAACGATTATTGAAAATTTGTTGACCAAGTAAAGAGTTAATTGTACTCGATTAATCTTCTATATAGTTAATGGTACTCGATTAATCTTCTAACTCAACATAAAACTAATACGTAACTCTAAGTGTAACGATTATTGAAAACTTATTGATTAAGTAAAGTGTTAATTGTAATCGAATCATCATTTAAAGAGTTAATGGTCCTAGATAAATCTTCTAACTCCACATAAAACTAATCTGTAACTCTAAGTGTAACGATTATTGAAAACTTGTTGACTAAGTAAAGAGTTAATTGTACTCGAATCATCTTCTAAAGATTTAATGGTACTAGATTAATCTTCGTACTCAACATAAAACTAATCCGTAACTCTAAGTGTAACGATTATTGAAAACTTGTTGACCAAGTAAAGAGTTAATTGTACTCGATTATTCTTCTAAAGAGTTAGTTGTACTCGATTAATCTTCCAACTCAACTTAAAACTAATTCGTAACTCTAAGTGTAACGGTTATTGAAAACTTGTTGACCAAGTAAAGAGTTAATTGTACTCGATTCATCTTCTAAAGAGTTAATGGTACTCGATTAATCTTCTAAGTCAATATAAAAATAATTTGTAACTCTAAGTGTATTGATTATTGAAAACTTATTGACCAAGTAAACAGTTAATTGTACTTGATTCATCTTCGAAAGAGTTAATGGTACTCGATTAATCTTCTAACTCAAACATAAAACTAAACCGTAACTCTAAGTGTAACGATTATTGAAATCTTTTTTGACCAAGTAAAGAGTTAATTTACTCGATTAATCTTCTAAAGAGTTAATGGTACTCGATTAATCTTCTAACTCAACATAAAACTAATACGTAACTCTAAGTGTAACGATTATTGAAAACTTATTGATTAAGTAAAGTGTTAATTGTAATCGAATCATTATCTAAAGAGTTAATGGTCCTAGATAAATCTTCTAACTCAACATAAAACTAATCTATAACTCTAAGTGTAACGATTATTGAAAACTTGTTGACTAATTAAACAGTTAATTGTACTTGATTCATCTTCGAAAGAGTTAATGGTACTCGATTAATCTTCTAACTCAACATAAAACTAATACGTAACTCTAAGTGTAACGGTTATTGAAAACTTGTTGACTAAGTAAAGAGTTAATTGTACTCGAATCATCTTCTAAAGATTTAATGGTACTAGATTAATCTTCTTACTCAACATAAAACTAATCCGTAACTCTAAGTGTAACGATTATTGAAAATTTGTTGACCAAGTAAAGAGTTAATTGTACTCGATTAATCTTCTATATAGTTAATGGTACTCGATTAATCTTCTAACTCAACATAAAACTAATACGTAACTCTAAGTGTAACGATTATTGAAAACTTATTGATTAAGTAAAGTGTTAATTGTAATCGAATCATCATTTAAAGAGTTAATGGTCCTAGATAAATCTTCTAACTCCACATAAAACTAATCTGTAACTCTAAGTGTAACGATTATTGAAAACTTGTTGACTAAGTAAAGAGTTAATTGTACTCGAATCATCTTCTAAAGATTTAATGGTACTAGATTAATCTTCGTACTCAACATAAAACTAATCCGTAACTCTAAGTGTAACGATTATTGAAAACTTGTTGACCAAGTAAAGAGTTAATTGTACTCGATTATTCTTCTAAAGAGTTAGTTGTACTCGATTAATCTTCCAACTCAACTTAAAACTAATTCGTAACTCTAAGTGTAACGGTTATTGAAAACTTGTTGACCAAGTAAAGAGTTAATTGTACTCGATTCATCTTCTAAAGAGTTAATGGTACTCGATTAATCTTCTAAGTCAATATAAAAATAATTTGTAACTCTAAGTGTATTGATTATTGAAAACTTATTGACCAAGTAAACAGTTAATTGTACTTGATTCATCTTCGAAAGAGTTAATGGTACTCGATTAATCTTCTAACTCAAACATAAAACTAAACCGTAACTCTAAGTGTAACGATTATTGAAATCTTTTTTGACCAAGTAAAGAGTTAATTTACTCGATTAATCTTCTAAAGAGTTAATGGTACTCGATTAATCTTCTAACTCAACATAAAACTAATACGTAACTCTAAGTGTAACGATTATTGAAAACTTATTGATTAAGTAAAGTGTTAATTGTAATCGAATCATTATCTAAAGAGTTAATGGTCCTAGATAAATCTTCTAACTCAACATAAAACTAATCTATAACTCTAAGTGTAACGATTATTGAAAACTTGTTGACTAATTAAACAGTTAATTGTACTTGATTCATCTTCGAAAGAGTTAATGGTACTCGATTAATCTTCTAACTCAACATAAAACTAATACGTAACTCTAAGTGTAACGGTTATTGAAAACTTGTTGACTAAGTAAAGAGTTAATTGTACTCGAATCATCTTCTAAAGATTTAATGGTACTAGATTAATCTTCTTACTCAACATAAAACTAATCCGTAACTCTAAGTGTAACGATTATTGAAAATTTGTTGACCAAGTAAAGAGTTAATTGTACTCGATTAATCTTCTATATAGTTAATGGTACTCGATTAATCTTCTAACTCAACATAAAACTAATACGTAACTCTAAGTGTAACGATTATTGAAAACTTATTGATTAAGTAAAGTGTTAATTGTAATCGAATCATCATTTAAAGAGTTAATGGTCCTAGATAAATCTTCTAACTCCACATAAAACTAATCTGTAACTCTAAGTGTAACGATTATTGAAAACTTGTTGACTAAGTAAAGAGTTAATTGTACTCGAATCATCTTCTAAAGATTTAATGGTACTAGATTAATCTTCGTACTCAACATAAAACTAATCCGTAACTCTAAGTGTAACGATTATTGAAAACTTGTTGACCAAGTAAAGAGTTAATTGTACTCGATTATTCTTCTAAAGAGTTAGTTGTACTCGATTAATCTTCCAACTCAACTTAAAACTAATTCGTAACTCTAAGTGTAACGGTTATTGAAAACTTGTTGACCAAGTAAAGAGTTAATTGTACTCGATTCATCTTCTAAAGAGTTAATGGTACTCGATTAATCTTCTAAGTCAATATAAAAATAATTTGTAACTCTAAGTGTATTGATTATTGAAAACTTATTGACCAAGTAAACAGTTAATTGTACTTGATTCATCTTCGAAAGAGTTAATGGTACTCGATTAATCTTCTAACTCAAACATAAAACTAAACCGTAACTCTAAGTGTAACGATTATTGAAATCTTTTTTGACCAAGTAAAGAGTTAATTTACTCGATTAATCTTCTAAAGAGTTAATGGTACTCGATTAATCTTCTAACTCAACATAAAACTAATACGTAACTCTAAGTGTAACGATTATTGAAAACTTATTGATTAAGTAAAGTGTTAATTGTAATCGAATCATTATCTAAAGAGTTAATGGTCCTAGATAAATCTTCTAACTCAACATAAAACTAATCTATAACTCTAAGTGTAACGATTATTGAAAACTTGTTGACTAAGTAAACAGTTAATTGTACTTGATTCATCTTCGAAAGAGTTAATGGTACTCGATTAATCTTCTAACTCAACATAAAACTAATACGTAACTCTAAGTGTAACGGTTATTGAAAACTTGTTGACTAAGTAAAGAGTTAATTGTACTCGAATCATCTTCTAAAGATTTAATGGTACTAGATTAATCTTCTTACTCAACATAAAACTAATCCGTAACTCTAAGTGTAATGATTATTGAAAATTTGTTGACCAAGTAAAGAGTTAATTGTACTCGATTAATCTTCTAAATAGTTAATGGTACTCGATTAATCTTCTAACTCAACATAAAACTAATACGTAACTCTAAGTGTAACGATTATTGAAAACTTATTGATTAAGTAAAGTGTTAATTGTAATCGAATCATCATTTAAAGAGTTAATGGTCCTAGATAAATCTTCTAACTCCACATAAAACTAATCTGTAACTCTAAGTGTAACGATTATTGAAAACTTGTTGACTAAGTAAAGAGTTAATTGTACTCGAATCATCTTCTAAAGATTTAATGGTACTAGATTAATCTTCGTACTCAACATAAAACTAATCCGTAACTCTAAGTGTAACGATTATTGAAAACTTGTTGACCAAGTAAAGAGTTAATTGTACTCGATTATTCTTCTAAAGAGTTAGTTGTACTCGATTAATCTTCCAACTCAACATAAAACTAATACGTAACTCTAAGTGTAACTATTATTGAAAACTTATTGATTAAGTAAAGTGTTAATTGTAATCGAATCATTATCTAAAGAGTTAATGGTCCTAGATAAATCTTCTAACTCAACATAAAACTAATCTATAACTCTAAGTGTAACGATTATTGAAAACTTGTTGACTAAGTAAAGAGTTAATTGTACTCGAATCATCTTCTAAAGATTTAATGGTACTAGATTAATCTTCTTACTCAACATAAAACTAATCCGTAACTCTAAGTGTAACGATTATTGAAAACTTGTTGACCAAGTAAAGAGTTAATTGTACTCGATTATTCTTCTAAAGAGTTAGTTGTACTCGATTAATCTTCCAATTCAACTTAAAACTAATTCGTAACTCTAAGTATAACGATTATTGAAAACTTGTTGATTAAGTAAAGTGTTAATTGTAATCGAATCATCTTCTAAAGAGTTAATGGTACTCGATTAATCTTCTAAGTCAATATAAAAATAATCTGTAACTCTAAGTGTATTGATTATTGAAAACTTATTGTCCAAGTAAACAGTTAATTGTACTTGATTCATCTTCGAAAGAGTTAATGGTACTCGATTAATCTTCTAACTCAAACATAAAACTAAACCGTAACTCTAAGTGTAACGATTATTGAAATCTTTTTTGACCAAGTAAAGAGTTAATTTACTCGATTAATCTTCTAAAGAGTTAATGGTACTCGATTAATCTTCTAACTCAACATAAAACTAATACGTAACTCTAAGTGTAACGATTATTGAAAACTTATTGATTAAGTAAAGTGTTAATTGTAATCGAATCATTATCTAAAGAGTTAATGGTCCTAGATAAATCTTCTAACTCAACATAAAACTAATCTATAACTCTAAGTGTAACGATTATTGAAAACTTGTTGACTAAGTAAACAGTTAATTGTACTTGATTCATCTTCGAAAGAGTTAATGGTACTCGATTAATCTTCTAACTCAACATAAAACTAATACGTAACTCTAAGTGTAACGGTTATTGAAAACTTGTTGACTAAGTAAAGAGTTAATTGTACTCGAATCATCTTCTAAAGATTTAATGGTACTAGATTAATCTTCTTACTCAACATAAAACTAATCCGTAACTCTAAGTGTAACGATTATTGAAAATTTGTTGACCAAGTAAAGAGTTAATTGTACTCGATTAATCTTCTAAATAGTTAATGGTACTCGATTAATCTTCTAACTCAACATAAAACTAATACGTAACTCTAAGTGTAACAATTATTGAAAACTTATTGATTAAGTAAAGTGTTAATTGTAATCGAATCATCATTTAAAGAGTTAATGGTCCTAGATAAATCTTCTAACTCCACATAAAACTAATCTGTAACTCTAAGTGTAACGATTATTGAAAACTTGTTGACTAAGTAAAGAGTTAATTGTACTCGAATCATCTTCTAATGATTTAATGGTACTAGATTAATCTTCTTACTCAACATAAAACTAATCCGTAACTCTAAGTGTAACGATTATTGAAAACTTGTTGACCAAGTAAAGAGTTAATTGTACTCGATTATTCTTCTAAAGAGTTAGTTGTAATCGATTAATCTTCCAACTCAACTTAAAACTAATTCGTAACTCTAAGTGTAACGGTTATTGAAAACTTGTTGACCAAGTAAAGAGTTAATTGTACTCGATTCATCTTCTAAAGAGTTAATGGTACTCGATTATTCTTCTAAGTCAATATAAAAATAATCTGTAACTCTAAGTGTATTGATTATTGGAAACTTATTGACCAAGTAAACAGTTAATTGTACTTGATTCATCTTCGAAAGAGTTAATGGTACTCGATTAATCTTCTAACTCAAACATAAAACTAAACCGTAACTCTAAGTGTAACGATTATTGAAAATTTGTTGACCAAGTAAAGAGTTAATGGTACTCGATTAATCTTCTAAAGAGTTAATGGTACTCGATTAATCTTCTAACTCAACATAAAACTAATACGTAACTCTAAGTGTAACGATTATTGAAAACTTGTTGACCAAGTAAAGAGTTAATTGTACTCGATTCATCTTCTAAAGAGTTAATGGTACTCGATTAATCTTCTAAGTCAATATAAAAATAATCTGTAACTCTAAGTGTATGGATTATTGAAAACTTATTGACCAAGTAAACAGTTAATTGTACTTGATTCATCTTCGCAAGAGTTAATGGTACTCGATTAATCTTCTAACTCAACATAAAACTAATACGTAACTCTAAGTGTAACGATTATTGAAAACTTATTGATTAAGTAAAGTGTTAATTGTAATCGAATCATTATCTAAAGAGTTAATGGTCCTAGATAAATCTTCTAACTCAACATAAAACTAATCTATAACTCTAAGTGTAACGATTATTGAAAACTTGTTGACTAAGTAAAGAGTTAATTGTACTCGAATCATCTTCTAAAGATTTAATGGTACTAGATTAATCTTCTTACTCAACATAAAACTAATCCGTAACTCTAAGTGTAACGATTATTGAAAACTTGTTGACCAAGTAAAGAGTTAATTGTACTCGATTATTCTTCTAAAGAGTTAGTTGTACTCGATTAATCTTCCAACTCAACTTAAAACTAATTCGTAACTCTAAGTATAACGATTATTGAAAACTTGTTGATTAAGTAAAGTATTAATTGTCATCGAATCATCTTCTAAAGAGTTAATGGTACTCGATTAATCTTTTAAATCAATATAAAAATAATCTGTAACTCTAAGTGTATTGATTATTGAAAACTTATTGACCAAGTAAACAGTTAATTGTACTTGATTCATCTTCGAAAGAGTTAATGGTACTCGATTAATCTTCTAACTCAAACATAAAACTAAACCGTAACTCTAAGTGTAACGATTATTGAAATCTTTTTTGACCAAGTAAAGAGTTAATTTACTCGATTAATCTTCTAAAGAGTTAATGGTACTCGATTAATCTTCTAACTCAACATAAAACTAATACGTAACTCTAAGTGTAACGATTATTGAAAACTTATTGATTAAGTAAAGTGTTAATTGTAATCGAATCATTATCTAAAGAGTTAATGGTCCTAGATAAATCTTCTAACTCAACATAAAACTAATCTATAACTCTAAGTGTAACGATTATTGAAAACTTGTTGACTAAGTAAACAGTTAATTGTACTTGATTCATCTTCGAAAGAGTTAATGGTACTCGATTAATCTTCTAACTCAACATAAAACTAATACGTAACTCTAAGTGTAACGGTTATTGAAAACTTGTTGACTAAGTAAAGAGTTAATTGTACTCGAATCATCTTCTAAAGATTTAATGGTACTAGATTAATCTTCTTACTCAACATAAAACTAATCCGTAACTCTAAGTGTAACGATTATTGAAAACTTATTGATTAAGTAAAGTGTTAATTGTAATCGAATCATCATTTAAAGAGTTAATGGTCCTAGATAAATCTTCTAACTCCACATAAAACTAATCTGTAACTCTAAGTGTAACGATTATTGAAAACTTGTTGACTAAGTAAAGAGTTAATTGTACTCGAATCATCTTCTAATGATTTAATGGTACTAGATTAATCTTCTTACTCAACATAAAACTAATCCGTAACTCTAAGTGTAACGATTATTGAAAACTTGTTGACCAAGTAAAGAGTTAATTGTACTCGATTATTCTTCTAAAGAGTTAGTTGTACTCGATTAATCTTCCAACTCAACTTAAAACTAATTCGTAACTCTAAGTGTAACGGTTATTGAAAACTTGTTGACCAAGTAAAGAGTTAATTGTACTCGATTCATCTTCTAAAGAGTTAATGGTACTCGATTAATATTCTAAGTCAATATAAAAATAATCTGTAACTCTAAGTGTATTGATTATTGGAAACTTATTGACCAAGTAAACAGTTAATTGTACTTGATTCATCTTCGAAAGAGTTAATGGTACTCGATTAATCTTCTAACTCAAACATAAAACTAAACCGTAACTCTAAGTGTAACGATTATTGAAAATTTGTTGACCAAGTAAAGAGTTAATGGTACTCGATTAATCTTCTAAAGAGTTAATGGTACTCGATTAATCTTCTAACTCAACATAAAACTAATACGTAACTCTAAGTGTAACGATTATTGAAAACTTGTTGACCAAGTAAAGAGTTAATTGTACTCGATTCATCTTCTAAAGAGTTAATGGTACTCGATTAATCTTCTAAGTCAATATAAAAATAATCTGTAACTCTAAGTGTATGGATTATTGAAAACTTATTGACCAAGTAAACAGTTAATTGTACTTGATTCATCTTCGAAAGAGTTAATGGTACTCGATTAATCTTCTAACTCAACATAAAACTAATACGTAACTCTAAGTGTAACGATTATTGAAAACTTATTGATTAAGTAAAGTGTTAATTGTAATCGAATCATTATCTAAAGAGTTAATGGTCCTAGATAAATCTTCTAACTCAACATAAAACTAATCTATAACTCTAAGTGTAACGATTATTGAAAACTTGTTGACTAAGTAAAGAGTTAATTGTACTCGAATCATCTTCTAAAGATTTAATGGTACTAGATTAATCTTCTTACTCAACATAAAACTAATCCGTAACTCTAAGTGTAACGATTATTGAAAACTTGTTGACCAAGTAAAGAGTTAATTGTACTCGATTATTCTTCTAAAGAGTTAGTTGTACTCGATTAATCTTCCAACTCAACTTAAAACTAATTCGTAACTCTAAGTATAACGATTATTGAAAACTTGTTGATTAAGTAAAGTATTAATTGTCATCGAATCATCTTCTAAAGAGTTAATGGTACTGGATTAATCTTCTAAATCAATATAAAAATAATCTGTAACTCTAAGTGTATTGATTATTGAAAACTTATTGACCAAGTAAACAGTTAATTGTACTTGATTCATCTTCGAAAGAGTTAATGGTACTCGATTAATCTTCTAACTCAAACATAAAACTAAACCGTAACTCTAAGTGTAACGATTATTGAAATCTTTTTTGACCAAGTAAAGAGTTAATTTACTCGATTAATCTTCCAAAGAGTTAATGGTACTCGATTAATCTTCTAACTCAACATAAAACTAATACGTAACTCTAAGTGTAACGATTATTGAAAACTTATTGATTAAGTAAAGTGTTAATTGTAATCGAATCATTATCTAAAGAGTTAATGGTCCTAGATAAATCTTCTAACTCAACATAAAACTAATCTATAACTCTAAGTGTAACGATTATTGAAAACTTGTTGACTAAGTAAACAGTTAATTGTACTTGATTCATCTTCGAAAGAGTTAATGGTACTCGATTAATCTTCTAACTCAACATAAAACTAATACGTAACTCTAAGTGTAACGGTTATTGAAAACTTGTTGACTAAGTAAAGAGTTAATTGTACTCGAATCATCTTCTAAAGATTTAATGGTACTAGATTAATCTTCTTACTCAACATAAAACTAATCCGTAACTCTAAGTGTAACGATTATTGAAAATTTGTTGACCAAGTAAAGAGTTAATTGTACTCGATTAATCGTCTAAATAGTTAATGGTACTCGATTAATCTTCTAACTCAACATAAAACTAATACGTAACTCTAAGTGTAACGATTATTGAAAACTTATTGATTAAGTAAAGTGTTAATTGTAATCGAATCATCATTTAAAGAGTTAATGGTCCTAGATAAATCTTCTAACTCCACATAAAACTAATCTGTAACTCTAAGTGTAACGATTATTGAAAACTTGTTGACTAAGTAAAGAGTTAATTGTACTCGAATCATCTTCTAATGATTTAATGGTACTAGATTAATCTTCTTACTCAACATAAAACTAATCCGTAACTCTAAGTGTAACGATTATTGAAAACTTGTTGACCATGTAAAGAGTTAATTGTACTCGATTATTCTTCTAAAGAGTTAGTTGTACTCGATTAATCTTCCAACTCAACTTAAAACTAATTCGTAACTCTAAGTGTAACGGTTATTGAAAACTTGTTGACCAAGTAAAGAGTTAATTGTACTCGATTCATCTTCTAAAGAGTTAATGGTACTCGATTAATCTTCTAAGTCAATATAAAAATAATCTGTAACTCTAAGTGTATTGATTATTGGAAACTTATTAACCAAGTAAACAGTTAATTGTACTTGATTCATCTTCGAAAGAGTTAATGGTACTCGATTAATCTTCTAACTCAAACATAAAACTAAACCGTAACTCTAAGTGTAACGATTATTGAAAATTTGTTGACCAAGTAAAGAGTTAATGGTACTCGATTAATCTTCTAAAGAGTTAATGGTACTCGATTAATCTTCTAACTCAACATAAAACTAATACGTAACTCTAAGTGTAACGATTATTGAAAACTTGTTGACCAAGTAAAGAGTTAATTGTACTCGATTCATCTTCTAAAGAGTTAATGGTACTCGATTAATCTTCTAAGTCAATATAAAAATAATCTGTAACTCTAAGTGTATGGATTATTGAAAACTTATTGACCAAGTAAACAGTTAATTGTACTTGATTCATCTTCGAAAGAGTTAATGGTACTCGATTAATCTTCTAACTCAACATAAAACTAATACGTAACTCTAAGTGTAACGATTATTGAAAACTTATTGATTAAGTAAAGTGTTAATTGTAATCGAATCATTATCTAAAGAGTTAATGGTCCTAGATAAATCTTCTAACTCAACATAAAACTAATCTATAACTCTAAGTGTAACGATTATTGAAAACTTGTTGACTAAGTAAAGAGTTAATTGTACTCGAATCATCTTCTAAGGATTTAATGGTACTAGATTAATCTTCTTACTCAACATAAAACTAATCCGTAACTCTAAGTGTAACAATTATTGAAAACTTGTTGACCAAGTAAAGAGTTAATTGTACTCGATTATTCTTCTAAAGAGTTAGTTGTACTCGATTAATCTTCCAACTCAACTTAAAACTAATTCGTAACTCTAAGTATAACGATTATTGAAAACTTGTTGATTAAGTAAAGTGTTAATTGTAATCGAATCATCTTCTAAAGAGTTAATGGTACTCGATTAATCTTCTAACTCAACATAAAACTAATACGTAACTCTAAGTGTAACGATTATTGAAACTTATTGATTAAGTAAAGTGTTAATTGTAATCGAATCATCATTTAAAGAGTTAATGGTCCTAGATAAATCTTCTAACTCAACATAAAACTAATCTGTAACTCTAAGTGTAACGGTTATTGAAAACTTGTTGACCAAGTAAAGAGTTAATTGTACTCGATTCATCTTCTAAAGAGTTAATGGTACTCGATTAATCTTCTAAGTCAATATAAAAATAATCTGTAACTCTAAGTGTATTGATTATTGAAAACTTATTGTCCAAGTAAACAGTTAATTGTACTTGATTCATCTTCGAAAGAGTTAATGGTACTCGATTAATCTTCTAACTCAAACATAAAACTAAACCGTAACTCTAAGTGTAACGATTATTGAAAACTTTTTTGACCAAGTAAAGAGTTAATTTACTCGATTAATCTTCTAAAGAGTTAATGGTACTCGATTAATCTTCTAAAGAGTTAATGGTACTCGATTAATCTTCTAACTCAACATAAAACTAATACGTAACTCTAAGTGTAACGATTATTGAAAACTTATTGATTAAGTAAAGTGTTAATTGTAATCGAATCATTATCTAAAGAGTTAATAGTCCTAGATAAATCTTCTAACTCAACATAAAACTAATCTATAACTCTAAGTGTAACGATTATTGAAAACTTGTTGACTAAGTAAACAGTTAATTGTACTTGATTCATCTTCGAAAGAGTTAATGGTACTCGATTAATCTTCTAACTCAACATAAAACTAATACGTAACTCTAAGTGTAACGATTATTGAAAACTTGTTGACCAAGTAAAGAGTTAATTGTAATCGATTCATCTTCTAAAGAGTTAATGGTACTCGATTAATCTTCTAAGTCAATATAAAAATAATCTGTAACTCTAAGTGTATGGATTATTAAAAACTTATTGACCAAGTAAACAGTTAATTGTACTTGATTCATCTTCGAAAGAGTTAATGGTACTCGATTAATCTTCTAACTCAACATAAAACTAATACGTAACTCTAAGTGTAACGATTATTGAAAACTTATTGATTAAGTAAAATGTTAATTGTAATCGAATCATTATCTAAAGAGTTAATGGTCCTAGATAAATCTTCTAACTCAACATAAAACTAATCTATAACTCTAAGTGTAACGATTATAGAAAACTTGTTGACTAAGTAAAGAGTTAATTGTACTCGAATCATCTTCTAAAGATTTAATGGTACTAGATTAATCTTCTTACTCAACATAAAACTAATCTGTAACTCTAAGTGTAACGATTATTGAAAACTTGTTGACCAAGTAAAGAGTTAATTGTACTCGATTATTCTTCTAAAGAGTTAGTTGTACTCGATTAATCTTCCAACTCAACTTAAAACTAATTCGTAACTCTAAGTATAACGATTATTGAAAACTTGTTGATTAAGTAAAGTGTTAATTGTAATCGAATCATCTTCTAAAGAGTTAATTGTACTCGAATCATCTTCTAAAGATTTAATGGTACTAGATTAATCTTCTTACTCAACATAAAACTAATCCGTAACTCTAAGTGTAACGATTCTTGAAAACTTGTTGACCATGTAAAGAGTTAATTGTACTCGATAATTCTTCTAAAGAGTTAGTTGTACTCGATTAATCTTCCAACTCAACTTAAAACTAATTCGTAACTCTAAGTATAACGATTATTGAAAACTTGTTGATTAAGTAAAGTGTTAATTGTAATCGAATCATCTTCTAAAGAGTTAATGGTACTCGATTAATCTTCTAACTCAACATAAAACTAATACGTAACTCTAAGTGTAACGATTATTGAAAACTTATTGATTAAGTAAAGTGTTAATAGTAATCGAATCATCATTTAAAGAGTTAATGGTCCTAGATAAATCTTCTAACTCAACATAAAACTAATCTGTAACTCTAAGTGTAACGGTTATTGAAAACTTGTTGACCAAGTAAAGAGTTAATTGTACTCGATTCATCTTCTAAAGAGTTAATGGTACTCGATTAATCTTCTAAGTCAATATAAAAATAATCTGTAACTCTAAGTGTATTGATTATTGAAAACTTATTGTCCAAGTAAACAGTTAATTGTACTTGATTCATCTTCGAAAGAGTTAATGGTACTCGATTAATCTTCTAACTCAAAAATAAAACTAAACCGTGACTCTAAGTGTAACGATTATTGAAAACTTTTTTGACCAAGTAAAGAGTTAATTTACTCGATTAATCTTCTAAAGAGTTAATGGTACTCGATTAATCTTCTAAAGAGTTAATGGTACTCGATTAATCTTCTAACTCAACATAAAACTAATACGTAACTCTAAGTGTAACGATTATTGAAAACTTATTGATTAAGTAAAGTGTTAATTGTAATCGAATCAATATCTAAAGAGTTAATGGTCCTAGATAAATCTTCTAACTCAACATAAAACTAATCTATAACTCTAAGTGTAACGATTATTGAAAACTTGTTGACTAAGTAAACAGTTAATTGTACTTGATTCATCTTCGGAAGAGTTAATGGTACTCGATTAATCTTCTAACTCAACATAAAACTAATACGTAACTCTAAGTGTAACGGTTATTGAAAACTTGTTGACTAAGTAAAGAGTTAATTGTACTCGAATCATCTTCTAAAGATTTAATGGTACTAGATTAATCTTCTTACTTGAGACATAAAACTAATCCGTAACTCTAAGTGTAACGATTATTGAAAATTTGTTGACCAAGTAAAGAGTTAATTGTACTCGATTAATCTTCTAAAGAGTTAATGGTACTCGATTAATCTTCTAACTCAACATAAAACTAATACGTAACTCTAAGTGTAACGATTATTGAAAACTTATTTATTAAGTAAAGTGTTAATTGTAATCGAATCATTATCTAAAGAGTTAATGGTCCTAGATAAATCTTCTAACTCAACATAAAACTAATCTATAACTCTAAGTGTAACGATTATTGAAAACTTGTTGACTAAGTAAAGAGTTAATTGTACTCGAATCATCTTCTAAAGATTTAATGGTACTAGATTAATCTTCTTACTCAACATAAAACTAATCCGTAACTCTAAGTGTAACGATTATTGAAAACTTGTTGACCAAGTAAAGAGTTAATTGTACTCGATTATTCTTCTAAAGGGTTAGTTGTACTCGATTAATCTTCCAACTCAACTTAAAACTAATTGGTAACTCTAAGTATAACGATTATTGAAAACTTGTTGATTAAGTAAAGTGTTAATTGTAATTGAATCATCTTCTAAAGAGTTAATTGTACTCGAATCATCTTCTAAAGATTTAATGGTACTAGATTAATCTTCTTACTCAACATAAAACTAATCCGTAACTCTAAGTGTAACGATTATTGAAAACTTGTTGACCAAGTAAAGAGTTAATTGTACTCGATTATTCTTCTAAAGAGTTAGTTGTACTCGATTAATCTTCCAACTCAACTTAAAACTAATTCGTAACTCTAAGTATAACGATTATTGAAAACTTGTTGATTAAGTAAAGTGTTAATTGTAATCGAATCATCTTCTAAAGAGTTAATGGTACTCGATTAATCTTCTAAGTCAATATAAAAATAATCTGTAACTCTAAGTGTATTGATTATTGAAAACTTATTGTCCAAGTAAACAGTTAATTGTACTTGATTCATCTTCGAAAGAGTTAATGGTACTCGATTAATCTTCTAACTCAAAAATAAAACTAAACCGTGACTCTAAGTGTAACGATTATTGAAAACTTTTTTGACCAAGTAAAGAGTTAATTTACTCGATTAATCTTCTAAAGAGTTAATGGTACTCGATTAATCTTCTAAAGAGTTAATGGTACTCGATTAATCTTCTAACTCAACATAAAACTAATACGTAACTCTAAGTGTAACGATTATTGAAAACTTATTGATTAAGTAAAGTGTTAATTGTAATCGAATCAATATCTAAAGAGTTAATGGTCCTAGATAAATCTTCTAACTCAACATAAAACTAATCTATAACTCTAAGTGTAACGATTATTGAAAACTTGTTGACTAAGTAAACAGTTAATTGTACTTGATTCATCTTCGAAAGAGTTAATGGTACTCGATTAATCTTCTAACTCAACATAAAACTAATACGTAACTCTAAGTGTAACGGTTATTGAAAACTTGTTGACTAAGTAAAGAGTTAATTGTACTCGAATCATCTTCTAAAGATTTAATGGTACTAGATTAATCTTCTTACTCAACATAAAACTAATCCGTAACTCTAAGTGTAACGATTATTGAAAATTTGTTGACCAAGTAAAGAGTTAATTGTACTCGATTAATCTTCTAACTCAACATAAAACTAATACGTAACTCTAAGTGTAACGATTTTTGAAAACTTGTTGACCAAGTAAAGAGTTAATTGTACTCGATTCATCTTCTAAAGAGTTAATGGTACTCGATTAATCTTCTAAGTCAATATAAAAATAATCTGTAACTCTAAGTGTATTGATTATTGAAAACTTATTGTCCAAGTAAACAGTTAATTGTACTTGATTCATCTTCGAAAGAGTTAATGGTACTCGATTAATCTTCTAACTCAAAAATAAAACTAAACCGTGACTCTAAGTGTAACGATTATTGAAAACTTTTTTGACCAAGTAAAGAGTTAATTTACTCGATTAATCTTCTAAAGAGTTAATGGTACTCGATTAATCTTCTAAAGAGTTAATGGTACTCGATTAATCTTCTAACTCAACATAAAACTAATACGTAACTCTAAGTGTAACGATTTTTGAAAACTTATTGATTAAGTAAAGTGTTAATTGTAATCGAATCAATATCTAAAGAGTTAATGGTCCTAGATAAATCTTCTAACTCAACATAAAACTAATCTATAACTCTAAGTGTAACGATTATTGAAAACTTGTTGACTAAGTAAACAGTTAATTGTACTTGATTCATCTTCGAAAGAGTTAATGGTACTCGATTAATCTTCTAACTCAACATAAAACTAATACGTAACTCTAAGTGTAACGGTTATTGAAAACTTGTTGACTAAGTAAAGAGTTAATTGTACTCGAATCATCTTCTAAAGATTTAATGGTACTAGATTAATCTTCTTACTCAACATAAAACTAATCCGTAACTCTAAGTGTAACGATTATTGAAAATTTGTTGACCAAGTAAAGAGTTAATTGTACTCGATTAATCTTCTAACTCAACATAAAACTAATACGTAACTCTAAGTGTAACGATTATTGAAAACTTGTTGAACAAGTAAAGAGTTAATTGTACTCGATTCATCTTCTAAAGAGTTAATGGTACTCGATTAATCTTCTAAGTCAATATAAAAATAATCTGTAACTCTAAGTGTATTGATTATTGAAAACTTATTGTCCAAGTAAACAGTTAATTGTACTTGATTCATCTTCGAAAGAGTTAATGGTACTCGATTAATCTTCTAACTCAAAAATAAAACTAAACCGTGACTCTAAGTGTAACGATTATTGAAAACTTTTTTGACCAAGTAAAGAGTTAATTTACTCGATTAATCTTCTAAAGAGTTAATGGTACTCGATTAATCTTCTAAAGAGTTAATGGTACTCGATTAATCTTCTAAATCAACATAAAACTAATACGTAACTCTAAGTGTAACGATTATTGAAAACTTATTGATTAAGTAAAGTGTTAATTGTAATCGAATCAATATCTAAAGAGTTAATGGTCCTAGATAAATCTTCTAACTCAACATAAAACTAATCTATAACTCTAAGTGTAACGATTATTGAAAACTTGTTGACTAAGTAAAGAGTTAATTGTACTCGAATCATCTTCTAAAGATTTAATGGTACTAGATTAATCTTCTTACTCAACATAAAACTAATCCGTAACTCTAAGTGTAACGATTATTGAAAACTTGTTGACCAAGTAAAGAGTTAATTGTACTCGATTATTCTTCTAAAGAGTTAGTTGTACTCGATTAATCTTCCAACTCAACTTAAAACTAATTGGTAACTCTAAGTATAACGATTATTGAAAACTTGTTGATTAAGTAAAGTGTTAATTGTAATCGAATCATCTTCTAAAGAGTTAATTGTACTCGAATCATCTTCTAAAGATTTAATGGTACTAGATTAATCTTCTTACTCAACATAAAACTAATCCGTAACTCTAAGTGTAACGATTATTGAAAACTTGTTGACCAAGTAAAGAGTTAATTGTACTCGATTATTCTTCTAAGGAGTTAGTTGTACTCGATTAATCTTCCAACTCAACTTAAAACTAATTCGTAACTCTAAGTATAACGATTATTGAAAACTTGTTGATTAAGTAAAGTGTTAATTGTAATCGAATCATCTTCTAAAGAGTTAATGGTACTCGATTAATCTTCTAAGTCAATATAAAAATAATCTGTAACTCTAAGTGTATTGATTATTGAAAACTTATTGTCCAAGTAAACAGTTAATTGTACTTGATTCATCTTCGAAAGAGTTAATGGTACTCGATTAATCTTCTAACTCAAAAATAAAACTAAACCGTGACTCTAAGTGTAACGATTATTGAAAACTTTTTTGACCAAGTAAAGAGTTAATTTACTCGATTAATCTTCTAAAGAGTTAATGGTACTCGATTAATCTTCTAAAGAGTTAATGGTACTCGATTAATCTTCTAACTCAACATAAAACTAATACGTAACTCTAAGTGTAACGGTTATTGAAAACTTGTTGACTAAGTAAAGAGTTAATTGTACTCGAATCATCTTCTAAAGATTTAATGGTACTAGATTAATCTTCTTACTTGAGACATAAAACTAATCCGTAACTCTAAGTGTAACGATTATTGAAAATTTGTTGACCAAGTAAAGAGTTAATTGTACTCGATTAATCTTCTAAAGAGTTAATGGTACTCGATTAATCTTCTAACTCAACATAAAACTAATACGTAACTCTAAGTGTAACGATTATTGAAAACTTATTTATTAAGTAAAGTGTTAATTGTAATCGAATCATTATCTAAAGAGTTAATGGTCCTAGATAAATCTTCTAACTCAACATAAAACTAATCTATAACTCTAAGTGTAACGATTATTGAAAACTTGTTGACTAAGTAAAGAGTTAATTGTACTCGAATCATCTTCTAAAGATTTAATGGTACTAGATTAATCTTCTTACTCAACATAAAACTAATCCGTAACTCTAAGTGTAACGATTATTGAAAACTTGTTGACCAAGTAAAGAGTTAATTGTACTCGATTATTCTTCTAAAGGGTTAGTTGTACTCGATTAATCTTCCAACTCAACTTAAAACTAATTGGTAACTCTAAGTATAACGATTATTGAAAACTTGTTGATTAAGTAAAGTGTTAATTGTAATTGAATCATCTTCTAAAGAGTTAATTGTACTCGAATCATCTTCTAAAGATTTAATGGTACTAGATTAATCTTCTTACTCAACATAAAACTAATCCGTAACTCTAAGTGTAACGATTATTGAAAACTTGTTGACCAAGTAAAGAGTTAATTGTACTCGATTATTCTTCTAAAGAGTTAGTTGTACTCGATTAATCTTCCAACTCAACTTAAAACTAATTCGTAACTCTAAGTATAACGATTATTGAAAACTTGTTGATTAAGTAAAGTGTTAATTGTAATCGAATCATCTTCTAAAGAGTTAATGGTACTCGATTAATCTTCTAAGTCAATATAAAAATAATCTGTAACTCTAAGTGTATTGATTATTGAAAACTTATTGTCCAAGTAAACAGTTAATTGTACTTGATTCATCTTCGAAAGAGTTAATGGTACTCGATTAATCTTCTAACTCAAAAATAAAACTAAACCGTGACTCTAAGTGTAACGATTATTGAAAACTTTTTTGACCAAGTAAAGAGTTAATTTACTCGATTAATCTTCTAAAGAGTTAATGGTACTCGATTAATCTTCTAAAGAGTTAATGGTACTCGATTAATCTTCTAACTCAACATAAAACTAATACGTAACTCTAAGTGTAACGATTATTGAAAACTTAT
This sequence comes from Scutellaria galericulata, assembly GCA_946896805.1. Taxonomy (NCBI): domain Eukaryota; kingdom Viridiplantae; phylum Streptophyta; class Magnoliopsida; order Lamiales; family Lamiaceae; genus Scutellaria; species Scutellaria galericulata. The sequence continues at coordinate 8,806,997 of OX335787.1, read as the reverse complement.
TTATTAAGTAAAGTGTTAATTGTAATCGAATCATTATCTAAAGAGTTAATGGTCCTAGATAAATCTTCTAACTCAACATAAAACTAATCTATAACTCTAAGTGTAACGATTATTGAAAACTTGTTGACTAAGTAAAGAGTTAATTGTACTCGAATCATCTTCTAAAGATTTAATGGTACTAGATTAATCCTCTTACTCAACATAAAACTAATCCGTAACTCTAAGTGTAACGATTATTGAAAACTTGTTGACCAAGTAAAGAGTTAATTGTACTCGATTATTCTTCTAAAGAGTTAGTTGTACTCGATTAATCTTCCAACTCAACTTAAAACTAATTGGTAACTCTAAGTATAACGATTATTGAAAACTTGTTGATTAAGTAAAGTGTTAATTGTAATCGAATCATCTTCTAAAGAGTTAATTGTACTCGAATCATCTTCTAAAGATTTAATGGTACTAGATTAATCTTCTTACTCAACATAAAACTAATCCGTAACTCTAAGTGTAACGATTATTGAAAACTTGTTGACCAAGTAAAGAGTTAATTGTACTCGATTATTCTTCTAAAGAGTTAGTTGTACTCGATTAATCTTCCAACTCAACTTAAAACTAATTCGTAACTCTAAGTATAACGATTATTGAAAACTTGTTGATTAAGTAAAGTGTTAATTGTAATCGAATCATCTTCTAAAGAGTTAATGGTACTCGATTAATCTTCTAAGTCAATATAAAAATAATCTGTAACTCTAAGTGTATTGATTATTGAAAACTTATTGTCCAAGTAAACAGTTAATTGTACTTGATTCATCTTCGAAAGAGTTAATGGTACTCGATTAATCTTCTAACTCAAAAATAAAACTAAACCGTGACTCTAAGTGTAACGATTATTGAAAACTTTTTTGACCAAGTAAAGAGTTAATTTACTCGATTAATCTTCTAAAGAGTTAATGGTACTCGATTAATCTTCTAAAGAGTTAATGGTACTCGATTAATCTTCTAACTCAACATAAAACTAATACGTAACTCTAAGTGTAACGATTATTGAAAACTTATTGATTAAGTAAAGTGTTAATTGTAATCGAATCAATATCTAAAGAGTTAATGGTCCTAGATAAATCTTCTAACTCAACATAAAACTAATCTATAACTCTAAGTGTAACGATTATTGAAAACTTGTTGACTAAGTAAAGAGTTAATTGTACTCGAATCATCTTCTAAAGATTTAATGGTACTAGATTAATCTTCTTACTCAACATAAAACTAATCCGTAACTCTAAGTGTAACGATTATTGAAAACTTGTTGACCAAGTAAAGAGTTAATTGTACTCGATTATTCTTCTAAAGAGTTAGTTGTACTCGATTAATCTTCCAACTCAACTTAAAACTAATTGGTAACTCTAAGTATAACGATTATTGAAAACTTGTTGATTAAGTAAAGTGTTAATTGTAATCGAATCATCTTCTAAAGAGTTAATTGTACTCGAATCATCTTCTAAAGATTTAATGGTACTAGATTAATCTTCTTACTCAACATAAAACTAATCCGTAACTCTAAGTGTAACGATTATTGAAAACTTGTTGACCAAGTAAAGAGTTAATTGTACTCGATTATTCTTCTAAAGAGTTAGTTGTACTCGATTAATCTTCCAACTCAACTTAAAACTAATTCGTAACTCTAAGTATAACGATTATTGAAAACTTGTTGATTAAGTAAAGTGTTAATTGTAATCGAATCATCTTCTAAAGAGTTAATGGTACTCGATTAATCTTCTAAGTCAATATAAAAATAATCTGTAACTCTAAGTGTATTGATTATTGAAAACTTATTGTCCAAGTAAACAGTTAATTGTACTTGATTCATCTTCGAAAGAGTTAATGGTACTCGATTAATCTTCTAACTCAAAAATAAAACTAAACCGTGACTCTAAATGTAACGATTATTGAAAACTTTTTTGACCAAGTAAAGAGTTAATTTACTCGATTAATCTTCTAAAGAGTTAATGGTACTCGATTAATCTTCTAACTCAACATAAAACTAATACGTAACTCTAAGTGTAACGATTATTGAAAACTTATTGATTAAGTAAAGTGTTAATTGTAATCGAATCATTATCTAAAGAGTTAATGGTCCTAGATAAATCTTCTAACTCAACATAAAACTAATCTATAACTCTAAGTGTAACGATTATTGAAAACTTGTTGACTAAGTAAACAGTTAATTGTACTTGATTCATCTTCGAAAGAGTTAATGGTACTCGATTAATCTTCTAACTCAACATAAAACTAATACGTAACTCTAAGTGTAACTGTTATTGAAAACTTGTTGACTAAGTAAAGAGTTAATTGTACTCGAATCATGTTCTAAAGATTTAATGGTACTAGATTAATCTTCTTACTCAACATAAAACTAATCCGTAACTCTAAGTGTAACGATTATTGAAAATTTGTTGACCAAGTAAAGAGTTAATTGTACTCGATTAATCTTCTAAAGAGTTAATGGTACTCGATTAATCTTCTAACTCAACATAAAACTAATACGTAACTCTAAGTGTAACGATTATTGAAAACTTGTTGACCAAGTAAAGAGTTAATTGTACTCGATTATTCTTCTAAAGAGTTAGTTGTACTCGATTAATCTTCCAACTCAACTTAAAACTAATTCGTAACTCTAAGTATAACGATTATTGAAAACTTGTTGATTAAGTAAAGTGTTAATTGTAATCGAATCATCTTCTAAAGAGTTAATGGTACTCGATTAATCTTCTAACTCAACATAAAACTAATACGTAACTCTAAGTGTAACGATTATTGAAAACTTATTGATTAAGTAAAGTGTTAATTGTAATCGAATCATCATTTAAAGAGTTAATGGTCCTAGATAAATCTTCTAACTCAACATAAAACTAATCTGTAACTCTAAGTGTAACGGTTATTGAAAACTTTTGACCAAGTAAAGAGTTAATTGTACTCGATTCATCTTCTAAAGAGTTAATGGTACTCGATTAATCTTCTAAGTCAATATAAAAATAATCTATAACTCTAAGTGTAACGATTATTGAAAACTTGTTGACTAAGTAAACAGTTAATTGTACTTGATTCATCTTCGAAAGAGTTAATGGTACTCGATTAATCTTCTAACTCAACATAAAACTAATACGTAACTCTAAGTGTAACGGTTATTGAAAACTTGTTGACTAAGTAAAGAGTTAATTGTACTCGAATCATCTTCTAAAGATTTAATGGTACTAGATTAATCTTCTTACTCAACATAAAACTAATCCGTAACTCTAAGTGTAATGATTATTGAAAACTTGTTGACCAAGTAAAGAGTTAATTGTACTCGATTATTCTTCTAAAGAGTTAGTTGTACTCGATTAATCTTCCAACTCAACTTAAAACTAATTCGTAACTCTAAGTATAACGATTATTGAAAACTTGTTGATTAAGTAAAGTGTTAATTGTAATCGAATCATCTTCTAAAGAGTTAATGGTACTCGATTAATCTTCTAAGTCAATATAAAAACAAGCTGTAACTCTAAGTGTATTGATTATTGAAAACTTATTGTCCAAGTAAACAGTTAATTGTACTTGATTCATCTTCGAAAGAGTTAATGGTACTCGATTAATCTTCTAACTCAAACATAAAACTAAACCGTAAATCTAAGTGTAACGATTATTGAAAACTTTTTTGACCAAGTAAAGAGTTAATTTACTCGATTAATCTTCTAAAGAGTTAATGGTACTCGATTAATCTTCTAAACAGTTAATGGTACTCGATTAATCTTCTAACTCAACATAAAACTAATACGTAACTCTAAGTGTAACGATTATTGAAAACTTATTGATTAAGTAAAGTGTTAATTGTAATCGAATCATTATCTAAAGAGTTAATGGTCCTAGATAAATCTTCTAACTCAACATAAAACTAATCTATAACTCTAAGTGTAACGATTATTGAAAACTTGTTGACTAAGTAAACAGTTAATTGTACTTGATTCATCTTCGAAAGAGTTAATGGTACTCGATTAATCATCTAACTCAACATAAAACTAATACGTAACTCTAAGTGTAACGGTTATTGAAAACTTGTTGACTAAGTAAAGAGTTAATTGTACTCGAATCATCTTCTAAAGATTTAATGGTACTAGATTAATCTTCTTACTCAACATAAAACTAATCCGTAACTCTAAGTGTAACGATTATTGAAAACTTGTTGACCAAGTAAAGAGTTAATTGTACTCGATTATTCTTCTAAAGAGTTAGTTGTACTCGATTAATCTTCCAACTCAACTTAAAACTAATTCGTAACTCTAAGTATAACGATTATTGAAAACTTGTTGATTAAGTAAAGTGTTAATTGTAATCGAATCATCTTCTAAAGAGTTAATGGTACTAGATTAATCTTCTTACTCAACATAAAACTAATCCGTAACTCTAAGTGTAACGATTATTGAAAACTTGTTGACCAAGTAAAGAGTTAATTGTACTCGATTATTCTTCTAAAGAGTTAGTGGTACTCGATTAATCTTCTAACTCAACATAAAACTAATACGTAACTCTAAGTGTAACGGTTATTGAAAACTTGTTGACTAAGTAAAGAGTTAATTGTACTCGAATCATCTTCTAAAGATTTAATGGTACTAGATTAATCTTCTTACTCAACATAAAACTAATCCGTAACTCTAAGTGTAACGATTATTGAAAACTTGTTGACCAAGTAAAGAGTTAATTGTACTCGATTATTCTTCTAAAGAGTTAGTGGTACTCGATTAATCTTCTAACTCAACATAAAACTAATACGTAACTCTGAGTGTAACGATTATTGAAAATTTGTTGACCAGGTAAAGAGTTAATTGTACTCGATTCATCTTCTAAAGAGTTAATGGTACTCGATTAATCTTCTAAGTCAATATAAAAATAATCTGTAACTCTAAGTGTATGGATTATTGAAAACTTATTGACCAAGTAAACAGTTAATTGTACTTGATTCATCTTCGAAAGAGTTAATGGTACTCGATTAATCTTCTAACTCAAGATAAAACTAATACGTAACTCTAAGTGTAACGATTATTGAAAACTTATTGATTAAGTAAAGTGTTAATTGTAATCGAATCATTATCTAAAGAGTTAATGGTCCTAGATAAATCTTCTAACTCAACATAAAACTAATCTATAACTCTAAGTGTAACGATTATTGAAAACTTGTTGACTAAGTAAAGAGTTAATTGTACTCGAATCATCTTCTAAAGATTTAATGGTACTAGATTAATCTTCTTACTCAACATAAAACTAATCCGTAACTCTAAGTGTAACGATTATTGAAAACTTGTTGACCAAGTAAAGAGTTAATTGTACTCGATTATTCTTCTAAAGAGTTAGTTGTACTCGATTAATCTTCCAACTCAACTTAAAACTAATTGGTAACTCTAAGTATAACGATTATTGAAAACTTGTTGATTAAGTAAAGTGTTAATTGTAATCGAATCATCTTCTAAAGAGTTAATTGTACTCGAATCATCTTCTAAAGATTTAATGGTACTAGATTAATCTTCTTACTCAACATAAAACTAATCCGTAACTCTAAGTGTAACGATTATTGAAAACTTGTTGACCAAGTAAAGAGTTAATTGTACTCGATTATTCTTCTAAAGAGTTAGTGGTACTCGATTAATCTTCTAACTCAACATAAAACTAATACGTAACTCTAAGTGTAACGATTATTGAAAATTTGTTGACCAAGTAAAGAGTTAATTGTACTCGATTCATCTTCTAAAGAGTTAATGGTACTCGATTAATCTTCTAAGTCAATATAAAAATAATCTGTAACTCTAAGTGTATGGATTATTGAAAACTTATTGACCAAGTAAACAGTTAATTGTACTTGATTCATCTTCGAAAGAGTTAATGGTACTCGATTAATCTTCTAACTCAAGATAAAACTAATACGTAACTCTAAGTGTAACGATTATTGAAAACTTATTGATTAAGTAAAGTGTTAATTGTAATCGAATCATTATCTAAAGAGTTAATGGTCCTAGATAAATCTTCTAACTCAACATAAAACTAATCTATAACTCTAAGTGTAACGATTATTGAAAACTTGTTGACTAAGTAAAGAGTTAATTGTACTCGAATCATCTTCTAAAGATTTAATGGTACTAGATTAGTCTTCTTACTCAACATAAAACTAATCCGTAACTCTAAGTGTAACGATTATTGAATACTTGTTGACCAAGTAAAGAGTTAATTGTACTCGATTATTCTTCTAAAGAGTTAGTTGTACTCGATTAATCTTCCAACTCAACTTAAAACTAATTGGTAACTCTAAGTATAACGATTATTGAAAACTTGTTGATTAAGTAAAGTGTTAATTGTAATCGAATCATCTTCTAAAGAGTTAATTGTACTCGAATCATCTTCTAAAGATTTAATGGTACTAGATTAATCTTCTTACTCAACATAAAACTAATCCGTAACTCTAAGTGTAACGATTATTAAAAACTTGTTGACCAAGTAAAGAGTTAATTGTACTCGATTATTCTTCTAAAGAGTTAGTTGTACTCGATTAATCTTCCAACTCAACTTAAAACTAATTCGTAACTCTAAGTATAACGATTATTGAAAACTTGTTGATTAAGTAAAGTGTTAATTGTAATCGAATCATCTTCTAAAGAGTTAATGGTACTCGATTAATCTTCTAACTCAACATAAAACTAATACGTAACTCTAAGTGTAACGATTATTGAAAACTTATTGATTAAGTAAAGTGTTAATTGTAATCGAATCATCATTTAAAGAGTTAATGGTCCTAGATAAATCTTCTAACTCAACATAAAACTAATCTGTAACTCTAAGTGTAACGGTTATTGAAAACTTGTTGACCAAGTAAAGAGTTAATTGTACTCGATTCATCTTCTAAAGAGTTAATGGTACTCGATTAATATTCTAAGTCAATATAAAAATAATCTGTAACTCTAAGTGTATTGATTATTGAAAACTTATTGTCCAAGTAAACAGTTAATTGTACTTGATTCATCTTCGAAAGAGTTAATGGTACTCGATTAATCTTCTAACTCAAACATAAAACTAAACCGTAACTCTAAGTGTAACGATTATTAAAACTTTTTTGACCAAGTAAAGAGTTAATTTACTCGATTAATCTTCTAAAGAGTTAATGGTACTCGATTAATCTTCTAAAGAGTTAATGGTACTCGATTAATCTTCTAACTCAACATAAAACTAATACGTAACTCTAAGTGTAACGATTATTGAAAACTTATTGATTAAGTAAAGTGTTAATTGTAATCGAATCATTATCTAAAGAGTTAATGGTCCTAGATAAATCTTCTAACTCAACATAAAACTAATCTATAACTCTAAGTGTAACGATTATTGAAAACTTGTTGACTAAGTAAACAGTTAATTGTACTTGATTCATCTTCGAAACAGTTAATGGTACTCGATTAATCTTCTAACTCAACATAAAACTAATACGTAACTCTAAGTGTAACGGTTATTGAAAACTTGTTGACTAAGTAAAGAGTTAATTGTACTCGAATCATCTTCTAAAGATTTAATGGTACTAGATTAATCTTCTTACTCAACATAAAACTAATCCGTAACTCTAAGTGTAACGATTATTGAAAATTTGTTGACCAAGTAAAGAGTTAATTGTACTCGATTAATCTTTTAAAGAGTTAATGGTACTCGATTAATCTTCTAACTCAACATAAAACTAATACGTAACTCTAAGTGTAACGATTATTGAAAACTTGTTGACCAAGTAAAGAGTTAATTGTACTCGATTATTCTTCTAAAGAGTTAGTTGTACTCGATTAATCTTCCAACTCAACTTAAAACTAATTCGTAACTCTAAGTATAACGATTATTGAAAACTTGTTGATTAAGTAAAGTGTTAATTGTAATCGAATCATCTTCTAAAGAGTTAATTGTACTCGAATCATCTTCTAAAGATTTAATGGTACTCGATTAATCTTCTAACTCAAACATAAAACTAAACCGTGACTCTAAGTGTAACGATTATTGAAAACTTTTTTGACCAAGTAAAGAGTTAATTTACTCGATTAATCTTCTAAAGAGTTAATGGTACTCGATTAATCTTCTAAAGAGTTAATGGTACTCGATTAATCTTCTAACTCAACATAAAACTAATACGTAACTCTTAAGTGTAACGATTATTGAAAACTTATTGATTAAGTAAAGTGTTAATTGTAATCGAATCATTATCTAAAGAGTTAATGGTCCTAGATAAATCTTCTAACTCAACATAAAACTAATCTATAACTCTAAGTGTAACGATTATTGAAAACTTGTTGACTAAGTAAACAGTTAATTGTACTTGATTCATCTTCGAAAGAGTTAATGGTACTCGATTAATCTTCTAACTCAACATAAAACTAATACGTAACTCTAAGTGTAACGGTTATTGAAAACTTGTTGACTAAGTAAAGAGTTAATTGTACTCGAATCATCTTCTAAAGATTTAATGGTACTAGATTAATCTTCTTACTCAACATAAAACTAATCCGTAACTCTAAATGTAACGATTATTGAAAACATGTTGACCAAGTATAGAGTTCATTGTTTTCGAATCATCTTCTAAAGAGTTAATGATTCTCAATTAATCTTCTAGCTTAACATAAAACTAATATGTAACTCTAAGTGTAACGATTATTGAGAACTTGTTGAACAAGTAAAGAGTTAATTGTACTCGAATCATCTTTTAAAGAGTTAATGGTACTCAATTAATATACTAACACAATATAAAACTAATCCGTAACTCTAAGTGTAACGATTATTGAAAACATGTTGACCAAGTGTAGAGTTAATTGTTTTCGAATCATCTTCTAAAGAGTTAATGATTCTCAATTAATCTTCTAGCTTAACATAAAACTTTCAATTAACTCTTTACTAGAAGTTGATTCGAGTACAATAAACTCTTCAAAAGATTATTCGAGTACAATTAACTCTTTACTTGGTCAATAAGTTTTCGATAATCGTTACACTTAGAGTTACGGTTTAGTTTTTATGTTGAGTTAGAATATTAATCGAGTACAATTAACTCTTTAGAAGATGATTCGACTATATTTAACTCTTTACTTGCTCAACAAGTTGTCAATCATAGTTACACTTAGAGTTACGGATTAGTTTTATGTTTAGTTGGAAGATTAATCTAGTATAATTAACCTTTTAGAAGATAATTCGAGTACAATTAACTCTTTACTAGGTCAACAAGTTCTCAATCATAGTTCTTTTAAAGAGTTAATGGTACTCAATTAATATACTAACAAAATATAAAACTAATCCGTAACTCTAAGTGTAACGATTATTGAAAACATGTTGACCAAGTATAGAGTTAATTGTTTTCGAATCATCTTCTAAAGAGTTAATGATTCTCAATTAATCTTCTAGATTAACATAAATCTAATATGTAACTCTAAGTGTAACGATTATTGAGAACTTGTTGAACAAGTAAAGAGTTAATTGTACTCGAATCATCTTTTAAAGAGTTAATGGTACTCAATTAATATACTAACACAATATAAAACTAATCCGTAACTCTAAATGTAACGATTATTGAAAACATGTTGACCAAGTATAGAGTTAATTGTTTTCGAATCATCTTCTAAAGAGTTAATGATTCTCAATTAATCTTCTAGCTTAACATAAAACTAATATGTAACTCTAAGTGTAACGATTATTGAGAACTTGTTGAACAAGTAAAGAGTTAATTGTACTCGAATCATCTTTTAAAGAGTTAATGGTACTCAATTAATATACTAACACAATATAAAACTAATCCGTAACTCTAAGTGTAACGATTATTGAAAACATGTTGACCAAGTGTAGAGTTAATTGTTTTCGAATCATCTTCTAAAGAGTTAATGATTCTCAATTAATCTTCTATGTCAATATAAAAATAATCTGTAACTCTAACTGTATGGATTATTGAAAACTTATTGACCAAGTAAACAGTTAATTGTACTTGATTCATCTTCGAAAGAGTTAATGGTACTCGATTAATCTTCTAACTCAACATAAAACTAATACGTAACTCTAAGTGTAACGATTATTGAAAACTTATTGATTAAGTAAAGTGTTAATTGTAATCGAATCATTATCTAAAGAGTTAATGGTCCTAGATAAATCTTCTAACTCAACATAAAACTAATCTATAACTCTAAGTGTAACGATTATTGAAAACTTGTTGACTAAGTAAAGAGTTAATTGTACTCGAATCATCTTCTAAAGATTTAATGGTACTAGATTAATCTTCTTACTCAACATAAAACTAATCCGTAACTCTAAGTGTAACGATTATTGAAAACTTGTTGACCAAGTAAAGAGTTAATTGTACTCGATTATTCTTCTAAAGAGTTAGTTGTACTCGATTAATCTTCCAACTCAACTTAAAACTAATTCGTAACTCTAAGTATAACGATTATTGAAAACTTGTTGATTAAGTAAAGTGTTCATTGTAATCGAATCATCTTCTAAAGAGTTAATTGTACTCGAATCATCTTCTAAAGATTTAATGGTACTCGATTAATCTTCTAACTCAAACATAAAACTAAACCGTGACTCTAAGTGTAACGATTATTGAAAACTTTTTTGACCAAGTAAAGAGTTAATTTACTCGATTAATCTTCTAAAGAGTTAATGGTACTCGATTAATCTTCTAAAGAGTTAATGGTACTCGATTAATCTTCTAACTCAACATAAAACTAATACGTAACTCTTAAGTGTAACGATTATTGAAAACTTATTGATTAAGTAAAGTGTTAATTGTAATCGAATCATTATCTAAAGAGTTAATGGTCCTAGATAAATCTTCTAACTCAACATAAAACTAATCTATAACTCTTAGTGTAACGATTATTGAAAACTTGTTGACTAAGTAAACAGTTAATTGTACTTGATTCATCTTCGAAAGAGTTAATGGTACTCGATTAATCTTCTAACTCAACATAAAACTAATACGTAACTCTAAGTGTAACGGTTATTGAAAACTTGTTGACTAAGTAAAGAGTTAAGTGTACTCGAATCATCTTCTAAAGATTTAATGGTACTAGATTAATCTTCTTACTCAACATAAAACTAATCCGTAACTCTAAGTGTAACGATTATTGAAAACTTGTTGACCAAGTAAAGAGTTAATTGTACTCGATTATTCTTCTAAAGAGTTAGTTGTACTCGATTAATCTTCCAACTCAACTTTAAACTAATTCGTAACTCTAAGTATAACGATTATTGAAAACTTGTTGATTAAGTAAAGTGTTAATTGTAATCGAATCATCTTCTAAAGAGTTAATGGTACTCGATTAATCTTCTAAGTCAATATAAAAATAATCTGTAACTCTAAGTGTATTGATTATTGAAAACTTATTGTCCAAGTAAACAGTTAATTGTACTTGATTCATCTTCGAAAGAGTTAATGGTACTCGATTAATCTTCTAACTCAAACATAAAACTAAACCGTGAGTCTAAGTGTAACGATTATTAAAAACTTTTTTGACCAAGTAAAGAGTTAATTTACTCGATTAATCTTCTAAAGAGTTAATGGTACTCGATTAATCTTCTAAAGAGTTAATGGTACTCGATTAATCTTCTAACTCAACATAAAACTAATACGTAACTCTAAGTGTATCGATTATTGAAAACTTATTGATTAAGTAAAGTGTTAATTGTAATCGAATCATCACTTAAAGAGTTAATGGTCCTAGATAAATCTTCTAACTCAACATAAAACTAATCTGTAACTCTAAGTGTAACGGTTATTGAAAACTTGTTGACCAAGTAAAGAGTTAATTGTACTCGATTCATCTTCTAAAGAGTTAATGGTACTCGATTAATCTTCTAAGTCAATATAAAAATAATCTGTAACTCTAAGTGTATTGATTATTGAAAACTTATTGTCCAAGTAAACAGTTAATTGTACTTGATTCATCTTCGAAAGAGTTAATGGTACTCGATTAATCTTCTAACTCAAACATAAAACTAAACCGTAACTCTAAGTGTAACGATTATTGAAAACTTTTTTGACCAAGTAAAGAGTTAATTTACTCGATTAATCTTCTAAAGAGTTAATGGTACTCGATTAATCTTCTAAAGAGTTAATGGTACTCGATTAATCTTCTAACTCAACATAAAACTAATACGTAACTCTAAGTGTAACGATTATTGAAAACTTATTGATTAAGTAAAGTGTTAATTGTAATCGAATCATTATCTAAAGAGTTAATGGTCCTAGATAAATCTTCTAACTCAACATAAAACTAATCTATAACTCTAAGTGTAACGATTATTGAAAACTTGTTGACTAAGTAAACAGTTAATTGTACTTGATTCATCTTCGAAAGAGTTAATGGTACTCGATTAATCTTCTAACTCAACATAAAACTAATACGTAACTCTAAGTGTAACGGTTATTGAAAACTTGTTGACTAAGTAAAGAGTTAATTGTACTCGAATCATCTTCTAAAGATTTAATGGTACTAGATTAATCTTCTTACTCAACATAAAACTAATCCGTAACTCTAAGTGTAACGATTATTGAAAATTTGTTGACCAAGTAAAGAGTTAATTGTACTCGATTCATCTTTTAAAGAGTTAATGGTACTCGATTAATCTTCTAACTCAACATAAAACTAATACGTAACTCTAAGTGTAACGATTATTGAAAACTTGTTGACCAAGTAAAGAGTTAATTGTACTCGATTATTCTTCTAAAGAGTTAGTTGTACTCGATTAATCTTCCAACTCAACTTAAAACTAATTCGTAACTCTAAGTATAACGATTACTGAAAACTTGTTGATTAAGTAAAGTGTTAATTGTAATCGAATCATCTTCTAAAGAGTTAATTGTACTCGAATCATCTTCTAAAGATTTAATGGTACTCGATTAATCTTCTAACTCAAACATAAAACTAAACCGTGACTCTAAGTGTAACGATTATTGAAAACTTTTTTGACCAAGTAAAGAGTTAATTTACTCGATTAATCTTCTAAAGAGTTAATGGTACTCGATTAATCTTCTAAAGAGTTAATGGTACTCGATTAATCTTCTAACTCAACATAAAGCTAATACGTAACTCTTAAGTGTAACGATTATTAAAAACTTATTGATTAAGTAAAGTGTTAATTGTAATCGAATCATTATCTAAAGAGTTAATGGTCCTAGATAAATCTTCTAACTCAACATAAAACTAATCTATAACTCTAAGTGTAACGATTATTGAAAACTTGTTGACTAAGTAAACAGTTAATTGTACTTGATTCATCTTCGAATGAGTTAATGGTACTCGATTAATCTTCTAACTCAAACATAAAACTAAACCGTGAGTCTAAGTGTAACGATTATTAAAAACTTTTTTGACCAAGTAAAGAGTTAATTTACTCGATTAATCTTCTAAAGAGTTAATGGTACTCGATTAATCTTCTAAAGAGTTAATGGTACTCGATTAATCTTCTAACTCAACATAAAACTAATACGTAACTCTAAGTGTATCGATTATTGAAAACTTATTGATTAAGTAAAGTGTTAATTGTAATCGAATCATCACTTAAAGAGTTAATGGTCCTAGATAAATCTTCTAACTCAACATAAAACTAATCTGTAACTCTAAGTGTAACGGTTATTGAAAACTTGTTGACCAAGTAAAGAGTTAATTGTACTCGATTCATCTTCTAAAGAGTTAATGGTACTCGATTAATCTTCTAAGTCAATATAAAAATAATCTGTAACTCTAAGTGTATTGATTATTGAAAACTTATTGTCCAAGTAAACAGTTAATTGTACTTGATTCATCTTCGAAAGAGTTAATGGTACTCGATTAATCTTCTAACTCAAACATAAAACTAAACCGTAACTCTAAGTGTAACGATTATTGAAAACTTTTTTGACCAAGTAAAGAGTTAATTTACTCGATTAATCTTCTAAAGAGTTAATGGTACTCGATTAATCTTCTAAAGAGTTAATGGTACTCGATTAATCTTCTAACTCAACATAAAACTAATACGTAACTCTAAGTGTAACGATTATTGAAAACTTATTGATTAAGTAAAGTGTTAATTGTAATCGAATCATTATCTAAAGAGTTAATGGTCCTAGATAAATCTTCTAACTCAACATAAAACTAATCTATAACTCTAAGTGTAACGATTATTGAAAACTTGTTGACTAAGTAAACAGTTAATTGTACTTGATTCATCTTCGAAAGAGTTAATGGTACTCGATTAATCTTCTAACTCAACATAAAACTAATACGTAACTCTAAGTGTAACGGTTATTGAAAACTTGTTGACTAAGTAAAGAGTTAATTGTACTCGAATCATCTTCTAAAGATTTAATGGTACTAGATTAATCTTCTTACTCAACATAAAACTAATCCGTAACTCTAAGTGTAACGATTATTGAAAATTTGTTGACCAAGTAAAGAGTTAATTGTACTCGATTAATCTTTTAAAGAGTTAATGGTACTCGATTAATCTTCTAACTCAACATAAAACTAATACGTAACTCTAAGTGTAACGATTATTGAAAACTTGTTGACCAAGTAAAGAGTTAATTGTACTCGATTATTCTTCTAAAGAGTTAGTTGTACTCGATTAATCTTCCAACTCAACTTAAAACTAATTCGTAACTCTAAGTATAACGATTATTGAAAACTTGTTGATTAAGTAAAGTGTTAATTGTAATCGAATCATCTTCTAAAGAGTTAATTGTACTCGAATCATCTTGTAAAGATTTAATGGTACTCGATTAATCTTCTAACTCAAACATAAAACTAAACCGTGACTCTAAGTGTAACGATTATTGAAAACTTTTTTGACTAAGTAAAGAGTTAATGGTACTCGATTAATCTTCTAAAGAGTTAATGGTACTCGATTAATCTTCTAACTCAACATAAAACTAATACGTAACTCTTAAGTGTAACGATTATTGAAAACTTATTGATTAAGTAAAGTGTTAATTGTAATCGAATCATTATCTAAAGAGTTAATGGTCCTAGATAAATCTTCTAACTCAACATAAAACTAATCTATAACTCTAAGTGTAACGATTATTGAAAACTTGTTGACTAAGTAAACAGTTAATTGTACTTGATTCATCTTCGAAAGAGTTAATGGTACTCGATTAATCTTCTAACTCAACATAAAACTAATACGTAACTCTAAGTGTAACGGTTATTGAAAACTTGTTGACTAAGTAAAGAGTTAATTGTACTCGAATCATCTTCTAAAGATTTAATGGTACTAGATTAATCTTCTTACTCAACATAAAACTAATCCGTAACTCTAAGTGTAACGATTATTGAAAACTTGTTGACCAAGTAAAGAGTTAATTGTACTCGATTATTCTTCTAAAGAGTTAGTTGTACTCGATTAATCTTCCAACTCAACTTTAAACTAATTCGTAATTCTAAGTATAACGATTATTGAAAACTTGTTGATTAAGTAAAGTGTTAATTGTAATCGAATCATCTTCTAAAGAGTTAATGGTACTCGATTACTCTTCTAAGTCAATATAAAAATAATCTGTAACTCTAAGTGTATTGATTATTGAAAACTTATTGTCCAAGTAAACAGTTAATTGTACTTGATTCATCTTCGAAAGAGTTAATGGTACTCGATGAATCTTCTAACTCAAACATAAAACTAAACCGTGACTCTAAGTGTAACGATTATTAAAAACTTTTTTGACCAAGTAAAGAGTTAATTTACTCGATTAATCTTCTAAAGAGTTAATGGTACTCGATTAATCTTCTAAAGAGTTAATGGTACTCGATTAATCTTCTAACTCAACATAAAACTAATACGTAAATCTAAGTGTATCGATTATTGAAAACTTATTGATTAAGTAAAGTGTTAATTGTAATCGAATCATCATTTAAAGAGTTAATGGTCCTAGATAAATCTTCTAACTCAACATAAAACTAATCTGTAACTCTAAGTGTAACGGTTATTGAAAACTTGTTGACCAAGTAAAGAGTTAATTGTACTCGATTCATCTTCTAAAGAGTTAATGGTACTCGATTAATCTTCTAAGTCAATATAAAAATAATCTGTAACTCTAAGTGTATTGATTATTGAAAACTTATTGTCCAAGTAAACAGTTAATTGTACTTGATTCATCTTTGAAAGAGTTAATGGTACTCGATTAATCTTCTAACTCAAACATAAAACTAAACCGTAACTCTAAGTGTAACGATTATTGAAAACTTTTTTGACCAAGTAAAGAGTTAATTTACTCGATTAATCTTCTAAAGAGTTAATGGTACTCGATTAATCTTCTAAAGAGTTAATGGTACTCGATTAATCTTCTAACTCAACATAAAACTAATACGTAACTCTAAGTGTAACGATTATTGAAAACTTATTGATTAAGTAAAGTGTTAATTGTAATCGAATCATTATCTAAAGAGTTAATGGTCCTAGATAAATCTTCTAACTCAACATAAAACTAATCTATAACTCTAAGTGTAACGATTATTGAAAACTTGTTGACTAAGTAAACAGTTAATTGTACTTGATTCATCTTCGAAAGAGTTAATGGTACTCGATTAATCTTCTAACTCAACATAAAACTAATACGTAACTCTAAGTGTAACGGTTATTGAAAACTTGTTGACTAAGTAAAGAGTTAATTGTACTCGAATCATCTTCTAAAGATTTAATGGTACTAGATTAATCTTCTTACTCAACATAAAACTAATCCGTAACTCTAAGTGTAACGATTATTGAAAACTTGTTGACCAAGTAAAGAGTTAATTGTACTCGATTATTCTTCTAAAGAGTTAGTTGTACTCGATTAATCTTCCAACTCAACTTTAAACTAATTCGTAACTCTAAGTATAACGATTATTGAAAACTTGTTGATTAAGTAAAGTGTTAATTGTAATCGAATCATCTTTTAAAGAGTTAATGGTACTCGATTAATCTTCTAAGTCAATATAAAAATAATCTGTAACTCTAAGTGTATTGATTATTGAAAACTTATTGTCCAAGTAAACAGTTAATTGTACTTGATTCATCTTCGAAAGAGTTAATGGTACTCGATGAATCTTCTAACTCAAACATAAAACTAAACCGTGACTCTAAGTGTAACGATTATTAAAAACTTTTTTGACCAAGTAAAGAGTTAATTTACTCGATTAATCTTCTAAAGAGTTAATGTTACTCGATTAATCTTCTAAAGAGTTAATGGTACTCGATTAATCTTCTAACTCAACATAAAACTAATACGTAAATCTAAGTGTATCGATTATTGAAAACTTATTGATTAAGTAAAGTGTTAATTGTAATCGAATCATCATTTAAAGAGTTAATGTTCCTAGATAAATCTTCTAACTCAACATAAAACTAATCTGTAACTCTAAGTGTAACGGTTATTGAAAACTTGTTGACCAAGTAAAGAGTTAATTGTACTCGATTCATCTTCTAAAGAGTTAATGGTACTCGATTAATCTTCTAAGTCAATATAAAAATAATCTGTAACTCTAAGTGTATTGATTATTGAAAACTTATTGTCCAAGTAAACAGTTAATTGTACTTGATTCATCTTCGAAAGAGTTAATGGTACTCGATTAATCTTCTAACTCAAACATAAAACTAAACCGTAACTCTAAGTGTAACGATTATTGAAAACTTTTTTGACCAAGTAAAGAGTTAATTTACTCGATTAATCTTCTAAAGAGTTAATGGTACTCGATTAATCTTCTAAAGAGTTAATGGTACTCGATTAATCTTCTAACTCAACATAAAACTAATACGTAACTCTAAGTGTAACGATTATTGAAAACTTATTGATTAAGTAAAGTGTTAATTGTAATCGAATCATTATCTAAAGAGTTAATGGTCCTAGATAAATCTTCTAACTCAACATAAAACTAATCTATAACTCTAAGTGTAACGATTATTGAAAACTTGTTGACTAAGTAAACAGTTAATTGTACTTGATTCATCTTCGAAAGAGTTAATGGTACTCGATTAATCTTCTAACTCAAACATAAAACTAAACCGTAACTCTAAGTGTAACGATTATTGAAAACTTTTTTGACCAAGTAAAGAGTTAATTTACTCGATTAATCTTCTAAAGAGTTAATGGTACTCGATTATTCTTCTAACTCAACATAAAACTAATACGTAACTCTAAGTGTAACGATTATTGAAAACTTATTGATTAAGTAAAGTGTTAATTGTAATCGAATCATTATCTAAAGAGTTAATGGTCCTAGATAAATCTTCTAACTCAACATAAAACTAATCTATAACTCTAAGTGTAACGATTATTGAAAACTTGTTGACTAAGTAAACAGTTAATTGTACTTGATTCATCTTCGATAGAGTTAATGGTACTCGATTAATCTTCTAACTCAACATAAAACTAATACGTAACTCTAAGTGTAACGGTTATTGAAAACTTGTTGACTAAGTAAAGAGTTAATTGTACTCGAATCATCTTCTAAAGATTTAATGGTACTAGATTAATCTTCTTACTCAACATAAAACTAATCCGTAACTCTAAGTGTAACGATTATTGAAAATTTGTTGACCAAGTAAAGAGTTAATTGTACTCGATTAATCTTTTAAAGAGTTAATGGTACTCGATTAATCTTCTAACTCAACATAAAACTAATACGTAACTCTAAGTGTAACGATTATTGAAAACTTGTTGACCAAGTAAAGAGTTAATTGTACTCGATTATTCTTCTAAAGAGTTAGTTGTACTCGATTAATCTTCCAACTCAACTTAAAACTAATTCGTAACTCTAAGTATAACGATTATTGAAAACTTGTTGATTAAGTAAAGTGTTAATTGTAATCGAATCATCTTCTAAAGAGTTAATTGTACTCGAATCATCTTGTAAAGATTTAATGGTACTCGATTAATCTTCTAACTCAAACATAAAACTAAACCGTGACTCTAAGTGTAACGATTATTGAAAACTTTTTTGACTAAGTAAAGAGTTAATTTACTCGATTAATCTTCTAAAGAGTTAATGGTACTCGATTAATCTTCTAACTCAACATAAAACTAATACGTAACTCTTAAGTGTAACGATTATTGAAAACTTATTGATTAAGTAAAGTGTTAATTGTAATCGAATCATTATCTAAAGAGTTAATGGTCCTAGATAAATCTTCTAACTCAACATAAAACTAATCTATAACTCTAAGTGTAACGATTATTGAAAACTTGTTGACTAAGTAAACAGTTAATTGTACTTGATTCATCTTCGAATGAGTTAATGGTACTCGATTAATCTTCTAACTCAACATAAAACTAATACGTAACTCTAAGTGTAACGGTTATTGAAAACTTGTTGACTAAGTAAAGAGTTAATTGTACTCGAATCATCTTCTAAAGATTTAATGGTACTAGATTAATCTTCTTACTCAACATAAAACTAATCCGTAACTCTAAGTGTAACGATTATTGAAAACTTGTTGACCAAGTAAAGAGTTAATTGTACTCGATTATTCTTCTAAAGAGTTAGTTGTACTCGATTAATCTTCCAACTCA
Source organism: Scutellaria galericulata (assembly GCA_946896805.1). Taxonomy (NCBI): domain Eukaryota; kingdom Viridiplantae; phylum Streptophyta; class Magnoliopsida; order Lamiales; family Lamiaceae; genus Scutellaria; species Scutellaria galericulata. Next base: position 8,787,451 of record OX335787.1, on the reverse strand, counting down.
ACTTTAAACTAATTCGTAACTCTAAGTATAACGATTATTGAAAACTTGTTGATTAAGTAAAGTGTTAATTGTAATCGAATCATCTTCTAAAGAGTTAATGGTACTCGATTAATCTTCTAAGTCAATATAAAAATAATCTGTAACTCTAAGTGTATTGATTATTGAAAACTTATTGTCCAAGTAAACAGTTAATTGTACTTGATTCATCTTCGAAAGAGTTAATGGTACTCGATTAATCTTCTAACTCAAACATAAAACTAAACCGTGACTCTAAGTGTAACGATTATTAAAAACTTTTTTGACCAAGTAAAGAGTTAATTTACTCGATTAATCTTCTAAAGAGTTAATGGTACTCGATTAATCTTCTAAAGAGTTAATGGTACTCGATTAATCTTCTAACTCAACATAAAACTAATACGTAACTCTAAGTGTATCGATTATTGAAAACTTATTGATTAAGTAAAGTGTTAATTGTAATCGAATCATCATTTAAAGAGTTAATGGTCCTAGATAAATCTTCTAACTCAACATAAAACTAATCTGTAACTCTAAGTGTAACGGTTATTGAAAACTTGTTGACCAAGTAAAGAGTTAATTGTACTCGATTCATCTTCTAAAGAGTTAATGGTACTCGATTAATCTTCTAAGTCAATATAAAAATAATCTGTAACTCTAAGTGTATTGATTATTGAAAACTTATTGTCCAAGTAAACAGTTAATTGTACTTGATTCATCTTCGAAAGAGTTAATGGTACTCGATTAATCTTCTAACTCAAACATAAAACTAAACCGTAACTCTAAGTGTAACGATTATTGAAAACTTTTTTGACCAAGTAAAGAGTTAATTTACTCGATTAATCTTCTAAAGAGTTAATGGTACTCGATTAATCTTCTAAAGAGTTAATGGTACTCGATTAATCTTCTAACTCAACATAAAACTAATACGTAACTTCAAGTGTAACGATTATTGAAAACTTATTGATTAAGTAAAGTGTTAATTGTAATCGAATCATTATCTAAAGAGTTAATGGTCCTAGATAAATCTTCTAACTCAACATAAAACTAATCTATAACTCTAAGTGTAACGATTATTGAAAACTTGTTGACTAAGTAAACAGTTAATTGTACTTGATTCATCTTCGAAAGAGTTAATGGTACTCGATTAATCTTCTAACTCAACATAAAACTAATACGTAACTCTAAGTGTAACGGTTATTGAAAACTTGTTGACTAAGTAAAGAGTTAATTGTACTCGAATCATCTTCTAATGATTTAATGGTACTAGATTAATCTTCTTACTCAACATAAAACTAATCCGTAACTCTAAGTGTAACGATTATTGAAAATTTGTTGACCAAGTAAAGAGTTAATTGTACTCGATTAATCTTTTAAAGAGTTAATGGTACTCGATTAATCTTCTAACTCAACATAAAACTAATACGTAACTCTAAGTGTAACGATTATTGAAAACTTGTTGACCAAGTAAAGAGTTAATTGTACTAGATTATTCTTCTAAAGAGTTAGTTGTACTCGATTAATCTTCCAACTCAACTTAAAACTAATTCGTAACTCTAAGTATAACGATTATTGAAAACTTGTTGATTAAGTAAAGTGTTAATTGTAATCGAATCATCTTCTAAAGAGTTAATTGTACTCGAATCATCTTCTAAAGATTTAATGGTACTCGATTAATCTTCTAACTCAAACATAAAACTAAACCGTGACTCTAAGTGTAACGATTATTGAAAATTTTTTTGACCAAGTAAAGAGTTAATTTACTCGATTAATCTTCTAAAGAGTTAATGGTACTCGATTAATCTTCTAAAGAGTTAATGGTACTCGATTAATCTTCTAACTCAACATAAAACTAATACGTAACTCTTAAGTGTAACGATTATTGAAAACTTATTGATTAAGTAAAGTGTTAATTGTAATCGAATCATTATCTAAAGAGTTAATGGTCCTAGATAAATCTTCTAACTCAACATAAAACTAATCTATAACTCTAAGTGTAACGATTATTGAAAACTTGTTGACTAAGTAAACAGTTAATTGTACTTGATTCATCTTCGAAAGAGTTAATGGTACTCGATTAATCTTCTAACTCAACATAAAACTAATACGTAACTCTAAGTGTAACGGTTATTGAAAACTTGTTGACTAAGTAAAGAGTTAATTGTACTTGAATCATCTTCTAAAGATTTAATGGTACTAGATTAATCTTCTTACTCAACATAAAACTAATCTGTAACTCTAAGTGTAACGATTATTGAAAACTTGTTGACCAAGTAAAGAGTTAATTGTACTCGATTATTCTTCTAAAGAGTTAGTTGTACTCGATTAATCTTCCAACTCAACTTTAAACTAATTCGTAACTCTAAGTATAACGATTATTGAAAACTTGTTGATTAAGTAAAGTGTTAATTGTAATCGAATCATCTTCTAAAGAGTTAATGGTACTCGATTAATCTTCTAAGTCAATATAAAAATAATCTGTAACTCTAAGTGTATTGATTATTGAAAACTTATTGTCCAAGTAAACAGTTAATTGTACTTGATTCATCTTCGAAAGAGTTAATGGTACTCGATTAATCTTCTAACTCAAACATAAAACTAAACCGTGACTCTAAGTGTAACGATTATTAAAAACTTTTTTGACCAAGTAAAGAGTTAATTTACTCGATTAATCTTCTAAAGAGTTAATGGTACTCGATTAATCTTCTAAAGAGTTAATGGTACTCGATTAATCTTCTAACTCAACATAAAACTAATACGTAACTCTAAGTGTATCGATTATTGAAAACTTATTGATTAAGTAAAGTGTTAATTGTAATCGAATCATCATTTAAAGAGTTAATGGTCCTAGATAAATCTTCTAACTCAACATAAAACTAATCTGTAACTCTAAGTGTAACGGTTATTGAAAACTTGTTGACCAAGTAAAGAGTTAATTGTACTCGATTCATCTTCTAAAGAGTTAATGGTACTCGATTAATCTTCTAAGTCAATATAAAAATAATCTGTAACTCTAAGTGTATTGATTATTGAAAACTTATTGTCCAAGTAAACAGTTAATTGTACTTGATTCATCTTCGAAAGAGTTAATGGTACTCGATTAATCTTCTAACTCAAACATAAAACTAAACCGTAACTCTAAGTGTAACGATTATTGAAAACTTTTTTGACCAAGTAAAGAGTTAATTTACTCGATTAATCTTCTAAAGAGTTAATGGTACTCGATTAATCTTCTAAAGAGTTAATGGTACTCGATTAATCTTCTAACTCAACATAAAACTAATACGTAACTTCAAGTGTAACGATTATTGAAAACTTATTGATTAAGTAAAGTGTTAATTGTAATCGAATCATTATCTAAAGAGTTAATGGTCCTAGATAAATCTTCTAACTCAACATAAAACTAATCTATAACTCTAAGTGTAACGATTATTGAAAACTTGTTGACTAAGTAAACAGTTAATTGTACTTGATTCATCTTCGAAAGAGTTAATGGTACTCGATTAATCTTCTAACTCAACATAAAACTAATACGTAACTCTAAGTGTAACGGTTATTGAAAACTTGTTGACTAAGTAAAGAGTTAATTGTACTCGAATCATCTTCTAATGATTTAATGGTACTAGATTAATCTTCTTACTCAACATAAAACTAATCCGTAACTCTAAGTGTAACGATTATTGAAAATTTGTTGACCAAGTAAAGAGTTAATTGTACTCGATTAATCTTTTAAAGAGTTAATGGTACTCGATTAATCTTCTAACTCAACATAAAACTAATACGTAACTCTAAGTGTAACGATTATTGAAAACTTGTTGACCAAGTAAAGAGTTAATTGTACTAGATTATTCTTCTAAAGAGTTAGTTGTACTCGATTAATCTTCCAACTCAACTTAAAACTAATTCGTAACTCTAAGTATAACGATTATTGAAAACTTGTTGATTAAGTAAAGTGTTAATTGTAATCGAATCATCTTCTAAAGAGTTAATTGTACTCGAATCATCTTCTAAAGATTTAATGGTACTCGATTAATCTTCTAACTCAAACATAAAACTAAACCGTGACTCTAAGTGTAACGATTATTGAAAATTTTTTTGACCAAGTAAAGAGTTAATTTACTCGATTAATCTTCTAAAGAGTTAATGGTACTCGATTAATCTTCTAAAGAGTTAATGGTACTCGATTAATCTTCTAACTCAACATAAAACTAATACGTAACTCTTAAGTGTAACGATTATTGAAAACTTATTGATTAAGTAAAGTGTTAATTGTAATCGAATCATTATCTAAAGAGTTAATGGTCCTAGATAAATCTTCTAACTCAACATAAAACTAATCTATAACTCTAAGTGTAACGATTATTGAAAACTTGTTGACTAAGTAAACAGTTAATTGTACTTGATTCATCTTCGAAAGAGTTAATGGTACTCGATTAATCTTCTAACTCAACATAAAACTAATACGTAACTCTAAGTGTAACGGTTATTGAAAACTTGTTGACTAAGTAAAGAGTTAATTGTACTCGAATCATCTTCTAAAGATTTAATGGTACTAGATTAATCTTCTTACTCAACATAAAACTAATCTGTAACTCTAAGTGTAACGATTATTGAAAACTTGTTGACCAAGTAAAGAGTTAATTGTACTCGATTATTCTTCTAAAGAGTTAGTTGTACTCGATTAATCTTCCAACTCAACTTTAAACTAATTCGTAACTCTAAGTATAACGATTATTGAAAACTTGTTGATTAAGTAAAGTGTTAATTGTAATCGAATCATCTTCTAAAGAGTTAATGGTACTCGATTAATCTTCTAAGTCAATATAAAAATAATCTGTAACTCTAAGTGTATTGATTATTGAAAACTTATTGTCCAAGTAAACAGTTAATTGTACTTGATTCATCTTCGAAAGAGTTAATGGTACTCGATTAATCTTCTAACTCAAACATAAAACTAAACCGTGACTCTAAGTGTAACGATTATTAAAAACTTTTTTGACCAAGTAAAGAGTTAATTTACTCGATTAATCTTCTAAAGAGTTAATGGTACTCGATTAATCTTCTAAAGAGTTAATGGTACTCGATTAATCTTCTAACTCAACATAAAACTAATACGTAACTCTAAGTGTATCGATTATTGAAAACTTATTGATTAAGTAAAGTGTTAATTGTAATCGAATCATCATTTAAAGAGTTAATGGTCCTAGATAAATCTTCTAACTCAACATAAAACTAATCTGTAACTCTAAGTGTAACGGTTATTGAAAACTTGTTGACCAAGTAAAGAGTTAATTGTACTCGATTCATCTTCTAAAGAGTTAATGGTACTCGATTAATCTTCTAAGTCAATATAAAAATAATCTGTAACTCTAAGTGTATTGATTATTGAAAACTTATTGTCCAAGTAAACAGTTAATTGTACTTGATTCATCTTCGAAAGAGTTAATGGTACTCGATTAATCTTCTAACTCAAACATAAAACTAAACCGTAACTCTAAGTGTAACGATTATTGAAAACTTTTTTGACCAAGTAAAGAGTTAATTTACTCGATTAATCTTCTAAAGAGTTAATGGTACTCGATTAATCTTCTAAAGAGTTAATGGTACTCGATTAATCTTCTAACTCAACATAAAACTAATACGTAACTCCAAGTGTAACGATTATTGAAAACTTATTGATTAAGTAAAGTGTTAATTGTAATCGAATCATTATCTAAAGAGTTAATGGTCCTAGATAAATCTTCTAACTCAACATAAAACTAATCTATAACTCTAAGTGTAACGATTATTGAAAACTTGTTGACTAAGTAAACAGTTAATTGTACTTGATTCATCTTCGAAAGAGTTAATGGTACTCGATTAATCTTCTAACTCAACATAAAACTAATACGTAACTCTAAGTGTAACGGTTATTGAAAACTTGTTGACTAAGTAAAGAGTTAATTGTACTCGAATCATCTTCTAATGATTTAATGGTACTAGATTAATCTTCTTACTCAACATAAAACTAATCCGTAACTCTAAGTGTAACGATTATTGAAAATTTGTTGACCAAGTAAAGAGTTAATTGTACTCGATTAATCTTTTAAAGAGTTAATGGTACTCGATTAATCTTCTAACTCAACATAAAACTAATACGTAACTCTAAGTGTAACGATTATTGAAAACTTGTTGACCAAGTAAAGAGTTAATTGTACTAGATTATTCTTCTAAAGAGTTAGTTGTACTCGATTAATCTTCCAACTCAACTTAAAACTAATTCGTAACTCTAAGTATAACGATTATTGAAAACTTGTTGATTAAGTAAAGTGTTAATTGTAATCGAATCATCTTCTAAAGAGTTAATTGTACTCGAATCATCTTCTAAAGATTTAATGGTACTCGATTAATCTTCTAACTCAAACATAAAACTAAACCGTGACTCTAAGTGTAACGATTATTGAAAACTTTTTTGACCAAGTAAAGAGTTAATTTACTCGATTAATCTTCTAAAGAGTTAATGGTACTCGATTAATCTTCTAAAGAGTTAATGGTACTCGATTAATCTTCTAACTCAACATAAAACTAATACGTAACTCTTAAGTGTAACGATTATTGAAAACTTATTGATTAAGTAAAGTGTTAATTGTAATCGAATCATTATCTAAAGAGTTAATGGTCCTAGATAAATCTTCTAACTCAACATAAAACTAATCTATAACTCTAAGTGTAACGATTATTGAAAACTTGTTGACTAAGTAAACAGTTAATTGTACTTGATTCATCTTCGAAAGAGTTAATGGTACTCGATTAATCTTCTAACTCAACATAAAACTAATACGTAACTCTAAGTGTAACGGTTATTGAAAACTTGTTGACTAAGTAAAGAGTTAATTGTACTCGAATCATCTTCTAAAGATTTAATGGTACTAGATTAATCTTCTTACTCAACATAAAACGAATCTGTAACTCTAAGTGTAACGATTATTGAAAACTTGTTAACCAAGTAAAGAGTTAATTGTACTCGATTATTCTTCTAAAGAGTTAGTTGTACTCGATTAATCTTCCAACTCAACTTTAAACTAATTCGTAACTCTAAGTATAACGATTATTGAAAACTTGTTGATTAAGTAAAGTGTTAATTGTAATCGAATCATCTTCTAAAGAGTTAATGGTACTCGATTAATCTTCTAAGTCAATATAAAAATAATCTGTAACTCTAAGTGTATTGATTATTGAAAACTTATTGTCCAAGTAAACAGTTAATTGTACTTGATTCATCTTCGAAAGAGTTAATGGTACTCGATTAATCTTCTAACTCAAACATAAAACTAAACCGTGACTCTAAGTGTAACGATTATTAAAAACTTTTTTGACCAAGTAAAGAGTTAATTTACTCGATTAATCTTCTAAAGAGTTAATGGTACTCGATTAATCTTCTAAAGAGTTAATGGTACTCGATTAATCTTCTAACTCAACATAAAACTAATACGTAACTCTAAGTGTATCGATTATTGAAAACTTATTGATTAAGTAAAGTGTTAATTGTAATCGAATCATCATTTAAAGAGTTAATGGTCCTAGATAAATCTTCTAACTCAACATAAAACTTGTAGCACCCCGGGTCAAAATGAGCATAATTGAATAATTAAATATTTGAACCCCGACTTAATAATTATGTGCGTATGTTTTGACTGTTTAATTCAGTACATGCGTTACAGATACTTGGCTAACGCCGGTTTTAGTTTTAGATGGATATATTTTTCGTGACATGGAACCTAGAATACGATTTTACCAAGAGATTCGTATCAGAAATAAGAGAAAATAGAAACAAACTAGGGGTCAATCGGAGACCCGTAGCTCAACTGACGAAGGAAAGGGTAAAATTACAATAAAAGGTAAAAATAAAAATAATATTTTAATGAAAGGTAAATGAAGATATTTTTGGTAAATGGTAACTTTTCAACGGTAAAAAGGTAAATTCCAAAATCTATAAATAGGGGCTCATAACTTTCAAAACTTATACGTTTTCAAAGCCGACGACCCGAGCGACGCTCGCGACGCGAACACGTAAGTTCTCTTTCTTTTCTTTTCCTTTACGTTTTTATTTTCCGCCGCCGCCGGGGTGCCGCCGGAGCGCCGCCGGAAACCGCCGTCGCCGGAGCCGCCGCCGCCGCCGCCGGAAAAGTCGCCGGAACCGCCGCCGGAGTCGCCGGAAAAGTCGCCGGAGCCGCCGCCGGAGTCGCCAGAAAAGTCGCCGGAGCCGCCGCCGCCGGTGGTGGTGGCTGGTGCTGCTGGGCGCGCCGGGTGCGCATGCCGGACGCCGGGTGTGCACGCCGGGAGGCGCAGGGCAACGGGCGCGCGGGCGCGGGCGCCGGGGATCCAGCGCGCACGGGCGACGGGAGCAGCAAGCGCGCGACGGGCGCGCGGGCGCGGGCGCGGGCGCGGGCGACGGGGAATCAGTGCACGCGCGGGCGCGGGCGACGGGGATCCTGTGCGCGCGTCGGGTGCCGTCGTGCACGCCGAGCGCGCACCGTCGAGTTTTTGTACCCGCCCGACCGAGTCTTTTTGTACGTCGGGTCGACCGGGAGTCGGGGCCCAGTCAAAGTCAACCTTTTGACCAAAATACCCTTCGATATTAAAACTCTCCGTTCGAGCTTGTTTCAACTCCGATCGAGCTCATTCTTTTTCCGTAGCGACCCTAATTCTTTCCTCTATCATATCAGTTGCTGAACTGATCTTCTCCCTTGTTTCATCGACCTCGATCTCTTGATCTATCGATCCGTCTCGTCTCTATCGAACGATTCTTCTCTACGGCTATCTTTATACATTTTAAATATAAGTTTTAAGCGTATTAATGATGTAAGAAATATTGTAAAATTGTGTAGGCTATCTATTGGGTTGGTATCAGTTGGAGTGGGAATCAAGATACCAAGTCTTTGATACTAGCGACTCACGTGGTAACCACCGAACAAGGTGGGGGTAACTTCTGAACCCTAATAACTCTATTTGTTTAATGTTTTCCATATTTGATATATGAACTGTTGAACTCTACGTGCTGTGATTATTTGCTATGATTACTATGTACGTGCATACATTATGAATATGATATATGTGGACGGAAGTCCAAAGTCATGTTAAGATGGACTGGTGGCCCATAAAAGCACCATATGTTAAGATGGACTGGTGGCCCATAAAAGCACCATATGTTAAAATGGACTGGTGGCCCATAAAAGCACCATACGTTAGGGATGGACTGGTGGCCCGTAAAAAGCACTAGCAGAACGGAGGTCCATGATCTCGTTCTGGGATGGACTGGTGGCCCGTAAAAAGCACCAACGGAATGGAGGTCTATGATCTCGTTCTGGATGGACTGGTGGCCCGTAAAAAGCACCAATGGACTGGTGGCCCATAAAAGCACCATATGTTAAGATGGACTGGTGGCCCATAAAAGCACCATATGTTAGATGAGTACTCTTAGAGTTATGTGTCCGTATTATATGTGCAATGCATTATATGTGCTGTGTCTCATTGCTGAACTATTATATATGTTGGATCTGTGTATCTGCTTAATAATGTTAAAAACTTGGTGATTAATTCCACGAGTGTATTCAACGCACTCACCCCCCACCTGTACTCACACTACAGGAGAAGAAGAGAATCTTGATGCGTAGAGAGAGGGGTGCCCTATCAGCCGAGTCCATCTTCCGGTTTTACCTTTTTAAGGATATGTTGTTCGTTTGTAAAAGAAAACTATATTTCTTCTTCTTTGTAAAGGATCCTGATGTTTTTCCGCTGTTATGTAAAATGGTTTTATTTCGGCTAGACGCCGAGGATTTGTATACATAAAATCGTATGTTCTTTTTCCCAAAGATTTCTATTTTATTTCATGCACGTCTTTTTCCCCTTCTTTCTTCACGCCCGTAAGTAAAACTCTGATAAAATACGAAAAGATTTTGGGGCGTGACAGATGGTATCAGAGCCTAGTTCTACCCTTTGTAGGACTTTGCTCGAACTTGTTTGATAAAGTGAAAACGAGAAAAAAATGTGTTTTGAAAATGAGAAGATCTTTTCTAAAAGAAATGGATAAGCACCATCCTCTCTCTATGAGTATCTCTCCCTGAAAATGGACTGGATATAAAGAGTGTTCATCTGTTATATGTTATCTTGTTTGCATGATACATACGGTTTAGGTTTGATGAAGCGTTAAGGATATACGGTTAGGGTTTGATGAAGTGTTAAGGATATACGGTTTAGGTTTGATGGGGTGTTAAGGATATTGTGCCACGATAAAAAGATCTTTTAAAAACCTCTAGATGTCACTACAATCGACACACTGCTCTGAGTCACCGCCACAAAGCCGCTGACTGCAGCAGCGTGAGCTAGTGTGCGAGTATGGCCGTTCGCGGGAGTTGATGTTGTGTGACTGACAGTTGAAACTACCATGGGCCCTTGTTCACAACAAGTGTGCTAATGAGTGGGTTTTCACAGTTCGTGGTTACGATATGTAAAATCGCTTTAGATGCATGAGGTCTAGGGGGACCATGTGAGGATGTCAGTGATATGTTTCGAGATGTATTGCTATGATGTACTGTTCTGGTTGGTATATGCAAGTTGGATATACGCTATCCTACATGACAAGATTATGAAGGGTTTATAAATGAATGACAGAGAATCTATTGAGAATATTATATGATTTATGGAGTAACGTTTATCGGTACCATGATATCTGCTATTTGTTAATCTGTTGTGATATGTATTGATGAGTTATGTGGGGTAGATGATAAAAAGTTAGTTTTCGTTTGTTGCTTTAAGAGTTATGCCTAAAGGACGGCCCCGAAGAAAGCAAACACCAACGGTCAATCAACCAGAACGGGAAGTAGATGCAAGCATGGGAGATTTAGTATCTGTTCTACGGGGACTGACACAACACTTTGAGGTAACTCGAGCCATACCCCCACCGGTAAGAACCGATCCGAATCTCATCTATGAACAGTTCCGGCGATTTAACCCGCCGACTTTTGACGGGAAAGGGGAACCGACAGACGCGGAAGAGTGGCTAAGGTCACTCGACCGGTTGTTTGGACATCTGACGTGTACCCAGGAACAGAAGGTCTCCTGTTCAATTTTCCAGCTCACAGACGAAGCGAGTCACTGGTGGGATTCATATGAAAGAACTCTGCTGCCAGCTCAAAGACAGGGAATGACTTGGGAGAAGTTTAAGGAAGTGGTTTCTCATCACTTCATCCCTCAATCTTACCAAGATAGAAAGGAAACAGAGTTTCTACATCTCCGTCAAGGAACCGCGACGGTAGGAGAGTACGAGCGAAGGTTTAACCATCTGAGCAGATATGCCACTCACCTGGTTGACACTGATGACAAAAAGGCCCGACGATTTAGAAAGGGGCTTTGTCCAGAGATTGGATCCATCTTGGCTGGGCAGGGGACAATGACCTATGCTAACGTCATGGAGAGAGCCCAAGAGATCTCCTCTTGTCTGCACTCGGACGTTTTACCACCCAAGGAGGTTGATGAGATAATCGGGAAGAGAAAGTGGACCGAACCAAGCCAGAGCTTTAATAAAAACAAATTCCCAAGGAATAACGATACACCGCTTCTACCTACTGCTAGGCCAACAATCACATGTCCCAAGTGTGGGAAGTCGCATGCGGGGCCCTGCCTCCATGGAACCCGAAATTGCTATAAGTGTGGGGAACCGGGACATATAGCGCGCGACTGCCAGAAGTTCGAGAATCAAGTAGCTGCAGCACAGAGGCTAAGGCCAGGGGCAGGCTAGGCTTGGGCTTTTGCTCTCACCCGTACAGAGGATATTAAGAGATAGGTTACGAACAATGAACCTTTAGTACTATATATGTACAAGGATATGTAGAGGCTTTACCACCTTGTAGTAGTGTACATAATCCTTTTGTATAATGTACGAGCGACCCATCTTTTGCTCATGCGTATAAGATACCAGTTCGACTTTTGCTAATCAATGGAATCTACGTTTTCTTCTGTCCTCGCATTTCGTGTTTAATTTCTTTACCTATAGTGCTGATATGACGGTGGATCTGTTGAAATATGAAGACGGTAGGATAGTCGCTAAAACCCTAGAGGTTAGCATCCCGTCAGGGAAGACGGTGAAAACAAAACACTTATACCGTCACCTGAAGATTGCTTTTGAGGATAAGATCCTTCTAGCTGATCTCCACGCATTGGAGATAAAAGATTTTGACATAATCTCAAGGATGGACTAGCTAGAGCCCAATCACGCAATAATCAAGTGTCGTGCGAGAGAGATCGTCTTGCAAGCATCGGGAGAACCGGAGTTCAAGGTCCATGGAACATGAGTTAAAGGCAACTCAAGGATTATACCGGCCACGAAGACAACCGAAATGCTTATCAAAAGGAATTGCGAAGCTTGGTTGGTCAACATGGAGAACTCCGAGAGAGAACCGACTACTATCGAGGAACTGTCGGTGATCAAGAAATACCTGAACATGTTTCTAAAGGAGTTCACCGTTTTGGAAAGAAGGGTAAACTGAAACCAAGGTACGTGGGACCGTTCGAAATCTTGGATCAAGTTGGGGAGGTCGCGTACCGACTAGCTCTACCACCGGACTTTGTGGGGGTGCACAATGTCTTCCATGTGTCTATGCTACGGAAATATATTTTTGATCCAAATCATATAATCGATCGAGAATGCATCGAACTGGAAAAGAATCTGACATATGAGGAAGTCCCGATAGCCATCTTGGAAAGAAACGACAACTTAGGAACCGAGAGATGGCTATAGTGAAGGTCCAGAGAAGCCGTCACGGAAGGGAAGAGGTAACCTGGGAGTTGGAGGACGAGATTTTGAGGAAGTACCCCGACATACCGATCCTAGGTATACGTTTGTTTATCTTTCTAAGTACGCGCTCAATTTCGAGGACGAAATTATTTTAAGGGGTAAGGGATGTAGCACCCCGGGTCAAAATGAGCATAATTGAATAATTAAATATTTGAACCCCGACTTAATAATTATGTGCGTATGTTTTGACTGTTTAATTCAGTACATGCGTTACAGATACTTGGCTAACGCCGGTTTTAGTTTTAGATGGATATATTTTTCGTGACATGGAACCTAGAATACGATTTTACCAAGAGATTCGTATCAGAAATAAGAGAAAATAGAAACAAACTAGGGGTCAATCGGAGACCCGTAGCTCAACTGACGAAGGAAAGGGTAAAATTACAATAAAAGGTAAAAATAAAAATAATATTTTAATGAAAGGTAAATGAAGATATTTTTGGTAAATGGTAACTTTTCAACGGTAAAAAGGTAAATTCCAAAATCTATAAATAGGGGCTCATAACTTTCAAAACTTATACGTTTTCAAAGCCGACGACCCGAGCGACGCTCGCGACGCGAACACGTAAGTTCTCTTTCTTTTCTTTTCCTTTACGTTTTTATTTTCCGCCGCCGCCGGGGTGCCGCCGGAGCGCCGCCGGAAACCGCCGTCGCCGGAGCCGCCGCCGCCGCCGCCGGAAAAGTCGCCGGAACCGCCGCCGGAGTCGCCGGAAAAGTCGCCGGAGCCGCCGCCGGAGTCGCCAGAAAAGTCGCCGGAGCCGCCGCCGCCGGTGGTGGTGGCTGGTGCTGCTGGGCGCGCCGGGTGCGCATGCCGGACGCCGGGTGTGCACGCCGGGAGGCGCAGGGCAACGGGCGCGCGGGCGCGGGCGCCGGGGATCCAGCGCGCACGGGCGACGGGAGCAGCAAGCGCGCGACGGGCGCGCGGGCGCGGGCGCGGGCGCGGGCGACGGGGAATCAGTGCACGCGCGGGCGCGGGCGACGGGGATCCTGTGCGCGCGTCGGGTGCCGTCGTGCACGCCGAGCGCGCACCGTCGAGTTTTTGTACCCGCCCGACCGAGTCTTTTTGTACGTCGGGTCGACCGGGAGTCGGGGCCCAGTCAAAGTCAACCTTTTGACCAAAATACCCTTCGATATTAAAACTCTCCGTTCGAGCTTGTTTCAACTCCGATCGAGCTCATTCTTTTTCCGTAGCGACCCTAATTCTTTCCTCTATCATATCAGTTGCTGAACTGATCTTCTCCCTTGTTTCATCGACCTCGATCTCTTGATCTATCGATCCGTCTCGTCTCTATCGAACGATTCTTCTCTACGGCTATCTTTATACATTTTAAATATAAGTTTTAAGCGTATTAATGATGTAAGAAATATTGTAAAATTGTGTAGGCTATCTATTGGGTTGGTATCAGTTGGAGTGGGAATCAAGATACCAAGTCTTTGATACTAGCGACTCACGTGGTAACCACCGAACAAGGTGGGGGTAACTTCTGAACCCTAATAACTCTATTTGTTTAATGTTTTCCATATTTGATATATGAACTGTTGAACTCTACGTGCTGTGATTATTTGCTATGATTACTATGTACGTGCATACATTATGAATATGATATATGTGGACGGAAGTCCAAAGTCATGTTAAGATGGACTGGTGGCCCATAAAAGCACCATATGTTAAGATGGACTGGTGGCCCATAAAAGCACCATATGTTAAAATGGACTGGTGGCCCATAAAAGCACCATACGTTAGGGATGGACTGGTGGCCCGTAAAAAGCACTAGCAGAACGGAGGTCCATGATCTCGTTCTGGGATGGACTGGTGGCCCGTAAAAAGCACCAACGGAATGGAGGTCTATGATCTCGTTCTGGATGGACTGGTGGCCCGTAAAAAGCACCAATGGACTGGTGGCCCATAAAAGCACCATATGTTAAGATGGACTGGTGGCCCATAAAAGCACCATATGTTAGATGAGTACTCTTAGAGTTATGTGTCCGTATTATATGTGCAATGCATTATATGTGCTGTGTCTCATTGCTGAACTATTATATATGTTGGATCTGTGTATCTGCTTAATAATGTTAAAAACTTGGTGATTAATTCCACGAGTGTATTCAACGCACTCACCCCCCACCTGTACTCACACTACAGGAGAAGAAGAGAATCTTGATGCGTAGAGAGAGGGGTGCCCTATCAGCCGAGTCCATCTTCCGGTTTTACCTTTTTAAGGATATGTTGTTCGTTTGTAAAAGAAAACTATATTTCTTCTTCTTTGTAAAGGATCCTGATGTTTTTCCGCTGTTATGTAAAATGGTTTTATTTCGGCTAGACGCCGAGGATTTGTATACATAAAATCGTATGTTCTTTTTCCCAAAGATTTCTATTTTATTTCATGCACGTCTTTTTCCCCTTCTTTCTTCACGCCCGTAAGTAAAACTCTGATAAAATACGAAAAGATTTTGGGGCGTGACAAAACTAATCTGTAACTCTAAGTGTAACGGTTATTGAAAACTTGTTGACCAAGTAAAGAGTTAATTGTACTCGATTCATCTTCTAAAGAGTTAATGGTACTCGATTAATCTTCTAAGTCAATATAAAAATAATCTGTAACTCTAAGTGTATTGATTATTGAAAACTTATTGTCCAAGTAAACAGTTAATTGTACTTGATTCATCTTCGAAAGAGTTAATGGTACTCGATTAATCTTCTAACTCAAACATAAAACTAAACCGTAACTCTAAGTGTAACGATTATTGAAAACTTTTTTGACCAAGTAAAGAGTTAATTTACTCGATTAATCTTCTAAAGAGTTAATGGTACTCGATTAATCTTCTAAAGAGTTAATGGTACTCGATTAATCTTCTAACTCAACATAAAACTAATACGTAACTCCAAGTGTAACGATTATTGAAAACTTATTGATTAAGTAAAGTGTTAATTGTAATCGAATCATTATCTAAAGAGTTAATGGTCCTAGATAAATCTTCTAACTCAACATAAAACTAATCTATAACTCTAAGTGTAATGATTATTGAAAACTTGTTGACTAAGTAAACAGTTAATTGTACTTGATTCATCTTCGAAAGAGTTAATGGTACTCGATTAATCTTCTAACTCAACATAAAACTAATACGTAACTCTAAGTGTAACGGTTATTGAAAACTTGTTGACTAAGTAAAGAGTTAATTGTACTCGAATCATCTTCTAATGATTTAATGGTACTAGATTAATCTTCTTACTCAACATAAAACTAATCCGTAACTCTAAGTGTAACGATTATTGAAAATTTGTTGACCAAGTAAAGAGTTAATTGTACTCGATTAATCTTTTAAAGAGTTAATGGTACTCGATTAATCTTCTAACTCAACATAAAACTAATACGTAACTCTAAGTGTAACGATTATTGAAAACTTGTTGACCAAGTAAAGAGTTAATTGTACTAGATTATTCTTCTAAAGAGTTAGTTGTACTCGATTAATCTTCCAACTCAACTTAAAACTAATTCGTAACTCTAAGTATAACGATTATTGAAAACTTGTTGATTAAGTAAAGTGTTAATTGTAATCGAATCATCTTCTAAAGAGTTAATTGTACTCGAATCATCTTCTAAAGATTTAATGGTACTCGATTAATCTTCTAACTCAAACATAAAACTAAACCGTGACTCTAAGTGTAACGATTATTGAAAACTTTTTTGACCAAGTAAAGAGTTAATTTACTCGATTAATCTTCTAAAGAGTTAATGGTACTCGATTAATCTTCTAACTCAACATAAAACTAATACGTAACTCTTAAGTGTAACGATTATTGAAAACTTATTGATTAAGTAAAGTGTTAATTGTAATCGAATCATTATCTAAAGAGTTAATGGTCCTAGATAAATCTTCTAACTCAACATAAAACTAATCTATAACTCTAAGTGTAACGATTATTGAAAACTTGTTGACTAAGTAAACAGTTAATTGTACTTGATTCATCTTCGAAAGAGTTAATGGTACTCGATTAATCTTCTAACTCAACATAAAACTAATACGTAACTCTAAGTGGAACGGTTATTGAAAACTTGTTGACTAAGTAAAGAGTTAATTGTACTCGAATCATCTTCTAAAGATTTAATGGTACTAGATTAATCTTCTTACTCAACATAAAACTAATCCGTAACTCTAAGTGTAACGATTATTGAAAACATGTTGACCAAGTAAAGAGTTAATTGTACTCGATTATTCTTCTAAAGAGTTAGTTGTACTCGATTAATCTTCCAACTCAACTTTAAACTAATTCGTAACTCTTAGTATAACGATTATTGAAAACTTGTTGATTAAGTAAAGTGTTAATTGTAATCGAATCATCTTCTAAAGAGTTAATGGTACTCGATTAATCTTCTAAGTCAATATAAAAATAATCTGTAACTCTAAGTGTATTGATTATTGAAAACTTATTGTCCAAGTAAACAGTTAATTGTACTTGATTCATCTTCGAAAGAGTTAATGGTACTCGATTAATCTTCTAACTCAAACATAAAACTAAACCGTGACTCTAAGTGTAACGATTATTAAAAACTTTTTTGACCAAGTAAAGAGTTAATTTACTCGATTAATCTTCTAAAGAGTTAATGGTACTCGATTAATCTTCTAAAGAGTTAATGGTACTCGATTAATCTTCTAACTCAACATAAAACTAATACGTAACTCTAAGTGTATCGATTATTGAAAACTTATTGATTAAGTAAAGTGTTAATTGTAATCGAATCATCATTTAAAGAGTTAATGGTCCTAGATAAATCTTCTAACTCAACATAAAACTAATATGTAACTCTAAGTGTAACGGTTATTGAAAACTTGTTGACCAAGTAAAGAGTTAATTGTACTCGATTCATCTTCTAAAGAGTTAATGGTACTCGATTAATCTTCTAAGTCAATATAAAAATAATCTGTAACTCTAAGTGTATTGATTATTGAAAACTTATTGTCCAAGTAAACAGTTAATTGTACTTGATTCATCTTCGAAAGAGTTAATGGTACTCGATTAATCTTCTAACTCAAACATAAAACTAAACCGTAACTCTAAGTGTAACGATTATTGAAAACTTTTTTGACCAAGTAAAGAGTTAATTTACTCGATTAATCTTCTAAAGAGTTAATGGTACTCGATTAATCTTCTAAAGAGTTAATGGTACTCGATTAATCTTCTAACTCAACATAAAACTAATACGTAACTCCAAGTGTAACGATTATTGAAAACTTATTGATTAAGTAAAGTGTTAATTGTAATCGAATCATTATCTAAAGAGTTAATGGTCCTAGATAAATCTTCTAACTCAACATAAAACTAATCTATAACTCTAAGTGTAACGATTATTGAAAACTTGTTGACTAAGTAAACAGTTAATTGTACTTGATTCATCTTCGAAAGAGTTAATGGTACTCGATTAATCTTCTAACTCAACATAAAACTAATACGTAACTCTAAGTGTAACGGTTATTGAAAACTTGTTGACTAAGTAAAGAGTTAATTGTACTCGAATCATCTTCTAAAGATTTAATGGTACTAGATTAATCTTCTTACTCAACATAAAACTAATCCGTAACTCTAAGTGTAACGATTATTGAAAATTTGTTGACCAAGTAAAGAGTTAATTGTACTCGATTAATCTTTTAAAGAGTTAATGGTACTCGATTAATCTTCTAACTCAACATAAAACTAATACGTAACTCTAAGTGTAACGATTATTGAAAACTTGTTGACCAAGTAAAGAGTTAATTGTACTCGATTATTCTTCTAAAGAGTTAGTTGTACTCGATTAATCTTCCAACTCAACTTAAAACTAATTCGTAACTCTAAGTATAACGATTATTGAAAACTTGTTGATTAAGTAAAGTGTTAATTGTAATCGAATCATCTTCTAAAGAGTTAATTGTACTCGAATCATCTTCTAAAGATTTAATGGTACTCGATTAATCTTCTAACTCAAACATAAAACTAAACCGTGACTCTAAGTGTAACGATTATTGAAAACTTTTTTGACCAAGTAAAGAGTTAATTTACTCGATTAATCTTCTAAAGAGTTAATGGTACTCGATTAATCTTCTAAAGAGTTAATGGTACTCGATTAATCTTCTAACTCAACATAAAACTAATACGTAACTCTAAGTGTAACGATTATTGA
Source organism: Scutellaria galericulata (assembly GCA_946896805.1). Lineage (NCBI taxonomy): Eukaryota > Viridiplantae > Streptophyta > Magnoliopsida > Lamiales > Lamiaceae > Scutellaria > Scutellaria galericulata. The sequence goes on along the minus strand of OX335787.1, from coordinate 8,768,446 downwards.
AAACTTATTGATTAAGTAAAGTGTTAATTGTAATCGAATCATCATTTAAAGAGTTAATGGTCCTAGATAAATCTTCTAACTCAACATAAAACTAATCTGTAACTCTAAGTGTAACGGTTATTGAAAACTTGTTGACCAAGTAAAGAGTTAATTGTACTCGATTTATCTTCTAAAGAGTTAATGGTACTCGATTAATCTTCTAAGTCAATATAAAAATAATCTGTAACTCTAAGTGTATTGATTATTGAAAACTTATTGTCCAAGTAAACAGTTAATTGTACTTGATTCATCTTCGAAAGAGTTAATGGTACTCGATTAATCTTCTAACTCAAACATAAAACTAAACCGTAACTCTAAGTGTAACGATTATTGAAAACTTTTTTGACCAAGTAAAGAGTTAATTTACTCGATTAATCTTCTAAAGAGTTAATGGTACTCGATTAATCTTCTAAAGAGTTAATGGTACTCGATTAATCTTCTAACTCAACATAAAACTAATACGTAACTCCAAGTGTAACGATTATTGAAAAATTATTGATTAAGTAAAGTGTTAATTGTAATCGAATCATTATCTAAAGAGTTAATGGTCCTAGATAAATCTTCTAACTCAACATAAAACTAATCTATAACTCTAAGTGTAACGATTATTGAAAACTTGTTGACTAAGTAAACAGTTAATTGTACTTGATTCATCTTCGAAAGAGTTAATGGTACTCGATTAATCTTCTAACTCAACATAAAACTAATACGTAACTCTAAGTGTAACGGTTATTGAAAACTTGTTGACTAAGTAAAGAGTTAATTGTACTCGAATCATCTTCTAAAGATTTAATGGTACTAGATTAATCTTCTTACTCAACATAAAACTAATCCGTAACTCTAAGTGTAACGATTATTGAAAACTTGTTGACCAAGTAAAGAGTTAATTGTACTCGATTATTCTTCTAAAGAGTTAGTGGTACTCGATTAATCTTCTAACTCAACACAAAACTAATACGTAACTCTAAGTGTAACGATTATTGAAAACTTGTTGACCAAGTAAAGAGTTAATTGTACTCGATTCATCTTCTAAAGAGATAATGGTACTCGATTAATCTTCTAAGTCAATATAAAAATAATCTGTAACTCTAAGTGTATGGATTATTGAAAACTTATTGACCAAGTAAACAGTTAATTGTACTTGATTCATCTTCGAAAGAGTTAATGGTACTCGATTAATCTTCTAACTCAACATAAAACTAATACGTAACTCTAAGTGTAACGATTATTGAAAACTTATTGATTAAGTAAAGTGTTAATTGTAATCGAATCATTATCTAAAGAGTTAATGGTCCTAGATAAATCTTCTAACTCAACATAAAACTAATCTATAACTCTAAGTGTAACGATTATTGAAAACTTGTTGACTAAGTAAACAGTTAATTGTACTTGATTCATCTTCGAAAGAGTTAATGGTACTCGATTAATCTTCTAACTCAACATAAAACTAATACGTAACTCTAAGTGTAACGGTTATTGAAAACTTGTTGACTAAGTAAAGAGTTAATTGTACTCGAATCATCTTCTAAAGATTTAATGGTACTAGATTAATCTTCTTACTCAACATAAAACTAATCCGTAACTCTAAGTGTAACGATTATTGAAAACTTGTTGACCAAGTAAAGAGTTAATTGTACTTAATTATTCTTCTAAAGAGTTAGTTGTACTCGATTAATCTTCCAACTCAACTTTAAACTAATTCGTAACTCTAAGTATAACGATTATTGAAAACTTGTTGATTAAGTAAAGTGTTAATTGTAATCGAATCATCTTCTAAAGAGTTAATGATACTCGATTAATCTTCTAAGTCAATATAAAAATAATCTGTAACTCTAAGTGTATTGATTATTGAAAACTTATTGTCCAAGTAAACAGTTAATTGTACTTGATTCATCTTCGAAAGAGTTAATGGTACTCGATTAATCTTCTAACTCAAACATAAAACTAAACCGTGACTCTAAGTGTAACGATTATTAAAAACTTTTTTGACCAAGTAAAGAGTTAATTTACTCGATTAATCTTCTAAAGAGTTAATGGTACTCGATTAATCTTCTAAAGAGTTAATGGTACTCGATTAATCTTCTAACTCAACATCAAACTAATACGTAACTCTAAGTGTATCGATTATTGAAAACTTATTGATTAAGTAAAGTGTTAATTGTAATCGAATCATCATTTAAAGAGTTAATGGTCCTAGATAAATCTTCTAACTCAACATAAAACTAATCTGTAACTCTAAGTGTAACGGTTATTGAAAACTTGTTGACCAAGTAAAGAGTTAATTGTACTCGATTCATCTTCTAAAGAGTTAATGGTACTCGATTAATCTTCTAAGTCAATATAAAAATAATCTGTAACTCTAAGTGTATTGATTATTGAAAACTTATTGTCCAAGTAAACAGTTAATTGTACATGATTCATCTTCGAAAGAGTTAATGGTACTCGATTAATCTCCTAACTCAAACATAAAACTAAACCGTAACTCTAAGTGTAACGATTATTGAAAACTTTTTTGACCAAGTAAAGAGTTAATTTACTCGATTAATCTTCTAAAGAGTTAATGGTACTCGATTAATCTTCTAAAGAGTTAATGGTACTCGATTAATCTTCTAACTCAACATAAAACTAATACGTAACTCCAAGTGTAACGATTATTGAAAACTTATTGATTAAGTAAAGTGTTAATTGTAATCGAATCATTATCTAAAGAGTTAATGGTCCTAGATAAATCTTCTAACTCAACATAAAACTAATCTATAACTCTAAGTGTAACGATTATTGAAAACTTGTTGACTAAGTAAACAGTTAATTGTACTTGATTCATCTTCGAAAGAGTTAATGGTACTCGATTAATCTTCTAACTCAACATAAAACTAATACGTAACTCTAAGTGTAACGGTTATTGAAAACTTGTTGACTAAGTAAAGAGTTAATTGTACTCGAATTATCTTCTAAAGATTTAATGGTACTAGATTAATCTTCTTACTCAACATAAAACTAATCCGTAACTCTAAGTGTAACGATTATTGAAAATTTGTTGACCAAGTAAAGAGTTAATTGTACTCGATTAATCTTTTAAAGAGTTAATGGTACTCGATTAATCTTCTAACTCAACATAAAACTAATACGTAACTCTAAGTGTAACGATTATTGAAAACTTGTTGACCAAGTAAAGAGTTAATTGTACTCGATTATTCTTCTAAAGAGTTAGTTGTACTCGATTAATCTTCCAACTCAACTTAAAACTAATTCGTAACTCTAAGTATAACGATTATTGAAAACTTGTTGATTAAGTAAAGTGTTAATTGTAATCGAATCATCTTCTAAAGAGTTAATTGTACTCGAATCATCTTCTAAAGATTTAATGGTACTCGATTAATCTTCTAACTCAAACATAAAACTAAACCGTGACTCTAAGTGTAACGATTATTGAAAACTTTTTTGACCAAGTAAAGAGTTAATTTACTCGATTAGTCTTCTAAAGAGTTAATGGTACTCGATTAATCTTCTAAAGAGTTAATGGTACTCGATTAATCTTCTAACTCAACATAAAACTAATACGTAACTCTTAAGTGTAACGATTATTGAAAACTTATTGATTAAGTAAAGTGTTAATTGTAATCGAATCATTATCTAAAGAGTTAATGGTCCTAGATAAATCTTCTAACTCAACATAAAACTAATCTATAACTCTAAGTGTAACGATTATTGAAAACTTGTTGACTAAGTAAACAGTTAATTGTACTTGATTCATCTTCGAAAGAGTTAATGGTACTCGATTAATCTTCTAACTCAACATAAAACTAATACGTAACTCTAAGTGTAACGGTTATTGAAAACTTGTTGACTAAGTAAAGAGTTAATTGTACTCGAATCATCTTCTAAAGATTTAATGGTACTAGATTAATCTTCTTACTCAACATAAAACTAATCCGTAACTCTAAGTGTAACGATTATTGAAAACTTGTTGACCAAGTAAAGAGTTAATTGTACTCGATTATTCTTCTAAAGAGTTAGTTGTACTCGATTAATCTTCCAACTCAACTTTAAACTAATTCGTAACTCTAAGTATAACGATTATTGAAAACTTGTTGATTAAGTAAAGTGTTAATTGTAATCGAATCATCTTCTAAAGAGTTAATGGTACTCGATTAATCTTCTAAGTCAATATAAAAATAATCTGTAACTCTAAGTGTATTGATTATTGAAAACTTATTGTCCAAGTAAACAGTTAATTGTACTTGATTCATCTTCGAAAGAGTTAATGGTACTCGATTAATCTTCTAACTCAAACATAAAACTAAACCGTGACTCTAAGTGTAACGATTATTAAAAACTTTTTTGACCAAGTAAAGAGTTAATTTACTCGATTAATCTTCTAAAGAGTTAATGGTACTCGATTAATCTTCTAAAGAGTTAATGGTACTCGATTAATCTTCTAACTCAACATAAAACTAATACGTAACTCTAAGTGTATCGATTATTGAAAACTTATTGATTAAGTAAAGTGTTAATTGTAATCGAATCATTATTTAAAGAGTTAATGGTCCTAGATAAATCTTCTAACTCAACATAAAACTAATCTGTAACTCTAAGTGTAACGGTTATTGAAAACTTGTTGACCAAGTAAAGAGTTAATTGTACTCGATTCATCTTCTAAAGAGTTAATGGTACTCGATTAATCTTCTAAGTCAATATAAAAATAATCTGTAACTCTAAGTGTATTGATTATTGAAAACTTATTGTCCAAGTAAACAGTTAATTGTACTTGATTCATCTTCGAAAGAGTTAATGGTACTCGATTAATCTTCTAACTCAAACATAAAACTAAACCGTAACTCTAAGTGTAACGATTATTGAAAACTTTTTTGACCAAGTAAAGAGTTAATTTACTCGATTAATCTTCTAAAGAGTTAATGGTACTCGATTAATCTTCTAAAGAGTTAATGGTACTCGATTAATCTTCTAACTCAACATAAAACTAATACGTAACTCTAAGTGTAACGATTATTGAAAACTTATTGATTAAGTAAAGTGTTAATTGTAATCGAATCATTATCTAAAGAGTTAATGGTCCTAGATAAATCTTCTAACTCAACATAAAACTAATCTATAACTCTAAGTGTAACGATTATTGAAAACTTGTTGACTAAGTAAACAGTTAATTGTACTTGATTCATCTTCGAAAGAGTTAATGGTACTCGATTAATCTTCTAACTCAACATAAAACTAATACGTAACTCTAAGTGTAACGGTTATTGAAAACTTGTTGACTAAGTAAAGAGTTAATTGTACTCGAATCATCTTCTAAAGATTTAATGGTACTAGATTAATCTTCTTACTCAACATAAAACTAATCCGTAACTCTAAGTGTAACGATTATTGAAAATTTGTTGACCAAGTAAAGAGTTAATTGTACTCGATTAATCTTTTAAAGAGTTAATGGTACTCGATTAATCTTCTAACTCAACATAAAACTAATACGTAACTCTAAGTGTAACGATTATTGAAAACTTGTTGACCAAGTAAAGAGTTAATTGTACTCGATTATTCTTCTAAAGAGTTAGTTGTACTCGATTAATCTTCCAACTCAACTTAAAACTAATTCGTAACTCTAAGTATAACGATTATTGAAAACTTGTTGATTAAGTAAAGTGTTAATTGTAATCGAATCATCTTCTAAAGAGTTAATTGTACTCGAATCATCTTCTAAAGATTTAATGGTACTCGATTAATCTTCTAACTCAAACATAAAACTAAACCGTGACTCTAAGTGTAACGATTATTGAAAACTTTTTTGACCAAGTAAAGAGTTAATTTACTCGATTAATCTTCTAAAGAGTTAATGGTACTCGATTAATCTTCTAAAGAGTTAATGGTACTCGATTAATCTTCTAACTCAACATAAAACTAATACGTAACTCTTAAGTGTAACGATTATTGAAAACTTATTGATTAAGTAAAGTGTTAATTGTAATCGAATCATTATCTAAAGAGTTAATGGTCCTAGATAAATCTTCTAACTCAACATAAAACTAATCTATAACTCTAAGTGTAACGATTATTGAAAACTTGTTGACTAAGTAAACAGTTAATTGTACTTGATTCATCTTCGAAAGAGTTAATGGTACTCGATTAATCTTCTAACTCAACATAAAACTAATACGTAACTCTAAGTGTAACGGTTATTGAAAACTTGTTGACTAAGTAAAGAGTTAATTGTACTCGAATCATCTTCTAAAGATTTAATGGTACTAGATTAATCTTCTTACTCAACATAAAACTAATCCGTAACTCTAAGTGTAACGATTATTGAAAACTTGTTGACCAAGTAAAGAGTTAATTGTACTCGATTATTCTTCTAAAGAGTTAGTTGTACTCGATTAATCTTCCAACTCAACTTTAAACTAATTCGTAACTCTAAGTATAACGATTATTGAAAACTTGTTGATTAAGTAAAGTGTTAATTGTAATCGAATCATCTTCTAAAGAGTTAATGGTACTCGATTAATCTTCTAAGTCAATATAAAAATAATCTGTAACTCTAAGTGTATTGATTATTGAAAACTTATTGTCCAAGTAAACAGTTAATTGTACTTGATTCATCTTCGAAAGAGTTAATGGTACTCGATTAATCTTCTAACTCAAACATAAAACTAAACCGTGACTCTAAGTGTAACGATTATTAAAAACTTTTTTGACCAAGTAAAGAGTTAATTTACTCGATTAATCTTCTAAAGAGTTAATGGTACTCGATTAATCTTCTAAAGAGTTAATGGTACTCGATTAATCTTCTAACTCAACATAAAACTAATACGTAACTCTAAGTGTATCGATTATTGAAAACTTATTGATTAAGTAAAGTGTTAATTGTAATCGAATCATCATTTAAAGAGTTAATGGTCCTAGATAAATCTTCTAACTCAACATAAAACTAATCTGTAACTCTAAGTGTAACGGTTATTGAAAACTTGTTGACTAAGTAAAGAGTTAATTGTACTCGATTCATCTTCTAAAGAGTTAATGGTACTCGATTAATCTTCTAAGTCAATATAAAAATAATCTGTAACTCTAAGTGTATTGATTATTGAAAACTTATTGTCCAAGTAAACAGTTAATTGTACTTGATTCATCTTCGAAAGAGTTAATGGTACTCGATTAATCTTCTAACTCAAACATAAAACTAAACCGTGACTCTAAGTGTAACGATTATTAAAAACTTTTTTGACCAAGTAAAGAGTTAATTTACTCGATTAATCTTCTAAAGAGTTAATGGTACTCGATTAATCTTCTAAAGAGTTAATGGTACTCGATTAATCTTCTAACTCAACATAAAACTAATACGTAACTCTAAGTGTATCGATTATTGAAAACTTATTGATTAAGTAAAGTGTTAATTGTAATCGAATCATCATTTAAAGAGTTAATGGTCCTAGATAAATCTTCTAACTCAACATAAAACTAATCTGTAACTCTAAGTGTAACGGTTATTGAAAACTTGTTGACCAAGTAAAGAGTTAATTGTACTCGATTCATCTTCTAAAGAGTTAATGGTACTCGATTAATCTTCTAAGTCAATATAAAAATAATCTGTAACTCTAAGTGTATTGATTATTGAAAACTTATTGTCCAAGTAAACAGTTAATTGTACTTGATTCATCTTCGAAAGAGTTAATGGTACTCGATTAATCTTCTAACTCAAACATAAAACTAAACCGTAACTCTAAGTGTAACGATTATTGAAAATTTTTTTGACCAAGTAAAGAGTTAATTTACTCGATTAATCTTCTAAAGAGTTAATGGTACTCGATTAATCTTCTAAAGAGTTAATGGTACTCGATTAATCTTCTAACTCAACATAAAACTAATACGTAACTCTAAGTGTAACGATTATTGAAAACTTATTGATTAAGTAAAGTGTTAATTGTAATCGAATCATTATCTAAAGAGTTAATGGTCCTAGATAAATCTTCTAACTCAACATAAAACTAATCTATAACTCTAAGTGTAACGATTATTGAAAACTTGTTGACTAAGTAAACAGTTAATTGTACTTGATTCATCTTCGAAAGAGTTAATGGTACTCGATTAATCTTCTAACTCAACATAAAACTAATACGTAACTCTAAGTGTAACGGTTATTGAAAACTTGTTGACTAAGTAAAGAGTTAATTGTACTCGAATCATCTTCTAAAGATTTAATGGTACTAGATTAATCTTCTTACTCAACATAAAACTAATCCGTAACTCTAAGTGTAACGATTATTGAAAATTTGTTGACCAAGTAAAGAGTTAATTGTACTCGATTAATCTTTTAAAGAGTTAATGGTACTCGATTAATCTTCTAACTCAACATAAAACTAATACGTAACTCTAAGTGTAACGATTATTGAAAACTTGTTGACCAAGTAAAGAGTTAATTGTACTCGATTATTCTTCTAAAGAGTTAGTTGTACTCGATTAATCTTCCAACTCAACTTAAAACTAATTCGTAACTCTAAGTATAACGATTATTGAAAACTTGTTGATTAAGTAAAGTGTTAATTGTAATCGAATCCATCTTCTAAAGAGTTAATTGTACTCGAATCATCTTCTAAAGATTTAATGGTACTCGATTAATCTTCTAACTCAAACATAAAACTAAACCGTGACTCTAAGTGTAACGATTATTGAAAACTTTTTTGACCAAGTAAAGAGTTAATTTACTCGATTAATCTTCTAAAGAGTTAATGGTACTCGATTAATCTTCTAAAGAGTTAATGGTACTCGATTAATCTTCTAACTCAACATAAAACTAATACGTAACTCTTAAGTGTAACGATTATTGAAAACTTATTGATTAAGTAAAGTGTTAATTGTAATCGAATCATTATCTAAAGAGTTAATGGTCCTAGATAAATCTTCTAACTCAACATAAAACTAATCTATAACTCTAAGTGTAACGATTATTGAAAACTTGTTGACTAAGTAAACAGTTAATTGTACTTGATTCATCTTCGAAAGAGTTAATGGTACTCGATTAATCTTCTAACTCAACATAAAACTAATACGTAACTCTAAGTGTAACGGTTATTGAAAACTTGTTGACTAAGTAAAGAGTTAATTGTACTCGAATCATCTTCTAAAGATTTAATGGTACTAGATTAATCTTCTTACTCAACATAAAACTAATCCGTAACTCTAAGTGTAACGATTATTGAAAACTTGTTGACCAAGTAAAGAGTTAATTGTACTCGATTATTCTTCTAAAGAGTTAGTTGTACTCGATTAATCTTCCAACTCAACTTTAAACTAATTCGTAACTCTAAGTATAACGATTATTGAAAACTTGTTGATTAAGTAAAGTGTTAATTGTAATCGAATCATCTTCTAAAGAGTTAATGGTACTCGATTAATCTTCTAAGTCAATATAAAAATAATCTGTAACTCTAAGTGTATTGATTATTGAAAACTTATTGTCCAAGTAAACAGTTAATTGTACTTGATTCATCTTCGAAAGAGTTAATGGTACTCGATTAATCTTCTAACTCAAACATAAAACTAAACCGTGACTCTAAGTGTAACGATTATTAAAAACTTTTTTGACCAAGTAAAGAGTTAATTTACTCGATTAATCTTCTAAAGAGTTAATGGTACTCGATTAATCTTCTAAAGAGTTAATGGTACTCGATTAATCTTCTAACTCAACATAAAACTAATACGTAACTCTAAGTGTATCGATTATTGAAAACTTATTGATTAAGTAAAGTGTTAATTGTAATCGAATCATCATTTAAAGAGTTAATGGTCCTAGATAAATCTTCTAACTCAACATAAAACTAATCTGTAACTCTAAGTGTAACGGTTATTGAAAACTTGTTGACCAAGTAAAGAGTTAATTGTACTCGATTCATCTTCTAAAGAGTTAATGGTACTCGATTAATCTTCTAAGTCAATATAAAAATAATCTGTAACTCTAAGTGTATTGATTATTGAAAACTTATTGTCCAAGTAAACAGTTAATTGTACTTGATTCATCTTCGAAAGAGTTAATGGTACTCGATTAATCTTCTAACTCAAACATAAAACTAAACCGTAACTCTAAGTGTAACGATTATTGAAAACTTTTTTGACCAAGTAAAGAGTTAATTTACTCGATTAATCTTCTAAAGAGTTAATGGTACTCGATTAATCTTCTAAAGAGTTAATGGTACTCGATTAATCTTCTAACTCAACATAAAACTAATACGTAACTCTAAGTGTAACGATTATTGAAAACTTATTGATGAAGTAAAGTGTTAATTGTAATCGAATCATTATCTAAAGAGTTAATGGTCCTAGATAAATCTTCTAACTCAACATAAAACTAATCTATAACTCTAAGTGTAACGATTATTGAAAACTTGTTGACTAAGTAAACAGTTAATTGTACTTGATTCATCTTCGAAAGAGTTAATGGTACTCGATTAATCTTCTAACTCAACATAAAACTAATACGTAACTCTAAGTGTAACGGTTATTGAAAACTTGTTGACTAAGTAAAGAGTTAATTGTACACGAATCATCTTCTAAAGATTTAATGGTACTAGATTAATCTTCTAACTCAAACATAAAACTAATCCGTAACTCTAAGTGTAACGATTATTGAAAATTTGTTGACCAAGTAAAGAGTTAATTGTACTCGATTAATCTTTTAAAGAGTTAATGGTACTCGATTAATCTTCTAACTCAACATAAAACTAATACGTAACTCTAAGTGTAACGATTATTGAAAACTTGTTGACCAAGTAAAGAGTTAATTGTACTCGATTATTCTTCTAAAGAGTTAGTTGTACTCGATTAATCTTCCAACTCAACTTTAAACTAATTCGTAACTCTAAGTATAACGATTATTGAAAACTTGTTGATTAAGTAAAGTGTTAATTGTAATCGAATCATCTTCTAAAGAGTTAATGGTACTCGATTAATCTTCTAACTCAACATAAAACTAATACGTAACTCTAAGTGTAACGATTATTGAAAACTTATTGATTAAGTAAAGTGTTAATTGTAATCGAATCATCATTTAAAGAGTTAATGGTCCTAGATAAATCTTCTAACTCAACATAAAACTAATCTGTAACTCTAAGTGTAACGGTTATTGAAAACTTGTTGACCAAGTAAAGAGTTAATTGTACTCGATTCATCTTCTAAAGAGTTAATGGTACTCGATTAATCTTCTAAGTCAATATAAAAATAATCTGTAACTCTAAGTGTATTGATTATTGAAAACTTATTGTCCAAGTAAAAAGTTAATTGTACTTGATTCATCTTCGAAAGAGTTAATGGTACTCGATTAATCTTCTAACTCAAACATAAAACTAAACCGTAACTCTAAGTGTAACGATTATTAAAAACTTTTTTGACCAAGTAAAGAGTTAATTTACTCGATTAATCTTCTAAAGAGTTAATGGTACTCGATTAATCTTCTAAAGAGTTAATGGTACTCGATTAATCTTCTAACTCAACATAAAACTAATACGTAACTCTAAGTGTAACGATTATTGAAAACTTATTGATTAAGTAAAGTGTTAATTGTAATCGAATCATCATTTAAAGAGTTAATGGTCCTAGATAAATCTTCTAACTCAACATAAAACTAATCTGTAACTCTAAGTGTAACGGTTATTGAAAACTTGTTGACCAAGTAAAGAGTTAATTGTACTCGATTCATCTTCTAAAGAGTTAATGGTACTCGATTAATCTTCTAAGTCAATATAAAAATAATCTGTAACTCTAAGTGTATTGATTATTGAAAACTTATTGTCCAAGTAAACAGTTAATTGTACTTGATTCATCTTCGAAAGAGTTAATGGTACTCGATTAATCTTCTAACTCAAACATAAAACTAAACCGTAACTCTAAGTGTAACGATTATTGAAAACTTTTTTGACCAAGTAAAGAGTTAATTTACTCGATTAATCTTCTAAAGAGTTAATGGTACTCGATTAATCTTCTAAAGAGTTAATGGTACTCGATTAATCTTCTAACTCAACATAAAACTAATACGTAACTCTAAGTGTAACGATTATTGAAAACTTATTGATGAAGTAAAGTGTTAATTGTAATCGAATCATTATCTAAAGAGTTAATGGTCCTAGATAAATCTTCTAACTCAACATAAAACTAATCTATAACTCTAAGTGTAACGATTATTGAAAACTTGTTGACTAAGTAAACAGTTAATTGTACTTGATTCATCTTCGAAAGAGTTAATGGTACTCGATTAATCTTCTAACTCAACATAAAACTAATACGTAACTCTAAGTGTAACGGTTATTGAAAACTTGTTGACTAAGTAAAGAGTTAATTGTACACGAATCATCTTCTAAAGATTTAATGGTACTAGATTAATCTTCTTACTCAACATAAAACTAATCCGTAACTCTAAGTGTAACGATTATTGAAAATTTGTTGACCAAGTAAAGAGTTAATTGTACTCGATTAATCTTTTAAAGAGTTAATGGTACTCGATTAATCTTCTAACTCAACATAAAACTAATACGTAACTCTAAGTGTAACGATTATTGAAAACTTGTTGACCAAGTAAAGAGTTAATTGTACTCGATTATTCTTCTAAAGAGTTAGTTGTACTCGATTAATCTTCCAACTCAACTTTAAACTAATTCATAACTCTAAGTATAACGATTATTGAAAACTTGTTGATTAAGTAAAGTGTTAATTGTAATCGAATCATCTTCTAAAGAGTTAATGGTACTCGATTAATCTTCTAACTCAACATAAAACTAATACGTAACTCTAAGTGTAACGATTATTGAAAACTTATTGATTAAGTAAAGTGTTAATTGTAATCGAATCATCATTTAAAGAGTTAATGGTCCTAGATAAATCTTCTAACTCCACATAAAACTAATCTGTAACTCTAAGTGTAACGGTTATTGAAAACTTGTTGACCAAGTAAAGAGTTAATTGTACTCGATTCATCTTCTAAAGAGTTAATGGTACTCGATTAATCTTCTAAGTCAATATAAAAATAATCTGTAACTCTAAGTGTATTGATTATTGAAAACTTATTGTCCAAGTAAACAGTTAATTGTACTTGATTCATCTTCGAAAGAGTTAATGGTACTCGATTAATCTTCTAACTCAAACATAAAACTAAACCGTAACTCTAAGTGTAACGATTATTGAAAACTTTTTTGACCAAGTAAAGAGTTAATTTACTCGATTAATCTTCTAAAGAGTTAATGGTACTCGATTAATCTTCTAAAGAGTTAATGGTACTCGATTAATCTTCTAACTCAACATAAAACTAATACGTAACTCTAAGTGTAACGATTATTGAAAACTTATTGATTAAGTAAAGTGTTAATTGTAATCGAATCATTATCTAAAGAGTTAATGGTCCTAGATAAATCTTCTAACTCAACATAAAACTAATCTATAACTCTAAGTGTAACGATTATTGAAAACTTGTTGACTAAGTAAACAGTTAATTGTACTTGATTCATCTTCGAAAGAGTTAATGGTACTCGATTAATCTTCTAACTCAACATAAAACTAATACGTAACTCTAAGTGTAACGGTTATTGAAAACTTGTTGACTAAGTAAAGAGTTAATTGTACACGAATCATCTTCTAAAGATTTAATGGTACTAGATTAATCTTCTTACTCAACATAAAACTAATCCGTAACTCTAAGTGTAACGATTATTGAAAATTTGTTGACCAAGTAAAGAGTTAATTGTACTCGATTAATCTTTTAAAGAGTTAATGGTACTCGATTAATCTTCTAACTCAACATAAAACTAATACGTAACTCTAAGTGTAACGATTATTGAAAACTTGTTGACCAAGTAAAGAGTTAATTGTACTCGATTATTCTTCTAAAGAGTTAGTTGTACTCGATTAATCTTCCAACTCAACTTTAAACTAATTCATAACTCTAAGTATAACGATTATTGAAAACTTGTTGATTAAGTAAAGTGTTAATTGTAATCGAATCATCTTCTAAAGAGTTAATGGTACTCGATTAATCTTCTAACTCAACATAAAACTAATACGTAACTCTAAGTGTAACGATTATTGAAAACTTATTGATTAAGTAAAGTGTTAATTGTAATCGAATCATCATTTAAAGAGTTAATAGTCCTAGATAAATCTTCTAACTCCACATAAAACTAATCTGTAACTCTAAGTGTAACGGTTATTGAAAACTTGTTGACCAAGTAAAGAGTTAATTGTACTCGATTCATCTTCTAAAGAGTTAATGGTACTCAATTAATCTTCTAAGTCAATATAAAAATAATCTGTAACTCTAAGTGTATTGATTATTGAAAACTTATTGTCCAAGTAAACAGTTAATTGTACTTGATTCATCTTCGAAAGAGTTAATGGTACTCGATTAATCTTCTAACTCAAACATAAAACTAAACCGTAACTCTAAGTGTAACGATTATTGAAAACTTTTTTGACCAAGTAAAGAGTTAATTTACTCGATTAATCTTCTAAAGAGTTAATGGTACTCGATTAATCTTCTAAAGAGTTAATGGTACTCGATTAATCTTCTAACTCAACCTAAAACTAATACGTAACTCTAAGTGTAACGATTATTGAAAACTTATTGATTAAGTAAAGTGTTAATTGTAATCGAATCATTATCTAAAGAGTTAATGGTCCTAGATAAATCTTCTAACTCAACATAAAACTAATCTATAACTCTAAGTGTAACGATTATTGAAAACTTGTTGACTAAGTAAACAGTTAATTGTACTTGATTCATCTTCGAAAGAGTTAATGGTACTCGATTAATCTTCTAACTCAACATAAAACTAATACGTAACTCTAAGTGTAACGGTTATTGAAAACTTGTTGACTAAGTAAAGAGTTAATTGTACTCGAATCATCTTCTAAAGATTTAATGGTACTAGATTAATCTTCTTACTCAACATAAAACTAATCCGTAACTCTAAGTGTAACGATTATTGAAAATTTGTTGACCAAGTAAAGAGTTAATTGTACTCGATTAATCTTTTAAAGAGTTAATGGTACTCGATTAATCTTCTAACTCAACATAAAACTAATACGTAACTCTAAGTGTAACGATTATTGAAAACTTGTTGACCAAGTAAAGAGTTAATTGTACTCGATTATTCTTCTAAAGAGTTAGTTGTACTCGATTAATCTTCCAACTCAACTTAAAACTAATTCGTAACTCTAAGTATAACGATTATTGAAAACTTGTTGATTAAGTAAAGTGTTAATTGTAATCGAATCATCTTCTAAAGAGTTAATGGTACTCGATTAATCTTCTAACTCAACATAAAACTAATACGTAACTCTAAGTGTAACGATTATTGAAAACTTATTGATTAAGTAAAGTGTTAATTGTAATCGAATCATCATTTAAAGAGTTAATGGTCCTAGATAAATCTTCTAACTCAACATAAAACTAATCTGTAACTCTAAGTGTAACGGTTATTGAAAACTTGTTGACCAAGTAAAGAGTTAATTGTACTCGATTCATCTTCTAAAGAGTTAATGGTACTCGATTAATCTTCTAAGTCAATATAAAAATAATCTGTAACTCTAAGTGTATTGATTATTGAAAACTTATTGTCCAAGTAAACAGTTAATTGTACTTGATTCATCTTCGAAAGAGTTAATGGTACTCGATTAATCTTCTAACTCAAACATAAAACTAAACCGTAACTCTAAGTGTAACGATTATTGAAAACTTTTTTGACCAAGTAAAGAGTTAATTTACTCGATTAATCTTCTAAAGAGTTAATGGTACTCGATTAATCTTCTAAAGAGTTAATGGTACTCGATTAATCTTCTAACTCAACATAAAACTAATACGTAACTCTAAGTGTAACGATTATTGAAAACTTATTGATTAAGTAAAGTGTTAATTGTAATCGAATCATTATCTAAAGAGTTAATGGTCCTAGATAAATCTTCTAACTCAACATAAAACTAATCTATAACTCTAAGTGTAACGATTATTGAAAACTTGTTGACTAAGTAAACAGTTAATTGTACTTGATTCATCTTCGAAAGAGTTAATGGTACTCGATTAATCTTCTAACTCAACATAAAACTAATACGTAACTCTAAGTGTAACGGTTATTGAAAACTTGTTGACTAAGTAAAGAGTTAATTGTACTCGAATCATCTTCTAAAGATTTAATGGTACTAGATTAATCTTCTTACTCAACATAAAACTAATCCGTAACTCTAAGTGTAACGATTATTGAAAATTTGTTGACCAAGTAAAGAGTTAATTGTACTCGATTAATCTTTTAAAGAGTTAATGGTACTCGATTAATCTTCTAACTCAACATAAAACTAATACGTAACTCTAAGTGTAACGATTATTGAAAACTTGTTGACCAAGTAAAGAGTTAATTGTACTCGATTATTCTTCTAAAGAGTTAGTTGTACTCGATTAATCTTCCAACTCAACTTAAAACTAATTCGTAACTCTAAGTATAACGATTATTGAAAACTTGTTGATTAAGTAAAGTGTTAATTGTAATCGAATCATCTTCTAAAGAGTTAATGGTACTCGATTAATCTTCTAACTCAACATAAAACTAATACGTAACTCTAAGTGTAACGATTATTGAAAACTTATTGATTAAGTAAAGTGTTAATTGTAATCGAATCATCATTTAAAGAGTTAATGGTCCTAGATAAATCTTCTAACTCAACATAAAACTAATCTGTAACTCTAAGTGTAACGGTTATTGAAAACTTGTTGACCAAGTAAAGAGTTAATTGTACTCGATTCATCTTCTAAAGAGTTAATGGTACTCGATTAATCTTCTAAGTCAATATAAAAATAATCTGTAACTCTAAGTGTATTGATTATTGAAAACTTATTGTCCAAGTAAACAGTTAATTGTACTTGATTCATCTTCGAAAGAGTTAATGGTACTCGATTAATCTTCTAACTCAAACATAAAACTAAACCGTAACTCTAAGTGTAACGATTATTGAAAACTTTTTTGACCAAGTAAAGAGTTAATTTACTCGATTAATCTTCTAAAGAGTTAATGGTACTCGATTAATCTTCTAAAGAGTTAATGGTACTCGATTAATCTTCTAACTCAACATAAAACTAATACGTAACTCTAAGTGTAACGATTATTGAAAACTTATTGATTAAGTAAAGTGTTAATTGTAATCGAATCATTATCTAAAGAGTTAATGGTCCTAGATAAATCTTCTAACTCAACATAAAACTAATCTATAACTCTAAGTGTAACGATTATTGAAAACTTGTTGACTAAGTAAACAGTTAATTGTACTTGATTCATCTTCGAAAGAGTTAATGGTACTCGATTAATCTTCTAACTCAACATAAAACTAATACGTAACTCTAAGTGTAACGGTTATTGAAAACTTGTTGACTAAGTAAAGAGTTAATTGTACTCGAATCATCTTCTAAAGATTTAATGGTACTAGATTAATCTTCTTACTCAACATAAAACTAATCCGTAACTCTAAGTGTAACGATTATTGAAAATTTGTTGACCAAGTAAAGAGTTAATTGTACTCGATTAATCTTTTAAAGAGTTAATGGTACTCGATTAATCTTCTAACTCAACATAAAACTAATACGTAACTCTAAGTGTAACGATTATTGAAAACTTGTTGACCAAGTAAAGAGTTAATTGTACTCGATTATTCTTCTAAAGAGTTAGTTGTACTCGATTAATCTTCCAACTCAACTTAAAACTAATTCGTAACTCTAAGTATAACGATTATTGAAAACTTGTTGATTAAGTAAAGTGTTAATTGTAATCGAATCATCTTCTAAAGAGTTAATGGTACTCGATTAATCTTCTAACT
Source organism: Scutellaria galericulata (assembly GCA_946896805.1). NCBI lineage: Eukaryota > Viridiplantae > Streptophyta > Magnoliopsida > Lamiales > Lamiaceae > Scutellaria > Scutellaria galericulata. The sequence continues at coordinate 8,750,569 of OX335787.1, read as the reverse complement.
CAACATAAAACTAATACGTAACTCTAAGTGTAACGATTATTGAAAACTTATTGATTAAGTAAAGTGTTAATTGTAATCGAATCATCATTTAAAGAGTTAATGGTCCTAGATAAATCTTCTAACTCAACATAAAACTAATCTGTAACTCTAAGTGTAACGGTTATTGAAAACTTGTTGACCAAGTAAAGAGTTAATTGTACTCGATTCATCTTCTAAAGAGTTAATGGTACTCGATTAATCTTCTAAGTCAATATAAAAATAATCTGTAACTCTAAGTGTATTGATTATTGAAAACTTATTGTCCAAGTAAACAGTTAATTGTACTTGATTCATCTTCAAAAGAGTTAATGGTACTCGATTAATCTTCTAACTCAAACATAAAACTAAACCGTAACTCTAAGTGTAACGATTATTGAAAACTTTTTTGACCAAGTAAAGAGTTAATTTACTCGATTAATCTTCTAAAGAGTTAATGGTACTCGATTAATCTTCTAAAGAGTTAATGGTACTCGATTAATCTTCTAACTCAACATAAAACTAATACGTAACTCTAAGTGTAACGATTATTGAAAACTTATTGATTAAGTAAAGTGTTAATTGTAATCGAATCATTATCTAAAGAGTTAATGGTCCTAGATAAATCTTCTAACTCAACATAAAACTAATCTATAACTCTAAGTGTAACGATTATTGAAAACTTGTTGACTAAGTAAACAGTTAATTGTACTTGATTCATCTTCGAAAGAGTTAATGGTACTCGATTAATCTTCTAACTCAACATAAAACTAATACGTAACTCTAAGTGTAACGATTATTGAAAACTTATTGATTAAGTAAAGTGTTAATTGTAATCGAATCATCATTTAAAGAGTTAATGGTCCTAGATAAATCTTCTAACTCAACATAAAACTAATCCCTAACTCTAAGTGTAACGGTTATTGAAAACTTGTTGACCAAGTAAAGAGTTAATTGTACTCGATTCATCTTCTAAAGAGTTAATGGTACTCGATTAATCTTCTAAGTCAATATAAAAATAATTTGTAACTCTAAGTGTATTGATTATTGAAAACTTATTGTCCAAGTAAACAGTTAATTGTACTTGATTCATCTTCGAAAGAGTTAATGGTACTCGATTAATCTTCTAACTCAAACATAAAACTAAACCGTAACTCTAAGTGTAACGATTATTGAAAACTTTTTTGACCAAGTAAAGAGTTAATTTACTCGATTAATCTTCTAAAGAGTTAATGGTACTCGATTAATCTTCTGAAGAGTTAATGGTACTCGATTAATATTCTAACTCAACATAAAACTAATACGTAACTCTAAGTGTAACGATTATTGAAAACTTGTTGACCAAGTAAAGAGTTAATTGTACTCGATTATTCTTCTAAAGAGTTAGTTGTACTCGATTAATCTTCCAACTCAACTTAAAACTAATTCGTAACTCTAAGTATAACGATTATTGAAAACTTGTTGATTAAGTAAAGTGTTAATTGTAATCGAATCATCTTCTAAAGAGTTAATGGTACTCGATTAATCTTCTAACTCAACATAAAACTAATACGTAACTCTAAGTGTAACGATTATTGAAAACTTATTGATTAAGTAAAGTGTTAATTGTAATTGAATCATCATTTAAAGAGTTAATGGTCCTAGATAAATCTTCTAACTCAACATAAAACTAATCTGTAACTCTAAGTGTAACGGTTATTGAAAACTTGTTGACCAAGTAAAGAGTTAATTGTACTCGATTCATCTTCTAAAGAGTTAATGGTACTCGATTAATCTTCTAAGTCAATATAAAAATAATCTGTAACTCTAAGTGTATTGATTATTGAAAACTTATTGTCCAAGTAAACAGTTAATTGTACTTGATTCATCTTCGAAAGAGTTAATGGTACTCGATTAATCTTCTAACTCAAACATAAAACTAAACCGTAACTCTAAGTGTAACGATTATTGAAAACTTTTTTGACCAAGTAAAGAGTTAATTTACTCGATTAATCTTCTAAAGAGTTAATGGTACTCGATTAATCTTCTAAAGAGTTAATGGTACTCGATTAATCTTCTAACTCAACATAAAACTAATACGTAACTCTAAGTGTAACGATTATTGAAAACTTGTTGACCAAGTAAAGAGTTAATTGTACTCGATTATTCTTCTAAAGAGTTAGTTGTACTCGATTAATCTTCCAACTCAACTTAAAACTAATTCGTAACTCTAAGTATAACGATTATTGAAAACTTGTTGATTAAGTAAAGTGTTAATTGTAATCGAATCATCTTCTAAAGAGTTAATGGTACTCGATTAATCTTCTAACTCAACATAAAACTAATACGTAACTCTAAGTGTAACGATTATTGAAAACTTATTGATTAAGTAAAGAGTTAATTGTACTCAATTATTCTTCTAAAGAGTTAGTTGTACTCGATTAATCTTCCAACTCAACTTAAAACTAATTCGTAACTCTAAGTATAACGATTATTGAAAACTTGTTGATTAAGTAAAGTGTTAATTGTAATCGAATCATTATCTAAAGAGTTAATGGTCCTAGATAAATCTTCTAACTCAACATAAAACTAATCTATAACTCTAAGTGTAACGATTATTGAAAACTTGTTGACTAAGTAAACAGTTAATTGTACTTGATTCATCTTCGAAAGAGTTAATGGTACTCGATTAATCTTCTAACTCAACATAAAACTAATACGTAACTCTAAGTGTAACGATTATTGAAAACTTATTGATTAAGTAAAGTGTTAATTGTAATCGAATCATCATTTAAAGAGTTAATGGTCCTAGATAAATCTTCTAACTCAACATAAAACTAATCCCTAACTCTAAGTGTAACGGTTATTGAAAACTTGTTGACCAAGTAAAGAGTTAATTGTACTCGATTCATCTTCTAAAGAGTTAATGGTACTCGATTAATCTTCTAAGTCAATATAAAAATAATTTGTAACTCTAAGTGTATTGATTATTGAAAACTTATTGTCCAAGTAAACAGTTAATTGTACTTGATTCATCTTCGAAAGAGTTAATGGTACTCGATTAATCTTCTAACTCAAACATAAAACTAAACCGTAACTCTAAGTGTAACGATTATTGAAAACTTTTTTGACCAAGTAAAGAGTTAATTTACTCGATTAATCTTCTAAAGAGTTAATGGTACTCGATTACTCTTCTGAAGAGTTAATGGTACTCGATTAATATTCTAACTCAACATAAAACTAATACGTAACTCTAAGTGTAACGATTATTGAAAACTTGTTGACCAAGTAAAGAGTTAATTGTACTCGATTATTCTTCTAAAGAGTTAGTTGTACTCGATTAATCTTCCAACTCAACTTAAAACTAATTCGTAACTCTAAGTATAACGATTATTGAAAACTTGTTGATTAAGTAAAGTGTTAATTGTAATCGAATCATCTTCTAAAGAGTTAATGGTACTCGATTAATCTTCTAACTCAACATAAAACTAATACGTAACTCTAAGTGTAACGATTATTGAAAACTTATTGATTAAGTAAAGTGTTAATTGTAATTGAATCATCATTTAAAGAGTTAATGGTCCTAGATAAATCTTCTAACTCAACATAAAACTAATCTGTAACTCTAAGTGTAACGGTTATTGAAAACTTGTTGACCAAGTAAAGAGTTAATTGTACTCGATTCATCTTCTAAAGAGTTAATGGTACTCGATTAATCTTCTAAGTCAATATAAAAATAATCTGTAACTCTAAGTGTATTGATTATTGAAAACTTATTGTCCAAGTAAACAGTTAATTGTACTTGATTCATCTTCGAAAGAGTTAATGGTACTCGATTAATCTTCTAACTCAAACATAAAACTAAACCGTAACTCTAAGTGTAACGATTATTGAAAACTTTTTTGACCAAGTAAAGAGTTAATTTACTCGATTAATCTTCTAAAGAGTTAATGGTACTCGATTAATCTTCTAAAGAGTTAATGGTACTCGATTAATCTTCTAACTCAACATAAAACTAATACGTAACTCTAAGTGTAACGATTATTGAAAACTTATTGATTAAGTAAAGTGTTAATTGTAATCGAATCATTATCTAAAGAGTTAATGGTCCTAGATAAATCTTCTAACTCAACATAAAACTAATCTATAACTCTAAGTGTAACGATTATTGAAAACTTGTTGACTAAGTAAACAGTTAATTGTACAAGATTCATCTTCGAAAGAGTTAATGGTACTCGATTAATCTTCTAACTCAACATAAAACTAATACGTAACTCTAAGTGTAACGGTTATTGAAAACTTGTTGACTAAGTAAAGAGTTAATTGTACTCGAATCATCTTCTAAAGATTTAATGGTACTAGATTAATCTTCTTACTCAACATAAAACTAATCCGTAACTCTAAGTATAACGATTATTGAAAATTTGTTGACCAAGTAAAGAGTTAATTGTACTCGATTAATCTTTTAAAGAGTTAATGGTACTCGATTAATCTTCTAACTCAACATAAAACTAATACGTAACTCTAAGTGTAACGATTATTGAAAACTTGTTGACCAAGTAAAGAGTTAATTGTACTCAATTATTCTTCTAAAGAGTTAGTTGTACTCGATTAATCTTCCAACTCAACTTAAAACTAATTCGTAACTCTAAGTATAACGATTATTGAAAACTTGTTGATTAAGTAAAGTGTTAATTGTAATCGAATCATCTTCTAAAGAGTTAATGGTACTCGATTAATCTTCTTCAACATAAAACTAATACGTAACTCTAAGTGTAACGATTATTGAAAACTTATTGATTAAGTAAAGTGTTAATTGTAATCGAATCATCATTTAAAGAGTTAATGGTCCTAGATAAATCTTCTAACTCAACATAAAACTAATCTGTAACTCTAAGTGTAACGGTTATTGAAAACTTGTTGACCAAGTAAAGAGTTAATTGTACTCGATTCATCTTCTAAAGAGTTAATGGTACTCGATTAATCTTCTAAGTCAATATAAAAATAATCTGTAACTCTAAGTGTATTGATTATTGAAAACTTATTGTCCAAGTAAACAGTTAATTGTACTTGATTCATCTTCGAATGAGTTAATGGTACTCGATTAATCTTCTAACTCAAACATAAAACTAAACCGTAACTCTAAGTGTAACGATTATTGAAAACTTTTTTGACCAAGTAAAGAGTTAATTTACTCGATTAATCTTCTAAAGAGTTAATGGTACTCGATTAATCTTCTAAAGAGTTAATGGTACTCGATTAATCTTCTAACTCAACATAAAACTAATACGTAACTCTAAGTGTAACGATTATTGAAAACTTATTGATTAAGTAAAGTGTTAATTGTAATCGAATCATTATCTAAAGAGTTAATGGTCCTAGATAAATCTTCTAACTCAACATAAAACTAATCTATAACTCTAAGTGTAACGATTATTGAAAACTTGTTGACTAAGTAAACAGTTAATTGTACATGATTCATCTTCGAAAGAGTTAATGGTACTCGATTAATCTTCTAACTCAACATAAAACTAATACGTAACTCTAAGTGTAACGGTTATTGAAAACTTGTTGACTAAGTAAAGAGTTAATTGTACTCGAATCATCTTCTAAAGATTTAATGGTACTAGATTAATCTTCTTACTCAACATAAAACTAATCCGTAACTCTAAGTATAACGATTATTGAAAATTTGTTGACCAAGTAAAGAGTTAATTGTACTCGATTAATCTTTTAAAGAGTTAATGGTACTCGATTAATCTTCTAACTCAACATAAAACTAATACGTAACTCTAAGTGTAACGATTATTGAAAACTTGTTGACCAAGTAAAGAGTTAATTGTACTCGATTATTCTTCTAAAGAGTTAGTTGTACTCGATTAATCTTCCAACTCAACTTAAAACTAATTCGTAACTCTAAGTATAACGATTATTGAAAACTTGTTGATTAAGTAAAGTGTTAATTGTAATCGAATCATCTTCTAAAGAGTTAATGGTACTCGATTAATCTTCTTCAACATAAAACTAATACGTAACTCTAAGTGTAACGATTATTGAAAACTTATTGATTAAGTAAAGTGTTAATTGTAATCGAATCATCATTTAAAGAGTTAATGGTCCTAGATAAATCTTCTAACTCAACATAAAACTAATCTGTAACTCTAAGTGTAACGGTTATTGAAAACTTGTTGACCAAGTAAAGAGTTAATTGTACTCGATTCATCTTCTAGAGAGTTAATGGTACTCGATTAATCTTCTAAGTCAATATAAAAATAATCTGTAACTCTAAGTGTATTGATTATTGAAAACTTATTGTCCAAGTAAACAGTTAATTGTACTTGATTCATCTTCGAAAGAGTTAATGGTACTCGATTAATCTTCTAACTCAAACATAAAACTAAACCGTAACTCTAAGTGTAACGATTATTGAAAACTTTTTTGACCAAGTAAAGAGTTAATTTACTCGATTAATCTTCTAAAGAGTTAATGGTACTCGATTAATCTTCTAAAGAGTTAATGGTACTCGATTAATCTTCTAACTCAACATAAAACTAATACGTAACTCTAAGTGTAACGATTATTGAAAACTTATTGATTAAGTAAAGTGTTAATTGTAATCGAATCATTATCTAAAGAGTTAATGGTCCTAGATAAATCTTCTAACTCAACATAAAACTAATCTATAACTCTAAGTGTAACGATTATTGAAAACTTGTTGACTAAGTAAACAGTTAATTGTACATGATTCATCTTCGAAAGAGTTAATGGTACTCGATTAATCTTCTAACTCACCATAAAACTAATACGTAACTCTAAGTGTAACGGTTATTGAAAACTTGTTGACTAAGTAAAGAGTTAAATGTACTCGAATCATCTTCTAAAGATTTAATGGTACTAGATTAATCTTCTTACTCAACATAAAACTAATCCCTAACTCTAAGTGTAACGATTATTGAAAATTTGTTGACCAAGTAAAGAGTTAATTGTACTCGATTAATCTTTTAAAGAGTTAATGGTACTCGATTAATCTTCTAACTCAACATAAAACTAATACGTAACTCTAAGTGTAACGATTATTGAAAACTTGTTGACCAAGTAAAGAGTTAATTGTACTCGATTATTCTTCTAAAGAGTTAGTTGTACTCGATTAATCTTCCAACTCAACTTAAAACTAATTCGTAACTCTAAGTGTAACGATTATTGAAAACTTGTTGATTAAGTAAAGTGTTAATTGTAATCGAATCATCTTCTAAAGAGTTAATGGTACTCGATTAATCTTCTTCAACATAAAACTAATACGTAACTCTAAGTGTAACGATTATTGAAAACTTATTGATTAAGTAAAGTGTTAATTGTAATCGAATCATCATTTAAAGAGTTAATGGTCCTAGATAAATCTTCTAACTCAACATAAAACTAATCTGTAACTCTAAGTGTAACGGTTATTGAAAACTTGTTGACCAAGTAAAGAGTTAATTATACTCGATTCATCTTCTAGAGAGTTAATGGTACTCGATTAATCTTCTAAGTCAATATAAAAATAATCTGTAACTCTAAGTGTATTGATTATTGAAAACTTATTGTCCAAGTAAACAGTTAATTGTACTTGATTCATCTTCGAAAGAGTTAATGGTACTCGATTAATCTTCTAACTCAAACATAAAACTAAACCGTAACTCTAAGTGTAACGATTATTGAAAACTTTTTTGACCAAGTAAAGAGTTAATTTACTCGATTAATCTTCTAAAGAGTTAATGGTACTCGATTAATCTTCTAAAGAGTTAATGGTACTCGATTAATCTTCTAACTCAACATAAAACTAATACGTAACTCTAAGTGTAACGATTATTGAAAACTTATTGATTAAGTAAAGTGTTAATTGTAATCGAATCATTATCTAAAGAGTTAATGGTCCTAGATAAATCTTCTAACTCAACATAAAACTAATCTATAACTCTAAGTGTAACGATTATTGAAAACTTGTTGACTAAGTAAACAGTTAATTGTACATGATTCATCTTCGAAAGAGTTAATGGTACTCGATTAATCTTCTAACTCAACATAAAACTAATACGTAACTCTAAGTGTAACGGTTATTGAAAACTTGTTGACTAAGTAAAGAGTTAATTGTACTCGAATCATCTTCTAAAGATTTAATGGTACTAGATTAATCTTCTTACTCAACATAAAACTAATCCGTAACTCTAAGTGTAACGATTATTGAAAATTTGTTGACCAAGTAAAGAGTTAATTGTACTCGATTAATCTTTTAAAGAGTTAATGGTACTCGATTAATCTTCTAACTCAACATAAAACTAATACGTAACTCTAAGTGTAACGATTATTGAAAACTTGTTGACCAAGTAAAGAGTTAATTGTACTCGATTATTCTTCTAAAGAGTTAGTTGTACTCGATTAATCTTCCAACTCAACTTAAAACTAATTCGTAACTCTAAGTATAACGATTATTGAAAACTTGTTGATTAAGTAAAGTGTTAATTGTAATCGAATCATCTTCTAAAGAGTTAATGGTCCTCGATTAATCTTCTAACTCAACATAAAACTAATATGTAACTCTAAGTGTAACGATTATTGAAAACTTATTGATTAAGTAAAGTGTTAATTGTAATCGAATCATCATTTAAAGAGTTAATGGTCCTAGATAAATCTTCTAACTCAACATAAAACTAATCTATAACTCTAAGTGTAACGGTTATTGAAAACTTGTTGACCAAGTAAAGAGTTAATTGTACTCGATTCATCTTCTAAAGAGTTAATGGTACTCGATTAATCTTCTAAGTCAATATAAAAATAATCTGTAACTCTAAGTGTATTGATTATTGAAAACTTATTGTCCAAGTAAACAGTTAATTGTACTTGATTCATCTTCGAAAGAGTTAATGGTACTCGATTAATCTTCTAACTCAAACATAAAACTAAACCGTAACTCTAAGTGTAACGATTATTGAAAACTTTTTTGACCAAGTAAAGAGTTAATTTACTCGATTAATCTTCTAAAGAGTTAATGGTACTCGATTAATCTTCTAAAGAGTTAATGGTACTCGATTAATCTTCTAACTCAACATAAAACTAATACGTAACTCTAAGTGTAACGATTATTGAAAACTTATTGATTAAGTAAAGTGTTAATTGTAATCGAATCATTATCTAAAGAGTTAATGGTCCTAGATAAATCTTCTAACTCAACATAAAACTAATCTATAACTCTAAGTGTAACGATTATTGAAAACTTGTTGACTAAGTAAACAGTTAATTGTACTTGATTCATCTTCGAAAGAGTTAATGGTACTCGATTAATCTTCTAACTCAACATAAAACTAATACGTAACTCTAAGTGTAACGATTATTGAAAACTTATTGATTAAGTAAAGTGTTAATTGTAATCGAATCATCATTTAAAGAGTTAATGGTCCTAGATAAATCTTCTAACTCAACATAAAACTAATCTGTAACGCTAAGTGTAAAGGTTATTGAAAACTTGTTGACCAAGTAAAGAGTTAATTGTACTCGATTCATCTTCTAAAGAGTTAATGGTACTCGATTAATCTTCTAAGTCAATATAAAAATAATTTATAACTCTAAGTGTATTGATTATTGAAAACTTATTGTCCAAGTAAACAGTTAATTGTACTTGATTCATCTTCGAAAGAGTTAATGGTACTCGATTAATCTTCTAACTCAAACATAAAACTAAACCGTAACTCTAAGTGTAACGATTATTGAAAACTTTTTTGACCAAGTAAAGAGTTAATTTACTCGATTAATCTTCTAAAGAGTTAATGGTACTCGATTAATCTTCTGAAGAGTTAATGGTACTCGATTAATCTTCTAACTTAACATAAAACTAATACGTAACTCTAAGTGTAACGATTATTGAAAACTTGTTGACCAAGTAAAGAGTTAATTGTACTCGATTATTCTTCTAAAGAGTTAGTTGTACTCGATTAATCTTCCAACTCAACTTAAAACTAATTCGTAACTCTAAGTATAACGATTATTGAAAACTTGTTGATTAAGTAAAGTGTTAATTGTAATCGAATCATCTTCTAAAGAGTTAATGGTACTCGATTAATCTTCTAACTCAACATAAAACTAATACGTAATTCTAAGTGTAACGATTATTGAAAACTTATTGATTAAGTAAAGTGTTAATTGTAATCGAATCATCATTTAAAGAGTTAATGGTCCTAGATAAATCTTCTAACTCAACATAAAACTAATCTGTAACTCTAAGTGTAACGGTTATTGAAAACTTGTTGACCAAGTAAAGAGTTAATTGTACTCGATTCATCTTCTAAAGAGTTAATGGTACTCGATTAATCTTCTAAGTCAATATAAAAATAATCTGTAACTCTAAGTGTATTGATTATTGAAAACTTATTGTCCAAGTAAACAGTTAATTGTACTTGATTCATCTTCGAAAGAGTTAATGGTACTCGATTAATCTTCTAACTCAAACATAAAACTAAACCGTAACTCTAAGTGTAACGATTATTGAAATCTTTTTTGACCAAGTAAAGAGTTAATTTACTTGATTAATCTTCTAAAGAGTTAATGGTACTCGATTAATCTTCTAAAGAGTTAATGGTACTCGATTAATCTTCTAACTCAACATAAAACTAATACGTAACTCTAAGTGTAACGATTATTGAAAACTTGTTGACCAAGTAAAGAGTTAATTGTACTCGATTATTCTTCTAAAGAGTTAGTTGTACTCGATTAATCTTCCAACTCAACTTAAAACTAATTCGTAACTCTAAGTATAACGATTATTGAAAACTTGTTGATTAAGTAAAGTGTTAATTGTAATCGAATCATCTTCTAAAGAGTTAATGGTACTCGATTAATCTTCTAACTCAACATAAAACTAATACGTAACTCTAAGTGTAACGATTATTGAAAACTTATTGATTAAGTAAAGTGTTAATTGTAATCGAATCATCATTTAAAGAGTTAATGGTCCTAGATAAATCTTCTAACTCAACATAAAACTAATCTGTAACTCTAAGTGTAACGGTTATTGAAAACTTGTTGACCAAGTAAAGAGTTAATTGTACTCGATTCATCTTCTAAAGAGTTAAGGTACTCGATTAATCTTCTAAGTCAATATAAAAATAATCTGTAACTCTAAGTGTATTGATTATTGAAAACTTATTGTCCAAGTAAACAGTTAATTGTACTTGATTCATCTTCGAAAGAGTTAATGGTACTCGATTAATCTTCTAACTCAAACATAAAACTAAACCGTAACTCTATGTGTAACGATTATTGAAAACTTTTTTGACCAAGTAAAGAGTTAATTTACTCGATTAATCTTCTAAAGAGTTAATGGTACTCGATTAATCTTCTAAAGAGTTAATGGTACTCGATTAATCTTCTAACTCAACATAAAACTAATACGTAACTCTAAGTGTAACGATTATTGAAAACTTGTTGACCAAGTAAAGAGTTAATTGTACTCGATTATTCTTCTAAAGAGTTAGTTGTACTCGATTAATCTTCCAACTCAACTTAAAACTAATTCGTAACTCTAAGTATAACGATTATTGAAAACTTGTTGATTAAGTAAAGTGTTAATTGTAATCGAATCATCTTCTAAAGAGTTAATGGTACTCGATTAATCTTCTAACTCAACATAAAACTAATACGTAACTCTAAGTGTAACGATTATTGAAAACTTATTGATTAAGTAAAGTGTTAATTGTAATCGAATCATCATTTAAAGAGTTAATGGTCCTAGATAAATCTTCTAACTCAACATAAAACTAATCTGTAACTCTAAGTGTAACGGTTATTGAAAACTTGTTGACCAAGTAAAGAGTTAATTGTACTCGATTCATCTTCTAAAGAGTTAATGGTACTCGATTAATCTTCTAAGTCAATATAAAAATAATCTGTAACTCTAAGTGTATTGATTATTGAAAACTTATTGTCCAAGTAAACAGTTAATTGTACTTGATTCATCTTCGAAAGAGTTAATGGTACTCGATTAATCTTCTAACTCAAACATAAAACTAAACCGTAACTCTAAGTGTAACGATTATTGAAAACTTTTTTGACCAAGTAAAGAGTTAATTTACTCGATTAATCTTCTAAAGAGTTAATGGTACTCGATTAATCTTCTAAAGAGTTAATGGTACTCGATTAATCTTGTAACTCAACATAAAACTAATACGTAACTCTAAGTGTAACGATTATTGAAAACTTGTTGACCAAGTAAAGAGTTAATTGTACTCGATTATTCTTCTAAAGAGTTAGTTGTACTCGATTAATCTTCCAACTCAACCTAAAACTATTTCGTAACTCTAAGTATAACGATTATTGAAAACTTTTTGATTAAGTAAAGTGTTAATTGTAATCGAATCATCTTCTAAAGAGTTAATGGTACTCGATTAATCTTCTAACTCAACATAAAACTAATACGTAACTCTAAGTGTAACGATTATTGAAAACTTATTGATTAAGTAAAGTGTTAATTGTAATCGAATCATCATTTAAAGAGTTAATGGTCCTAGATAAATCTTCTAACTCAACATAAAACTAATCTGTAACTCTAAGTGTAACGGTTATTGAAAACTTGTTGACCAAGTAAAGAGTTAATTGTACTCGATTCATCTTCTAAAGAGTTAATGGTACTCGATTAATCTTCTAAGTCAATATAAAAATAATCTGTAACTCTAAGTGTAACGATTATTGAAAACTTGTTGACCAAGTAAAGAGTTAATTGTACTCGATTATTCTTCTAAAGAGTTAGTTGTACTCGATTAATCTTCCAACTCAACCTAAAACTATTTCGTAACTCTAAGTATAACGATTATTGAAAACTTGTTGATTAAGTAAAGTGTTAATGGTACTCGATTAATCTTCTAAAGAGTTAATGGTACTCGATTAATCTTCTAACTCAACATAAAACTAATACGTAACTCTAAGTGTAACGATTATTGAAAACTTATTGATTAAGTAAAGTGTTAATTGTAATCGAATCATTATCTAAAGAGTTAATGGTCCTAGATAAATCTTCTAACTCAACATAAAACTAATCTATAACTCTAAGTGTAACGATTATTGAAAACTTGTTGACTAAGTAAACAGTTAATTGTACTTGATTCATCTTCGAAAGAGTTAATGGTACTCGATTAATCTTCTAACTCAACATAAAACTAATACGTAACTCTAAGTGTAACGGTTATTGAAAACTTGTTGACTAAGTAAAGAGTTAATTGTACTCGAATCATCTTCTAAAGATTTAATGGTACTAGATTAATCTTCTTACTCAACATAAAACTAATCCGTAACTCTAAGTGTAACGATTATTGAAAACTTCTTGACCAAGTAAAGAGTTAATTGTACTCGATTATTCTTCTAAAGAGTTAGTTGTACTCGATTAATCTTCCAACTCAACTTAAAACTAATTCGTAACTCTAAGTATAACGATTATTGAAAACTTGTTGATTAAGTAAAGTGTTAATTGTAATCGAATCATCTTCTAAAGAGTTAATTGTACTCGAATCATCTTCTAAAGATTTAATCGTACTCGATTAATCTTCTAACTCAAACATAAAACTAAACCGTGACTCTAAGTGTAACGATTATTGAAAACTTTTTTGACCAAGTAAAGAGTTAATTTACTCGATTAATCTTCTAAAGAGTTAATGGTACTCGATTAATCTTCTAAAGAGTTAATGGTACTCGATTAATCTTCTAACTCAACATAAAACTAATACGTAACTCTTAAGTGTAACGATTATTGAAAACTTATTGATTAAGTAAAGTGTTAATTGTAATCGAATCATTATATAAAGAGTTAATGGTCCTAGATAAATCTTCTAACTCAACATAAAACTAATCTATAACTCTCAGTGTAACGATTATTGAAAACTTGTTGACTAAGTAAACAGTTAATTGTACTTGATTCATCTTCGAAAGAGTTAATGGTACTCGATTAATCTTCTAACTCAACATAAAACTAATACGTAACTCTAAGTGTAACGGTTATTGAAAACTTGTTGACTAAGTAAAGAGTTAATTGTACTCGAATCATCTTCTAAAGATTTAATGGTACTAGATTAATCATCTTACTCAACATAAAACTAATCCGTAACTCTAAGTGTAACGATTATTGAAAACTTGTTGACCAAGTAAAGAGTTAATTGTACTCGATTATTCTTCTAAAGAGTTAGTTGTACTCGATTAATCTTCCAACTCAACTTTAAACTAATTCGTAACTCTAAGTATAACGATTATTGAAAACTTGTTGATTAAGTAAAGTGTTAATTGTAATCGAATCATCTTCTAAAGAGTTAATGGTACTCGATTAATCTTCTAACTCAACATAAAACTAATACGTAACTCTAAGTGTAACGATTATTGAAAACTTATTGATTAAGTAAAGTGTTAATTGTAATCGAATCATCATTTAAAGAGTTAATGGTCCTAGATAAATCTTCTAACTCAACATAAAACTAATCTGTAACTCTAAGTGTAACGGTTATTGAAAACTTGTTGACCAAGTAAAGAGTTAATTGTACTCGATTTATCTTCTAAAGAGTTAATGGTACTCGATTAATCTTCTAAGTCAATATAAAAATAATCTGTAACTCTAAGTGTATTGATTATTGAAAACTTATTGTCCAAGTAAACAGTTAATTGTACTTGATTCATCTTCGAAAGAGTTAATGGTACTCGATTAATCTTCTAACTCAAACATAAAACTAAACCGTAACTCTAAGTGTAACGATTATTGAAAACTTTTTTGACCAAGTAAAGAGTTAATTTACTCGATTAATCTTCTAAAGAGTTAATGGTACTCGATTAATCTTCTAAAGAGTTAATGGTACTCGATTAATCTTCTAACTCAACATAAAACTAATACGTAACTCTAAGTGTAACGATTATTGAAAACTTATTGATTAAGTAAAGTGTTAATTGTAATCGAATCATTATCTAAAGAGTTAATGGTCCTAGATAAATCTTCTAACTCAACATAAAACTAATCTATAACTCTAAGTGTAACGATTATTGAAAACTTGTTGACTAAGTAAACAGTTAATTGTACTTGATTCATCTTCGAAAGAGTTAATGGTACTCGATTAATCTTCTAACTCAACATAAAACTAATACGTAACTCTAAGTGTAACGGTTATTGAAAACTTGTTGACTAAGTAAAGAGTTAATTGTACTCGATTAATCTTTTAAAGAGTTAATGGTACTCGATTAATCTTCTAACTCAACATAAAACTAATACGTAACTCTAAGTGTAACGATTATTGAAAACTTGTTGACCAAGTAAAGAGTTAATTGTACTCGATTATTCTTCTAAAGAGTTAGTTGTACTCGATTAATCTTCCAACTCAACTTAAAACTAATTCGTAACTCTAAGTATAACGATTATTGAAAACTTGTTGATTAAGTAAAGTGTTAATTGTAATCGAATCATCTTCTAAAGAGTTAATGGTACTCGATTAATCTTCTAACTCAACATAAAACTAATACGTAACTCTAAGTGTAACGATTATTGAAAACTTATTGATTAAGTAAAGTGTTAATTGTAATCGAATCATTATCTAAAGAGTTAATGGTCCTAGATAAATCTTCTAACTCAACATAAAACTAATCTATAACTCTAAGTGTAACGATTATTGAAAACTTGTTGACTAAGTAAAGAGTTAATTGTACTCGAATCATCTTCTAAAGATTTATTGGTACTAGATTAATCTTCTTACTCAACATAAAACTAATCCGTAACTCTAAGTGTAACGATTATTGAAAACTTGTTGACCAAGTAAAGAGTTAATTGTACTCGATTATTCTTCTAAAGAGTTAGTTGTACTCGATTAATCTTCCAACTCAACTTAAAACTAATTCGTAACTCTAAGTATAACGATTATTGAAAACTTGTTGATTAAGTAAAGTGTTAATTGTAATCGAATCATCTTCTAAAGAGTTAATTGTACTCGAATCATCTTCTAAAGATTTAATGGTACTAGATTAATCTTCTTACTCAACATAAAACTAATCCGTAACTCTAAGTGTAACGATTATTGAAAACTTGTTGACCAAGTAAAGAGTTAATTGTACTCGATTATTCTTCTAAAGAGTTAGTTGTACTCGATTAATCTTCCAACTCAACTTAAAACTAATTCGTAACTCTAAGTATAACGATTATTGAAAACTTGTTGATTAAGTAAAGTGTTAATTGTAATCGAATCATCTTCTAAAGAGTTAATGGTACTCGATTAATCTTCTAAGTCAATATAAAAATAATTTGTAACTCTAAGTGTATTGATTATTGAAAACTTATTGTCCAAGTAAACAGTTAATTGTACTTGATTCATCTTCGAAAGAGTTAATGGTACTCGATTAATCTTCTAACTCAAACATAAAACTAAACCGTAACTGTAAGTGTAACGATTATTAAAAACTTTTTTGACCAAGTAAAGAGTTAATTTACTCGATTAATCTTCTAAAGAGTTAATGGTACTCGATTAATCTTCTAAAGAGTTAATGGTACTCGATTAATCTTCTAACTCAACATAAAACTAATACGTAACTCTAAGTGTAACGATTATTGAAAACTTATTGATTAAGTAAAGTGTTAATTGTAATCGAATCATCATTTAAAGAGTTAATGGTCCTAGATAAATCTTCTAACTCAACATAAAACTAATCTATAACTCTAAGTGTAACGATTATTGAAAACTTGTTGACTAAGTAAACAGTTAATTGTACTTGATTCATCTTCGAAAGAGTTAATGGTACTCGATTAATCTTCTAACTCAACATAAAACTAATACGTAACTCTAAGTATAACGGTTATTGAAAACTTGTTGACTAAGTAAAGAGTTAATTGTACTCGAATCATCTTCTAAAGATTTAATGGTACTAGATTAATCTTCTTACTCAACATAAAACTAATCCGTAACTCTAAGTGTAACGATTATTGAAAATTTGTTGACCAAGTAAAGAGTTAATTGTACTCGATTAATCGTTTAAAGAGTTAATGGTACTCGATTAATCTTCTAACTCAACATAAAACTAATACGTAACTCTAAGTGTATCGATTATTGAAAACTTGTTGACCAAGTAAAGAGTTAATTGTACTCGATTATTCTTCTAAAGAGTTAGTTGTACTCGATTAATCTTCCAACTCAACTTAAAACTAATTCGTAACTCTAAGTATAACGATTATTGAAAACTTGTTGATTAAGTAAAGTGTTAATTGTAATCGAATCATCTTCTAAAGAGTTAATGGTACTCGATTAATCTTCTAACTCAACATAAAACTAATACGTAACTCTGAGTGTAACGATTATTGAAAACTTATTGATTAAGTAAAGTGTTAATTGTAATCGAATCATCATTTAATGAGTTAATGGTCCTAGATAAATATTCTAACTCAACATAAAACTAATCTGTAACTCTAAGTGTAACGGTTATTGAAAACTTGTTGACCAAGTAAAGAGTTAATTGTACTCGATTCATCTTCTAAAGAGTTAATGGTACTCGATTAATCTTCTAAGTCAATATAAAAATAATCTGTAACTCTAAGTGTATTGATTATTGAAAACTTATTGTCCAAGTAAACAGTTAATTGTACTTGATTCATCTTCGAAAGAGTTAATGGTACTCGATTAATCTTCTAACTCAAACATAAAAATAAACCGTAACTCTAAGTGTAACGATTATTGAAAACTTTTTTGACCAAGTAAAGAGTTAATTTACTCGATTAATCTTCTAAAGAGTTAATGGTACTCGATTAATCTTCTAAAGAGTTAATGGTACTCGATTAATCTTCTAACTCAACATAAAACTAATACGTAACTCTAAGTGTAACGATTATTGAAAACTTATTGATTAAGTAAAGTGTTAATTGTAATCGAATCATCATTTAAAGAGTTAATGGTCCTAGATAAATCTTCTAACTCAACATAAAACTAATCTGTAACTCTAAGTGTAACGGTTATTGAAAACTTGTTGACCAAGTAAAGAGTTAATTGTACTCGATTTATCTTCTAAAGAGTTAATGGTACTCGATTAATCTTCTAAGTCAATATAAAAATAATCTGTAACTCTAAGTGTATTGATTATTGAAAACTTATTGTCCAAGTAAACAGTTAATTGTACTTGATTCATCTTCGAAAGAGTTAATGGTACTCGATTAATCTTCTAACTCAAACATAAAACTAAACCATAACTCTAAGTGTAACGATTATTGAAAACTTTTTTGACCAAGTAAAGAGTTAATTTACTCGATTAATCTTCTAAAGAGTTAATGGTACTCGATTAATCTTCTAAAGAGTTAATGGTACTCGATTAATCTTCTAACTCAACATAAAACTAATACGTAACTCTGAGTGTAACGATTATTGAAAACTTATTGATTAAGTAAAGTGTTAATTGTAATCGAATCATCATTTAAAGAGTTAATGGTCCTAGATAAATCTTCTAACTCAACATAAAACTAATCTGTAACTCTAAGTGTAACGGTTATTGAAAACTTGTTGACCAAGTAAAGAGTTAATTGTAATCGAATCATCTTCTAAAGAGTTAATGGTACTCGATTAATCTTCTAACTCAACATAAAACTAATACGTAACTCTGAGTGTAACGATTATTGAAAACTTATTGATTAAGTAAAGTGTTAATTGTAATCGAATCATCATTTAAAGAGTTAATGGTCCTAGATAAATATTCTAACTCAACATAAAACTAATCTGTAACTCTAAGTGTAACGGTTATTGAAAACTTGTTGACCAAGTAAAGAGTTAATTGTACTCGATTCATCTTCTAAAGAGTTAATGGTACTCGATTAATCTTCTAAGTCAATATAAAAATAATCTGTAACTCTAAGTGTATTGATTATTGAAAACTTATTGTCCAAGTAAACAGTTAATTGTACTTGATTCATCTTCGAAAGAGTTAATGGTACTCGATTAATCTTCTAACTCAAACATAAAACTAAACCGTAACTCTAAGTGTAACGATTATTGAAAACTTTTTTGACCAAGTAAAGAGTTAATTTACTCGATTAATCTTCTAAAGAGTTAATGGTACTCGATTAATCTTCTAAAGAGTTAATGGTACTCGATTAATCTTCTAACTCAACATAAAACTAATACGTAACTCTAAGTGTAACGATTATTGAAAACTTATTGATTAAGTAAAGTGTTAATTGTAATCGAATCATCATTTAAAGAGTTAATGGTCCTAGATAAATCTTCTAACTCAACATAAAACTAATCTGTAACTCTAAGTGTAACGGTTATTGAAAACTTGTTGACCAAGTAAAGAGTTAATTGTACTCGATTTATCTTCTAAAGAGTTAATGGTACTCGATTAATCTTCTAAGTCAATATAAAAATAATCTGTAACTCTAAGTGTATTGATTATTGAAAACTTATTGTCCAAGTAAACAGTTAATTGTACTTGATTCATCTTCGAAAGAGTTAATGGTACTCGATTAATCTTCTAACTCAAACATAAAACTAAACCATAACTCTAAGTGTAACGATTATTGAAAACTTTTTTGACCAAGTAAAGAGTTAATTTACTCGATTAATCTTCTAAAGAGTTAATGGTACTCGATTAATCTTCTAAAGAGTTAATGGTACTCGATTAATCTTCTAACTCAACATAAAACTAATACGTAACTCTAAGTGTAACGATTATTGAAAACTTATTGATTAAGTAAAGTGTTAATTGTAATCGAATCATTATCTAAAGAGTTAATGGTCCTAGATAAATCTTCTAACTCAACATAAAACTAATCTATAACTCTAAGTGTAACGATTATTGAAAACTTGTTGACTAAGTAAACAGTTAATTGTACTTGATTCATCTTCGAAAGAGTTAATGGTACTCGATTAATCTTCTAACTCAACATAAAACTAATACGTAACTCTAAGTGTAACGGTTATTGAAAACTTGTTGACTAAGTAAAGAGTTAATTGTACTCGAATCATCTTCTAAAGATTTAATGGTACTAGATTAATCTTCTTACTCAACATAAAACTAATCCGTAACTCTAAGTGTAACGATTATTGAAAATTTGTTGACCAAGTAAAGAGTTAATTGTACTCGATTAATCTTTTAAAGAGTTAATGGTACTCGATTAATCTTCTAACTCAACATAAAACTAATACGTAACTCTAAGTGTATCGATTATTGAAAACTTGTTGACCAAGTAAAGAGTTAATTGTACTCGATTATTCTTCTAAAGAGTTAGTTGTACTCGATTAATCTTCCAACTCAACTTAAAACTAATTCGTAACTCTAAGTATAACGATTATTGAAAACTTGTTGATTAAGTAAAGTGTTAATTGTAATCGAATCATCTTCTAAAGAGTTAATGGTACTCGATTAATCTTCTAACTCAACATAAAACTAATACGTAACTCTGAGTGTAACGATTATTGAAAACTTATTGATTAAGTAAAGTGTTAATTGTAATCGAATCATCATTTAAAGAGTTAATGGTCCTAGATAAATATTCTAACTCAACATAAAACTAATCTGTAACTCTAAGTGTAACGGTTATTGAAAACTTGTTGATCAAGTAAAGAGTTAATTGTACTCGATTCATCTTCTAAAGAGTTAATGGTACTCGATTAATCTTCTAAGTCAATATAAAAATAATCTGTAACTCTAAGTGTATTGATTATTGAAAACTTATTGTCCAAGTAAACAGTTAATTGTACTTGATTCATCTTCGAAAGAGTTAATGGTACTCGATTAATCTTCTAACTCAAACATAAAACTAAACCGTAACTCTAAGTGTAACGATTATTGAAAACTTTTTTGACCAAGTAAAGAGTTAATTTACTCGATTAATCTTCTAAAGAGTTAATGGTACTCGATTAATCTTCTAACTCAACATAAAACTAATACGTAACTCTAAGTGTAACGATTATTGAAAACTTATTGATTAAGTAAAGTGTTAATTGTAATCGAATCATCATTTAAAGAGTTAATGGTCCTAGATAAATCTTCTAACTCAACATAAAACTAATCTGTAACTCTAAGTGTAACGGTTATTGAAAACTTGTTGACCAAGTAAAGAGTTAATTGTACTCGATTTATCTTCTAAAGAGTTAATGGTACTCGATTAATCTTCTAAGTCAATATAAAAATAATCTGTAACTCTAAGTGTATTGATTATTGAAAACTTATTGTCCAAGTAAACAGTTAATTGTACTTGATTCATCTTCGAAAGAGTTAATGGTACTCGATTAATCTTCTAACTCAAACATAAAACTAAACCGTAACTCTAAGTGTAACGATTATTGAAAACTTTTTTGACCAAGTAAAGAGTTAATTTACTCGATTAATCTTCTAAAGAGTTAATGGTACTCGATTAATCTTCTAAAGAGTTAATGGTACTCGATTAATCTTCTAACTCAACATAAAACTAATACGTAACTCTAAGTGTAACGATTATTGAAAACTTATTGATTAAGTAAAGTGTTAATTGTAATCGAATCATTATCTAAAGAGTTAATGGTCCTAGATAAATCTTCTAACTCAACATAAAACTAATCTATAACTCTAAGTGTAACGATTATTGAAAACTTGTTGACTAAGTAAACAGTTAATTGTACTTGATTCATCTTCGAAAGAGTTAATGGTACTCGATTAATCTTCTAACTCAACATAAAACTAATACGTAACTCTAAGTGTAACGGTTATTGAAAACTTGTTGACTAAGTAAAGAGTTAATTGTACTCGAATCATCTTCTAAAGATTTAATGGTACTAGATTAATCTTCTTACTCAACATAAAACTAATCCGTAACTCTAAGTGTAACGATTATTGAAAATTTGTTGACCAAGTAAAGAGTTAATTGTACTCGATTAATCTTTTAAAGAGTTAATGGTACTCGATTAATCTTCTAACTCAACATAAAACTAATACGTAACTCTAAGTGTATCGATTATTGAAAACTTGTTGACCAAGTAAAGAGTTAATTGTACTCGATTATTCTTCTAAAGAGTTAGTTGTACTCGATTAATCTTCCAACTCAACTTAAAACTAATTCGTAACTCTAAGTATAACGATTATTGAAAACTTGTTGATTAAGTAAAGTGTTAATTGTAATCGAATCATCTTCTAAAGAGTTAATGGTACTCGATTAATCTTCTAACTCAACATAAAACTAATACGTAACTCTGAGTGTAACGATTATTGAAAACTTATTGATTAAGTAAAGTGTTAATTGTAATCGAATCATCATTTAAAGAGTTAATGGTCCTAGATAAATATTCTAACTCAACATAAAACTAATCTGTAACTCTAAGTGTAACGGTTATTGAAAACTTGTTGATCAAGTAAAGAGTTAATTGTACTCGATTCATCTTCTAAAGAGTTAATGGTACTCGATTAATCTTCTAAGTCAATATAAAAATAATCTGTAACTCTAAGTGTATTGATTATTGAAAACTTATTGTCCAAGTAAACAGTTAATTGTACTTGATTCATCTTCGAAAGAGTTAATGGTACTCGATTAATCTTCTAACTCAAACATAAAACTAAACCGTAACTCTAAGTGTAACGATTATTGAAAACTTTTTTGACCAAGTAAAGAGTTAATTTACTCGATTAATCTTCTAAAGAGTTAATGGTACTCGATTAATCTTCTAACTCAACATAAAACTAATACGTAACTCTAAGTGTAACGATTATTGAAAACTTATTGATTAAGTAAAGTGTTAATTGTAATCGAATCATCATTTAAAGAGTTAATGGTCCTAGATAAATCTTCTAACTCAACATAAAACTAATCTGTAACTCTAAGTGTAACGGTTATTGAAAACTTGTTGACCAAGTAAAGAGTTAATTGTACTCGATTTATCTTCTAAAGAGTTAATGGTACTCGATTAATCTTCTAAGTCAATATAAAAATAATCTGTAACTCTAAGTGTATTGATTATTGAAAACTTATTGTCCAAGTAAACAGTTAATTGTACTTGATTCATCTTCGAAAGAGTTAATGGTACTCGATTAATCTTCTAACTCAAACATAAAACTAAACCGTAACTCTAAGTGTAACGATTATTGAAAACTTTTTTGACCAAGTAAAGAGTTAATTTACTCGATTAATCTTCTAAAGAGTTAATGGTACTCGATTAATCTTCTAAAGAGTTAATGGTACTCGATTAATCTTCTAACTCAACATAAAACTAATACGTAACTCTAAGTGTAACGATTATTGAAAACTTATTGATTAAGTAAAGTGTTAATTGTAATCGAATCATTATCTAAAGAGTTAATGGTCCTAGATAAATCTTCTAACTCAACATAAAACTAATCTATAACTCTAAGTGTAACGATTATTGAAAACTTGTTGACTAAGTAAACAGTTAATTGTACTTGATTCATCTTCGAAAGAGTTAATGGTACTCGATTAATCTTCTAACTCAACATAAAACTAATACGTAACTCTAAGTGTAACGGTTATTGAAAACTTGTTGACTAAGTAAAGAGTTAATTGTACTCGAATCATCTTCTAAAGATTTAATGGTACTAGATTAATCTTCTTACTCAACATAAAACTAATCCGTAACTCTAAGTGTAACGATTATTAAAAACTTGTTGACCAAGTAAAGAGTTAATTGTACTCGATTATTCTTCTAAAGAGTTAGTGGTACTCGATTAATCTTCTAACTCAACATAAAACTAATACGTAACTCTAAGTGTAACGATTATTGAAAACTTGTTGACCAAGTAAAGAGTTAATTGTACTCGATTCATCTTCTAAAGAGTTAATGGTACTCGATTAATCTTCTAAGTCAATATAAAAATAATCTGTAACTCTAAGTGTATGGATTATTGAAAACTTATTGACCAAGTAAACAGTTAATTGTACTTGATTCATCTTCGAAAGAGTTAATGGTACTCGATTAATCTTCTAACTCAACATAAAACTAATACGTAACTCTAAGTGTAACGATTATTGAAAACATATTGATTAAGTAAAGTGTTAATTGTAATCGAATCATTATCTAAAGAGTTAATGGTCCTAGATAAATCTTCTAACTCAACATAAAACTAATCTATAACTCTAAGTGTAACGATTATTGAAAACTTGTTGACTAAGTAAAGAGTTAATTGTACTCGAATTATCTTTTAAAGATTTAATGGTACTAGATTAATCTTCTTACTCAACATAAAACTAATCCGTAACTCTAAGTGTAACGATTATTGAAAACTTGTTGACCAAGTAAAGAGTTAATTGTACTCGATTATTCTTCTAAAGAGTTAGTTGTACTCGATTAATCTTCCAACTCAACTTAAAACAAATTCGTAATTCTAAGTATAACGATTATTGAAAACTTGTTGATTAAGTAAAGTGTTAATTGTAATCGAATCATCTTCTAAAGAGTTAATTGTACTCGAATCATCTTCTAAAGATTTAATGGTACTAGATTAATCTTCTTACTCAACATAAAACTAATCCGTAACTCTAAGTGTAACGATTATTGAAAACTTGTTGACCAAGTAAAGAGTTAATTGTACTCGATTATTCTTCTAAAGAGTTAGTTGTACTCGATTAATCTTCCAACTCAACTTAAAACTAATTCGTAACTCTAAGTATAACGATTATTGAAAACTTGTTGATTAAGTAAAGTGTTAATTGTAATCGAATCATCTTCTAAAGAGTTAATGGTACTCGATTAATCTTCTAAGTCAATATAAAATAATCTGTAACTCTAAGTGTATTGGTTATTGAAAACTTATTGTCCAAGTAAACAGTTAATTGTACTTGATTCATCTTCGAAAGAGTTAATTGTACTCGATTAATCTTCTAACTCAAACATAAAACTAAACCGTGACTGTAAGTGTAACGATTATTGAAAACTTTTTTGACCAAGTAAAGAGTTAATTTACTCGATTAATCTTCTAAAGAGTTAATGGTACTCGATTAATCTTCTAAAGAGTTAATGGTACTCGATTAATCTTCTAACTCAACATAAAACTAATACGTAACTCTAAGTGTAACGATTATTGAAAACTTATTGATTAAGTAAAGTGTTAATTGTAATCGAATCATCATTTAAAGAGTTAATGGTCCTAGATAAATCTTCTAACTCAACATAAAACTAATCTGTAACTCTAAGTGTAACGGTTATTGAAAACTTGTTGACCAAGTAAAGAGTTAATTGTACTCGATTTATCTTCTAAAGAGTTAATGGTACTCGATTAATCTTCTAAGTCAATATAAAAATAATCTGTAACTCTAAGTGTATTGATTATTGAAAACTTATTGTCCAAGTAAACAGTTAATTGTACTTGATTCATCTTCGAAAGAGTTAATGGTACTCGATTAATCTTCTAACTCAAACATAAAACTAAACCGTAACTCTAAGTGTAACGATTATTGAAAACTTTTTTGACCAAGTAAAGAGTTAATTTACTCGATTAATCTTCTAAAGAGTTAATGGTACTCGATTAATCTTCTAAAGAGTTAATGGTACTCGATTAATCTTCTAACTCAACATAAAACTAATACGTAACTCTAAGTGTAACGATTATTGAAAACTTATTGATTAAGTAAAGTGTTAATTGTAATCGAATCATTATCTAAAGAGTTAATGGTCCTAGATAAATCTTCTAACTCAACATAAAACTAATCTATAACTCTAAGTGTAACGATTATTGAAAACTTGTTGACTAAGTAAACAGTTAATTGTACTTGATTCATCTTCGAAAGAGTTAATGGTACTCGATTAATCTTCTAACTCAACATAAAACTAATACGTAACTCTAAGTGTAACGGTTATTGAAAACTTGTTGACTAAGTAAAGAGTTAATTGTACTCGAATCATCTTCTAAAGATTTAATGGTACTAGATTAATCTTCTTACTCAACATAAAACTAATCCGTAACTCTAAGTGTAACGATTATTGAAAACTTGTTGACCAAGTAAAGAGTTAATTGTACTCGATTATTCTTCTAAAGAGTTAGTGGTACTCGATTAATCTTCTAACTCAACATAAAACTAATACGTAACTCTAAGTGTAACGATTATTGAAAACTTGTTGACCAAGTAAAGAGTTAATTGTACTCGATTCATCTTCTAAAGAGTTAATGGTACTCGATTAATCTTCTAAGTCAATATAAAAATAATCTGTAACTCTAAGTGTATGGATTATTGAAAACTTATTGACCAAGTAAACAGTTAATTGTACTTGATTCATCTTCGAAAGAGTTAATGGTACTCGATTAATCTTCTAACTCAACATAAAACTAATACGTAACTCTAAGTGTAACGATTATTGAAAACTTATTGATTAAGTAAAGTGTTAATTGTAATCGAATCATTATCTAAAGAGTTAATGGTCCTAGATAAATCTTCTAACTCAACATAAAACTAATCTATAAATCTAAGTGTAACGATTATTGAAAACTTGTTGACTAAGTAAAGAGTTAATTGTACTCGAATCATCTTTTAAAGATTTAATGGTACTAGATTAATCTTCTTACTCAACATAAAACTAATCCGTAACTCTAAGTGTAACGATTATTGAAAACTTGTTGACCAAGTAAAGAGTTAATTGTACTCGATTATTCTTCTAAAGAGTTAGTTGTACTCGATTAATCTTCCAACTCAACTTAAAACAAATTCGTAATTCTAAGTATAACGATTATTGAAAACTTGTTGATTAAGTAAAGAGTTAATTGTACTCGATTCATCTTCTAAAGAGTTAATGGTACTCGATTAATCTTCTAAGTCAATATAAAAATAATCTGTAACTCTAAGTGTATGGATTATTGAAAACTTATTGACCAAGTAAACAGTTAATTGTACTTGATTCATCTTCGAAAGAGTTAATGGTACTCGATTAATCTTCTAACTCAACATAAAACTAATACGTAACTCTAAGTGTAACGATTATTGAAAACTTATTGATTAAGTAAAGTGTTAATTGTAATCGAATCATTATCTAAAGAGTTAATGGTCCTAGATAAATCTTCTAACTCAACATAAAACTAATCTATAACTCTAAGTGTAACGATTATTGAAAACTTGTTGACTAAGTAAACAGTTAATTGTACTTGATTCATCTTCGAAAGAGTTAATGGTACTCGATTAATCTTCTAACTCAACATAAAACTAATACGTAACTCTAAGTGTAACGATTATTGAAAACTTATTGATTAAGTAAAGTGTTAATTGTAATCGAATTATTATCTAAAGAGTTAATGGTCCTAGATAAATCTTCTAACTCAACATAAAACTAATCTATAACTCTAAGTGTAACGATTATTGAAAACTTGTTGACTAAGTAAACAGTTAATTGTACTTGATTCATCTTCGAAAGATGTAATGGTACTCGATTAATCTTCTAACTCAACATAAAACTAATACGTAACTCTAAGTGTAAAGGTTATTGAAAACTTGTTGACTAAGTAAAGAGTTAATTGTACTCGAATCATCTTCTAAAGATTTAATGGTACTAGATTTATCTTCTTACTCAACATAAAACTAATCCGTAACTCTAAGTGTAACGATTATTGAAAATTTATTGACCAAGTAAAGAGTTAATTGTACTCGATTAATCTTCTAAAGAGTTAATGGTACTCGATTAATCTTCTAACTCAACATAAAACTAATACGTAACTCTAAGTGTAACGATTATTGAAAACTTGTTGACCAAGTAAAGAGTTAATTGTACTCGATTATTCTTCTAAAGAGTTGGTTGTACTCGATTAATCTTCCAACTCAACTTAAAACTAATTCGTAACTCTAAGTATAACGATTATTGAAAACTTGTTGATTAAGTAAAGTGTTAATTGTAATCGAATCATCTTCTAAAGAGTTAATGGTACTCGATTAATCTTCTAACTCAACATAAAACTAATACGTAACTCTAAGTGTAACGATTATTGAAAACTTATTGATTAAGTAAAGTGTTAATTGTAATCGAATCATCATTTAAAGAGTTAATGGTCCTAGATAAATATTCTAACTCAACATAAAACTAATCTGTAACTCTAAGTGTAACGATTATTGAAAACTTGTTGACTAAGTAAACAGTTAATTGTACTTGATTCATCTTCGAAAGAGTTAATGGTACTCGATTAATCTTCTAACTCAACATAAAACTAATACGTAACTCTAAGTGTAACGGTTATTGAAAACTTGTTGACTAAGTAAAGAGTTAATTGTACTCGAATCATCTTCTAAAGATTTAATGGTACTAGATTAATCTTCTTACTCAACATAAAACTAATCCGTAACTCTAAGTGTAACGATTATTGAAAATTTGTTGACCAAGTAAAGAGTTAATTGTACTCGATTAATCTTTTAAAGAGTTAATGGTACTCGATTAATCTTCTAAGTCAACATAAAACTAATACGTAACTCTAAGTGTAACGATTATTGAAAACTTGTTGACCAAGTAAAGAGTTAATTGTACTCGATTATTCTTCTAAAGAGTTAGTTGTACTCGATTAATCTTCCAACTCAACTTAAAACTAATTCGTAACTCTAAGTATAACGATTATTGAAAACTTGTTGATTAAGTAAAGTGTTAATTGTAATCGAATCATCTTCTAAAGAGTTAATGGTACTCGATTAATCTTCTAAGTCAATATAAAAATAATCTGTAACTCTAAGTGTATTGGTTATTGAAAACTTATTGTCCAAGTAAACAGTTAATTGTACTTGATTCATCTTCGAAAGAGTTAATGGTACTCGATTAATCTTCTAACTCAAACATAAAACTAAACCGTGACTCTAAGTGTAACGATTATTGAAAACTTTTTTGACCAAGTAAAGAGTTAATTTACTCGATTAATCTTCTAAAGAGTTAATGGTACTCGATTAATCTTCTAACTCAACATAAAACTAATACGTAACTCTAAGTGTAACGATTATTGAAAACTTATTGATTAAGTAAAGTGTTAATTGTAATCGAATCATTATCTAAAGAGTTAATGGTCCTAGATAAATCTTCTAACTCAACATAAAACTAATCTATAACTCTAAGTGTAACGATTATTGAAAACTTGTTGACTAAGTAAACAGTTAATTGTACTTGATTCATCTTCGAAAGATTTAATGGTACTCGATTAATCTTCTAACTCAACATAAAACTAATACGTAACTCTAAGTGTAAAGGTTATTGAAAACTTGTTGACTAAGTAAAGAGTTAATTGTACTCGAATCATCTTCTAAAGATTTAATGGTACTAGATTAATCTTCTTACTCAACATAAAACTAATCCGTAACTCTAAGTGTAACGATTATTGAAAATTTATTGACCAAGTAAAGAGTTAATTGTACTCGATTAATCTTCTAAAGAGTTAATGGTACTCGATTAATCTTCTAACTCAACATAAAACTAATACGTAACTCTAAGTGTAACGATTATTGAAAACTTGTTGACCAAGTAAAGAGTTAATTGTACTCGATTATTCTTCTAAAGAGTTAGTTGTACTCGATTAATCTTCCAACTCAACTTAAAACTAATTCGTAACTCTAAGTATAACAATTATTGAAAACTTGTTGATTAAGTAAAGTGTTAATTGTAATCGAATCATCTTCTAAAGAGTTAATGGTACTCGATTAATCTTCTAACTCAACATAAAACTAATACGTAACTCTAAGTGTAACGATTATTGAAAACTTATTGATTAAGTAAAGTGTTAATTGTAATCGAATCATTATCTAAAGAGTTAATGGTCCTAGATAAATCTTCTAACTCAACATAAAACTAATCTATAACTCTAAGTGTAACGATTATTGAAAACTTGTTGACTAAGTAAACAGTTAATTGTACTCGATTCATCTTCTAAAGAGTTAATGGTACTCGATTAATCTTCTAACTCAACATAAAACTAATACGTAACTCTAAGTGTAAAGATTATTGAAAAATTGTTGACTAAGTAAAGAGTTAATTGTACTCGAATCATCTTCTAAAGATTTAATGGTACTAGATTAATCTTCTTACTCAAACATAAAACTAAACCGTAACTCTAAGTGTAACGATTATTGAAAACTTTTTTGACCAAGTAAAGAGTTAATTTACTCGATTAATCTTCTAAAGAGTTAATGGTACTCGATTAATCTTCTAAAGAGTTAATGGTACTCGATTAATCTTCTAACTCAACATAAAACTAATACGTAACTCTAAGTGTAACAATTATTGAAAACTTATTGATTAAGTAAAGTGTTAATTGTAATCGAATCAATATCTAAAGAGTTAATGGTCCTAGATAAATCTTCTAACTCAACATAAAACTAATCTATAACTCTAAGTGTAACGATTATTGAAAACTTGTTGACTAAGTAAACAGTTAATTGTACTTGATTCATCTTCGAAAGAGTTAATGGTACTCGATTAATCTTCTAACTCAACATAAAACTAATACGTAACTTTAAGTGTAACGGTTATTGAAAACTTGTTGACTAAGTAAAGAGTTAATTGTACTCGAATCATCTTCTAAAGATTTAATGGTACTAGATTAATCTTCTTACTCAACATAAAACTAATCCGTAACTCTAAGTGTAACGATTATTGAAAACTTGTTGACCAAGTAAAGAGTTAATTGTACTCGATTATTCTTCTAAAGAGTTAGTGGTACTCGATTAATCTTCTAACTCAACATAAAACTAATACGTAACTCTAAGTGTAACGATTATTGAAAACTTGTTGACCAAGTAAAGAGTTAATTGTACTCGATTCATCTTCTAAAGAGTTAATTGTACTCGATTAATCTTCTAAGTCAATATAAAAATAATCTGTAACTCTAAGTGTATGGATTATTGAAAACTTATTGACCAAGTAAACAGTTAATTGTACTTGATTCATCTTCGAAAGAGTTAATGGTACTCGATTAATCTTCTAACTCAAAAATAAAACTAAACCGTGACTCTAAGTGTAACGATTATTGAAAACTTTTTTGACCAAGTAAAGAGTTAATTTACTTGATTAATCTTCTAAAGAGTTAATGGTACTCGATTAATCTTCTAAAGAGTTAATGGTACTCGATTAATCTTCTAACTCAACATAAAACTAATACGTAACTCTAAGTGTAACGATTATTGAAAACTTATTGATTAAGTAAAGTGTTAATTGTAATCGAATCATTATCTAAAGAGTTAATGGTCCTAGATAAATCTTCTAACTCAACATAAAACTAATCTATAACTCTAAGTGTAACGATTATTGAAAACTTGTTGACTAAGTAAAGAGTTAATTGTACTCGAATCATCTTCTAAAGATTTAATGGTACTAGATTAATCTTCTTACTCAACATAAAACTAATCCGTAACTCTAAGTGTAACGATTATTGAAAACTTGTTGACCAAGTAAAGAGTTAATTGTACTCGATTATTCTTCTAAAGAGTTAGTTGTACTCGATTAATCTTCCAACTCAGCTTAAAACTAATTCGTAACTCTAAGTATAACGATTATTGAAAACTTGTTGATTAAGTAAAGTGTTAATTGTAATCGAATCATCTTCTAAAGAGTTAATGGTACTCGATTAATCTTCTAACTCAACATAAAACTAATACGTAACTCTAAGTGTAACGATTATTGAAAACTTATTGATTAAGTAAAGTGTTAATTGTAATCGAATCATCATTTAAAGAGTTAATGGTCCTAGATAAATCTTCTAACTCAACATAAAACTAATCTGTAACTCTAAGTGTAACGGTTATTGAAAACTTGTTGACCAAGTAAAGAGTTAATTGTACTCGATTCATCTTCTAAAGAGTTAATGGTACTCGATTAATCTTCTAAGTCAATATAAAAATAATCTGTAACTCTAAGTGTATTGATTATTGAAAACTTATTGTCCAAGTAAACAAATAATTGTACTTGATTCATCTTCGAAAGAGTTAATGGTACTCGATTAATCTTCTAACTCAAACATAAAACTAAACCGTAACTCTAAGTGTAACGATTATTGAAAACTTTTTTGACCAAGTAAAGAGTTAATTTACTCGATTAATCTTCTAAAGAGTTAATGGTACTCGATTAATCTTCTAAAGAGTTAATGGTACTCGATTAATCTTCTAACTCAACATAAAACTAATACGTAACTCTAAGTGTAACGATTATTGAAAACTTATTGATTAAGTAAAGTGTTAATTGTAATCGAATCATCATTTAAAGAGTTAATGGTCCTAGATAAATCTTCTAACTCAACATAAAACTAATCTGTAACTCTAAGTGTAACGGTTATTGAAACTTGTTGACCAAGTAAAGAGTTAATTGTACTCGATTCATCTTCTAAAGAGTTAGTGGTACTCGATTAATCTTCTAAGTCAATATAAAAATAATCTGTAACTCTAAGTGTATTGATTATTGAAAACTTATTGTCCAAGTAAACAGTTAATTGTACTTGATTCATCTTCGAAAGAGTTAATGGTACTCGATTAATCTTCTAACTCAAACATAAAACTAAACCGTAACTCTAAGTGTAACGATTATTGAAAACTTTTTTGACCAAGTAAAGAGTTAATTTACTCGATTAATCTTCTAAAGAGTTAATGGTACTCGATTAATCTTCTAAAGAGTTAATGGTACTCGATTAATCTTCTAACTCAACATAAAACTAATACGTAACTCTAAGTGTAACGATTATTGAAAACTTATTGATTAAGTAAAGTGTTAATTGTAATCGAATCATTATCTAAAGAGTTAATGGTCCTAGATAAATCTTCTAACTCAACATAAAACTAATCTATAACTCTAAGTGTAACGATTATTGAAAACTTGTTGACTAAGTAAACAGTTAATTGTACTTGATGCATCTTCGAAAGAGTTAATGGTACTCGATTAATCTTCTAACTCAACATAAAACTAATACGTAACTCTAAGTGTAACGATTATTAAAAACTTATTGATTAAGTAAAGTGTTAATTGTAATCGAATCATTATCTAAAGAGTTAATGGTCCTAGATAAATCTTCTAACTCAACATAAAACTAATCTATAACTCTAAGTGTAACGATTATTGAAAACTTGTTGACTAAGTAAACAGTTAATTGTACTTGATTCATCTTCGAAAGAGTTAATGGTACCCGATTAATCTTCTAACTCAACATAAAACTAATACGTAACTCTAAGTGTAACGGTTATTGAAAACTTGTTGACTAAGTGAAGAGTTAATTGTACTCGAATCATCTTCTAAAGATTTAATGGTACTAGATTAATCTTCTTACTCAACATAAAACTAATCTGTAACTCTAAGTGTAACGATTATTGAAAACTTGTTGACCAAGTAAAGAGTTAATTTACTCGATTAATCTTCTAAAGAGTTAATGGTACTCGATTAATCTTCTAAAGAGTTAATGGTACTCGATTAATCTTCTAACTCAACATAAAACTAATACGTAACTCTAAGTGTAACGATTATTGAAAACTTATTGATTAAGTAAAGTGTTAATTGTAATCGAATCATTATCTAAAGAGTTAATGGTCCTAGATAAATCTTCTAACTCAACATAAAACTAATCTATAACTCTAAGTGTAACGATTATTGAAAACTTGTTGACTAAGTAAACAGTTAATTGTACTTGATTCATCTTCGAAAGAGTTAATGGTACTCGATTAATCTTCTAACTCAACATAAAACTAATACGTAACTCTAAGTGTAACGATTATTGAAAACTTGTTGACCAAGTAAAGAGTTAATTGTACTCGATTATTCTTCTAAAGAGTTAGTTGTACTCGATTAATCTTCCAACTCAACTTAAAACTAATTCGTAACTCTAAGTATAACGATTATTGAAAACTTGTTGATTAAGTAAAGTGTTAATTGTAATCGAATCATCTTCTAAAGAGTTAATGGTACTCGATTAATCTTCTAACTCAACATAAAACTAATACGTAACTCTAAGTGTAACGATTATTGAAAACTTATTGATTAAGTAAAGTGTTAATTGTAATCGAATCATTATCTAAAGAGTTAATGGTCCTAGATAAATCTTCTAACTCAACATAAAACTAATCTATAACTCTAAGTGTAACGATTATTGAAAACTTGTTGACTAAGTAAACAGTTAATTGTACTTGATGCATCTTCGAAAGAGTTAATGGTACTCGATTAATCTTCTAACTCAACATAAAACTAATACGTAACTCTAAGTGTAACGATTATTGAAAACTTATTGATTAAGTAAAGTGTTAATTGTAATCGAATCATTATCTAAAGAGTTAATGGTCCTAGATAAATCTTCTAACTCAACATAAAACTAATCTATAACTCTAAGTGTAACGATTATTGAAAACTTGTTGACTAAGTAAACAGTTAATTGTACTTGATTCATCTTCGAAAGAGTTAATGGTACTCGATTAATCTTCTAACTCAACATAAAACTAATACGTAACTCTAAGTGTAACGGTTATTGAAAACTTGTTGACTAAGTGAAGAGTTAATTGTACTCGAATCATCTTCTAAAGATTTAATGGTACTAGATTAATCTTCTTACTCAACATAAAACTAATCTGTAACTCTAAGTGTAACGATTATTGAAAACTTGTTGACCAAGTAAAGAGTTAATTTACTCGATTAATCTTCTAAAGAGTTAATGGTACTCGATTAATCTTCTAAAGAGTTAATGGTACTCGATTAATCTTCTAACTCAACATAAAACTAATACGTAACTCTAAGTGTAACGATTATTGAAAACTTATTGATTAAGTAAAGTGTTAATTGTAATCGAATCATTATCTAAAGAGTTAATGGTCCTAGATAAATCTTCTAACTCAACATAAAACTAATCTATAACTCTAAGTGTAACGATTATTGAAAACTTGTTGACTAAGTAAACAGTTAATTGTACTTGATTCATCTTCGAAAGAGTTAATGGTACTCGATTAATCTTCTAACTCAACATAAAACTAATACGTAACTCTAAGTGTAACGATTATTGAAAACTTGTTGACCAAGTAAAGAGTTAATTGTACTCGATTATTCTTCTAAAGAGTTAGTTGTACTCGATTAATCTTCCAACTCAACTTAAAACTAATTCGTAACTCTAAGTATAACGATTATTGAAAACTTGTTGATTAAGTAAAGTGTTAATTGTAATCGAATCATCTTCTAAAGAGTTAATGGTACTCGATTAATCTTCTAACTCAACATAAAACTAATACGTAACTCTAAGTGTAACGATTATTGAAAACTTATTGATTAAGTAAAGTGTTAATTGTAATCGAATCATTATCTAAAGAGTTAATGGTCCTAGATAAATCTTCTAACTCAACATAAAACTAATCTATAACTCTAAGTGTAACGATTATTGAAAACTTGTTGACTAAGTAAACAGTTAATTGTACTTGATTCATCTTCGAAAGAGTTAATGGTACTCGATTAATCTTTTAACTCAACATAAAACTAATACGTAACTCTAAGTGTAACGATTATTGAAAACTTGTTGACCAAGTAAAGAGTTAATTGTACTCGATTATTCTTCTAAAGAGTTAGTTGTACTCGATTAATCTTCCAACTCAACTTAAAACTAATTCGTAACTCTAAGTATAACGATTATTGAAAACTTGTTGATTAAGTAAAGTGTTAATTGTAATCGAATCATCTTCTAAAGAGTTAATGGTACTCGATTAATCTTCTAACTCAACATAAAACTAATACGTAACTCTAAGTGTAACGATTATTGAAAACTTATTGATTAAGTAAAGTGTTAATTGTAATCGAATCATCATTTAAAGAGTTAATGGTCCTAGATAAATCTTCTAACTCAACATAAAACTAATCTGTAACTCTAAGTGTAACGGTTATTGAAAACTTGTTGACCAAGTAAAGAGTTAATTGTACTCGATTCATCTTCTAAAGAGTTAATGGTACTCGATTAATCTTCTAAGTCAATATAAAAATAATCTGTAACTCTAAGTGTATTGATTATTGAAAACTTATTGTCCAAGTAAACAAATAATTGTACTTGATTCATCTTCGAAAGAGTTAATGGTACTCGATTAATCTTCTAACTCAAACATAAAACTAAACCGTGACTCTAAGTGTAACGATTATTGAAAACTTTTTTGACCAAGTAAAGAGTTAATTTACTCGATTAATCTTCTAAAGAGTTAATGGTACTCGATTAATCTTCTAAAGAGTTAATGGTACTCGATTAATCTTCTAACTCAACATAAAACTAATACGTAACTCTAAGTGTAACGATTATTGAAAACTTATTGATTAAGTAAAGTGTTAATTGTAATCGAATCATCATTTAAAGAGTTAATGGTCCTAGATAAATCTTCTAACTCAACATAAAACTAATCTGTAACTCTAAGTGTAACGGTTATTGAAAACTTGTTGACCAAGTAAAGAGTTAATTGTACTCGATTCATCTTCTAAAGAGTTAGTGGTACTCGATTAATCTTCTAAGTCAATATAAAAATAATCTGTAACTCTAAGTGTATTGATTATTGAAAACTTATTGTCCAAGTAAACAGTTAATTGTACTTGATTCATCTTCGAAAGAGTTAATGGTACTCGATTAATCTTCTAACTCAAACATAAAACTAAACCGTAACTCTAAGTGTAACGATTATTGAAAACTTTTTTGACCAAGTAAAGAGTTAATTTACTCGATTAATCTTCTAAAGAGTTAATGGTACTCGATTAATCTTCTAAAGAGTTAATGGTACTCGATTAATCTTCTAACTCAACATAAAACTAATACGTAACTCTAAGTGTAACGATTATTGAAAACTTATTGATTAAGTAAAGTGTTAATTGTAATCGAATCATTATCTAAAGAGTTAATGGTCCTAGATAAATCTTCTAACTCAACATAAAACTAATCTATAACTCTAAGTGTAACGATTATTGAAAACGTGTTGACTAAGTAAACAGTTAATTGTACTTGATTCATCTTCGAAAGAGTTAATGGTACTCGATTAATCTTCTAACTCAACATAAAACTAATACGTAACTCTAAGTGTAACGATTATTGAAAACTTATTGATTAAGTAAAGTGTTAATTGTCATCGAATTATTATCTAAAGAGTTAATGGTCCTAGATAAATCTTCTAACTCAACATAAAACTAATCTATAACTCTAAGTGTAACGATTATTGAAAACTTGTTGACTAAGTAAACAGTTAATTGTACTTGATTCATCTTCGAAAGAGTTAATGGTACTCGATTAATCTTCTAACTCAACATAAAACTAATACGTAACTCTAAGTGTAACGGTTATTGAAAACTTGTTGACTAAGTGAAGAGTTAATTGTACTCGAATCATCTTCTAAAGATTTAATGGTACTAGATTAATCTTCTTACTCAACATAAAACTAATCTGTAACTCTAAGTGTAACGATTATTGAAAACTTGTTGACCAAGTAAAGAGTTAATTTACTCGATTAATCTTCTAAAGAGTTAATGGTACTCGATTAATCTTCTAAAGAGTTAATGGTACTCGATTAATCTTCTAACTCAACATAAAACTAATACGTAACTCTAAGTGTAACGATTATTGAAAACTTATTGATTAAGTAAAGTGTTAATTGTAATCGAATCATTATCTAAAGAGTTAATGGTCCTAGATAAATCTTCTAACTCAACATAAAACTAATCTATAACTCTAAGTGTAACGATTATTGAAAACTTGTTGACTAAGTAAACAGTTAATTGTACTTGATTCATCTTCGAAAGAGTTAATGGTACTCGATTAATCTTCTAACTCAACATAAAACTAATACGTAACTCTAAGTGTAACGATTATTGAAAACTTATTGATTAAGTAAAGTGTTAATTGTAATCGAATCATTATCTAAAGAGTTAATGGTCCTAGATAAATCTTCTAACTCAACATAAAACTAATCTATAACTCTAAGTGTAACGATTATTGAAAACTTGTTGACTAAGTAAACAGTTAATTGTACTTGATTCATCTTCGAAAGAGTTAATGGTACTCGATTAATCTTCTAACTCAACATAAAACTAATACGTAACTCTAAGTGTAACGATTATTGAAAACTTGTTGACCAAGTAAAGAGTTAATTGTACTCGATTATTCTTCTAAAGAGTTAGTTGTACTCGATTAATCTTCCAACTCAACTTAAAACTAATTCGTAACTCTAAGTATAACGATTATTGAAAACTTGTTGATTAAGTAAAGTGTTAATTGTAATCGAATCATCTTCTAAAGAGTTAATGGTACTCGATTAATCTTCTAACTCAACATAAAACTAATACGTAACTCTAAGTGTAACGATTATTGAAAACTTATTGATTAAGTAAAGTGTTAATTGTAATCGAATCATCATTTAAAGAGTTAATGGTCCTAGATAAATCTTCTAACTCAACATAAAACTAATCTGTAACTCTAAGTGTAACGGTTATTGAAAACTTGTTGACCAAGTAAAGAGTTAATTGTACTCGATTCATCTTCTAAAGAGTTAATGGTACTCGATTAATCTTCTAAGTCAATATAAAAATAATCTGTAACTCTAAGTGTATTGATTATTGAAAACTTATTGTCCAAGTAAACAAATAATTGTACTTGATTCATCTTCGAAAGAGTTAATGGTACTCGATTAATCTTCTAACTCAAACATAAAACTAAACCGTAACTCTAAGTGTAACGATTATTGAAAACTTTTTTGACCAAGTAAAGAGTTAATTTACTCGATTAATCTTCTAAAGAGTTAATGGTACTCGATTAATCTTCTAAAGAGTTAATGGTACTCGATTAATCTTCTAAAGAGTTAATGGTACTCGATTAATCTTCTAACTCAACATAAAACTAATCTGTAACTCTAAGTGTAACGGTTATTGAAAACTTGTTGACCAAGTAAAGAGTTAATTGTACTCGATTCATCTTCTAAAGAGTTAATGGTACTCGATTAATTTTCTAAGTCAATATAAAAATAATCTGTAACTCTAAGTGTATTGATTATTGAAAACTTATTGTCCAAGTAAACAAATAATTGTACTTGATTCATCTTCGAAAGAGTTAATGGTACTCGATTAATCTTCTAACTCAAACATAAAACTAAACCGTAACTCTAAGTGTAACGATTATTGAAAACTTTTTTGACCAAGTAAAGAGTTAATTTACTCGATTAATCTTCTAAAGAGTTAATGGTACTCGATTAATCTTCTAAAGAGTTAATGGTACTCGATTAATCTTCTAACTCAACATAAAACTAATACGTAACTCTAAGTGTAACGATTATTGAAAACTTATTGATTAAGTAAAGTGTTAATTGTAATCGAATCATCATTTAAAGAGTTAATGGTCCTAGATAAATCTTCTAACTCAACATAAAACTAATCTGTAACTCTAAGTGTAACGGTTTTGAAAACTTGTTGACCAAGTAAAGAGTTAATTGTACTCGATTCATCTTCTAAAGAGTTAATGGTACTCGATTAATCTTCTAAGTCAATATAAAAATAATCTGTAACTCTAAGTGTATTGATTATTGAAAACTTATTGTCCAAGTAAACAGTTAATTGTACTTGATTCATCTTCGAAAGAGTTAATGGTACTCGATTAATCTTCTAACTCAAACATAAAACTAAACCGTAACTCTAAGTGTAACGATTATTGAAAACTTTTTTGACCAAGTAAAGAGTTAATTTACTCGATTAATCTTCTAAAGAGTTAATGGTACTCGATTAATCTTCTAAAGAGTTAATGGTACTCGATTAATCTTCTAACTCAACATAAAACTAATACGTAACTCTAAGTGTAACGATTATTGAAAACTTATTGATTAAGTAAAGTGTTAATTGTAATCGAATCATCATTTAAAGAGTTAATGGTCCTAGATAAATCTTCTAACTCAACATAAAACTAATCTGTAACTCTAAGTGTAACGGTTATTGAAAACTTGTTGACCAAGTAAAGAGTTAATTGTACTCGATTCATCTTCTAAAGAGTTAATGGTACTCGATTAATCTTCTAAGTCAATATAAAAATAATCTGTAACTCTAAGTGTATTGATTATTGAAAACTTATTGTCCAAGTAAACAGTTAATTGTACTTGATTCATCTTCGAAAGAGTTAATGGTACTCGATTAATCTTCTAACTCAAACATAAAACTAAACCGTAACTCTAAGTGTAACGATTATTGAAAACTTTTTTGACCAAGTAAAGAGTTAATTTACTCGATTAATCTTCTAAAGAGTTAATGGTACTCGATTAATCTTCTAAAGAGTTAATGGTACTCGATTAATCTTCTAACTCAACATAAAACTAATACGTAACTCTAAGTGTAACGATTATTGAAAACTTATTGATTAAGTAAAGTGTTAATTGTAATCGAATCATTATCTAAAGAGTTAATGGTCCTAGATAAATCTTCTAACTCAACATAAAACTAATCTATAACTCTAAGTGTAACGATTATTGAAAACTTGTTGACTAAGTAAACAGTTAATTGTACTTGATTCATCTTCGAAAGAGTTAATGGTACTCGATTAATCTTCTAACTCAACATAAAACTAATACGTAACTCTAAGTGTAACGATTATTGAAAACTTATTGATTAAGTAAAGTGTTAATTGTAATCGAATCATTATCTAAAGAGTTAATGGTCCTAGATAAATCTTCTAACTCAACATAAAACTAATCTATAACTCTAAGTGTAACGATTATTGAAAACGTGTTGACTAAGTAAACAGTTAATTGTACTTGATTCATCTTCGAAAGAGTTAATGGTACTCGATTAATCTTCTAACTCAACATAAAACTAATACGTAACTCTAAGTGTAACGATTATTGAAAACTTATTGATTAAGTAAAGTGTTAATTGTCATCGAATTATTATCTAAAGAGTTAATGGTCCTAGATAAATCTTCTAACTCAACATAAAACTAATCTATAACTCTAAGTGTAACGATTATTGAAAACTTGTTGACTAAGTAAACAGTTAATTGTACTTGATTCATCTTCGAAAGAGTTAATGGTACTCGATTAATCTTCTAACTCAACATAAAACTAATACGTAACTCTAAGTGTAACGATTATTGAAAACTTGTTGACCAAGTAAAGAGTTAATTGTACTCGATTATTCTTCTAAAGAGTTAGTTGTACTCGATTAATCTTCCAACTCAACTTAAAACTAATTCGTAACTCTAAGTATAACGATTATTGAAAACTTGTTGATTAAGTAAAGTGTTAATTGTAATCGAATCATCTTCTAAAGAGTTAATGGTACTCGATTAATCTTCTAACTCAACATAAAACTAATACGTAACTCTAAGTGTAACGATTATTGAAAACTTATTGATTAAGTAAAGTGTTAATTGTAATCGAATCATCATTTAAAGAGTTAATGGTCCTAGATAAATCTTCTAACTCAACATAAAACTAATCTGTAACTCTAAGTGTAACGGTTATTGAAAACTTGTTGACCAAGTAAAGAGTTAATTGTACTCGATTCATCTTCTAAAGAGTTAATGGTACTCGATTAATCTTCTAAGTCAATATAAAAATAATCTGTAACTCTAAGTGTATTGATTATTGAAAACTTATTGTCCAAGTAAACAAATAATTGTACTTGATTCATCTTCGAAAGAGTTAATGGTACTCGATTAATCTTCTAACTCAAACATAAAACTAAACCGTAACTCTAAGTGTAACGATTATTGAAAACTTTTTTGACCAAGTAAAGAGTTAATTTACTCGATTAATCTTCT
Source organism: Scutellaria galericulata (assembly GCA_946896805.1). Taxonomy (NCBI): domain Eukaryota; kingdom Viridiplantae; phylum Streptophyta; class Magnoliopsida; order Lamiales; family Lamiaceae; genus Scutellaria; species Scutellaria galericulata. The sequence goes on along the minus strand of OX335787.1, from coordinate 8,708,926 downwards.
AAAGAGTTAATGGTACTCGATTAATCTTCTAAAGAGTTAATGGTACTCGATTAATCTTCTAACTCAACATAAAACTAATCTGTAACTCTAAGTGTAACGGTTATTGAAAACTTGTTGACCAAGTAAAGAGTTAATTGTACTCGATTCATCTTCTAAAGAGTTAATGGTACTCGATTAATTTTCTAAGTCAATATAAAAATAATCTGTAACTCTAAGTGTATTGATTATTGAAAACTTATTGTCCAAGTAAACAAATAATTGTACTTGATTCATCTTCGAAAGAGTTAATGGTACTCGATTAATCTTCTAACTCAAACATAAAACTAAACCGTAACTCTAAGTGTAACGATTATTGAAAACTTTTTTGACCAAGTAAAGAGTTAATTTACTCGATTAATCTTCTAAAGAGTTAATGGTACTCGATTAATCTTCTAAAGAGTTAATGGTACTCGATTAATCTTCTAACTCAACATAAAACTAATACGTAACTCTAAGTGTAACGATTATTGAAAACTTATTGATTAAGTAAAGTGTTAATTGTAATCGAATCATCATTTAAAGAGTTAATGGTCCTAGATAAATCTTCTAACTCAACATAAAACTAATCTGTAACTCTAAGTGTAACGGTTTTGAAAACTTGTTGACCAAGTAAAGAGTTAATTGTACTCGATTCATCTTCTAAAGAGTTAATGGTACTCGATTAATCTTCTAAGTCAATATAAAAATAATCTGTAACTCTAAGTGTATTGATTATTGAAAACTTATTGTCCAAGTAAACAGTTAATTGTACTTGATTCATCTTCGAAAGAGTTAATGGTACTCGATTAATCTTCTAACTCAAACATAAAACTAAACCGTAACTCTAAGTGTAACGATTATTGAAAACTTTTTTGACCAAGTAAAGAGTTAATTTACTCGATTAATCTTCTAAAGAGTTAATGGTACTCGATTAATCTTCTAAAGAGTTAATGGTACTCGATTAATCTTCTAACTCAACATAAAACTAATACGTAACTCTAAGTGTAACGATTATTGAAAACTTATTGATTAAGTAAAGTGTTAATTGTAATCGAATCATCATTTAAAGAGTTAATGGTCCTAGATAAATCTTCTAACTCAACATAAAACTAATCTGTAACTCTAAGTGTAACGGTTATTGAAAACTTGTTGACCAAGTAAAGAGTTAATTGTACTCGATTCATCTTCTAAAGAGTTAATGGTACTCGATTAATCTTCTAAGTCAATATAAAAATAATCTGTAACTCTAAGTGTATTGATTATTGAAAACTTATTGTCCAAGTAAACAGTTAATTGTACTTGATTCATCTTCGAAAGAGTTAATGGTACTCGATTAATCTTCTAACTCAAACATAAAACTAAACCGTAACTCTAAGTGTAACGATTATTGAAAACTTTTTTGACCAAGTAAAGAGTTAATTTACTCGATTAATCTTCTAAAGAGTTAATGGTACTCGATTAATCTTCTAAAGAGTTAATGGTACTCGATTAATCTTCTAACTCAACATAAAACTAATACGTAACTCTAAGTGTAACGATTATTGAAAACTTATTGATTAAGTAAAGTGTTAATTGTAATCGAATCATTATCTAAAGAGTTAATGGTCCTAGATAAATCTTCTAACTCAACATAAAACTAATCTATAACTCTAAGTGTAACGATTATTGAAAACTTGTTGACTAAGTAAACAGTTAATTGTACTTGATTCATCTTCGAAAGAGTTAATGGTACTCGATTAATCTTCTAACTCAACATAAAACTAATACGTAACTCTAAGTGTAACGATTATTGAAAACTTATTGATTAAGTAAAGTGTTAATTGTAATCGAATCATTATCTAAAGAGTTAATGGTCCTAGATAAATCTTCTAACTCAACATAAAACTAATCTATAACTCTAAGTGTAACGATTATTGAAAACGTGTTGACTAAGTAAACAGTTAATTGTACTTGATTCATCTTCGAAAGAGTTAATGGTACTCGATTAATCTTCTAACTCAACATAAAACTAATACGTAACTCTAAGTGTAACGATTATTGAAAACTTATTGATTAAGTAAAGTGTTAATTGTCATCGAATTATTATCTAAAGAGTTAATGGTCCTAGATAAATCTTCTAACTCAACATAAAACTAATCTATAACTCTAAGTGTAACGATTATTGAAAACTTGTTGACTAAGTAAACAGTTAATTGTACTTGATTCATCTTCGAAAGAGTTAATGGTACTCGATTAATCTTCTAACTCAACATAAAACTAATACGTAACTCTAAGTGTAACGATTATTGAAAACTTGTTGACCAAGTAAAGAGTTAATTGTACTCGATTATTCTTCTAAAGAGTTAGTTGTACTCGATTAATCTTCCAACTCAACTTAAAACTAATTCGTAACTCTAAGTATAACGATTATTGAAAACTTGTTGATTAAGTAAAGTGTTAATTGTAATCGAATCATCTTCTAAAGAGTTAATGGTACTCGATTAATCTTCTAACTCAACATAAAACTAATACGTAACTCTAAGTGTAACGATTATTGAAAACTTATTGATTAAGTAAAGTGTTAATTGTAATCGAATCATCATTTAAAGAGTTAATGGTCCTAGATAAATCTTCTAACTCAACATAAAACTAATCTGTAACTCTAAGTGTAACGGTTATTGAAAACTTGTTGACCAAGTAAAGAGTTAATTGTACTCGATTCATCTTCTAAAGAGTTAATGGTACTCGATTAATCTTCTAAGTCAATATAAAAATAATCTGTAACTCTAAGTGTATTGATTATTGAAAACTTATTGTCCAAGTAAACAAATAATTGTACTTGATTCATCTTCGAAAGAGTTAATGGTACTCGATTAATCTTCTAACTCAAACATAAAACTAAACCGTAACTCTAAGTGTAACGATTATTGAAAACTTTTTTGACCAAGTAAAGAGTTAATTTACTCGATTAATCTTCTAAAGAGTTAATGGTACTCGATTAATCTTCTAAAGAGTTAATGGTACTCGATTAATCTTCTAACTCAACATAAAACTAATCTGTAACTCTAAGTGTAACGGTTATTGAAAACTTGTTGACCAAGTAAAGAGTTAATTGTACTCGATTCATCTTCTAAAGAGTTAATGGTACTCGATTAATTTTCTAAGTCAATATAAAAATAATCTGTAACTCTAAGTGTATTGATTATTGAAAACTTATTGTCCAAGTAAACAAATAATTGTACTTGATTCATCTTCGAAAGAGTTAATGGTACTCGATTAATCTTCTAACTCAAACATAAAACTAAACCGTAACTCTAAGTGTAACGATTATTGAAAACTTTTTTGACCAAGTAAAGAGTTAATTTACTCGATTAATCTTCTAAAGAGTTAATGGTACTCGATTAATCTTCTAAAGAGTTAATGGTACTCGATTAATCTTCTAACTCAACATAAAACTAATACGTAACTCTAAGTGTAACGATTATTGAAAACTTATTGATTAAGTAAAGTGTTAATTGTAATCGAATCATCATTTAAAGAGTTAATGGTCCTAGATAAATCTTCTAACTCAACATAAAACTAATCTGTAACTCTAAGTGTAACGGTTTTGAAAACTTGTTGACCAAGTAAAGAGTTAATTGTACTCGATTCATCTTCTAAAGAGTTAATGGTACTCGATTAATCTTCTAAGTCAATATAAAAATAATCTGTAACTCTAAGTGTATTGATTATTGAAAACTTATTGTCCAAGTAAACAGTTAATTGTACTTGATTCATCTTCGAAAGAGTTAATGGTACTCGATTAATCTTCTAACTCAAACATAAAACTAAACCGTAACTCTAAGTGTAACGATTATTGAAAACTTTTTTGACCAAGTAAAGAGTTAATTTACTCGATTAATCTTCTAAAGAGTTAATGGTACTCGATTAATCTTCTAAAGAGTTAATGGTACTCGATTAATCTTCTAACTCAACATAAAACTAATACGTAACTCTAAGTGTAACGATTATTGAAAACTTATTGATTAAGTAAAGTGTTAATTGTAATCGAATCATCATTTAAAGAGTTAATGGTCCTAGATAAATCTTCTAACTCAACATAAAACTAATCTGTAACTCTAAGTGTAACGGTTATTGAAAACTTGTTGACCAAGTAAAGAGTTAATTGTACTCGATTCATCTTCTAAAGAGTTAATGGTACTCGATTAATCTTCTAAGTCAATATAAAAATAATCTGTAACTCTAAGTGTATTGATTATTGAAAACTTATTGTCCAAGTAAACAGTTAATTGTACTTGATTCATCTTCGAAAGAGTTAATGGTACTCGATTAATCTTCTAACTCAAACATAAAACTAAACCGTAACTCTAAGTGTAACGATTATTGAAAACTTTTTTGACCAAGTAAAGAGTTAATTTACTCGATTAATCTTCTAAAGAGTTAATGGTACTCGATTAATCTTCTAAAGAGTTAATGGTACTCGATTAATCTTCTAACTCAACATAAAACTAATACGTAACTCTAAGTGTAACGATTATTGAAAACTTATTGATTAAGTAAAGTGTTAATTGTAATCGAATCATTATCTAAAGAGTTAATGGTCCTAGATAAATCTTCTAACTCAACATAAAACTAATCTATAACTCTAAGTGTAACGATTATTGAAAACTTGTTGACTAAGTAAACAGTTAATTGTACTTGATTCATCTTCGAAAGAGTTAATGGTACTCGATTAATCTTCTAACTCAACATAAAACTAATACGTAACTCTAAGTGTAACGATTATTGAAAACTTATTGATTAAGTAAAGTGTTAATTGTAATCGAATCATTATCTAAAGAGTTAATGGTCCTAGATAAATCTTCTAACTCAACATAAAACTAATCTATAACTCTAAGTGTAACGATTATTGAAAACGTGTTGACTAAGTAAACAGTTAATTGTACTTGATTCATCTTCGAAAGAGTTAATGGTACTCGATTAATCTTCTAACTCAACATAAAACTAATACGTAACTCTAAGTGTAACGATTATTGAAAACTTATTGATTAAGTAAAGTGTTAATTGTCATCGAATTATTATCTAAAGAGTTAATGGTCCTAGATAAATCTTCTAACTCAACATAAAACTAATCTATAACTCTAAGTGTAACGATTATTGAAAACTTGTTGACTAAGTAAACAGTTAATTGTACTTGATTCATCTTCGAAAGAGTTAATGGTACTCGATTAATCTTCTAACTCAACATAAAACTAATACGTAACTCTAAGTGTAACGATTATTGAAAACTTGTTGACCAAGTAAAGAGTTAATTGTACTCGATTATTCTTCTAAAGAGTTAGTTGTACTCGATTAATCTTCCAACTCAACTTAAAACTAATTCGTAACTCTAAGTATAACGATTATTGAAAACTTGTTGATTAAGTAAAGTGTTAATTGTAATCGAATCATCTTCTAAAGAGTTAATGGTACTCGATTAATCTTCTAACTCAACATAAAACTAATACGTAACTCTAAGTGTAACGATTATTGAAAACTTATTGATTAAGTAAAGTGTTAATTGTAATCGAATCATTATCTAAAGAGTTAATGGTCCTAGATAAATCTTCTAACTCAACATAAAACTAATCTATAACTCTAAGTGTAACGATTATTGAAAACGTGTTGACTAAGTAAACAGTTAATTGTACTTGATTCATCTTCGAAAGAGTTAATGGTACTCGATTAATCTTCTAACTCAACATAAAACTAATACGTAACTCTAAGTGTAACGATTATTGAAAACTTATTGATTAAGTAAAGTGTTAATTGTCATCGAATTATTATCTAAAGAGTTAATGGTCCTAGATAAATCTTCTAACTCAACATAAAACTAATCTATAACTCTAAGTGTAACGATTATTGAAAACTTGTTGACTAAGTAAACAGTTAATTGTACTTGATTCATCTTCGAAAGAGTTAATGGTACTCGATTAATCTTCTAACTCAACATAAAACTAATACGTAACTCTAAGTGTAACGATTATTGAAAACTTGTTGACCAAGTAAAGAGTTAATTGTACTCGATTATTCTTCTAAAGAGTTAGTTGTACTCGATTAATCTTCCAACTCAACTTAAAACTAATTCGTAACTCTAAGTATAACGATTATTGAAAACTTGTTGATTAAGTAAAGTGTTAATTGTAATCGAATCATCTTCTAAAGAGTTAATGGTACTCGATTAATCTTCTAACTCAACATAAAACTAATACGTAACTCTAAGTGTAACGATTATTGAAAACTTATTGATTAAGTAAAGTGTTAATTGTAATCGAATCATTATCTAAAGAGTTAATGGTCCTAGATAAATCTTCTAACTCAACATAAAACTAATCTATAACTCTAAGTGTAACGATTATTGAAAACTTATTGTCCAAGTAAACAGTTAATTGTACTTGATTCATCTTCGAAAGAGTTAATGGTACTCGATTAATCTTCTAACTCAAACATAAAACTAAACCGTAACTCTAAGTGTAACGATTATTGAAAACTTTTTTGACCAAGTAAAGAGTTAATTTACTCGATTAATCTTCTACAGAGTTAATGGTACTCGATTAATCTTCTAAAGAGTTAATGGTACTCGATTAATCTTCTAACTCAACATAAAACTAATACGTAACTCTAAGTGTAACGATTATTGAAAACTTATTGATTAAGTAAAGTGTTAATTGTAATCGAATCATCATTTAAAGAGTTAATGGTCCTAGATAAATCTTCTAACTCAACATAAAACTAATCTGTAACTCTAAGTGTAACGGTTATTGAAAACTTGTTGACCAAGTAAAGAGTTAATTGTACTCGATTCATCTTCTAAAGAGTTAATGGTACTCGATTAATCTTCTAAGTCAATATAAAAAAAATCTGTAACTCTAAGTGTATTGATTATTGAAAACTTATTGTCCAAGTAAACAGTTAATTGTACTTGATTCATCTTCGAAAGAGTTAATGGTACTCGATTAATCTTCTAACTCAAACATAAAACTAAACCGTAACTCTAAGTGTAACGATTATTGAAAACTTTTTTGACCAAGTAAAGAGTTAATTTACTCGATTAATCTTCTAAAGAGTTAATGGTACTCGATTAATCTTCTAAAGAGTTAATGGTACTCGATTAATCTTCTAACTCAACATAAAACTAATACGTAACTCTAAGTGTAACGATTATTGAAAACTTATTGATTAAGTAAAGTGTTAATTGTAATCGAATTATCATTTAAAGAGTTAATGGTCCTAGATAAATCTTCTAACTCAACATAAAACTAATCTGTAACTCTAAGTGTAACGGTTATTGAAAACTTGAGAGTTAATTGTACTCGATTCATCTTCTAAAGAGTTAATGGTACTCGATTAATCTTCTAAGTCAATATAAAAATAATCTGTAACTCTAAGTGTATTGATTATTGAAAACTTATTGTCCAAGTAAACAGTTAATTGTACTTGATTCATCTTTAAAAGAGTTAATGGTACTCGATTAATCTTCTAACTCAAACATAAAACTAAACCGTAACTCTAAGTGTAACGATTATTGAAAACTTTTTTGACCAAGTAAAGAGTTAATTTACTCGATTAATCTTCGAAAGAGTTAATGGTACTCGATTAATCTTCTAACTCAACATAAAACTAATACGTAACTCTAAGTGTAACGGTTATTGAAAACTTGTTGACTAAGTAAAGAGTTAATTGTACTCGAATCATCTTCTAAAGATTTAATGGTACTAGATTAATCTTCTTACTCAACATAAAACTAATCTGTAACTCTAAGTGTAACGATTATTGAAAACTTGTTGACCAAGTAAAGAGTTAATTGTACTCGATTATTCTTCTAAAGAGTTAGTGATACTCGATTAATCTTCTAACTCAACATAAAACTAATACGTAACTCTAAGTGTAACGATTATTGAAAACTTGTTGACCAAGTAAAGAGTTAATTGTACTCGATTCATCTTCTAAAGAGTTAATGGTACTCGATTAATCTTCTAAGTCAATATAAAAATAATCTGTAACTCTAAGTGTATGGATTATTGAAAACTTATTGACCAAGTAAACAGTTAATTGTACTTGATTCATCTTCGAAAGAGTTAATGGTACTCGATTAATCTTCTAACTCAACATAAAACTAATACGTAACTCTAAGTGTAACGATTATTGAAAACTTATTGATTAAGTAAAGTGTTAATTGTAATCGAATCATTATCTAAAGAGTTAATGGTCCTAGATAAATCTTCTAACTCAACATAAAACTAATCTATAACTCTAAGTGTAACGATTATTGAAAACTTGTTGACTAAGTAAAGAGTTAATTGTACTCGAATCATCTTCTAAAGATTTAATGGTACTAGATTAATCTTCTTACTCAACATAAAACTAATCCGTAACTCTAAGTGTAACGATTATTGAAAACTTGTTGACCAAGTAAAGAGTTAATTGTACTCGATTATTCTTCTAAAGAGTTAGTTGTACTCGATTAATCTTCCAACTCAACTTAAAACAAATTCGTAATTCTAAGTATAACGATTATTGAAAACTTGTTGATTAAGTAAAGTGTTAATTGTAATCGAATCATCTTCTAAAGAGTTAATTGTACTCGAATCATCTTCTAAAGATTTAATGGTACTAGATTAATCTTCTTACTCAACATAAAACTAATCCGTAACTCTAAGTGTAACGATTATTGAAAACTTATTGACCAAGTAAAGAGTTAATTGTACTCGATTATTCTTCTAAAGAGTTAGTTGTACTCGATTAATCTTCCAACTCAACTTAAAACTAATTCGTAACTCTAAGTATAACGATTATTGAAAACTTGTTGATTAAGTAAAGTGTTAATTGTAATCGAATCATCTTCTAAAGAGTTAATGGTACTCGATTAATGTTCTAAGTCAATATAAAAATAATCTGTAACTCTAAGTGTATTGATTATTGAAAACTTATTGTCCAAGTAAACAGTTAATTGTACTTGATTCATCTTCGAAAGAGTTAATGGTACTCGATTAATCTTCTAACTCAAACATAAAACTAAACCGTGACTCTAAGTGTAACGATTATTGAAAACTTTTTTGACCAAGTAAAGAGTTAATTTACTCGATTAATCTTCTAAAGAGTTAATGGTACTCGATTAATCTTCTAAAGAGTTAATGGTACTCGATTAATCTTCTAACTCAACAAAAAACTAATACGTAACTCTAAGTGTAACGATTATTGAAAACTTATTGATTAAGTAAAGTGTTAATTGTAATCGAATCATTATCTAAAGAGTTAATGTTCCTAGATAAATCTTCTAACTCAACATAAAACTAATCTATAACTCTAAGTGTAACGATTATTGAAAACTTGTTGACTAAGTAAACAGTTAATTGTACATGATTCATCTTCGAAAGATTTAATGGTACTCGATTAATCTTCTAACTCAACATAAAACTAATACGTAACTCTAAGTGTAAAGGTTATTGAAAACTTGTTGACTAAGTAAAGAGTTAATTGTACTCGAATCATCTTCTAAAGATTTAATGGTACTAGATTAATCTTCTTACTCAACATAAAACTAATCCGTAACTCTAAGTGTAACGATTATTGAAAATTTATTGACCAAGTAAAGAGTTAATTGTACTCGATTAATCTTCTAAAGAGTTAATGGTACTCGATTAATCTTCTAACTCAACATAAAACTAATACGTAACTCTAAGTGTAACGATTATTGAAAACTTGTTGACCAAGTAAAGAGTTAATTGTACTCGATTATTCTTCTAAAGAGTTAGTTGTACTCGATTAATCTTCCAACTCAACTTAAAACTAATTCGTAACTCTAAGTATAAAGATTATTGAAAACTTGTTGATTAAGTAAAGTGTTAATTGTAATCGAATCATCTTCTAAAGAGTTAATGGTACTCGATTAATCTTCTAACTCAACATAAAACTAATACGTAACTCTAAGTGTAACGATTATTGAAAACTTATTGATTAAGTAAAGTGTTAATTGTAATCGAATCATCATTTAAAGAGTTAATGGTCCTAGATAAATCTTCTAACTCAACATAAAACTAATCTGTAACTCTAAGTGTAACGGTTATTGAAAACTTGTTGACCAAGTAAATAGTTAATTGTACTCGATTCATCTTCTAAAGAGTTAATGGTACTCGATTAATCTTCTAGGTCAATATAAAAATAATCTGTAACTCTAAGTGTATTGATTATTGAAAACTTATTGTCCAAGTAAACAGTTAATTGTACTTGATTCATCTTCGAAAGAGTTAATGGTACTCGATTAATCTTCTAACTCAAACATAAAACTAAACCGTAACTCTAAGTGTAACGATTATTGAAAACTTTTTTAACCAAGTAAAGATTTAATTTACTCGATTAATCTTCTAAAGAGTTAATGGTACTCGATTAATCTTCTAAAGAGTTAATGGTACTCGATTAATCTTCTAACTCAACATAAAACTAATACGTAACTCTAAGTGTAACGATTATTGAAAACTTATTGATTAAGTAAAGTGTTAATTGTAATCGAATCATTATCTAAAGAGTTAATGGTCCTAGATAAATCTTCTAACTCAACATAAAACTAATCTATAACTCTAAGTGTAACGATTATTGAAAACTTGTTGACTAAGTAAACAGTTAATTGTACTTGATTCATCTTCGAAAGAGTTAATGGTACTCGATTAATCTTCTAACTCAACATAAAACTAATACGTAACTCTAAGTGTAACGATTATTGAAAACTTGTTGACCAAGTAAAGTGTTAATTGTACTCGATTCATCTTCTAAAGAGTTAATGGTACTCGATTAATCTTCTAAGTCAATATAAAAATAATCTGTAACTCTAAGTGTATGGATTATTAAAAACTTATTGACCAAGTAAACAGTTAATTGTACTTGATTCATCTTCGAAAGAGTTAATGGTACTCGATTAATCTTCTAACTCAACATAAAACTAATACGTAACTCTAAGTGTAACGATTATTGAAAACTTATTGAGTAAGTAAAGTGTTAATTGTAATCGAATCATTATCTAAAGAGTTAATGGTCCTAGATAAATCTTCTAACTCAACATAAAACTAATCTATAACTCTAAGTGTAACGATTATTGAAAACTTGTTGACTAAGTAAAGAGTTAATTGTACTCGAATCATCTTCTAAAGATTTAATGGTACTAGATTAATCTTCTTACTCAACATAAAACTAATCCGTAACTCTAAGTGTAACGATTATTGAAAACTTGTTGACCAACTAAAGAGTTAATTGTACTCGATTATTCTTCTAAAGAGTTAGTTGTACTCGATTAATCTTCCAACTCAACTTAAAACTAATTCGTAACTCTAAGTATAACGATTATTGAAAACTTGTTGATTAAGTAAAGTGTTAATTGTAATCGAATCATCTTCTAAAGAGTTAATTGTACTCGAATCATCTTCTAAAGATTTAATGGTACTAGATTAATCTTCTTACTCAACATAAAACTATCCGTAACTCTAAGTGTAACGATTATTGAAAACTTGTTGACCAAGTAAAGAGTTAATTGTACTCGATTATTCTTCTAAAGAGTTAGTTGTACTCGATTAATCTTCCAACTCAACTTAAAACTAATTCGTAACTCTAAGTATAACGATTATTGAAAACTTGTTGATTAAGTAAAGTGTTAATTGTAATCGAATCATCTTCTAAAGAGTTAATGGTACTCGATTAATCTTCTAAGTCAATATAAAAATAATCTGTAACTCTAAGTGTATTGATTATTGAAAACTTATTGTCCAAGTAAACAGTTAATTGTACTTGATTCATCTTCGAAAGAGTTAATGGTACTCGATTAATCTTCTAACTCAAAAATAAAACTAAACCGTGACTCTAAGTGTAACGATTATTGAAAACTTTTTTGACCAAGTAAAGAGTTAATTTACTCGATTAATCTTCTAAAGAGTTAATGGTACTCGATTAATCTTCTAAAGAGTTAATGGTACTCGATTAATCTTCTAACTCAACATAAAACTAATACGTAACTCTAAGTGTAACGATTATTGAAAACTTATTGATTAAGTAAAGTGTTAATTGTAATCGAATCATTATCTAAAGAGTTAATGGTCCTAGATAAATCTTCTAACTCAACATAAAACTAATCTATAACTCTAAGTATAACGGTTATTGAAAACTTGTTGACCAAGTAAATAGTTAATTGTACTCGATTCATCTTCTAAAGAGTTAATGGTACTCGATTAATCTTCTAGGTCAATATAAAAATAATCTGTAACTCTAAGTGTATTGATTATTGAAAACTTATTGTCCAAGTAAACAGTTAATTGTACTTGATTCATCTTCGAAAGAGTTAATGGTACTCGATTAATCTTCTAACTCAAACATAAAACTAAACCGTAACTCTAAGTGTAACGATTATTGAAAACTTTTTTAACCAAGTAAAGATTTAATTTACTCGATTAATCTTCTAAAGAGTTAATGGTACTCGATTAATCTTCTAAAGAGTTAATGGTACTCGATTAATCTTCTAACTCAACATAAAACTAATACGTAACTCTAAGTGTAACGATTATTGAAAACTTATTGATTAAGTAAAGTGTTAATTGTAATCGAATCATTATCTAAAGAGTTAATGGTCCTAGATAAATCTTCTAACTCAACATAAAACTAATCTATAACTCTAAGTGTAACGATTATTTAAAACTTGTTGACTAAGTAAACAGTTAATTGTACTTGATTCATCTTCGAAAGAGTTAATGGTACTCGATTAATCTTCTAACTCAACATAAAACTAATACGTAACTCTAAGTGTAACGGTTATTGAAAACTTGTTGACTAAGTAAAGAGTTAATTGTACTCGAATCATCTTCTAAAGATTTAATGGTACTAGATTAATCTTCTTACTCAACATAAAACTAATCCGTAACTCTAAGTGTAACGATTATTGAAAATTTGTTGACCAAGTAAAGAGTTAATTGTACTCGATTAATCTTCTAAAGAGTTAATGGTACTCGATTAATCTTCTAACTCAACATAAAACTAATACGTAACTCTAAGTGTAACGATTATTGAAAACTTGTTGACCAAGTAAAGAGTTAATTGTACTCGATTATTCTTCTAAAGAGTTAGTTGTACTCGATTAATCTTCCAACTCAACTTAAAACTAATTCGTAACTCTAAGTATAACGATTATTGAAAACTTGTTGATTAAGTAAAGTGTTAATTGTAATCGAATCATCTTCTAAAGAGTTAATGGTACTCGATTAATCTTCTAACTCAACATAAAACTAATACGTAACTCTAAGTGTAACGATTATTGAAAACTTATTGATTAAGTAAAGTGTTAATTGTAATCGAATCATCATTTAAAGAGTTAATGGTCCTAGATAAATCTTCTAACTCAACATAAAACTAATCTGTAACTCTAAGTGTAACGGTTATTGAAAACTTGTTGACCAAGTAAAGAGTTAATTGTACTCGATTCATCTTCTAAAGAGTTAATGGTACTCGATTAATCTTCTAAGTCAATATAAAAATAATCTGTAACTCTAAGTGTATTGATTATTGAAAACTTATTGTCCAAGTAAACAGTTAATTGTACTTGATTCATCTTCGAAAGAATTAATGGTACTCGATTAATCTTCTAACTCAAACATAAAACTAAACCGTAACTCTAAGTGTAACGATTATTGAAAACTTTTTTGACCAAGTAAAGAGTTAATTTACTCGATTAATCTTCTAAAGAGTTAATGGTACTCGATTAATCTTCTAAAGAGTTAATGGTACTCGATTAATCTTCTAACTCAACATAAAACTAATACGTAACTCTAAGTGTAACGATTATTGAAAACTTATTGATTAAGTAAAGTGTTAATTGTAATCGAATCATTATCTAAAGAGTTAATGGTCCTAGATAAATCTTCTAACTCAACATAAAACTAATCTATAACTCTAAGTGTAACGATTATTGAAAACTTGTTGACTAAGTAAACAGTTAATTGTACTTGATTCATCTTCGAAAGAGTTAATGGTACTCGATTAATCTTCTAACTCAACATAAAACTAATACGTAACTCTAAGTGTAACGGTTATTGAAAACTTGTTGACTAAGTAAAGAGTTAATTGTACTCGAATCATCTTCTAAAGATTTAATGGTACTAGATTAATCTTCTTACTCAACATAAAACTAATCCGTAACTCTAAGTGTAACGATTATTGAAAACTTGTTGACCAACTAAAGAGTTAATTGTACTCGATTATTCTTCTAAAGAGTTAGTTGTACTCGATTAATCTTCCAACTCAACTTAAAACTAATTCGTAACTCTAAGTATAACGATTATTGAAAACTTGTTGATTAAGTAAAGTGTTAATTGTAATCGAATCATCTTCTAAAGAGTTAATTGTACTCGAATCATCTTCTAAAGATTTAATGGTACTAGATTAATCTTCTTACTCAACATAAAACTAATCCGTAACTCTAAGTGTAACGATTATTGAAAACTTGTTGACCAAGTAAAGAGTTAATTGTACTCGATTATTCTTCTAAAGAGTTAGTTGTACTCGATTAATCTTCCAACTCAACTTAAAACTAATTCGTAACTCTAAGTATAACGATTATTGAAAACTTGTTGATTAAGTAAAGTGTTAATTGTAATCGAATCATCTTCTAAAGAGTTAATGGTACTCGATTAATCTTCTAAGTCAATATAAAAATAATCTGTAACTCTAAGTGTATTGATTATTGAAAACTTATTGTCCAAGTAAACAGTTAATTGTACTTGATTCATCTTCGAAAGAGTTAATGGTACTCGATTAATCTTCTAACTCAAAAATAAAACTAAACCGTGACTCTAAGTGTAACGATTATTGAAAACTTTTTTGACCAAGTAAAGAGTTAAGTTACTCGATTAATCTTCTAAAGAGTTAATGGTACTCGATTAATCTTCTAAAGAGTTAATGGTACTCGATTAATCTTCTAAAGAGTTAATGGTACTCGATTAATCTTCTAATTCAACATAAAACTAATACGTAACTCTAAGTGTAACGATTATTGAAAACTTATTGATTAAGTAAAGTGTTAATTGTAATCGAATCATAATCTAAAGAGTTAATGGTCCTAGATAAATCTTCTAACTCAACATAAAACTAATCTATAACTCTAAGTGTAACGATTATTGAAAATTTGTTGACTAAGTAAACAGTTAATTGTACTTGATTCATCTTCGAAAGAGTTAATGGTACTCGATTAATCTTCTAAATCAACATAAAACTAATACGTAACTCTAAGTGTAACGGTTATTGAAAACTTGTTGACTAAGTAAAGAGTTAATTGTACTCGAATCATCTTCTAAAGATTTAATGGTACTAGATTAATCTTCTTACTCAACATAAAACTAATCCGTAACTCTAAGTGTAACGATTATTGAAAATTTGTTGACCAAGTAAAGAGTTAATTGTACTCGATTAATCTTCTAAAGAGTTAATGGTACTCGATTAATCTTCTAACTCAACATAAAACTAATACGTAACTCTAAGTGTAACGATTATTGAAAACTTGTTGACCAAGTAAAGAGTTAATTGTACTCGATTATTCTTCTAAAGAGTTAGTTGTACTCGATTAATCTTCCAACTCAGCTTAAAACTAATTCGTAACTCTAAGTATAACGATTATTGAAAACTTGTTGATTAAGTAAAGTGTTAATTGTAATCGAATCATCTTCTAAAGAGTTAATGGTACTCGATTAATCTTCTAACTCAACATAAAACTAATACGTAACTCTAAGTGTAACGATTATTGAAAACTTATTGATTAAGTAAAGTGTTAATTGTAATCGAATCATCATTTAAAGAGTTAATGGTCCTAGATAAATCTTCTAACTCAACATAAAACTAATCTGTAACTCTAAGTGTAACGGTTATTGAAAACTTGTTGACCAAGTAAAGAGTTAATTGTACTCGATTCATCTTCTAAAGAGTTAATGGTACTCGATTAATCTTCTAAGTCAATATAAAAATAATCTGTAACTCTAAGTGTATTGATTATTGAAAACTTATTGTCCAAGTAAACAGTTAATTGTACTTGATTCATCTTCGAAAGAATTAATGGTACTCGATTAATCTTCTAACTCAAACATAAAACTAAACCGTAACTCTAAGTGTAACGATTATTGAAAACTTTTTTGACCAAGTAAAGAGTTAATTTACTCGATTAATCTTCTAAAGAGTTAATGGTACTCGATTAATCTTCTAAAGAGTTAATGGTACTCGATTAATCTTCTAACTCAACATAAAACTAATACGTAACTCTAAGTGTAACGATTATTGAAAACTTATTGATTAAGTAAAGTGTTAATTGTAATCGAATCATTATCTAAAGAGTTAATGGTCCTAGATAAATCTTCTAACTCAACATAAAACTAATCTATAACTCTAAGTGTAACGATTATTGAAAACTTGTTGACTAAGTAAACAGTTAATTGTACTTGATTCATCTTCGAAAGAGTTAATGGTACTCGATTAATCTTCTAACTCAACATAAAACTAATACGTAACTCTAAGTGTAACGGTTATTGAAAACTTGTTGACTAAGTAAAGAGTTAATTGTACTCGAATCATCTTCTAAAGATTTAATGGTACTAGATTAATCTTCTTACTCAACATAAAACTAATCCGTAACTCTAAGTGTAACGATTATTGAAAACTTGTTGACCAACTAAAGAGTTAATTGTACTCGATTATTCTTCTAAAGAGTTAGTTGTACTCGATTAATCTTCCAACTCAACTTAAAACTAATTCGTAACTCTAAGTATAACGATTATTGAAAACTTGTTGATTAAGTAAAGTGTTAATTGTAATCGAATCATCTTCTAAAGAGTTAATTGTACTCGAATCATCTTCTAAAGATTTAATGGTACTAGATTAATCTTCTTACTCAACATAAAACTAATCCGTAACTCTAAGTGTAACGATTATTGAAAACTTGTTGACCAAGTAAAGAGTTAATTGTACTCGATTATTCTTCTAAAGAGTTAGTTGTACTCGATTAATCTTCCAACTCAACTTAAAACTAATTCGTAACTCTAAGTATAACGATTATTGAAAACTTGTTGATTAAGTAAAGTGTTAATTGTAATCGAATCATCTTCTAAAGAGTTAATGGTACTCGATTAATCTTCTAAGTCAATATAAAAATAATCTGTAACTCTAAGTGTATTGATTATTGAAAACTTATTGTCCAAGTAAACAGTTAATTGTACTTGATTCATCTTCGAAAGAGTTAATGGTACTCGATTAATCTTCTAACTCAAAAATAAAACTAAACCGTGACTCTAAGTGTAATGATTATTGAAAACTTTTTTGACCAAGTAAAGAGTTAATTTACTCGATTAATCTTCTAAAGAGTTAATGGTACTCGATTAATCTTCTAAAGAGTTAATGGTACTCGATTAATCTTCTAACTCAACATAAAACTAATACGTAACTCTAAGTGTAACGATTATTGAAAACTTATTGATTAAGTAAAGTGTTAATTGTAATCGAATCATAATCTAAAGAGTTAATGGTCCTAGATAAATCTTCTAACTCAACATAAAACTAATCTATAACTCTAAGTGTAACGATTATTGAAAACTTGTTGACTAAGTAAACAGTTAATTGTACTTGATTCATCTTCGAAAGAGTTAATGGTACTCGATTAATCTTCTAACTCAACATAAAACTAATACGTAACTCTAAGTGTAACGGTTATTGAAAACTTGTTGACTAAGTAAAGAGTTAATTGTATTCGAATCATCTTCTAAAGATTTAATGGTACTAGATTAATCTTCTTACTCAACATAAAACTAATCCGTAACTCTAAGTGTAACGATTATTGAAAATTTGTTGATCAAGTAAAGAGTTAATTGTACTCGATTAATCTTCTAAAGAGTTAATGGTACTCGATTAATCTTCTAACTCAACATAAAACTAATACGTAACTCTAAGTGTAACGATTATTGAAAACTTGTTGACCAAGTAAAGAGTTAATTGTACTCGATTATTCTTCTAAAGAGTTAGTTGTACTCGATTAATCTTCCAACTCAACTTAAAACTAATTCGTAACTCTAAGTATAACGATTATTGAAAACTTGTTGATTAAGTAAAGTGTTAATTGTAATCGAATCATCTTCTAAAGAGTTAATGGTACTCGATTAATCTTCTAACTCAACATAAAACTAATACGTAACTCTAAGTGTAACGATTATTGAAAACTTATTGATTAAGTAAAGTGTTAATTGTAATCGAATCATCATTTAAAGAGTTAATGGTCCTAGATAAATCTTCTAACTCAACAAAAAACTAATCTGTAACTCTAAGTGTAACGGTTATTGAAAACTTGTTGACCAAGTAAAGAGTTAATTGTACTCGATTCATCTTCTAAAGAGTTAATGGTACTCGATTAATCTTCTAAGTCAATATAAAAATAATCTGTAACTCTAAGTGTATTGATTATTGAAAACTTATTGTCCAAGTAAACAGTTAATTGTACTTGATTCATCTTCGAAAGAATTAATGGTACTCGATTAATCTTCTAACTCAAACATAAAACTAAACCGTAACTCTAAGTGTAACGATTATTGAAAACTTTTTTGACCAAGTAAAGAGTTAATTTACTCGATTAATCTTCTAAAGAGTTAATGGTACTCGATTAATCTTCTAAAGAGTTAATGGTACTCGATTAATCTTCTAAAGAGTTAATGGTACTCGATTAATCTTCTAAAGAGTTAATGGTACTCGATTAATCTTCTAAAGAGTTAATGGTACTCGATTAATCTTCTAACTCAACATAAAACTAATACGTAACTCTAAGTGTAACGATTATTGAAAACTTATTGATTAAGTAAAGTGTTAATTGTAATCGAATCATTATCTAAAGAGTTAATGGTCCTAGATAAATCTTCTAACTCAACATAAAACTAATCTATAACTCTAAGTGTAACGATTATTGAAAACTTGTTGACTAAGTAAACAGTTAATTGTACTTGATTCATCTTCGAAAGAGTTAATGGTACTCGATTAATCTTCTAACTCAACATAAAACTAATACGTAACTCTAAGTGTAACGGTTATTGAAAACTTGTTGACTAAGTAAAGAGTTAATTGTACTCGAATCATCTTCTAAAGATTTAATGGTACTAGATTAATCTTCTTACTCAACATAAAACTAATCCGTAACTCTAAGTGTAACGATTATTGAAAACTTGTTGACCAACTAAAGAGTTAATTGTACTCGATTATTCTTCTAAAGAGTTAGTTGTACTCGATTAATCTTCCAACTCAACTTAAAACTAATTCGTAACTCTAAGTATAACGATTATTGAAAACTTGTTGATTAAGTAAAGTGTTAATTGTAATCGAATCATCTTCTAAAGAGTTAATGGTACTCGATTAATCTTCTAAGTCAATATAAAAATAATCTGTAACTCTAAGTGTATTGATTATTGAAAACTTATTGTCCAAGTAAACAGTTAATTGTACTTGATTCATCTTCGAAAGAGTTAATGGTACTCGATTAATCTTCTAACTCAAAAATAAAACTAAACCGTGACTCTAAGTGTAACGATTATTGAAAACTTTTTTGACCAAGTAAAGAGTTAATTTACTCGATTAATCTTCTAAAGAGTTAATGGTACTCGATTAATCTTCTAAAGAGTTAATGGTACTCGATTAATCTTCTAACTCAACATAAAACTAATACGTAACTCTAAGTGTAACGATTATTGAAAACTTATTGATTAAGTAAAGTGTTAATTGTAATCGAATCATAATCTAAAGAGTTAATGGTCCTAGATAAATCTTCTAACTCAACATAAAACTAATCTATAACTCTAAGTGTAACGATTATTGAAAACTTGTTGACTAAGTAAACAGTTAATTGTACTTGATTCATCTTCGAAAGAGTTAATGGTACTCGATTAATCTTCTAAATCAACATAAAACTAATACGTAACTCTAAGTGTAACGGTTATTGAAAACTTGTTGACTAAGTAAAGAGTTAATTGTACTCGAATCATCTTCTAAAGATTTAATGGTACTAGATTAATCTTCTTACTCAACATAAAACTAATCCGTAACTCTAAGTGTAACGATTATTGAAAATTTGTTGACCAAGTAAAGAGTTAATTGTACTCGATTAATCTTCTAAAGAGTTAATGGTACTCGATTAATCTTCTAACTCAACATAAAACTAATACGTAACTCTAAGTGTAACGATTATTGAAAACTTGTTGACCAAGTAAAGAGTTAATTGTACTCGATTATTCTTCTAAAGAGTTAGTTGTACTCGATTAATCTTCCAACTCAGCTTAAAACTAATTCGTAACTCTAAGTATAACGATTATTGAAAACTTGTTGATTAAGTAAAGTGTTAATTGTAATCGAATCATCTTCTAAAGAGTTAATGGTACTCGATTAATCTTCTAACTCAACATAAAACTAATACGTAACTCTAAGTGTAACGATTATTGAAAACTTATTGATTAAGTAAAGTGTTAATTGTAATCGAATCATCATTTAAAGAGTTAATGGTCCTAGATAAATCTTCTAACTCAACATAAAACTAATCTGTAACTCTAAGTGTAACGGTTATTGAAAACTTGTTGACCAAGTAAAGAGTTAATTGTACTCGATTCATCTTCTAAAGAGTTAATGGTACTCGATTAATCTTCTAAGTCAATATAAAAATAATCTGTAACTCTAAGTGTATTGATTATTGAAAACTTATTGTCCAAGTAAACAGTTAATTGTACTTGATTCATCTTCGAAAGAATTAATGGTACTCGATTAATCTTCTAACTCAAACATAAAACTAAACCGTAACTCTAAGTGTAACGATTATTGAAAACTTTTTTGACCAAGTAAAGAGTTAATTTACTCGATTAATCTTCTAAAGAGTTAATGGTACTCGATTAATCTTCTAAAGAGTTAATGGTACTCGATTAATCTTCTAACTCAACATAAAACTAATACGTAACTCTAAGTGTAACGATTATTGAAAACTTATTGATTAAGTAAAGTGTTAATTGTAATCGAATCATAATCTAAAGAGTTAATGGTCCTAGATAAATCTTCTAACTCAACATAAAACTAATCTATAACTCTAAGTGTAACGATTATTGAAAACTTGTTGACTAAGTAAACAGTTAATTGTACTTGATTCATCTTCGAAAGAGTTAATGGTACTCGATTAATCTTCTAAATCAACATAAAACTAATACGTAACTCTAAGTGTAACGGTTATTGAAAACTTGTTGACTAAGTAAAGAGTTAATTGTACTCGAATCATCTTCTAAAGATTTAATGGTACTAGATTAATCTTCTTACTCAACATAAAACTAATCCGTAACTCTAAGTGTAACGATTATTGAAAATTTGTTGACCAAGTAAAGAGTTAATTGTACTCGATTAATCTTCTAAAGAGTTAATGGTACTCGATTAATCTTCTAACTCAACATAAAACTAATACGTAACTCTAAGTGTAACGATTATTGAAAACTTGTTGACCAAGTAAAGAGTTAATTGTACTCGATTATTCTTCTAAAGAGTTAGTTGTACTCGATTAATCTTCCAACTCAGCTTAAAACTAATTCGTAACTCTAAGTATAACGATTATTGAAAACTTGTTGATTAAGTAAAGTGTTAATTGTAATCGAATCATCTTCTAAAGAGTTAATGGTACTCGATTAATCTTCTAACTCAACATAAAACTAATACGTAACTCTAAGTGTAACGATTATTGAAAACTTATTGATTAAGTAAAGTGTTAATTGTAATCGAATCATCATTTAAAGAGTTAATGGTCCTAGATAAATCTTCTAACTCAACATAAAACTAATCTGTAACTCTAAGTGTAACGGTTATTGAAAACTTGTTGACCAAGTAAAGAGTTAATTGTACTCGATTCATCTTCTAAAGAGTTAATGGTACTCGATTAATCTTCTAAGTCAATATAAAAATAATCTGTAACTCTAAGTGTATTGATTATTGAAAACTTATTGTCCAAGTAAACAGTTAATTGTACTTGATTCATCTTCGAAAGAATTAATGGTACTCGATTAATCTTCTAACTCAAACATAAAACTAAACCGTAACTCTAAGTGTAACGATTATTGAAAACTTTTTTGACCAAGTAAAGAGTTAATTTACTCGATTAATCTTCTAAAGAGTTAATGGTACTCGATTAATCTTCTAAAGAGTTAATGGTACTCGATTAATCTTCTAACTCAACATAAAACTAATACGTAACTCTAAGTGTAACGATTATTGAAAACTTATTGATTAAGTAAAGTGTTAATTGTAATCGAATCATAATCTAAAGAGTTAATGGTCCTAGATAAATCTTCTAACTCAACATAAAACTAATCTATAACTCTAAGTGTAACGATTATTGAAAACTTGTTGACTAAGTAAACAGTTAATTGTACTTGATTCATCTTCGAAAGAGTTAATGGTACTCGATTAATCTTCTAAATCAACATAAAACTAATACGTAACTCTAAGTGTAACGATTATTGAAAACTTATTGATTAAGTAAAGTGTTAATTGTAATCGAATCATAATCTAAAGAGTTAATGGTCCTAGATAAATCTTCTAACTCAACATAAAACTAATCTATAACTCTAAGTGTAACGATTATTGAAAACTTGTTGACTAAGTAAACAGTTAATTGTACTTGATTCATCTTCGAAAGAGTTAATGGTACTCGATTAATCTTCTAAATCAACATAAAACTAATACGTAACTCTAAGTGTAACGGTTATTGAAAACTTGTTGACTAAGTAAAGAGTTAATTGTACTCGAATCATCTTCTAAAGATTTAATGGTACTAGATTAATCTTCTTACTCAACATAAAACTAATCCGTAACTCTAAGTGTAACGATTATTGAAAATTTGTTGACCAAGTAAAGAGTTAATTGTACTCGATTAATCTTCTAAAGAGTTAATGGTACTCGATTAATCTTCTAACTCAACATAAAACTAATACGTAACTCTAAGTGTAACGATTATTGAAAACTTGTTGACCAAGTAAAGAGTTAATTGTACTCGATTATTCTTCTAAAGAGTTAGTTGTACTCGATTAATCTTCCAACTCAGCTTAAAACTAATTCGTAACTCTAAGTATAACGATTATTGAAAACTTGTTGATTAAGTAAAGTGTTAATTGTAATCGAATCATCTTCTAAAGAGTTAATGGTACTCGATTAATCTTCTAACTCAACATAAAACTAATACGTAACTCTAAGTGTAACGATTATTGAAAACTTATTGATTAAGTAAAGTGTTAATTGTAATCGAATCATCATTTAAAGAGTTAATGGTCCTAGATAAATCTTCTAACTCAACATAAAACTAATCTGTAACTCTAAGTGTAACGGTTATTGAAAACTTGTTGACCAAGTAAAGAGTTAATTGTACTCGATTCATCTTCTAAAGAGTTAATGGTACTCGATTAATCTTCTAAGTCAATATAAAAATAATCTGTAACTCTAAGTGTATTGATTATTGAAAACTTATTGTCCAAGTAAACAGTTAATTGTACTTGATTCATCTTCGAAAGAATTAATGGTACTCGATTAATCTTCTAACTCAAACATAAAACTAAACCGTAACTCTAAGTGTAACGATTATTGAAAACTTTTTTGACCAAGTAAAGAGTTAATTTACTCGATTAATCTTCTAAAGAGTTAATGGTACTCGATTAATCTTCTAAAGAGTTAATGGTACTCGATTAATCTTCTAACTCAACATAAAACTAATACGTAACTCTAAGTGTAACGATTATTGAAAACTTATTGATTAAGTAAAGTGTTAATTGTAATCGAATCATAATCTAAAGAGTTAATGGTCCTAGATAAATCTTCTAACTCAACATAAAACTAATCTATAACTCTAAGTGTAACGATTATTGAAAACTTGTTGACTAAGTAAACAGTTAATTGTACTTGATTCATCTTCGAAAGAGTTAATGGTACTCGATTAATCTTCTAAATCAACATAAAACTAATACGTAACTCTAAGTGTAACGGTTATTGAAAACTTGTTGACTAAGTAAAGAGTTAATTGTACTCGAATCATCTTCTAAAGATTTAATGGTACTAGATTAATCTTCTTACTCAACATAAAACTAATCCGTAACTCTAAGTGTAACGATTATTGAAAATTTGTTGACCAAGTAAAGAGTTAATTGTACTCGATTAATCTTCTAAAGAGTTAATGGTACTCGATTAATCTTCTAACTCAACATAAAACTAATACGTAACTCTAAGTGTAACGATTATTGAAAACTTGTTGACCAAGTAAAGAGTTAATTGTACTCGATTATTCTTCTAAAGAGTTAGTTGTACTTGATTAATCTTCCAACTCAGCTTAAAACTAATTCGTAACTCTAAGTATAACGATTATTGAAAACTTGTTGATTAAGTAAAGTGTTAATTGTAATCGAATCATCTTCTAAAGAGTTAATGGTACTCGATTAATCTTCTAACTCAACATAAAACTAATACGTAACTCTAAGTGTAACGATTATTGAAAACTTATTGATTAAGTAAAGTGTTAATTGTAATCGAATCATCATTTAAAGAGTTAATGGTCCTAGATAAATCTTCTAACTCAACATAAAACTAATCTGTAACTCTAAGTGTAACGGTTATTGAAAACTTGTTGACCAAGTAAAGAGTTAATTGTACTCGATTCATCTTCTAAAGAGTTAATGGTACTCGATTAATCTTCTAAGTCAATATAAAAATAATCTGTAACTCTAAGTGTATTGATTATTGAAAACTTATTGTCCAAGTAAACAGTTAATTGTACTTGATTCATCTTCGAAAGAATTAATGGTACTCGATTAATCTTCTAACTCAAACATAAAACTAAACCGTAACTCTAAGTGTAACGATTATTGAAAACTTTTTTGACCAAGTAAAGAGTTAATTTACTCGATTAATCTTCTAAAGAGTTAATGGTACTCGATTAATCTTCTAAAGAGTTAATGGTACTCGATTAATCTTCTAACTCAACATAAAACTAATACGTAACTCTAAGTGTAACGATTATTGAAAACTTATTGATTAAGTAAAGTGTTAATTGTAATCGAATCATTATCTAAAGAGTTAATGGTCCTAGATAAATCTTCTAACTCAACATAAAACTAATCTATAACTCTAAGTGTAACGATTATTGAAAACTTGTTGACTAAGTAAACAGTTAATTGTACTTGATTCATCTTCGAAAGAGTTAATGGTACTCGATTAATCTTCTAACTCAACATAAAACTAATACGTAACTCTAAGTGTAACGGTTATTGAAAACTTGTTGACTAAGTAAAGAGTTAATTGTACTCGAATCATCTTCTAAAGATTTAATGGTACTAGATTAATCTTCTTACTCAACATAAAACTAATCCGTAACTCTAAGTGTAACGATTATTGAAAACTTGTTGACCAAGTAAAGAGTTAATTGTACTCGATTATTCTTCTAAAGAGTTAGTGGTACTCGATTAATCTTCTAACTCAACATAAAACTAATACGTAACTCTAAGTGTAACGATTATTGAAAACTTGTTGACCAAGTAAAGAGTTAATTGTACTCGATTCATCTTCTAAAGAGTTAATGGTACTCGATTAATCTTCTAAGTCAATATAAAAATAATCTGTAACTCTAAGTGTATGTATTATTGAAAACTTATTGACCAAGTAAACAGTTAATTGTACTTGATTCATCTTCGAAAGAGTTAATGGTACTCGATTAATCAAGTACAATTAACTCTTTACTTGGTCAACAAGTTTACAATAATCGTTACACTTAGAGTTACGAATTAGTTTATGTTGAGTTAAATGTTTAATTGAGTACATTAACTCTATAGAAGATGATTCGAGTACAATTAAATCTTTACTTGGTCAACAAGTTTTCAATAATCGTTACACTTAGTGTTAAGGATTAGTTTTAAGTTGAGTTATAAGATTAATCGAGAACAATTAACTCTTTAGAAGATAATTCGAGTATAATTAAGACATTACTTGGTCAACAAGTTTTGGTTAATCATTACACATAGAGTTGCGAATTAGTTTCATGTTGAGTTGGAAAATTAATCAAGTACATTAACTCTTTAGAGGATGATTCGAGTATAATTAACTCTTTACTTGGTCAAAATGATTTCAATAATCGTTACACTTAGAGTTAATGATTAGTTTTATGTTGAGTTATAAGATTAATCGAGTACAATTAACTCTTTAGAAGACGATTCGAGTACAATTAAGACATTACCTAGTCAACAAGTTTTCAATAATCATTAAACTTAGAATTTCGAATTAGTTTTATGTTGAGTTGGAAGATTAATCGAGTACATTAAATCTTTAGATGATGATTCGAGTACAATTAACTCTTTACTTGGTCAACAAGTTTACAATAATCGTTACACTTAGAGTTACGAATTAGTTTATGTTGAGTTAAAAGTTTAATCGAGTACATTAACTCTTAATCTTCTAGCTTAACATAAAACTAATATGTAACTCTAAGTGTAACGATTATTGAGAACTTGTTGAACAATTAAAGAGTTAATTGTACTCGAATCATCTTTTAAAGAGTTAATGGTACTCAATTAATATACTAACACAATATAAAACTAATCCGTAACTCTAAGTGTAACGATTATTGAAAACATGTTGACCAAGTATAGAGTTAATTGTTTTCGAATCATCTTCTAAAGAGTTAATGATTCTCAATTAATCTTCTAGCTTAACATAAAACTAATATGTAACTCTAAGTGTAACGATTATTGAGAACTTGTTGAACAAGTAAAGAGTTAATTGTACACGAATCATCTTTTAAAGAGTTAATGGTACTCAATTAATATACTAACACAATATAAAACTAATCCGTAACTCTAAGTGTAACGATTATTGAAAACATGTTGACCAAGTGTAGAGTTAATTGTTTTCGAATCATCTTCTAAAGAGTTAATGATTCTCAATTAATCTTCTAGCTTAACATAAAACTTTCAATTAACTCTTTACTAGAAGTTGATTCGAGTACAATAAACTCTTCAAAAGATTATTCGAGTACAATTAACTCTTTACTTGGTCAATAAGTTTTCGATAATCGTTACACTTAGAGTTACGGTTTAGTTTTTATGTTGAATTAGAATATTAATCGAGTACAATTAACTCTTTAGAAGATGATTCGACTATAATTAACTCTTTACTTGCTCAACAAGTTGTCAATCATAGTTACACTTAGAGTTACGGATTAGTTTTATGTTTAGTTGGAAGATTAATCTAGTATAATTAACCTTTTAGAAGATAATTCGAGTACAATTAACTCTTTACTAGGTCAACAAGTTCTCAATCATTGTTCTTTTAAAGAGTTAATGGTACTCAATTAATATACTAACAAAATATAAAACTAATCCGTAACTCTAAGTGTAACGATTATTGAAAACATGTTGACCAAGTATAGAGTTAATTGTTTTCGAATCATCTTCTAAAGAGTTAATGATTCTCAATTAATCTTCTAGCTTAACATAAAACTAATATGTAACTCTAAGTGTAACGATTATTGAGAACTTGTTGAACAAGTAAAGAGTTAATTGTACTCGAATCATCTTTTAAAGAGTTAATGGTACTCAATTAATATACTAACACAATATAAAACTAATCCGTAACTCTAAATGTAACGATTATTGAAAACATGTTGACCAAGTATAGAGTTAATTGTTTTCGAATCATCTTCTAAAGAGTTAATGGTACTCAATTAATATACTAACACAATATAAAACTAATCCGTAACTCTAAATGTAACGATTATTGAAAACATGTTGACCAAGTATAGAGTTAATTGTTTTCGAATCATCTTCTAAAGAGTTAATGATTCTCAATTAATCTTCTAAGTCAATATAAAAATAATCTGTAACTCTAAGTGTATGGATTATTGAAAACTTATTGACCAAGTAAACAGTTAATTGTACTTGATTCATCTTCGAAAGAGTTAATGGTACTCGATTAATCTTCTAACTCAACATAAAACTAATACGTAACTCTAAGTGTAACGATTATTGAAAACTTATTGATTAAGTAAAGTGTTAATTATAATCGAATCATTATCTAAAGAGTTAATGGTCCTAGATAAATCTTCTAACTCAACATAAAACTAATCTATAACTCTAAGTGTAACGATTATTGAAAACTTGTTGACTAAGTAAAGAGTTAATTGTACTCGAATCATCTTCTAAAGATTTAATGGTACTAGATTAATCTTCTTACTCAACATAAAACTAATCCGTAACTCTAAGTGTAACGATTATTAAAAACTTGTTGACCAAGTAAAGAGTTAATTGTACTCGATTATTCTTCTAAAGAGTTAGTTGTACTCGATTAATCTTCCAACTCAACTTAAAACTAATTCGTAACTCTAAGTATAACGATTATTGAAGACTTGTTGATTAAGTAAATTGTTAATTGTAATCGAATCATCTTCTAAAGAGTTAATTGTACTCGAATCATCTTTTAAAGATTTAATGGTACTAGATTAATCTTCTTACTCAACATAAAACTAATCCGTAACTCTAAGTGTAACGATTATTGAAAACTTGTTGACCAAGTAAAGAGTTAATTGTACTCGATTATTCTTCTAAAGAGTTAGTTGTACTCGATTAATCTTCCAACTCAACTTAAAACTAATTCGTAACTCTAAGTGTAACGATTATTGAAAACTTGTTGATTAAGTAAAGTGTTAATTGTAATCGAATCATCTTCTAAAGAGTTAATGGTACTCGAATCATCTTCTAAAGATTTAATGGTACTAGATTAATCTTCTTACTCAACATAAAACTAATTCGTAACTCTAAGTGTAACGATTATTGAAAACTTGTTGACCAAGTAAAGAGTTAATTGTACTCGATTATTCTTCTAAAGAGTTAGTTGTACTCGATTAATCTTCCAACTCAACTTAAAACTAATTCGTAACTCTAAGTATAACGATTATTGAAAACTTGTTGATTAAGTAAAGTGTTAATTGTAATCGAATCATCTTCTAAAGAGTTAATGGTACTCGATTAATCTTCTAACTCAACATAAAACTAATACGTAACTCTAAGTGTAACGATTATTGAAAACTTATTGATTAAGTAAAGTGTTAATTGTAATCGAATCATCATTTAAAGAGTTAATGGTCCTAGATAAATCTTCTAACTCAACATAAAACTAATCTGTAACTCTAAGTGTAACGGTTATTGAAAACTTGCTGACCAAGTAAAGAGTTAATTGTACTCGATTTATCTTCTAAAGAGTTAATGGTACTCGATTAATCTTCTAAGTCAATATAAAAATAATCTGTAACTCTAAGTGTATTGATTATTGAAAACTTATTGTCCAAGTAAACAGTTAATTGTACTTGATTCATCTTCGAAAGAGTTAATGGTACTCGATTAATCTTCTAACTCAAACATAAAACTAAACCGTAACTCTAAGTGTAACGATTATTGAAAACTTTTTTGACCAAGTAAAGAGTTAATTTACTCGATTAATCTTCTAAAGAGTTAATGGTACTCGATTAATCTTCTAAAGAGTTAATGGTACTCGATTAATCTTCTAACTCAACATAAAACTAATACGTAACTCTAAGTGTAACGATTATTGAAAACTTATTGATTAAGTAAAGTGTTAATTGTAATCGAATCATTATCTAAAGAGTTAATGGTCCTAGATAAATCTTCTAACTCAACATAAAACTAATTTATAACTCTAAGTGTAACGATTATTGAAAACTTGTTGACTAAGTAAACAGTTAATTGTACTTGATTCATCTTCGAAAGAGTTAATGGTACTCGATTAATCTTCTAACTCAACATAAAACTAATACGTAACTCTAAGTGTAACGGTTATTGAAAACTTGTTGCTAAGTAAAGAGTTAATTGTACTCGAATCATCTTCTAAAGATTTAATGGTACTAGATTAATCTTCTTACTCAACATAAAACTAATCCGTAACTCTAAGTGTAACGATTATTGAAAACTTGTTGACCAAGAAAAGAGTTAATTGTACTCGATTATTCTTCTAAAGAGTTAGTTGTACTCGATTAATCTTCCAACTCAACTTAAAACTAATTCGTAACTCTAAGTATAACGATTATTGAAAACTTGTTGATTAAGTAAAGTGTTGATTGTAATCGAATCATCTTCTAAAGAGTTAATTGTACTCGAATCATCTTCTAAAGATTTAATGGTACTAGATTAATCTTTTTACTCAACATAAAACTAATCCGTAACTCTAAGTGTAACGATTATTGAAAACTTGTTGACCAAGTAAAGAGTTAATTGTACTCGATTATTCTTCTAAAGAGTTAGTTGTACTCGATTAATCTTCCAACTCAACTTAAAACTAATTCGTAACTCTAAGTATAACGATTATTGAAAACTTGTTGATTAAGTAAAGTGTTAATTGTAATCGAATCATCTTCTAAAGAGTTAATGGTACTCGATTAATCTTCTAACTCAACATAAAACTAATACGTAACTCTAAGTGTAACGATTATTGAAAACTTATTGATTAAGTAAAGTGTTAATTGTAATCGAATCATCATTTAAAGAGTTAATGGTCCTAGATAAATCTTCTAACTCAACATAAAACTAATCTGTAACTCTAAGTGTAACGGTTATTGAAAACTTGTTGACCAAGTAAAGAGTTAATTGTACTCGATTTATCTTCTAAAGAGTTAATGGTACTCGATTAATCTTCTAAGTCAATATAAAAATAATCTGTAAATCTAAGTGTATTGATTATTGAAAACTTATTGTCCAAGTAAACAGTTAATTGTACTTGATTCATCTTCGAAAGAGTTAATGGTACTCGATTAATCTTCTAACTCAAACATAAAACTAAACCGTAACTCTAAGTGTAACGATTATTGAAAACTTTTTTGACCAAGTAAAGAGTTAATTTACTCGATTAATCTTCTAAAGAGTTAATGGTACTCGATTAATCTTCTAAAGAGTTAATGGTACTCGATTAATCTTCTAACTCAACATAAAACTAATACGTAACTCTAAGTGTAACGATTATTGAAAACTTATTGATTAAGTAAAGTGTTAATTGTAATCGAATCATTATCTAAAGAGTTAATGGTCCTAGATAAATCTTCTAACTCAACATAAAACTAATTTATAACTCTAAGTGTAACGATTATTGAAAACTTCTTGACTAAGTAAACAGTTAATTGTACTTGATTCATCTTCGAAAGAGTTAATGGTACTCGATTAATCTTCTAACTCAACATAAAACTAATACGTAACTCTAAGTGTAACGGTTATTGAAAACTTGTTGCTAAGTAAAGAGTTAATTGTACTCGAATCATCTTCTAAAGATTTAATGGTACTAGATTAATCTTCTTACTCAAACATAAAACTAATCTGTAACTCTAAGTGTAACGATTATTGAAAACTTGTTGACCAAGAAAAGAGTTAATTGTACTCGATTATTCTTCTAAAGAGTTAGTTGTACTCGATTAATCTTCCAACTCAACTTAAAACTAATTCGTAACTCTAAGTATAACGATTATTGAAAACTTGTTGATTAAGTAAAGTGTTAATTGTAATCGAATCATCTTCTAAAGAGTTAATTGTACTCGAATCATCTTCTAAAGATTTAATGGTACTAGATTAATCTTCTTACTCAACATAAAACTAATCCGTAACTCTAAGTGTAACGATTATTGAAAACTTGTTGACCAAGTAAAGAGTTAATTGTACTCGATTATTCTTCTAAAGAGTTAGTTGTACTCGATTAATCTTCCAACTCAACTTAAAACTAATTCGTAACTCTAAGTGTAACGATTATTGAAAACTTGTTGATTAAGTAAAGTGTTAATTGTAATCGAATCATCTTCTAAAGAGTTAATTGTACTCGAATCATCTTTTAAAGATTTAATGGTACTAGATTAATCTTCTTACTCAACATAAAACTAATCCGTAACTCTAAGTGTAACGATTATTGAAAACTTTTTGACCAAGTAAAGAGTTAATTGTACTCGATTATTCTTCTAAAGAGTTAGTTGTACTCGATTAATCTTCCAACTCAACTTAAAACTAATTCGTAACTCTAAGTGTAACGATTATTGAAAAGTTGTTGATTAAGTAAAGTGTTAATTGTAATCGAATCATCTTCTAAAGAGTTAATGGTACTCGAATCATCTTCTAAAGATTTAATGGTATTAGATTAATCTTCTTACTCAACATAAAACTAATTCGTAACTCTAAGTGTAACGATTATTGAAAACTTGTTGACCAAGTAAAGAGTTAATTGTACTCGATTATTCTTCTAAAGAGTTAGTTGTACTCGATTAATCTTCCAACTCAACTTAAAACTAATTCGTAACTCTAAGTATAACGATTATTGAAAACTTGTTGATTAAGTAAAGTGTTAATTGTAATCGAATCATCTTCTAAAGATTTAATGGTACTCGATTAATCTTCTAACTCAACATAAAACTAATACGTAACTCTAAGTGTAACGATTATTGAAAACTTATTGATTAAGTAAAGTGTTAATTGTAATCGAATCATCATTTAAAGAGTTAATGGTCCTAGATAAATCTTCTAACTCAACATAAAACTAATCTGTAACTCTAAGTGTAACGGTTATTGAAAACTTGTTGACCAAGTAAAGAGTTAATTGTACTCGATTCATCTTCTAAAGAGTTAATGGTACTCGATTAATCTTCTAAGTCAATATAAAAATAATCTGTAACTCTAAGTGTATTGATTATTGAAAACTTATTGTCCAAGTAAACAGTTAATTGTACTTGATTCATCTTCGAAAGAGTTAATGGTACTCGATTAATCTTCTAACTCAAACATAAAACTAAACCGTAACTCTAAGTGTAACGATTATTGAAAACTTTTTTGAGCAAGTAAAGAGTTAATTTACTCGATTAATCTTCTAAAGAGTTAATGGTACTCGATTAATCTTCTAAAGAGTTAATGGTACTCGATTAATCTTCTAACTCAACATAAAACTAATACGTAACTCTAAGTGTAACGATTATTGAAAACTTATTGATTAAGTAAAGTGTTAATTGTAATCGAATCATTATCTAAAGAGTTAATGGTCCTAGATAAATCTTCTAACTCAACATAAAACTAATCTATAACTCTAAGTGTAACGATTATTGAAAACTTGTTGACTAAGTAAACAGTTAATTGTACTTGATTCATCTTCGAAAGAGTTAATGGTACTCGATTAATCTTCTAACTCAACATAAAACTAATACGTAACTCTAAGTGTAACGGTTATTGAAAACTTGTTGACTAAGTAAAGAGTTAATTGTACTCGAATCATCTTCTAAAGATTTAATGGTACTAGATTAATCTTCTTACTCAACATAAAACTAATCCGTAACTCTAAGTGTAACGATTATTGAAAACTTGTTGACCAAGTAAAGAGTTAATTGTACTCGATTATTCTTCTAAAGAGTTAGTGGTACTCGATTAATCTTCTAACTCAACATAAAACTAATACGTAACTCTAAGTGTAACGATTATTGAAAACTTGTTGACCAAGTAAAGAGTTAATTGTACTCAATTCATCTTCTAAAGAGTTAATGGTCCTCGATTAATCTTCTAAGTCAATATAAAAATAATCTGTAACTCTAAGTGTGTAACGCCCCGTTCCCAATTTAATTGGAAATAGGTCGTCACCCTTTACATACTTAGAAAATAAAGAAATTATAATGATTTTATAACATACAGCGGAAGACTTAAAAGCGAAGACACGAGAGTTTTAAATTTTTTCTTTTTAAATATTACATATATATGTAATTATACATCGACTATTAAACAAGTCTAGTCGTGTCTTACCAACATTTCTAGGTAAAATGTTTGAACCATTGACCAACATGAATTTACACAACAAAACATATATAAGATAAGTCTAGACCCATCGTTTCATATAATATACATGATTAAGACTACATACTGTTTTTAAAGAAAAAGAACTTAGTTCTAACATATTTATTTAATGCAACGGAGAGAAGTCAATCCAGCCTCTACTCGTCCACGTCATCATCCAGTGAGCCTGAAAGTATAAAACGGTAATATCATGAGACACCTCCGGAGAGGGATCCCAGTGGGATAACCTTACTATCTAATATATCGAAGCAATTAAATCGTTAAGCAAGTACTACATGTCATAATCATAAAGGAATGTGGGAATCGCTCGCCCACTAAACCTCGCATGGACCAGGCATTTAAGCAGGGTCATTTTCATGGACCAGGCATTTAAGCAGGGTCGCTTTCATAGACCAGGCATTTAAGCCCTTAAGGTCGTCGCCCAGTATGGAAGTTACATACTGGTTATAGCTACGGACTTCAGTCGTAGATTTTCATACATAACTCATCAATTCAATTAACAACACATAGTAGAGAGTAGAAGTTACCCACTTGTACGTTGATTGTGCGAGGATCGCTTCTGGATTCACCGATCGTCTCAACTACGCTCGACATATATATAATTATTCAGTCTATTACTTCATATATGGAAAATAAATATGATCATATTATAGATAAATCATTTAAACATATAAATCAAAACATGCTTATGATATGCTTTTTAGTCACTTAAATTAGCAATTTTTGGACATAAAGATGTAATAATATTAATAATTCATATATAATTCCTAAAACCCCAACATTATTTGCATGATCACATATTAGTATCAATTTGTAGCAAAACTCAATTTGCAAAGTTAAGACTCAATTTGCAAAGCTAAAATCAACTTGCAGAGTATATAATAATCTTTGCCATGCTAAAAGAATTGAATTTTGAATTGCACTTTGCAAAGAAATGCTAAACATATAAAAATAGCCCTTGCAAATATAAAAGAAAAACCCTCTTTTCATTACCCCAAAATCTGCCCGTTTCTAGCTCGTTTCCCGCTGCCGCTGCCGGCGACCCCTGTCGCCGGCAGCTCACCCACCAACCAACATGCAAACCACACACAATAAGCACCCTAAAATCACCTAAAGCAGCAGGCCAAACACCCGGAAACAGCAGCCCAACGCCCAGAAAAACAGATCAAACGCACAGAAAAACAGGCTGATTTGTAAAATTTGTAGTAAATCGTATAATACTCGTAAAATTGCATGGTAAATTTCTACATGTCATTAAAATCTTGTACTATAGGCTGGTAAAATATCGTACACACAGGTGAAGTTTACAACTCAGGAGAAGGTTTCAATCAGACACGAAAACAGGTCACGTTTGATCAGAAAATCGCATCTTCTTAGAAAATTCATAGTAAATCGGGTTTAACTCCAAATCTTCTGAAATTTAACATGCATATTCTAGACTTCACATACTAGACTGTGGTAAAAGGGTTTAGCCTAAATCGATTTCTACAATACACAGAAAATTCCCGAACAGCAGAGAAATACACACACAGCAGCAGCTTACTTACAGCAGCAGCAGGTAAAAAAAACGTACAGCAGTAACATACTTACGTACAGCAGTAGCAAAACACAGCAACAACAAGATAACTGGGCAGTAGCAGAGCAGAGAGAAAGAGAGAGTGAATCGAGCGAGGGAGAGAGACGTGAGCGATAGAGGTGTAGGAAAAGAAAAGAAACTGTGTGTGAATTATTGTGTTGCACCCTTTCATTTATTACTTCCCCCCCTTTTCACACGCAAACCAGCTTATTTGATGTGTCATGTGCATGGAAAAATTAAGAAGCAGGTGGTGGCGAGACACCAGGAATAAAATGGCATGTCATGCTTTTCCTTTCTTTATTACTTAATTGCTATTCCTAACTAATCAATTATTTAATTTACCTAGTTACTAATTAATTATACATATGTACATATACATATATCTATATATGTAAATATATATATCTTGACACTTTAATTAAATAAATTCTTAATTTAATTAAGATTATCACTTAGTTAAATCTTAGCTTAATTAAGATTATCCCCTAATTAATTGCTTCTTAGTTTAATTAAAATTATCACTTAAAATCACATATATAGATCATACGTAAAATTACATTAAATAAAGCATTATCGACACAAATGAATAAGCTTAGCATAAAAGCCTAATATCATTTTATTCAATTAAATTTAATTAACATCTTATCTTTTTACTTTCATCCATGTTTGTCGAGTGAGTTGAGATCAAGTTCGGTTTCCTCCGTGAGCAATCCTGCAAAAACCCTTAAAATCTCGAAAGAAATATATATCATAAAATCTTTGAAAATTATCAAGCACAACGTAATATTCATAAATCATAACTTTAAATAATATAAGAGTTTGCACTTAAATCATTTATACTTGAATGATAAAAGAGATTTTATAAAATATGCAATGCAGGGTGATTTCTTGAAATGGGGTGTTACAACTCCCCCCACCTTTTTTAAAATTTCGTCCCGAAATTTGGTTAAACAACTCCGGGTATATCCTAAGAATTTCGTCCTCACTACCCAAGTCACTTCCTCTTCTCTATGTCCATTCCATTATACCAAAACTAATGGTATATCCCTATTCCTCAAAGTCTTAGTCTTTCTACCGATAATAGACATAGGTTGCTCTTCGTAAGTTAGGTCTTTCTTAATCTCAAATGGTTCAAGCGTAATCTGATGGCTAGGATCTGACACCTATTTTCGTAGCATTAATACATGAAAGACGTCACGAATTGTAGATAAATTCGGAGTAAGGGCAAGTCGATAAACATCTCCAATACGTTCTAAAATTTTAAACGGTCCTATAAATCTTGGTCTCAACTTTCCTTTCTTCCCAAAACGGATTATCCCTTTAACCGACGTAACTTTAAGGAACACTTTTTCCACAAATCTCAAATTGTAGATCCTTCCTCCGTAAGTCGGCATAAAATTTTTTATCGATCTTGTGTTATCTTAATTCTTTCCCGGATCTTAGTGATTGCTTCTGTACCGAATAAGACGTAAGCAGGCATACGGAAAGTTAATATCATACCTGTCACAGTCTCACTTCCTCATCCGAGTCGCTCCTCTTCTAAGTTCTCTTCTTCTTCAGCGTATTGAATCCCCGGTAAGGCATTTAGTTTACCTTTGCCCCTTTGGTCATTATTCTGAGGGTTTGTTGGACGAGGTCCAAACGTATCTCCGCTCCTTGTTTGGATACTCCTTGGATTAGTGCACTCATTAGCTTTATGGCCTGGTTTGTGGCATCGAAAACAAATATCCTTATCTTTTATGCACTCTCCCCAATGGGGTTTCCACAGTTCTGACAAGTGGGTATCTGTGTGGGTCGCGGAGCCGCTCCAATCATGGGACGAACATTTCGGGAAAATGTATTCTCTATCATTACGGGTTGTGGTGGAGCCTTTCTCTTAAACTGATTCAGAATTGGCTTCTGCTCGTCCTCTAAATTCAAGCTCATAGATACAATGCGTGCCCTTTCAAATACATCTCTGAAGTGTGGAAGCCTCAATCCGGACACTATACCACCTACTTCTGGACGTAAACCTCTCTCAAACCTTCTTGCTTTCCTATCATCAGTATCCACCAAATGAGGTGCATACTTGGAGAGTGAGTTAAACTTGCGTTCATATTCTGTAACTGTACTTGTCCATTGTCGGAGGTTCATAAACTCAATCTCCTTCTGATCTCTCAATGCTTGTGGAAAGTAGTGATCTAACAGTATCCCCTTAAACTCTTCCCATCCAAGAGCTCTTCTTGCTTCTGGCGTTAGGGTTCGCTCGTGTGATAGCCACCATTGACCGGCATCTTCCGCTAATTGGAATCTGGCACATGAGACTTTTTGTATCTCCGATATCTCCATGTGCTCAAAGATTCTTTCCAATTCGGCTATCCATTCTTCGGTGCCCGCTGGTCCTTTTCTTCCCTTAAACCTAGGTGGCTGGAAACGTCGAAATTGCTCAATAACTTGATGTGGTCTCGGATTCTGTTGTTCTTGAGCATTTTGAGCCGGTGCAGGTTGCTGCTGCATGAAACCAGTCAGTTGAGCAAAGAACTCTCTTGCCATATCAGCTGTTGTATTTTGCTCAACAGATGACTCTCCATTGTCCGGTACTTCCTGTTGGTTTTGTTTCCCTTTTTGTTGTCTAGTAGGTGGGGCCATAGTACTTGCTCTACAGAGAAAATGACCCTTTTTAACAGAATTTTCGCATATACAAAACATTTTTGATGTGAAGAGATAAATAAAGTAACAAGGTATATAAGGAATCAAGACTATATACGACAGAAGAGGTTTATATAAACATATATATATATATATTACAACTTTTATAAACCTTGTAGGAGTTTTTGGGATTACACCGTCCCTCTTTCAAAAGTTAAAAAGAAAATATATACATTTTCACGTCGGCAAGTACTACAGTTACCAACTACGCATATATATATAACAAAAGAAGGGCATACAAGTCCATATAAGAGTCCATGATAATGTACGAGTAACACCAAAATAGTAACCCTCCAGTATTTTCAAAATCAACACGAGGCCCGACTCTCCTCATTATCATCAGAATTTCTATGAGGGCGTTTCGTTGGGCGCTCATGCTCTGATGCAGGTGGTCGGCTAGGGCCTGCTCCATCACCCTCTGGTCTTCGATCAACTACTAATTCCTCATTTATACCTCCGACCTGACATGGTCCTGCTGGAAGTGAGATCCTGGCAACTCTCGCCCTTTCCAACATATCTCGACTGTGAGTAGATAGCCTCTCATGCTCGACATAAGCATAAGCTAAAATCTCCTCAATAGTCTGTATGCGCGTGGCCCACATCATAGCTCTTAGCGAGTACTGATGAGCTTCATTTTCCATTTGGGATATATCTGCCAAGCACATCTCATAATGTTCTATAGTCTCCTGCAAACTCAAACAGTAGGCCCTGTACTCAATCTGAGGTCCCTGCCTACCATCAAGGATGAGCAACCTTCGGAAAACTGACCAAGCTATAGTCTGATATGCAGAGTGTACTCTAGCACGTAAATGTTCAACTGCCCGTAAATCAGAATCTGCAAGACCTAGAGCTGAGAGTCTCCTGCGTGCTTCACTAATCCGTCCTATAAACTCATGTATATCTTCCCAGCCTTGTTGATAGCACTCGAGGTATTCCCGTTCTAACTGTGTACGTCTGACTTCGAGATCCATTCAACTTTACTATTTGTATCATATTCATACTCAAGTCAACCCCAAGTTCTATAGTCTAGGGTTCATGCATGTATGTATTTTTTTTCAAATCCAAGTTTAAAATAAATAACAACAAAATAATTAAATCATCTCGATCTTTGGAATACATGACTTTTGCATACTACTTATTAGTACCTTTATATTCTCATTAGATCGTATCTGACGATCTCTTACATGCATAACATCATAACTTAAACATTTTCATAAACACATGTCATACTTTAACGTAAACCTTTTCATAGATCATATCATACTTTAACAAATATCTTTAAAACATAACATAAAATACTAACTCGACGATGATTCAGACGGTAGCTGGCTGTCGACTTGCTCTCACTTATCATATTTAATTCATAAACATAACCATACTTTTAACATTTATAACTCAAAATCATATTTAGACTTTTATTGAACAAATAAACCTTAGCCGAAAAACATAAGACCTAGAGTCCGAGGCGGAAATCCCTAAACCTCGGCTCTGATACCAAGCTGTAACGCCCCGTTCCCAATTTAATTGGAAATAGGTCGTCACCCTTTACATACTTAGAAAATAAAGAAATTATAATGATTTTATAACATACAGCGGAAGACTTAAAAGCGAAGACACGAGAGTTTTAAATTTTTTCTTTTTAAATATTACATATATATGTAATTATACATCGACTATTAAACAAGTCTAGTCGTGTCTTACCCACATTTCTAGGTAAAATGTTTGAACCATTGACCAACATGAATTTACACAACAAAACATATATAAGATAAGTCTAGACCCATCGTTTCATATAATATACATGATTAAGACTACATACTGTTTTTAAAGAAAAAGAACTTAGTTCTAACATATTTATTTAATGCAACGGAGAGAAGTCAATCCAGCCTCTACTCGTCCACGTCATCATCCAGTGAGCCTGAAAGTATAAAACGGTAATATCATGAGACACCTCCGGAGAGGGATCCCAGTGGGATAACCTTACTATCTAATATATCGAAGCAATTAAATCGTTAAGCAAGTACTACATGTCATAATCATAAAGGAATGTGGGAATCGCTCGCCCACTAAACCTCGCATGGACCAGACATTTAAGCAGGGTCATTTTCATGGACCAGGCATTTAAGCAGGGTCGCTTTCATAGACCAGGCATTTAAGCCCTTAAGGTCGTCGCCCAGTATGGAAGTTACATACTGGTTATAGCTACGGACTTCAGTCGTAGATTTTCATACATAACTCATCAATTCAATTAACAACACATAGTAGAGAGTAGAAGTTACCCACTTGTACGTTGATTGTGCGAGGATCGCTTCTGGATTCACCGATCGTCTCAACTACGCTCGACATATATATAATTATTCAGTCTATTACTTCATATATGGAAAATAAATATGATCATATTATAGATAAATCATTTAAACATATAAATCAAAACATGCTTATGATATGCTTTTTAGTCACTTAAATTAGCAATTTTAGGACATAAAGATGTAATAATATTAATAATTCATATATAATTCCTAAAATCCCAACATTATTTGCATGATCACATATTAGTATCAATTTGTAGCAAAACTCAATTTGCAAAGTTAAGACTCAATTTGCAAAGCTAAAATCAACTTGCAGAGTATATAATAATCTTTGCCATGCTAAAAGAATTGAATTTTGAATTGCACTTTGCAAAGAAATGCTAAACATATAAAAATAGCCCTTGCAAATATAAAAGAAAAACCCTCTTTTCATTACCCCAAAATCTGCCCGTTTCTAGCTCGTTTCCCGCTGCCGCTGCCAGCGACCCCTG
Organism: Scutellaria galericulata; assembly: GCA_946896805.1. Lineage (NCBI taxonomy): Eukaryota > Viridiplantae > Streptophyta > Magnoliopsida > Lamiales > Lamiaceae > Scutellaria > Scutellaria galericulata. Next base: position 8,667,921 of record OX335787.1, on the reverse strand, counting down.
TCGCCGGCAGCTCACCCACCAACCAACACGCAAACCACACACAATAAGCACCCTAAAATCACCTAAAGCAGCAGGCCAAACACCCGGAAACAGCAGCCCAACGCCCAGAAAAACAGATCAAACGCACAGAAAAACAGGCTGATTTGTAAAATTTGTAGTAAATCGTATAATACTCGTAAAATTGCATGGTAAATTTCTACATGTCATTAAAATCTTGTACTATAGGCTGGTAAAATATCGTACACACAGGTGAAGTTTACAACTCAGGAGAAGGTTTCAATCAGACACGAAAACAGGTCACGTTTGATCAGAAAATCGCATCTTCTTAGAAAATTCATAGTAAATCGGGTTTAACTCCAAATCTTCTGAAATTTAACATGCATATTCTAGACTTCACATACTAGACTGTGGTAAAAGGGTTTAGCCTAAATCGATTTCTACAACACACAGAAAATTCCCGAACAGTAGAGAAATACACACACAGCAGCAGCTTACTTACAGCAGCAGCAGGTAAAAAAAACGTACAGCAGTAACATACTTACGTACAGCAGTAGCAAAACACAGCAACAACAAGATAACTGGGCAGTAGCAGAGCAGAGAGAAAGAGAGAGTGAATCGAGCGAGGGAGAGAGACGTGAGCGATAGAGGTGTAGGAAAAGAAAAGAAACTGTGTGTGAATTATTGTGTTGCACCCTTTCATTTATTACTTCCCCCCCTTTTCACACGCAAACCAGCTTATTTGATGTGTCATGTGCATGGAAAAATTAAGAAGCAGGTGGTGGCGAGACACCAGGAATAAAATGGCATGTCATGCTTTTCCTTTCTTTATTACTTAATTGCTATTCCTAACTAATCAATTATTTAATTTACCTAGTTACTAATTAATTATACATATGTACATATACATATATCTATATATGTAAATATATATATCTTGACACTTTAATTAAATAAATTCTTAATTTAATTAAGATTATCACTTAGTTAAATCTTAGCTTAATTAAGATTATCCCCTAATTAATTGCTTCTTAGTTTAATTAAAATTATCACTTAAAATCACATATATAGATCATACGTAAAATTACATTAAATAAAGCATTATCGACACAAATGAATAAGCTTAGCATAAAAGCCTAATATCATTTTATTCAATTAAATTTAATTAACATCTTATCTTTTTACTTTCATCCATGTTTGTCGAGTGAGTTGAGATCAAGTTCGGTTTCCTCCGTGAGCAATCCTGCAAAAACCCTTAAAATCTCGAAAGAAATATATATCATAAAATCTTTGAAAATTATCAAGCACAACGTAATATTCATAAATCATAACTTTAAATAATATAAGAGTTTGCACTTAAATCATTTATACTTGAATGATAAAAGAGATTTTATAAAATATGCAATGCAGGGTGATTTCTTGAAATGGGGTGTTACAAAGTGTATGGATTATTGAAAACTTATTGACCAAGTAAACAGTTAATTGTACTTGATTCATCTTCGAAAGAGTTAATGGTACTCGATTAATCAAGTACAATTAACTCTTTACTTGGTCAACAAGTTTACAATAATCGTTACACTTAGAGTTACGAATTAGTTTATGTTGAGTTAAATGTTTAATTGAGTACATTAACTCTATAGAAGATGATTCGAGTACAATTAAATCTTTACTTGGTCAACAAGTTTTCAATAATCGTTACACTTAGTGTTAAGGATTAGTTTTATGTTGAGTTATAAGATTAATCGAGAACAATTAACTCTTTAGAAGATAATTCGAGTATAATTAAGACATTACTTGGTCAACAAGTTTTGGTTAATCATTACACATAGAGTTGCGAATTAGTTTCATGTTGAGTTGGAAAATTAATCAAGTACATTAACTCTTTAGAAGATGATTCGAGTATAATTAACTCTTTACTTGGTCAAAAAGATTTCAATAATCGTTACACTTAGAGTTAATGATTAGTTTTATGTTGAGTTATAAGATTAATCGAGTACAATTAACTCTTTAGAAGACGATTCGAGTACAATTAAGACATTACCTAGTCAACAAGTTTTCAATAATCATTAAACTTAGAATTTCGAATTAGTTTTATGTTGAGTTGGAAGATTAATCGAGTACATTAAATCTTTAGATGATGATTCGAGTACAATTAACTCTTTACTTGGTCAACAAGTTTACAATAATCGTTACACTTAGAGTTACGAATTAGTTTATGTTGAGTTAAAAGTTTAATCGAGTACATTAACTCTTAATCTTCTAGCTTAACATAAAACTAATATGTAACTCTAAGTGTAACGATTATTGAGAACTTGTTGAACAATTAAAGAGTTAATTGTACTCGAATCATCTTTTAAAGAGTTAATGGTACTCAATTAATATACTAACACAATATAAAACTAATCCGTAACTCTAAGTGTAACGATTATTGAAAACATGTTGACCAAGTATAGAGTTAATTGTTTTCGAATCATCTTCTAAAGAGTTAATGATTCTCAATTAATCTTCTAGCTTAACATAAAACTAATATGTAACTCTAAGTGTAACGATTATTGAGAACTTGTTGAACAAGTAAAGAGTTAATTGTACTCGAATCATCTTTTAAAGAGTTAATGGTACTCAATTAATATACTAACACAATATAAAACTAATCCGTAACTCTAAGTGTAACGATTATTGAAAACATGTTGACCAAGTGTAGAGTTAATTGTTTTCGAATCATCTTCTAAAGAGTTAATGATTCTCAATTAATCTTCTAGCTTAACATAAAACTTTCAATTAACTCTTTACTAGAAGTTGATTCGAGTACAATAAACTCTTCAAAAGATTATTCGAGTACAATTAACTCTTTACTTGGTCAATAAGTTTTCGATAATCGTTACACTTAGAGTTACGGTTTAGTTTTTATGTTGAGTTAGAATATTAATCGAGTACAATTAACTCTTTAGAAGATGATTCGACAATAATTAACTGTTTACTTGCTCAACAAGTTGTCAATCATAGTTACACTTAGAGTTACGGATTAGTTTTATGTTTAGTTGGAAGATTAATCTAGTATAATTAACCTTTTAGAAGATAATTCGAGTACAATTAAAGAGTTAATTGTACTCGATTACTCTTCTAAAGAGTTAGTTGTACTCGATTAATCTTCCAACTCAACTTAAAACTAATTCATAACTCTAAGTATAACGATTATTGAAAACTTGTTGATTAAGTAAAGTGTTAATTGTAATCGAATCATCTTCTAAAGAGTTAATGGTACTCGATTAATCTTCTAAGTCAATATAAAAATAATCTGTAACTCTAACTGTATTGATTATTGAAAACTTATTGTCCAAGTAAACAGTTAATTGTACTTGATTCATCTTCGAAAGAGTTAATGGTACTCGATTAATCTTCTAACTCAAATATAAAACTAAACCGTGACTCTAAGTGTAACGATTATTGAAAACTTTTTTGACCAAGTAAAGAGTTAATTTACTCGATTAATCTTCTAAAGAGTTAATGGTACTCGATTAATCTTCTAAAGAGTTAATGGTACTCGATTAATCTTCTAACTCAACATAAAACTAATACGTAACTCTAAGTGTAACGATTATTGAAAACTTATTGATTAAGTAAAGTGTTAATTGTAATCGAATCATTATCTAAAGAGTTAATGGTCCTAGATAAATCTTCTAACTCAACATAAAACTAATCTATAACTCTAAGTGTAACGATTATTGAAAACTTGTTGACTAAGTAAACAGTTAATTGTACTTGATTCATCTTCGAAAGAGTTAATGGTACTCGATTAATCTTCTAACTCAACATAAAACTAATACGTAACTCTAAGTGTAACGGTTATTGAAAACTTGTTGACTAAGTAAAGAGTTAATTGTACTCGAATCATCTTCTAAAGATTTAATGGTACTAGATTAATCTTCTTACTCAACATAAAACTAATCCGTAACTCTAAGTGTAACGATTATTGAAAACTTGTTGACCAAGTAAAGAGTTAATTGTACTCGATTATTCTTCTAAAGAGTTAGTGGTACTCGATTAATCTTCTAACTCAACATAAAACTAATACGTAACTCTAAGTGTAACGATTATTGAAAACTTGTTGACCAAGTAAAGAGTTAATTGTACCCGATTATTCTTCTAAAGAGTTAGTTGTACTCGATTAATCTTCCAACTCAACTTAAAACTAATTCGTAACTCTAAGTATAACGATTATTGAAAACTTGTTGATTAAGTAAAGTGTTAATTGTAATCGAATCATCTTCTAAAGAGTTAATTGTACTCGAATCATCTTCTAAAGATTTAATGGTACTAGATTAATCTTCTTACTCAACATAAAACTAATCCGTAACTCTAAGTGTAACGATTATTGAAAACTTGTTGACCAAGTAAAGAGTTAATTGTACTCGATTATTCTTCTAAAGAGTTAGTTGTACTCGATTAATCTTCCAACTCAACTTAAAACTAATTCGTAACTCTAAGTATAACGATTATTGAAAACTTGTTGATTAAGTAAAGTGTTAATTGTAATCGAATCATCTTCTAAAGAGTTAATTGTACTCGAATCATCTTCTAAAGATTTAATGGTACTAGATTAATCTTCTTACTCAACATAAAACTAATCCGTAACTCTAAGTGTAACGATTATTGAAAACTTGTTGACCAAGTAAAGAGTTAATTGTACTCGATTATTCTTCTAAAGAGTTAGTTGTACTCGATTAATCTTCCAACTCAACTTAAAACTAATTCGTAACTCTAAGTATAACGATTATTGAAGACTTGTTGATTAAGTAAAGTGTTAATTGTAATCGAATCATCTTCTAAAGAGTTAATTGTACTCGAATCATCTTCTAAAGATTTAATGGTACTAGATTAATCTTCTTACTCAACATAAAACTAATCCGTAACTCTAAGTGTAACGATTATTGAAAACTTGTTGACCAAGTAAAGAGTTAATTGTACTCGATTATTCTTCTAAAGAGTTAGTTGTACTCGATTAATCTTCCAACTCAACTTAAAACTAATTCGTAACTCTAAGTGTAACGATTATTGAAAACTTGTTGATTAAGTAAAGTGTTAATTGTAATCGAATCATCTTCTAAAGAGTTAATGGTACTCGAATCATCTTCTAAAGATTTAATGGTACTAGATTAATCTTCTTACTCAACATAAAACTAATTCGTAACTCTAAGTGTAACGATTATTGAAAACTTGTTGACCAAGTAAAGAGTTAATTGTACTCGATTACTCTTCTAAAGAGTTAGTTGTACTCGATTAATCTTCCAACTCAACTTAAAACTAATTCGTAACTCTAAGTATAACGATTATTGAAAACTTGTTGATTAAGTAAAGTGTTAACTGTAATCGAATCATCTTCTAAAGAGTTAATGGTACTCGATTAATCTTCTAAGTCAATATAAAAATAATCTGTAACTCTAAGTGTATTGATTATTGAAAACTTATTGTCCAAGTAAACAGTTAATTGTACTTGATTCATCTTCGAAAGAGTTAATGGTACTCGATTAATCTTCTAACTCAAATATAAAACTAAACCGTGACTCTAAGTGTAACGATTATTGAAAACTTTTTTGACCAAGTAAAGAGTTAATTTACTCGATTAATCTTCTAAAGAGTTAATGGTACTCGATTAATCTTCTAAAGAGTTAATGGTACTCGATTAATCTTCTAACTCAACATAAAACTAATACGTAACTCTAAGTGTAACGATTATTGAAAACTTATTGATTAAGTAAAGTGTTAATTGTAATCGAATCATTATCTAAAGAGTTAATGGTCCTAGATAAATCTTCTAACTCAACATAAAACTAATCTATAACTCTAAGTGTAACGATTATTGAAAACTTGTTGACTAAGTAAACAGTTAATTGTACTTGATTCATCTTCGAAAGAGTTAATGGTACTCGATTAATCTTCTAACTCAACATAAAACTAATACGTAACTCTAAGTGTAACGGTTATTGAAAACTTGTTGACTAAGTAAAGATTTAATTGTACTCGAATCATCTTCTAAAGATTTAATGGTACTAGATTAATCTTCTTACTCAACATAAAACTAATCCGTAACTCTAAGTGTAACGATTATTGAAAACTTGTTGACCAAGTAAAGAGTTAATTGTACTCGATTATTCTTCTAAAGAGTTAGTGGTACTCGATTAATCTTCTAACTCAACATAAAACTAATACGTAACTCTAAGTGTAACGATTATTGAAAACTTGTTGACCAAGTAAAGAGTTAATTGTACCCGATTATTCTTCTAAAGAGTTAGTTGTACTCGATTAATCTTCCAACTCAACTTAAAACTAATTCGTAACTCTAAGTATAACGATTATTGAAAACTTGTTGATTAAGTAAAGTGTTAATTGTAATCGAATCATCTTCTAAAGAGTTAATTGTACTCGAATCATCTTCTAAAGATTTAATGGTACTAGATTAATCTTCTTACTCAACATAAAACTAATCCGTAACTCTAAGTGTAACGATTATTGAAAACTTGTTGACCAAGTAAAGAGTTAATTGTACTCGATTATTCTTCTAAAGAGTTAGTTGTACTCGATTAATCTTCCAACTCAACTTAAAACTAATTCGTAACTCTAAGTATAACGATTATTGAAAACTTGTTGATTAAGTAAAGTGTTAATTGTAATCGAATCATCTTCTAAAGAGTTAATTGTACTCGAATCATCTTCTAAAGATTTAATGGTACTAGATTAATCTTCTTACTCAACATAAAACTAATCCGTAACTCTAAGTGTAACGATTATTGAAAACTTGTTGACCAAGTAAAGAGTTAATTGTACTCGATTATTCTTCTAAAGAGTTAGTTGTACTCGATTAATCTTCCAACTCAACTTAAAACTAATTCGTAACTCTAAGTATAACGATTATTGAAGACTTGTTGATTAAGTAAAGTGTTAATTGTAATCGAATCATCTTCTAAAGAGTTAATTGTACTCGAATCATCTTCTAAAGATTTAATGGTACTAGATTAATCTTCTTACTCAACATAAAACTAATCCGTAACTCTAAGTGTAACGATTATTGAAAACTTGTTGACCAAGTAAAGAGTTAATTGTACTCGATTATTCTTCTAAAGAGTTAGTTGTACTCGATTAATCTTCCAACTCAACTTAAAACTAATTCGTAACTCTAAGTGTAACGATTATTGAAAACTTGTTGATTAAGTAAAGTGTTAATTGTAATCGAATCATCTTCTAAAGAGTTAATGGTACTCGAATCATCTTCTAAAGATTTAATGGTACTAGATTAATCTTCTTACTCAACATAAAACTAATTCGTAACTCTAAGTGTAACGATTATTGAAAACTTGTTGACCAAGTAAAGAGTTAATTGTACTCGATTACTCTTCTAAAGAGTTAGTTGTACTCGATTAATCTTCCAACTCAACTTAAAACTAATTCGTAACTCTAAGTATAACGATTATTGAAAACTTGTTGATTAAGTAAAGTGTTAATTGTAATCGAATCATCTTCTAAAGAGTTAATGGTACTCGATTAATCTTCTAAGTCAATATAAAAATAATCTGTAACTCTATGTGTATTGATTATTGAAAACTTATTGTCCAAGTAAAGAGTTAATTGTACTTGATTCATCTTCGAAAGAGTTAATGGTACTCGATTAATCTTCTAACTCAATTATAAAACTAAACCGTGACTCTAAGTGTAACGATTATTGAAAACTTTTTTGACCAAGTAAAGAGTTAATTTACTCGATTAATCTTCTAAAGAGTTAATGGTACTCGATTAATCTTCTAAAGAGTTAATGGTACTCGATTAATCTTCTAACTCAACATAAAACTAATACGTAACTCTAAGTGTAACGATTATTGAAAACTTATTGATTAAGTAAAGTGTTAATTGTAATCGAATCATTATCTAAAGAGTTAATGGTCCTAGATAAATCTTCTAACTCAACATAAAACTAATCTATAACTCTAAGTGTAACGATTATTGAAAACTTGTTGACTAAGTAAACAGTTAATTGTACTTGATTCATCTTCGAAAGAGTTAATGGTACTCGATTAATCTTCTAACTCAACATAAAACTAATACGTAACTCTAAGTGTAACGGTTATTGAAAACTTGTTGACTAAGTAAAGAGTTAATTGTACTCGAATCATCTTCTAAAGATTTAATGGTACTAGATTAATCTTCTTACTCAACATAAAACTAATCCGTAACTCTGAGTGTAACGATTATTGAAAATTTGTTGACCAAGTAAAGAGTTAATTGTACTCGATTAATCTTGTAAATAGTTAATGGTACTCGATTAATCTTCTAACTCAACATAAAACTAATACGTAACTCTAAGTGTAACGATTATTGAAAACTTATTGATTAAGTAAAGTGTTAATTGTAATCGAATCATTATCTAAAGAGTTAATGGTCCTAGATAAATCTTCTAACTCAACATAAAACTAATCTATAACTCTAAGTGTAACGATTATTGAAAACTTGTTGACTAAGTAAACAGTTAATTGTACTTGATTCATCTTCGAAAGAGTTAATGGTACTCGATTAATCTTCTAACTCAACATAAAACTAATACGTAACTCTAAGTGTAACGGTTATTGAAAACTTGTTGACTAAGTAAAGATTTAATTGTACTCGAATCATCTTCTAAAGATTTAATGGTACTAGATTAATCTTCTTACTCAACATAAAACTAATCCGTAACTCTAAGTGTAACGATTATTGAAAACTTGTTGACCAAGTAAAGAGTTAATTGTACTCGATTATTCTTCTAAAGAGTTAGTGGTACTCGATTAATCTTCTAACTCAACATAAAACTAATACGTAACTCTAAGTGTAACGATTATTGAAAACTTGTTGACCAAGTAAAGAGTTAATTGTACCCGATTATTCTTCTAAAGAGTTAGTTGTACTCGATTAATCTTCCAACTCAACTTAAAACTAATTCGTAACTCTAAGTATAACGATTATTGAAAACTTGTTGATTAAGTAAAGTGTTAATTGTAATCGAATCATCTTCTAAAGAGTTAATTGTACTCGAATCATCTTCTAAAGATTTAATGGTACTAGATTAATCTTCTTACTCAACATAAAACTAATCCGTAACTCTAAGTGTAACGATTATTGAAAACTTGTTGACCAAGTAAAGAGTTAATTGTACTCGATTATTCTTCTAAAGAGTTAGTTGTACTCGATTAATCTTCCAACTCAACTTAAAACTAATTCGTAACTCTAAGTATAACGATTATTGAAAACTTGTTGATTAAGTAAAGTGTTAATTGTAATCGAATCATCTTCTAAAGAGTTAATTGTACTCGAATCATCTTCTAAAGATTTAATGGTACTAGATTAATCTTCTTACTCAACATAAAACTAATCCGTAACTCTAAGTGTAACGATTATTGAAAACTTGTTGACCAAGTAAAGAGTTAATTGTACTCGATTATTCTTCTAAAGAGTTAGTTGTACTCGATTAATCTTCCAACTCAACTTAAAACTAATTCGTAACTCTAAGTATAACGATTATTGAAGACTTGTTGATTAAGTAAAGTGTTAATTGTAATCGAATCATCTTCTAAAGAGTTAATTGTACTCGAATCATCTTCTAAAGATTTAATGGTACTAGATTAATCTTCTTACTCAACATAAAACTAATCCGTAACTCTAAGTGTAACGATTATTGAAAACTTGTTGACCAAGTAAAGAGTTAATTGTACTCGATTATTCTTCTAAAGAGTTAGTTGTACTCGATTAATCTTCCAACTCAACTTAAAACTAATTCGTAACTCTAAGTGTAACGATTATTGAAAACTTGTTGATTAAGTAAAGTGTTAATTGTAATCGAATCATCTTCTAAAGAGTTAATGGTACTCGAATCATCTTCTAAAGATTTAATGGTACTAGATTAATCTTCTTACTCAACATAAAACTAATTCGTAACTCTAAGTGTAACGATTATTGAAAACTTGTTGACCAAGTAAAGAGTTAATTGTACTCGATTACTCTTCTAAAGAGTTAGTTGTACTCGATTAATCTTCCAACTCAACTTAAAACTAATTCGTAACTCTAAGTATAACGATTATTGAAAACTTGTTGATTAAGTAAAGTGTTAATTGTAATCGAATCATCTTCTAAAGAGTTAATGGTACTCGATTAATCTTCTAAGTCAATATAAAAATAATCTGTAACTCTATGTGTATTGATTATTGAAAACTTATTGTCCAAGTAAAGAGTTAATTGTACTTGATTCATCTTCGAAAGAGTTAATGGTACTCGATTAATCTTCTAACTCAATTATAAAACTAAACCGTGACTCTAAGTGTAACGATTATTGAAAACTTTTTTGACCAAGTAAAGAGTTAATTTACTCGATTAATCTTCTAAAGAGTTAATGGTACTCGATTAATCTTCTAAAGAGTTAATGGTACTCGATTAATCTTCTAACTCAACATAAAACTAATACGTAACTCTAAGTGTAACGATTATTGAAAACTTATTGATTAAGTAAAGTGTTAATTGTAATCGAATCATTATCTAAAGAGTTAATGGTCCTAGATAAATCTTCTAACTCAACATAAAACTAATCTATAACTCTAAGTGTAACGATTATTGAAAACTTGTTGACTAAGTAAACAGTTAATTGTACTTGATTCATCTTCGAAAGAGTTAATGGTACTCGATTAATCTTCTAACTCAACATAAAACTAATACGTAACTCTAAGTGTAACGGTTATTGAAAACTTGTTGACTAAGTAAAGAGTTAATTGTACTCGAATCATCTTCTAAAGATTTAATGGTACTAGATTAATCTTCTTACTCAACATAAAACTAATCCGTAACTCTAAGTGTAACGATTATTGAAAACTTGTTGACCAAGTAAAGAGTTAATTGTACTCGATTATTCTTCTAAAGAGTTAGTGGTACTCGATTAATCTTCTAACTCAACATAAAACTAATACGTAACTCTAAGTGTAACGATTATTGAAAACTTGTTGACCAAGTAAAGAGTTAATTGTACCCGATTATTCTTCTAAAGAGTTAGTTGTACTCGATTAATCTTCCAACTCAACTTAAAACTAATTCGTAACTCTAAGTATAACGATTATTGAAAACTTGTTGATTAAGTAAAGTGTTAATTGTAATCGAATCATCTTCTAAAGAGTTAATTGTACTCGAATCATCTTCTAAAGATTTAATGGTACTAGATTAATCTTCTTACTCAACATAAAACTAATCCGTAACTCTAAGTGTAACGATTATTGAAAACTTGTTGACCAAGTAAAGAGTTAATTGTACTCGATTATTCTTCTAAAGAGTTAGTTGTACTCGATTAATCTTCCAACTCAACTTAAAACTAATTCGTAACTCTAAGTATAACGATTATTGAAAACTTGTTGATTAAGTAAAGTGTTAATTGTAATCGAATCATCTTCTAAAGAGTTAATTGTACTCGAATCATCTTCTAAAGATTTAATGGTACTAGATTAATCTTCTTACTCAACATAAAACTAATCCGTAACTCTAAGTGTAACGATTATTGAAAACTTGTTGACCAAGTAAAGAGTTAATTGTACTCGATTATTCTTCTAAAGAGTTAGTTGTACTCGATTAATCTTCCAACTCAACTTAAAACTAATTCGTCACTCTAAGTATAACGATTATTGAAGACTTGTTGATTAAGTAAAGTGTTAATTGTAATCGAATCATCTTCTAAAGAGTTAATTGTACTCGAATCATCTTCTAAAGATTTAATGGTACTAGATTAATCTTCTTACTCAACATAAAACTAATCCGTAACTCTAAGTGTAACGATTATTGAAAACTTGTTGACCAAGTAAAGAGTTAATTGTACTCGATTATTCTTCTAAAGAGTTAGTTGTACTCGATTAATCTTCCAACTCAACTTAAAACTAATTCGTAACTCTAAGTGTAACGATTATTGAAAACTTGTTGATTAAGTAAAGTGTTAATTGTAATCGAATCATCTTCTAAAGAGTTAATGGTACTCGAATCATCTTCTAAAGATTTAATGGTACTAGATTAATCTTCTTACTCAACATAAAACTAATTCGTAACTCTAAGTGTAACGATTATTGAAAACTTGTTGACCAAGTAAAGAGTTAATTGTACTCGATTACTCTTCTAAAGAGTTAGTTGTACTCGATTAATCTTCCAACTCAACTTAAAACTAATTCGTAACTCTAAGTATAACGATTATTGAAAACTTGTTGATTAAGTAAAGTGTTAATTGTAATCGAATCATCTTCTAAAGAGTTAATGGTACTCGATTAATCTTCTAAGTCAATATAAAAATAATCTGTAACTCTAAGTGTATTGATTATTGAAAACTTATTGTCCAAGTAAACAGTTAATTGTACTTGATTCATCTTCGAAAGAGTTAATGGTACTCGATTAATCTTCTAACTCAATTATAAAACTAAACCGTGACTCTAAGTGTAACGATTATTGAAAACTTTTTTGACCAAGTAAAGAGTTAATTTACTCGATTAATCTTCTAAAGAGTTAATGGTACTCGATTAATCTTCTAAAGAGTTAATGGTACTCGATTAATCTTCTAACTCAACATAAAACTAATACGTAACTCTAAGTGTAACGATTATTGAAAACTTATTGATTAAGTAAAGTGTTAATTGTAATCGAATCATTATCTAAAGAGTTAATGGTCCTAGATAAATCTTCTAACTCAACATAAAACTAATCTATAACTCTAAGTGTAACGATTATTGAAAACTTGTTGACTAAGTAAACAGTTAATTGTACTTGATTCATCTTCGAAAGAGTTAATGGTACTCGATTAATCTTCTAACTCAACATAAAACTAATACGTAACTCTAAGTGTAACGGTTATTGAAAACTTGTTGACTAAGTAAAGAGTTAATTGTACTCGAATCATCTTCTAAAGATTTAATGGTACTAGATTAATCTTCTTACTCAACATAAAACTAATCCGTAACTCTAAGTGTAACGATTATTGAAAACTTGTTGACCAAGTAAAGAGTTAATTGTACTCGATTATTCTTCTAAAGAGTTAGTGGTACTCGATTAATCTTCTAACTCAACATAAAACTAATACGTAACTCTAAGTGTAACGATTATTGAAAACTTGTTGACCAAGTAAAGAGTTAATTGTGCCCGATTATTCTTCTAAAGAGTTAGTTGTACTCGATTAATCTTCCAACTCAACTTAAAACTAATTCGTAACTCTAAGTATAACGATTATTGAAAACTTGTTGATTAAGTAAAGTGTTAATTGTAATCGAATCATCTTCTAAAGAGTTAATTGTACTCGAATCATCTTCTAAAGATTTAATGGTACTAGATTAATCTTCTTACTCAACATAAAACTAATCCGTAACTCTAAGTGTAACGATTATTGAAAACTTGTTGACCAAGTAAAGAGTTAATTGTACTCGATTATTCTTCTAAAGAGTTAGTTGTACTCGATTAATCTTCCAACTCAACTTAAAACTAATTCGTAACTCTAAGTATAACGATTATTGAAGACTTGTTGATTAAGTAAAGTGTTAATTGTAATCGAATCATCTTCTAAAGAGTTAATTGTACTCGAATCATCTTCTAAAGATTTAATGGTACTAGATTAATCTTCTTACTCAACATAAAACTAATTCGTAACTCGAAGTGTAACGATTATTGAAAACTTGTTGACCAAGTAAAGAGTTAATTGTACCCGATTATTCTTCTAAAGAGTTAGTTGTACTCGATTAATCTTCCAACTCAACTTAAAACTAATTCGTAACTCTAAGTAATACGATTATTGAAAACTTGTTGATTAAGTAAAGTGTTAATTGTAATCGAATCATCTTCTAAAGAGTTAATTGTACTCGAATCATCTTCTAAAGATTTAATGGTACTAGATTAATCTTCTTACTCAACATAAAACTAATCCGTAACTATAAGTGTAACGATTATTGAAAACTTGTTGACCAAGTAAAGAGTTAATTGTACTCGATTATTCTTCGAAAGAGTTAGTGGTACTCGATTAATCTTCTAACTCAACATAAAACTAATACGTAACTCTAAGTGTAACGATTATTGAAAACTTGTTGACCAAGTAAAGAGTTAATTGTACCCGATTATTCTTCTAAAGAGTTAGTTGTACTCGATTAATCTTCCAACTCAACTTAAAACTAATTCGTAACTCTAAGTATAACGATTATTGAAAACTTGTTGATTAAGTAAAGTGTTAATTGTAATCGAATCATCTTCTAAAGAGTTAATTGTACTCGAATCATCTTCTAAAGATTTAATGGTACTAGATTAATCTTCTTACTCAACATAAAACTAATCCGTAACTCTAAGTGTAACGATTATTGAAAACTTGTTGACCAAGTAAAGAGTTAATTGTACTCGATTATTCTTCTAAAGAGTTAGTTGTACTCGATTAATCTACCAACTCAACTTAAAACTAATTCGTAACTCTAAGTATAACGATTATTGAAAACTTGTTGATTAAGTAAAGTGTTAATTGTAATCGAATCATCTTCTAAAGAGTTAATTGTACTTGAATCATCTTCTAAAGATTTAATGGTACTAGATTAATCTTCTTACTCAACATAAAACTAATCCGTAACTCTAAGTGTAACGATTATTGAAAACTTGTTGACCAAGTAAAGAGTTAATTGTACTCGATTATTCTTCTAAAGAGTTAGTTGTACTCGATTAATCTTCCAACTCAACTTAAAACTAATTCGTAACTCTAAGTATAACGATTATTGAAAACTTGTTGATTAAGTAAAGTGTTAATTGTAATCGAATCATCTTCTAAAGAGTTAATGGTACTCGATTAATCTTCTAAGTCAATATAAAAATAATCTGTAACTCTAAGTGTATTGATTATTGAAAACTTATTGTCCAAGTAAACAGTTAATTGTACTTGATTCATCTTCGAAAGAGTTAATGGTACTCGATTAATCTTCTAACTCAAACATAAAACTAAACCGTGACTCTAAGTGTAACGATTATTGAAAACTTTTTTGACCAAGTAAAGAGTTAATTTACTCGATTAATCTTCTAAAGAGTTAATGGTACTCGATTAATCTTCTAAAGAGTTAATGGTACTCGATTAATCTTCTAACTCAACATAAAACTAATACGTAACTCTAAGTGTAACGATTATTGAAAACTTATTGATTAAGTAAAGTGTTAATTGTAATCGAATCATTATCTAAAGAGTTAATGGTCCTAGATGAATCTTCTAACTCAACATAAAACTAATCTATAACTCTAAGTGTAACGATTATTGAAAACTTGTTGACTAATTAAACAGTTAATTGTACTTGATTCATCTTCGAAAGAGTTAATGGTACTCGATTAATCTTCTAACTCAACAAAAAACTAATACGTAACTCTAAGTGTAACGGTTATTGAAAACTTGTTGACTAAGTAAAGAGTTAATTGTACTCGAATCATCTTCTAAAGATTTAATGGTACTAGATTAATCTTCTTACTCAACATAAAAGTAATCCGTAACTCTAAGTGTAACGATTATTGAAAACTTGTTGACCAAGTAAAGAGTTAATTGTACTCGATTATTCTTCTAAAGAGTTAGTTGTACTCGATTAATCTTCCAACTCAACTTAAAACTAATTCGTAACTCTAAGTATAACGATTATTGAAAACTTGTTGATTAAGTAAAGTGTTAATTGTAATCGAATCACCTTCTAAAGAGTTAATTGTACTCGAATCATCTTCTAAAGATTTAATGGTACTAGATTAATCTTCTTACTCAACATAAAAATAATCCGTAACTCTAAGTGTAACGATTATTGAAAACTTGTTGACCAAGTAAAGAGTTAATTGTACTCGATTATTCTTCTAAAGAGTTAGTTGTACTCGATTAATCTTCCAACTCAACTTAAAACTAATTCGTAACTCTAAGTATAACGATTATTGAAAACTTGTTGATTAAGTAAAGTGTTAGTTGTAATCGAATCATCTTCTATAGAGTTAATGGTACTCGATTAATCTTCTAAGTCAATATAAAAATAATCTGTAACTCTAAGTGTATTGATTATTGAAAACTTATTGTCCAAGTAAACAGTTAATTGTACTTGATTCATCTTCGAAAGAGTTAATGGTACTCGATTAATCTTCTAACTCAAACATAAAACTAAACCGTGACTCTAAGTGTAACGATTATTGAAAACTTTTTTGACCAAGTAAAGAGTTAATTTACTCGATTAATCTTCTAAAGAGTTAATGGTACTCGATTAATCTTCTAAAGAGTTAATGGTACTCGATTAATCTTCTAACTCAACATAAAACTAATACGTAACTCTAAGTGTAACGATTATTGAAAACTTATTGATTAAGTAAAGTGTTAATTGTAATCGAATCATTATCTAAAGAGTTAATGGTCCTAGATGAATCTTCTAACTCAACATAAAACTAATCTATAACTCTAAGTGTAACGATTATTGAAAACTTGTTGACTAAGTAAACAGTTAATTGTACTTGATTCATCTTCGAAAGAGTTAATGGTACTCGATTAATCTTCTAACTCAACATAAAACTAATACGTAACTCTAAGTATAACGATTATTGAAAACTTGTTGATTAAGTAAAGTGTTAATTGTAATCGAATCATCTTCTAAAGAGTTAATTGTACTCGAATCATCTTCTAAAGATTTAATGGTACTAGATTAATCTTCTTACTCAACATAAAACTAATCCGTAACTCTAAGTGTAACGATTATTGAAAACTTGTTGACCAAGTAAAGAGTTAATTGTACTCGATTATTCTTCTAAAGAGTTAGTTGTACTCGATTAATCTTCCAACTCAACTTAAAACTAATTCGTAACTCTAAGTATAACGATTATTGAAAACTTGTTGATTAAGTAAAGTGTTAATTGTAATCGAATCATCTTCTAAAGAGTTAATTGTACTCGAATCATCTTCTAAAGATTTAATGGTACTAGATTAATCTTCTTACTCAACATAAAACTAATCCGTAACTCTAAGTGTAACGATTATTGAAAACTTGTTGACCAAGTAAAGAGTTAATTGTACTCGATTATTCTTCTAAAGAGTTAGTTGTACTCGATTAATCTTCCAACTCAACTTAAAACTAATTCGTAACTCTAAGTATAACGATTATTGAAAACTTGTTGATTAAGTAAAGTGTTAATTGTAATCGAATCACCTTCTAAAGAGTTAATTGTACTCGAATCATCTTCTAAAGATTTAATGGTACTAGATTAATCTTCTTACTCAACATAAAACTAATCCGTAACTCTAAGTGTAACGATTATTGAAAACTTGTTGACCAAGTAAAGAGTTAATTGTACTCGATTATTCTTCTAAAGAGTTAGTTGTACTCGATTAATCTTCCAACTCAACTTAAAACTAATTCGTAACTCTAAGTATAACGATTATTGAAAACTTGTTGATTAAGTAAAGTGTTAGTTGTAATCGAATCATCTTCTAAAGAGTTAATGGTACTCGATTAATCTTCTAACTCAACATAAAACTAATACGTAACTCTAAGTGTAACGATTATTGAAAACTTATTGATTAAGTAAAGTGTTAATTGTAATCGAATCATTATCTAAAGAGTTAATGGTCCTAGATAAATCTTCTAACTCAACATAAAACTAATCTATAACTCTAAGTGTAACGATTATTGAAAACTTGTTGACTAAGTAAACAGTTAATTGTACTTGATTCATCTTCGAAAGAGTTAATGGTACTCGATTAATCTTCTAACTCAACATAAAACTAATACGTAACTCTAAGTGTAACGGTTATTGAAAACTTGTTGACTAAGTAAAGAGTTAATTGTACTCGATTATTCTTCTAAAGAGTTAGTTGTACTCGATTAATCTTCCAACTCAACTTAAAACTATTTCGTAACTCTAAGTATAACGATTATTGAAAACTTGTTGATTAAGTAAAGTGTTAATTGTAATCGAATCATCTTCTAAAGAGTTAATGGTACTCGATTAATCTTCTAAGTCAATATAAAAATAATCTGTAACTCTAAGTGTATTGATTATTGAAAACTTATTGTCCAAGTAAACAGTTAATTGTACTTGATTCATCTTCGAAAGAGTTAATGGTACTCGATTAATCTTCTAACTCAAACATAAAACTAAACCGTGACTCTAAGTGTAACGATTATTGAAAACTTTTTTGACCAAGTAAAGAGTTAATTTACTCGATTAATCTTCTAAAGAGTTAATGGTACTCGATTAATCTTCTAAAGAGTTAATGGTACTCGATTAATCTTCTAACTCAACATAAAACTAATACGTAACTCTAAGTGTAACGATTATTGAAAACTTATTGATTAAGTAAAGTGTTAATTGTAATCGAATCATTATCTAAAGAGTTAATGGTCCTAGATGAATCTTCTAACTCAACATAAAACTAATCTATAACTCTAAGTGCAACGATTATTGAAAACTTGTTGACTAAGTAAACAGTTAATTGTACTTGATTCATCTTCGAAAGAGTTAATGGTACTCGATTAATCTTCTAACTCAACATAAAACTAATACGTAACTCTAAGTGTAACGGTTATTGAAAACTTGTTGACTAAGTAAAGAGTTAATTGTACTCTAATCATCTTCTAAAGATTTAATGGTACTAGATTAATCTTCTTACTCAACATAAAACTAATCCGTAACTCTAAGTGTAACGATTATTGAAAACTTGTTGACCAAGTAAAGAGTTAATTGTACCCGATTATTCTTCTAAAGAGTTAGTTGTACTCGATTAATCTTCCAACTCAACTTAAAACTAATTCGTAACTCTAAGTATAACGATTATTGAAAACTTGTTGATTAAGTAAAGTGTTAATTGTAATCGAATCATCTTCTAAAGAGTTAATGGTACTCGATTAATCTTCTAAGTCAATATAAAAATAATCTGTAACTCTAAGTGTATTGATTATTGAAAACTTATTGTCCAAGTAAACAGTTAATTGTACTTGATTCATCTTCGAAAGAGTTAATGGTACTCGATTAATCTTCTAACTCAAATATAAAACTAAACCGTGACTCTAAGTGTAACGATTATTGAAAACTTTTTTGACCAAGTAAAGAGTTAATTTACTCGATTAATCTTCTAAAGAGTTAATGGTACTCGATTAATCTTCTAAAGAGTTAATGGTACTCGATTAATCTTCTAACTCAACATAAAACTAATACGTAACTCTAAGTGTAACGATTATTGAAAACTTATTGATTAAGTAAAGTGTTAAATGTAATCGAATCATTATCTAAAGAGTTAATGGTCCTAGATAAATCTTCTAACTCAACATAAAACTAATCTATAACTCTAAGTGTAACGATTATTGAAAACTTGTTGACTAAGTAAACAGTTAATTGTACTTGATTCATCTTCGAAAGAGTTAATGGTACTCGATTAATCTTCTAACTCAACATAAAACTAATACGTAACTATAAGTGTAACGGTTATTGAAAACTTGTTGACTAAGTAAAGAGTTAATTGTACTCGAATCATCTTCTAAAGATTTAATGGTACTAGATTAATCTTCTTACTCAACATAAAACTAATCTGTAACTCTAAGTGTAACGATTATTGAAAACTTGTTGACCAAGTAAAGAGTTAATTGTACTCGATTATTCTTCTAAAGAGTTAGTGGTACTCGATTAATCTTCTAACTCAACATAAAACTAATACGTAACTCTAAGTGTAACGATTATTGAAAACTTGTTGACCAAGTAAAGAGTTAATTGTACCCAATTATTCTTCTAAAGAGTTAGTTGTACTCGATTAATCTTCCAACTCAACTTAAAACTAATTCGTAACTCTAAGTATAACGATTATTGAAAACTTGTTGATTAAGTAAAGTGTTAATTGTAATCGAATCATCTTCTAAAGAGTTAATTGTACTCGAATCATCTTCTAAAGATTTAATGGTACTAGATTAATCTTCTTACTCAACATAAAACTAATCCGTAACTCTAAGTGTAACGATTATTGAAAACTTGTTGACCAAGTAAAGAGTTAATTGTACTCGATTATTCTTCTAAAGAGTTAGTTGTACTCGATTAATCTTCCAACTCAACTTAAAACTAATTCGTAACTCTAAGTATAACGATTATTGAAAACTTGTTGATTAAGTAAAGTGTTAATTGTAATCGAATCATCTTCTAAAGAGTTAATTGTACTCGAATCATCTTCTAAAGATTTAATGGTACTAGATTAATCTTCTTACTCAACATAAAACTAATCCGTAACTCTAAGTGTAACGATTATTGAAAACTTGTTGACCAAGTAAAGAGTTAATTGTACTCGATTATTCTTCTAAAGAGTTAGTTGTACTCGATTAATCTTCCAACTCAACTTAAAACTAATTCGTAACTCAAAGTATAACGATTATTGAAAACTTGTTGATTAAGTAAAGTGTTAGTTGTAATCGAATCATCTTCTATAGAGTTAATGGTACTCGATTAATCTTCTAAGTCAATATAAAAATAATCTGTAACTCTAAGTGTATTGATTATTGAAAACTTATTGTCCAAGTAAACAGTTAATTGTACTTGATTCATCTTCGAAAGAGTTAATGGTACTCGATTAATCTTCTAACTCAAACATAAAACTAAACCGTGACTCTAAGTGTAACGATTATTGAAAACTTTTTTGACCAAGTAAAGAGTTAATTTACTCGATTAATCTTCTAAAGAGTTAATGGTACTCGATTAATCTTCTAAAGAGTTAATGGTACTCGATTAATCTTCTAACTCAACATAAAACTAATACGTAACTCTAAGTGTAACGATTATTGAAAACTTATTGATTAAGTAAAGTGTTAATTGTAATCGAATCATTATCTAAAGAGTTAATGGTCCTAGATGAATCTTCTAACTCAACATAAAACTAATCTATAACTCTAAGTGTAACGATTATTGAAAACTTGTTGACTAAGTAAACAGTTAATTGTACTTGATTCATCTTCGAAAGAGTTAATGGTACTCGATTAATCTTCTAACTCAACATAAAACTAATACGTAACTCTAAGTATAACGATTATTGAAAACTTGTTGATTAAGTAAAGTGTTAATTGTAATCGAATCATCTTCTAAAGAGTTAATTGTACTCGAATCATCTTCTAAAGATTTAATGGTACTAGATTAATCTTCTTACTCAACATAAAACTAATCCGTAACTCTAAGTGTAACGATTATTGAAAACTTGTTGACCAAGTAAAGAGTTAATTGTACTCGATTATTCTTCTAAAGAGTTAGTTGTACTCGATTAATCTTCCAACTCAACTTAAAACTAATTCGTAACTCTAAGTATAACGATTATTGAAAACTTGTTGATTAAGTAAAGTGTTAATTGTAATCGAATCATCTTCTAAAGAGTTAATTGTACTCGAATCATCTTCTAAAGATTTAATGGTACTAGATTAATCTTCTTACTCAACATAAAACTAATCCGTAACTCTAAGTGTAACGATTATTGAAAACTTGTTGACCAAGTAAAGAGTTAATTGTACTCGATTATTCTTCTAAAGAGTTAGTTGTACTCGATTAATCTTCCAACTCAACTTAAAACTAATTCGTAACTCTAAGTATAACGATTATTGAAAACTTGTTGATTAAGTAAAGTGTTAATTGTAATCGAATCACCTTCTAAAGAGTTAATTGTACTCGAATCATCTTCTAAAGATTTAATGGTACTAGATTAATCTTCTTACTCAACATAAAACTAATCCGTAACTCTAAGTGTAACGATTATTGAAAACTTGTTGACCAAGTAAAGAGTTAATTGTACTCGATTATTCTTCTAAAGAGTTAGTTGTACTCGATTAATCTTCCAACTCAACTTAAAACTAATTCGTAACTCTAAGTATAACGATTATTGAAAACTTGTTGATAAGTAAAGTGTTAGTTGTAATCGAATCATCTTCTAAAGAGTTAATGGTACTCGATTAATCTTCTAACTCAACATAAAACTAATACGTAACTCTAAGTGTAACGATTATTGAAAACTTATTGATTAAGTAAAGTGTTAATTGTAATCGAATCATTATCTAAAGAGTTAATGGTCCTAGATAAATCTTCTAACTCAACATAAAACTAATCTATAACTCTAAGTGTAACGATTATTGAAAACTTGTTGACTAAGTAAACAGTTAATTGTACTTGATTCATCTTCGAAAGAGTTAATGGTACTCGATTAATCTTCTAACTCAACATAAAACTAATACGTAACTCTAAGTGTAACGGTTATTGAAAACTTGTTGACTAAGTAAAGAGTTAATTGTACTCGATTATTCTTCTAAAGAGTTAGTTGTACTCGATTAATCTTCCAACTCAACTTAAAACTAATTCGTAACTCTAAGTATAACGATTATTGAAAACTTGTTGATTAAGTAAAGTGTTAGTTGTAATCGAATCATCTTCTAAAGAGTTAATGGTACTCGATTAATCTTCTAAGTCAATATAAAAATAATCTGTAACTCTAAGTGTATTGATTATTGAAAACTTATTGTCCAAGTAAATAGTTAATTGTACTTGATTCATCTTCGAAAGAGTTAATGGTACTCGATTAATCTTCTAACTCAAACATAAAACTAAACCGTGACTCTAAGTGTAACGATTATTGAAAACTTTTTTGACCAAGTAAAGAGTTAATTTACTCGATTAATCTTCTAAAGATTTAATGGTACTCGATTAATCTTCTAAAGAGTTAATGGTACTCGATTAATCTTCTAACTCAACATAAAACTAATACGTAACTCTAAGTGTAACGATTATTGAAAACTTATTGATTAAGTAAAGTGTTAATTGTAATCGAATCATTATCTAAAGAGTTAATGGTCCTAGATGAATCTTCTAACTCAACATAAAACTAATCTATAACTCTAAGTGTAACGATTATTGAAAACTTGTTGACTAAGTAAACAGTTAATTGTACTTGATTCATCTTCGAAAGAGTTAATGGTACTCGATTAATCTTCTAACTCAACATAAAACTAATACGTAACTCTAAGTATAACGATTATTGAAAACTTGTTGATTAAGTAAAGTGTTAATTGTAATCGAATCATCTTCTAAAGAGTTAATTGTACTCGAATCATCTTCTAAAGATTTAATGGTACTAGATTAATCTTCTTACTCAACATAAAACTAATCCGTAACTCTAAGTGTAACGATTATTGAAAACTTGTTGACCAAGTAAAGAGTTAATTGTACTCGATTATTCTTCTAAAGAGTTAGTTGTACTCGATTAATCTTCCAACTCAACTTAAAACTAATTCGTAACTCTAAGTATAATGATTATTGAAAACTTGTTGATTAAGTAAAGTGTTAATTGTAATCGAATCATCTTCTAAAGAGTTAATTGTACTCGAATCATCTTCTAAAGATTTAATGGTACTAGATTAATCTTCTTACTCAACATAAAACTAATCCGTAACTCTAAGTGTAACGATTATTGAAAACTTGTTGACCAAGTAAAGAGTTAATTGTACTCGATTATTCTTCTAAAGAGTTAGTTGTACTCGATTAATCTTCCAACTCAACTTAAAACTAATTCGTAACTCTAAGTATAACGATTATTGAAAACTTGTTGATTAAGTAAAGTGTTAATTGTAATCGAATCACCTTCTAAAGAGTTAATTGTACTCGAATCATCTTCTAAAGATTTAATGGTACTAGATTAATCTTCTTACTCAACATAAAACTAATCCGTAACTCTAAGTGTAACGATTATTGAAAACTTGTTGACCAAGTAAAGAGTTAATTGTACCCGATTATTCTTCTAAAGAGTTAGTTGTACTCGATTAATCTTCCAACTCAACATAAAACTAATACGTAACTCTAAGTGTAACGATTATTGAAAACTTGTTGACCAAGTAAAGAGTTAATTGTACCCGATTATTCTTCTAAAGAGTTAGTTGTACTCGATTAATCTTCCAACTCAACTTAAAACTAATTCGTAACTCTAAGTATAACGATTATTGAAAACTTGTTGATTAAGTAAAGTGTTAATTGTAATCGAATCATCTTCTAAAGAGTTAATTGTACTCGAATCATCTTCTAAAGATTTAATGGTACTAGATTAATCTTCTTACTCAACATAAAACTAATCCGTAACTCTAAGTGTAACGATTATTGAAAACTTGTTGACCAAGTAAAGAGTTAATTGTACTCGATTATTCTTCTAAAGAGTTAGTTGTACTCGATTAATCTTCCAACTCAACTTAAAACTAATTCGTAACTCTAAGTATAACGATTATTGAAAACTTGTTGATTAAGTAAAGTGTTAATTGTAATCGAATCACCTTCTAAAGAGTTAATTGTACTCGAATCATCTTCTAAAGATTTAATGGTACTAGATTAATCTTCTTACTCAACATAAAACTAATCCGTAACTCTAAGTGTAACGATTATTGAAAACTTGTTGACCAAGTAAAGAGTTAATTGTACCCGATTATTCTTCTAAAGAGTTAGTTGTACTCGATTAATCTTCCAACTCAACATAAAACTAATACGTAACTCTAAGTGTAACGATTATTGAAAACTTGTTGACCAAGTAAAGAGTTAATTGTACCCGATTATTCTTCTAAAGAGTTAGTTGTACTCGATTAATCTTCCAACTCAACTTAAAACTAATTCGTAACTCTAAGTATAACGATTATTGAAAACTTGTTGATTAAGTAAAGTGTTAATTGTAATCGAATCATCTTCTAAAGAGTTAATTGTACTCGAATCATCTTCTAAAGATTTAATGGTACTAGATTAATCTTCTTACTCAACATAAAACTAATCCGTAACTCTAAGTGTAACGATTATTGAAAACTTGTTGACCAAGTAAAGAGTTAATTGTACTCGATTATTCTTCTAAAGAGTTAGTTGTACTCGATTAATCTTCCAACTCAACTTAAAACTAATTCGTAACTCTAAGTATAACGATTATTGAAAACTTGTTGATTAAGTAAAGTGTTAATTGTAATCGAATCATCTTCTAAAGAGTTAATTGTACTCGAATCATCTTCTAAAGATTTAATGGTACTAGATTAATCTTCTTACTCAACATAAAACTAATCCGTAACTCTAAGTGTAACGATTATTGAAAACTTGTTGACCAAGTAAAGAGTTAATTGTACTCGATTATTCTTCTAAAGAGTTAGTTGTACTCGATTAATCTTCCAACTCAACTTAAAACTAATTCGTAACTCTAAGTATAATGATTATTGAAAACTTGTTGATTAAGTAAAGTGTTAATTGTAATCGAATCATCTTCTAAAGAGTTAATTGTACTCGAATCATCTTCTAAAGATTTAATGGTACTAGATTAATCTTCTTACTCAACATAAAACTAATCCGTAACTCTAAGTGTAACGATTATTGAAAACTTGTTGACCAAGTAAAGAGTTAATTGTACTCGATTATTCTTCTAAAGAGTTAGTTGTACTCGATTAATCTTCCAACTCAACTTAAAACTAATTCGTAACTCTAAGTATAACGATTATTGAAAACTTGTTGATTAAGTAAAGTGTTAATTGTAATCGAATCACCTTCTAAAGAGTTAATTGTACTCGAATCATCTTCTAAAGATTTAATGGTACTAGATTAATCTTCTTACTCAACATAAAACTAATCCGTAACTCTAAGTGTAACGATTATTGAAAACTTGTTGACCAAGTAAAGAGTTAATTGTACCCGATTATTCTTCTAAAGAGTTAGTTGTACTCGATTAATCTTCCAACTCAACATAAAACTAATCCGTAACTCTAAGTGTAACGATTATTGAAAACTTGTTGACCAAGTAAAGAGTTAATTGTACCCGATTATTCTTCTAAAGAGTTAGTTGTACTCGATTAATCTTCCAACTCAACATAAAACTAATACGTAACTCTAAGTGTAACGATTATTGAAAACTTGTTGACCAAGTAAAGAGTTAATTGTACCCGATTATTCTTCTAAAGAGTTAGTTGTACTCGATTAATCTTCCAACTCAACTTAAAACTAATTCGTAACTCTAAGTATAACGATTATTGAAAACTTGTTGATTAAGTAAAGTGTTAATTGTAATCGAATCATCTTCTAAAGAGTTAATTGTACTCGAATCATCTTCTAAAGATTTAATGGTACTAGATTAATCTTCTTACTCAACATAAAACTAATCCGTAACTCTAAGTGTAACGATTATTGAAAACTTGTTGACCAAGTAAAGAGTTAATTGTACTCGATTATTCTTCTAAAGAGTTAGTTGTACTCGATTAATCTTCCAACTCAACTTAAAACTAATTCGTAACTCTAAGTATAACGATTATTGAAAACTTGTTGATTAAGTAAAGTGTTAATTGTAATCGAATCATCTTCTAAAGAGTTAATTGTACTCGAATCATCTTCTAAAGATTTAATGGTACTAGATTAATCTTCTTACTCAACATAAAACTAATCCGTAACTCTAAGTGTAACGATTATTGAAAACTTGTTGACCAAGTAAAGAGTTAATTGTACTCGATTATTCTTCTAAAGAGTTAGTTGTACTCGATTAATCTTCCAACTCAACTTAAAACTAATTCGTAACTCTAAGTATAATGATTATTGAAAACTTGTTGATTAAGTAAAGTGTTAATTGTAATCGAATCATCTTCTAAAGAGTTAATTGTACTCGAATCATCTTCTAAAGATTTAATGGTACTAGATTAATCTTCTTACTCAACATAAAACTAATCCGTAACTCTAAGTGTAACGATTATTGAAAACTTGTTGACCAAGTAAAGAGTTAATTGTACCCGATTATTCTTCTAAAGAGTTAGTTGTACTCGATTAATCTTCCAACTCAACATAAAACTAATACGTAACTCTAAGTGTAACGATTATTGAAAACTTGTTGACCAAGTAAAGAGTTAATTGTACCCGATTATTCTTCTAAAGAGTTAGTTGTACTCGATTAATCTTCCAACTCAACTTAAAACTAATTCGTAACTCTAAGTATAACGATTATTGAAAACTTGTTGATTAAGTAAAGTGTTAATTGTAATCGAATCATCTTCTAAAGAGTTAATTGTACTCGAATCATCTTCTAAAGATTTAATGGTACTAGATTAATCTTCTTACTCAACATAAAACTAATCCGTAACTCTAAGTGTAACGATTATTGAAAACTTGTTGACCAAGTAAAGAGTTAATTGTACTCGATTATTCTTCTAAAGAGTTAGTTGTACTCGATTAATCTTCCAACTCAACTTAAAACTAATTCGTAACTCTAAGTATAACGATTATTGAAAACTTGTTGATTAAGTAAAGTGTTAATTGTAATCGAATCATCTTCTAAAGAGTTAATTGTACTCGAATCATCTTCTAAAGATTTAATGGTACTAGATTAATCTTCTTACTCAACATAAAACTAATCCGTAACTCTAAGTGTAACGATTATTGAAAACTTGTTGACCAAGTAAAGAGTTAATTGTACTCGATTATTCTTCTAAAGAGTTAGTTGTACTCGATTAATCTTCCAACTCAACTTAAAACTAATTCGTAACTCTAAGTATAACGATTATTGAAAACTTGTTGATTAAGTAAAGTGTTAATTGTAATCGAATCACCTTCTAAAGAGTTAATTGTACTCGAATCATCTTCTAAAGATTTAATGGTACTAGATTAATCTTCTTACTCAACATAAAACTAATCTGTAACTCTAAGTGTAACGATTATTGAAAACTTGTTGACCAAGTAAAGAGTTAATTGTACTCGATTATTCTTCTAAAGAGTTAGTTGTACTCGATTAATCTTCCAACTCAACTTAAAACTAATTCGTAACTCTAAGTATAACGATTATTGAAAACTTGTTGATTAAGTAAAGTGTTAGTTGTAATCGAATCATCTTCTAAAGAGTTAATGGTACTCGATTAATCTTCTAACTCAACATAAAACTAATACGTAACTCTAAGTGTAACGATTATTGAAAACTTATTAATTAAGTAAAGTGTTAATTGTAATCGAATCATTATCTAAAGAGTTAATGGTCCTAGATAAATCTTCTAACTCAACATAAAACTAATCTATAATTCTAAGTGTAACGATTATTGAAAACTTGTTGACTAAGTAAACAGTTAATTGTACTTGATTCATCTTCGAAAGAGTTAATGGTACTCGATTAATCTTCTAACTCAACATAAAACTAATACGTAACTCTAAGTGTAACGGTTATTGAAAACTTGTTGACTAAGTAAAGAGTTAATTGTACTCGATTATTCTTCTAAAGAGTTAGTTGTACTCGATTAATCTTCCAACTCAACTTAAAACTAATTCGTAACTCTAAGTATAACGATTATTGAAAACTTGTTGATTAAGTAAAGTGTTAGTTGTAATCGAATCATCTTCTAAAGAGTTAATGGTACTCGATCAATCTTCTAAGTCAATATAAAAATAATCTGTAACTCTAAGTGTATTGATTATTGAAAACTTATTGTCCAAGTAAATAGTTAATTGTACTTGATTCATCTTCGAAAGAGTTAATGGTACTCGATTAATCTTCTAACTCAAACATAAAACTAAACCGTGACTCTAAGTGTAACGATTATTGAAAACTTTTTTGACCAAGTAAAGAGTTAATTTACTCGATTAATCTTCTAAAGATTTAATGGTACTCGATTAATCTTCTAAAGAGTTAATGGTACTCGATTAATCTTCTAACTCAACATAAAACTAATACGTAACTCTAAGTGTAACGATTATTGAAAACTTATTGATTAAGTAAAGTGTTAATTGTAATCGAATCATTATCTAAAGAGTTAATGGTCCTAGATGAATCTTCTAACTCAACATAAAACTAATCTATAACTCTAAGTGTAACGATTATTGAAAACTTGTTGACTAAGTAAACAGTTAATTGTACTTGATTTATCTTCGAAAGAGTTAATGGTACTCGATTAATCTTCTAACTCAACATAAAACTAATACGTAACTCTAAGTATAACGATTATTGAAAACTTGTTGATTAAGTAAAGTGTTAATTGTAATCGAATCATCTTCTAAAGAGTTAATTGTACTCGAATCATCTTCTAAAGATTTAATGGTACTAGATTAATCTTCTTACTCAACATAAAACTAATCCGTAACTCTAAGTGTAACGATTATTGAAAACTTGTTGACCAA
Source organism: Scutellaria galericulata (assembly GCA_946896805.1). Taxonomy (NCBI): domain Eukaryota; kingdom Viridiplantae; phylum Streptophyta; class Magnoliopsida; order Lamiales; family Lamiaceae; genus Scutellaria; species Scutellaria galericulata. The sequence continues at coordinate 8,638,779 of OX335787.1, read as the reverse complement.
GTAAAGAGTTAATTGTACTCGATTATTCTTCTAAAGAGTTAGTTGTACTCGATTAATCTTCCAACTCAACTTAAAACTAATTCGTAACTCTAAGTATAATGATTATTGAAAACTTGTTGATTAAGTAAAGTGTTAATTGTAATCGAATCATCTTCTAAAGAGTTAATTGTACTCGAATCATCTTCTAAAGATTTAATGGTACTAGATTAATCTTCTTACTCAACATAAAACTAATCCGTAACTCTAAGTGTAACGATTATTGAAAACTTGTTGACCAAGTAAAGAGTTAATTGTACTCGATTATTCTTCTAAAGAGTTAGTTGTACTCGATTAATCTTCCAACTCAACTTAAAACTAATTCGTAACTCTAAGTATAACGATTATTGAAAACTTGTTGATTAAGTAAAGTGTTAATTGTAATCGAATCACCTTCTAAAGAGTTAATTGTACTCGAATCATCTTCTAAAGATTTAATGGTACTAGATTAATCTTCTTACTCAACATAAAACTAATCCGTAACTCTAAGTGTAACGATTATTGAAAACTTGTTGACCAAGTAAAGAGTTAATTGTACCCGATTATTCTTCTAAAGAGTTAGTTGTACTCGATTAATCTTCCAACTCAACATAAAACTAATACGTAACTCTAAGTGTAACGATTATTGAAAACTTGTTGACCAAGTAAAGAGTTAATTGTACCCGATTATTCTTCTAAAGAGTTAGTTGTACTCGATTAATCTTCCAACTCAACTTAAAACTAATTCGTAACTCTAAGTATAACGATTATTGAAAACTTGTTGATTAAGTAAAGTGTTAATTGTAATCGAATCATCTTCTAAAGAGTTAATTGTACTCGAATCATCTTCTAAAGATTTAATGGTACTAGATTAATCTTCTTACTCAACATAAAACTAATCCGTAACTCTAAGTGTAACGATTATTGAAAACTTGTTGACCAAGTAAAGAGTTAATTGTACTCGATTATTCTTCTAAAGAGTTAGTTGTACTCGATTAATCTTCCAACTCAACTTAAAACTAATTCGTAACTCTAAGTATAACGATTATTGAAAACTTGTTGATTAAGTAAAGTGTTAATTGTAATCGAATCATCTTCTAAAGAGTTAATTGTACTCGAATCATCTTCTAAAGATTTAATGGTACTAGATTAATCTTCTTACTCAACATAAAACTAATCCGTAACTCTAAGTGTAACGATTATTGAAAACTTGTTGACCAAGTAAAGAGTTAATTGTACTCGATTATTCTTCTAAAGAGTTAGTTGTACTCGATTAATCTTCCAACTCAACTTAAAACTAATTCGTAACTCTAAGTATAACGATTATTGAAAACTTGTTGATTAAGTAAAGTGTTAATTGTAATCGAATCACCTTCTAAAGAGTTAATTGTACTCGAATCATCATCTAAAGATTTAATGGTACTAGATTAATCTTCTTACTCAACATAAAACTAATCTGTAACTCTAAGTGTAACGATTATTGAAAACTTGTTGACCAAGTAAAGAGTTAATTGTACTCGATTATTCTTCTAAAGAGTTAGTTGTACTCGATTAATCTTCCAACTCAACTTAAAACTAATTCGTAACTCTAAGTATAACGATTATTGAAAACTTGTTGATTAAGTAAAGTGTTAGTTGTAATCGAATCATCTTCTAAAGAGTGAATGGTACTCGATTAATCTTCTAACTCAACATAAAACTAATACGTAACTCTAAGTGTAACGATTATTGAAAACTTATTAATTAAGTAAAGTGTTAATTGTAATCGAATCATTATCTAAAGAGTTAATGGTCCTAGATAAATCTTCTAACTCAACATAAAACTAATCTATAACTCTAAGTGTAACGATTATTGAAAACTTGTTGACTAAGTAAACAGTTAATTGTACTTGATTCATCTTCGAAAGAGTTAATGGTACTCGATTAATCTTCTAACTCAACATAAAACTAATACGTAACTCTAAGTGTAACGGTTATTGAAAACTTGTTGACTAAGTAAAGAGTTAATTGTACTCGAATCATCTTCTAAAGATTTAATGGTACTAGATTAATCTTCTTACTCAACATAAAACTAATCCGTAACTCTAAGTGTAACGATTATTGAAAATTTGTTGACCAAGTAAAGAGTTAATTGTACTCGATTATTCTTCTAAAGAGTTAGTGGTACTCGATTAATCTTCTAACTCAACATAAAACTAATACGTAACTCTAAGTGTAACGATTATTGAAAACTTGTTGACCAAGTAAAGAGTTAATTGTACCCGATTATTCTTCTAAAGAGTTAGTTGTACTCGATTAATCTTCCAACTCAACTTAAAACTAATTCGTAACTCTAAGTATAACGATTATTGAAAACTTGTTGATTAAGTAAAGTGTTAATTGTAATCGAATCATCTTCTAAAGAGTTAATTGTACTCGAATCATCTTCTAAAGATTTAATGGTACTAGATTAATCTTCTTACTCAACATAAAACTAATCCGTAACTCTAAGTGTAACGATTATTGAAAACTTGTTGACCAAGTAAAGAGTTAATTGTACTCGATTATTCTTCTAAAGAGTTAGTTGTACTCGATTAATCTTCCAACTCAACTTAAAACTAATTCGTAACTCTAAGTATAATGATTATTGAAAACTTGTTGATTAAGTAAAGTGTTAATTGTAATCGAATCATCTTCTAAAGAGTTAATTGTACTCGAATCATCTTCTAAAGATTTAATGGTACTAGATTAATCTTCTTACTCAACATAAAACTAATCCGTAACTCTAAGTGTAACGATTATTGAAAACTTGTTGACCAAGTAAAGAGTTAATTGTACTCGATTATTCTTCTAAAGAGTTAGTTGTACTCGATTAATCTTCCAACTCAACTTAAAACTAATTCGTAACTCTAAGTATAACGATTATTGAAAACTTGTTGATTAAGTAAAGTGTTAATTGTAATCGAATCACCTTCTAAAGAGTTAATTGTACTCGAATCATCTTCTAAAGATTTAATGGTACTAGATTAATCTTCTTACTCAACATAAAACTAATCCGTAACTCTAAGTGTAACGATTATTGAAAACTTGTTGACCAAGTAAAGAGTTAATTGTACCCGATTATTCTTCTAAAGAGTTAGTTGTACTCGATTAATCTTCCAACTCAACTTAAAACTAATTCGTAACTCTAAGTATAACGATTATTGAAAACTTGTTGATTAAGTAAAGTGTTAGTTGTAATCGAATCATCTTCTAAAGAGTTAATGGTACTCGATTAATCTTCTAACTCAACATAAAACTAATACGTAACTCTAAGTGTAACGATTATTGAAAACTTATTGATTAAGTAAAGTGTTAATTGTAATCGAATCATTATCTAAAGAGTTAATGGTCCTAGATAAATCTTCTAACTCAACATAAAACTAATCTATAACTCTAAGTGTAACGATTATTGAAAACTTGTTGACTAAGTAAACAGTTAATTGTACTTGATTCATCTTCGAAAGAGTTAATGGTACTCGATTAATCTTCTAACTCAACATAAAACTAATACGTAACTCTAAGTGTAACGGTTATTGAAAACTTGTTGACTAAGTAAAGAGTTAATTGTACTCGAATCATCTTCTAAAGATTTAATGGTACTAGATTAATCTTCTTACTCAACATAAAACTAATCCGTAACTCTAAGTGTAACGATTATTGAAAATTTGTTGACCAAGTAAAGAGTTAATTGTACTCGATTATTCTTCTAAAGAGTTAGTGGTACTCGATTAATCTTCTAACTCAACATAAAACTAATACGTAACTCTAAGTGTAACGATTATTGAAAACTTGTTGACCAAGTAAAGAGTTAATTGTACCCGATTATTCTTCTAAAGAGTTAGTTGTACTCGATTAATCTTCCAACTCAACTTAAAACTAATTCGTAACTCTAAGTATAACGATTATTGAAAACTTGTTGATTAAGTAAAGTGTTAATTGTAATCGAATCATCTTCTAAAGAGTTAATTGTACTCGAATCATCTTCTAAAGATTTAATGGTACTAGATTAATCTTCTTACTCAACATAAAACTAATCCGTAACTCTAAGTGTAACGATTATTGAAAACTTGTTGACCAAGTAAAGAGTTAATTGTACTCGATTATTCTTCTAAAGAGTTAGTTGTACTCGATTAATCTTCCAACTCAACTTAAAACTAATTCGTAACTCTAAGTATAACGATTATTGAAAACTTGTTGATTAAGTAAAGTGTTAATTGTAATCGAATCATCTTCTAAAGAGTTAATTGTACTCGAATCATCTTCTAAAGATTTAATGGTACTAGATTAATCTTCTTACTCAACATAAAACTAATCCGTAACTCTAAGTGTAACGATTATTGAAAACTTGTTGACCAAGTAAAGAGTTAATTGTACTCGATTATTCTTCTAAAGAGTTAGTTGTACTCGATTAATCTTCCAACTCAACTTAAAACTAATTCGTAACTCTAAGTATAACGATTATTGAAAACTTGTTGATTAAGTAAAGTGTTAGTTGTAATCGAATCATCTTCTAAAGAGTTAATGGTACTCGATTAATCTTCTAAGTCAATATAAAAATAATCTGTAACTCTAATTGTATTGATTATTGAAAACTTATTGTCCAAGTAAATAGTTAATTGTACTTGATTCATCTTCGAAAGAGTTAATGGTACTCGATTAATCTTCTAACTCAAACATAAAACTAAACCGTGACTCTAAGTGTAACGATTATTGAAAACTTTTTTGACCAAGTAAAGAGTTAATTTACTCGATTAATCTTCTAAAGAGTTAATGGTACTCGATTAATCTTCTAAAGAGTTAATGGTACTCGATTAATCTTCTAACTCAACATAAAACTAATACGTAACTCTAAGTGTAACGATTATTGAAAACTTATTGATTAAGTAAAGTGTTAATTGTAATCGAATCATTATCTAAAGAGTTAATGGTCCTAGATGAATCTTCTAACTCAACATAAAACTAATCTATAACTCTAAGTGTAACGATTATTGAAAACTTGTTGACTAAGTAAACAGTTAATTGTACTTGATTCATCTTCGAAAGAGTTAATGGTACTTGATTAATCTTCTAACTCAACATAAAACTAATACGTAACTCTAAGTGTAACGGTTATTGAAAACTTGTTGACTAAGTAAAGAGTTAATTGTACTCGAATCATCTTCTAAAGATTTAATGGAACTAGATTAATCTTCTTACTCAACATAAAACTAATCCGTAACTCTAAGTGTAACGATTATTGAAAACTTGTTGACCAAGTAAAGAGTTAATTGTACTCGATTATTCTTCTAAAGAGTTAGTGGTACTCGATTAATCTTCTAACTCAACATAAAACTAATACGTAACTCTAAGTGTAACGATTATTGAAAACTTGTTGACCAAGTAAAGAGTTAATTGTACCCGATTATTCTTCTAAAGAGTTAGTTGTACTCGATTAATCTTCCAACTCAACTTAAAACTAATTCGTAACTCTAAGTATAACGATTATTGAAAACTTGTTGATTAAGTAAAGTGTTAATTGTAATCGAATCATCTTCTAAAGAGTTAATTGTACTCGAATCATCTTCTAAAGATTTAATGGTACTAGATTAATCTTCTTACTCAACATAAAACTAATCCGTAACTCTAAGTGTAACGATTATTGAAGACTTGTTGACCAAGTAAAGAGTTAATTGTACTCGATTATTCTTCTAAAGAGTTAGTTGTACTCGATTAATCTTCCAACTCAACTTAAAACTAATTCGTAACTCTAAGTATAACGATTATTGAAAACTTGTTGATTAAGTAAAGTGTTAGTTGTAATCGAATCATCTTCTAAAGAGTTAATGGTACTCGATTAATCTTCTAACTCAACATAAAACTAATACGTAACTCTAAGTGTAACGATTATTGAAAACTTATTGATTAAGTAAAGTGTTAATTGTAATCGAATCATTATCTAAAGAGTTAATGGTCCTAGATAAATCTTCTAACTCAACATAAAACTAATCTATAACTCTAAGTGTAACGATTATTGAAAACTTGTTGACTAAGTAAACAGTTAATTGTACTTGATTCATCTTCGAAAGAGTTAATGGTACTCGATTAATCTTCTAACTCAACATAAAACTAATACGTAACTCTAAGTGTAACGGTTATTGAAAACTTGTTGACTAAGTAAAGAGTTAATTGTACTCGAATCATCTTCTAAAGATTTAATGGTACTAGATTAATCTTCTTACTCAACATAAAACTAATCCGTAACTCTAAGTGTAACGATTATTGAAAATTTGTTGACCAAGTAAAGAGTTAATTGTACTCGATTATTCTTCTAAAGAGTTAGTGGTACTCGATTAATCTTCTAACTCAACATAAAACTAATACGTAACTCTAAGTGTAACGATTATTGAAAACTTGTTGACCAAGTAAAGAGTTAATTGTACCCGATTATTCTTCTAAAGAGTTAGTTGTACTCGATTAATCTTCCAACTCAACTTAAAACTAATTCGTAACTCTAAGTATAACGATTATTGAAAACTTGTTGATTAAGTAAAGTGTTAATTGTAATCGAATCATCTTCTAAAGAGTTAATTGTACTCGAATCATCTTCTAAAGATTTAATGGTACTAGATTAATCTTCTTACTCAACATAAAACTAATCCGTAACTCTAAGTGTAACGATTATTGAAAACTTGTTGACCAAGTAAAGAGTTAATTGTACTCGATTATTCTTCTAAAGAGTTAGTTGTACTCGATTAATCTTCCAACACAACTTAAAACTAATTCGTAACTCTAAGTATAACGATTATTGAAAACTTGTTGATTAAGTAAAGTGTTAATTGTAATCGAATCATCTTCTAAAGAGTTAATTGTACTCGAATCATCTTCTAAAGATTTAATGGTACTAGATTAATCTTCTTACTCAACATAAAACTAATCCGTAACTCTAAGTGTAACGATTATTGAAAACTTGTTGACCAAGTAAAGAGTTAATTGTACTCGATTATTCTTCTAAAGAGTTAGTTGTACTCGATTAATCTTCGAACTCAACTTAAAACTAATTCGTAACTCTAAGTATAACGATTATTGAAAACTTGTTGATTAAGTAAAGTGTTAATTGTAATCGAATCATCTTCTAAAGAGTTAATGGTACTCGATTAATCTTCTAAGTCAATATAAAAATAATCTGTAACTCTAAGTGTATTGATTATTGAAAACTTATTGTCCAAGTAAATAGTTAATTGTACTTGATTCATCTTCGAAAGAGTTAATGGTACTCGATTAATCTTCTAACTCAAACATAAAACTAAACCGTGACTCTAAGTGTAACGATTATTGAAAACTTTTTTGACCAAGTAAAGAGTTAATTTACTCGATTAATCTTCTAAAAAGTTAATGGTACTCGATTAATCTTCTAAAGAGTTAATGGTACTCGATTAATCTTCTAACTCAACATAAAACTAATACGTAACTCTAAGTGTAACGATTATTGAAAACTTATTGATTAAGTAAAGTGTTAATTGTAATCGAATCATTATCTAAAGAGTTAATGGTCCTAGATGAATCTTCTAACTCAACATAAAACTAATCTATAACTCTAAGTGTAACGATTATTGAAAACTTGTTGACAAAGTAAACAGTTAATTGTACTTGATTCATCTTCGAAAGAGTTAATGGTACTCGATTAATCTTCTAACTCAACATAAAACTAATACGTAACTCTAAGTGTAACGGTTATTGAAAACTTGTTGACTAAGTAAAGAGTTAATTGTACTCGAATCATCTTCTAAAGATTTAATGGTACTAGATTAATCTTCTTACTCAACATAAAACTAATCCGTAACTCTAAGTGTAACGATTATTGAAAACTTGTTGACCAAGTAAAGAGTTAATTGTACTCGATTATTCTTCTAAAGAGTTAGTGGTACTCGATTAATCTTCTAACTCAACATAAAACTAATACGTAACTCTAAGTGTAACGATTATTGAAAACTTGTTGACCAAGTAAAGAGTTAATTGTACCCGATTATTCTTCTAAAGAGTTAGTTGTACTCGATTAATCTTCCAACTCAACTTAAAACTAATTCGTAACTCTAAGTATAACGATTATTGAAAACTTGTTGATTAAGTAAAGTGTTAATTGTAATCGAATCATCTTCTAAAGAGTTAATGGTACTCGATTAATCTTCTAAGTCAATATAAAAATAATCTGTAACTCTAAGTGTATTGATTATTGAAAACTTATTGTCCAAGTAAATAGTTAATTGTACTTGATTCATCTTCGAAAGAGTTAATGGTACTCGATTAATCTTCTAACTCAAACATAAAACTAAACCGTGACTCTAAGTGTAACGATTATTGAAAACTTTTTTGACCAAGTAAAGAGTTAATTTACTCGATTAATCTTCTAAAGAGTTAATGGTACTCGATTAATCTTCTAAAGAGTTAATGGTACTCGATTAATCTTCTAACTCAACATAAAACTAATACGTAACTCTAAGTGTAACGATTATTGAAAACTTATTGATTAAGTAAAGTGTTAATTGTAATCGAATCATTATCTAAAGAGTTAATGGTCCTAGATGAATCTTCTAACTCAACATAAAACTAATCTATAACTCTAAGTGTAACGATTATTGAAAACTTGTTGACTAAGTAAACAGTTAATTGTACTTGATTCATCTTCGAAAGAGTTAATGGTACTCGATTAATCTTCTAACTCAACATAAAACTAATACGTAACTCTAAGTGTAACGGTTATTGAAAACTTGTTGACTAAGTAAAGAGTTAATTGTACTCGAATCATCTTCTAAAGATTTAATGGTACTAGATTAATCTTCTTACTCAACATAAAACTAATCCGTAACTCTAAGTGTAACGATTATTGAAAACTTGTTGACCAAGTAAAGAGTTAATTGTACTCGATTATTCTTCTAAAGAGTTAGTGGTACTCGATTAATCTTCTAACTCAACATAAAACTAATACGTAACTCTAAGTGTAACGATTATTGAAAACTTGTTGACCAAGTAAAGAGTTAATTGTACCCGATTATTCTTCTAAAGAGTTAGTTGTACTCGATTAATCTTCCAACTCAACTTAAAACTAATTCGTAACTCTAAGTATAACGATTATTGAAAACTTGTTGATTAAGTAAAGTGTTAATTGTAATCGAATCATCTTCTAAAGAGTTAATGGTACTCGATTAATCTTCTAAGTCAATATAAAAATAATCTGTAACTCTAAGTGTATTGATTATTGAAAACTTATTGTCCAAGTAAATAGTTAATTGTACTTGATTCATCTTCGAAAGAGTTAATGGTACTCGATTAATCTTCTAACTCAAACATAAAACTAAACCGTGACTCTAAGTGTAACGATTATTGAAAACTTTTTTGACCAAGTAAAGAGTTAATTTACTCGATTAATCTTCTAAAGAGTTAATGGTACTCGATTAATCTTCTAAAGAGTTAATGGTACTCGATTAATCTTCTAACTCAACATAAAACTAATACGTAACTCTAAGTGTAACGATTATTGAAAACTTATTGATTAAGTAAAGTGTTAATTGTAATCGAATCATTATCTAAAGAGTTAATGGTCCTAGATGAATCTTCTAACTCAACATAAAACTAATCTATAACTCTAAGTGTAACGATTATTGAAAACTTGTTGACTAAGTAAACAGTTAATTGTACTTGATTCATCTTCGAAAGAGTTAATGGTACTCGATTAATCTTCTAACTCAACATAAAACTAATACGTAACTCTAAGTATAACGATTATTGAAAACTTGTTGATTAAGTAAAGTGTTAATTGTAATCGAATCATCTTCTAAAGAGTTAATCGTACTCGAATCATCTTCTAAAGATTTAATGGTACTAGATTAATCTTCTTACTCAACATAAAACTAATCCGTAACTCTAAGTGTAACGATTATTGAAAACTTGTTGACCAAGTAAAGAGTTAATTGTACTCGATTATTCTTCTAAAGAGTTAGTTGTACTCGATTAATCTTCGAACTCAACTTAAAACTAATTCGTAACTCTAAGTATAACGATTATTGAAAACTTGTTGATTAAGTAAAGTGTTAATTGTAATCGAATCATCTTCTAAAGAGTTAATTGTACTCGAATCATCTTCTAAAGATTTAATGGTACTAGATTAATCTTCTTACTCAACTTAAAACTAATCCGTAACTCTAAGTGTAACGATTATTGAAAACTTGTTGACCAAGTAAAGAGTTAATTGTACTCGATTATTCTTCTAAAGAGTTAGTTGTACTCGATTAATCTTCCAACTCAACTTAAAACTAATTCGTAACTCTAAGTATAACGATTATTGAAAACTTGTTGATTAAGTAAAGTGTTAATTGTAATCGAATCACCTTCTAAAGAGTTAATTGTACTCGAATCATCTTCTAAAGATTTAATGGTACTAGATTAATCTTCTTACTCAACATAAAACTAATCTGTAACTCTAAGTGTAACGATTATTGAAAACTTGTTGACCAAGTAAAGATTTAATTGTACTCGATTATTCTTCTAAAGAGTTAGTTGTACTCGATTAATCTTCCAACTCAACTTAAAACTAATTCGTAACTCTAAGTATAACGATTATTGAAAACTTGTTGATTAAGTAAAGTGTTAGTTGTAATCGAATCATCTTCTAAAGAGTTAATGGTACTCGATTAATCTTCTAACTCAACATAAAACTAATACGTAACTCTAAGTGTAACGATTATTGAAAACTTATTGATTAAGTAAAGTGTTAATTGTAATCGAATCATTATCTAAAGAGTTAATGGTCCTAGATAAATCTTCTAACTCAACATAAAACTAATCTATAACTCTAAGTGTAACGATTATTGAAAACTTGTTGACTAAGTAAACAGTTAATTGTACTTGATTCATCTTCGAAAGAGTTAATGGTACTCGATTAATCTTCTAACTCAACATAAAACTAATACGTAACTCTAAGTGTAACGGTTATTGAAAACTTGTTGACTAAGTAAAGAGTTAATTGTACTCGAATCATCTTCTAAAGATTTAATGGTACTAGATTAATCTTCTTACTCAACATAAAACTAATCCGTAACTCTAAGTGTAACGATTATTGAAAATTTGTTGACCAAGTAAAGAGTTAATTGTACTCGATTATTCTTCTAAAGAGTTAGTGGTACTCGATTAATCTTCTAACTCAACATAAAACTAATACGTAACTCTAAGTGTAACGATTATTGAAAACTTGTTGACCAAGTAAAGAGTTAATTGTACCCGATTATTCTTCTAAAGAGTTAGTTGTACTCGATTAATCTTCCAACTCAACTTAAAACTAATTCGTAACTCTAAGTATAACGATTATTGAAAACTTGTTGATTAAGTAACGTGTTAATTGTAATCGAATCATCTTCTAAAGAGTTAATTGTACTCGAATCATCTTCTAAAGATTTAATGGTACTAGATTAATCTTCTTACTCAACATAAAACTAATCCGTAACTCTAAGTGTAACGATTATTGAAAACTTGTTGACCAAGTAAAGAGTTAATTGTACTCGATTATTCTTCTAAAGAGTTAGTTGTACTCGATTAATCTTCCAACTCAACTTAAAACTAATTCGTAACTCTAAGTATAACGATTATTGAAAACTTGTTGATTAAGTAAAGTGTTAATTGTAATCGAATCATCTTCTAAAGAGTTAATTGTACTCGAATCATCTTCTAAAGATTTAATGGTACTAGATTAATCTTCTTACTCAACATAAAACTAATCCGTAATTCTAAGTGTAATGATTATTGAAAACTTGTTGACCAAGTAAAGAGTTAATTGTACTCGATTATTCTTCTAAAGAGTTAGTTGTACTCGATTAATCTTCCAACTCAACTTAAAACTAATTCGTAACTCTAAGTATAACGATTATTGAAAACTTGTTGATTAAGTAAAGTGTTAATTGTAATCGAATCATCTTCTAAAGAGTTAATGGTACTCGATTAATCTTCTAAGTCAATATAAAAATAATCTGTAACTCTAAGTGTATTGATTATTGAAAACTTATTGTCCAAGTAAACAGTTAATTGTACTTGATTCATCTTCGAAAGAGTTAATGGTACTCGATTAATCTTCTAACTCAAACATAAAACTAAACCGTGACTCTAAGTGTAACGATTATTGAAAACTTTTTTGACCAAGTAAAGAGTTAATTTACTCGATTAATCTTCTAAAGAGTTAATGGTACTCGATTAATCTTCTAACTCAACATAAAACTAATACGTAACTCTAAGTGTAACGATTATTGAAAACTTATTGATTAAGTAAAGTGTTAATTGTAATCGAATCATTATCTAAAGAGTTAATGGTCCTAGATGAATCTTCTAACTCAACATAAAACTAATCTATAACTCTAAGTGTAACGATTATTAAAAACTTGTTGACTAAGTAAACAGTTAATTGTACTTGATTCATCTTCGAAAGAGTTAATGGTACTCGATTAATCTTCTAACTCAACATAAAACTAATACGTAACTCTAAGTGTAACGGTTATTGAAAACTTGTTGACTAAGTAAAGAGTTAATTGTACTCGAATCATCTTCTAAAGATTTAATGGTACTAGATTAATCTTCTTACTCAACATAAAACTAATCCGTAACTCTAAGTGTAACGATTATTGAAAACTTGTTGACCAAGTAAAGAGTTAATTGTACTCGATTATTCTTCTAAAGAGTTAGTTGTACTCGATTAATCTTCCAACTCAACTTAAAACTAATTCGTAACTCTAAGTATAACGATTATTGAAAACTTGTTGATTAAGTAAAGTGTTAATTGTAATCGAATCATCTTCTAAAGAGTTAATGGTACTCGATTAATCTTCTAAGTCAATATAAAAATAATCTGTAACTCTAAGTGTATTGATTATTGAAAACTTATTGACCAAGTAAACAGTTAATTGTACTTGATTCATCTTCGAAAGAGTTAATGGTACTCGATTAATCTTCTAACTCAACATAAAACTAATACGTAACTCTAAGTGTAACGATTATTTAAAACTTATTGATTAAGTAAAGTGTTAATTGTAATCGAATCATTATCTAAAGAGTTAATGGTCCTAGATAAATCTTCTAACTCAACATAAAACTAATCTATAACTCTAAGTGTAACGATTATTGAAAACTTGTTGACTAAGTAAACAGTTAATTGTACTTGATTCATCTTCGAAAGAGTTAATGGTACTCGATTAATCTTCTAACTCAACATAAAACTAATACGTAACTCTAAGTGTAACGGTTATTGAAAACTTGTTGACTAAGTAAAGAGTTAATTGTACTCGAATCATCTTCTAAAGATTTAATGGTACTAGATTAATCTTCTTACTCAACATAAAACTAATCCGTAACTCTAAGTGTAACGATTATTGAAAATTTGTTGACCAAGTAAAGAGTTAATTGTACTCGATTAATCTTCTAAAGAGTTAATGGTACTCGATTAATCTTCTAACTCAACATAAAACTAATACGTAACTCTAAGTGTAACGATTATTGAAAACTTGTTGACCAAGTAAAGAGTTAATTGTACTCGATTCATCTTCTAAAGAGTTAATGGTACTCGATTAATCTTCTAAGTCAATATAAAAATAATCTGTAACTCTAAGTGTATGGATTATTGAAAACTTATTGACCAAGTAAACAGTTAATTGTACTTGATTCATCTTCGAAAGAGTTAATGGTACTCGATTAATCTTCTAACTCAACATAAAACTAATACGTAACTCTAAGTGTAACGATTATTGAAAACTTATTGATTAAGTAAAGTGTTAATTGTAATCGAATCATTATCTAAAGAGTTAATGGTCCTAGATAAATCTTCTAACTCAACATAAAACTAATCTATAACTCTAAGTGTAACGATTATTGAAAACTTGTTGACTAAGTAAAGAGTTAATTGTACTCGAATCATCTTCTAAAGATTTAATGGTACTAGATTAATCTTCTTACTCAACATAAAACTAATCCGTAACTCTAAGTGTAACGATTATTGAAAACCTGTTGACCAAGTAAAGAGTTAATTGTACTCGATTATTCTTCTAAAGAGTTAGTTGTACTCGATTAATCTTCCAACTTAACTTAAAACTAATTCGTAACTCTAAGTATAACGATTATTGAAAACTTGTTGATTAAGTAAAGTGTTAATTGTAATCGAATCATCTTCTAAAGAGTTAATGGTACTCGATTAATCTTCTAAGTCAATATAAAAATAATCTGTAACTCTAAGTGTATTGATTATTGAAAACTTATTGTCCAAGTAAACAGTTAATTGTACTTGATTCATCTTCGAAAGAGTTAGTGGTACTCGATTAATCTTCTAACTCAAACATAAAACTAAACCGTAACTCTAAGTGTAACGATTATTGAAAACTTTTTTGACCAAGTAAAGAGTTAATTTACTCGATTAATCTTCTAAAGAGTTAATGGTACTCGATTAATCTTCTAAAGAGTTAAAGGTACTCGATTAATCTTCTAACTCAACATAAAACTAATACGTAACTCTAAGTGTAACGATTATTGAAAACTTATTGATTAAGTAAAGTGTTAATTGTAAGCGAATCATTATCTAAAGAGTTAATGGTCCTAGATAAATCTTCTAACTCAACATAAAACTAATCTATAACTCTAAGTGTAACGATTATTGAAAACTTGTTGACTAAGTAAACAGTTAATTATACTTGATTCATCTTCGAAAGAGTTAATGGTACTCGATTAATCTTCTAACTCAACATAAAACTAATATGTAACTCTAAGTGTAACGGTTATTGAAAACTTGTTGACTAAGTAAAGAGTTAATTGTACTCGAATCATCTTCTAAAGATTTAATGGTACTAGATTAATCTTCTTACTCAACATAAAACTAATCCGTAACTCTAAGTGTAACGATTATTGAAAACTAGTTGACCAAGTAAAGAGTTAATTGTACACGATTATTCTTCTAAAGAGTTAGTTGTACTCGATTAATCTTCCAACTCAACTTAAAACTAATTCGTAACTCTAAGTATAACGATTATTGAAAACTTGTTGATTAAGTACAGTGTTAATTGTAATCGAATCATCTTCTAAAGAGTTAATGGTACTCGATTAATCTTCTAAGTCAATATAAAAATAATCTGTAACTCTAAGTGTATTGATTATTGAAAACTTATTGTCCAAGTAAACAGTTAATTGTACTTAATTCATCTTCGAAAGAGTTAATGGTACTCGATTAATCTTCTAACTCAAACATAAAACTAAACCGTAACTCTAAGTGTAACGATTATTGAAAACTTTTTTGACCAAGTAAAGAGTTAATTTACTCGATTAATCTTCTAAAGAGTTAATGGTACTCGATTAATCTTCTAACTCAACATAAAACTAATACGTAACTCTAAGTGTAACGATTATTGAAAACTTATTGATTAAGTAAAGTGTTAATTGTAATCGAATCATTATCTAAAGAGTTAATGGTCCTAAATAAATCTTCTAACTCAACATAAAACTAATCTATAACTCTAAGTGTAACGATTATTGAAAACTTGTTGACTAAGTAAACAGTTAATTGTACTTGATTCATCTTCGAAAGAGTTAATGGTACTCGATTAATCTTCTAACTCAACATAAAACTAATACGTAACTCTAAGTGTAACGGTTATTGAAAACTTGTTGACTAAGTAAAGAGTTAATTGTACTCGAATCATCTTCTAAAGATTTAATGGTACTAGATTAATCTTCTTACTCAACATAAAACTAATCCGTAACTCTAAGTGTAACGATTATTGAAAATTTGTTGACCAAGTAAAGAGTTAATTGTACTCGATTAATCTTCTAAAGAGTTAATGGTACTCGATTAATCTTCTAACTCAACATAAAACTAATACGTAACTCTAAGTGTAACGATTATTGAAAACTTGTTGACCAAGTAAAGAGTTAATTGTACTCGATTCATCTTCTAAAGAGTTAATGGTACTCGATTAATCTTCTAAGTCAATATAAAAATAATCTGTAACTCTAAGTGTATGGATTATTGAAAACTTATTGACCAAGTAAACAGTTAATTGTACTTGATTCATCTTCGAAAGAGTTAATGGTACTCGATTAATCTTCTAACTCAACATAAAACTAATACGTAACTCTAAGTGTAACGATTATTGAAAACTTATTGATTAAGTAAAGTGTTAATTGTAAGCGAATCATTATCTAAAGAGTTAATGGTCCTAGATAAATCTTCTAACTCAACATAAAACTAATCTATAACTCTAAGTGTAACGATTATTGAAAACTTGTTGACTAAGTAAACAGTTAATTATACTTGATTCATCTTCGAAAGAGTTAATGGTACTCGATTAATCTTCTAACTCAACATAAAACTAATATGTAACTCTAAGTGTAACGGTTATTGAAAACTTGTTGACTAAGTAAAGAGTTAATTGTACTCGAATCATCTTCTAAAGATTTAATGGTACTAGATTAATCTTCTTACTCAACATAAAACTAATCCGTAACTCTAAGTGTAATGATTATTGAAAACTAGTTCACCAAGTAAAGAGTTAATTGTACACGATTATTCTTCTAAAGAGTTAGTTGTACTCGATTAATCTTCCAACTCAACTTAAAACTAATTCGTAACTCTAAGTATAACGATTATTGAAAACTTGTTGATTAAGTACAGTGTTAATTGTAATCGAATCATCTTCTAAAGAGTTAATGGTACTCGATTAATCTTCTAAGTCAATATAAAAATAATCTGTAACTCTAAGTGTATTGATTATTGAAAACTTATTGTCCAAGTAAACAGTTAATTGTACTTAATTCATCTTCGAAAGAGTTAATGGTACTCGATTAATCTTCTAACTCAAACATAAAACTAAACCGTAACTCTAAGTGTAACGATTATTGAAAACTTTTTTGACCAAGTAAAGAGTTAATTTACTCGATTAATCTTCTAAAGAGTTAATGGTACTCGATTAATCTTCTAACTCAACATAAAACTAATACGTAACTCTAAGTGTAACGATTATTGAAAACTTATTGATTAAGTAAAGTGTTAATTGTAATCGAATCATTATCTAAAGAGTTAATGGTCCTAAATAAATCTTCTAACTCAACATAAAACTAATCTATAACTCTAAGTGTAACGATTATTGAAAACTTGTTGACTAAGTAAACAGTTAATTGTACTTGATTCATCTTCGAAAGAGTTAATGGTACTCGATTAATCTTCTAACTCAACATAAAACTAATACGTAACTCTAAGTGTAACGGTTATTGAAAACTTGTTGACTAAGTAAAGAGTTAATTGCACTCGAATCATCTTCTAAAGATTTAATGGTACTAGATTAATCTTCTTACTCAACATAAAACTAATCCGTAACTCTAAGTGTAACGATTATTGAAAATTTGTTGACCAAGTAAAGAGTTAATTGTACTCGATTAATCTTCTAAAGAGTTAATGGTACTCGATTAATCTTCTAACTCAACATAAAACTAATACGTAACTCTAAGTGTAACGATTATTGAAAACTTGTTGACCAAGTAAAGAGTTAATTGTACTCGATTCATCTTCTAAAGAGTTAATGGTACTCGATTAATCTTCTAAGTCAATATAAAAATAATCTGTAACTCTAAGTGTATGGATTATTGAAAACTTATTGACCAAGTAAACAGTTAATTGTACTTGATTCATCTTCGAAAGAGTTAATGGTACTCGATTAATCTTCTAACTCAACATAAAACTAATACGTAACTCTAAGTGTAACGATTATTGAAAACTTATTGATTAAGTAAAGTGTTAATTGTAATCGAATCATTATCTAAAGAGTTAATGGTCCTAGATAAATCTTCTAACTCAACATAAAACTAATCTATAACTCTAAGTGTAACGATTATTGAAAACTTGTTGACTAAGTAAAGAGTTAATTGTACTCGAATCATCTTCTAAAGATTTAATGGTACTAGATTAATCTTCTTACTCAACATAAAACTAATCCGTAACTCTAAGTGTAACGATTATTGAAAACCTGTTGACCAAGTAAAGAGTTAATTGTACTCGATTATTCTTCTAAAGAGTTAGTTGTACTCGATTAATCTTCCAACTTAACTTAAAACTAATTCGTAACTCTAAGTATAACGATTATTGAAAACTTGTTGATTAAGTAAAGTGTTAATTGTAATCGAATCATCTTCTAAAGAGTTAATGGTACTCGATTAATCTTCTAAGTCAATATAAAAATAATCTGTAACTCTAAGTGTATTGATTATTGAAAACTTATTGTCCAAGTAAACAGTTAATTGTACTTGATTCATCTTCGAAAGAGTTAGTGGTACTCGATTAATCTTCTAACTCAAACATAAAACTAAACCGTAACTCTAAGTGTAACGATTATTGAAAACTTTTTTGACCAAGTAAAGAGTTAATTTACTCGATTAATCTTCTAAAGAGTTAATGGTACTCGATTAATCTTCTAAAGAGTTAAAGGTACTCGATTAATCTTCTAACTCAACATAAAACTAATACGTAACTCTAAGTGTAACGATTATTGAAAACTTATTGATTAAGTAAAGTGTTAATTGTAATCGAATCATTATCTAAAGAGTTAATGGTCCTAGATAAATCTTCTAACTCAACATAAAACTAATCTATAACTCTAAGTGTAACGATTATTGAAAACTTGTTGACTAAGTAAACAGTTAATTATACTTGATTCATCTTCGAAAGAGTTAATGGTAGTCGATTAATCTTCTAACTCAACATAAAACTAATACGTAACTCTAAGTGTAACGGTTATTGAAAACTTGTTGACTAAGTAAAGAGTTAATTGTACTCGAATCATCTTCTAAAGATTTAATGGTACTAGATTAATCTTCTTACTCAACATAAAACTAATCTGTAACTCTAAGTGTAACGATTATTGAAAACTTGTTGACCAAGTAAAGAGTTAATTGTACACGATTATTCTTCTAAAGAGTTAGTTGTACTCGATTAATCTTCCAACTCAACTTAAAACTAATTCGTAACTCTAAGTATAACGATTATTGAAAACTTGTTGATTAAGTAAAGTGTTAATTGTAATCGAATCATCTTCTAAAGAGTTAATGGTACTCGATTAATCTTCTAAGTCAATATAAAAATAATCTGTAACTCTAAGTGTATTGATTATTGAAAACTTATTGTCCAAGTAAACAGTTAATTGTACTTGATTCATCTTCGAAAGAGTTAATGGTACTCGATTAATCTTCTAACTCAAACATAAAACTAAACCGTAACTCTAAGTGTAACGATTATTGAAAACTTTTTTGACCAAGTAAAGAGTTAATTTACTCGATTAATCTTCTAAAGAGTTAATGGTACTCGATTAATCTTCTAACTCAACATAAAACTAATACGTAACTCTAAGTGTAACGATTATTGAAAACTTATTGATTAAGTAAAGTGTTAATTGTAATCGAATCATTATCTAAAGAGTTAATGGTCCTAGATAAATCTTCTAACTCAACATAAAACTAATCTATAACTCTAAGTGTAACGATTATTGAAAACTTGTTGACTAAGTAAACAGTTAATTGTACTTGATTAATCTTCGAAAGAGTTAATGGTACTCGATTAATCTTCTAACTCAACATAAAACTAATACGTAACTCTAAGTGTAACGGTTATTGAAAACTTGTTGACTAAGTAAAGAGTTAATTGTACTCGAATCATCTTCTAAAGATTTAATGGTACTAGATTAATCTTCTTACTCAACATAAAACTAATCCGTAACTCTAAGTGTAACGATTATTGAAAATTTGTTGACCAAGTAAAGAGTTAATTGTACTCGATTAATCTTCTAAAGAGTTAATGGTACTCGATTAATCTTCTAACTCAACATAAAACTAATACGTAACTCTAAGTGTAACGATTATTGAAAACTTGTTGACCAAGTAAAGAGTTAATTGTACTCGATTCATCTTCTAAAGAGTTAATGGTACTCGATTAATCTTCTAAGTCAATATAAAAATAATCTGTAACTCTAAGTGTATGGATTATTGAAAACTTATTGACCAAGTAAACAGTTAATTGTACTTGATTCATCTTCGAAAGAGTTAATGGTACTCGATTAATCTTCTAACTCAACATAAAACTAATACGTAACTCTAAGTGTAACGATTATTGAAAACTTATTGATTAAGTAAAGTGTTAATTGTAATCGAATCATTATCTAAAACTAATTCGTAACTCTAAGTATAACGATTATTGAAAACTTGTTGATTAAGTAAAGTGTTAATTGTAATCGAATCATCTTCTAAAGAGTTAATGGTACTCGATTAATCTTCTAAGTCAATATAAAAATAATCTGTAACTCTAAGTGTATTGATTATTGAAAACTTATTGTCCAAGTAAACAGTTAATTGTACTTGATTCATCTTCGAAAGAGTTAATGGTACTCGATTAATCTTCTAACTCAAACATAAAACTAAACCGTAACTCTAAGTGTAACGATTATTGAAAACTTTTTTGACCAAGTAAAGAGTTAATTTACTCGATTAATCTTCTAAAGAGTTAATGGTACTCGATTAATCTTCTAAAGAGTTAATGGTACTCGATTAATCTTCTAACTCAACATAAAACTAATACGTAACTCTAAGTGTAACGATTATTGAAAACTTATTGATTAAGTAAAGTGTTAATTGTAATCGAATCATTATCTAAAGAGTTAATGGTCCTAGATAAATCTTCTAACTCAACATAAAACTAATCTATAACTCTAAGTGTAACGATTATTGAAAACTTGTTGACTAAGTAAAGAGTTAATTGTACTCGAATCATCTTCTAAAGATTTAATGGTACTAGATTAATCTTCTTACTCAACATAAAACTAATCTGTAACTCTAAGTGTAACGATTATTGAAAACCTGTTGACCAAGTAAAGAGTTAATTGTACTCGATTATTCTTCTAAAGAGTTAGTTGTACTCGATTAATCTTCCAACTTAACTTAAAACTAATTCTTAACTATAGGTATAACGATTATTGAAAACTTGTTGATTAAGTAAAGTGTTAATTGTAATCGAATCATCTTCTAAAGAGTTAATGGTACTCGATTAATCTTCTAAGTCAATATAAAAATAATCTGTAACTCTAAGTGTATTGATTATTGAAAACTTATTGTCTAAGTAAACAGTTAATTGTACTTGATTCATCTTCGAAAGAGTTAGTGGTACTCGATTAATCTTCTAACTCAAACATAAAACTAAACCGTAACTCTAAGTGTAATGATTATTGAAAACTTTTTTGACCAAGTAAAGAGTTAATTTACTCGATTAATCTTCTAAAGAGTTAATGGTACTCGATTAATCTTCTAAAGAGTTAAAGGTACTCGATTAATCTTCTAACTCAACATAAAACTAATACGTAACTCTAAGTGTAACGATTATTGAAAACTTATTGATTAAGTAAAGTGTTAATTGTAATCGAATCATTATCTAAAGAGTTAATGGTCCTAGATAAATCTTCTAACTCAACATAAAACTAATCTATAACTCTAAGTGTAACGATTATTGAAAACTTGTTGACTAAGTAAACAGTTAATTATACTTGATTCATCTTCGAAAGAGTTAATGGTACTCGATTAATCTTCTAACTCAACATAAAACTAATACGTAACTCTAAGTGTAACGGTTATTGAAAACTTGTTGACTAAGTAAAGAGTTAATTGTACTCGAATCATCTTCTAAAGATTTAATGGTACTAGATTAATCTTCTTACTCAACATAAAACTAATCCGTAACTCTAAGTGTAACGATTATTGAAAACTTGTTGACCAAGTAAAGAGTTAATTGTACACGATTATTCTTCTAAAGAGTTAGTTGTACTCGATTAATCTTCCAACTCAACTTAAAACTAATTCGTAACTCTAAGTATAACGATTATTGAAAACTTGTTGATTAAGTAAAGTGTTAATTGTAATCGAATCATCTTCTAAAGAGTTAATGGTACTCGATTAATCTTCTAAGTCAATATAAAAATAATCTGTAACTCTAAGTGTATTGATTATTGAAAACTTATTGTCCAAGTAAACAGTTAATTGTACTTGATTCATCTTCGAAAGAGTTAATGGTACTCGATTAATCTTCTAACTCAAACATAAAACTAAACCGTAACTCTAAGTGTAACGATTATTGAAAACTTTTTTGACCAAGTAAAGAGTTAATTTACTCGATTAATCTTCTAAAGAGTTAATGGTACTCGATTAATCTTCTAACTCAACATAAAACTAATACGTAACTCTAAGTGTAACGATTATTGAAAACTTATTGATTAAGTAAAGTGTTAATTGTAATCGAATCATTATCTAAAGAGTTAATGGTCCTAGATAAATCTTCTAACTCAACATAAAACTAATCTATAACTCTAAGTGTAACGATTATTGAAAACTTGTTGACTAAGTAAACAGTTAATTGTACTTGATTCATCTTCGAAAGAGTTAATGGTACTCGATTAATCTTCTAACTCAACATAAAACTAATACGTAACTCTAAGTGTAACGGTTATTGAAAACTTGTTGACTAAGTAAAGAGTTAATTGTACTCGAATCATCTTCTAAAGATTTAATGGTACTAGATTAATCTTCTTACTCAACATAAAACTAATCCGTAACTCTAAGTGTAACGATTATTGAAAATTTGTTGACCAAGTAAAGAGTTAATTGTACTCGATTAATCTTCTAAAGAGTTAATGGTACTCGATTAATCTTCTAACTCAACATAAAACTAATACGTAACTCTAAGTGTAACGATTATTGAAAACTTGTTGACCAAGCAAAGAGTTAATTGTACTCGATTCATCTTCTAAAGAGTTATGGTACTCGATTAATCTTCTAAGTCAATATAAAAATAATCTGTAACTCTAAGTGTATGGATTATTGAAAACTTATTGACCAAGTAAACAGTTAATTGTACTTGATTCATCTTCGAAAGAGTTAATGGTACTCGATTAATCTTCTAACTCAACATAAAACTAATACGTAACTCTAAGTGTAACGATTATTGAAAACTTATTGATTAAGTAAAGTGTTAATTGTAATCGAATCATTATCTAAAACTAATTCGTAACTCTAAGTATAACGATTATTGAAAACTTGTTGATTAAGTAAAGTGTTAATTGTAATCGTTTCATCTTCTAAAGAGTTAATGGTACTCGATTAATCTTCTAAGTCAATATAAAAATAATCTGTAACTCTAAGTGTATTGATTATTGAAAACTTATTGTCCAAGTAAACAGTTAATTGTACTTGATTCATCTTCGAAAGAGTTAATGGTACTCGATTAATCTTCTAACTCAAACATAAAACTAAACCGTAACTCTAAGTGTAACGATTATTGAAAACTTTTTTGACCAAGTAAAGAGTTAATTTACTCGATTAATCTTCTAAAGAGTTAATGGTACTCGATTAATCTTCTAAAGAGTTAATGGTACTCGATTAATCTTCTAACTCAACATAAAACTAATACGTAACTCTAAGTGTAACGATTATTGAAAACTTATTGATTAAGTAAAGTGTTAATTGTAATCGAATCATTATCTAAAGAGTTAATGGTCCTAGATAAATCTTCTAACTCAACATAAAACTAATCTATAACTCTAAGTGTAACGATTATTGAAAACTTGTTGACTAAGTAAAGAGTTAATTGTACTCGAATCATCTTCTAAAGATTTAATGGTACTAGATTAATCTTCTTACTCAACATAAAACTAATCCGTAACTCTAAGTGTAACGATTATTGAAAACCTGTTGACCAAGTAAAGAGTTAATTGTACTCGATTATTCTTCTAAAGAGTTAGTTGTACTCGATTAATCTTCCAACTTAACTTAAAACTAATTCGTAACTATAGGTATAACGATTATTGAAAACTTGTTGATTAAGTAAAGTGTTAATTGTAATCGAATCATCTTCTAAAGAGTTAATGGTACTCGATTAATCTTCTAAGTCAATATAAAAATAATCTGTAACTCTAAGTGTATTGATTATTGAAAACTTATTGTCCAAGTAAACAGTTAATTGTACTTGATTCATCTTCGAAAGAGTTAGTGGTACTCGATTAATCTTCTAACTCAAACATAAAACTAAACCGTAACTCTAAGTGTAATGATTATTGAAAACTTTTTTGACCAAGTAAAGAGTTAATTTACTCGATTAATCTTCTAAAGAGTTAATGGTACTCGATTAATCTTCTAAAGAGTTAAAGGTACTCGATTAATCTTCTAACTCAACATAAAACTAATACGTAACTCTAAGTGTAACGATTATTGAAAACTTATTGATTAAGTAAAGTGTTAATTGTAATCGAATCATTATCTAAAGAGTTAATGGTCCTAGATAAATCTTCTAACTCAACATAAAACTAATCTATAACTCTAAGTGTAACGATTATTGAAAACTTGTTGACTAAGTAAACAGTTAATTATACTTGATTCATCTTCGAAAGAGTTAATGGTACTCGATTAATCTTCTAACTCAACATAAAACTAATACGTAACTCTAAGTGTAACGGTTATTGAAAACTTGTTGACTAAGTAAAGAGTTAATTGTACTCGAATCATCTTCTAAAGATTTAATGGTACTAGATTAATCTTCTTACTCAACATAAAACTAATCCGTAACTCTAAGTGTAACGATTATTGAAAACTTGTTGACCAAGTAAAGAGTTAATTGTACACGATTATTCTTCTAAAGAGTTAGTTGTACTCGATTAATCTTCCAACTCAACTTAAAACTAATTCGTAACTCTAAGTATAACGATTATTGAAAACTTGTTGATTAAGTACAGTGTTAATTGTAATCGAATCATCTTCTAAAGAGTTAATGGTACTCGATTAATCTTCTAAGTCAATATAAAAATAATCTGTAACTCTAAGTGTATTGATTATTGAAAACTTATTGTCCAAGTAAACAGTTAATTGTACTTAATTCATCTTCGAAAGAGTTAATGGTACTCGATTAATCTTCTAACTCAAACATAAAACTAAACCGTAACTCTAAGTGTAACGATTATTGAAAACTTTTTTGACCAAGTAAAGAGTTAATTTACTCGATTAATCTTCTAAAGAGTTAATGGTACTCGATTAATCTTCTAACTCAACATAAAACTAATACGTAACTCTAAGTGTAACGATTATTGAAAACTTATTGATTAAGTAAAGTGTTAATTGTAATCGAATCATTATCTAAAGAGTTAATGGTCCTAAATAAATCTTCTAACTCAACATAAAACTAATCTATAACTCTAAGTGTAACGATTATTGAAAACTTGTTGACTAAGTAAACAGTTAATTGTACTTGATTCATCTTCGAAAGAGTTAATGGTACTCGATTAATCTTCTAACTCAACATAAAACTAATACGTAACTCTAAGTGTAACGGTTATTGAAAACTTGTTGACTAAGTAAAGAGTTAATTGTACTCGAATCATCTTCTAAAGATTTAATGGTACTAGATTAATCTTCTTACTCAACATAAAACTAATCCGTAACTCTAAGTGTAACGATTATTGAAAATTTGTTGACCAAGTAAAGAGTTAATTGTACTCGATTAATCTTCTAAAGAGTTAATGGTACTCGATTAATCTTCTAACTCAACATAAAACTAATACGTAACTCTAAGTGTAACGATTATTGAAAACTTGTTGACCAAGTAAAGAGTTAATTGTACTCGATTCATCTTCTAAAGAGTTAATGGTACTCGATTAATCTTCTAAGTCAATATAAAAATAATCTGTAACTCTAAGTGTATGGATTATTGAAAACTTATTGACCAAGTAAACAGTTAATTGTACTTGATTCATCTTCGAAAGAGTTAATGGTACTCGATTAATCTTCTAACTCAACATAAAACTAATACGTAACTCTAAGTGTAACGATTATTGAAAACTTATTGATTAAGTAAAGTGTTAATTGTAATCGAATCATTATCTAAAACTAATTCGTAACTCTAAGTATAACGATTATTGAAAACTTGTTGATTAAGTAAAGTGTTAATTGTAATCGAATCATCTTCTAAAGAGTTAATGGTACTCGATTAATCTTCTAAGTCAATATAAAAATAATCTGTAACTCTAAGTGTATTGATTATTGAAAACTTATTGTCCAAGTAAACAGTTAATTGTACTTGATTCATCTTCGAAAGAGTTAATGGTACTCGATTAATCTTCTAACTCAAACATAAAACTAAACCGTAACTCTAAGTGTAACGATTATTGAAAACTTTTTTGACCAAGTAAAGAGTTAATTTACTCGATTAATCTTCTAAAGAGTTAATGGTACTCGATTAATCTTCTAAAGAGTTAATGGTACTCGATTAATCTTCTAACTCAACATAAAACTAATACGTAACTCTAAGTGTAACGATTATTGAAAACTTATTGATTAAGTAAAGTGTTAATTTTAATCGAATCATTATCTAAAGAGTTAATGGTCCTAGATAAATCTTCTAACTCAACATAAAACTAATCTATAACTCTAAGTGTAACGATTATTGAAAACTTGTTGACTAAGTAAAGAGTTAATTGTACTCGAATCATCTTCTAAAGATTTAATGGTACTAGATTAATCTTCTTACTCAACATACAACTAATCCGTAACTCTAAGTGTAACGATTATTGAAAACCTGTTGACCAAGTAAAGAGTTAATTGTACTCGATTATTCTTCTAAAGAGTTAGTTGTACTCGATTAATCTTCCAACTTAACTTAAAACTAATTCGTAACTATAGGTATAACGATTATTGAAAACTTGTTGATTAAGTAAAGTGTTAATTGTAATCGAATCATCTTCTAAAGAGTTAATGGTACTCGATTAATCTTCTAAGTCAATATAAAAATAATCTGTAACTCTAAGTGTATTGATTATTGAAAACTTATTGTCCAAGTAAACAGTTAATTGTACTTGATTCATCTTCGAAAGAGTTAGTGGTACTCGATTAATCTTCTAACTCAAACATAAAACTAAACCGTAACTCTAAGTGTAACGATTATTGAAAACTTTTTTGACCAAGTAAAGAGTTAATTTACTCGATTAATCTTCTAAAGAGTTAATGGTACTCGATTAATCTTCTAAAGAGTTAAAGGTACTCGATTAATCTTCTAACTCAACATAAAACTAATACGTAACTCTAAGTGTAACGATTATTGAAAACTTATTGATTAAGTAAAGTGTTAATTGTAATCGAATCATTATCTAAAGAGTTAATGGTCCTAGATAAATCTTCTAACTCAACATAAAACTAATCTATAACTCTAAGTGTAACGATTATTGAAAACTTGTTGACTAAGTAAACTGTTAATTATACTTGATTCATCTTCGAAAGAGTTAATGGTACTCGATTAATCTTCTAACTCAACATAAAACTAATACGTAACTCTAAGTGTAACGGTTATTGAAAACTTGTTGACTAAGTAAAGAGTTAATTGTACTCGAATCATCTTCTAAAGATTTAATGGTACTAGATTAATCTTCTTACTCAACATAAAACTAATCCGTAACTCTAAGTGTAACGATTATTGAAAACTTGTTGACCAAGTAAAGAGTTAATTGTACACGATTATTCTTCTAAAGAGTTAGTTGTACTCGATTAATCTTCCAACTCAACTTAAAACTAATTCGTAACTCTAAGTATAACGATTATTGAAAACTTGTTGATTAAGTAAAGTGTTAATTGTAATCGAATCATCTTCTAAAGAGTTAATGGTACTCGATTAATCTTCTAAGTCAATATAAAAATAATCTGTAACTCTAAGTGTATTGATTATTGAAAACTTATTGTCCAAGTAAACAGTTAATTGTACTTGATTCATCTTCGAAAGAGTTAATGGTACTCGATTAATCTTCTAACTCAAACATAAAACTAAACCGTAACTCTAAGTGTAACGATTATTGAAAACTTATTGATTAAGTAAAGTGTTAATTGTAATCGAATCATTATCTAAAGAGTTAATGGTCCTAGATAAATCTTCTAACTCAACATAAAACTAATCTATAACTCTAAGTGTAACGATTATTGAAAACTTGTTGACTAAGTAAAGAGTTAATTGTACTCGAATCATTTTCTAAAGATTTAATGGTACTAGATTAATCTTCTTACTCAACATAAAACTAATCTGTAACTCTAAGTGTAACGATTATTGAAAACCTGTTGACCAAGTAAAGAGTTAATTGTACTCGATTATTCTTCTAAAGAGTTAGTTGTACTCGATTAATCTTCCAACTTAACTTAAAACTAATTCGTAACTCTAAGTATAACGATTATTGAAAACTTGTTGATTAAGTAAAGTGTTAATTGTAATCGAATCATCTTCTAAAGAGTTAATGGTACTCGATTAATCTTCTAAGTCAATATAAAAATAATCTGTAACTCTAAGTGTATTGATTATTGAAAACTTATTGTCCAAGTAAACAGTTAATTGTACTTGATTCATCTTCGAAAGAGTTAATGGTACTCGATTAATCTTCTAACTCAAACATAAAACTAAACCGTAACTCTAAGTGTAACGATTATTGAAAACTTTTTTGACCAAGTAAAGAGTTAATTTACTCGATTAATCTTCTAAAGAGTTAATGGTACTCGATTAATCTTCTAAAGAGTTAATGGTACTCGATTAATCTTCTAACTCAACATAAAACTAATACGTAACTCTAAGTGTAACGATTATTGAAAACTTATTGATTAAGTAAAGTGTTAATTGTAATCGAATCATTATCTAAAGAGTTAATGGTCCTAGATAAATCTTCTAACTCAACATAAAACTAATCTATAACTCTAAGTGTAACGATTATTGAAAACTTGTTGACTAAGTAAACAGTTAATTGTACTTGATTCATCTTCGAAAGAGTTAATGGTACTCGATTAATCTTCTAACTCAACATAAAACTAATACGTAACTCTAAGTGTAACGGTTATTGAAAACCTGTTGACTAAGTAAAGAGTTAATTGTACTCGAATCATCTTCTAAAGATTTAATGGTACTAGATTAATCTTCTTACTCAACATAAAACTAATCCGTAACTCTAAGTGTAACGATTATTGAAAACCTGTTGACCAAGTAAAGAGTTAATTGTACTCGATTATTCTTCTAAAGAGTTAGTTGTACTCGATTAATCTTCCAACTTAACTTAAAACTAATTCGTAACTCTAAGTATAACGATTATTGAAAACTTGTTGATTAAGTAAAGTGTTAATTGTAATCGAATCATCTTCTAAAGAGTTAATGGTACTCGATTAATCTTCTAAGTCAATATAAAAATAATCTGTAACTCTAAGTGTATTGATTATTGAAAACTTATTGTCCAAGTAAACAGTTAATTGTACTTGATTCATCTTCGAAAGAGTTAATGGTACTCGATTAATCTTCTAACTCAAACATAAAACTAAACCGTAACTCTAAGTGTAACGATTATTGAAAACTTTTTTGACCAAGTAAAGAGTTAATTTACTCGATTAATCTTCTAAAGAGTTAATGGTACTCGATTAATCTTCTAACTCAACATAAAACTAATACGTAACTCTAAGTGTAACGATTATTGAAAACTTATTGATTAAGTAAAGTGTTAATTGTAATCGAATCATTATCTAAAGAGTTAATGGTCCTAGATAAATCTTCTAACTCAACATAAAACTAATCTATAACTCTAAGTGTAACGATTATTGAAAACTTGTTGACTAAGTAAACAGTTAATTGTACTTGATTCATCTTCGAAAGAGTTAATGGTACTCGATTAATCTTCTAACTCAACATAAAACTAATACGTAACTCTAAGTGTAACGGTTATTGAAAACTTGTTGACTAAGTAAAGAGTTAATTGTACTCGAATCATCTTCTAAAGATTTAATGGTACTAGATTAATCTTCTTACTCAACATAAAACTAATCCGTAACTCTAAGTGTAACGATTATTGAAAACTTGTTGACCAAGTAAAGAGTTAATTGTACACGATTATTCTTCTAAAGAGTTAGTTGTACTCGATTAATCTTCCAACTCAACTTAAAACTAATTCGTAACTCTAAGTATAACGATTATTGAAAACTTGTTGATTAAGTAAAGTGTTAATTGTAATCGAATCATCTTCTAAAGAGTTAATGGTACTCGATTAATCTTCTAAGTCAATATAAAAATAATCTGTAACTCTAAGTGTATTGATTATTGAAAACTTATTGTCCAAGTAAATAGTTAATTGTACTTGATTCATCTTCGAAAGAGTTAATGGTACTCGATTAATCTTCTAACTCAAACATAAAACTAAACCGTAACTCTAAGTGTAACGATTATTGAAAACTTATTGATTAAGTAAAGTGTTAATTGTAATCGAATCATTATCTAAAGAGTTAATGGTCCTAGATAAATCTTCTAACTCAACATAAAACTAATCTATAACTCTAAGTGTAACGATTATTGAAAACTTGTTGACTAAGTAAAGAGTTAATTGTACTCGAATCATCTTCTAAAGATTTAATGGTACTAGATTAATCTTCTTACTCAACATAAAACTAATCTGTAACTCTAAGTGTAACGATTATTGAAAACCTGTTGACCAAGTAAAGAGTTAATTGTACTCGATTATTCTTCTAAAGAGTTAGTTGTACTCGATTAATCTTCCAACTTAACTTAAAACTAATTCGTAACTCTAAGTATAACGATTATTGAAAACTTGTTGATTAAGTAAAGTGTTAATTGTAATCGAATCATCTTCTAAAGAGTTAATGGTACTCGATTAATCTTCTAAGTCAAAATAAAAATAATCTGTAACTCTAAGTGTATTGATTATTGAAAACTTATTGTCCAAGTAAACAGTTAATTGTACTTGATTCATCTTCGAAAGAGTTAATGGTACTCGATTAATCTTCTAACTCAAACATAAAACTAAACCGTAACTCTAAGTGTAACGATTATTGAAAACTTTTTTGACCAAGTAAAGAGTTAATTTACTCGATTAATCTTCTAAAGAGTTAATGGTACTCGATTAATCTTCTAAAGAGTTAATGGTACTCGATTAATCTTCTAACTCAACATAAAACTAATACGTAACTCTAAGTGTAACGATTATTGAAAACTTATTGATTAAGTAAAGTGTTAATTGTAATCGAATCATTATCTAAAGAGTTAATGGTCCTAGATAAATCTTCTAACTCAACATAAAACTAATCTATAACTCTAAGTGTAACGATTATTGAAAACTTGTTGACTAAGTAAACAGTTAATTATACTTGATTCATCTTCGAAAGAGTTAATGGTACTCGATTAATCTTCTAACTCAACATAAAACTAATACGTAACTCTAAGTGTAACGGTTATTGAAAACTTGTTGACTAAGTAAAGAGTTAATTGTACTCGAATCATCTTCTAAAGATTTAATGGTACTAGATTAATCTTCTTACTCAACATAAAACTAATCTGTAACTCTAAGTGTAACGATTATTGAAAATTTGTTGACCAAGTAAAGAGTTAATTGTACTCGATTAATCTTCTAAAGAGTTAAAGGTACTCGATTAATCTTCTAACTCAACATAAAACTAATACGTAACTCTAAGTGTAACGATTATTGAAAACTCATTGATTAAGTAAAGTGTTAATTGTAATCGAATCATTATCTAAAGAGTTAATGGTCCTAGATAAATCTTCTAACTCAACATAAAACTAATCTATAACTCTAAGTGTAACGATTATTGAAAACTTGTTGACTAAGTAAACAGTTAATTATACTTGATTCATCTTCGAAAGAGTTAATGGTACTCGATTAATCTTCTAACTCAACATAAAACTAATACGTAACTCTAAGTGTAACGGTTATTGAAAACTTGTTGACTAAGTAAAGAGTTAATTGTACTCGAATCATCTTCTAAAGATTTAATGGTACTAGATTAATCTTCTTACTCAACATAAAACTAATCCGTAACTCTAAGTGTAACGATTATTGAAAACTTGTTGACCAAGTAAAGAGTTAATTGTACATGATTATTCTTCTAAAGAGTTAGTTGTACTCGATTAATCTTCCAACTCAACTTAAAACTAATTCGTAACTCTAAGTATAACGATTATTGAAAACTTGTTGATTAAGTAAAGTGTTAATTGTAATCGAATCATCTTCTAAAGAGTTAATGGTACTCGATTAATCTTCTAAGTCAATATAAAAATAATCTGTAACTCTAAGTGTATTGATTATTGAAAACTTATTGTCCAAGTAAACAGTTAATTGTACTTGATTCATCTTCGAAAGAGTTAATGGTACTCGATTAATCTTCTAACTCAAACATAAAACTAAATCGTAACTCTAAGTGTAACGATTATTGAAAACTTATTGATTAAGTAAAGTGTTAATTGTAATCGAATCATTATCTAAAGAGTTAATGGTCCTAGATAAATCTTCTAACTCAACATAAAACTAATCTATAACTCTAAGTGTAACGATTATTGAAAACTTGTTGACTAAGTAAAGAGTTAATTGTACTCGAATCATCTTCTAAAGATTTAATGGTACTAGATTAATCTTCTTACTCAACATAAAACTAATCCGTAACTCTAAGTGTAACGATTATTGAAAACTTGTTGACCAAGTAAAGAGTTAATTGTACATGATTATTCTTCTAAAGAGTTAGTTGTACTCGATTAATCTTCCAACTCAACTTAAAACTAATTCGTAACTCTAAGTATAACGATTATTGAAAACTTGTTGATTAAGTAAAGTGTTAATTGTAATCGAATCATCTTCTAAAGAGTTAATGGTACTCGATTAATCTTCTAAGTCAATATAAAAATAATCTGTAACTCTAAGTGTATTGATTATTGAAAACTTATTGTCCAAGTAAACAGTTAATTGTACTTGATTCATCTTCGAAAGAGTTAATGGTACTCGATTAATCTTCTAACTCAAACATAAAACTAAACCGTAACTCTAAGTGTAACGATTATTGAAAACTTATTGATTAAGTAAAGTGTTAATTGTAATCGAATCATTATCTAAAGAGTTAATGGTCCTAGATAAATCTTCTAATTCAACATAAAACTAATCTATAACTCTAAGTGTAACGGTTATTGAAAACTTGTTGACTAAGTAAAGAGTTAATTGTACTCGATTAATCTTCTAAAGAGTTAATGGTACTCGATTAATCTTCTAACTCAACATAAAACTAATACGTAACTCTAAGTGTAACGATTATTGAAAACTTATTGATTAAGTAAAGTGTTAATTGTAATCGAATCATTATCTAAAGAGTTAATGGTCCTAGATAAATCTTCTAACTCAACATAAAACTAATCTATAACTCTAAGTGTAACGATTATTGAAAACTTGTTGACTAAGTAAAGAGTTAATTGTACTCGAATCATCTTCTAAAGATTTAATGGTACTAGATTAATCTTCTTACTCAACATAAAACTAATCCGTAACTCTAAGTGTAACGATTATTGAAAACCTGTTGACCAAGTAAAGAGTTAATTGTACTCGATTATTCTTCTAAAGAGTTAGTTGTACTCGATTAATCTTCCAACTTAACTTAAAACTAATTCGTAACTATAGGTATAACGATTATTGAAAACTTGTTGATTAAGTAAAGTGTTAATTGTAATCGAATCATCTTCTAAAGAGTTAATGGTACTCGATTAATCTTCTAAGTCAATATAAAAATAATCTGTAACTCTAAGTGTATTGATTATTGAAAACTTATTGTCCAAGTAAACAGTTAATTGTACTTGATTCATCTTCGAAAGAGTTAGTGGTACTCGATTAATCTTCTAACTCAAACATAAAACTAAACCGTAACTCTAAGTGTAATGATTATTGAAAACTTTTTTGACCAAGTAAAGAGTTAATTTACTCGATTAATCTTCTAAAGAGTTAATGGTACTCGATTAATCTTCTAAAGAGTTAAAGGTACTCGATTAATCTTCTAACTCAACATAAAACTAATACGTAACTCTAAGTGTAACGATTATTGAAAACTTATTGATTAAGTAAAGTGTTAATTGTAATCGAATCATTATCTAAAGAGTTAATGGTCCTAGATAAATCTTCTAACTCAACATAAAACTAATCTATAACTCTAAGTGTAACGATTATTGAAAACTTGTTGACTAAGTAAACAGTTAATTATACTTGATTCATCTTCGAAAGAGTTAATGGTACTCGATTAATCTTCTAACTCAACATAAAACTAATACGTAACTCTAAGTGTAACGGTTATTGAAAACTTGTTGACTAAGTAAAGAGTTAATTGTACTCGAATCATCTTCTAAAGATTTAATGGTACTAGATTAATCTTCTTACTCAACATAAAACTAATCCGTAACTCTAAGTGTAACGATTATTGAAAACTTGTTGACCAAGTAAAGAGTTAATTGTACACGATTATTCTTCTAAAGAGTTAGTTGTACTCGATTAATCTTCCAACTCAACTTAAAACTAATTTGTAACTCTAAGTATAACGATTATTGAAAACTTGTTGATTAAGTACAGTGTTAATTGTAATCGAATCATCTTCTAAAGAGTTAATGGTACTCGATTAATCTTCTAAGTCAATATAAAAATAATCTGTAACTCTAAGTGTATTGATTATTGAAAACTTATTGTCCAAGTAAACAGTTAATTGTACTTAATTCATCTTCGAAAGAGTTAATGGTACTCGATTAATCTTCTAACTCAAACATAAAACTAAACCGTAACTCTAAGTGTAACGATTATTGAAAACTTTTTTGACCAAGTAAAGAGTTAATTTACTCGATTAATCTTCTAAAGAGTTAATGGTACTCGATTAATCTTCTAACTCAACATAAAACTAATACGTAACTCTAAGTGTAACGATTATTGAAAACTTATTGATTAAGTAAAGTGTTAATTGTAATCGAATCATTATCTAAAGAGTTAATGGTCCTAAATAAATCTTCTAACTCAACATAAAACTAATCTATAACTCTAAGTGTAACGATTATTGAAAACTTGTTGACTAAGTAAACAGTTAATTGTACTTGATTCATCTTCGAAAGAGTTAATGGTACTCGATTAATCTTCTAACTCAACATAAAACTAATACGTAACTCTAAGTGTAACGGTTATTGAAAACTTGTTGACTAAGTAAAGAGTTAATTGTACTCGAATCATCTTCTAAACATTTAATGGTACTAGATTAATCTTCTTACTCAACATAAAACTAATCCGTAACTCTAAGTGTAACGATTATTGAAAATTTGTTGACCAAGTAAAGAGTTAATTGTACTCGATTAATCTTCTAAAGAGTTAATGGTACTCGATTAATCTTCTAACTCAACATAAAACTAATACGTAACTCTAAGTGTAACGATTATTGAAAACTTGTTGACCAAGTAAAGAGTTAATTGTACTCGATTCATCTTCTAAAGAGTTAATGGTACTCGATTAATCTTCTAAGTCAATATAAAAATAATCTGTAACTCTAAGTGTATGGATTATTGAAAACTTATTGACCAAGTAAACAGTTAATTGTACTTGATTCATCTTCGAAAGAGTTAATGGTACTCGATTAATCTTCTAACTCAACATAAAACTAATACGTAACTCTAAGTGTAACGATTATTGAAAACTTATTGATTAAGTAAAGTGTTAATTGTAATCGAATCATTATCTAAAACTAATTCGTAACTCTAAGTATAACGATTATTGAAAACTTGTTGATTAAGTAAAGTGTTAATTGTAATCGAATCATCTTCTAAAGAGTTAATGGTACTCGATTAATCTTCTAAGTCAATATAAAAATAATCTGTAACTCTAAGTGTATTGATTATTGAAAACTTATTGTCCAAGTAAACAGTTAATTGTACTTGATTCATCTTCGAAAGAGTTAATGGTACTCGATTAATCTTCTAACTCAAACATAAAACTAAACCGTAACTCTAAGTGTAACGATTATTGAAAACTTTTTTGACCAAGTAAAGAGTTAATTTACTCGATTAATCTTCTAAAGAGTTAATGGTACTCGATTAATCTTCTAATTCAACATAAAACTAATACGTAACTCTAAGTGTAACGATTATTGAAAACTTATTGATTAAGTAAAGTGTTAATTGTAATCGAATCATTATCTAAAGAGTTAATGGTCCTAGATAAATCTTCTAACTCAACATAAAACTAATCTATAACTCTAAGTGTAACGATTATTGAAAACTTGTTGACTAAGTAAAGAGTTAATTGTACTCGAATCATCTTCTAAAGATTTAATGGTACTAGATTAATCTTCTTACTCAACATAAAACTAATCCGTAACTCTAAGTGTAACGATTATTGAAAACCTGTTGACCAAGTAAAGAGTTAATTGTACTCGATTATTCTTCTAAAGAGTTAGTTGTACTCGATTAATCTTCCAACTTAACTTAAAACTAATTCGTAACTATAGGTATAACGATTATTGAAAACTTGTTGATTAAGTAAAGTGTTAATTGTAATCGAATCATCTTCTAAAGAGTTAATGGTACTCGATTAATCTTCTAAGTCAATATAAAAATAATCTGTAACTCTAAGTGTATTGATTATTGAAAACTTATTGTCCAAGTAAACAGTTAATTGTACTTGATTCATCTTCGAAAGAGTTAGTGGTACTCGATTAATCTTCTAACTCAAACATAAAACTAAACCGTAACTCTAAGTGTAATGATTATTGAAAACTTTTTTGACCAAGTAAAGAGTTAATTTACTCGATTAATCTTCTAAAGAGTTAATGGTACTCGATTAATCTTCTAAAGAGTTAAAGGTACTCGATTAATCTTCTAACTCAACATAAAACTAATACGTAACTCTAAGTGTAACGATTATTGAAAACTTATTGATTAAGTAAAGTGTTAATTGTAATCGAATCATTATCTAAAGAGTTAATGGTCCTAGATAAATCTTCTAACTCAACATAAAACTAATCTATAACTCTAAGTGTAACGATTATTGAAAACTTGTTGACTAAGTAAACAGTTAATTATACTTGATTCATCTTCGAAAGAGTTAATGGTACTCGATTAATCTTCTAACTCAACATAAAACTAATACGTAACTCTAAGTGTAACGGTTATTGAAAACTTGTTGACTAAGTAAAGAGTTAATTGTACTCGAATCATCTTCTAAAGATTTAATGGTACTAGATTAATCTTCTTACTCAACATAAAACTAATCCGTAACTCTAAGTGTAACGATTATTGAAAACTTGTTGACCAAGTAAAGAGTTAATTGTACACGATTATTCTTCTAAAGAGTTAGTTGTACTCGATTAATCTTCCAACTCAACTTAAAACTAATTCGTAACTCTAAGTATAACGATTATTGAAAACTTGTTGATTAAGTAAAGTGTTAATTGTAATCGAATCATCTTCTAAAGAGTTAATGGTACTCGATTAATCTTCTAAATAGTTAATGGTACTCGATTAATCTTCTAACTCAACATAAAACTAATACGTAACTCTAAGTTTAACGATTATTGAAAACTTGTTGACCAAGTAAAGAGTTAATTGTACTCGATTCATCTTCTAAAGAGTTAATGGTACTCGATTAATCTTCTAAGTCAATATAAAAATAATCTGTAACTCTAAGTGTATGGATTATTGAAAACTTATTGACCAAGTAAACAGTTAATTGTACTTGATTCATCTTCGAAAGAGTTAATGGTACTCGATTAATCTTCTAACTCAACATAAAACTAATACGTAACTCTAAGTGTAACGATTATTGAAAACTTATTGATTAAGTAAAGTGTTAATTGTAATCGAATCATTATCTAAAGAGATAATGGTCCTAGATAAATCTTCTAACTCAACATAAAACTAATCTATAATTCTAAGTGTAACGATTATTGAAAACTTGTTGACTAAGTAAAGAGTTAATTGTACTCGAATCATCTTCTAAAGATTTAATGGTACTAGATTAATCTTCTTACTCAACATAAAACTAATCCGTAACTCTAAGTGTAACGATTATTGAAAACCTGTTGACCAAGTAAAGAGTTAATTGTACTCGATTATTCTTCTAAAGAGTTAGTTGTACTCGATTAATCTTCCAACTTAACTTAAAACTAATTCGTAACTCTAAGTATAACGATTATTGAAAACTTGTTGATTAAGTAAAGTGTTAATTGTAATCGAATCATCTTCTAAAGAGTTAATGGTACTCGATTAATCTTCTAAGTCAATATAAAAATAATCTGTAACTCTTAGTGTATTGATTATTGAAAACTTATTGTCCAAGTAAACAGTTAATTGTACTTGATTCATCTTCGAAAGAGTTAGTGGTACTCGATTAATCTTCTAACTCAAACATAAAACTAAACCGTAACTCTAAGTGTAACGATTATTGAAAACTTTTTTGACCAAGTAAAGAGTTAATTTACTCGATTAATCTTCTAAAGAGTTAATGGTACTCGATTAATCTTCTAAAGAGTTAAAGGTACTCGATTAATCTTCTAACTCAACATAAAACTAATACGTAACTCTAAGTGTAACGATTATTGAAAACTTATTGATTAAGTAAAGTGTTAATTGTAATCGAATCATTATCTAAAGAGTTAATGGTCCTAGATAAATCTTCTAACTCAACATAAAACTAATCTATAACTCTAAGTGTAACGATTATTGAAAACTTGTTGACTAAGTAAACAGTTAATTGTACTTGATTCATCTTCGAAAGAGTTAATGGTACTCGATTAATCTTCTAACTCAACATAAAACTAATACGTAACTCTAAGTGTAACGGTTATTGAAAACTTGTTGACTAAGTAAAGAGTTAATTGTACTCGAATCATCTTCTAAAGATTTAATGGTACTAGATTAATCTTCTTACTCAACATAAAACTACTCTGTAACTCTAAGTGTAACGATTATTGAAAACCTGTTGACCAAGTAAAGAGTTAATTGTACTCGATTATTCTTCTAAAGAGTTAGTTGTACTCGATTAATCTTCCAACTTAACTTAAAACTAATTCGTAACTCTAAGTATAACGATTATTGAAAACTTGTTGATTAAGTAAAGTGTTAATTGTAATCGAATCATCTTCTAAAGAGTTAATGGTACTCGATTAATCTTCTAAGTCAATATAAAAATAATCTGTAACTCTAAGTGTATTGATTATTGAAAACTTATTGTCCAAGTAAACAGTTAATTGTACTTGATTCATCTTCGAAAGAGTTAATGGTACTTGATTAATCTTCTAACTCAAACATAAAACTAAACCGTAACTCTAAGTGTAACGATTATTGAAAACTTTTTTGACCAAGTAAAGAGTTAATTTACTCGATTAATCTTCTAAAGAGTTAATGGTACTCGATTAATCTTCTAAAGAGTTAATGGTACTCGATTAATCTTCTAACTCAACATAAAACTAATACGTAACTCTAAGTGTAACGATTATTGAAAACTTATTGATTAAGTAAAGTGTTAATTGTAATCGAATCATTATCTAAAGAGTTAATGGTCCTAGATAAATCTTCTAACTCAACATAAAACTAATCTATAACTCTAAGTGTAACGATTATTGAAAACTTGTTGACTAAGTAAACAGTTAATTGTACTTGATTCATCTTCGAAAGAGTTAATGGTACTCGATTAATCTTCTAACTCAACATAAAACTAATACGTAACTCTAAGTGTAACGGTTATTGAAAACTTGTTGACTAAGTAAAGAGTTAATTGTACTCGAATCATCTTCTAAAGATTTAATGGTACTAGATTAATCTTCTTACTCAACATAAAACTAATCTGTAACTCTAAGTGTAACGATTATTGAAAATTTGTTGACCAAGTAAAGAGTTAATTGTACTCGATTAATCTTCTAAAGAGTTAAAGGTACTCGATTAATCTTCTAACTCAACATAAAACTAATACGTAACTCTAAGTGTAACGATTATTGAAAACTCATTGATTAAGTAAAGTGTTAATTGTAATCGAATCATTATCTAAAGAGTTAATGGTCCTAGATAAATCTTCTAACTCAACATAAAACTAATCTATAACTCTAAGTGTAACGATTATTGAAAACTTGTTGACTAAGTAAACAGTTAATTATACTTGATTCATCTTCGAAAGAGTTAATGGTACTCGATTAATCTTCTAACTCAACATAAAACTAATACGTAACTCTAAGTGTAACGGTTATTGAAAACTTGTTGACTAAGTAAAGAGTTAATTGTACTCGAATCATCTTCTAAAGATTTAATGGTACTAGATTAATCTTCTTACTCAACATAAAACTAATCCGTAACTCTAAGTGTAACGATTATTGAAAACTTGTTGACCAAGTAAAGAGTTAATTGTACATGATTATTCTTCTAAAGAGTTAGTTGTACTCGATTAATCTTCCAACTCAACTTAAAACTAATTCGTAACTCTAAGTATAACGATTATTGAAAACTTGTTGATTAAGTAAAGTGTTAATTGTAATCGAATCATCTTCTAAAGAGTTAATGGTACTCGATTAATCTTCTAAGTCAATATAAAAATAATCTGTAACTCTAAGTGTATTGATTATTGAAAACTTATTGTCCAAGTAAACAGTTAATTGTACTTGATTCATCTTCGAAAGAGTTAATGGTACTCGATTAATCTTCTAACTCAAACATAAAACTAAATCGTAACTCTAAGTGTAACGATTATTGAAAACTTATTGATTAAGTAAAGTGTTAATTGTAATCGAATCATTATCTAAAGAGTTAATGGTCCTAGATAAATCTTCTAACTCAACATAAAACTAATCTATAACTCTAAGTGTAACGATTATTGAAAACTTGTTGACTAAGTAAAGAGTTAATTGTACTCGAATCATCTTCTAAAGATTTAATGGTACTAGATTAATCTTCTTACTCAACATAAAACTAATCCGTAACTCTAAGTGTAACGATTATTGAAAACTTGTTGACCAAGTAAAGAGTTAATTGTACATGATTATTCTTCTAAAGAGTTAGTTGTACTCGATTAATCTTCCAACTCAACTTAAAACTAATTCGTAACTCTAAGTATAACGATTATTGAAAACTTGTTGATTAAGTAAAGTGTTAATTGTAATCGAATCATCTTCTAAAGAGTTAATGGTACTCGATTAATCTTCTAAGTCAATATAAAAATAATCTGTAACTCTAAGTGTATTGATTATTGAAAACTTATTGTCCAAGTAAACAGTTAATTGTACTTGATTCATCTTCGAAAGAGTTAATGGTACTCGATTAATCTTCTAACTCAAACATAAAACTAAACCGTAACTCTAAGTGTAACGATTATTGAAAACTTATTGATTAAGTAAAGTGTTAATTGTAATCGAATCATTATCTAAAGAGTTAATGGTCCTAGATAAATCTTCTAACTCAACATAAAACTAATCTATAACTCTAAGTGTAACGGTTATTGAAAACTTGTTGACTAAGTAAAGAGTTAATTGTACTCGAATCATCTTCTAAAGATTTAATGGTACTAGATTAATCTTCTTACTCAACATAAAACTAATCCGTAACTCTAAGTGTAACGATTATTGAAAACCTGTTGACCAAGTAAAGAGTTAATTGTACTCGATTATTCTTCTAAAGAGTTAGTTGTACTCGATTAATCTTCCAACTTAACTTAAAACTAATTCGTAACTCTAAGTATAACGATTATTGAAAACTTGTTGATTAAGTAAAGTGTTAATTGTAATCGAATCATCTTCTAAAGAGTTAATGGTACTCGATTAATCTTCTAAGTCAATATAAAAATAATCTGTAACTCTAAGTGTATTGATTATTGAAAACTTATTGTACAAGTAAACAGTTAATTGTACTTGATTCATCTTCGAAAGAGTTAATGGTACTCGATTAATCTTCTAACTCAAACATAAAACTAAACCGTAACTCTAAGTGTAACGATTATTGAAAACTTTTTTGACCAAGTAAAGAGTTAATTTACTCGATTAATCTTCTAAAGAGTTAATGGTACTCGATTAATCTTCTAAAGAGTTAATGGTACTCGATTAATCTTCTAACTCAACATAAAACTAATACGTAACTCTAAGTGTAACGATTATTGAAAACTTATTGATTAAGTAAAGTGTTAATTGTAATCGAATCATTATCTAAAGAGTTAATGGTCCTAGATAAATCTTCTAACTCAACATAAAACTAATCTATAACTCTAAGTGTAACGATTATTGAAAACTTGTTGACTAAGTAAACAGTTAATTGTACTTGATTCATCTTCGAAAGAGTTAATGGTACTTGATTAATCTTCTAACTCAACATAAAACTAATACGTAACTCTAAGTGTAACGGTTATTGAAAACTTGTTGACTAAGTAAAGAGTTAATTGTACTCGAATCATCTTCTAAAGATTTAATGGTACTAGATTAATCTTCTTACTCAACATAAAACTAATCTGTAACTCTAAGTGTAACGATTATTGAAAATTTGTTGACCAAGTAAAGAGTTAATTGTACTCGATTAATCTTCTAAAGAGTTAAAGGTACTCGATTAATCTTCTAACTCAACATAAAACTAATACGTAACTCTAAGTGTAACGATTATTGAAAACTCATTGATTAAGTAAAGTGTTAATTGTAATCGAATCATTATCTAAAGAGTTAATGGTCCTAGATAAATCTTCTAACTCAACATAAAACTAATCTATAACTCTAAGTGTAACGATTATTGAAAACTTGTTGACTAAGTAAACAGTTAATTATACTTGATTCATCTTCGAAAGAGTTAATGGTACTCGATTAATCTTCTAACTCAACATAAAACTAATACGTAACTCTAAGTGTAACGGTTATTGAAAACTTGTTGACTAAGTAAAGAGTTAATTGTACTCGAATCATCTTCTAAAGATTTAATGGTACTAGATTAATCTTCTTACTCAACATAAAACTAATCCGTAACTCTAAGTGTAACGATTATTGAAAACTTGTTGACCAAGTAAAGAGTTAATTGTACACGATTATTCTTCTAAAGAGTTAGTTGTACTCGATTAATCTTCCAACTCAACTTAAAACTAATTCGTAACTCTAAGTATAACGATTATTGAAAACTTGTTGATTAAGTAAAGTGTTAATTGTAATCGAATCATCTTCTAAAGAGTTAATGGTACTCGATTAATCTTCTAAGTCAATATAAAAATAATCTGTAACTCTAAGTGTATTGATTATTGAAAACTTATTGTCCAAGTAAACAGTTAATTGTACTTGATTCATCTTCGAAAGAGTTAATGGTACTCGATTAATCTTCTAACTCAAACATAAAACTAAACCGTAACTCTAAGTGTAACGATTATTGAAAACTTTTTTGACCAAGTAAAGAGTTAATTTACTCGATTAATCTTCTAAAGAGTTAATGGTACTCGATTAATCTTCTAAAGAGTTAATGGTACTCGATTAATCTTCTAACTCAACATAAAACTAATACGTAACTCTAAGTGTAACGATTATTGAAAACTTATTGATTAAGTAAAGTGTTAATTGTAATCGAATCATTATCTAAAGAGTTAATGGTCCTAG
This sequence comes from Scutellaria galericulata, assembly GCA_946896805.1. Lineage (NCBI taxonomy): Eukaryota > Viridiplantae > Streptophyta > Magnoliopsida > Lamiales > Lamiaceae > Scutellaria > Scutellaria galericulata. The sequence continues at coordinate 8,595,276 of OX335787.1, read as the reverse complement.
ATAAATCTTCTAACTCAACATAAAACTAATCTATAACTCTAAGTGTAACGATTATTGAAAACTTGTTGACTAAGTAAACAGTTAATTGTACTTGATTCATCTTCGAAAGAGTTAATGGTACTCGATTAATCTTCTAACTAAACATAAAACTAATACGTAACTCTAAGTGTAACGGTTATTGAAAACTTGTTGACTAAGTAAAGAGTTAATTGTACTCGAATCATCTTCTAAAGATTTAATGGTACTAGATTAATCTTCTTACTCAACATAAAACTAATCTGTAACTCTAAGTGTAACGATTATTGAAAATTTGTTGACCAAGTAAAGAGTTAATTGTACTCGATTAATCTTCTAAAGAGTTAAAGGTACTCGATTAATCTTCTAACTCAACATAAAACTAATACGTAACTCTAAGTGTAACGATTATTGAAAACTCATTGATTAAGTAAAGTGTTAATTGTAATCGAATCATTATCTAAAGAGTTAATGGTCCTAGATAAATCTTCTAACTCAACATAAAACTAATCTATAACTCTAAGTGTAACGATTATTGAAAACTTGTTGACTAAGTAAAGAGTTAATTGTACTCGAATCATCTTCTAAAGATTTAATGGTACTAGATTAATCTTCTTACTCAACATAAAACTAATCCGTAACTCTAAGTGTAACGATTATTGAAAATTTGTTGACCAAGTAAAGAGTTAATTGTACTCGATTAATCTTCTAAAGAGTTAATGGTACTCGATTAATCTTCTAACTCAACATAAAACTAATACGTAACTCTAAGTGTAACGATTATTGAAAACTTGTTGACCAAGTAAAGAGTTAATTGTACTCGATTCATCTTCTAAAGAGTTAATGGTACTCGATTAATCTTCTAAGTCAATATAAAAATAATCTGTAACTCTAAGTGTATGGATTATTGAAAACTTATTGACCAAGTAAACAGTTAATTGTACTTGATTCATCTTCGAAAGAGTTAATGGTACTCGATTAATCTTCTAACTCAACATAAAACTAATACGTAACTCTAAGTGTAACGATTATTGAAAACTTATTGATTAAGTAAAGTGTTAATTGTAATCGAATCATTATCTAAAGAGTTAATGGTCCTAGATAAATCTTCTAACTCAACATAAAACTAATCTATAACTCTAAGTGTAACGATTATTGAAAACTTGTTGACTAAGTAAACAGTTAATTGTACTTGATTCATCTTCGAAAGAGTTAATGGTACTCGATTAATCTTCTAACTAAACATAAAACTAATACGTAACTCTAAGTGTAACGGTTATTGAAAACTTGTTGACTAAGTAAAGAGTTAATTGTACTCGAATCATCTTCTAAAGATTTAATGGTACTAGATTAATCTTCTTACTCAACATAAAACTAATCTGTAACTCTAAGTGTAACGATTATTGAAAATTTGTTGACCAAGTAAAGAGTTAATTGTACTCGATTAATCTTCTAAAGAGTTAAAGGTACTCGATTAATCTTCTAACTCAACATAAAACTAATACGTAACTCTAAGTGTAACGATTATTGAAAACTCATTGATTAAGTAAAGTGTTAATTGTAATCGAATCATTATCTAAAGAGTTAATGGTCCTAGATAAATCTTCTAACTCAACATAAAACTAATCTATAACTCTAAGTGTAACGATTATTGAAAACTTGTTGACTAAGTAAAGAGTTAATTGTACTCGAATCATCTTCTAAAGATTTAATGGTACTAGATTAATCTTCTTACTCAACATAAAACTAATCCGTAACTCTAAGTGTAACGATTATTGAAAATTTGTTGACCAAGTAAAGAGTTAATTGTACTCGATTAATCTTCTAAAGAGTTAATGGTACTCGATTAATCTTCTAACTCAACATAAAACTAATACGTAACTCTAAGTGTAACGATTATTGAAAACTTGTTGACCAAGTAAAGAGTTAATTGTACTCGATTCATCTTCTAAAGAGTTAATGGTACTCGATTAATCTTCTAAGTCAATATAAAAATAATCTGTAACTCTAAGTGTATGGATTATTGAAAACTTATTGACCAAGTAAACAGTTAATTGTACTTGATTCATCTTCGAAAGAGTTAATGGTACTCGATTAATCTTCTAACTCAACATAAAACTAATACGTAACTCTAAGTGTAACGATTATTGAAAACTTATTGATTAAGTAAAGTGTTAATTGTAATCGAATCATTATCTAAAGAGATAATGGTCCTAGATAAATCTTCTAACTCAACATAAAACTAATCTATAACTCTAAGTGTAACGATTATTGAAAACTTGTTGACTAAGTAAAGAGTTAATTGTACTCGAATCATCTTCTAAAGATTTAATGGTACTAGATTAATCTTCTTACTCAACATAAAACTAATCCGTAACTCTAAGTGTAACGATTATTGAAAACCTGTTGACCAAGTAAAGAGTTAATTGTACTCGATTATTCTTCTAAAGAGTTAGTTGTACTCGATTAATCTTCCAACTTATCTTAAAACTAATTCGTAACTCTAAGTATAACGATTATTGAAAACTTGTTGATTAAGTAAAGTGTTAATTGTAATCGAATCATCTTCTAAAGAGTTAATGATACTCGATTAATCTTCTAAGTCAATATAAAAATAATCTGTAACTCTTAGTGTATTGATTATTGAAAACTTATTGTCCAAGTAAACAGTTAATTGTACTTGATTCATCTTCGAAAGAGTTAGTGGTACTCGATTAATCTTCTAACTCAAACATAAAACTAAACCGTAACTCTAAGTGTAACGATTATTGAAAACTTTTTTGACCAAGTAAAGAGTTAATTTACTCGATTAATCTTCTAAAGAGTTAATGGTACTCGATTAATCTTCTAAAGAGTTAAAGGTACTCGATTAATCTTCTAACTCAACATAAAACTAATACGTAACTCTAAGTGTAACGATTATTGAAAACTTATTGATTAAGTAAAGTGTTAATTGTAATCGAATCATTATCTAAAGAGTTAATGGTCCTAGATAAATCTTCTAACTCAACATAAAACTAATCTATAACTCTAAGTGTAACGATTATTGAAAACTTGTTGACTAAGTAAACTGTTAATTATACTTGATTCATCTTCGAAAGAGTTAATGGTACTCGATTAATCTTCTAACTCAACATAAAACTAATACGTAACTCTAAGTGTAACGGTTATTGAAAACTTGTTGACTAAGTAAAGAGTTAATTGTACTCGAATCATCTTCTAAAGATTTAATGGTACTAGATTAATCTTCTTACTCAACATAAAACTAATCCGTAACTCTAAGTGTAACGATTATTGAAAACTTGTTGACCAAGTAAAGAGTTAATTGTACACGATTATTCTTCTAAAGAGTTAGTTGTACTCGATTAATCTTCCAACTCAACTTAAAACTAATTCGTAACTCTAAGTATAACGATTATTGAAAACTTGTTGATTAAGTAAAGTGTTAATTGTAATCGAATCATCTTCTAAAGAGTTAATGGTACTCGATTAATCTTCTAAGTCAATATAAAAATAATCTGTAACTCTAAGTGTATTGATTATTGAAAACTTATTGACCAAGTAAACAGTTAATTGTACTTGATTCATCTTCGAAAGAGTTAATGGTACTCGATTAATCTTCTAACTCAACATAAAACTAATACGTAACTCTAAGTGTAACGATTATTGAAAACTTATTGATTAAGTAAAGTGTTAATTGTAATCGAATCATTATCTAAAGAGATAATGGTCCTAGATAAATCTTCTAACTCAACATAAAACTAATCTATAACTCTAAGTGTAACGATTATTGAAAACTTGTTGACTAAGTAAAGAGTTAATTGTACTCGAATCATCTTCTAAAGATTTAATGGTACTAGATTAATCTTCTTACTCAACATAAAACTAATCCGTAACTCTAAGTGTAACGATTATTGAAAACCTGTTGACCAAGTAAAGAGTTAATTGTACTCGATTATTCTTCTAAAGAGTTAGTTGTACTCGATTAATCTTCCAACTTATCTTAAAACTAATTCGTAACTCTAAGTATCACGATTATTGAAAACTTGTTGATTAAGTAAAGTGTTAATTGTAATCGAATCATCTTCTAAAGAGTTAATGGTACTCGATTAATCTTCTAAGTCAATATAAAAATAATCTGTAACTCTTAGTGTATTGATTATTGAAAACTTATTGTCCAAGTAAACAGTTAATTGTACTTGATTCATCTTCGAAAGAGTTAGTGGTACTCGATTAATCTTCTAACTCAAACATAAAACTAAACCGTAACTCTAAGTGTAACGATTATTGAAAACTTTTTTGACCAAGTAAAGAGTTAATTTACTCGATTAATCTTCTAAAGAGTTAATGGTACTCGATTAATCTTCTAAAGAGTTAAAGGTACTCGATTAATCTTCTAACTCAACATAAAACTAATACGTAACTCTAAGTGTAACGATTATTGAAAACTTATTGATTAAGTAAAGTGTTAATTGTAATCGAATCATTATCTAAAGAGTTAATGGTCCTAGATAAATCTTCTAACTCAACATAAAACTAATCTATAACTCTAAGTGTAACGATTATTGAAAACTTGTTGACTAAGTAAACTGTTAATTATACTTGATTCATCTTCGAAAGAGTTAATGGTACTCGATTAATCTTCTAACTCAACATAAAACTAATACGTAACTCTAAGTGTAACGGTTATTGAAAACTTGTTGACTAAGTAAAGAGTTAATTGTACTCGAATCATCTTCTAAAGATTTAATGGTACTAGATTAATCTTCTTACTCAACATAAAACTAATCCGTAACTCTAAGTGTAACGATTATTGAAAACTTGTTGACCAAGTAAAGAGTTAATTGTACACGATTATTCTTCTAAAGAGTTAGTTGTACTCGATTAATCTTCCAACTCAACTTAAAACTAATTCGTAACTCTAAGTATAACGATTATTGAAAACTTGTTGATTAAGTAAAGTGTTAATTGTAATCGAATCATCTTCTAAAGAGTTAATGGTACTCGATTAATCTTCTAAGTCAATATAAAAATAATCTGTAACTCTAAGTGTATTGATTATTGAAAACTTATTGTCCAAGTAAACAGTTAATTGTACTTGATTCATCTTCGAAAGAGTTAATGGTACTCGATTAATCTTCTAACTCAAACATAAAACTAAACCGTAACTCTAAGTGTAACGATTATTGAAAACTTATTGATTAAGTAAAGTGTTAATTGTAATCGAATCATTATCTAAAGAGTTAATGGTCCTAGATAAATCTTCTAACTCAACATAAAACTAATCTATAACTCTAAGTGTAACGATTATTGAAAACTTGTTGACTAAGTAAAGAGTTAATTGTACTCGAATCATCTTCTAAAGATTTAATGGTACTAGATTAATCTTCTTACTCAACATAAAACTAATCCGTAACTCTAAGTGTAACGATTATTGAAAACCTGTTGACAAGGTAAAGAGTTAATTGTACTCGATTATTCTTCTAAAGAGTTAGTTGTACTCGATTAATCTTCCAACTTAACTTAAAACTAATTCGTAACTCTAAGTGTAACGGTTATTGAAAACTTGTTGACCAAGTAAAGAGTTAATTGTACTCGATTCATCTTCTAAAGAGTTAATGGTACTCGATTAATCTTCTAAGTCAATATAAAAATAATCTGTAACTCTAAGTGTATTGATTATTGAAAACTTATTGTCCAAGTAAACAGTTAATTGTACTTGATTCATCTTCGAAAGAGTTAATGGTACTCGATTAATCTTCTAACTCAAACATAAAACTAAACCGTAACTCTAAGTGTAACGATTATTGAAAACTTTTTTGACCAAGTAAAGAGTTAATTTACTCGATTAATCTTCTAAAGAGTTAATGGTACTCGATTAATCTTCTAAAGAGTTAATGGTACTCGATTAATCTTCTAACTCAACATAAAACTAATACGTAACTCTAAGTGTAACGATTATTGAAAACTTATTGATTAAGTAAAGTGTTAATTGTAATCGAATCATTATCTAAAGAGTTAATGGTCCTAGATAAATCTTCTAACTCAACATAAAACTAATCTATAACTCTAAGTGTAACGATTATTGAAAACTTGTTGACTAAGTAAACAGTTAATTGTACTTGATTCATCTTCGAAAGAGTTAATGGTACTCGATTAATCTTCTAACTCAACATAAAACTAATACGTAACTCTAAGTGTAACGGTTATTGAAAACTTGTTGACTAAGTAAAGAGTTAATTGTACTCGAATCATCTTCTAAAGATTTAATGGTACTAGATTTGTCACGCCCCAAAATCTTTCGTTAAAAATATCAGAGTTTTACCCGGGCGTGAAGATAGAAAAGTAAGGGACGCATAACACATACAGAAAGAGTTAAGCAAGGGACAACAGAAGAAAGAGATAAGGGGCGATAATAAACCATCTCACAACAACCTTCGGCCTCGGCCGATATCATTCGGTCTCTCACCGATAATATACATCATATTCAGCGGAAGCTACACATCAGGATCTCCCATCCTCATAAGAACCCAAAGATATATACAGATCATAAACTGTTTGAAAACGTGTTCGGAAATGTTTAAACTATGACATTTTAACAGAAATACCAACAGCTAGCACTATCTCCCTCCGTCTAGGGTTCACCAGCTTCCTCATCTCCTGTAGTGTGAGTACAGATTAAGGGGTGAGTGCGTTGAATACACTCAGTGGGGATAACATCCACCTCATAAGACTCTTGACAGAATTTAAATACCGAAAAGCTAACTTACAGTCACGTTGTCACAGCACAGATATATGCAAAGCAGATATTAGAAATTGCAAGGGACGTATAGGTGCGGGATTCCCCCGTCTTACCCTATATAACGGTATCTCACCGTTAGTGCATTTCAAGAGGCTCACGACACCTCCACTGAGTAGTAGAAAATAGCAGGGGACGAACAGAATGCATGATCGGAGGACCTCGGCCCTTTCACAGTTATAATATGGCACAGCAAGTATAAACACAGCACTTAGATTCCCAATCATATTTCACAAATAGGGAAAGCTGTAAACAGATCCAGAGTTAGAAATTACCCCCACCTCGTATAGTGGTTACCGCGTGAGTAGCTAGGACAGAATGTCTGACAACTCAACACCTCAAGCTTAGTCCACAAAAGCCTACAAATTTACGGTGTTTCTTAGGTCCTAAATACAATATAATTAAAGCTGTAAAAGGTTCCGGCGGAAGAACGCTCGTTAAAGACACGACGGATCGAAAGTACGGCGTTACGTGTTCCGGGGCTCGCGGGTACCCGGCGTCGGGCGAAAGCCAACCCGTCAGCTCGCGCATCACCCGGCAGCTGCCGGGTTTCCTCAGTCACCCGGTCCCCGTCGCCCGCGCACGCTGGACCCCCGGCGCTCGCACCCGCGCGCACTCGGCACCCGGCGCACACCCGGCACCCGGCGCACACCCGGCACCTATTTATAGATTTTGGAATTTACCTTTTTACCGTTGAAAAGTTACTATTTACCAAAAATATCTTAATTTACCTTTCATTAAAATATTATTTTTATTTTTACCTTTTATCAAAATTTTACCCTTTCCTTCGTTAGTTGAACTACGGGTCTCCGATTAACCGCTAGTTTGTTTCTGTTTTCTCGTATTTCCGATACGAATCTCTTGGTAAAATCATATTCTAGGTTCCATGTCACGAAAAATATACCCATCTAAATCTAAAACCGGCGTTAGCCAAGCATCTGAAACGCACTTACTAAATTAAACAGTTAACACATACGCACATAATGATTAAGTCGGGGTTCAAATATTTATTTATTCAATTATGCTCATTTTGATCCGGGGTGCTACATCCCTTACCCCTTAAAATAATTTCGTCCTCGAAATTGAGCACGTACTTAGAAAGACAAACAAACGTATACCTAGGATCGGTATGTCGGGGTACTTCCTCAAAATCTCGTCCTCCAACTCCCAGGTTGCCTCTTCCCTTCCGTGGCGGCTCCACTGGACCTTCACTATAGCCATTTCTCGATTCCTAAGTTGTCGTTTCTTTCTGTCCAAGATGGCTATCGGGACTTCCTCATATGTCAGATCTTTCTCCAGTTCGATGCCTTCTCGATTGATTATATGATTTGGATCAAAAATATATTTCCGTAGCATAGACACATGGAAGACATTGTGCACCCCAGCAAAGTCCGGTGGTAGAGCTAGTCGGTACGCGACCTCCCCAACTTGATCCAAGATTTCGAACGGTCCCACGTACCTTGGTTTCAGTTTTCCCTTCTTTCCAAAACGGTGAACTCCTTTAGTGGGAGACACTTTGAGGAAAACTTTGTCCCCAACTTCAAACCTCAGTTCTCTTCGTCTCTTATCTGCATACGATTTTTTGTCGATCTTGGGCCACTCGTATTCGGTCTCGAATCTTCTTTATTACTTCTACTGTTTGTTCCACCAATTCGGGTCCCAGAATTTTCTTTTCACCAACTTCGTCCCAGCATATTGGTGATCGACACTTCCTTCTGTAGAGGGCCTCATAAGGTGCCATACCAATGGTTGATTGATAGCTATTGTTGTAGGCGAACTCTACTAAACACAGATGATCTTCCCAGTTTCCAGGAAAATCTAGAACACAGGCCCGCAACATATCCTCTAAGATCTGTATGGTTCTTTCTGATTGTCCGTCGGTTTGTGGGTGAAAAGCTGTACTGAAAGACAGCTTGGTTCCTAACTCCTTCTGCAGACTCTGCCAGAATCGGGAAGTGAACCGTGGATCCCTGTCAGATGTGATAGAAACCGGTACACCGTGTAGTCGGACTATCTCTTCCAGGTATATCCGTGCCAATCTATCTAGTCCAAAAGTCATCTTGATCGGCAAGAAATGGGTGGATTTCGTCAATCTGTCCACGATCACCCACACGGCGTGGTTTCCCCGTCTGGTTGTCGGTAGACCAACCACAAAGTCCATGGTTATATGTTCCCACTTCCACTCCGGTATCTCTAATGGAGTTAGCATCCCAGCTGGTCGTTGATGTTCTGCTTTCACTTGTTGGCAGATGAGACACTTCTTGACGAACAATCCTATACCTCGCTTCATGTTCCTCCACCAGAAATTCGCCCTCAAGTCTCGGTACATCTTTGTACGTCCTGGGTGTGCAGCTATAGGTGTGCAATGCGCTTATTTGAGTATTTCCTCTTTTAATTCCTCGTTCTTAGGCACGCACAACCTTCCTCTGAAGATTAGAGCTCCATCCATAGCCAAAGAAAAGTCTTCAGCTCTTCCCTTATCCATCAGAGCTTTCATCTTCTTTAGAAACTTATCCTTCTTCTGAGCCTCCACAATTCGGTCCCGCAGCGTGAGTGTTACAAATAACGCTGCCATTCAGGATTTAATATTGATCGGTGGCGAGAGTATCTCCAAATTAAGTTTCGACATCTCCTCGACTAGTTGGAGTTGATTGGTGATCATCGATGTTACTACTCATTTCCCTTTCCTGCTAAGGGCGTCAGCCACCACGTTCACCTTTCCGAGATGATGGTGGATTGTGATATCGTAATCTTTTACCAACTCTAGCCATTTCCTTTGTCTCATGTTGAGCTCCTTCTGTTCGAAGAAGTACTTCCGGCTTTTGTGGTCGGTGTAGATTGCACACTTCACGTCATAGAGATAATGTCTCCAGATCTTTAGGGCGTGTACCACCGTTGCTAGTTCTAGATCATGAGTCGGATAATTCTGTTCGTGGACCTTCAGCTGGCGTGATGCATATGCCTCCACTTTTCCTTCCTGCATCAGTACACACCCCAAACCTTCTTTGGACGCGTCGTTGTAGATTATGAACTCCTTGGACATATCTGGAACTACTAAGACTGGTGCTTTTGTCAGTTTTTTCTTTAGTTCCTGGAAACTACGCTTGCACCACTCATTCCACTGAAACTTCACATCTTTTCTCGTCAAGCGTGTCATCGGAGTGGCGATCCTCGAGAACCCTTCTATGAATCTTCGGTAATATCCAGCTAGGCCGATGAAACTCCGAACTTCCTTCACATTTGTTGGAGTTTCCCAATTGCTAACAGTTGCCACTTTTTCAGGATCCACCCCAACCCCTTCTGCAGAAACGATGTGGCCCAGAAAGCCAATTTTGTCCATCCAGAATTCGCACTTCTTAAATTTATCATAAAGTTTTTCTTTCCTTAGTACTTCCAGTGCGATTCTAAGATGTTGTTCATGGTGCGCTCTGTCGCACGAATAGATGAGAATATCATCAATGAACACTATGACAAAAAGGTCAAAATAAGGATGGAAGATACGATTCATTAAATCCATGAAGACAGCCGGAGCATTACTCAACCCGAATGGCATTACCACAAACTCGTAGTGGCCATATCTCGTTCTGTATGCTGTCTTGGATATATCAGCATCTTTGACTTTCATTTGGTGATATCCCGATCTTAAGTCAATTTTCGAGAACACACTAGCACCTCTTAATTGATCGAAGAGATCTTCAATCCGAGGCAGTGGATACTTGTTCTTTATTGTTTTCTTATTCAGCTCTCGGTAGTCAATACACATCCGGAAGCTACCATCCTTCTTCTTTACGAACAGTACCGGTGCTCCCCAGGGCGACACACTCGGTCCGATGAAGCCCTTATCTAACAGCTCCTGAAGCTGAACCTTCAATTCCTGCAATTCTTTCGGCGCCATCCGATAAGGAGCCTTTGACACTGGCGCTGATCCAGGGATGAGATCTATCTCGAAGGTTATCTCCTTTTCACGGCACTTGATTACCGCGTGGTTGGACTTTAGCCAGTCCATTCCCAAAATCACATCGAAATCTTTCATCTCCAGAGCGTGGAGATCTTCTTGAAGCGTCCTATCCTCGAAGGCAATCTTAAGACAACAGTACAAGTGTTTTGTCTTTACCGTCTTCCTCGAGGGGATACTAACTTCTAAAGTTTCAGCGACTATCCTACCGTCAACATGCTTCAACAGATCCATCGTCATATCAGCACTATAGATAAAGAAATTAAACACGATATGCGAAGAGAGAAGAAAACGTAGATTCCATCGATTAACAAAAGTCGAACTGGTATCTTGTATGTATGAGCAAAAGATGGGCCGCTCGTACATTATACAAAAGGTTTACGGGCGCTACTCCAAAGTACGAGCTACTATCTAACTATTACATATATAAACTAAAAGTCCATCATCCTTAGTCTATCTCTTAGTAGTCTCTGAGCTAGGGAGGGCGGGCGAAAGTTCGTGCCTGGCCTGCTTCTGACCTTGGCCTTTGTGTTGCAGCTGTTGAGCTTTTGAACCTCTCACAATTAGCCATAATATGTCCCGGTTCTCCACACCGGTAGCAATTTCGTGTATCTAGCGGTGAGTTTCGAGACCTCGGACAGTTAGTTGAGATGTGTCCTGGCTCTCTACATCTGTAGCATCTCCGAATTCCCCCTGACCTTGGTCTCAATGTTGAAGCTGATGGATTTCTAAATTTCAGACAGTCTCTCACAACATGTCCAGGTTTTCCGTACCTGAAACATGAGTTCCCTAACTTGGGTGTAGAAAGAAGCGGAGCATTACTAGTCCGTGGGACCTTGTGCTGATCGAAGTCTTGACTTAGACCGGTCAATTTCCTCTTTCCTATCATTATTTCCGCTTTCTTGGATGGAGTCATGTCTAAGTGGTGACGAGAAGCAATCTCTTTAGCTCTCTCAACCACTGCGGCATAAGGCATGTCACCCTGACTAGCCAGGACAGAGCTGATCTCCAAGTGAAGACCCTTTTCAAAGCATCTGACCCTTTTGGCATTCGTATCTACCAGATGGGGCGCATACCTACTCAGTCGGTTAAATCTTTTCTCGTACTCTTCCACGGAAGCATTTCCCTGATGAATCTGTATAAACTCTGCTTCCTTTTGGTCACGGTATGACTGAGGTAGAAAATCTTGTCTAATCACTTCTTTAAAGACTCCCCAAGACATTGCACTCCTATGTTCGGGTGCCATAGTCCTTTCGTATAACTTCCACCAGTGGCTGGCTTCTCCAGTGAGTTGTAACACAGCACAGGAGATCTTCTGCTCTTCGGTGAATGCCAAAAGTCCAAAGAGTCGATCCAACGACTTTAGCCACTCGTCCGCTTTGATTGGTTCCCCTGTTCCATCGAAGGTCGGTGGATCAAAACGTCGGAACTGTACAAGGATTGGGCTCGCATCGTTTCCTAACAACGATGGAGATGCAGCTTGTGTGGTTTCGAAATATCGGGTCAAGCTTCTTAGTGCGGTCACCAAGTCTCCTCTCACGGCATCCATATCGTTCTAAAGACGTCATATGAAAATTAACTCTTATAATCTACCCCTCGCAACTCAACAATGTATATAACAACAGACAATAACAAAAGATAACCAAACAACAGGTAACATAGCACCGACAACTTTATTCCATAGATCTTTTATAATCTCAATAAATTCTCCGTCATTCGTTTATAAACACTCCATGATCTCATTATGTAGGATAGCGTATATCCAGCCTGTATACGCCATTCACATGAATACATCATGAAACATGTCATCAACTTCTCCACATGGTCTTCATAGACCTCGAGTATTGACAGCGGTGCTACATATCGTAACCACGAACTGAGAAAACCCACTCATTGGTACACCCTGTTATAAACAAGGGCCCATGGTAGATTCAACTGTCTATCACACGACATCAACTCCTGCGAACGGCCATACTCGCACACTAGCTCACGCTGCTGCAGTCAGCGGCTTTGTGGCGGTGACTCAGTGCAGTGTGTCGAGTATAGTGACATCAAGAGGTTTTCAAAAGATCTTTTTATCGTGGAACACTATCAGTAACACCCTGTCAAACTTATACAGTTTATATCGTATAAACGAGAAATGCAAATAGATAAACACTTCATCAAACCTTAACAGTTGATATCTTGCAAACCAAAGGACACATAACAAGTAGACACTCTTATTCTGTAAGTCTTATGTTCAGGGAGAGTCACCTATAGAGGGAGACTAGTGCCTATCTTACACTTTTCTGGAAACCCGATCACATTTTGTAAACACACTTTCAAAATCACATTTTTCCCACTTTAAAACTCGCTCTAAAAACCTTTTCCTCATTTCCAAATCACACTTTCCAAATCACGTTTTTCTCATTTTAAAACCAGTTCGAGCAAGTTCTCATCATTAGAACCGCTCTGATACCACCTGTCACGCCCCAAAATCTTTCGTTAAAAATATCAGAGTTTTACCCGGGCGTGAAGATAGAAAAGTAAGGGACGCATAACACATACAGAAAGAGTTAAGCAAGGGACAACAGAAGAAAGAGATAAGGGGCGATAATAAACCATCTCACAACAACCTTCGGCCTCGGCCGATATCATTCGGTCTCTCACCGATAATATACATCATATTCAGCGGAAGCTACACATCAGGATCTCCCATCCTCATAAGAACCCAAAGATATATACAGATCATAAACTGTTTGAAAACGTGTTCGGAAATGTTTAAACTATGACATTTTAACAGAAATACCAACAGCTAGCACTATCTCCCTCCGTCTAGGGTTCACCAGCTTCCTCATCTCCTGTAGTGTGAGTACAGATTAAGGGGTGAGTGCGTTGAATACACTCAGTGGGGATAACATCCACCTCATAAGACTCTTGACAGAATTTAAATACCGAAAAGCTAACTTACAGTCACGTTGTCACAGCACAGATATATGCAAAGCAGATATTAGAAATTGCAAGGGACGTATAGGTGCGGGATTCCCCCGTCTTACCCTATATAACGGTATCTCACCGTTAGTGCATTTCAAGAGGCTCACGACACCTCCACTGAGTAGTAGAAAATAGCAGGGGACGAACAGAATGCATGATCGGAGGACCTCGGCCCTTTCACAGTTATAATATGGCACAGCAAGTATAAACACAGCACTTAGATTCCCAATCATATTTCACAAATAGGGAAAGCTGTAAACAGATCCAGAGTTAGGAATTACCCCCACCTCGTATAGTGGTTACCGCGTGAGTAGCTAGGACAGAATGTCTGACAACTCAACACCTCAAGCTTAGTCCACAAAAGCCTACAAATTTACGGTGTTTCTTAGGTCCTAAATACAATATAATTAAAGCTGTAAAAGGTTCCGGCGGAAGAACGCTCGTTAAAGACACGACGGATCGAAAGTACGGCGTTACGTGTTCCGGGGCTCGCGGGTACCCGGCGTCGGGCGAAAGCCAACCCGTCAGCTCGCGCATCACCCGGCAGCTGCCGGGTTTCCTCAGTCACCCGGTCCCCGTCGCCCGCGCACGCTGGACCCCCGGCGCTCGCACCCGCGCGCACTCGGCACCCGGCGCACACCCGGCACCCGGCACCCGGCGCACACCCGGCACCCGGCACCCGGCGCACACCCGGCACTCGGCACGCACCCGACGCGCACCCGACGCACACCCGACGCGCACCCGACGCCCGACCCGATGCACATCCCGACGCACACCCGACGCCCGACCCGACGCACAACCCGGCGCGCACCCGACGCCCGACCCGACGCACATCCCGACGCGCACCCGACGCACATCCCGGCGCGCACCCGACGCCCGACCCGACGCACAACCCGGCGCGCACCCGACGCCCGACCCGACGCACATCCCGACGCGCACCCGACGCACATCCCGGCGCGCACCCGACGCCCGACCCGACGCACAACCCGGCGCGCACCCGACGCCCGACCCGACGCACAACCCGGCGCGCACCCGACGCCCGACCCGACGCACAACCCGGCGCGCACCCGTCACCCGACACACCACCACCAGCACCACTGCTGGCCGGCGACGGCGGCGACGGCGGCGGCGGCGGCGGCGGCGACGGCGGCGGCGGCGACGGCGGCGGCGGCGGCGACGGCGGCGGCGGCGGCGCTCCGGCGGCGGCGACGGCGGCGGCGGCGGCGCTCCGGCGGCGGCGACGGCGGCACTCCGGCGGCGGCGGAAAATAAAAACGTAAAGGAAAAGAAAAGAAAGAGAACTTACGTGTTCGCGTCGCGAGCGTCGCTCGGGTCGTTGGCTTTGAAAACGTATAAGTTTTGAAAGTTATGAGCCCCTATTTATAGATTTTGGAATTTACCTTTTTACCGTTGAAAAGTTACTATTTACCAAAAATATCTTAATTTACCTTTCATTAAAATATTATTTTTATTTTTACCTTTTATCAAAATTTTACCCTTTCCTTCGTTAGTTGAACTACGGGTCTCCGATTAACCGCTAGTTTGTTTCTGTTTTCTCGTATTTCCGATACGAATCTCTTGGTAAAATCATATTCTAGGTTCCATGTCACGAAAAATATACCCATCTAAATCTAAAACCGGCGTTAGCCAAGCATCTGAAACGCACTTACTAAATTAAACAGTTAACACATACGCACATAATGATTAAGTCGGGGTTCAAATATTTATTTATTCAATTATGCTCATTTTGATCCGGGGTGCTACAAGATTAATCTTCTTACTCAACATAAAACTAATCTGTAACTCTAAGTGTAACGATTATTGAAAATTTGTTGACCAAGTAAAGAGTTAATTGTACTCGATTAATCTTCTAAAGAGTTAAAGGTACTCGATTAATCTTCTAACTCAACATAAAACTAATACGTAACTCTAAGTGTAACGATTATTGAAAACTTATTGATTAAGTAAAGTGTTAATTGTAATCGAATCATTATCTAAAGAGTTAATGGTCCTAGATAAATCTTCTAACTCAACATAAAACTAATCTATAACTCTAAGTGTAACGATTATTGAAAACTTGTTGACTAAGTAAACAGTTAATTATACTTGATTCATCTTCGAAAGAGTTAATGGTACTCGATTAATCTTCTAACTCAACATAAAACTAATACGTAACTCTAAGTGTAACGGTTATTGAAAACTTGTTGACTAAGTAAAGAGTTAATTGTACTCGAATCATCTTCTAAAGATTTAATGGTACTAGATTAATCTTCTTACTCAACATAAAACTAATCCGTAACTCTAAGTGTAACGATTATTGAAAACTTGTTGACCAAGTAAAGAGTTAATTGTACACGATTATTCTTCTAAAGAGTTAGTTGTACTCGATTAATCTTCCAACTCAACTTAAAACTAATTCGTAACTCTAAGTATAACGATTATTGAAAACTTGTTGATTAAGTAAAGTGTTAATTGTAATCGAATCATCTTCTAAAGAGTTAAGGGTACTCGATTAATCTTCTAAGTCAATATAAAAATAATCTGTAACTCTAAGTGTATTGATTATTGAAAACTTATTGTCCAAGTAAACAGTTAATTGTACTTGATTCATCTTCGAAAGAGTTAATGGTACTCGATTAATCTTCTAACTCAACATAAAACTAATACGTAACTCTAAGTGTAACGGTTATTGAAAACTTGTTGACTAAGTAAAGAGTTAATTGTACTCGAATCATCTTCTAAAGATTTAATGGTACTAGATTAATCTTCTTACACAACATAAAACTAATCCGTAACTCTAAGTGTAACGATTATTGAAAATTTGTTGACCAAGTAAAGAGTTAATTGTACTCGATTAATCTTCTAAAGAGTTAATGGTACTCGATTAATCTTCTAACTCAACATAAAACTAATACGTAACTCTAAGTGTAACGATTATTGAAAACTTATTGATTAAGTAAAGTGTTAATTGTAATCGAATCATTATCTAAAGAGTTAATGGTCCTAGATAAATCTTCTAACTCAACATAAAACTAATCTATAACTCTAAGTGTAACGATTATTGAAAACTTGTTGACTAAGTAAACAGTTAATTATACTTGATTCATCTTCGAAAGAGTAAATGGTACTCGATTAATCTTCTAACTCAACATAAAACTAATACGTAGCTCTAAGTGTAACGGTTATTGAAAACTTGTTGACTAAGTAAAGAGTTAATTGTACTCGAATCATCTTCTAAAGATTTAATGGTACTAGATTAATCTTCTTACTCAACATAAAACTAATCCGTAACTCTAAGTGTAACGATTATTGAAAACTTGTTGACCAAGTAAAGAGTTAATTGTACACGATTATTCTTCTAAAGAGTTAGTTGTACTCGATTAATCTTCCAACTCAACTTAAAACTAATTCGTAACTCTAAGTATAACGATTATTGAAAACTTGTTGATTAAGTAAAGTGTTAATTGTAATCGAATCATCTTCTAAAGAGTTAATGGTACTCGATTAATCTTCTAAGTCAATATAAAAATAATCTGTAACTCTAAGTGTATTGATTATTGAAAACTTATTGTCCAAGTAAACAGTTAATTGTACTTGATTCATCTTCGAAAGAGTTAATGGTACTCGATTAATCTTCTAACTCAACATAAAACTAATACGTAACTCTAAGTGTAACGGTTATTGAAAACTTGTTGACTAAGTAAAGAGTTAATTGTACTCGAATCATCTTCTAAAGATTTAATGGTACTAGATTAATCTTCTTACACAACATAAAACTAATCCGTAACTCTAAGTGTAACGATTATTGAAAATTTGTTGACCAAGTAAAGAGTTAATTGTACTCGATTAATCTTCTAAAGAGTTAATGGTACTCGATTAATCTTCTAACTCAACATAAAACTAATACGTAACTCTAAGTTTAACGATTATTGAAAACTTGTTGACCAAGTAAAGAGTTAATTGTACTCAATTCATCTTCTAAAGAGTTAATGGTACTCGATTAATCTTCTAAGTCAATATAAAAATAATCTGTAACTCTAAGTGTATGGATTATTGAAAACTTATTGACCAAGTAAACAGTTAATTGTACTTGATTCATCTTCGAAAGAGTTAATGGTACTCGATTAATCTTCTAACTCAACATAAAACTAATACGTAACTCTAAGTGTAACGATTATTGACAACTTATTGATTAAGTAAAGTGTTAATTGTAATCGAATCATTATCTAAAGAGTTAATGGTCCTAGATAAATCTTCTAACTCAACATAAAACTAATCTATAACTCTAAGTGTAACGATTATTGAAAACTTGTTGACTAAGTAAACAGTTAATTATACTTGATTCATCTTCGAAAGAGTTAATGGTACTCGATTAATCTTCTAACTCAACATAAAACTAATACGTAACTCTAAGTGTAACGGTTATTGAAAACTTGTTGACTAAGTAAAGAGTTAATTGTACTCGAATCATCTTCTAAAGATTTAATGGTACTAGATTAATCTTCTTACTCAACATAAAACTAATCCATAACTCTAAGTGTAACGATTATTGAAAACTTGTTGACCAAGTAAAGAGTTAATTGTACACGATTATTCTTCTAAAGAGTTAGTTGTACTCGATTAATCTTCCAACTCAACTTAAAACTAATTCGTAACTCTAAGTATAACGATTATTGAAAACTTGTTGATTAAGTAAAGTGTTAATTGTAATCGAATCATCTTCTAAAGAGTTAATGGTACTCGATTAATCTTCTAAGTCAATATAAAAATAATCTGTAACTCTAAGTGTATTGATTATTGAAAACTTATTGTCCAAGTAAACAGTTAATTGTACTTGATTCATCTTCGAAAGAGTTAATGGTACTCGATTAATCTTCTAACTCAACATAAAACTAATACGTAACTCTAAGTGTAACGGTTATTGAAAACTTGTTGACTAAGTAAAGAGTTAATTGTACTCGAATCATCTTCTAAAGATTTAATGGTACTAGATTAATCTTCTTACACAACATAAAACTAATCCGTAACTCTAAGTGTAACGATTATTGAAAATTTGTTGACCAAGTAAAGAGTTAATTGTACTCGATTAATCTTCTAAAGAGTTAATGGTACTCGATTAATCTTCTAACTCAACATAAAACTAATACGTAACTCTAAGTGTAACGATTATTGAAAACTTATTGATTAAGTAAAGTGTTAATTGTAATCGAATCATTATCTAAAGAGTTAATGGTCCTAGATAAATCTTCTAACTCAACATAAAACTAATCTATAACTCTAAGTGTAACGATTATTGAAAACTTGTTGACTAAGTAAACAGTTAATTATACTTGATTCATCTTCGAAAGAGTTAATGGTACTCGATTAATCTTCTAACTCAACATAAAACTAATACGTAACTCTAAGTGTAACGGTTATTGAAAACTTGTTGACTAAGTAAAGAGTTAATTGTACTCGAATCATCTTCTAAAGATTTAATGGTACTAGATTAATCTTCTTACTCAACATAAAACTAATCCGTAACTCTAAGTGTAACGATTATTGAAAACTTGTTGACCAAGTAAAGAGTTAATTGTACACGATTATTCTTCTAAAGAGTTAGTTGTACTCGATTAATCTTCCAACTCAACTTAAAACTAATTCGTAACTCTAAGTATAACGATTATTGAAAACTTGTTGATTAAGTAAAGTGTTAATTGTAATCGAATCATCTTCTAAAGAGTTAATGGTACTCGATTAATCTTCTAAGTCAATATAAAAATAATCTGTAACTCTAAGTGTATTGATTATTGAAAACTTATTGTCCAAGTAAACAGTTAATTGTACTTGATTCATCTTCGAAAGAGTTAATGGTACTCGATTAATCTTCTAACTCAACATAAAACTAATACGTAACTCTAAGTGTAACGGTTATTGAAAACTTGTTGACTAAGTAAAGAGTTAATTGTACTCGAATCATCTTCTAAAGATTTAATGGTACTAGATTAATCTTCTTACACAACATAAAACTAATCCGTAACTCTAAGTGTAACGATTATTGAAAATTTGTTGACCAAGTAAAGAGTTAATTGTACTCGATTAATCTTCTAAAGAGTTAATGGTACTCGATTAATCTTCTAACTCAACATAAAACTAATACGTAACTCTAAGTTTAACGATTATTGAAAACTTGTTGACCAAGTAAAGAGTTAATTGTACTCAATTCATCTTCTAAAGAGTTAATGGTACTCGATTAATCTTCTAAGTCAATATAAAAATAATCTGTAACTCTAAGTGTATGGATTATTGAAAACTTATTGACCAAGTAAACAGTTAATTGTACTTGATTCATCTTCGAAAGAGTTAATGGTACTCGATTAATCTTCTAACTCAACATAAAACTAATACGTAACTCTAAGTGTAACGATTATTGACAACTTATTGATTAAGTAAAGTGTTAATTGTAATCGAATCATTATCTAAAGAGTTAATGGTCCTAGATAAATCTTCTAACTCAACATAAAACTAATCTATAACTCTAAGTGTAACGATTATTGAAAACTTGTTGACTAAGTAAACAGTTAATTATACTTGATTCATCTTCGAAAGAGTTAATGGTACTCGATTAATCTTCTAACTCAACATAAAACTAATACGTAACTCTAAGTGTAACGGTTATTGAAAACTTGTTGACTAAGTAAAGAGTTAATTGTACTCGAATCATCTTCTAAAGATTTAATGGTACTAGATTAATCTTCTTACTCAACATAAAACTAATCCATAACTCTAAGTGTAACGATTATTGAAAACTTGTTGACCAAGTAAAGAGTTAATTGTACACGATTATTCTTCTAAAGAGTTAGTTGTACTCGATTAATCTTCCAACTCAACTTAAAACTAATTCGTAACTCTAAGTATAACGATTATTGAAAACTTGTTGATTAAGTAAAGTGTTAATTGTAATCGAATCATCTTCTAAAGAGTTAATGGTACTCGATTAATCTTCTAAGTCAATATAAAAATAATCTGTAACTCTAAGTGTATTGATTATTGAAAACTTATTGTCCAAGTAAACAGTTAATTGTACTTGATTCATCTTCGAAAGAGTTAATGGTACTCGATTAATCTTCTAACTCAACATAAAACTAATACGTAACTCTAAGTGTAACGGTTATTGAAAACTTGTTGACTAAGTAAAGAGTTAATTGTACTCGAATCATCTTCTAAAGATTTAATGGTACTAGATTAATCTTCTTACACAACATAAAACTAATCCGTAACTCTAAGTGTAACGATTATTGAAAATTTGTTGACCAAGTAAAGAGTTAATTGTACTCGATTAATCTTCTAAAGAGTTAATGGTACTCGATTAATCTTCTAACTCAACATAAAACTAATACGTAACTCTAAGTGTAACGATTATTGAAAACTTATTGATTAAGTAAAGTGTTAATTGTAATCGAATCATTATCTAAAGAGTTAATGGTCCTAGATAAATCTTCTAACTCAACATAAAACTAATCTATAACTCTAAGTGTAACGATTATTGAAAACTTGTTGACTAAGTAAACAGTTAATTATACTTGATTCATCTTCGAAAGAGTTAATGGTACTCGATTAATCTTCTAACTCAACATAAAACTAATACGTAACTCTAAGTGTAACGGTTATTGAAAACTTGTTGACTAAGTAAAGAGTTAATTGTACTCGAATCATCTTCTAAAGATTTAATGGTACTAGATTAATCTTCTTACTCAACATAAAACTAATCCGTAACTCTAAGTGTAACGATTATTGAAAACTTGTTGACCAAGTAAAGAGTTAATTGTACACGATTATTCTTCTAAAGAGTTAGTTGTACTCGATTAATCTTCCAACTCAACTTAAAACTAATTCGTAACTCTAAGTATAACGATTATTGAAAACTTGTTGATTAAGTAAAGTGTTAATTGTAATCGAATCATCTTCTAAAGAGTTAATGGTACTCGATTAATCTTCTAAGTCAATATAAAAATAATCTGTAACTCTAAGTGTATTGATTATTGAAAACTTATTGTCCAAGTAAACAGTTAATTGTACTTGATTCATCTTCGAAAGAGTTAATGGTACTCGATTAATCTTCTAACTCAACATAAAACTAATACGTAACTCTAAGTGTAACGGTTATTGAAAACTTGTTGACTAAGTAAAGAGTTAATTGTACTCGAATCATCTTCTAAAGATTTAATGGTACTAGATTAATCTTCTTACACAACATAAAACTAATCCGTAACTCTAAGTGTAACGATTATTGAAAATTTGTTGACCAAGTAAAGAGTTAATTGTACTCGATTAATCTTCTAAAGAGTTAATGGTACTCGATTAATCTTCTAACTCAACATAAAACTAATACGTAACTCTAAGTTTAACGATTATTGAAAACTTGTTGACCAAGTAAAGAGTTAATTGTACTCAATTCATCTTCTAAAGAGTTAATGGTACTCGATTAATCTTCTAAGTCAATATAAAAATAATCTGTAACTCTAAGTGTATGGATTATTGAAAACTTATTGACCGAGTAAACAGTTAATTGTACTTGATTCATCTTCGAAAGAGTTAATGGTACTCGATTAATCTTCTAACTCAACATAAAACTAATACGTAACTCTAAGTGTAACGATTATTGACAACTTATTGATTAAGTAAAGTGTTAATTGTAATCGAATCATTATCTAAAGAGTTAATGGTCCTAGATAAATCTTCTAACTCAACATAAAACTAATCTATAACTCTAAGTGTAACGATTATTGAAAACTTGTTGACTAAGTAAACAGTTAATTATACTTGATTCATCTTCGAAAGAGTTAATGGTACTCGATTAATCTTCTAACTCAACATAAAACTAATACGTAACTCTAAGTGTAACGGTTATTGAAAACTTGTTGACTAAGTAAAGAGTTAATTGTACTCGAATCATCTTCTAAAGATTTAATGGTACTAGATTAATCTTCTTACTCAACATAAAACTAATCCATAACTCTAAGTGTAACGATTATTGAAAACTTGTTGACCAAGTAAAGAGTTAATTGTACACGATTATTCTTCTAAAGAGTTAGTTGTACTCGATTAATCTTCCAACTCAACTTAAAACTAATTCGTAACTCTAAGTATAACGATTATTGAAAACTTGTTGATTAAGTAAAGTGTTAATTGTAATCGAATCATCTTCTAAAGAGTTAATGGTACTCGATTAATCTTCTAAGTCAATATAAAAATAATCTGTAACTCTAAGTGTATTGATTATTGAAAACTTATTGTCCAAGTAAACAGTTAATTGTACTTGATTCATCTTCGAAAGAGTTAATGGTACTCGATTAATCTTCTAACTCAACATAAAACTAATACGTAACTCTAAGTGTAACGATTATTGACAACTTATTGATTAAGTAAAGTGTTAATTGTAATCGAATCATTATCTAAAGAGTTAATGGTCCTAGATAAATCTTCTAACTCAACATAAAACTAATCTATAACTCTAAGTGTAACGATTATTGAAAACTTGTTGACTAAGTAAACAGTTAATTATACTTGATTCATCTTCGAAAGAGTTAATGGTACTCGATTAATCTTCTAACTCAACATAAAACTAATACGTAACTCTAAGTGTAACGGTTATTGAAAACTTGTTGACTAAGTAAAGAGTTAATTGTACTCGAATCATCTTCTAAAGATTTAATGGTACTAGATTAATCTTCTTACTCAACATAAAACTAATCCATAACTCTAAGTGTAACGATTATTGAAAACTTGTTGACCAAGTAAAGAGTTAATTGTACACGATTATTCTTCTAAAGAGTTAGTTGTACTCGATTAATCTTCCAACTCAACTTAAAACTAATTCGTAACTCTAAGTATAACGATTATTGAAAACTTGTTGATTAAGTAAAGTGTTAATTGTAATCGAATCATCTTCTAAAGAGTTAATGGTACTCGATTAATCTTCTAAGTCAATATAAAAATAATCTGTAACTCTAAGTGTATTGATTATTGAAAACTTATTGTCCAAGTAAACAGTTAATTGTACTTGATTCATCTTCGAAAGAGTTAATGGTACTCGATTAATCTTCTAACTCAACATAAAACTAATACGTAACTCTAAGTGTAACGGTTATTGAAAACTTGTTGACTAAGTAAAGAGTTAATTGTACTCGAATCATCTTCTAAAGATTTAATGGTACTAGATTAATCTTCTTACACAACATAAAACTAATCCGTAACTCTAAGTGTAACGATTATTGAAAATTTGTTGACCAAGTAAAGAGTTAATTGTACTCGATTAATCTTCTAAAGAGTTAATGGTACTCGATTAATCTTCTAACTCAACATAAAACTAATACGTAACTCTAAGTGTAACGATTATTGAAAACTTATTGATTAAGTAAAGTGTTAATTGTAATCGAATCATTATCTAAAGAGTTAATGGTCCTAGATAAATCTTCTAACTCAACATAAAACTAATCTATAACTCTAAGTGTAACGATTATTGAAAACTTGTTGACTAAGTAAACAGTTAATTATACTTGATTCATCTTCGAAAGAGTTAATGGTACTCGATTAATCTTCTAACTCAACATAAAACTAATACGTAACTCTAAGTGTAACGGTTATTGAAAACTTGTTGACTAAGTAAAGAGTTAATTGTACTCGAATCATCTTCTAAAGATTTAATGGTACTAGATTAATCTTCTTACTCAACATAAAACTAATCCGTAACTCTAAGTGTAACGATTATTGAAAACTTGTTGACCAAGTAAAGAGTTAATTGTACACGATTATTCTTCTAAAGAGTTAGTTGTACTCGATTAATCTTCCAACTCAACTTAAAACTAATTCGTAACTCTAAGTATAACGATTATTGAAAACTTGTTGATTAAGTAAAGTGTTAATTGTAATCGAATCATCTTCTAAAGAGTTAATGGTACTCGATTAATCTTCTAAGTCAATATAAAAATAATCTGTAACTCTAAGTGTATTGATTATTGAAAACTTATTGTCCAAGTAAACAGTTAATTGTACTTGATTCATCTTCGAAAGAGTTAATGGTACTCGATTAATCTTCTAACTCAACATAAAACTAATACGTAACTCTAAGTGTAACGGTTATTGAAAACTTGTTGACTAAGTAAAGAGTTAATTGTACTCGAATCATCTTCTAAAGATTTAATGGTACTAGATTAATCTTCTTACACAACATAAAACTAATCCGTAACTCTAAGTGTAACGATTATTGAAAATTTGTTGACCAAGTAAAGAGTTAATTGTACTCGATTAATCTTCTAAAGAGTTAATGGTACTCGATTAATCTTCTAACTCAACATAAAACTAATACGTAACTCTAAGTTTAACGATTATTGAAAACTTGTTGACCAAGTAAAGAGTTAATTGTACTCAATTCATCTTCTAAAGAGTTAATGGTACTCGATTAATCTTCTAAGTCAATATAAAAATAATCTGTAACTCTAAGTGTATGGATTATTGAAAACTTATTGACCGAGTAAACAGTTAATTGTACTTGATTCATCTTCGAAAGAGTTAATGGTACTCGATTAATCTTCTAACTCAACATAAAACTAATACGTAACTCTAAGTGTAACGATTATTGACAACTTATTGATTAAGTAAAGTGTTAATTGTAATCGAATCATTATCTAAAGAGTTAATGGTCCTAGATAAATCTTCTAACTCAACATAAAACTAATCTATAACTCTAAGTGTAACGATTATTGAAAACTTGTTGACTAAGTAAACAGTTAATTATACTTGATTCATCTTCGAAAGAGTTAATGGTACTCGATTAATCTTCTAACTCAACATAAAACTAATACGTAACTCTAAGTGTAACGGTTATTGAAAACTTGTTGACTAAGTAAAGAGTTAATTGTACTCGAATCATCTTCTAAAGATTTAATGGTACTAGATTAATCTTCTTACTCAACATAAAACTAATCCGTAACTCTAAGTGTAACGATTATTGAAAACTTGTTGACCAAGTAAAGAGTTAATTGTACACGATTATTCTTCTAAAGAGTTAGTTGTACTCGATTAATCTTCCAACTCAACTTAAAACTAATTCGTAACTCTAAGTATAACGATTATTGAAAACTTGTTGATTAAGTAAAGTGTTAATTGTAATCGAATCATCTTCTAAAGAGTTAATGGTACTCGATTAATCTTCTAAGTCAATATAAAAATAATCTGTAACTCTAAGTGTATTGATTATTGAAAACTTATTGTCCAAGTAAACAGTTAATTGTACTTGATTCATCTTCGAAAGAGTTAATGGTACTCGATTAATCTTCTAACTCAACATAAAACTAATACGTAACTCTAAGTGTAACGGTTATTGAAAACTTGTTGACTAAGTAAAGAGTTAATTGTACTCGAATCATCTTCTAAAGATTTAATGGTACTAGATTAATCTTCTTACACAACATAAAACTAATCCGTAACTCTAAGTGTAACGATTATTGAAAATTTGTTGACCAAGTAAAGAGTTAATTGTACTCGATTAATCTTCTAAAGAGTTAATGGTACTCGATTAATCTTCTAACTCAACATAAAACTAATACGTAACTCTAAGTGTAACGATTATTGAAAACTTATTGATTAAGTAAAGTGTTAATTGTAATCGAATCATTATCTAAAGAGTTAATGGTCCTAGATAAATCTTCTAACTCAACATAAAACTAATCTATAACTCTAAGTGTAACGATTATTGAAAACTTGTTGACTAAGTAAACAGTTAATTATACTTGATTCATCTTCGAAAGAGTTAATGGTACTCGATTAATCTTCTAACTCAACATAAAACTAATACGTAACTCTAAGTGTAACGGTTATTGAAAACTTGTTGACTAAGTAAAGAGTTAATTGTACTCGAATCATCTTCTAAAGATTTAATGGTACTAGATTAATCTTCTTACTCAACATAAAACTAATCCGTAACTCTAAGTGTAACGATTATTGAAAACTTGTTGACCAAGTAAAGAGTTAATTGTACACGATTATTCTTCTAAAGAGTTAGTTGTACTCGTTTAATCTTCCAACTCAACTTAAAACTAATTCGTAACTCTAAGTATAACGATTATTGAAAACTTGTTGATTAAGTAAAGTGTTAATTGTAATCGAATCATCTTCTAAAGAGTTAATGGTACTCGATTAATCTTCTAAGTCAATATAAAAATAATCTGTAACTCTAAGTGTATTGATTATTGAAAACTTATTGTCCAAGTAAACAGTTAATTGTACTTGATTCATCTTCGAAAGAGTTAATGGTACTCGATTAATCTTCTAACTCAACATAAAACTAATACGTAACTCTAAGTGTAACGGTTATTGAAAACTTGTTGACTAAGTAAAGAGTTAATTGTACTCGAATCATCTTCTAAAGATTTAATGGTACTAGATTAATCTTCTTACACAACATAAAACTAATCCGTAACTCTAAGTGTAACGATTATTGAAAATTTGTTGACCAAGTAAAGAGTTAATTGTACTCGATTAATCTTCTAAAGAGTTAATGGTACTCGATTAATCTTCTAACTCAACATAAAACTAATACGTAACTCTAAGTTTAACGATTATTGAAAACTTGTTGACCAAGTAAAGAGTTAATTGTACTCAATTCATCTTCTAAAGAGTTAATGGTACTCGATTAATCTTCTAAGTCAATATAAAAATAATCTGTAACTCTAAGTGTATGGATTATTGAAAACTTATTGACCAAGTAAACAGTTAATTGTACTTGATTCATCTTCGAAAGAGTTAATGGTACTCGATTAATCTTCTAACTCAACATAAAACTAATACGTAACTCTAAGTGTAACGATTATTGACAACTTATTGATTAAGTAAAGTGTTAATTGTAATCGAATCATTATCTAAAGAGTTAATGGTCCTAGATAAATCTTCTAACTCAACATAAAACTAATCTATAACTCTAAGTGTAACGATTATTGAAAACTTGTTGACTAAGTAAACAGTTAATTATACTTGATTCATCTTCGAAAGAGTTAATGGTACTCGATTAATCTTCTAACTCAACATAAAACTAATACGTAACTCTAAGTGTAACGGTTATTGAAAACTTGTTGACTAAGTAAAGAGTTAATTGTACTCGAATCATCTTCTAAAGATTTAATGGTACTAGATTAATCTTCTTACTCAACATAAAACTAATCCGTAACTCTAAGTGTAACGATTATTGAAAACTTGTTGACCAAGTAAAGAGTTAATTGTACACGATTATTCTTCTAAAGAGTTAGTTGTACTCGATTAATCTTCCAACTCAACTTAAAACTAATTCGTAACTCTAAGTATAACGATTATTGAAAACTTGTTGATTAAGTAAAGTGTTAATTGTAATCGAATCATCTTCTAAAGAGTTAATGGTACTCGATTAATCTTCTAAGTCAATATAAAAATAATCTGTAACTCTAAGTGTATTGATTATTGAAAACTTATTGTCCAAGTAAACAGTTAATTGTACTTGATTCATCTTCGAAAGAGTTAATGGTACTCGATTAATCTTCTAACTCAACATAAAACTAATACGTAACTCTAAGTGTAACGGTTATTGAAAACTTGTTGACTAAGTAAAGAGTTAATTGTACTCGAATCATCTTCTAAAGATTTAATGGTACTAGATTAATCTTCTTACACAACATAAAACTAATCCGTAACTATAAGTGTAACGATTATTGAAAATTTGTTGACCAAGTAAAGAGTTAATTGTACTCGATTAATCTTCTAAAGAGTTAATGGTACTCGATTAATCTTCTAACTCAACATAAAACTAATACGTAACTCTAAGTTTAACGATTATTGAAAACTTGTTGACCAAGTAAAGAGTTAATTGTACTCAATTCATCTTCTAAAGAGTTAATGGTACTCGATTAATCTTCTAACTCAACATAAAACTAATACGTAACTCTAAGTGTAACGATTATTGAAAACTTATTGATTAAGTAAAGTGTTAATTGTAATCGAATCATTATCTAAAGAGTTAATGGTCCTAGATAAATCTTCTAACTCAACATAAAAATAATCTGTAACTCTAAGTGTATGGATTATTGAAAACTTATTGACCAAGTAAACAGTTAATTGTACTGGATTCATCTTCGAAAGAGTTAATGGTACTCGATTAATCTTCTAACTCAACATAAAACTAATACGTAACTCTAAGTGTAACGATTATTGAAAACTTATTGATTAAGTAAAGTGTTAATTGTAATCGAATCATTATCTAAAGAGTTAATGGTCCTAGATAAATCTTCTAACTCAACATAAAACTAATCTATAACTCTAAGTGTAACGATTATTGAAAACTTGTTGACTAAGTAAACAGTTAATTATACTTGATTCATCTTCGAAAGAGTTAATGGTACTCGATTAATCTTCTAACTCAACATAAAACTAATACGTAACTCTAAGTGTAACGGTTATTGAAAACTTGTTGACTAAGTAAAGAGTTAATTGTACTCGAATCATCTTCTAAAGATTTAATGGTACTAGATTAATCTTCTTACTCAACATAAAACTAATCCGTAACTCTAAGTGTAACGATTATTGAAAACTTGTTGACCAAGTAAAGAGTTAATTGTACACGATTATTCTTCTAAAGAGTTAGTTGTACTCGATTAATCTTCCAACTCAACTTAAAACTAATTCGTAACTCTAAGTATAACGATTATTGAAAACTTGTTGATTAAGTAAAGTGTTAATTGTAATCGAATCATCTTCTAAAGAGTTAATGGTACTCGATTAATCTTCTAAGTCAATATAAAAATAATCTGTAACTCTAAGTGTATTGATTATTGAAAACTTATTGTCCAAGTAAACAGTTAATTGTACTTGATTCATCTTCGAAAGAGTTAATGGTACTCGATTAATCTTCTAACTCAAACATAAAACTAAACCGTAACTCTAAGTGTAACGATTATTGAAAACTTATTGATTAAGTAAAGTGTTAATTGTAATCGAATCATTATCTAAAGAGTTAATGGTCCTAGATAAATCTTCTAACTCAACATAAAACTAATCTATAACTCTAAGTGTAACGATTATTGAAAACTTGTTGACTAAGTAAAGAGTTAATTGTACTCGAATAATCTTCTAAAGATTTAATGGTACTAGATTAATCTTCTTACTCAACATAAAACTAATCCGTAACTCTAAGTGTAACGATTATTGAAAACCTGTTGACCAAGTAAAGAGTTAATTGTACTCGATTATTCTTCTAAAGAGTTAGTTGTACTCGATTAATCTTCCAACTTAACTTAAAACTAATTCGTAACTCTAAGTATAACGATTATTGAAAACTTGTTGATTAAGTAAAGTGTTAATTGTAATCGAATCATCTTCTAAAGAGTTAATGGTAGTCGATTAATCTTCTAAGTTAATATAAAAATAATCTGTAACTCTAAGTGTATTGATTATTGAAAACTTATTGTCCAAGTAAACAGTTAATTGTACTTGATTCATCTTAGAAAGAGTTAATGGTACTCGATTAATCTTCTAACTCAAACATAAAACTAAACCGTAACTCTAAGTGTAACGATTATTGAAAACTTTTTTGACCAAGTAAAGAGTTAATTTACTCGATTAATCTTCTAAAGAGTTAATGGTACTCGATTAATCTTCTAAAGAGTTAATGGTACTCGATTAATCTTCTAACTCAACATAAAATTAATACGTAACTCTAAGTGTAACGATTATTGAAAACTTATTGATTAAGTAAAGTGTTAATTGTAATCGAATCATTATCTAAAGAGTTAATGGTCCTAGATAAATCTTCTAACTCAACATAAAACTAATCTATAACTCTAAGTGTAACGATTATTGAAAACTTGTTGACTAAGTAAACAGTTAATTGTACTTGATTCATCTTCGAAAGAGTTAATGGTACTCGATTAATCTTCTAACTCAACATAAAACTAATACGTAACTCTAAGTGTAACGGTTATTGAAAACTTGTTGACTAAGTAAAGAGTTAATTGTACTCGAATCATCTTCTAAAGATTTAATGGTACTAGATTAATCTTCTTACACAACATAAAACTAATCCGTAACTCTAAGTGTAACGATTATTGAAAATTTGTTGACCAAGTAAAGAGTTAATTGTACTCGATTAATCTTCTAAAGAGTTAATGGTACTCGATTAATCTTCTAACTCAACATAAAACTAATACGTAACTCTAAGTTTAACGATTATTGAAAACTTGTTGACCAAGTAAAGAGTTAATTGTACTCGATTCATCTTCTAAAGAGTTAATGGTACTCGATTAATCTTCTAAGTCAATATAAAAATAATCTGTAACTCTAAGTGTATGGATTATTGAAAACTTATTGACCAAGTAAACAGTTAATTGTACTTGATTCATCTTCGAAAGAGTTAATGGTACTCGATTAATCTTCTAACTCAACATAAAACTAATACGTAACTCTAAGTGTAACGATTATTGAAAACTTATTGATTAAGTAAAGTGTTAATTGTAATCGAATCATTATCTAAAGAGTTAATGGTCCTAGATAAATCTTCTAACTCAACATAAAACTAATCTATAACTCTAAGTGTAACGATTATTGCAAACTTGTTGACTAAGTAAAGAGTTAATTGTACTCGAATCATCTTCTAAAGATTTAATGGTACTAGATTAATCTTCTTACTCAACATAAAACTAATCCGTAACTCTAAGTGTAACGATTATTGAAAACCTGTTGACCAAGTAAAGAGTTAATTGTACTCGATTATTCTTCTAAAGAGTTAGTTGTACTCGATTAATCTTCCAACTTAACTTAAAACTAATTCGTAACTCTAAGTATAACGATTATTGAAAACTTGTTGATTAAGTAAAGTGTTAATTGTAATCGAATCATCTTCTAAAGAGTTAATGGTACTCGATTAATCTTCTAAGTCAATATAAAAATAATCTGTAACTCTAAGTGTATTGATTATTGAAAACTTATTGTCCAAGTAAACAGTTAATTGTACTTGATTCATCTTCGAAAGAGTTAGTGGTACTCGATAAATCTTCTAACTCAAACATAAAACTAAACCGTAACTCTAAGTGTAACGATTATTGAAAACTTTTTTGACCAAGTAAAGAGTTAATTTACTCGATTAATCTTCTAAAGAGTTAATGGTACTCGATTAATCTTCTAAAGAGTTAAAGGTACTCGATTAATCTTCTAACTCAACATAAAACTAATACGTAACTCTAAGTGTAACGATTATTGAAAACTTATTGATTAAGTAAAGTGTTAATTGTAATCGAATCATTATCTAAAGAGTTAATGGTCCTAGATAAATCTTCTAACTCAACATAAAACTAATCTATAACTCTAAGTGTAACGATTATTGAAAACTTGTTGACTAAGTAAACAGTTAATTATACTTGATTCATCTTCGAAAGAGTTAATGGTACTCGATTAATCTTCTAACTCAACATAAAACTAATACGTAACTCTAAGTGTAACGATTATTGAAAACTTATTGATTAAGTAAAGTGTTAATTGTAATCGAATCATTATCTAAAGAGTTAATGGTCCTAGATAAATCTTTTAACTCAACATAAAACTAATCTATAACTCTAAGTGTAACGATTATTGAAAACTTGTTGACTTAGTAAAGAGTTAATTGTACTCGAATCATCTTCTAAAGATTTAATGGTACTAGATTAATCTTCTTACTCAACATAAAACTAATCCGTAACTCTAAGTGTAACGATTATTGAAAACCTGTTGACCAAGTAAAGAGTTAATTGTACTCGATTATTCTTCTAAAGAGTTAGTTGTACTCGATTAATCTTCCAACTTAACTTAAAACTAATTCGTAACTCTAAGTATAACGATTATTGAAAACTTGTTGATTAAGTAAAATGTTAATTGTAATCGAATCATCTTCTAAAGAGTTAATGGTACTCGATTAATCTTCTAAGTCAATATAAAAATAATCTGTAACTCTAAGTGTATTGATTATTGAAAACTTATTGTCCAAGTAAACAGTTAATTGTACTTGATTCATCTTCGAAAGAGTTAGTGGTACTCGATAAATCTTCTAACTCAAACATAAAACTAAACCGTAACTCTAAGTGTAACGATTATTGAAAACTTTTTTGACCAAGTAAAGAGTTAATTTACTAGATTAATCTTCTAAAGAGTTAATGGTACTCGATTAATCTTCTAAAGAGTTAATGGTACTCGATTAATCTTCTAACTCAACATAAAATTAATACGTAACTCTAAGTGTAACGATTATTGAAAACTTATTGATTAAGTAAAGTGTTAATTGTAATCGAATCATTATCTAAAGAGTTAATGGTCCTAGATAAATCTTCTAACTCAACATAAAACTAATCTATAACTCTAAGTGTAACGATTATTGAAAACTTGTTGACTAAGTAAACAGTTAATTGTACTTGATTCATCTTCGAAAGAGTTAATGGTACTCGATTAATCTTCTAACTCAACATAAAACTAATACGTAACTCTAAGTGTAACGGTTATTGAAAACTTGTTGACTAAATAAAGAGTTAATTGTACTCGAATCATCTTCTAAAGATTTAATGGTACTAGATTAATCTTCTTACTCAACATAAAACTAATCCGTAACTCTAAGTGTAACGATTATTGAAAATTTGTTGACCAAGTAAAGAGTTAATTGTACTCGATTAATCTTCTAAAGAGTTAAAGGTACTCGATTAATCTTCTAACTCAACATAAAACTAATACGTAACTCTAAGTGTAACGATTATTGAAAACTTATTGATTAAGTAAAGTGTTAATTGTAATCGAATCATTATCTAAAGAGTTAATGGTCCTAGATAAATCTTCTAACTCAACATAAAACTAATCTATAACTCTAAGTGTAACGATTATTGAAAACTTGTTGACTAAGTAAACAGTTAATTATACTTGATTCATCTTCGAAAGAGTTAATGGTACTCGATTAATCTTCTAACTCAACATAAAACTAATACGTAACTCGAAGTGTAACGGTTATTGAAAACTTGTTGACTAAGTAAAGAGTTAATTGTACTCGAATCATCTTCTAAAGATTTAATGGTACTAGATTAATCTTCTTACTCAACATAAAACTAATCCGTAACTCTAAGTGTAACGATTATTGAAAACTTGTTGACCAAGTAAAGAGTTAATTGTACACGATTATTCTTCT
Organism: Scutellaria galericulata; assembly: GCA_946896805.1. NCBI lineage: Eukaryota > Viridiplantae > Streptophyta > Magnoliopsida > Lamiales > Lamiaceae > Scutellaria > Scutellaria galericulata. Next base: position 8,561,341 of record OX335787.1, on the reverse strand, counting down.
AAAGAGTTAGTTGTACTCGATTAATCTTCCAACTCAACTTAAAACTAATTCGTAACTCTAAGTATAACGATTATTGAAAACTTGTTGATTAAGTAAAGTGTTAATTGTAATCGAATCATCTTCCAAAGAGTTAATGGTACTCGATTAATCTTCTAAGTCAATACAAAAATAATCTGTAACTCTAAGTGTATTGATTATTGAAAACTTATTGTGCAAGTAAACAGTTAATTGTACTTGATTCATCTTCGAAAGAGTTAATGGTACTCGATTAATCTTCTAACTCAACATAAAACTAATACGTAACTCTAAGTGTAACGGTTATTGAAAACTTGTTGACTAAGTAAAGAGTTAATTGTACTCGAATCATCTTCTAAAGATTTAATGGTACTAGATTAATCTTCTTACACAACATAAAACTAATCCGTAACTCTAAGTGTAACGATTATTGAAAATTTGTTGACCAAGTAAAGAGTTAATTGTACTCGATTAATCTTCTAAAGAGTTAATGGTACTCGATTAATCTTCTAACTCAACATAAAACTAATACGTAACTCTAAGTTTAACGATTATTGAAAACTTGTTGACCAAGTAAAGAGTTAATTGTACTCGATTCATCTTCTAAAGAGTTAATGGTACTCGATTAATCTTCTAAGTCAATATAAAAATAATCTGTAACTCTAAGTGTATGGATTATTGAAAACTTATTGACCAAGTAAACAGTTAATTGTACTTGATTCATCTTCGAAAGAGTTAATGGTACTCGATTAATCTTCTAACTCAACATAAAACTAATACGTAACTCTAAGTGTAACGATTATTGAAAACTTATTGATTAAGTAAAGTGTTAATTGTAATCGAATCATTATCTAAAGAGTTAATGGTCCTAGATAAATCTTCTAACTCAACATAAAACTAATCTATAACTCTAAGTGTAACGATTATTGAAAACTTGTTGACTAAGTAAAGAGTTAATTGTACTCGAATCATCTTCTAAAGATTTAATGGTACTAGATTAATCTTCTTACTCAACATAAAACTAATCCGTAACTCTAAGTGTAACGATTATTGAAAACCTGTTGACCAAGTAAAGAGTTAATTGTACTCGATTATTCTTCTAAAGAGTTAGTTGTACTCGATTAATCTTCCAACTTAACTTAAAACTAATTCGTAACTCTAAGTATAACGATTATTGAAAACTTGTTGATTAAGTAAAGTGTTAATTGTAATCGAATCATCTTCTAAAGAGTTAATGGTACTCGATTAATCTTCTAAGTCAATATAAAAATAATCTGTAACTCTAAGTGTATTGATTATTGAAAACTTATTGTCCAAGTAAACAGTTAATTGTACTTGATTCATCTTCGAAAGAGTTAGTGGTACTCGATAAATCTTCTAACTCAAACATAAAACTAAACCGTAACTCTAAGTGTAACGATTATTGAAAACTTTTTTGACCAAGTAAAGAGTTAATTTACTCGATTAATCTTCTAAAGAGTTAATGGTACTCGATTAATCTTCTAAAGAGTTAAAGGTACTCGATTAATCTTCTAACTCAACATAAAACTAATACGTAACTCTAAGTGTAACGATTATTGAAAACTTATTGATTAAGTAAAGTGTTAATTGTAATCGAATCATTATCTAAAGAGTTAATGGTCCTAGATAAATCTTCTAACTCAACATAAAACTAATCTATAACTCTAAGTGTAACGATTATTGAAAACTTGTTGACTAAGTAAACAGTTAATTATACTTGATTCATCTTCGAAAGAGTTAATGGTACTCGATTAATCTTCTAACTCAACATAAAACTAATACGTAACTCTAAGTGTAACGATTATTGAAAACTTATTGATTAAGTAAAGTGTTAATTGTAATCGAATCATTATCTAAAGAGTTAATGGTCCTAGATAAATCTTCTAACTCAACATAAAACTAATCTATAACTCTAAGTGTAACGATTATTGAAAACTTGTTGACTTAGTAAAGAGTTAATTGTACTCGAATCATCTTCTAAAGATTTAATGGTACTAGATTAATCTTCTTACTCAACATAAAACTAATCCGTAACTCTAAGTGTAACGATTATTGAAAACCTGTTGACCAAGTAAAGAGTTAATTGTACTCGATTATTCTTCTAAAGAGTTAGTTGTACTCGATTAATCTTCCAACTTAACTTAAAACTAATTCGTAACTCTAAGTATAACGATTATTGAAAACTTGTTGATTAAGTAAAATGTTAATTGTAATCGAATCATCTTCTAAAGAGTTAATGGTACTCGATTAATCTTCTAAGTCAATATAAAAATAATCTGTAACTCTAAGTGTATTGATTATTGAAAACTTATTGTCCAAGTAAACAGTTAATTGTACTTGATTCATCTTCGAAAGAGTTAGTGGTACTCGATAAATCTTCTAACTCAAACATAAAACTAAACCGTAACTCTAAGTGTAACGATTATTGAAAACTTTTTTGACCAAGTAAAGAGTTAATTTACTCGATTAATCTTCTAAAGAGTTAAAGGTACTCGATTAATCTTCTAACTCAACATAAAACTAATACGTAACTCTAAGTGTAACGATTATTGAAAACTTATTGATTAAGTAAAGTGTTAATTGTAATCGAATCATTATCTAAAGAGTTAATGGTCCTAGATAAATCTTCTAACTCAACATAAAACTAATCTATAACTCTAAGTGTAACGATTATTGAAAACTTGTTGAGTAAGTAAACAGTTAATTATACTTGATTCATCTTCGAAAGAGTTAATGGTACTCGATTAATCTTCTAACTCAACATAAAACTAATACGTAACTCTAAGTGTAACTATTATTGAAAACTTATTGATTAAGTAAAGTGTTAATTGTAATCGAATCATTATCTAAAGAGTTAATGGTCCTAGATAAATCTTCTAACTCAACATAAAACTAATCTATAACTCTAAGTGTAACGATTATTGAAAACTTGTTGACTTAGTAAAGAGTTAATTGTACTCGAATCATCTTCTAAAGATTTAATGGTACTAGATTAATCTTCTTACTCAACATAAAACTAATCCGTAACTCTAAGTGTAACGATTATTGAAAACATGTTGACCAAGTAAAGAGTTAATTGTACTCGATTATTCTTCTAAAGAGTTAGTTGTACTCGATTAATCTTCCAACTTAACTTAAAACTAATTCGTAACTCTAAGTATAACGATTATTGAAAACTTGTTGATTAAGTAAAGTGTTAATTGTAATCGAATCATCTTCTAAAGAGTTAATGGTACTCGATTAATCTTCTAAGTCAATATAAAAATAATCAGTAACTCTAAGTGTATTGATTATTGAAAACTTATTGTCCAAGTAAACAGTTAATTGTACTTGATTCATCTTCGAAAGAGTTATTGGTACTCGATTAATCTTCTAAATCAAACATAAAACTAAACCGTAACTCTAAGTGTAACGATTATTGAAAACTTTTTTGACCAAGTAAAGAGTTAATTTACTCGATTAATCTTCTAAAGAGTTAATGGTACTCGATTAATCTTCTAAAGAGTTAAAGGTACTCGATTAATCTTCTAACTCAACATAAAACTAATACGTAACTCTAAGTGTAACGATTATTGAAAACTTATTGATTAAGTAAAGTGTTAATTGTAATCGAATCATTATCTAAAGAGTTAATGGTCCAAGATAAATCTTCTAACTCAACATAAAACTAATCTATAACTCTAAGTGTAACGATTATTGAAAACTTGTTGACTAAGTAAACAGTTAATTATACTTGATTCATCTTCGAAAGAGTTAATGGTACTCGATTAATCTTCTAACTCAACATAAAACTAATACGTAACTCTAAGTGTAACGGTTATTGAAAACTTGTTGACTAAATAAAGAGTTAATTGTACTCGAATCATCTTCTAAAGATTTAATGGTACTAGATTAATCTTCTTACTCAACATAAAACTAATCCGTAACTCTAAGTGTAACGATTATTGAAAACTTGTTGACCAAGTAAAGAGTTAATTGTACACGATTATTCTTCTAAAGAGTTAGTTGTACTCGATTAATCTTCCAACTCAACATAAAACTAATACGTAACTCTAAGTGTAACGGTTATTGAAAACTTGTTGACTAAGTAAAGAGTTAATTGTACTCGAATCATTTTCTAAAGATTTAATGGTACTAGATTAATCTTCTTACTCAACATAAAACTAATCCGTAACTCTAAGTGTAACGATTATTGAAAACTTGTTGACCAAGTAAAGAGTTAATTGTACTCGATTAATCTTCTAAAGAGTTAAAGGTACTCGATTAATCTTCTAACTCAACATAAAACTAATACGTAACTCTAAGTGTAACGATTATTGAAAACTTATTGATTAAGTAAAGTGTTAATTGTAATCGAATCATTATCTAAAGAGTTAATGGTCCTAGATAAATCTTCTAACTCAACATAAAAGTAATCTATAACTCTAAGTGTAACGATTATTGAAAACTTGTTGACTAAGTAAACAGTTAATTATACTTGATTCATCTTCGAAAGAGTCAATGGTACTCGATTAATCTTCTAACTCAACATAAAACTAATACGTAACTCTAAGTGTAACGGTTATTGAAAACTTGTTGACTAAGTAAAGAGTTAATTGTACTCGAATCATCTTCTAAAGATTTAATGGTACTAGATTAATCTTCTTACTCAACATAAAACTAATCCGTAACTCTAAGTGTAACGATTATTGAAAACTTGTTGACCAAGTAAAGAGTTAATTGTACACGATTATTCTTCTAAAGAGTTAGTTGTACTCGATTAATCTTCCAACTCAACTTAAAACTAATTCGTAACTCTAAGTATAACGATTATTGAAAACTTGTTGATTAAGTAAAGTGTTAATTGTAATCGAATCATCTTCTAAAGAGTTAATGGTACTCGATTAATCTTCTAAGTCAATATAAAAATAATCTGTAACTCTAAGTGTATTGATTATTGAAAACTTATTGTGCAAGTAAACAGTTAATTGTACTTGATTCATCTTCGAAAGAGTTAATGGTACTCGATTAATCTTCTAACTCAACATAAAACTAATACGTAACTCTAAGTGTAACGGTTATTGAAAACTTGTTGACTAAGTAAAGAGTTAATTGTACTCGAATCATCTTCTAAAGATTTAATGGTACTAGATTAATCTTCTTACACAACATAAAACTAATCCGTAACTCTAAGTGTAACGATTATTGAAAATTTGTTGACCAAGTAAAGAGTTAATTGTACTCGATTAATCTTCTAAAGAGTTAATGGTACTCGATTAATCTTCTAACTCAACATAAAACTAATACGTAACTCTAAGTTTAACGATTATTGAAAACTTGTTGACCAAGTAAAGAGTTAATTGTACTCGATTCATCTTCTAAAGAGTTAATGGTACTCGATTAATCTTCTAAGTCAATATAAAAATAATCTGTAACTCTAAGTGTATGGATTATTGAAAACTTATTGACCAAGTAAACAGTTAATTGTACTTGATTCATCTTCGAAAGAGTTAATGGTACTCGATTAATCTTCTAACTCAACATAAAACTAATACGTAACTCTAAGTGTAACGATTATTGAAAACTTATTGATTAAGTAAAGTGTTAATTGTAATCGAATCATTATCTAAAGAGTTAATGGTCCTAGATAAATCTTCTAACTCAACATAAAACTAATCTATAACTCTAAGTGCAACGATTATTGAAAACTTTTTTGACCAAGTAAAGAGTTAATTTACTCGATTAATCTTCTAAAGAGTTAAAGGTACTCGATTAATCTTCTAACTCAACATAAAACTAATACGTAACTCTAAGTGTAACGATTATTGAAAACTTATTGATTAAGTAAAGTGTTAATTGTAATCGAATCATTATCTAAAGAGTTAATGGTCCTAGATAAATCTTCTAACTCAACATAAAACTAATCTATAACTCTAAGTGTAACGATTATTGAAAACTTGTTGAGTAAGTAAACAGTTAATTATACTTGATTCATCTTCGAAAGAGTTAATGGTACTCGATTAATCTTCTAACTCAACATAAAACTAATACGTAACTCTAAGTGTAACGATTATTGAAAACTTATTGATTAAGTAAAGTGTTAATTGTAATCGAATCATTATCTAAAGAGTTAATGGTCCTAGATAAATCTTCTAACTCAACATAAAACTAATCTATAACTCTAAGTGTAACGATTATTGAAAACTTGTTGACTTAGTAAAGAGTTAATTGTACTCGAATCATCTTCTAAAGATTTAATGGTACTAGATTAATCTTCTTACTCAACATAAAACTAATCCGTAACTCTAAGTGTAACGATTATTGAAAACATGTTGACCAAGTAAAGAGTTAATTGTACTCGATTATTCTTCTAAAGAGTTAGTTGTACTCGATTAATCTTCCAACTTAACTTAAAACTAATTCGTAACTCTAAGTATAACGATTATTGAAAACTTGTTGATTAAGTAAAGTGTTAATTGTAATCGAATCATCTTCTAAAGAGTTAATGGTACTCGATTAATCTTCTAAGTCAATATAAAAATAATCAGTAACTCTAAGTGTATTGATTATTGAAAACTTATTGTCCAAGTAAACAGTTAATTGTACTTGATTCATCTTCGAAAGAGTTATTGGTACTCGATTAATCTTCTAAATCAAACATAAAACTAAACCGTAACTCTAAGTGTAACGATTATTGAAAACTTTTTTGACCAAGTAAAGAGTTAATTTACTCGATTAATCTTCTAAAGAGTTAATGGTACTCGATTAATCTTCTAAAGAGTTAAAGGTACTCGATTAATCTTCTAACTCAACATAAAACTAATACGTAACTCTAAGTGTAACGATTATTGAAAACTTATTGATTAAGTAAAGTGTTAATTGTAATCGAATCATTATCTAAAGAGTTAATGGTCCAAGATAAATCTTCTAACTCAACATAAAACTAATCTATAACTCTAAGTGTAACGATTATTGAAAACTTGTTGACTAAGTAAACAGTTAATTATACTTGATTCATCTTCGAAAGAGTTAATGGTACTCGATTAATCTTCTAACTCAACATAAAACTAATACGTAACTCTAAGTGTAACGGTTATTGAAAACTTGTTGACTAAATAAAGAGTTAATTGTACTCGAATCATCTTCTAAAGATTTAATGGTACTAGATTAATCTTCTTACTCAACATAAAACTAATCCGTAACTCTAAGTGTAACGATTATTGAAAACTTGTTGACCAAGTAAAGAGTTAATTGTACACGATTATTCTTCTAAAGAGTTAGTTGTACTCGATTAATCTTCCAACTCAACATAAAACTAATACGTAACTCTAAGTGTAACGGTTATTGAAAACTTGTTGACTAAGTAAAGAGTTAATTGTACTCGAATCATTTTCTAAAGATTTAATGGTACTAGATTAATCTTCTTACTCAACATAAAACTAATCCGTAACTCTAAGTGTAACGATTATTGAAAACTTGTTGACCAAGTAAAGAGTTAATTGTACTCGATTAATCTTCTAAAGAGTTAAAGGTACTCGATTAATCTTCTAACTCAACATAAAACTAATACGTAACTCTAAGTGTAACGATTGTTGAAAACTTATTGATTAAGTAAAGTGTTAATTGTAATCGAATCATTATCTAAAGAGTTAATGGTCCTAGATAAATCTTCTAACTCAACATAAAAGTAATCTATAACTCTAAGTGTAACGATTATTGAAAACTTGTTGACTAAGTAAACAGTTAATTATACTTGATTCATCTTCGAAAGAGTCAATGGTACTCGATTAATCTTCTAACTCAACATAAAACTAATACGTAACTCTAAGTGTAACGGTTATTGAAAACTTGTTGACTAAGTAAAGAGTTAATTGTACTCGAATCATCTTCTAAAGATTTAATGGTACTAGATTAATCTTCTTACTCAACATAAAACTAATCCGTAACTCTAAGTGTAACGATTATTGAAAACTTGTTGACCAAGTAAAGAGTTAATTGTACACGATTATTCTTCTAAAGAGTTAGTTGTACTCGATTAATCTTCCAACTCAACTTAAAACTAATTCGTAACTCTAAGTATAACGATTATTGAAAACTTGTTGATTAAGTAAAGTGTTAATTGTAATCGAATCATCTTCTAAAGAGTTAATGGTACTCGATTAATCTTCTAAGTCAATATAAAAATAATCTGTAACTCTAAGTGTATTGATTATTGAAAACTTATTGTGCAAGTAAACAGTTAATTGTACTTGATTCATCTTCGAAAGAGTTAATGGTACTCGATTAATCTTCTAACTCAACATAAAACTAATACGTAACTCTAAGTGTAACGGTTATTGAAAACTTGTTGACTAAGTAAAGAGTTAATTGTACTCGAATCATCTTCTAAAGATTTAATGGTACTAGATTAATCTTCTTACACAACATAAAACTAATCCGTAACTCTAAGTGTAACGATTATTGAAAATTTGTTGACCAAGTAAAGAGTTAATTGTACTCGATTAATCTTCTAAAGAGTTAATGGTACTCGATTAATCTTCTAACTCAACATAAAACTAATACGTAACTCTAAGTTTAACGATTATTGAAAACTTGTTGACCAAGTAAAGAGTTAATTGTACTCGATTCATCTTCTAAAGAGTTAATGGTACTCGATTAATCTTCTAAGTCAATATAAAAATAATCTGTAACTCTAAGTGTATGGATTATTGAAAACTTATTGACCAAGTAAACAGTTAATTGTACTTGATTCATCTTCGAAAGAGTTAATGGTACTCGATTAATCTTCTAACTCAACATAAAACTAATACGTAACTCTAAGTGTAACGATTATTGAAAACTTATTGATTAAGTAAAGTGTTAATTGTAATCGAATCATTATCTAAAGAGTTAATGGTCCTAGATAAATCTTCTAACTCAACATAAAACTAATCTATAACTCTAAGTGCAACGATTATTGAAAACTTTTTTGACCAAGTAAAGAGTTAATTTACTCGATTAATCTTCTAAAGAGTTAAAGGTACTCGATTAATCTTCTAACTCAACATAAAACTAATACGTAACTCTAAGTGTAACGATTATTGAAAACTTATTGATTAAGTAAAGTGTTAATTGTAATCGAATCATTATCTAAAGAGTTAATGGTCCTAGATAAATCTTCTAACTCAACATAAAACTAATCTATAACTCTAAGTGTAACGATTATTGAAAACTTGTTGAGTAAGTAAACAGTTAATTATACTTGATTCATCTTCGAAAGAGTTAATGGTACTCGATTAATCTTCTAACTCAACATAAAACTAATACGTAACTCTAAGTGTAACGATTATTGAAAACTTATTGATTAAGTAAAGTGTTAATTGTAATCGAATCATTATCTAAAGAGTTAATGGTCCTAGATAAATCTTCTAACTCAACATAAAACTAATCTATAACTCTAAGTGTAACGATTATTGAAAACTTGTTGACTTAGTAAAGAGTTAATTGTACTCGAATCATCTTCTAAAGATTTAATGGTACTAGATTAATCTTCTTACTCAACATAAAACTAATCCGTAACTCTAAGTGTAACGATTATTGAAAACATGTTGACCAAGTAAAGAGTTAATTGTACTCGATTATTCTTCTAAAGAGTTAGTTGTACTCGATTAATCTTCCAACTTAACTTAAAACTAATTCGTAACTCTAAGTATAACGATTATTGAAAACTTGTTGATTAAGTAAAGTGTTAATTGTAATCGAATCATCTTCTAAAGAGTTAATGGTACTCGATTAATCTTCTAAGTCAATATAAAAATAATCTGTAACTCTAAGTGTATTGATTATTGAAAACTTATTGTCCAAGTAAACAGTTAATTGTACTTGATTCATCTTCGAAAGAGTTATTGGTACTCGATTAATCTTCTAAATCAAACATAAAACTAAACCGTAACTCTAAGTGTAACGATTATTGAAAACTTTTTTGACCAAGTAAAGAGTTAATTTACTCGATTAATCTTCTAAAGAGTTAATGGTACTCGATTAATCTTCTAAAGAGTTAAAGGTACTCGATTAATCTTCTAACTCAACATAAAACTAATACGTAACTCTAAGTGTAACGATTATTGAAAACTTATTGATTAAGTAAAGTGTTAATTGTAATCGAATCATTATCTAAAGAGTTAATGGTCCAAGATAAATCTTCTAACTCAACATAAAACTAATCTATAACTCTAAGTGTAACGATTATTGAAAACTTGTTGACTAAGTAAACAGTTAATTATACTTGATTCATCTTCGAAAGAGTTAATGGTACTCGATTAATCTTCTAACTCAACATAAAACTAATACGTAACTCTAAGTGTAACGGTTATTGAAAACTTGTTGACTAAATAAAGAGTTAATTGTACTCGAATCATCTTCTAAAGATTTAATGGTACTAGATTAATCTTCTTACTCAACATAAAACTAATCCGTAACTCTAAGTGTAACGATTATTGAAAACTTGTTGACCAAGTAAAGAGTTAATTGTACACGATTATTCTTCTAAAGAGTTAGTTGTACTCGATTAATCTTCCAACTCAACATAAAACTAATACGTAACTCTAAGTGTAACGGTTATTGAAAACTTGTTGACTAAGTAAAGAGTTAATTGTACTCGAATCATTTTCTAAAGATTTAATGGTACTAGATTAATCTTCTTACTCAACATAAAACTAATCCGTAACTCTAAGTGTAACGATTATTGAAAACTTGTTGACCAAGTAAAGAGTTAATTGTACTCGATTAATCTTCTAAAGAGTTAAAGGTACTCGATTAATCTTCTAACTCAACATAAAACTAATACGTAACTCTAAGTGTAACGATTATTGAAAACTTATTGATTAAGTAAAGTGTTAATTGTAATCGAATCATTATCTAAAGAGTTAATGGTCCTAGATAAATCTTCTAACTCAACATAAAAGTAATCTATAACTCTAAGTGTAACGATTATTGAAAACTTGTTGACTAAGTAAACAGTTAATTATACTTGATTCATCTTCGAAAGAGTCAATGGTACTCGATTAATCTTCTAACTCAACATAAAACTAATACGTAACTCTAAGTGTAACGGTTATTGAAAACTTGTTGACTAAGTAAAGAGTTAATTGTACTCGAATCATCTTCTAAAGATTTAATGGTACTAGATTAATCTTCTTACTCAACATAAAACTAATCCGTAACTCTAAGTGTAACGATTATTGAAAACTTGTTGACCAAGTAAAGAGTTAATTGTACACGATTATTCTTCTAAAGAGTTAGTTGTACTCGATTAATCTTCCAACTCAACTTAAAACTAATTCGTAACTCTAAGTATAACGATTATTGAAAACTTGTTGATTAAGTAAAGTGTTAATTGTAATCGAATCATCTTCTAAAGAGTTAATGGTACTCGATTAATCTTCTAAGTCAATATAAAAATAATCTGTAACTCTAAGTGTATTGATTATTGAAAACTTATTGTGCAAGTAAACAGTTAATTGTACTTGATTCATCTTCGAAAGAGTTAATGGTACTCGATTAATCTTCTAACTCAACATAAAACTAATACGTAACTCTAAGTGTAACGGTTATTGAAAACTTGTTGACTAAGTAAAGAGTTAATTGTACTCGAATCATCTTCTAAAGATTTAATGGTACTAGATTAATCTTCTTACACAACATAAAACTAATCCGTAACTCTAAGTGTAACGATTATTGAAAATTTGTTGACCAAGTAAAGAGTTAATTGTACTCGATTAATCTTCTAAAGAGTTAATGGTACTCGATTAATCTTCTAACTCAACATAAAACTAATACGTAACTCTAAGTTTAACGATTATTGAAAACTTGTTGACCAAGTAAAGAGTTAATTGTACTCGATTCATCTTCTAAAGAGTTAATGGTACTCGATTAATCTTCTAAGTCAATATAAAAATAATCTGTAACTCTAAGTGTATGGATTATTGAAAACTTATTGACCAAGTAAACAGTTAATTGTACTTGATTCATCTTCGAAAGAGTTAATGGTACTCGATTAATCTTCTAACTCAACATAAAACTAATACGTAACTCTAAGTGTAACGATTATTGAAAACTTATTGATTAAGTAAAGTGTTAATTGTAATCGAATCATTATCTAAAGAGTTAATGGTCCTAGATAAATCTTCTAACTCAACATAAAACTAATCTATAACTCTAAGTGTAACGATTATTGAAAACTTGTTGACTAAGTAAAGAGTTAATTGTACTCGAATCATCTTCTAAAGATTTAATGGTACTAGATTAATCTTCTTACTCAACATAAAACTAATCCGTAACTCTAAGTGTAACGATTATTGAAAACCTGTTGACCAAGTAAAGAGTTAATTGTACTCGATTATTCTTCTAAAGAGTTAGTTGTACTCGATTAATCTTCCAACTTAACTTAAAACTAATTCGTAACTCTAAGTATAACGATTATTGAAAACTTGTTGATTAAGTAAAATGTTAATTGTAATCGAATCATCTTCTAAAGAGTTAATGGTACTCGATTAATCTTCTAAGTCAATATAAAATTAATCTGTAACTCTAAGTGTATTGATTATTGAAAACTTATTGTCCAAGTAAACAGTTAATTGTACTTGATTCATCTTCGAAAGAGTTAGTGGTACTCGATAAATCTTCTAACTCAAACATAAAACTAAACCGTAACTCTAAGTGTAACGATTATTGAAAACTTTTTTGACCAAGTAAAGAGTTAATTTACTCGATTAATCTTCTAAAGAGTTAAAGGTACTCGATTAATCTTCTAACTCAACATAAAACTAATACGTAACTCTAAGTGTAACGATTATTGAAAACTTATTGATTAAGTAAAGTGTTAATTGTAATCGAATCATTATCTAAAGAGTTAATGGTCCTAGATAAATCTTCTAACTCAACATAAAACTAATCTATAACTCTAAGTGTAACGATTATTGAAAACTTGTTGAGTAAGTAAACAGTTAATTATACTTGATTCATCTTCGAAAGAGTTAATGGTACTCGATTAATCTTCTAACTCAACATAAAACTAATACGTAACTCTAAGTGTAACGGTTATTGAAAACTTGTTGACTAAATAAAGAGTTAATTGTACTCGAATCATCTTCTAAAGATTTAATGGTACTAGATTAATCTTCTTACTCAACATAAAACTAATCCGTAACTCTAAGTGTAACGATTATTGAAAACTTGTTGACCAAGTAAAGAGTTAATTGTACACGATTATTCTTCTAAAGAGTTAGTTGTACTCGATTAATCTTCCAACTCAACTTAAAACTAATTCGTAACTCTAAGTATAACGATTATTGAAAACTTGTTGATTAAGTAAAGTGTTAATTGTAATCGAATCATCTTCTAAAGAGTTAATGGTACTCGATTAATCTTCTAAGTCAATATAAAAATAATCTGTAACTCTAAGTGTATTGATTATTGAAAACTTATTGTGCAAGTAGACAGTTAATTGTACTTGATTCATCTTCGAAAGAGTTAATGGTACTCGATTAATCTTCTAACTCAACATAAAACTAATACGTAACTCTAAGTGTAACGGTTATTGAAAACTTGTTGACTAAGTAAAGAGTTAATTGTACTCGAATCATCTTCTAAAGATTTAATAGTACTCGATTAATCTTCTTACACAACATAAAACTAATCCGTAACTCTAAGTGTAACGATTATTGAAAATTTGTTGACCAAGTAAAGAGTTAATTGTACTCGATTAATCTTCTAAAGAGTTAATGGTACTCGATTAATCTTCTAACTCAACATAAAACTAATACGTAACTCTAAGTTTAACGATTATTGAAAACTTGTTGACCAAGTAAGAGTTAATTGTACTCGATTCATCTTCTAAAGAGTTAATGGTACTCGATTAATCTTCTAAGTCAATATAAAAATAATCTGTAACTCTAAGTGTATGGATTATTGAAAACTTATTGACCAAGTAAACAGTTAATTGTACTTGATTCATCTTCGAAAGAGTTAATGGTACTCGATTAATCTTCTAACTCAACATAAAACTAATACGTAACTCTAAGTGTAACGATTATTGAAAACTTATTGATTAAGTAAAGTGTTAATTGTAATCGAATCATTATCTAAAGAGTTAATGGTCCTAGATAAATCTTCTAACTCAACATAAAACTAATACGTAACTCTAAGTGTAACGGTTATTGAAAACTTGTTGACTAAATAAAGAGTTAATTGTACTCGAATCATCTTCTAAAGATTTAATGGTACTAGATTAATCTTCTTACTCAACATAAAACTAATCCGTAACTCTAAGTGTAACGATTATTGAAAACTTGTTGACCAAGTAAAGAGTTAATTGTACACGATTATTCTTCTAAAGAGTTAGTTGTACTCGATTAATCTTCCAACTCAACTTAAAACTAATTCGTAACTCTAAGTATAACGATTATTGAAAACTTGTTGATTAAGTAAAGTGTTAATTGTAATCGAATCATCTTCTAAAGAGTTAATGGTACTCGATTAATCTTCTAAGTCAATATAAAAATAATCTGTAACTCTAAGTGTATTGATTATTGAAAACTTATTGTGCAAGTAGACAGTTAATTGTACTTGATTCATCTTCGAAAGAGTTAATGGTACTCGATTAATCTTATAACTCAACATAAAACTAATACGTAACTCTAAGTGTATCGGTTATTGAAAACTTGTTGACTAAGTAAAGAGTTAATTGTACTCGAATCATCTTCTAAAGATTTAATGGTACTCGATTAATCTTCTAAAGAGTTAAAGGTACTCGATTAATCTTCTAACTCAACATAAAACTAATACGTAACTCTAAGTGTAACGATTATTGAAAACTTATTGATTAAGTAAAGTGTTAATTGTAATCGAATCATTATCTAAAGAGTTAATGGTCCTAGATAAATCTTCTAACTCAACATAAAACTAATCTATAACTCTAAGTGTAACGATTATTGAAAACTTGTTGAGTAAGTAAACAGTTAATTATACTTGATTCATCTTCGAAAGAGTTAATGGTACTCGATTAATCTTCTAACTCAACATAAAACTAATACGTAACTCTAAGTGTAACGGTTATTGAAAACTTGTTGACTAAATAAAGAGTTAATTGTACTCGAATCATCTTCTAAAGATTTAATGGTACTAGATTAATCTTCTTACTCAACATAAAACTAATCCGTAACTCTAAGTGTAACGATTATTGAAAACTTGTTGACCAAGTAAAGAGTTAATTGTACACGATTATTCTTCTAAAGAGTTAGTTGTACTCGATTAATCTTCCAACTCAACTTAAAACTAATTCGTAACTCTAAGTATAACGATTATTGAAAACTTGTTGATTAAGTAAAGTGTTAATTGTAATCGAATCATCTTCTAAAGAGTTAATGGTACTCGATTAATCTTCTAAGTCAATATAAAAATAATCTGTAACTTTAAGTGTATTGATTATTGAAAACTTATTGTGCAAGTAGACAGTTAATTGTACTTGATTCATCTTCGAAAGAGTTAATGGTACTCGATTAATCTTCTAACTCAACATAAAACTAATACGTAACTCTAAGTGTAACGGTTATTGAAAACTTGTTGACTAAGTAAAGAGTTAATTGTACTCGAATCATCTTCTAAAGATTTAATGGTACTAGATTAATCTTCTTACACAACATAAAACTAATCCGTAACTCTAAGTGTAACGATTATTGAAAATTTGTTGACCAAGTAAAGAGTTAATTGTACTCGATTAATCTTCTAAAGAGTTAATGGTACTCGATTAATCTTCTAACTCAACATAAAACTAATACGTAACTCTAAGTTTAACGATTATTGAAAACTTGTTGACCAAGTAAAGAGTTAATTGTACTCGATTCATCTTCTAAAGAGTTAATGGTACTCGATTAATCTTCTAAGTCAATATAAAAATAATCTGTAACTCTAAGTGTATGGATTATTGAAAACTTATTGACCAAGTAAACAGTTAATTGTACTTGATTCATCTTCGAAAGAGTTAATGGTACTCGATTAATCTTCGAACTCAACATAAAACTAATACGTAACTCTAAGTGTAACGGTTATTGAAAACTTGTTGACCAAGTAAAGAGTTAATTGTACACGATTATTCTTCTAAAGAGTTAGTTGTACTCGATTAATCTTCCAACTCAACTTAAAACTAATTCGTAACTCTAAGTATAACGATTATTGAAAACTTGTTGATTAAGTAAAGTGTTAATTGTAATCGAATCATCTTCTAAAGAGTTAATGGTACTCGATTAATCTTCTAAGTCAATATAAAAATAATCTGTAACTCTAAGTGTATTGATTATTGAAAACTTATTGTGCAAGTAGACAGTTAATTGTACTTGATTCATCTTCGAAAGAGTTAATGGTACTCGATTAATCTTCTAACTCAACATAAAACTAATACGTAACTCTAAGTGTAACGGTTATTGAAAACTTGTTGACTAAGTAAAGAGTTAATTGTACTCGAATCATCTTCTAAAGATTTAATAGTACTCGATTAATCTTCTTACACAACATAAAACTAATCCGTAACTCTAAGTGTAACGATTATTGAAAATTTGTTGACCAAGTAAAGAGTTAATTGTACTCGATTAATCTTCTAAAGAGTTAATGGTACTCGATTAATCTTCTAACTCAACATAAAACTAATACGTAACTCTAAGTTTAACGATTATTGAAAACTTGTTGACCAAGTAAGAGTTAATTGTACTCGATTCATCTTCTAAAGAGTTAATGGTACTCGATTAATCTTCTAAGTCAATATAAAAATAATCTGTAACTCTAAGTGTATGGATTATTGAAAACTTATTGACCAAGTAAACAGTTAATTGTACTTGATTCATCTTCGAAAGAGTTAATGGTACTCGATTAATCTTCTAACTCAACATAAAACTAATACGTAACTCTAAGTGTAACGATTATTGAAAACTTATTGATTAAGTAAAGTGTTAATTGTAATCGAATCATTATCTAAAGAGTTAATGGTCCTAGATAAATCTTCTAACTCAACATAAAACTAATACGTAACTCTAAGTGTAACGGTTATTGAAAACTTGTTGACTAAATAAAGAGTTAATTGTACTCGAATCATCTTCTAAAGATTTAATGGTACTAGATTAATCTTCTTACTCAACATAAAACTAATCCGTAACTCTAAGTGTAACGATTATTGAAAACTTGTTGACCAAGTAAAGAGTTAATTGTACACGATTATTCTTCTAAAGAGTTAGTTGTACTCGATTAATCTTCCAACTCAACTTAAAACTAATTCGTAACTCTAAGTATAACGATTATTGAAAACTTGTTGATTAAGTAAAGTGTTAATTGTAATCGAATCATCTTCTAAAGAGTTAATGGTACTCGATTAATCTTCTAAGTCAATATAAAAATAATCTGTAACTCTAAGTGTATTGATTATTGAAAACTTATTGTGCAAGTAGACAGTTAATTGTACTTGATTCATCTTCGAAAGAGTTAATGGTACTCGATTAATCTTATAACTCAACATAAAACTAATACGTAACTCTAAGTGTATCGGTTATTGAAAACTTGTTGACTAAGTAAAGAGTTAATTGTACTCGAATCATCTTCTAAAGATTTAATGGTACTCGATTAATCTTCTAAAGAGTTAAAGGTACTCGATTAATCTTCTAACTCAACATAAAACTAATACGTAACTCTAAGTGTAACGATTATTGAAAACTTATTGATTAAGTAAAGTGTTAATTGTAATCGAATCATTATCTAAAGAGTTAATGGTCCTAGATAAATCTTCTAACTCAACATAAAACTAATCTATAACTCTAAGTGTAACGATTATTGAAAACTTGTTGAGTAAGTAAACAGTTAATTATACTTGATTCATCTTCGAAAGAGTTAATGGTACTCGATTAATCTTCTAACTCAACATAAAACTAATACGTAACTCTAAGTGTAACGGTTATTGAAAACTTGTTGACTAAATAAAGAGTTAATTGTACTCGAATCATCTTCTAAAGATTTAATGGTACTAGATTAATCTTCTTACTCAACATAAAACTAATCCGTAACTCTAAGTGTAACGATTATTGAAAACTTGTTGACCAAGTAAAGAGTTAATTGTACACGATTATTCTTCTAAAGAGTTAGTTGTACTCGATTAATCTTCCAACTCAACTTAAAACTAATTCGTAACTCTAAGTATAACGATTATTGAAAACTTGTTGATTAAGTAAAGTGTTAATTGTAATCGAATCATCTTCTAAAGAGTTAATGGTACTCGATTAATCTTCTAAGTCAATATAAAAATAATCTGTAACTTTAAGTGTATTGATTATTGAAAACTTATTGTGCAAGTAGACAGTTAATTGTACTTGATTCATCTTCGAAAGAGTTAATGGTACTCGATTAATCTTCTAACTCAACATAAAACTAATACGTAACTCTAAGTGTAACGGTTATTGAAAACTTGTTGACTAAGTAAAGAGTTAATTGTACTCGAATCATCTTCTAAAGATTTAATGGTACTAGATTAATCTTCTTACACAACATAAAACTAATCCGTAACTCTAAGTGTAACGATTATTGAAAATTTGTTGACCAAGTAAAGAGTTAATTGTACTCGATTAATCTTCTAAAGAGTTAATGGTACTCGATTAATCTTCTAACTCAACATAAAACTAATACGTAACTCTAAGTTTAACGATTATTGAAAACTTGTTGACCAAGTAAAGAGTTAATTGTACTCGATTCATCTTCTAAAGAGTTAATGGTACTCGATTAATCTTCTAAGTCAATATAAAAATAATCTGTAACTCTAAGTGTATGGATTATTGAAAACTTATTGACCAAGTAAACAGTTAATTGTACTTGATTCATCTTCGAAAGAGTTAATGGTACTCGATTAATCTTCGAACTCAACATAAAACTAATACGTAACTCTAAGTGTAACGGTTATTGAAAACTTGTTGACCAAGTAAAGAGTTAATTGTACACGATTATTCTTCTAAAGAGTTAGTTGTACTCGATTAATCTTCCAACTCAACTTAAAACTAATTCGTAACTCTAAGTATAACGATTATTGAAAACTTGTTGATTAAGTAAAGTGTTAATTGTAATCGAATCATCTTCTAAAGAGTTAATGGTACTCGATTAATCTTCTAAGTCAATATAAAAATAATCTGTAACTCTAAGTGTATTGATTATTGAAAACTTATTGTGCAAGTAGACAGTTAATTGTACTTGATTCATCTTCGAAAGAGTTAATGGTACTCGATTAATCTTCTAACTCAACATAAAACTAATACGTAACTCTAAGTGTAACGGTTATTGAAAACTTGTTGACTAAGTAAAGAGTTAATTGTACTCGAATCATCTTCTAAAGATTTAATAGTACTCGATTAATCTTCTTACACAACATAAAACTAATCCGTAACTCTAAGTGTAACGATTATTGAAAATTTGTTGACCAAGTAAAGAGTTAATTGTACTCGATTAATCTTCTAAAGAGTTAATGGTACTCGATTAATCTTCTAACTCAACATAAAACTAATACGTAACTCTAAGTTTAACGATTATTGAAAACTTGTTGACCAAGTAAGAGTTAATTGTACTCGATTCATCTTCTAAAGAGTTAATGGTACTCGATTAATCTTCTAAGTCAATATAAAAATAATCTGTAACTCTAAGTGTATGGATTATTGAAAACTTATTGACCAAGTAAACAGTTAATTGTACTTGATTCATCTTCGAAAGAGTTAATGGTACTCGATTAATCTTCTAACTCAACATAAAACTAATACGTAACTCTAAGTGTAACGATTATTGAAAACTTATTGATTAAGTAAAGTGTTAATTGTAATCGAATCATTATCTAAAGAGTTAATGGTCCTAGATAAATCTTCTAACTCAACATAAAACTAATACGTAACTCTAAGTGTAACGGTTATTGAAAACTTGTTGACTAAATAAAGAGTTAATTGTACTCGAATCATCTTCTAAAGATTTAATGGTACTAGATTAATCTTCTTACACAACATAAAACTAATCCGTAACTCTAAGTGTAACGATTATTGAAAACTTGTTGACCAAGTAAAGAGTTAATTGTACACGATTATTCTTCTAAAGAGTTAGTTGTACTCGATTAATCTTCCAACTCAACTTAAAACTAATTCGTAACTCTAAGTATAACGATTATTGAAAACTTGTTGATTAAGTAAAGTGTTAATTGTAATCGAATCATCTTCTAAAGAGTTAATGGTACTCGATTAATCTTCTAAGTCAATATAAAAATAATCTGTAACTCTAAGTGTATTGATTATTGAAAACTTATTGTGTAAGTAGACAGTTAATTGTACTTGATTCATCTTCGAAAGAGTTAATGGTACTCGATTAATCTTCTAACTCAACATAAAACTAATACGTAACTCTAAGTGTATCGGTTATTGAAAACTTGTTGACTAAGTAAAGAGTTAATTGTACTCGAATCATCTTCTAAAGATTTAATGGTACTCGATTAATCTTCTAAAGAGTTAAAGGTACTCGATTAATCTTCTAACTCAACATAAAACTAATACGTAACTCTAAGTGTAACGATTATTGAAAACTTATTGATTAAGTAAAGTGTTAATTGTAATCGAATCATTATCTAAAGAGTTAATGGTCCTAGATAAATCTTCTAACTCAACATAAAACTAATCTATAACTCTAAGTGTAACGATTATTGAAAACTTGTTGAGTAAGTAAACAGTTAATTATACTTGATTCATCTTCGAAAGAGTTAATGGTACTCGATTAATCTTCTAACTCAACATAAAACTAATACGTAACTCTAAGTGTAACGGTTATTGAAAACTTGTTGACTAAATAAAGAGTTAATTGTACTCGAATCATCTTCTAAAGATTTAATGGTACTAGATTAATCTTCTTACTCAACATAAAACTAATCCGTAACTCTAAGTGTAACGATTATTGAAAACTTGTTGACCAAGTAAAGAGTTAATTGTACACGATTATTCTTCTAAAGAGTTAGTTGTACTCGATTAATCTTCCAACTCAACTTAAAACTAATTCGTAACTCTAAGTATAACGATTATTGAAAACTTGTTGATTAAGTAAAGTGTTAATTGTAATCGAATCATCTTCTAAAGAGTTAATGGTACTCGATTAATCTTCTAAGTCAATATAAAAATAATCTGTAACTCTAAGTGTATTGATTATTGAAAACTTATTGTGCAAGTAGACAGTTAATTGTACTTGATTCATCTTCGAAAGAGTTAATGGTACTCGATTAATCTTCTAACTCAACATAAAACTAATACGTAACTCTAAGTGTAACGGTTATTGAAAACTTGTTGACTAAGTAAAGAGTTAATTGTACTCGAATCATCTTCTAAAGATTTAATAGTACTCGATTAATCTTCTTACACAACATAAAACTAATCCGTAACTCTAAGTGTAACGATTATTGAAAATTTGTTGACCAAGTAAAGAGTTAATTGTACTCGATTAATCTTCTAAAGAGTTAATGGTACTCGATTAATCTTCTAACTCAACATAAAACTAATACGTAACTCTAAGTTTAACGATTATTGAAAACTTGTTGACCAAGTAAGAGTTAATTGTACTCGATTCATCTTCTAAAGAGTTAATGGTACTCGATTAATCTTCTAAGTCAATATAAAAATAATCTGTAACTCTAAGTGTATGGATTATTGAAAACTTATTGACCAAGTAAACAGTTAATTGTACTTGATTCATCTTCGAAAGAGTTAATGGTACTCGATTAATCTTCTAACTCAACATAAAACTAATACGTAACTCTAAGTGTAACGATTATTGAAAACTTATTGATTAAGTAAAGTGTTAATTGTAATCGAATCATTATCTAAAGAGTTAATGGTCCTAGATAAATCTTCTAACTCAACATAAAACTAATACGTAACTCTAAGTGTAACGGTTATTGAAAACTTGTTGACTAAATAAAGAGTTAATTGTACTCGAATCATCTTCTAAAGATTTAATGGTACTAGATTAATCTTCTTACTCAACATAAAACTAATCCGTAACTCTAAGTGTAACGATTATTGAAAACTTGTTGACCAAGTAAAGAGTTAATTGTACACGATTATTCTTCTAAAGAGTTAGTTGTACTCGATTAATCTTCCAACTCAACTTAAAACTAATTCGTAACTCTAAGTATAACGATTATTGAAAACTTGTTGATTAAGTAAAGTGTTAATTGTAATCGAATCATCTTCTAAAGAGTTAATGGTACTCGATTAATCTTCTAAGTCAATATAAAAATAATCTGTAACTCTAAGTGTATTGATTATTGAAAACTTATTGTGCAAGTAGACAGTTAATTGTACTTGATTCATCTTCGAAAGAGTTAATGGTACTCGATTAATCTTCTAACTCAACATAAAACTAATACGTAACTCTAAGTGTATCGGTTATTGAAAACTTGTTGACTAAGTAAAGAGTTAATTGTACTCGAATCATCTTCTAAAGATTTAATGGTACTCGATTAATCTTCTAAAGAGTTAAAGGTACTCGATTAATCTTCTAACTCAACATAAAACTAATACGTAACTCTAAGTGTAACGATTATTGAAAACTTATTGATTAAGTAAAGTGTTAATTGTAATCGAATCATTATCTAAAGAGTTAATGGTCCTAGATAAATCTTCTAACTCAACATAAAACTAATCTATAACTCTAAGTGTAACGATTATTGAAAACTTGTTGAGTAAGTAAACAGTTAATTATACTTGATTCATCTTCGAAAGAGTTAATGGTACTCGATTAATCTTCTAACTCAACATAAAACTAATACGTAACTCTAAGTGTAACGGTTATTGAAAACTTGTTGACTAAATAAAGAGTTAATTGTACTCGAATCATCTTCTAAAGATTTAATGGTACTAGATTAATCTTCTTACTCAACATAAAACTAATCCGTAACTCTAAGTGTAACGATTATTGAAAACTTGTTGACCAAGTAAAGAGTTAATTGTACACGATTATTCTTCTAAAGAGTTAGTTGTACTCGATTAATCTTCCAACTCAACTTAAAACTAATTCGTAACTCTAAGTATAACGATTATTGAAAACTTGTTGATTAAGTAAAGTGTTAATTGTAATCGAATCATCTTCTAAAGAGTTAATGGTACTCGATTAATCTTCTAAGTCAATATAAAAATAATCTGTAACTCTAAGTGTATTGATTATTGAAAACTTATTGTGCAAGTAGACAGTTAATTGTACTTGATTCATCTTCGAAAGAGTTAATGGTACTCGATTAATCTTCTAACTCAACATAAAACTAATACGTAACTCTAAGTGTAACGGTTATTGAAAACTTGTTGACTAAGTAAAGAGTTAATTGTACTCGAATCATCTTCTAAAGATTTAATAGTACTCGATTAATCTTCTTACACAACATAAAACTAATCCGTAACTCTAAGTGTAACGATTATTGAAAATTTGTTGACCAAGTAAAGAGTTAATTGTACTCGATTAATCTTCTAAAGAGTTAATGGTACTCGATTAATCTTCTAACTCAACATAAAACTAATACGTAACTCTAAGTTTAACGATTATTGAAAACTTGTTGACCAAGTAAGAGTTAATTGTACTCGATTCATCTTCTAAAGAGTTAATGGTACTCGATTAATCTTCTAAGTCAATATAAAAATAATCTGTAACTCTAAGTGTATGGATTATTGAAAACTTATTGACCAAGTAAACAGTTAATTGTACTTGATTCATCTTCGAAAGAGTTAATGGTACTCGATTAATCTTCTAACTCAACATAAAACTAATACGTAACTCTAAGTGTAACGATTATTGAAAACTTATTGATTAAGTAAAGTGTTAATTGTAATCGAATCATTATCTAAAGAGTTAATGGTCCTAGATAAATCTTCTAACTCAACATAAAACTAATACGTAACTCTAAGTGTAACGGTTATTGAAAACTTGTTGACTAAATAAAGAGTTAATTGTACTCGAATCATCTTCTAAAGATTTAATGGTACTAGATTAATCTTCTTACTCAACATAAAACTAATCCGTAACTCTAAGTGTAACGATTATTGAAAACTTGTTGACCAAGTAAAGAGTTAATTGTACACGATTATTCTTCTAAAGAGTTAGTTGTACTCGATTAATCTTCCAACTCAACTTAAAACTAATTCGTAACTCTAAGTATAACGATTATTGAAAACTTGTTGATTAAGTAAAGTGTTAATTGTAATCGAATCATCTTCTAAAGAGTTAATGGTACTCGATTAATCTTCTAAGTCAATATAAAAATAATCTGTAACTCTAAGTGTATTGATTATTGAAAACTTATTGTGCAAGTAGACAGTTAATTGTACTTGATTCATCTTCGAAAGAGTTAATGGTACTCGATTAATCTTCTAACTCAACATAAAACTAATACGTAACTCTAAGTGTATCGGTTATTGAAAACTTGTTGACTAAGTAAAGAGTTAATTGTACTCGAATCATCTTCTAAAGATTTAATGGTACTCGATTAATCTTCTAAAGAGTTAAAGGTACTCGATTAATCTTCTAACTCAACATAAAACTAATACGTAACTCTAAGTGTAACGATTATTGAAAACTTATTGATTAAGTAAAGTGTTAATTGTAATCGAATCATTATCTAAAGAGTTAATGGTCCTAGATAAATCTTCTAACTCAACATAAAACTAATCTATAACTCTAAGTGTAACGATTATTGAAAACTTGTTGAGTAAGTAAACAGTTAATTATACTTGATTCATCTTCGAAAGAGTTAATGGTACTCGATTAATCTTCTAACTCAACATAAAACTAATACGTAACTCTAAGTGTAACGGTTATTGAAAACTTGTTGACTAAATAAAGAGTTAATTGTACTCGAATCATCTTCTAAAGATTTAATGGTACTAGATTAATCTTCTTACTCAACATAAAACTAATCCGTAACTCTAAGTGTAACGATTATTGAAAACTTGTTGACCAAGTAAAGAGTTAATTGTACACGATTATTCTTCTAAAGAGTTAGTTGTACTCGATTAATCTTCCAACTCAACTTAAAACTAATTCGTAACTCTAAGTATAACGATTATTGAAAACTTGTTGATTAAGTAAAGTGTTAATTGTAATCGAATCATCTTCTAAAGAGTTAATGGTACTCGATTAATCTTCTAAGTCAATATAAAAATAATCTGTAACTTTAAGTGTATTGATTATTGAAAACTTATTGTGCAAGTAGACAGTTAATTGTACTTGATTCATCTTCGAAAGAGTTAATGGTACTCGATTAATCTTCTAACTCAACATAAAACTAATACGTAACTCTAAGTGTAACGGTTATTGAAAACTTGTTGACTAAGTAAAGAGTTAATTGTACTCGAATCATCTTCTAAAGATTTAATGGTACTAGATTAATCTTCTTACACAACATAAAACTAATCCGTAACTCTAAGTGTAACGATTATTGAAAATTTGTTGACCAAGTAAAGAGTTAATTGTACTCGATTAATCTTCTAAAGAGTTAATGGTACTCGATTAATCTTCTAACTCAACATAAAACTAATACGTAACTCTAAGTTTAACGATTATTGAAAACTTGTTGACCAAGTAAAGAGTTAATTGTACTCGATTCATCTTCTAAAGAGTTAATGGTACTCGATTAATCTTCTAAGTCAATATAAAAATAATCTGTAACTCTAAGTGTATGGATTATTGAAAACTTATTGACCAAGTAAACAGTTAATTGTACTTGATTCATCTTCGAAAGAGTTAATGGTACTCGATTAATCTTCTAACTCAACATAAAACTAATACGTAACTCTAAGTGTAACGGTTATTGAAAACTTGTTGACCAAGTAAAGAGTTAATTGTACACGATTATTCTTCTAAAGAGTTAGTTGTACTCGATTAATCTTCCAACTCAACTTAAAACTAATTCGTAACTCTAAGTATAACGATTATTGAAAACTTGTTGATTAAGTAAAGTGTTAATTGTAATCGAATCATCTTCTAAAGAGTTAATGGTACTCGATTAATCTTCTAAGTCAATATAAAAATAATCTGTAACTCTAAGTGTATTGATTATTGAAAACTTATTGTGCAAGTAGACAGTTAATTGTACTTGATTCATCTTCGAAAGAGTTAATGGTACTCGATTAATCTTCTAACTCAACATAAAACTAATACGTAACTCTAAGTGTAACGGTTATTGAAAACTTGTTGACTAAGTAAAGAGTTAATTGTACTCGAATCATCTTCTAAAGATTTAATAGTACTCGATTAATCTTCTTACACAACATAAAACTAATCCGTAACTCTAAGTGTAACGATTATTGAAAATTTGTTGACCAAGTAAAGAGTTAATTGTACTCGATTAATCTTCTAAAGAGTTAATGGTACTCGATTAATCTTCTAACTCAACATAAAACTAATACGTAACTCTAAGTTTAACGATTATTGAAAACTTGTTGACCAAGTAAGAGTTAATTGTACTCGATTCATCTTCTAAAGAGTTAATGGTACTCGATTAATCTTCTAAGTCAATATAAAAATAATCTGTAACTCTAAGTGTATGGATTATTGAAAACTTATTGACCAAGTAAACAGTTAATTGTACTTGATTCATCTTCGAAAGAGTTAATGGTACTCGATTAATCTTCTAACTCAACATAAAACTAATACGTAACTCTAAGTGTAACGATTATTGAAAACTTATTGATTAAGTAAAGTGTTAATTGTAATCGAATCATTATCTAAAGAGTTAATGGTCCTAGATAAATCTTCTAACTCAACATAAAACTAATACGTAACTCTAAGTGTAACGGTTATTGAAAACTTGTTGACTAAATAAAGAGTTAATTGTACTCGAATCATCTTCTAAAGATTTAATGGTACTAGATTAATCTTCTTACTCAACATAAAACTAATCCGTAACTCTAAGTGTAACGATTATTGAAAACTTGTTGACCAAGTAAAGAGTTAATTGTACACGATTATTCTTCTAAAGAGTTAGTTGTACTCGATTAATCTTCCAACTCAACTTAAAACTAATTCGTAACTCTAAGTATAACGATTATTGAAAACTTGTTGATTAAGTAAAGTGTTAATTGTAATCGAATCATCTTCTAAAGAGTTAATGGTACTCGATTAATCTTCTAAGTCAATATAAAAATAATCTGTAACTCTAAGTGTATTGATTATTGAAAACTTATTGTGCAAGTAGACAGTTAATTGTACTTGATTCATCTTCGAAAGAGTTAATGGTACTCGATTAATCTTCTAACTCAACATAAAACTAATACGTAACTCTAAGTGTATCGGTTATTGAAAACTTGTTGACTAAGTAAAGAGTTAATTGTACTCGAATCATCTTCTAAAGATTTAATGGTACTCGATTAATCTTCTAAAGAGTTAAAGGTACTCGATTAATCTTCTAACTCAACATAAAACTAATACGTAACTCTAAGTGTAACGATTATTGAAAACTTATTGATTAAGTAAAGTGTTAATTGTAATCGAATCATTATCTAAAGAGTTAATGGTCCTAGATAAATCTTCTAACTCAACATAAAACTAATCTATAACTCTAAGTGTAACGATTATTGAAAACTTGTTGAGTAAGTAAACAGTTAATTATACTTGATTCATCTTCGAAAGAGTTAATGGTACTCGATTAATCTTCTAACTCAACATAAAACTAATACGTAACTCTAAGTGTAACGGTTATTGAAAACTTGTTGACTAAATAAAGAGTTAATTGTACTCGAATCATCTTCTAAAGATTTAATGGTACTAGATTAATCTTCTTACTCAACATAAAACTAATCCGTAACTCTAAGTGTAACGATTATTGAAAACTTGTTGACCAAGTAAAGAGTTAATTGTACACGATTATTCTTCTAAAGAGTTAGTTGTACTCGATTAATCTTCCAACTCAACTTAAAACTAATTCGTAACTCTAAGTATAACGATTATTGAAAACTTGTTGATTAAGTAAAGTGTTAATTGTAATCGAATCATCTTCTAAAGAGTTAATGGTACTCGATTAATCTTCTAAGTCAATATAAAAATAATCTGTAACTTTAAGTGTATTGATTATTGAAAACTTATTGTGCAAGTAGACAGTTAATTGTACTTGATTCATCTTCGAAAGAGTTAATGGTACTCGATTAATCTTCTAACTCAACATAAAACTAATACGTAACTCTAAGTGTAACGGTTATTGAAAACTTGTTGACTAAGTAAAGAGTTAATTGTACTCGAATCATCTTCTAAAGATTTAATGGTACTAGATTAATCTTCTTACACAACATAAAACTAATCCGTAACTCTAAGTGTAACGATTATTGAAAATTTGTTGACCAAGTAAAGAGTTAATTGTACTCGATTAATCTTCTAAAGAGTTAATGGTACTCGATTAATCTTCTAACTCAACATAAAACTAATACGTAACTCTAAGTTTAACGATTATTGAAAACTTGTTGACCAAGTAAAGAGTTAATTGTACTCGATTCATCTTCTAAAGAGTTAATGGTACTCGATTAATCTTCTAAGTCAATATAAAAATAATCTGTAACTCTAAGTGTATGGATTATTGAAAACTTATTGACCAAGTAAACAGTTAATTGTACTTGATTCATCTTCGAAAGAGTTAATGGTACTCGATTAATCTTCTAACTCAACATAAAACTAATACGTAACTCTAAGTGTAACGATTATTGAAAACTTATTGATTAAGTAAAGTGTTAATTGTAATCGAATCATTATCTAAAGAGTTAATGGTCCTAGATAAATCTTCTAACTCAACATAAAACTAATCTATAACTCTAAGTGTAACGATTATTGAAAACTTGTTGACTAAGTAAAGAGTTAATTGTACTCGAATCATCTTCTAAAGATTTAATGGTACTAGATTAATCTTCTTACTCAACATAAAACTAATCCGTAACTCTAAGTGTAACGATTATTGAAAACCTGTTGACCAAGTAAAGAGTTAATTGTACTCGATTATTCTTCTAAAGAGTTAGTTGTACTCGATTAATCTTCCAACTTAACTTAAAACTAATTCGTAACTCTAAGTATAACGATTATTGAAAACTTGTTGATTAAGTAAAGTGTTAATTGTAATCGAATCATCTTCTAAAGAGTTAATGGTACTCGATTAATCTTCTAAGTCAATATAAAAATAATCTGTAACTCTAAGTGTATTGATTATTGAAAACTTATTGTCCAAGTAAACAGTTAATTGTACTTGATTCATCTTCGAAAGAGTTAGTGGTACTCGATAAATCTTCTAACTCAAACATAAAACTAAATCGTAACTCTAAGTGTAACGATTATTGAAAACTTTTTTGACCAAGTAAAGAGTTAATTTACTCGATTAATCTTCTAAAGAGTTAATGGTACTCGATTAATCTTCTAAAGAGTTAAAGGTACTCGATTAATCTTCTAAGTCAACATAAAACTAATACGTAACTCTAAGTGTAACGATTATTGAAAACTTATTGATTAAGTAAAGTGTTAATTGTAATCGAATCATTATCTAAAGAGTTAATGGTCCTAGATAAATCTTCTAACTCAACATAAAACTAATCTATAACTCTAAGTGTAACGATTATTGAAAACTTGTTGACTAAGTAAACAGTTAATTATACTTGATTCATCTTCGAAAGAGTTAATGGTACACGATTAATCTTCTAACTCAACATAAAACTAATACGTAACTCTAAGTGTAACGATTATTGAAAACTTATTGATTAAGTAAAGTGTTAATTGTAATCGAATCATTATCTAAAGAGTTAATGGTCCTAGATAAATCTTCTAACTAAACATAAAACTAATCTATAACTCTAAGTGTAACGATTATTGAAAACTTGTTGACTTAGTAAAGAGTTAATTGTACTCGAATCATCTTCTAAAGATTTAATGGTACTAGATTAATCTTCTTACTCAACATAAAACTAATCCGTAACTCTAAGTGTAACGATTATTGAAAACCTGTTGACCAAGTAAAGAGTTAATTGTACTCGATTATTCTTCTAAAGAGTTAGTTGTACTCGATTAATCTTCCAACTTAACTTAAAACTAATTCGTAACTCTAAGTATAACAATTATTGAAAACTTGTTGATTAAGTAAAGTGTTAATTGTAATCGAATCATCTTCTAAAGAGTTAATGGTACTCGATTAATCTTCTAAGTCAATATAAAAATAATCTGTAACTCTAAGTGTATTGATTATTGAAAACTTATTGTCCAAGTAAACAGTTAATTGTACTTGATTCATCTTTGAAAGAGTTAGTGGTACTCGATAAATCTTCTAACTCAAACATAAAACTAAACCGTAACTCTAAGTGTAACGATTATTGAAAACTTTTTTGACCAAGTAAAGAGTTAATGGTACTCGATTAATCTTCTAAAGAGTTAAAGGTACTCGATTAATCTTCTAACTCAACATAAAACTAATACGTAACTCTAAGTGTAACGATTATTGAAAACTTATTGATTAAGTAAAGTGTTAATTGTAATCGAATCATTATCTAAAGAGTTAATGGTCCTAGATAAATCTTCTAACTCAACATAAAACTAATCTATAACTCTAAGTGTAACGATTATTGAAAACTTGTTGACTAAGTAAACAGTTAATTATACTTGATTCATCTTCGAAAGAGTTAATGGTACTCGATTAATCTTCTAACTCAACATAAAACTAATACGTAACTCTAAGTGTAACGATTATTGAAAACTTATTGATTAAGTAAAGTGTTAATTGTAATCGAATCATTATCTAAAGAGTTAATGGTCCTAGATAAATCTTCTAACTCAACATAAAACTAATCTATAACTCTAAGTGTAACGGTTATTGAAAACTTGTTGACTAAGTAAAGAGTTAATTGTACTCGAATCATCTTCTAAAGATTTAATGGTACTAGATTAATCTTCTTACTCAACATAAAACTAATCCGTAACTCTAAGTGTAACGATTATTGAAAACTTGTTGACCAAGTAAAGAGTTAATTGTACACGATTATTCTTCTAAAGAGTTAGTTGTACTCGATTAATCTTCTAACTCAACTTAAAACTAATTCGTAACTCTAAGTATAACGATTATTGAAAACTTGTTGATTAAGTAAAGTGTTAATTGTAATCGAATCATCTTCTAAAGAGTTAATGGTACTCGATTAATCTTCTAAGTCAATATAAAAATAATCTGTAACTCTAAGTGTATTGATTATTGAAAACTTATTGTCCAAGTAAACAGTTAATTGTACTTGATTCATCTTCGAAAGAGTTAATGGTACTCGATTAATCTTCTAACTCAAACATAAAACTAAACCGTAACTCTAAGTGTAACGATTATTGAAAACTTATTGATTAAGTAAAGTGTTAATTGTAATCGAATCATTATCTAAAGAGTTAATGGTCCTAGATAAATCTTCTAACTCAACATAAAACTAATCTATAACTCTAAGTGTAACGATTATTGAAAACTTGTTGACTAAGTAAAGAGTTAATTGTACTCGAATCATCTTCTAAAGATTTAATGGTACTAGATTAATCATCTTACTCAACATAAAACTAATCCGTAACTCTAAGTGTAACGATTATTGAAAACCTGTTGACCAAGTAAAGAGTTAATTGTACTCGATTATTCTTCTAAAGAGTTAGTTGTACTCGATTAATCTTCCAACTTAACTTAAAACTAATTCGTAACTCTAAGTATAACGATTATTGAAAACTTGTTGATTAAGTAAAGTGTTAATTGTAATCGAATCATCTTCTAAAGAGTTAATGGTACTCGATTAATCTTCTAAGTCAATATAAAAATAATCTGTAACTCTAAGTGTATTGATTATTGAAAACTTATTGTCCAAGTAAACAGTTAATTGTACTTGATTCATCTTCGAAAGAGTTAGTGGTACTCGATTAATCTTCTAACTCAAACATAAAACTAAACCGTAACTCTAAGTGTAACGATTATTTAAAACTTTTTTGACCAAGTAAAGAGTTAATTTACTCGATTAATCTTCTAAAGAGTTAATGGTACTCGATTAATCTTCTAAAGAGTTAAAGGTACTCGATTAATCTTCTAACTCAACATAAAACTAATACGTAACTCTAAGTGTAACGATTATTGAAAACTTATTGATTAAGTAAAGTGTTAATTGTAATCGAATCATTATCTAAAGAGTTAATGGTCCTAGATAAATCTTCTAACTCAACATAAAACTAATCTATAACTCTAAGTGTAACGATTATTGAAAACTTGTTGACTAAGTAAACAGTTAATTATACTTGATTCATCTTCGAAAGAGTTAATGGTACACGATTAATCTTCTAACTCAACATAAAACTAATACGTAACTCTAAGTGTAACGATTATTGAAAACTTATTGATTAAGTAAAGTGTTAATTGTAATCGAATCATTATCTAAAGAGTTAATGGTCCTAGATAAATCTTCTAACTAAACATAAAACTAATCTATAACTCTAAGTGTAACGATTATTGAAAACTTGTTGACTTAGTAAAGAGTTAATTGTACTCGAATCATCTTCTAAAGATTTAATGGTACTAGATTAATCTTCTTACTCAACATAAAACTAATCCGTAACTCTAAGTGTAACGATTATTGAAAACCTGTTGACCAAGTAAAGAGTTAATTGTACTCGATTATTCTTCTAAAGAGTTAGTTGTACTCGATTAATCTTCCAACTTAACTTAAAACTAATTCGTAACTCTAAGTATAACAATTATTGAAAACTTGTTGATTAAGTAAAGTGTTAATTGTAATCGAATCATCTTCTAAAGAGTTAATGGTACTCGATTAATCTTCTAAGTCAATATAAAAATAATCTGTAACTCTAAGTGTATTGATTATTGAAAACTTATTGTCCAAGTAAACAGTTAATTGTACTTGATTCATCTTTGAAAGAGTTAGTGGTACTCGATAAATCTTCTAACTCAAACATAAAACTAAACCGTAACTCTAAGTGTAACGATTATTGAAAACTTTTTTGACCAAGTAAAGAGTTAATGGTACTCGATTAATCTTCTAAAGAGTTAAAGGTACTCGATTAATCTTCTAACTCAACATAAAACTAATACGTAACTCTAAGTGTAACGATTATTGAAAACTTATTGATTAAGTAAAGTGTTAATTGTAATCGAATCATTATCTAAAGAGTTAATGGTCCTAGATAAATCTTCTAACTCAACATAAAACTAATCTATAACTCTAAGTGTAACGATTATTGAAAACTTGTTGACTAAGTAAACAGTTAATTATACTTGATTCATCTTCGAAAGAGTTAATGGTACTCGATTAATCTTCTAACTCAACATAAAACTAATACGTAACTCTAAGTGTAACGATTATTGAAAACTTATTGATTAAGTAAAGTGTTAATTGTAATCGAATCATTATCTAAAGAGTTAATGGTCCTAGATAAATCTTCTAACTCAACATAAAACTAATCTATAACTCTAAGTGTAACGGTTATTGAAAACTTGTTGACTAAGTAAAGAGTTAATTGTACTCGAATCATCTTCTAAAGATTTAATGGTACTAGATTAATCTTCTTACTCAACATAAAACTAATCCGTAACTCTAAGTGTAACGATTATTGAAAACTTGTTGACCAAGTAAAGAGTTAATTGTACACGATTATTCTTCTAAAGAGTTAGTTGTACTCGATTAATCTTCTAACTCAACTTAAAACTAATTCGTAACTCTAAGTATAACGATTATTGAAAACTTGTTGATTAAGTAAAGTGTTAATTGTAATCGAATCATCTTCTAAAGAGTTAATGGTACTCGATTAATCTTCTAAGTCAATATAAAAATAATCTGTAACTCTAAGTGTATTGATTATTGAAAACTTATTGTCCAAGTAAACAGTTAATTGTACTTGATTCATCTTCGAAAGAGTTAATGGTACTCGATTAATCTTCTAACTCAAACATAAAACTAAACCGTAACTCTAAGTGTAACGATTATTGAAAACTTATTGATTAAGTAAAGTGTTAATTGTAATCGAATCATTATCTAAAGAGTTAATGGTCCTAGATAAATCTTCTAACTCAACATAAAACTAATCTATAACTCTAAGTGTAACGATTATTGAAAACTTGTTGACTAAGTAAAGAGTTAATTGTACTCGAATCATCTTCTAAAGATTTAATGGTACTAGATTAATCATCTTACTCAACATAAAACTAATCCGTAACTCTAAGTGTAACGATTATTGAAAACCTGTTGACCAAGTAAAGAGTTAATTGTACTCGATTATTCTTCTAAAGAGTTAGTTGTACTCGATTAATCTTCCAACTTAACTTAAAACTAATTCGTAACTCTAAGTATAACGATTATTGAAAACTTGTTGATTAAGTAAAGTGTTAATTGTAATCGAATCATCTTCTAAAGAGTTAATGGTACTCGATTAATCTTCTAAGTCAATATAAAAATAATCTGTAACTCTAAGTGTATTGATTATTGAAAACTTATTGTCCAAGTAAACAGTTAATTGTACTTGATTCATCTTCGAAAGAGTTAGTGGTACTCGATTAATCTTCTAACTCAAACATAAAACTAAACCGTAACTCTAAGTGTAACGATTATTTAAAACTTTTTTGACCAAGTAAAGAGTTAATTTACTCGATTAATCTTCTAAAGAGTTAATGGTACTCGATTAATCTTCTAAAGAGTTAAAGGTACTCGATTAATCTTCTAACTCAACATAAAACTAATACGTAACTCTAAGTGTAACGATTATTGAAAACTTATTGATTAAGTAAAGTGTTAATTGTAATCGAATCATTATCTAAAGAGTTAATGGTCCTAGATAAATCTTCTAACTCAACATAAAATTAATCTATAACTCTAAGTGTAACGATTATTGAAAACTTGTTGACTAAGTAAACAGTTAATTATACTTGATTCATCTTCGAAAGAGTTAATGGTACTCGATTAATCTTCTAACTCAACATAAAACTAATACGTAACTCTAAGTGTAACGATTATTGAAAACTTATTGATTAAGTAAAGTGTTAATTGTAATCGAATCATTATCTAAAGAGTTAATGGTCCTAGATAAATCTTCTAACTCAACATAAAACTAATCTATAACTCTAAGTGTAACGATTATTGAAAACTTGTTGACTTAGTAAAGAGTTAATTGTACTCGAATCATCTTCGAAAGAGTTAATGGTACTCGATTAATCTTCTAACTCAACATAAAACTAATACGTAACTCTAAGTGTAACGGTTATTGAAAACTTGTTGACTAAGTAAAGAGTTAATTGTACTCGAATCATCTTCTAAAGATTTAATGGTACTAGATTAATCTTCTTACTCAACATAAAACTAATCCGTAACTCTAAGTGTAACGATTATTGAAAATTTGTTGACCAAGTAAAGAGTTAATTGTACTCGATTAATCTTCTAAAGAGTTAAAGGTACTCGATTAATCTTCTAACTCAACATAAAACTAATACGTAACTCTAAGTGTAACGATTATTGAAAACTTATTGATTAAGTAAAGTGTTAATTGTAATCGAATCATTATCTAAAGAGTTAATGGTCCTAGATAAATCTTCTAACTCAACATAAAACTAATCTATAACTCTAAGTGTAACGATTATTGAAAACTTGTTGACTAAGTAAACTGTTAATTATACTTGATTCATCTTCGAAAGAGTTAATGGTACTCGATTAATTTTCTAACTCAACATAAAACTAATACGTAACTCTAAGTGTAACGGTTATTGAAAACCTTTTGACTAAGTAAAGAGTTAATTGTACTCGAATCATCTTCTAAAGATTTAATGGTACTAGATTAATCTTCTTACTCAACATAAAACTAATCCGTAACTCTAAGTGTAACGATTATTGAAAATTTGTTGACCAAGTGAAGAGTTAATTGTACTCGATTAATCTTCTAAAGAGTTAAAGGTACTCGATTAATCTTCTAACTCAACATAAAACTAATACGTAACTCTAAGTGTAACGATTATTGAAAACTTATTGATTAAGTAAAGTGTTAATTGTAATCGAATCATTATCTAAAGAGTTAATGGTCCTAGATAAATCTTCTAACTCAACATAAAACTAATCTATAACTCTAAGTGTAACGATTATTGAAAACTTGTTGACTAAGTAAACTGTTAATTATACTTGATTCATCTTCGAAAGAGTTAATGGTACTCGATTAATCTTCTAACTCAACATAAAACTAATACGTAACTCTAAGTGTAACGGTTATTGAAAACTTGTTGACTAAGTAAAGAGTTAATTGTACTCGAATCATCTTCTAAAGATTTAATGGTACTAGATTAATCTTCTTACTCAACATAAAACTAATCCGTAACTCTAAGTGTAACGATTATTGAAAACTTGTTGACCAAGTAAAGAGTTAATTGTACATGATTATTCTTCTAATGAGTTAGTTGTACTCGATTAATCTTCCAACTCAACTTAAAACTAATTCGTAACTCTAAGTATAACGATTATTGAAAACTTGTTGATTAAGTAAAGTGTTAATTGTAATCGAATCATCTTCTAAAGAGTTAATGGTACTCGATTAATCTTCTAAGTCAATATAAAAATAATCTGTAACTCTAAGTGTATTGATTATTGAAAACTTATTGTCCAAGTAAACAGTTAATTGTACTTGATTCATCTTCGAAAGAGTTAATGGTACTCGATTAATCTTCTAACTCAACATAAAACTAATACGTAACTCTAAGTGTAACGGTTATTGAAAACTTGTTGACTAAGTAAAGAGTTAATTGTACTCGAATCATCTTCTAAAGATTTAATGGTACTAGATTAATCTTCTTACACAACATAAAACTAATCCGTAACTCTAAGTGTAACGATTATTGAAAATTTGTTGACCAAGTAAAGAGTTAATTGTACTCGATTAATCTTCTAAAGAGTTAATGGTACTCGATTAATCTTCTAACTCAACATAAAACTAATACGTAACTCTAAGTTTAACGATTATTGAAAACTTGTTGACCAAGTAAAGAGTTAATTGTACTCGATTCATCTTCTAAAGAGTTAATGGTACTCGATTAATCTTCTAAGTCAATATAAAAATAATCTGTAACTCTAAGTGTATGGATTATTGAAAACTTATTGACCAAGTAAACAGTTAATTGTACTTGATTCATCTTCGAAAGAGTTAATGGTACTCGATTAATCTTCTAACTCAACATAAAACTAATACGTAACTCTAAGTGTAACGATTATTGAAAACTTATTGATTAAGTAAAGTGTTAATTGTAATCGAATCATTATCTAAAGAGTTAATGGTCCTAGATAAATCTTCTAACTCAACATAAAACTAATCTATAACTCTAAGTGTAACGATTATTGAAAACTTGTTGTAAAGAGTTAGTTGTACTCGATTAATCTTCCAACTTAACTTAAAACTAATTCGTAACTCTAAGTATAACGATTATTGAAAACTTGTTGATTAAGTAAAGTGTTAATTGTAATCGAATCATTTTCTAAAGAGTTAATGGTACTCGATTAATCATCTAAGTCAATATAAAAATAATCTGTAACTCTAAGTGTATTGATTATTGAAAACTTATTGTCCAAGTAAACAGTTAATTGTACTTGATTCATCTTCGAAAGAGTTAGTGGTACTCGATTAATCTTCTAACTCAAACATAAAACTAAACCGTAACTCTAAGTGTAACGATTATTGAAAACTTTTTTGACCAAGTAAAGAGTTAATTTACTCGATTAATCTTCTAAAGAGTTAATGGTACTCGATTAATCTTCTAAAGAGTTAAAGGTACTCGATTAATCTTCTAACTCAACATAAAACTAATACGTAACTCTAAGTGTAACGATTATTGAAAACTTATTGATTAAGTAAAGTGTTAATTGTAATCGAATCATTATCTAAAGAGTTAATGGTCCTAGATAAATCTTCTAACTCAACATAAAACTAATCTATAACTCTAAGTGTAACGATTATTGAAAACTTGTTGACTAAGTAAACAGTTAATTATACTTGATTCATCTTCGAAAGAGTTAATGGTACTCGATTAATCTTCTAACTCAACATAAAACTAATACGTAACTCTAAGTGTAACGATTATTGAAAACTTATTGATTAAGTAAAGTGTTAATTGTAATCGAATCATTATCTAAAGAGTTAATGGTCCTAGATAAATCTTCTAACTCAACATAAAACTAATCTATAACTCTAAGTGTAACGATTATTGAAAACTTGTTGACTTAGTAAAGAGTTAATTGTACTCGAATCATCTTCTAAAGATTTAATGGTACTAGATTAATCTTCTTACTCAACATAAAACTAATCCGTAACTCTAAGTGTAACGATTATTGAAAACATGTTGACTAAGTAAAGAGTTAATTGTACTCGATTATTCTACTAAAGAGTTAGTTGTACTCGATTAATCTTCCAACTTAACTTAAAACTAATTCGTAACTCTAAGTATAACGATTATTGAAAACTTGTTGATTAAGTAAAGTGTTAATTGTAATCGAATCATCTTCTAAAGAGTTAATGGTACTCGATTAATCTTCTAAGTCAATATAAAAATAATCTGTAACTCTAAGTGTATTCATTATTGAAAACTTATTGTCCAAGTAAACAGTTAATTGTACTTGATTCATCTTCGAAAGAGTTAATGGTCCTAGATAAATCTTCTTACTCAACATAAAACTAATCCGTAACTCTAAGTGTAACGATTATTGAAAACATGTTGACTAAGTAAAGAGTTAATTGTTCTCGATTATTCTTCTAAAGAGTTAGTTGTAATCGATTAATCTTCCAACTTAACTTAAAACTAATTCGTAACTCTAAGTATAACGATTATTGAAAACTTGTTGATTAAGTAAAGTGTTAATTGTAATCGAATCATCTTCTAAAGAGTTAATGGTACTCGATTAATCTTCTAAGTCAATATAAAAATAATCTGTAACTCTAAGTGTATTCATTATTGAAAACTTATTGACCAAGTAAACAGTTAATTGTACTTGATTCATCTTCGAAAGAGTTATTGGTACTCGATTAATCTTCTAACTCAAACATTAAACTAAACCGTAACTCTAAGTGTAACGATTATTGAAAACTTTTTTGACCAAGTAAAGAGTTAATTTACTCGATTAATCTTCTAAAGAGTTAATGGTACTCGATTAATCTTCTAAAGAGTTAAAGGTACTCGATTAATCTTCTAACTCAACATAAAACTAATACGTAACTCTAAGTGTAACGATTATTGAAAACTTATTGATTAAGTAAAGTGTTAATTGTAATCGAATCATTATCTAAAGAGTTAATGGTCCTAGATAAATCTTCTAACTCAACATAAAACTAATCTATAACTCTAAGTGTAACGATTATTGAAAACTTGTTGACTAAGTAAAGAGTTAATTGTACTCGAATCATCTTCTAAAGATTTAATGGTACTAGATTAATCTTCTTACTCAACATAAAACTAATCCGTAACTCTAAGTGTAACGATTATTGAAAACCTGTTGACCAAGTAAAGAGTTAATTGTACTCGATTATTCTTCTAAAGAGTTAGTTGTACTCGATTAATCTTCCAACTTAACTTAAAACTAATTCGTAACTCTAAGTATAACGATTATTGAAAACTTGTTGATTAAGTAAAGTGTTAATTGTAATCGAATCATCTTCTAAAGAGTTAATGGTACTCGATTAATCTTCTAAGTCAATATAAAAATAATCTGTAACTCTAAGTGTATTGATTATTGAAAACTTATTGTCCAAGTAAACAGTTAATTGTACTTGATTCATCTTCGAAAGAGTTAGTGGTACTCGATTAATCTTCTAACTCAAACATAAAACTAAACCGTAACTCTAAGTGTAACGATTATTGAAAACTTTTTTGACCAAGTAAAGAGTTAATTTACTCGATTAATCTTCTAAAGAGTTAATGGTACTCGATTAATCTTCTAAAGAGTTAAAGGTACTCGATTAATCTTCTAACTCAACATAAAACTAAT
Organism: Scutellaria galericulata; assembly: GCA_946896805.1. NCBI lineage: Eukaryota > Viridiplantae > Streptophyta > Magnoliopsida > Lamiales > Lamiaceae > Scutellaria > Scutellaria galericulata. The sequence goes on along the minus strand of OX335787.1, from coordinate 8,521,280 downwards.
ACGTAACTCTAAGTGTAACGATTATTGAAAACTTATTGATTAAGTAAAGTGTTAATTGTAATCGAATCATTATCTAAAGAGTTAATGGTCCTAGATAAATCTTCTAACTCAACATAAAACTAATCTATAACTCTAAGTGTAACGATTATTGAAAACTTGTTGACTAAGTAAACAGTTAATTATACTTGATTCATCTTCGAAAGAGTTAATGGTACTCGATTAATCTTCTAACTCAACATAAAACTAATACGTAACTCTAAGTGTAACGATTATTGAAAACTTATTGATTAAGTAAAGTGTTAATTGTAATCGAATCATTATCTAAAGAGTTAATGGTCCTAGATAAATCTTCTAACTCAACATAAAACTAATCTATAACTCTAAGTGTAACGATTATTGAAAACTTGTTGACTTAGTAAAGAGTTAATTGTACTCGAATCATCTTCTAAAGATTTAATGGTACTAGATTAATCTTCTTACTCAACATAAAACTAATCCGTAACTCTAAGTGTAACGATTATTGAAAACATGTTGACCAAGTAAAGAGTTAATTGTACTCGATTACTCTTCTAAAGAGTTAGTTGTACTCGATTAATCTTCCAACTTAACTTAAAACTAATTCGTAACTCTAAGTATAACGATTATTGAAAACTTGTTGATTAAGTAAAGTGTTATTTGTAATCGAATCATCTTCTAAAGAGTTAATGGTACTCGATTAATCTTCTAAGTCAATATAAAAATAATCTGTAACTCTAAGTGTATTGATTATTGAAAACTTATTGTCCAAGTAAACAGTTAATTGTACTTGATTCATCTTCGAAAGAGTTATTGGTACTCGATTAATCTTCTAACTCAAATATAAAACTAAACCGTAACTCTAAGTGTAACGATTATTGAAAACTTTTTTGACCAAGTAAAGAGTTAATTTACTCGATTAATCTTCTAAAGAGTTAATGGTACTCAATTAATCTTCTAAAGAGTTAAAGGTACTCGATTAATCTTCTAATTCAACATAAAACTAATACGTAACTCTAAGTGTAACGATTATTGAAAACTTATTGATTAAGTAAAGTGTTAATTGTAATCGAATCATTATCTAAAGAGTTAATGGTCCTAGATAAATCTTCTAACTCAACATAAAACTAATCTATAACTCTAAGTGTAACGATTATTGAAAACTTGTTGACTAAGTAAACAGTTAATTATACTTGATTCATCTTCGAAAGAGTTAATGGTACTCGATTAATCTTCTAACTCAACATAAAACTAATACGTAACTCTAAGTGTAACGGTTATTGAAAACTTGTTGACTAAATAAAGAGTTAATTGTACTCGAATCATCTTCTAAAGATTTAATGGTACTAGATTAATCTTCTTACTCAACATAAAACTAATCCGTAACTCTAAGTGTAACGATTATTGAAAACTTGTTGACCAAGTAAAGAGTTAATTGTACACGATTATTCTTCTAAAGAGTTAGTTGTACTCGATTAATCTTCCAACTCAACATAAAACTAATACGTAACTCTAAGTGTAACGGTTATTGAAAACTTGTTGACTAAGTAAAGAGTTAATTGTACTCGAATCATCTTCTAAAGATTTAATGGTACTAGATTAATCTTCTTACTCAACATAAAACTAATCCGTAACTCTAAGTGTAACGATTATTGAAAATTTGTTGACCAAGTAAAGAGTTAATTGTACTCGATTAATCTTCTAAAGAGTTAATGGTACTCGATTAATCTTCTAACTCAACATAAAACTAATACGTAACTCTAAGTGTAACGATTATTGAAAACTTATTGATTAAGTAAAGTGTTAATTGTAATCGAATCATTATCTGAAGAGTTAATGGTCCTAGATAAATCTTCTAACTCAACATAAAACTAATCTATAACTCTAAGGGTAACGATTATTGAAAACTTGTTGACTAAGTAAACAGTTAATTATACTTGATTCATCTTCGAAAGAGTTAATGGTACTCGATTAATCTTCTAACTCAACATAAAACTAATACGTAACTCTAAGTGTAACGGTTATTGAAAACTTGTTGACTAAGTAAAGAGTTAATTGTACTCGAATCATCTTCTAAAGATTTAATGGTACTATATTAATCTTCTTACTCAACATAAAACTAATCTATAACTCTAAGTGTAACGATTATTGAAAACTTGTTGACCAAATAAAGAGTTAATTGTACACGATTATTCTTCTAAAGAGTTAGTTGTACTCGATTAATCTTCCAACTCAACTTAAAACTAATTCGTAACTCTAAGTATAACGATTATTGAAAACTTGTTGATTAAGTAAAGTGTTAATTGTAATCGAATCATCTTCTAAAGAGTTAATGGTACTCGATTAATCTTCTAAGTCAATATAATAATAATCTGTAACTCTAAGTGTATTGATTATTGAAAACTTATTGTCCAAGTAAACAGTTAATTGTACTTGATTCATCTTCGAAAGAGTTAATGGTACTCGATTAATCTTCTAACTCAAACATAAAACTAAACCGTAACTCTAAGTGTAACGATTATTGAAAACTTATTGATTAAGTAAAGTGTTAATTGTAATCGAATCATTATCTAAAGAGTTAATGGTCCTAGATAAATCTTCTAACTCAACATAAAACTAATCTATAACTCTAAGTGTAACGAATATTGAAAACTTGTTGACTAAGTAAAGAGTTAATTGTACTCGAATCATCTTCTAAAGATTTAATGGTACTAGATTAATCTTCTTACTCAACATAAAACTAATCCGTAACTCTAAGTGTAACGATTATTGAAAACCTGTTGACCAAGTAAAGAGTTAATTGTACTCGATTATTCTTCTAAAGAGTTAGTTGTACTCGATTAATCTTCCAACTTAACTTAAAACTAATTCGTAACTCTAAGTATAACGATTAATGAAAACTTGTTGATTAAGTAAAGTGTTAATTGTAATCGAATCATCTTCTAAAGAGTTAATGGTACTCGATTAATCTTCTAAGTCAATATAAAAATAATCTGTAACTCTAAGTGTATTGATTATTGAAAACTTATTGTCCAAGTAAACAGTTAATTGTACTTGATTCATCTTCGAAAGAGTTAGTGGTACTCGATTAATCTTCTAACTCAAACATAAAACTAAACCGTAACTCTAAGTGTAACGATTATTGAAAACTTTTTTGACCAAGTAAAGAGTTAATTTACTCGATTAATCTTCTAAAGAGTTAATGGTACTCGATTAATCTTCTAAAGAGTTAAAGGTACTCGATTAATCTTCTAACTCAACATAAAACTAATACGTAACTCTAAGTGTAACGATTATTGAAAACTTATTGATTAAGTAAAGTGTTAATTGTAATCGAATCATTATCTAAAGAGTTAATGGTCCTAGATAAATCTTCTAACTCAACATAAAACTAATCTATAACTCTAAGTGTAACGATTATTGAAAACTTGTTGACTAAGTAAACAGTTAATTATACTTGATTCATCTTCGAAAGAGTTAATGGTACTCGATTAATCTTCTAACTCAACATCAAACTAATACGTAACTCTAAGTGTAACGGTTATTGAAAACTTGTTGACTAAGTAAAGAGTTAATTGTACTCGAATCATCTTCTAAAGATTTAATGGTACTAGATTAATCTTCTTACTCAACATAAAACTAATCCGTAACTCTAAGTGTAACGATTATTGAAAACTTGTTGACCAAGTAAAGAGTTAATTGTACACGATTATTCTTCTAAAGAGTTAGTTGTACTCGATTAATCTTCCAACTCAACTTAAAACTAATTCGTAACTCTAAGTATAACGATTATTGAAAACTTGTTGATTAAGTAAAGTGTTAATTGTAATCGAATCATCTTCTAAAGAGTTAATGGTACTCGATTAATCTTCTAAGTCAATATAAAAATAATCTGTAACTCTAAGTGTATTGATTATTGAAAACTTATTGTCCAAGTAAACAGTTAATTGTACTTGATTCATCTTCGAAAGAGTTAATGGTACTCGATTAATCTTCTAACTCAAACATAAAACTAAACCGTAACTCTAAGTGTAACGATTATTGAAAACTTTTTTGACCAAGTAAAGAGTTAATTTACTCGATTAATCTTCTAAAGAGTTAATGGTACTCGATTAATCTTCTAAAGAGTTAATGGTACTCGATTAATCTTCTAACTCAACATAAAACTAATACGTAACTCTAAGTGTAACGATTATTGAAAACTTATTGATTAAGTAAAGTGTTAATTGTAATCAAATCATTATCTAAAGAGTTAATGGTCCTAGATAAATCTTCTAACTCAACATAAAACTAATCTATAACTCTAAGTGTAACGATTATTGAAAACTTGTTGACTAAGTAAAGAGTTAATTGTACTCGAATCATCTTCTAAAGATTTAATGGTACTAGATTAATCTTCTTACTCAACATAAAACTAATCCGTAACTCTAAGTGTAACGATTATTGAAAACTTGTTGACCAAGTAAAGAGTTAATTGTACACGATTATTCTTCTAAAGAGTTAGTTGTACTCGATTAATCTTCCAACTCAACTTAAAACTAATTCGTAACTCTAAGTATAACGATTATTGAAAACTTGTTGATTAAGTAAAGTGTTAATTGTAATCGAATCATCTTCTAAAGAGTTAATGGTACTCGATTAATCTTCTAAGTCAATATAAAAATAATCTGTAACTCTAAGTGTATTGATTATTGAAAACTTATTGTCCAAGTAAACAGTTAATTGTACTTGATTCATCTTCGAAAGAGTTAATGGTACTCGATTAATCTTCTAACTCAAACATAAAACTAAACCGTAACTCTAAGTGTAACGATTATTGAAAACTTTTTTGACCAAGTAAAGAGTTAATTTACTCGATTAATCTTCTAAAGAGTTAATGGTACTCGATTAATCTTCTAAAGAGTTAATGGTACTCGATTAATCTTCTAACTCAACATAAAACTAATACGTAACTCTAAGTGTAACGATTATTGAAAACTTATTGATTAAGTAAAGTGTTAATTGTAATCGAATCATTATCTAAAGAGTTAATGGTCCTAGATAAATCTTCTAACTCAACAAAAAACTAATCTATAACTCTAAGTGTAACGATTATTGAAAACTTGTTGACTAAGTAAAGAGTTAATTGTACTCGAATCATCTTCTAAAGATTTAATGGTACTAGATTAATCTTCTTACTCAACATAAAACTAATCCGTAACTCTAAGTGTAACGATTATTGAAAACATGTTGACCAAGTAAAGAGTTAATTGTACTCGATTACTCTTCTAAAGAGTTAGTTGTACTCGATTAATCTTCCAACTTAACTTAAAACTAATTCGTAACTCTAAGTATAACGATTATTGAAAACTTGTTGATTAAGTAAAGTGTTATTTGTAATCGAATCATCTTCTAAAGAGTTAATGGTACTCGATTAATCTTCTAAGTCAATATAAAAATAATCTGTAACTCTAAGTGTATTGATTATTGAAAACTTATTGTCCAAGTAAACAGTTAATTGTACTTGATTCATCTTCGAAAGAGTTAATGGTACTCGATTAATCTTCTAACTCAACATAAAACTAATACGTAACTCTAAGTGTAACGGTTATTGAAAACTTGTTGACTAAATAAAGAGTTAATTGTAATCGAATCATCTTCTAAAGATTTAATGGTACTAGATTAATCTTCTTACTCAACATAAAACTAATCCGTAACTCTAAGTGTAACGATTATTGAAAACTTGTTGACCAAGTAAAGAGTTAATTGTACACGATTATTCTTCTAAAGAGTTAGTTGTACTCGATTAATCTTCCAACTCAACATAAAACTAATACGTAACTCTAAGTGTAACGGTTATTGAAAACTTGTTGACTAAGTAAAGAGTTAATTGTACTCGAATCATCTTCTAAAGATTTAATGGTACTAGATTAATCTTCTTACTCAACATAAAACTAATCCGTAACTCTAAGTGTAACGATTATTGAAAATTTGTTGACCAAGTAAAGAGTTAATTGTACTCGATTAATCTTCTAAAGAGTTAATGGTACTCGATTAATCTTCTAACTCAACATAAAACTAATACGTAACTCTAAGTGTAACGATTATTGAAAACTTATTGATTAAGTAAAGTGTTAATTGTAATCGAATCATTATCTGAAGAGTTAATGGTCCTACATAAATCTTCTAACTCAACATAAAACTAATCTATAACTCTAAGTGTAACGATTATTGAAAACTTGTTGACTAAGTAAACAGTTAATTATACTTGATTCATCTTCGAAAGAGTTAATGGTACTCGATTAATCTTCTAACTCAACATCAAACTAATACGTAACTCTAAGTGTAACGGTTATTGAAAACTTGTTGACTAAGTAAAGAGTTAATTGTACTCGAATCATCTTCTAAAGATTTAATGGTACTAGATTAATCTTCTTACTCAACATAAAACTAATCCGTAACTCTAAGTGTAACGATTATTGAAAACTTGTTGACCAAGTAAAGAGTTAATTGTACACGATTATTCTTCTAAAGAGTTAGTTGTACTCGATTAATCTTCCAACTCAACTTAAAACTAATTCGTAACTCTAAGTATAACGATTATTGAAAACTTGTTGATTAAGTAAAGTGTTAATTGTAATCGAATCATCTTCTAAAGAGTTAATGGTACTCGATTAATCTTCTAAGTCAATATAAAAATAATCTGTAACTCTAAGTGTATTGATTATTGAAAACTTATTGTCCAAGTAAACAGTTAATTGTACTTGATTCATCTTCGAAAGAGTTAATGGTACTCGATTAATCTTCTAACTCAAACATAAAACTAAACCGTAACTCTAAGTGTAACGATTATTGAAAACTTTTTTGACCAAGTAAAGAGTTAATTTACTCGATTAATCTTCTAAAGAGTTAATGGTACTCGATTAATCTTCTAAAGAGTTAATGGTACTCGATTAATCTTCTAACTCAACATAAAACTAATACGTAACTCTAAGTGTAACGATTATTGAAAACTTATTGATTAAGTAAAGTGTTAATTGTAATCGAATCATTATCTAAAGAGTTAATGGTCCTAGATAAATCTTCTAACTCAACATAAAACTAATCTATAACTCTAAGTGTAACGATTATTGAAAACTTGTTGACTAAGTAAAGAGTTAATTGTACTCGAATCATCTTCTAAAGATTTAATGGTACTAGATTAATCTTCTTACTCAACATAAAACTAATCCGTAACTCTAAGTGTAACGATTATTGAAAACTTGTTGACCAAGTAAAGAGTTAATTGTACACGATTATTCTTCTAAAGAGTTAGTTGTACTCAATTAATCTTCCAACTCAACTTAAAACTAATTCGTAACTCTAAGTATAACGATTATTGAAAACTTGTTGATTAAGTAAAGTGTTAATTGTAATCGAATCATCTTCTAAAGAGTTAATGGTACTCGATTAATCTTCTAAGTCAATATAAAAATAATCTGTAACTCTAAGTGTATTGATTATTGAAAACTTATTGTCCAAGTAAACAGTTAATTGTACTTGATTCATCTTCGAAAGAGTTAATGGTACTCGATTAATCTTCTAACTCAAACATAAAACTAAACCGTAACTCTAAGTGTAACGATTATTGAAAACTTTTTTGACCAAGTAAAGAGTTAATTTACTCGATTAATCTTCTAAAGAGTTAATGGTACTCGATTAATCTTCTAAAGAATTAATGGTACTCGATTAATCTTCTAACTCAACATAAAACTAATACGTAACTCTAAGTGTAACGATTATTGAAAACTTATTGATTAAGTAAAGTGTTAATTGTAATAGAATCATTATCTAAAGAGTTAATGGTCCTAGATAAATCTTCTAACTCAACATAAAACTAATCTATAACTCTAAGTGTAACGATTATTGAAAACTTGTTGACTAAGTAAAGAGTTAATTGTACTCGAATCATCTTCTAAAGATTTAATGGTACTAGATTAATCTTCTTACTCAACATAAAACTAATCCGTATCTCTAAGTGTAACGATTATTGAAAACCTGTTGACCAAGTAAAGAGTTAATTGTACTCGATTATTCTTCTAAAGAGTTAGTTGTACTCGATTAATCTTCCAACTTAACTTAAAACTAATTCGTAACTCTAAGTATAACGATTATTGAAAACTTGTTGATTAAGTAAAGTGTTAATTGTAATCGAATCATCTTCTAAAGAGTTAATGGTACTCGATTAATCTTCTAAGTCAATATAAAAATAATCTGTAACTCTAAGTGTATTGATTATTGAAAACTTATTGTCCAAGTAAACAGTTAATTGTACTTGATTCATCTTCGAAAGAGTTAGTGGTACTCGATTAATCTTCTAACTCAAACATAAAACTAAACCGTAACTCTAAGTGTAACGATTATTGAAAACTTTTTTGACCAAGTAAAGAGTTAATTTACTCGATTAATCTTCTAAAGAGTTAATGGTACTCGATTAATCTTCTAAAGAGTTAAAGGTACTCGATTAATCTTCTAACTCAACATAAAACTAATACGTAACTCTAAGTGTAACGATTATTGAAAACTTATTGATTAAGTAAAGTGTTAATTGTAATCGAATCATTATCTAAAGAGTTAATGGTCCTAGATAAATCTTCTAACTCAACATAAAACTAATCTATAACTCTAAGTGTAACGATTATTGAAAACTTGTTGACTAAGTAAACAGTTAATTATACTTGATTCATCTTCGAAAGAGTTAATGGTACTCGATTAATCTTCTAACTCAACATAAAACTAATACGTAACTCTAAGTGTAACGATTATTGAAAACTTATTGATTAAGTAAAGTGTTAATTGTAATCGAATCATTATCTAAAGAGTTAATGGTCCTAGATAAATCTTCTAACTCAACATAAAACTAATCTATAACTCTAAGTGTAACGATTATTGAAAACTTGTTGACTTAGTAAAGAGTTAATTGTACTCGAATCATCTTCTAAAGATTTAATGGTACTAGATTAATCTTCTTACTCAACATAAAACTAATCCGTAACTCTAAGTGTAACGATTATTGAAAACTTGTTGACCAAGTAAAGAGTTAATTGTACACGATTATTCTTCTAAAGAGTTAGTTGTACTCGATTAATCTTCCAACTCAACTTAAAACTAATTCGTAACTCTAAGTATAACGATTATTGAAAACTTGTTGATTAAGTAAAGTGTTAATTGTAATCGAATCATCTTCTAAAGAGTTAATGGTACTCGATTAATCTTCTAAGTCAATATAAAAATAATCTGTAACTCTAAGTGCATTGATTATTGAAAACTTATTGTCCAAGTAAACAGTTAATTGTACTTGATTCATCTTCGAAAGAGTTAATGGTACTCGATTAATCTTCTAACTCAAACATAAAACTAAACCGTAACTCTAAGTGTAACGATTATTGAAAACTTTTTTGACCAAGTAAAGAGTTAATTTACTCGATTAATCTTCTAAAGAGTTAATGGTACTCGATTAATCTTCTAAAGAGTTAAAGGTACTCGATTAATCTTCTAACTCAACATAAAACTAATACGTAACTCTAAGTGTAACGATTATTGAAAACTTATTGATTAAGTAAAGTGTTAATTGTAATCGAATCATTATCTAAAGAGTTAATGGTCCTAGATAAATCTTCTAACTCAACATAAAACTAATCTATAACTCTAAGTGTAACGATTATTGAAAACTTGTTGACTAAGTAAACAGTTAATTATACTTGATTCATCTTCGAAAGAGTTAATGGTACTCGATTAATCTTCTAACTCAACATAAAACTAATACGTAACTCTAAGTGTAACGGTTATTGAAAACTTGTTGACTAAATAAAGAGTTAATTGTACTCGAATCATCTTCTAAAGATTTAATGGTACTAGATTAATCTTCTTACTCAACATAAAACTAATCCGTAACTCTAAGTGTAACGATTATTGAAAACTTGTTGACCAAGTAAAGAGTTAATTGTACACGATTATTCTTCTAAAGAGTTAGTTGTACTCGATTAATCTTCCAACTCAACATAAAACTAATACGTAACTCTAAGTGTAACGGTTATTGAAAACTTGTTGACTAAGTAAAGAGTTAATTGTACTCGAATCATCTTCTAAAGATTTAATGGTACTAGATTAATCTTCTTACTCAACATAAAACTAATCCGTAACTCTAAGTGTAACGATTATTGAAAATTTGTTGACCAAGTAAAGAGTTAATTGTACTCGATTAATCTTCTAAAGAGTTAATGGTACTCGATTAATCTTCTAACTCAACATAAAACTAATACGTAACTCTAAGTGTAACGATTATTGAAAACTTATTGATTAAGTAAAGTGTTAATTGTAATCGAATCATTATCTGAAGAGTTAATGGTCCTAGATAAATCTTCTAACTCAACATAAAACTAATCTATAACTCTAAGGGTAACGATTATTGAAAACTTGTTGACTAAGTAAACAGTTAATTATACTTGATTCATCTTCGAAAGAGTTAATGGTACTCGATTAATCTTCTAACTCAACATAAAACTAATACGTAACTCTAAGTGTAACGGTTATTGAAAACTTGTTGACTAAGTAAAGAGTTAATTGTACTCGAATCATCTTCTAAAGATTTAATGGTACTATATTAATCTTCTTACTCAACATAAAACTAATCTATAACTCTAAGTGTAACGATTATTGAAAACTTGTTGACCAAATAAAGAGTTAATTGTACACGATTATTCTTCTAAAGAGTTAGTTGTACTCGATTAATCTTCCAACTCAACTTAAAACTAATTCGTAACTCTAAGTATAACGATTATTGAAAACTTGTTGATTAAGTAAAGTGTTAATTGTAATCGAATCATCTTCTAAAGAGTTAATGGTACTCGATTAATCTTCTAAGTCAATATAAAAATAATCTGTAACTCTAAGTGTATTGATTATTGAAAACTTATTGTCCAAGTAAACAGTTAATTGTACTTGATTCATCTTCGAAAGAGTTAATGGTACTCGATTAATCTTCTAACTCAAACATAAAACTAAACCGTAACTCTAAGTGTAACGATTATTGAAAACTTATTGATTAAGTAAAGTGTTAATTGTAATCGAATCATTATCTAAAGAGTTAATGGTCCTAGATAAATCTTCTAACTCAACATAAAACTAATCTATAACTCTAACTGTAACGATTATTGAAAACTTGTTGACTAAGTAAAGAGTTAATTGTACTCGAATCATCTTCTAAAGATTTAATGGTACTAGATTAATCTTCTTACTCAACATAAAACTAATCCGTAACTCTAAGTGTAACGATTATTGAAAACCTGTTGACCAAGTAAAGAGTTAATTGTACTCGATTATTCTTCTAAAGAGTTAGTTGTACTCGATTAATCTTCCAACTTAACTTAAAACTAATTCGTAACTCTAAGTATAACGATTAATGAAAACTTGTTGATTAAGTAAAGTGTTAATTGTAATCGAATCATCTTCTAAAGAGTTAATGGTACTCGATTAATCTTCTAAGTCAATATAAAAATAATCTGTAACTCTAAGTGTATTGATTATTGAAAACTTATTGTCCAAGTAAACAGTTAATTGTACTTGATTCATCTTCGAAAGAGTTAGTGGTACTCGATTAATCTTCTAACTCAAACATAAAACTAAACCGTAACTCTAAGTGTAACGATTATTGAAAACTTTTTTGACCAAGTAAAGAGTTAATTTACTCGATTAATCTTCTAAAGAGTTAATGGTACTCGATTAATCTTCTCAAGAGTTAAAGGTACTCGATTAATCTTCTAACTCAACATAAAACTAATACGTAACTCTAAGTGTAACGATTATTGAAAACTTATTGATTAAGTAAAGTGTTAATTGTAATCGAATCATTATCTAAAGAGTTAATGGTCCTAGATAAATCTTCTAACTCAACATAAAACTAATCTATAACTCTAAGTGTAACGATTATTGAAAACTTGTTGACTAAGTAAACAGTTAATTATACTTGATTCATCTTCGAAAGAGTTAATGGTACTCGATTAATCTTCTAACTCAACATCAAACTAATACGTAACTCTAAGTGTAACGGTTATTGAAAACTTGTTGACTAAGTAAAGAGTTAATTGTACTCGAATCATCTTCTAAAGATTTAATGGTACTAGATTAATCTTCTTACTCAACATAAAACTAATCCGTAACTCTAAGTGTAACGATTATTGAAAACTTGTTGACCAAGTAAAGAGTTAATTGTACACGATTATTCTTCTAAAGAGTTAGTTGTACTCGATTAATCTTCCAACTCAACTTAAAACTAATTCGTAACTCTAAGTATAACGATTATTGAAAACTTGTTGATTAAGTAAAGTGTTAATTGTAATCGAATCATCTTCTAAAGAGTTAATGGTACTCGATTAATCTTCTAAGTCAATATAAAAATAATCTGTAACTCTAAGTGTATTGATTATTGAAAACTTATTGTCCAAGTAAACAGTTAATTGTACTTGATTCATCTTCGAAAGAGTTAATGGTACTCGATTAATCTTCTAACTCAAACATAAAACTAAACCGTAACTCTAAGTGTAACGATTATTGAAAACTTATTGATTAAGTAAAGTGTTAATTGTAATCGAATCATTATCTAAAGAGTTAATGGTCCTAGATAAATCTTCTAACTCAACATAAAACTAATCTATAACTCTAAGTGTAACGATTATTGAAAACTTGTTGACTAAGTAAAGAGTTAATTGTACTCGAATCATCTTCTAAAGATTTAATGGTACTAGATTAATCTTCTTACTCAACATAAAACTAATCCGTAACTCTAAGTGTAACGATTATTGAAAACCTGTTGACCAAGTAAAGAGTTAATTGTACTCGATTATTCTTCTAAAGAGTTAGTTGTACTCGATTAATCTTCCAACTTAACTTAAAACTAATTCGTAACTCTAAGTATAACGATTATTGAAAACTTGTTGATTAAGTAAAGTGTTAATTGTAATCGAATCATCTTCTAAAGAGTTAATGGTACTCGATTAATCTTCTAAGTCAATATAAAAATAATCTGTAACTCTAAGTGTATTGATTATTGAAAACTTATTGTCCAAGTAAACAGTTAATTGTACTTGATTCATCTTCGAAAGAGTTAATGGTACTCGATTAATCTTCTAACTCAAACATAAAACTAAACCGTAACTCTAAGTGTAACGATTATTGAAAACTTTTTTGACCAAGTAAAGAGTTAATTTACTCGATTAATCTTCTAAAGAGTTAATGGTACTCGATTAATCTTCTAACTCAACATAAAACTAATACGTAACTCTAAGTGTAACGATTATTGAAAACTTATTGATTAAGTAAAGTGTTAATTGTAATCGAATCATTATCTAAAGAGTTAATGGTCCTAGATAAATCTTCTAACTCAACATAAAACTAATCTATAACTCTAAGTGTAACGATTATTGAAAACTTGTTGACTAAGTAAACAGTTAATTGTACTTGATTCATCTTCGAAAGAGTTAATGGTACTCGATTAATCTTCTAACTCAACATAAAACTAATACGTAACTCTAAGTGTAACGGTTATTGAAAACTTGTTGACTAAGTAAAGAGTTAATTGTACTCGAATCATCTTCTAAAGATTTAATGGTACTAGATTAATCTTCTTACTCAGGATAAAACTAATCCGTAACTCTAAGTGTAACGATTATTGAAAATTTGTTGACCAAGTAAAGAGTTAATTGTACTCGATTAATCTTCTAAAGAGTTAATGGTACTCGATTAATCTTCTAACTCAACATAAAACTAATACGTAACTCTAAGTGTAACGATTATTGAAAACTTATTGATTAAGTAAAGTGTTAATTGTAATCGAATCATTATCTAAAGAGTTAATGGTCCTAGATAAATCTTCTAACTCAACATAAAACTAATCTATAACTCTAAGTGTAACGATTATTGAAAACTTGTTGACTAAGTAAACAGTTAATTATACTTGATTCATCTTCGAAAGAGTTAATGGTACTCGATTAATCTTCTAACTCAACATAAAACTAATATGTAACTCTAAGTGTAACGGTTATTGAAAACTTGTTGACTAAGTAAAGAGTTAATTGTACTCGAATCATCTTCTAAAGATTTAATGGTACTAGATTAATCTTCTTACTCAACATAAAACTAATCTATAACTCTAAGTGTAACGATTATTGAAAACTTGTTGACCAAATAAAGAGTTAATTGTACACGATTATTCTTCTAAAGAGTTAGTTGTACTCGATTAATCTTCCAACTCAACTTAAAACTAATTCGTAACTCTAAGTATAACGATTATTGAAAACTTGTTGATTAAGTAAAGTGTTAATTGTAATCGAATCATCTTCTAAAGAGTTAATGGTACTCGATTAATCTTCTAAGTCAATATAAAAATAATCTGTAACTCTAAGTGTATTGATTATTGAAAACTTATTGTCCAAGTAAACAGTTAATTGTACTTGATTCATCTTCGAAAGAGTTAGTGGTACTCGATTAATCTTCTAACTCAAACATAAAACTAATCCGTAACTCTAAGTGTAACGATTATTGAAAACTTTTTTGACCAAGTAAAGAGTTAATTTACTCGATTAATCTTCTAAAGAGTTAATGGTACTCGATTAATCTTCTAAAGAGTTAAAGGTACTCGATTAATCTTCTAACTCAACATAAAACTAATACGTAACTCTAAGTGTAACGATTACTGAAAACTTATTGATTAAGTAAAGTGTTAATTGTAATCGAATCATTATCTAAAGAGTTAATGGTCCTAGATAAATCTTCTAACTCAACATAAAACTAATCTATAACTCTAAGTGTAACGATTATTGAAAACTTGTTGACTAATTAAACAGTTAATTATACTTTATTCATCTTCGAAAGAGTCAATGGTACTCGATTAATCTTCTAACTCAACATAAAACTAATACGTAACTCTAAGTGTAACGGTTATTGAAAACTTATTGATTAAGTAAAGTGTTAATTGTAATCGAATCATTATCTAAAGAGTTAATGGTCCTAGATAAATCTTCTAACTCAACATAAAACTAATCTATAACTCTAAGTGTAACGATTATTGAAAACTTGTTGACTAAGTAAACAGTTAATTGTACTTGATTCATCTTCGAAAGAGTTAATGGTACTCGTTTAATCTTCTAACTCAACATAAAACTAATACGTAACTCTAAGTGTAACGATTATTGAAAACTTTTTTGACCAAGTAAAGAGTTAATTTACTCGATTAATCTTCTAAAGAGTTAATGGTACTCGATTAATCTTCTAAAGAGTTAATGGTACTCGATTAATCTTCTAAAGAGTTAATGGTACTCGATTAATCTTCTAACTCAACATAAAACTAATACATAACTCTAAGTGTAACGATTATTGAAAACTTATTGATTAAGTAAAGTGTTAATTGTAATCGAATCATTATCTAAAGAGTTAATGGTCCTAGATAAATCTTCTAACTCAACATAAAACTAATCTATAACTCTAAGTGTAACGATTATTGAAAACTTGTTGACTAAGTAAACAGTTAATTGTACTTGATTCATCTTCGAAAGAGTTAATGGTACTCGATTAATCTTCTAACTCAAACATAAAACTAAACCGTAACTCTAAGTGTAACGATTATTGAAAACTTTTTTGACCAAGTAAAGAGTTAATTTACTCGATTAATCTTCTAAAGAGTTAATGGTACTCGATTAATCTTCTAAAGAGTTAATGGTACTCGATTAATCTTCTAACTCAACATAAAACTAATACGTAACTCTAAGTGTAACGATTATTGAAAACTTATTGATTAAGTAAAGTTTTAATTGTAATCGAATCATTATCTAAAGAGTTAATGGTCCTAGATAAATCTTCTAACTCAACATAAAACTAATCTATAACTCTAAGTGTAACGATTATTGAAAACTTGTTGACTAAGTAAACAGTTAATTGTACTTGATTCATCTTCGAAAGAGTTAATGGTACTCGTTTAATCTTCTAACTCAACATAAAACTAATACGTAACTCTAAGTGTAACGATTATTGAAAACTTTTTTGACCAAGTAAAGAGTTAATTTACTCGATTAATCTTCTAAAGAGTTAATGGTACTCGATTAATCTTCTAAAGAGTTAATGGTACTCGATTAATCTTCTAAAGAGTTAATGGTACTCGATTAATCTTCTAACTCAATATAAAACTAATACATAACTCTAAGTGTAACGATTATTGAAAACTTATTGATTAAGTAAAGTGTTAATTGTAATCGAATCATTATCTAAAGAGTTAATGGTCCTAGATAAATCTTCTAACTCAACATAAAACTAATCTATAACTCTAAGTGTAACGATTATTGAAAACTTGTTGACTAAGTAAACAGTTAATTGTACTTGATTCATCTTCGAAAGAGTTAATGGTACTCGATTAATCTTCTAACTCAACATAAAACTAATACGTAACTCTAAGTGTAACGGTTATTGAAAACTTGTTGACTAAGTAAAGAGTTAATTGTACTCGAATCATCTTCTAAAGATTTAATGGTACTAGATTAATCTTCTTACTCAACATAAAACTAATCCGTAACTCTAAGTGTAACGATTATTGAAAACTTGTTGACCAAGTAAAGAGTTAATTGTACACGATTATTCTTCTAAAGAGTTAGTTGTACTCGATTAATCTTCCAACTCAACTTAAAACTAATTCGTAACTCTAAGTATAACGATTATTGAAAACTTGTTGATTAAGTAAAGTGTTAATTGTAATCGAATCATCTTCTAAAGAGTTAACGGTACTCGATTAATCTTCTAAGTCAATATAAAAATAATCTGTAACTCTAAGTGTATGGATTATTGAAAACTTATTGTCCAAGTAAACAGTTAATTGTACTTGATTCATCTTCGAAAGAGTTAATGGTACTCGATTAATCTTCTAACTCAAACATAAAACTAAACCGTAACTCTAAGTGTAACGATTATTGAAAACTTTTTTGACCAAGTAAAGAGTTAATTTACTCGATTAATCTTCTAAAGAGTTAATGGTACTCGATTAATCTTCTAAAGAGTTAATGGTACTCGATTAATCTTCTAACTCAACATAAAACTAATACATAACTCTAAGTGTAACGATTATTGAAAACTTATTGATTAAGTAAAGTGTTAATTGTAATCGAATCATTATCTAAAGAGTTAATGGTCCTAGATAAATCTTCTAACTCAACATAAAACTAATCTATAACTCTAAGTGTAACGATTATTGAAAACTTGTTGACTAAGTAAACAGTTAATTGTACTTGATTCATCTTCGAAAGAGTTAATGGTACTCGATTAATCTTCTAACTCAACATAAAACTAATACGTAACTCTAAGTGTAACGGTTATTGAAAACTTGTTGACTAAGTAAAGAGTTAATTGTACTCGAATCATCTTCTAAAGATTTAATGGTACTAGATTAATCTTCTTACTCAACATAAAACTAATCCGTAACTCTAAGTGTAACGATTATTGAAAACTTGTTGACCAAGTAAAGAGTTAATTGTACACGATTATTCTTCTAAAGAGTTAGTTGTACTCGATTAATCTTCCAACTCAACTTAAAACTAATTCGTAACTCTAAGTATAACGATTATTGAAAACTTGTTGATTAAGTAAACTGTTAATTGTAATCGAATCATCTTCTAAAGAGTTAATGGTACTCTATTAATCTTCTAAGTCAATATAAAAATAATATGTAACTCTAAGTGTATTGATTATTGAAAACTTATTGTCCAAGTAAACAGTTAATTGTACTTGATTCATCTTCGAAAGAGTTAATGGTACTCGATTAATCTTCTAACTCAAACATAAAACTAAACCGTAACTCTAAGTGTAACGATTATTGAAAACTTTTTTGACCAAGTAAAGAGTTAATTTACTCGATTAATCTTCTAAAGAGTTAATGGTACTCGATTAATCTTCTAAAGAGTTAATGGTACTCGATTAATCTTCTAACTCAACATAAAACTAATACGTAACTCTAAGTGTAACGATTATTGAAAACTTATTGATTAAGTAAAGTTTTAATTGTAATCGAATCATTATCTAAAGAGTTAATGGTCCTAGATAAATCTTCTAACTCAACATAAAACTAATCTATAACTCTAAGTGTAACGATTATTGAAAACTTGTTGACTAAGTAAACAGTTAATTGTACTTGATTCATCTTCGAAAGAGTTAATGGTACTCGTTTAATCTTCTAACTCAATATAAAACTAATACGTAACTCTAAGTGTAACAATTATTGAAAACTTTTTTGACCAAGTAAAGAGTTAATTTACTCGATTATTCTTCTAAAGAGTTAATGGTACTCGATTAATCTTCTAAAGAGTTAATGGTACTCGATTAATCTTCTAAAGAGTTAATGGTACTCGATTAATCTTCTAACTCAACATAAAACTAATACATAACTCTAAGTGTAACGATTATTGAAAACTTATTGATTAAGTAAAGTGTTAATTGTAATCGAATCATTATCTAAAGAGTTAATGGTCCTAGATAAATCTTCTAACTCAACATAAAACTAATCTATAACTCTAAGTGTAACGATTATTGAAAACTTGTTGACTAAGTAAACAGTTAATTGTACTTGATTCATCTTCGAAAGAGTTAATGGTACTCGATTAATCTTCTAACTCAACATAAAACTAATACGTAACTCTAAGTGTAACGGTTATTGAAAACTTGTTGACTAAGTAAAGAGTTAATTGTACTCGAATCATCTTCTAAAGATTTAATGGTACTAGATTAATCTTCTTACTCAACATAAAACTAATCCGTAACTCTAAGTGTAACGATTATTGAAAACTTGTTGACCAAGTAAAGAGTTAATTGTACACGATTATTCTTCTAAAGAGTTAGTTGTACTCGATTAATCTTCCAACTCAACTTAAAACTAATTCGTAACTCTAAGTATAACGATTATTGAAAACTTGTTGATTAAGTAAAGTGTTAATTGTAATCGAATCATCTTCTAAAGAGTTAACGGTACTCGATTAATCTTCTAAGTCAATATAAAAATAATCTGTAACTCTAAGTGTATGGATTATTGAAAACTTATTGACCAAGTAAACAGTTAATTGTACTTGATTCATCTTCGAAAGAGTTAATGGTACTCGATTAATCTTCTAACTCAACATAAAACTAATACGTAACTCTAAGTGTAACGATTATTGAAAACTTATTGATTAAGTAAAGTGTTAATTGTAATCGAATCATTATCTAAAGAGTTAATGGTCCTAGATAAATCTTCTAACTCAACATAAAACTATTCTATAACTCTAAGTGTAACGATTATTGAAAACTTGTTGACTAAGTAAAGAGTTAATTGTACTCGAATCATCTTCTAAAGATTTAATGGTACTAGATTAATCTTCTTACTCAACATAAAACTAATCCGTAACTCTAAGTGTAACGATTATTGAAAACCTGTTGACCAAGTAAAGAGTTAATTGTACTCGATTATTCTTCTAAAGAGTTAGTTGTACTCGATTAATCTTCCAACTTAACTTAAAACTAATTCGTAACTCTAAGTATAACGATTATTGAAAACTTGTTGATTAAGTAAAGTGTTAATTGTAATCGAATCATCTTCTAAAGAGTTAATGGTACTCGATTAATCTTCTAAGTCAATATAAAAATAATCTGTAACTCTAAGTGTATTGATTATTGAAAACTTATTGTCCAAGTAAACAGTTAATTGTACTTGATTCATCTTCGAAAGAGTTAATGGTACTCGATTAATCATCTAACTCAAACATAAAACTAAACCGTAACTCTAAGTGTAACGATTATTGAAAACTTTTTTGACCAAGTAAAGAGTTAATTTACTCGATTAATCTTCTAAAGAGTTAATGGTACTCGATTAATCTTCTAAAGAGTTAATGGTACTCGATTAATCTTCTAACTCAACATAAAACTAATACGTAACTCTAAGTGTAACGATTATTGAAAACTTATTGATTAAGTAAAGTGTTAATTGTAATCGAATCATTATCTAAAGAGTTAATGGTCCTAGATAAATCTTCTAACTCAACATAAAACTAATCTATAACTCTAAGTGTAACGATTATTGAAAACTTGTTGACTAAGTAAACAGTTAATTGTACTTGATTCATCTTCGAAAGAGTTAATGGTACTCGATTAATCTTCTAACTCAACATAAAACAAATACGTAACTCTAAGTGTAACGGTTATTGAAAACTTGTTGACTAAGTAAACAGTTAATTGTACTTGATTCATCTTCGAAAGAGTTAATGGTACTCGATTAATCTTCTAACTCAACATAAAACTAATACGTAACTCTAAGTGTAACGGTTATTGAAAACTTTTTGACTAAGTAAAGAGTTAATTGTACTCGAATCATCTTCTAAAGATTTAATGGTACTAGATTAATCTTCTTACTCAACATAAAACTAATCCGTAACTCTAAGTGTAACGATTATTGAAAACTTGTTGACCAAGTAAAGAGTTAATTGTACACGATTATTCTTCTAAAGAGTTAGTTGTACTCGATTAATCTTCCAACTCAACTTAAAACTAATTCGTAACTCTAAGTATAACGATTATTGAAAACTTGTTGATTAAGTAAAGTGTTAATTGTAATCGAATCATCTTCTAAAGAGTTAATGGTACTCGATTAATCTTCTAAAGAGTTAATGGTACTCGATTAATCTTCTAAAGAGTTAATGGTACTCGATTAATCTTCTAACTCAACATAAAACTAATACATAACTCTAAGTGTAACGATTATTGAAAACTTATTGATTAAGTAAAGTGTTAATTGTAATCGAATCATTATCTAAAGAGTTAATGGTCCTAGATAAATCTTCTAACTCAACATAAAACTAATCTATAACTCTAAGTGTAACGATTATTGAAAACTTGTTGACTAAGTAAACAGTTAATTGTACTTGATTCATCTTCGAAAGAGTTAATGGTACTCGATTAATCTTCTAACTCAACATAAAACTAATACGTAACTCTAAGTGTAATGGTTATTGAAAACTTGTTGACTAAGTAAAGAGTTAATTGTACTCGAATCATCTTCTAAAGATTTAATGGTACTAGATTAATCTTCTTACTCAACATAAAACTAATCCGTAACTCTAAGTGTAACGATTATTGAAAACTTGTTGACCAAGTAAAGAGTTAATTGTACACGATTATTCTTCTAAAGAGTTAGTTGTACTCGATTAATCTTCCAACTCAACTTAAAACTAATTCGTAACTCTAAGTATAACGATTATTGAAAACTTGTTGATTAAGTAAAGTGTTAATTGTAATCGAATCATCTTCTAAAGAGTTAATGGTACTCTATTAATCTTCTAAGTCAATATAAAAATAATCTGTAACTCTAAGTGTATTGATTATTGAAAACTTATTGTCCAAGTAAACAGTTAATTGTACTTGATTCATCTTCGAAAGAGTTAATGGTACTCGATTAATCTTCTAACTCAAACATAAAACTAAACCGTAACTCTAAGTGTAACGATTATTGAAAACTTTTTTGACCAAGTAAAGAG
Organism: Scutellaria galericulata; assembly: GCA_946896805.1. NCBI lineage: Eukaryota > Viridiplantae > Streptophyta > Magnoliopsida > Lamiales > Lamiaceae > Scutellaria > Scutellaria galericulata. Next base: position 8,499,717 of record OX335787.1, on the reverse strand, counting down.
TTAATTTACTCGATTAATCTTCTAAAGAGTTAATGGTACTCGATTAATCTTCTAAAGAGTTAATGGTACTCGATTAATCTTCTAACTCAACATAAAACTAATACGTAACTCTAAGTGTAACGATTATTGAAAACTTATTGATTAAGTAAAGTGTTAATTGTAATCGAATCATTATCTAAAGAGTTAATGGTCCTAGATAAATCTTCTAACTCAACATAAAACTAATCTATAACTCTAAGTGTAACGATTATTGAAAACTTGTTGACTAAGTAAACAGTTAATTATACTTGATTCATCTTCGAAAGAGTTAATGGTACTCGATTAATCTTCTAACTCAACATAAAACTAATACGTAACTCTAAGTGTAACGGTTATTGAAAACTTGTTGACTAAGTAAAGAGTTAATTGTACTCGAATCATCTTCTAAAGATTTAATGGTACTAGATTAATCTTCTTACTCAAAATAAAACTAATCTATAACTCTAAGTGTAACGATTATTGAAAACTTGTTGACCAAATAAAGAGTTAATTGTACACGATTATTCTTCTAAAGAGTTAGTTGTACTCGATTAATCTTCCAACTCAACTTAAAACTAATTCGTAACTCTAAGTATAACGATTATTGAAAACTTGTTGATTAAGTAAAGTGTTAATTGTAATCGAATCATCTTCTAAAGAGTTAATGGTACTCGATTAATCTTCTAAGTCAATATAAAAATAATCTGTAACTCTAAGTGTATGGATTATTGAAAACTTATTGACCAAGTAAACAGTTAATTGTACTTGATTCATCTTCGAAAGAGTTAATGGTACTCGATTAATCTTCTAACTCAACATAAAACTAATACGTAACTCTAAGTGTAACGATTATTGAAAACTTATTGATTAAGTAAAGTGTTAATTGTAATCGAATCATTATCTAAAGAGTTAATGGTCCTAGATAAATCTTCTAACTCAACATAAAACTATTCTATAACTCTAAGTGTAACGATTATTGAAAACTTGTTGACTAAGTAAAGAGTTAATTGTACTCGAATCATCTTCTAAAGATTTAATGGTACTAGATTAATCTTCTTACTCAACATAAAACTAATCCGTAAGTCTAAGTGTAACGATTATTGAAAACCTGTTGACCAAGTAAAGAGTTAATTGTACTCGATTATTCTTCTAAAGAGTTAGTTGTACTCGATTAATCTTCCAACTTAACTTAAAACTAATTCGTAACTCTAAGTATAACGATTATTGAAAACTTGTTGATTAAGTAAAGTGTTAATTGTAATCGAATCATCTTCTAAAGAGTTAATGGTACTCGATTAATCTTCTAAGTCAATATAAAAATAATCTGTAACTCTAAGTGTATTGATTATTGAAAACTTATTGTCCAAGTAAACAGTTAATTGTACTTGATTCATCTTCGAAAGAGTTAATGGTACTCGATTAATCTTCTAACTCAAACATAAAACTAAACCGTAACTCTAAGTGTAACGATTATTGAAAACTTTTTTGACCAAGTAAAGAGTTAATTTACTCGATTAATCTTCTAAAGAGTTAATGGTACTCGATTAATCTTCTAAAGAGTTAATGGTACTCGATTAATCTTCTAACTCAACATAAAACTAATACGTAACTCTAAGTGTAACGATTATTGAAAACTTATTGATTAAGTAAAGTGTTAATTGTAATCGAATCATTATCTAAAGAGTTAATGGTCCTAGATAAATCTTCTAACTCAACATAAAACTAATCTATAACTCTAAGTGTAACGATTATTGAAAACTTGTTGACTAAGTAAACAGTTAATTGTACTTGATTCATCTTCGAAAGAGTTAATGGTACTCGATTAATCTTCTAACTCAACATAAAACTAATACGTAACTCTAAGTGTAATGGTTATTGAAAACTTGTTGACTAAGTAAAGAGTTAATTGTACTCGAATCATCTTCTAAAGATTTAATGGTACTAGATTAATCTTCTTACTCAACATAAAACTAATCCGTAACTCTAAGTGTAACGATTATTGAAAACTTGTTGACCAAGTAAAGAGTTAATTGTACACGATTATTCTTCTAAAGAGTTAGTTGTACTCGATTAATCTTCCAACTCAACTTAAAACTAATTCGTAACTCTAAGTATAACGATTATTGAAAACTTGTTGATTAAGTAAAGTGTTAATTGTAATCGAATCATCTTCTAAAGAGTTAATGGTACTCTATTAATCTTCTAAGTCAATATAAAAATAATCTGTAACTCTAAGTGTATTGATTATTGAAAACTTATTGTCCAAGTAAACAGTTAATTGTACTTGATTCATCTTCGAAAGAGTTAATGGTACTCGATTAATCTTCTAACTCAAACATAAAACTAAACCGTAACTCTAAGTGTAACGATTATTGAAAACTTTTTTGACCAAGTAAAGAGTTAATTTACTCGATTAATCTTCTAAAGAGTTAATGGTACTCGATTAATCTTCTAAAGAGTTAATGGTACTCGATTAATCTTCTAACTCAACATAAAACTAATACGTAACTCTAAGTGTAACGATTATTGAAAACTTATTGATTAAGTAAAGTGTTAATTGTAATCGAATCATTATCTAAAGAGTTAATGGTCCTAGATAAATCTTCTAACTCAACATAAAACTAATCTATAACTCTAAGTGTAACGATTATTGAAAACTTGTTGACTAAGTAAACAGTTAATTATACTTGATTCATCTTCGAAAGAGTTAATGGTACTCGATTAATCTTCTAACTCAACATAAAACTAATACGTAACTCTAAGTGTAACGGTTATTGAAAACTTGTTGACTAAGTAAAGAGTTAATTGTACTCGAATCATCTTCTAAAGATTTAATGGTACTAGATTAATCTTCTTACTCAAAATAAAACTAATCTATAACTCTAAGTGTAACGATTATTGAAAACTTGTTGACCAAATAAAGAGTTAATTGTACACGATTATTCTTCTAAAGAGTTAGTTGTACTCGATTAATCTTCCAACTCAACTTAAAACTAATTCGTAACTCTAAGTATAACGATTATTGAAAACTTGTTGATTAAGTAAAGTGTTAATTGTAATCGAATCATCTTCTAAAGAGTTAATGGTACTCGATTAATCTTCTAAGTCAATATAAAAATAATCTGTAACTCTAAGTGTATGGATTATTGAAAACTTATTGACCAAGTAAACAGTTAATTGTACTTGATTCATCTTCGAAAGAGTTAATGGTACTCGATTAATCTTCTAACTCAACATAAAACTAATACGTAACTCTAAGTGTAACGATTATTGAAAACTTATTGATTAAGTAAAGTGTTAATTGTAATCGAATCATTATCTAAAGAGTTAATGGTCCTAGATAAATCTTCTAACTCAACATAAAACTATTCTATAACTCTAAGTGTAACGATTATTGAAAACTTGTTGACTAAGTAAAGAGTTAATTGTACTCGAATCATCTTCTAAAGATTTAATGGTACTAGATTAATCTTCTTACTCAACATAAAACTAATCCGTAAGTCTAAGTGTAACGATTATTGAAAACCTGTTGACCAAGTAAAGAGTTAATTGTACTCGATTATTCTTCTAAAGAGTTAGTTGTACTCGATTAATCTTCCAACTTAACTTAAAACTAATTCGTAACTCTAAGTATAACGATTATTGAAAACTTGTTGATTAAGTAAAGTGTTAATTGTAATCGAATCATCTTCTAAAGAGTTAATGGTACTCGATTAATCTTCTAAGTCAATATAAAAATAATCTGTAACTCTAAGTGTATTGATTATTGAAAACTTATTGTCCAAGTAAACAGTTAATTGTACTTGATTCATCTTCGAAAGAGTTAATGGTACTCGATTAATCTTCTAACTCAAACATAAAACTAAACCGTAACTCTAAGTGTAACGATTATTGAAAACTTTTTTGACCAAGTAAAGAGTTAATTTACTCGATTAATCTTCTAAAGAGTTAATGGTACTCGATTAATCTTCTAAAGAGTTAATGGTACTCGATTAATCTTCTAACTCAACATAAAACTAATACGTAACTCTAAGTGTAACGATTATTGAAAACTTATTGATTAAGTAAAGTGTTAATTGTAATCGAATCATTATCTAAAGAGTTAATGGTCCTAGATAAATCTTCTAACTCAACATAAAACTAATCTATAACTCTAAGTGTAACGATTATTGAAAACTTGTTGACTAAGTAAACAGTTAATTGTACTTGATTCATCTTCGAAAGAGTTAATGGTACTCGATTAATCTTCTAACTCAACATAAAACTAATACGTAACTCTAAGTGTAATGGTTATTGAAAACTTGTTGACTAAGTAAAGAGTTAATTGTACTCGAATCATCTTCTAAAGATTTAATGGTACTAGATTAATCTTCTTACTCAACATAAAACTAATCCGTAACTCTAAGTGTAACGATTATTGAAAACTTGTTGACCAAGTAAAGAGTTAATTGTACACGATTATTCTTCTAAAGAGTTAGTTGTACTCGATTAATCTTCCAACTCAACTTAAAACTAATTCGTAACTCTAAGTATAACGATTATTGAAAACTTGTTGATTAAGTAAAGTGTTAATTGTAATCGAATCATCTTCTAAAGAGTTAATGGTACTCTATTAATCTTCTAAGTCAATATAAAAATAATCTGTAACTCTAAGTGTATTGATTATTGAAAACTTATTGTCCAAGTAAACAGTTAATTGTACTTGATTCATCTTCGAAAGAGTTAATGGTACTCGATTAATCTTCTAACTCAAACATAAAACTAAACCGTAACTCTAAGTGTAACGATTATTGAAAACTTTTTTGACCAAGTAAAGAGTTAATTTACTCGATTAATCTTCTAAAGAGTTAATGGTACTCGATTAATCTTCTAAAGAGTTAATGGTACTCGATTAATCTTCTAACTCAACATAAAACTAATACGTAACTCTAAGTGTAACGATTATTGAAAACTTATTGATTAAGTAAAGTGTTAATTGTAATCGAATCATTATCTAAAGAGTTAATGGTCCTAGATAAATCTTCTAACTCAACATAAAACTAATCTATAACTCTAAGTGTAACGATTATTGAAAACTTGTTGACTAAGTAAACAGTTAATTATACTTGATTCATCTTCGAAAGAGTTAATGGTACTCGATTAATCTTCTAACTCAACATAAAACTAATACGTAACTCTAAGTGTAACGGTTATTGAAAACTTGTTGACTAAGTAAAGAGTTAATTGTACTCGAATCATCTTCTAAAGATTTAATGGTACTAGATTAATCTTCTTACTCAAAATAAAACTAATCTATAACTCTAAGTGTAACGATTATTGAAAACTTGTTGACCAAATAAAGAGTTAATTGTACACGATTATTCTTCTAAAGAGTTAGTTGTACTCGATTAATCTTCCAACTCAACTTAAAACTAATTCGTAACTCTAAGTATAACGATTATTGAAAACTTGTTGATTAAGTAAAGTGTTAATTGTAATCGAATCATCTTCTAAAGAGTTAATGGTACTCGATTAATCTTCTAAGTCAATATAAAAATAATCTGTAACTCTAAGTGTATGGATTATTGAAAACTTATTGACCAAGTAAACAGTTAATTGTACTTGATTCATCTTCGAAAGAGTTAATGGTACTCGATTAATCTTCTAACTCAACATAAAACTAATACGTAACTCTAAGTGTAACGATTATTGAAAACTTATTGATTAAGTAAAGTGTTAATTGTAATCGAATCATTATCTAAAGAGTTAATGGTCCTAGATAAATCTTCTAACTCAACATAAAACTATTCTATAACTCTAAGTGTAACGATTATTGAAAACTTGTTGACTAAGTAAAGAGTTAATTGTACTCGAATCATCTTCTAAAGATTTAATGGTACTAGATTAATCTTCTTACTCAACATAAAACTAATCCGTAACTCTAAGTGTAACGATTATTGAAAACCTGTTGACCAAGTAAAGAGTTAATTTTACTCGATTATTCTTCTAAAGAGTTAGTTGTACTCGATTAATCTTCCAACTTAACTTAAAACTAATTCGTAACTCTAAGTATAACGATTATTGAAAACTTGTTGATTAAGTAAAGTGTTAATTGTAATCGAATCATCTTCTAAAGAGTTAATGGTACTCGATTAATCTTCTAAGTCAATATAAAAATAATCTCTAACTCTAAGTGTATTGATTATTGAAAACTTATTGTCCAAGTAAACAGTTAATTGTACTTGATTCATCTTCGAAAGAGTTAATGGTACTCGATTAATCTTCTAACTCAAACATAAAACTAAACCGTAACTCTAAGTGTAACGATTATTGAAAACTTTTTTGACCAAGTAAAGAGTTAATTTACTCGATTAATCTTCTAAAGAGTTAATGGTACTCGATTAATCTTCTAAAGAGTTAATGGTACTCGATTAATCTTCTAACTCAACATAAAACTAATACGTAACTCTAAGTGTAACGATTATTGAAAACTTATTGATTAAGTAAAGTGTTAATTGTAATCGAATCATTATCTAAAGAGTTAATGGTCCTAGATAAATCTTCTAACTCAACATAAAACTAATCTATAACTCTAAGTGTAACGATTATTGAAAACTTGTTGACTAAGTAAACAGTTAATTGTACTTGATTCATCTTCGAAAGAGTTAATGGTACTCGATTAATCTTCTTACTCAACATAAAACTAATCCGTAACTCTAAGTGTAACGATTATTGAAAACCTGTTGACCAAGTAAAGAGTTAATTGTACTCGATTATTCTTCTAAAGAGTTAGTTGTACTCGATTAATCTTCCAACTTAACTTAAAACTAATTCGTAACTCTAAGTATAACGATTATTGAAAACTTGTTGATTAAGTAAAGTGTTAATTGTAATCGAATCATCTTCTAAAGAGTTAATGGTACTCGATTAATCTTCTAAGTCAATATAAAAATAATCTGTAACTCTAAGTGTATTGATTATTGAAAACTTATTGTCCAAGTAAACAGTTAATTGTACTTGATTCATCTTCGAAAGAGTTAATGGTACTCGATTAATCTTCTAACTCAAACATAAAACTAAACCGTAACTCTAAGTGTAACGATTATTGAAAACTTTTTTGACCAAGTAAAGAGTTAATTTACTCGATTAATCTTCTAAAGAGTTAATGGTACTCGATTAATCTTCTAAAGAGTTAATGGTACTCGATTAATCTTCTAACTCAACATAAAACTAATACGTAACTCTAAGTGTAACGATTATTGAAAACTTATTGATTAAGTAAAGTGTTAATTGTAATCGAATCATTATCTAAAGAGTTAATGGTCCTAGATAAATCTTCTAACTCAACATAAAACTAATCTATAACTCTAAGTGTAACGATTATTGAAAACTTGTTGACTAAGTAAACAGTTAATTGTACTTGATTCATCTTCGAAAGAGTTAATGGTACTCGATTAATCTTCTAACTCAACATAAAACTAATACGTAACTCTAAGTGTAACGGTTATTGAAAACTTGTTGACTAAGTAAAGAGTTAATTGTACTCGAATCATCTTCTAAAGATTTAATGGTACTAGATTAATCTTCTTACTCAACATAAAACTAATCTATAACTCTAAGTGTAACGATTATTGAAAACTTGTTGACCAAATAAAGAGTTAATTGTACACGATTATTCTTCTAAAGAGTTAGTTGTACTCGATTAATCTTCCAACTCAACTTAAAACTAATTCGTAACTCTAAGTATAACGATTATTGAAAACTTGTTGATTAAGTAAAGTGTTAATTGTAATCGAATCATCTTCTAAAGAGTTAATGGTACTCGATTAATCTTCTAAGTCAATATAAAAATAATCTGTAACTCTAAGTGTATTGATTATTGAAAACTTATTGTCCAAGTAAACAGTTAATTGTACTTGATTCATCTTCGAAAGAGTTAATGGTACTCGATTAATCTTCTAACTCAAACATAAAACTAAACCGTAACTCTAAGTGTAACGATTATTGAAAACTTTTTTGACCAAGTAAAGAGTTAATTTACTCGATTAATCTTCTAAAGAGTTAATGGTACTCGATTAATCTTCTAAAGAGTTAATGGTACTCGATTAATCTTCTAACTCAACATAAAACTAATACGTAACTCTAAGTGTAACGATTATTGAAAACTTATTGATTAAGTAAAGTGTTAATTGTAATCGAATCATTATCTAAAGAGTTAATGGTCCTAGATAAATCTTCTAACTCAACATAAAACTAATCTATAACTCTAAGTGTAACGATTATTGAAAACTTGTTGACTAAGTAAACAGTTAATTGTACTTGATTCATCTTCGAAAGAGTTAATGGTACTCGATTAATCTTCTAACTCAACATAAAACTAATACGTAACTCTAAGTGTAATGGTTATTGAAAACTTGTTGACTAAGTAAAGAGTTAATTGTACTCGAATCATCTTCTAAAGATTTAATGGTACTAGATTAATCTTCTTACTCAACATAAAACTAATCCGTAACTCTAAGTGTAACGATTATTGAAAACTTGTTGACCAAGTAAAGAGTTAATTGTACACGATTATTCTTCTAAAGAGTTAGTTGTACTCGATTAATCTTCCAACTCAACTTAAAACTAATTCGTAACTCTAAGTATAACGATTATTGAAAACTTGTTGATTAAGTAAAGTGTTAATTGTAATCGAATCATCTTCTAAAGAGTTAATGGTACTCTATTAATCTTCTAAGTCAATATAAAAATAATCTGTAACTCTAAGTGTATTGATTATTGAAAACTTATTGTCCAAGTAAACAGTTAATTGTACTTGATTCATCTTCGAAAGAGTTAATGGTACTCGATTAATCTTCTAACTCAAACATAAAACTAAACCGTAACTCTAAGTGTAACGATTATTGAAAACTTTTTTGACCAAGTAAAGAGTTAATTTACTCGATTAATCTTCTAAAGAGTTAATGGTACTCGATTAATCTTCTAAAGAGTTAATGGTACTCGATTAATCTTCTAACTCAACATAAAACTAATACGTAACTCTAAGTGTAACGATTATTGAAAACTTATTGATTAAGTAAAGTGTTAATTGTAATCGAATCATTATCTAAAGAGTTAATGGTCCTAGATAAATCTTCTAACTCAACATAAAACTAATCTATAACTCTAAGTGTAACGATTATTGAAAACTTGTTGACTAAGTAAACAGTTAATTGTACTTGATTCATCTTCGAAAGAGTTAATGGTACTCGATTAATCTTCTTACTCAACATAAAACTAATCCGTAACTCTAAGTGTAACGATTATTGAAAACCTGTTGACCAAGTAAAGAGTTAATTGTACTCGATTATTCTTCTAAAGAGTTAGTTGTACTCGATTAATCTTCCAACTTAACTTAAAACTAATTCGTAACTCTAAGTATAACGATTATTGAAAACTTGTTGATTAAGTAAAGTGTTAATTGTAATCGAATCATCTTCTAAAGAGTTAATGGTACTCGATTAATCTTCTAAGTCAATATAAAAATAATCTGTAACTCTAAGTGTATTGATTATTGAAAACTTATTGTCCAAGTAAACAGTTAATTGTACTTGATTCATCTTCGAAAGAGTTAATGGTACTCGATTAATCTTCTAACTCAAACATAAAACTAAACCGTAACTCTAAGTGTAACGATTATTGAAAACTTTTTTGACCAAGTAAAGAGTTAATTTACTCGATTAATCTTCTAAAGAGTTAATGGTACTCGATTAATCTTCTAAAGAGTTAATGGTACTCGATTAATCTTCTAACTCAACATAAAACTAATACGTAACTCTAAGTGTAACGATTATTGAAAACTTATTGATTAAGTAAAGTGTTAATTGTAATCGAATCATTATCTAAAGAGTTAATGGTCCTAGATAAATCTTCTAACTCAACATAAAACTAATCTATAACTCTAAGTGTAACGATTATTGAAAACTTGTTGACTAAGTAAACAGTTAATTGTACTTGATTCATCTTCGAAAGAGTTAATGGTACTCGATTAATCTTCTAACTCAACATAAAACTAATACGTAACTCTAAGTGTAACGGTTATTGAAAACTTGTTGACTAAGTAAAGAGTTAATTGTACTCGAATCATCTTCTAAAGATTTAATGGTACTAGATTAATCTTCTTACTCAACATAAAACTAATCTATAACTCTAAGTGTAACGATTATTGAAAACTTGTTGACCAAATAAAGAGTTAATTGTACACGATTATTCTTCTAAAGAGTTAGTTGTACTCGATTAATCTTCCAACTCAACTTAAAACTAATTCGTAACTCTAAGTATAACGATTATTGAAAACTTGTTGATTAAGTAAAGTGTTAATTGTAATCGAATCATCTTCTAAAGAGTTAATGGTACTCGATTAATCTTCTAAGTCAATATAAAAATAATCTGTAACTCTAAGTGTATTGATTATTGAAAACTTATTGTCCAAGTAAACAGTTAATTGTACTTGATTCATCTTCGAAAGAGTTAATGGTACTCGATTAATCTTCTAACTCAAACATAAAACTAAACCGTAACTCTAAGTGTAACGATTATTGAAAACTTTTTTGACCAAGTAAAGAGTTAATTTACTCGATTAATCTTCTAAAGAGTTAATGGTACTCGATTAATCTTCTAAAGAGTTAATGGTACTCGATTAATCTTCTAACTCAACATAAAACTAATACGTAACTCTAAGTGTAACGATTATTGAAAACTTATTGATTAAGTAAAGTGTTAATTGTAATCGAATCATTATCTAAAGAGTTAATGGTCCTAGATAAATCTTCTAACTCAACATAAAACTAATCTATAACTCTAAGTGTAACGATTATTGAAAACTTGTTGACTAAGTAAACAGTTAATTGTACTTGATTCATCTTCGAAAGAGTTAATGGTACTCGATTAATCTTCTAACTCAACATAAAACTAATACGTAACTCTAAGTGTAATGGTTATTGAAAACTTGTTGACTAAGTAAAGAGTTAATTGTACTCGAATCATCTTCTAAAGATTTAATGGTACTAGATTAATCTTCTTACTCAACATAAAACTAATCCGTAACTCTAAGTGTAACGATTATTGAAAACTTGTTGACCAAGTAAAGAGTTAATTGTACACGATTATTCTTCTAAAGAGTTAGTTGTACTCGATTAATCTTCCAACTCAACTTAAAACTAATTCGTAACTCTAAGTATAACGATTATTGAAAACTTGTTGATTAAGTAAAGTGTTAATTGTAATCGAATCATCTTCTAAAGAGTTAATGGTACTCTATTAATCTTCTAAGTCAATATAAAAATAATCTGTAACTCTAAGTGTATTGATTATTGAAAACTTATTGTCCAAGTAAACAGTTAATTGTACTTGATTCATCTTCGAAAGAGTTAATGGTACTCGATTAATCTTCTAACTCAAACATAAAACTAAACCGTAACTCTAAGTGTAACGATTATTGAAAACTTTTTTGACCAAGTAAAGAGTTAATTTACTCGATTAATCTTCTAAAGAGTTAATGGTACTCGATTAATCTTCTAAAGAGTTAATGGTACTCGATTAATCTTCTAACTCAACATAAAACTAATACGTAACTCTAAGTGTAACGATTATTGAAAACTTATTGATTAAGTAAAGTGTTAATTGTAATCGAATCATTATCTAAAGAGTTAATGGTCCTAGATAAATCTTCTAACTCAACATAAAACTAATCTATAACTCTAAGTGTAACGATTATTGAAAACTTGTTGACTAAGTAAACAGTTAATTGTACTTGATTCATCTTCGAAAGAGTTAATGGTACTCGATTAATCTTCTTACTCAACATAAAACTAATCCGTAACTCTAAGTGTAACGATTATTGAAAACCTGTTGACCAAGTAAAGAGTTAATTGTACTCGATTATTCTTCTAAAGAGTTAGTTGTACTCGATTAATCTTCCAACTTAACTTAAAACTAATTCGTAACTCTAAGTATAACGATTATTGAAAACTTGTTGATTAAGTAAAGTGTTAATTGTAATCGAATCATCTTCTAAAGAGTTAATGGTACTCGATTAATCTTCTAAGTCAATATAAAAATAATCTCTAACTCTAAGTGTATTGATTATTGAAAACTTATTGTCCAAGTAAACAGTTAATTGTACTTGATTCATCTTCGAAAGAGTTAATGGTACTCGATTAATCTTCTAACTCAAACATAAAACTAAACCGTAACTCTAAGTGTAACGATTATTGAAAACTTTTTTGACCAAGTAAAGAGTTAATTTACTCGATTAATCTTCTAAAGAGTTAATGGTACTCGATTAATCTTCTAAAGAGTTAATGGTACTCGATTAATCTTCTAACTCAACATAAAACTAATACGTAACTCTAAGTGTAACGATTATTGAAAACTTATTGATTAAGTAAAGTGTTAATTGTAATCGAATCATTATCTAAAGAGTTAATGGTCCTAGATAAATCTTCTAACTCAACATAAAACTAATCTATAACTCTAAGTGTAACGATTATTGAAAACTTGTTGACTAAGTAAACAGTTAATTGTACTTGATTCATCTTCGAAAGAGTTAATGGTACTCGATTAATCTTCTTACTCAACATAAAACTAATCCGTAACTCTAAGTGTAACGATTATTGAAAACCTGTTGACCAAGTAAAGAGTTAATTGTACTCGATTATTCTTCTAAAGAGTTAGTTGTACTCGATTAATCTTCCAACTTAACTTAAAACTAATTCGTAACTCTAAGTATAACGATTATTGAAAACTTGTTGATTAAGTAAAGTGTTAATTGTAATCGAATCATCTTCTAAAGAGTTAATGGTACTCGATTAATCTTCTAAGTCAATATAAAAATAATCTCTAACTCTAAGTGTATTGATTATTGAAAACTTATTGTCCAAGTAAACAGTTAATTGTACTTGATTCATCTTCGAAAGAGTTAATGGTACTCGATTAATCTTCTAACTCAAACATAAAACTAAACCGTAACTCTAAGTGTAACGATTATTGAAAACTTTTTTGACCAAGTAAAGAGTTAATTTACTCGATTAATCTTCTAAAGAGTTAATGGTACTCGATTAATCTTCTAAAGAGTTAATGGTACTCGATTAATCTTCTAACTCAACATAAAACTAATACGTAACTCTAAGTGTAACGATTATTGAAAACTTATTGATTAAGTAAAGTGTTAATTGTAATCGAATCATTATCTAAAGAGTTAATGGTCCTAGATAAATCTTCTAACTCAACATAAAACTAATCTATAACTCTAAGTGTAACGATTATTGAAAACTTGTTGACTAAGTAAACAGTTAATTGTACTTGATTCATCTTCGAAAGAGTTAATGGTACTCGATTAATCTTCTAACTCAACATAAAACTAATACGTAACTCTAAGTGTAACGGTTATTGAAAACTTGTTGACTAAGTAAAGAGTTAATTGTACTCGAATCATCTTCTAAAGATTTAATGGTACTAGATTAATCTTCTTACTCAACATAAAACTAATCTATAACTCTAAGTGTAACGATTATTGAAAACTTGTTGACCAAATAAAGAGTTAATTGTACACGATTATTCTTCTAAAGAGTTAGTTGTACTCGATTAATCTTCCAACTCAACTTAAAACTAATTCGTAACTCTAAGTATAACGATTATTGAAAACTTGTTGATTAAGTAAAGTGTTAATTGTAATCGAATCATCTTCTAAAGAGTTAATGGTACTCGATTAATCTTCTAAGTCAATATAAAAATAATCTGTAACTCTAAGTGTATTGATTATTGAAAACTTATTGTCCAAGTAAACAGTTAATTGTACTTGATTCATCTTCGAAAGAGTTAATGGTACTCGATTAATCTTCTAACTCAAACATAAAACTAAACCGTAACTCTAAGTGTAACGATTATTGAAAACTTTTTTGACCAAGTAAAGAGTTAATTTACTCGATTAATCTTCTAAAGAGTTAATGGTACTCGATTAATCTTCTAACGAGTTAATGGTACTCGATTAATCTTCTAACTCAACATAAAACTAATACGTAACTCTAAGTGTAACGATTATTGAAAACTTATTGATTAAGTAAAGTTTTAATTGTAATCGAATCATTATCTAAAGAGTTAATGGTCCTAGATAAATCTTCTAACTCAACATAAAACTAATCTATAACTCTAAGTGTAACGATTATTGAAAACTTGTTGACTAAGTAAACAGTTAATTGTACTTGATTCATCTTCGAAAGAGTTAATGGTACTCGATTAATCTTCTAACTCAACATAAAACTAATACGTAACTCTAAGTGTAACGGTTATTGAAAACTTGTTGACTAAGTAAAGAGTTAATTGTACTCGAATCATCTTCTAAAGATTTAATGGTACTAGATTAATCTTCTTACTCAACATAAAACTGATCCGTAACTCTAAGTGTAACGATTATTGAAAACCTGTTGACCAAGTAAAGTGTTAATTGTACTCGATTATTCTTCTAAAGAGTTAGTTGTACTCGATTAATCTTCCAACTTAACTTAAAACTAATTCGTAACTCTAAGTATAACGATTATTGAAAACTTGTTGATTAAGTAAAGTGTTAATTGTAATCGAATCATCTTCTAAAGAGTTAATGGTACTCGATTAATCTTCTAAGTCAATATAAAAATAATCTGTAACTCTAAGTGTATTGATTATTGTAAACTTATTGTCCAAGTAAACAGTTAATTGTACTTGATTCATCTTCGAAAGAGTTAATGGTACTCGATTAATCTTCTAACTCAAACATAAAACTAAACCGTAACTCTAAGTGTAACGATTATTGAAAACTTTTTTGACCAAGTAAAGAGTTAATTTACTCGATTAATCTTCTAAAGAGTTAATGGTACTCGATTAATCTTCTAAAGAGTTAATGGTACTCGATTAATCTTCTAACTCAACATAAAACTAATACGTAACTCTAAGTGTAACGATTATTGAAAACTTATTGATTAAGTAAAGTGTTAATTGTAATCGAATCATTATCTAAAGAGTTAATGGTCCTAGATAAATCTTCTAACTCAACATAAAACTAATCTATAACTCTAAGTGTAACGATTATTGAAAACTTGTTGACTAAGTAAACAGTTAATTGTACTTGATTCATCTTCGAAAGAGTTAATGGTACTCGATTAATCTTCTAACTCAACATAAAACTAATACGTAACTCTAAGTGTAACGGTTATTGAAAACTTGTTGACTAAGTAAAGAGTTAATTGTACTCGAATCATCTTCTAAAGATTTAATGGTACTAGATTAATCTTCTTACTCAACATAAAACTAATCCGTAACTCTAAGTGTAACGATTATTGAAAATTTGTTGACCAAGTAAAGAGTTAATTGTACTCGATTAATCTTCTAAAGAGTTAATGGTACTCGATTAATCTTCTAACTCAACATAAAACTAATACGTAACTCTAAGTGTAACGATTATTGAAAACTTATTGATTAAGTAAAGTGTTAATTGTAATCGAATCATTATCTAAAGAGTTAATGGTCCTAGATAAATCTTCTAACTCAACATAAAACTAATCTATAACTCTAAGTGTAACGATTATTGAAAACTTGTTGACTAAGTAACCAGTTAATTATACTTGATTCATCTTCGAAAGAGTTAATGGTACTCGATTAATCTTCTAACTCAACATAAAACTAATACGTAACTCTAAGTGTAACGGTTATTGAAAACTTGTTGACTAAGTAAAGAGTTAATTGTACTCGAATCATCTTCTAAAGATTTAATGGTACTAGATTAATCTTCTTACTCAAAATAAAACTAATCTATAACTCTAAGTGTAACGATTATTGAAAACTTGTTGACCAAATAAAGAGTTAATTGTACACGATTATTCTTCTAAAGAGTTAGTTGTACTCGATTAATCTTCCAACTCAACTTAAAACTAATTCGTAACTCTAAGTATAACGATTATTGAAAACTTGTTGATTAAGTAAAGTGTTTATTGTAATCGAATCATCTTCTAAAGAGTTAATGGTACTCGATTAATCTTCTAAGTCAATATAAAAATAATCTGTAACTCTAAGTGTATGGATTATTGAAAACTTATTGACCAAGTAAACAGTTAATTGTACTTGATTCATCTTCGAAAGAGTTAATGGTACTCGATTAATCTTCTAACTCAACATAAAACTAATACGTAACTCTAAGTGTAACGATTATTGAAAACTTATTGATTAAGTAAAGTGTTAATTGTAATCGAATCATTATCTAAAGAGTTAATGGTCCTAGATAAATCTTCTAACTCAACATAAAACTATTCTATAACTCTAAGTGTAACGATTATTGAAAACTTGTTGACTAAGTAAAGAGTTAATTGTACTCGAATCATCTTCTAAAGATTTAATGGTACTAGATTAATCTTCTTACTCAACATAAAACTAATCCGTAACTCTAAGTGTAACGATTATTGAAAACCTGTTGACCAAGTAAAGAGTTAATTGTACTCGATTATTCTTCTAAAGAGTTAGTTGTACTCGATTAATCTTCCAACTTAACTTAAAACTAATTCGTAACTCTAAGTATAACGATTATTGAAAACTTGTTGATTAAGTAAAGTGTTAATTGTAATCGAATCATCTTCTAAAGAGTTAATGGTACTCGATTAATCTTCTAAGTCAATATAAAAATAATCTGTAACTCTAAGTGTATTGATTATTGAAAACTTATTGTCCAAGTAAACAGTTAATTGTACTTGATTCATCTTCGAAAGAGTTAATGGTACTCGATTAATCTTCTAACTCAAACATAAAACTAAACCGTAACTCTAAGTGTAACGATTATTGAAAACTTTTTTGACCAAGTAAAGAGTTAATTTACTCGATTAATCTTCTAAAGAGTTAATGGTACTCGATTAATCTTCTAAAGAGTTAATGGTACTCGATTAATCTTCTAACTCAACATAAAACTAATACGTAACTCTAAGTGTAACGATTATTGAAAACTTATTGATTAAGTAAAGTGTTAATTGTAATCGAATCATTATCTAAAGAGTTAATGGTCCTAGATAAATCTTCTAACTCAACATAAAACTAATCTATAACTCTAAGTGTAACGATTATTGAAAACTTGTTGACTAAGTAAACAGTTAATTGTACTTGATTCATCTTCGAAAGAGTTAATGGTACTCGATTAATCTTCTAACTCTACATAAAACTAATACGTAACTCTAAGTGTAACGGTTATTGAAAACTTGTTGACTAAGTAAAGAGTTAATTGTACTCGAATCATCTTCTAAAGATTTAATGGTACTAGATTAATCTTCTTACTCAACATAAAACTAATCCGTAACTCTAAGTGTAACGATTATTGAAAATTTGTTGACCAAGTAAAGAGTTAATTGTACTCGATTAATCTTCTAAAGAGTTAATGGTACTCGATTAATCTTCTAACTCAACATAAAACTAATACGTAACTCTAAGTGTAACGATTATTGAAAACTTATTGATTAAGTAAAGTGTTAATTGTAATCGAATCATTATCTAAAGAGTTAATGGTCCTAGATAAATCTTCTAACTCAACATAAAACTAATCTATAACTCTAAGTGTAACGATTATTGAAAACTTGTTGACTAAGTAAACAGTTAATTGTACTTGATTCATCTTCGAAAGAGTTAATGGTACTCGATTAATCTTCTAACTCAACATAAAACTAATACGTAACTCTAAGTGTAACGGTTATTGAAAACTTGTTGACTAAGTAAAGAGTTAATTGTACTCGAATCATCTTCTAAAGATTTAATGGTACTAGATTAATCTTCTTACTCAACATAAAACTAATCCGTAACTCTAAGTGTAACGATTATTGAAAACCTGTTGACCAAGTAAAGAGTTAATTGTACTCGATTATTCTTCTAAAGAGTTAGTTGTACTCGATTAATCTTCCAACTTAACTTAAAACTAATTCGTAACTCTAAGTAAAACGATTATTGAAAACTTGTTGATTAAGTAAAGTGTTAATTGTAATCGAATCATCTTCTAAAGAGTTAATGGTACTCGATTAATCTTCTAAGTCAATATAAAAATAATCTGTAACTCTAAGTGTATGGATTATTGAAAACTTATTGTCCAAGTAAACAGTTAATTGTACTTGATTCATCTTCGAAAGAGTTAATGGTACTCGATTAATCTTCTAACTCAAACATAAAACTAAACCGTAACTCTAAGTGTAACGATTATTGAAAACTTTTTTGACCAAGTAAAGAGTTAATTTACTCGATTAATCTTCTAAAGAGTTAATGGTACTCGATTAATCTTCTAAAGAGTTAATGGTACTCGATTAATCTTCTAACTCAACATAAAACTAATACGTAACTCTAAGTGTAACGATTATTGAAAACTTATTGATTAAGTAAAGTGTTAATTGTAATCGAATCATTATCTAAAGAGTTAATGGTCCTAGATAAATCTTCTAACTCAACATAAAACTAATCTATAACTCTAAGTGTAACGATTATTGAAAACTTGTTGACTAAGTAAACAGTTAATTCTACTTGATTCATCTTCGAAAGAGTTAATGGTACTCGATTAATCTTCTAACTCAACATAAAACTAATACGTAACTCTAAGTGTAACGGTTATTGAAAACTTGTTGACTAAGTAAAGAGTTAATTGTACTCGAATCATCTTCTAAAGATTTAATGGTACTAGATTAATCTTCTTACTCAAAATAAAACTAATCTATAACTCTAAGTGTAACGATTATTGAAAACTTGTTGACCAAATAAAGAGTTAATTGTACACGATTATTCTTCTAAAGAGTTAGTTGTACTCGATTAATCTTCCAACTCAACTTAAAACTAATTCGTAACTCTAAGTATAACGATTATTGAAAACTTGTTAATTAAGTAAAGTGTTAATTGTAATCGAATCATCTTCTAAAGAGTTAATGGTACTCGATTAATCTTCTAAGTCAATATAAAAATAATCTGTAACTCTAAGTGTATGGATTATTGAAAACTTATTGACCAAGTAAACAGTTAATTGTACTTGATTCATCTTCGAAAGAGTTAATGGTACTCGATTAATCTTCTAACTCAACATAAAACTAATACGTAACTCTAAGTGTAACGATTATTGAAAACTTATTGATTAAGTAAAGTGTTAATTGTAATCGAATCATTATCTAAAGAGTTAATGGTCCTAGATAAATCTTCTAACTCAACATAAAACTATTCTATAACTCTAAGTGTAACGATTATTGAAAACTTGTTGACTAAGTAAAGAGTTAATTGTACTCGAATCATCTTCTAAAGATTTAATGGTACTAGATTAATCTTCTTACTCAACATAAAACTAATCCGTAACTCTAAGTGTAACGATTATTGAAAACCTGTTGACCAAGTAAAGAGTTAATTGTACTCGATTATTCTTCTAAAGAGTTAGTTGTACTCGATTAATCTTCCAACTTAACTTAAAACTAATTCGTAACTCTAAGTATAACGATTATTGAAAACTTGTTGATTAAGTAAAGTGTTAATTGTAATCGAATCATCTTCTAAAGAGTTAATGGTACTCGATTAATCTTCTAAGTCAATATAAAAATAATCTGTAACTCTAAGTGTATTGATTATTGAAAACTTATTGTCCAAGTAAACAGTTAATTGTACTTGATTCATCTTCGAAAGAGTTAATGGTACTCGATTAATCTTCTAACTCAAACATAAAACTAAACCGTAACTCTAAGTGTAACGATTATTGAAAACTTTTTTGACCAAGTAAAGAGTTAATTTACTCGATTAATCTTCTAAAGAGTTAATGGTACTCGATTAATCTTCTAAAGAGTTAATGGTACTCGATTAATCTTCTAACTCAACATAAAACTAATACGTAACTCTAAGTGTAACGATTATTGAAAACTTATTGATTAAGTAAAGTGTTAATTGTAATCGAATCATTATCTAAAGAGTTAATGGTCCTAGATAAATCTTCTAACTCAACATAAAACTAATCTATAACTCTAAGTGTAACGATTATTGAAAACTTGTTGACTAAGTAAACAGTTAATTGTACTTGATTCATCTTCGAAAGAGTTAATGGTACTCGATTAATCTTCTAACTCTACATAAAACTAATACGTAACTCTAAGTGTAACGGTTATTGAAAACTTGTTGACTAAGTAAAGAGTTAATTGTACTCGAATCATCTTCTAAAGATTTAATGGTACTAGATTAATCTTCTTACTCAACATAAAACTAATCCGTAACTCTAAGTGTAACGATTATTGAAAATTTGTTGACCAAGTAAAGAGTTAATTGTACTCGATTAATCTTCTAAAGAGTTAATGGTACTCGATTAATCTTCTAACTCAACATAAAACTAATACGTAACTCTAAGTGTAACGATTATTGAAAACTTATTGATTAAGTAAAGTGTTAATTGTAATCGAATCATTATCTAAAGAGTTAATGGTCCTAGATAAATCTTCTAACTCAACATAAAACTAATCTATAACTCTAAGTGTAACGATTATTGAAAACTTGTTGACTAAGTAAACAGTTAATTATACTTGATTCATCTTCGAAAGAGTTAATGGTACTCGATTAATCTTCTAACTCAACATAAAACTAATACGTAACTCTAAGTGTAACGGTTATTGAAAACTTGTTGACTAAGTAAAGAGTTAATTGTACTCGAATCATCTTCTAAAGATTTAATGGTACTAGATTAATCTTCTTACTCAAAATAAAACTAATCTATAACTCTAAGTGTAACGATTATTGAAAACTTGTTGACCAAATAAAGAGTTAATTGTACACGATTATTCTTCTAAAGAGTTAGTTGTACTCGATTAATCTTCCAACTCAACTTAAAACTAATTCGTAACTCTAAGTATAACGATTATTGAAAACTTGTTGATTAAGTAAAGTGTTAATTGTAATCGAATCATCTTCTAAAGAGTTAATGGTACTCGATTAATCTTCTAAGTCAATATAAAAATAATCTGTAACTCTAAGTGTATGGATTATTGAAAACTTATTGACCAAGTAAACAGTTAATTGTACTTGATTCATCTTCGAAAGAGTTAATGGTACTCGATTAATCTTCTAACTCAACATAAAACTAATACGTAACTCTAAGTGTAACGATTATTGAAAACTTATTGATTAAGTAAAGTGTTAATTGTAATCGAATCATTATCTAAAGAGTTAATGGTCCTAGATAAATCTTCTAACTCAACATAAAACTAATCTATAACTCTAAGTGTAACGATTATTGAAAACTTGTTGACTAAGTAAAGAGTTAATTGTACTCGAATCATCTTCTAAAGATTTAATGGTACTAGATTAATCTTCTTACTCAACATAAAACTAATCCGTAACTCTAAGTGTAACGATTATTGAAAACCTGTTGACCAAGTAAAGAGTTAATTGTACTCGATTATTCTTCTAAAGAGTTAGTTGTACTCGATTAATCTTCCAACTTAACTTAAAACTAATTCGTAACTCTAAGTATAACGATTATTGAAAACTTGTTGATTAAGTAAAGTGTTAATTGTAATCGAATCATCTTCTAAAGAGTTAATGGTACTCGATTAATCTTCTAAGTCAATATAAAAATAATCTGTAACTCTAAGTGTATTGATTATTGAAAACTTATTGTCCAAGTAAACAGTTAATTGTACTTGATTCATCTTCGAAAGAGTTAATGGTACTCGATTAATCTTCTAACTCAAACATAAAACTAAACCGTAACTCTAAGTGTAACGATTATTGAAAACTTTTTTGACAAAGTAAAGAGTTAATTTACTCGATTAATCTTCTAAAGAGTTAATGGTACTCGATTAATCTTCTAAAGAGTTAATGGTACTCGATTAATCTTCTAAAGAGTTAATGGTACTCGATTAATCTTCTAACTCAACATAAAACTAATACGTAACTCTAAGTGTAACGATTATTGAAAACTTATTGATTAAGTAAAGTGTTAATTGTAATCGAATCATTATCTAAAGAGTTAATGGTCCTAGATAAATCTTCTAACTCAACATAAAACTAATCTATAACTCTAAGTGTAACGATTATTGAAAACTTGTTGACTAAGTAAACAGTTAATTGTACTTGATTCATCTTCGAAAGAGTTAATGGTACTCGATTAATCTTCTAACTCAACATAAAACTAATACGTAACTCTAAGTGTAACGGTTATTGAAAACTTGTTGACTAAGTAAAGAGTTAATTGTACTCGAATCATCTTCTAAAGATTTAATGGTACTAGATTAATCTTCTTACTCAACATAAAACTAATCCGTAACTCTAAGTGTAACGATTATTGAAAATTTGTTGACCAAGTAAAGAGTTAATTGTACTCGATTAATCTTCTAAAGAGTTAATGGTACTCGATTAATCTTCTAACTCAACATAAAACTAATACGTAACTCTAAGTGTAACGATTATTGAAAACTTATTGATTAAGTAAAGTGTTAATTGTAATCGAATCATTATCTAAAGAGTTAATGGTCCTAGATAAATCTTCTAACTCAACATAAAACTAATCTATAACTCTAAGTGTAACGATTATTGAAAACTTGTTGACTAAGTAAACAGTTAATTGTACTTGATTCATCTTCGAAAGAGTTAATGGTACTCGATTAATCTTCTAACTCAACATAAAACTAATACGTAACTCTAAGTGTAACGGTTATTGAAAACTTGTTGACTAAGTAAAGAGTTAATTGTACTCGAATCATCTTCTAAAGATTTAATGGTACTAGATTAATCTTCTTACTCAACATAAAACTAATCCGTAACTCTAAGTGTAACGATTATTGAAAATTTGTTGACCAAGTAAAGAGTTAATTGTACTCGATTAATCTTCTAAAGAGTTAATGGTACTCGATTAATCTTCTAACTCAACATAAAACTAATACGTAACTCTAAGTGTAACGATTATTGAAAACTTATTGATTAAGTAAAGTGTTAATTGTAATCGAATCATTATCTAAAGAGTTAATGGTCCTAGATAAATCTTCTAACTCAACATAAAACTAATCTATAACTCTAAGTGTAACGATTATTGAAAACTTGTTGACTAAGTAAACAGTTAATTATACTTGATTCATCTTCGAAAGAGTTAATGGTACTCGATTAATC
Source organism: Scutellaria galericulata (assembly GCA_946896805.1). Taxonomy (NCBI): domain Eukaryota; kingdom Viridiplantae; phylum Streptophyta; class Magnoliopsida; order Lamiales; family Lamiaceae; genus Scutellaria; species Scutellaria galericulata. The sequence continues at coordinate 8,476,575 of OX335787.1, read as the reverse complement.
TTCTAACTCAACATAAAACTAATACGTAACTCTAAGTGTAACGGTTATTGAAAACTTGTTGACTAAGTAAAGAGTTAATTGTACTCGAATCATCTTCTAAAGATTTAATGGTACTAGATTAATCTTCTTACTCAAAATAAAACTAATCTATAACTCTAAGTGTAACGATTATTGAAAACTTGTTGACCAAATAAAGAGTTAATTGTACACGATTATTCTTCTAAAGAGTTAGTTGTACTCGATTAATCTTCCAACTCAACTTAAAACTAATTCGTAACTCTAAGTATAACGATTATTGAAAACTTGTTAATTAAGTAAAGTGTTAATTGTAATCGAATCATCTTCTAAAGAGTTAATGGTACTCGATTAATCTTCTAAGTCAATATAAAAATAATCTGTAACTCTAAGTGTATGGATTATTGAAAACTTATTGACCAAGTAAACAGTTAATTGTACTTGATTCATCTTCGAAAGAGTTAATGGTACTCGATTAATCTTCTAACTCAACATAAAACTAATACGTAACTCTAAGTGTAACGATTATTGAAAACTTATTGATTAAGTAAAGTGTTAATTGTAATCGAATCATTATCTAAAGAGTTAATGGTCCTAGATAAATCTTCTAACTCAACATAAAACTATTCTATAACTCTAAGTGTAACGATTATTGAAAACTTGTTGACTAAGTAAAGAGTTAATTGTACTCGAATCATCTTCTAAAGATTTAATGGTACTAGATTAATCTTCTTACTCAACATAAAACTAATCCGTAACTCTAAGTGTAACGATTATTGAAAACCTGTTGACCAAGTAAAGAGTTAATTGTACTCGATTATTCTTCTAAAGAGTTAGTTGTACTCGATTAATCTTCCAACTTAACTTAAAACTAATTCGTAACTCTAAGTATAACGATTATTGAAAACTTGTTGATTAAGTAAAGTGTTAATTGTAATCGAATCATCTTCTAAAGAGTTAATGGTACTCGATTAATCTTCTAAGTCAATATAAAAATAATCTGTAACTCTAAGTGTATTGATTATTGAAAACTTATTGTCCAAGTAAACAGTTAATTGTACTTGATTCATCTTCGAAAGAGTTAATGGTACTCGATTAATCTTCTAACTCAAACATAAAACTAAACCGTAACTCTAAGTGTAACGATTATTGAAAACTTTTTTGACCAAGTAAAGAGTTAATTTACTCGATTAATCTTCTAAAGAGTTAATGGTACTCGATTAATCTTCTAAAGAGTTAATGGTACTCGATTAATCTTCTAACTCAACATAAAACTAATACGTAACTCTAAGTGTAACGATTATTGAAAACTTATTGATTAAGTAAAGTGTTAATTGTAATCGAATCATTATCTAAAGAGTTAATGGTCCTAGATAAATCTTCTAACTCAACATAAAACTAATCTATAACTCTAAGTGTAACGATTATTGAAAACTTGTTGACTAAGTAAACAGTTAATTGTACTTGATTCATCTTCGAAAGAGTTAATGGTACTCGATTAATCTTCTAACTCTACATAAAACTAATACGTAACTCTAAGTGTAACGGTTATTGAAAACTTGTTGACTAAGTAAAGAGTTAATTGTACTCGAATCATCTTCTAAAGATTTAATGGTACTAGATTAATCTTCTTACTCAACATAAAACTAATCCGTAACTCTAAGTGTAACGATTATTGAAAATTTGTTGACCAAGTAAAGAGTTAATTGTACTCGATTAATCTTCTAAAGAGTTAATGGTACTCGATTAATCTTCTAACTCAACATAAAACTAATACGTAACTCTAAGTGTAACGATTATTGAAAACTTATTGATTAAGTAAAGTGTTAATTGTAATCGAATCATTATCTAAAGAGTTAATGGTCCTAGATAAATCTTCTAACTCAACATAAAACTAATCTATAACTCTAAGTGTAACGATTATTGAAAACTTGTTGACTAAGTAAACAGTTAATTATACTTGATTCATCTTCGAAAGAGTTAATGGTACTCGATTAATCTTCTAACTCAACATAAAACTAATACGTAACTCTAAGTGTAACGGTTATTGAAAACTTGTTGACTAAGTAAAGAGTTAATTGTACTCGAATCATCTTCTAAAGATTTAATGGTACTAGATTAATCTTCTTACTCAAAATAAAACTAATCTATAACTCTAAGTGTAACGATTATTGAAAACTTGTTGACCAAATAAAGAGTTAATTGTACACGATTATTCTTCTAAAGAGTTAGTTGTACTCGATTAATCTTCCAACTCAACTTAAAACTAATTCGTAACTCTAAGTATAACGATTATTGAAAACTTGTTAATTAAGTAAAGTGTTAATTGTAATCGAATCATCTTCTAAAGAGTTAATGGTACTCGATTAATCTTCTAAGTCAATATAAAAATAATCTGTAACTCTAAGTGTATGGATTATTGAAAACTTATTGACCAAGTAAACAGTTAATTGTACTTGATTCATCTTCGAAAGAGTTAATGGTACTCGATTAATCTTCTAACTCAACATAAAACTAATACGTAACTCTAAGTGTAACGATTATTGAAAACTTATTGATTAAGTAAAGTGTTAATTGTAATCGAATCATTATCTAAAGAGTTAATGGTCCTAGATAAATCTTCTAACTCAACATAAAACTATTCTATAACTCTAAGTGTAACGATTATTGAAAACTTGTTGACTAAGTAAAGAGTTAATTGTACTCGAATCATCTTCTAAAGATTTAATGGTACTAGATTAATCTTCTTACTCAACATAAAACTAATCCGTAACTCTAAGTGTAACGATTATTGAAAACCTGTTGACCAAGTAAAGAGTTAATTGTACTCGATTATTCTTCTAAAGAGTTAGTTGTACTCGATTAATCTTCCAACTTAACTTAAAACTAATTCGTAACTCTAAGTATAACGATTATTGAAAACTTGTTGATTAAGTAAAGTGTTAATTGTAATCGAATCATCTTCTAAAGAGTTAATGGTACTCGATTAATCTTCTAAGTCAATATAAAAATAATCTGTAACTCTAAGTGTATTGATTATTGAAAACTTATTGTCCAAGTAAACAGTTAATTGTACTTGATTCATCTTCGAAAGAGTTAATGGTACTCGATTAATCTTCTAACTCAAACATAAAACTAAACCGTAACTCTAAGTGTAACGATTATTGAAAACTTTTTTGACCAAGTAAAGAGTTAATTTACTCGATTAATCTTCTAAAGAGTTAATGGTACTCGATTAATCTTCTAAAGAGTTAATGGTACTCGATTAATCTTCTAACTCAACATAAAACTAATACGTAACTCTAAGTGTAACGATTATTGAAAACTTATTGATTAAGTAAAGTGTTAATTGTAATCGAATCATTATCTAAAGAGTTAATGGTCCTAGATAAATCTTCTAACTCAACATAAAACTAATCTATAACTCTAAGTGTAACGATTATTGAAAACTTGTTGACTAAGTAAACAGTTAATTGTACTTGATTCATCTTCGAAAGAGTTAATGGTACTCGATTAATCTTCTAACTCTACATAAAACTAATACGTAACTCTAAGTGTAACGGTTATTGAAAACTTGTTGACTAAGTAAAGAGTTAATTGTACTCGAATCATCTTCTAAAGATTTAATGGTACTAGATTAATCTTCTTACTCAACATAAAACTAATCCGTAACTCTAAGTGTAACGATTATTGAAAATTTGTTGACCAAGTAAAGAGTTAATTGTACTCGATTAATCTTCTAAAGAGTTAATGGTACTCGATTAATCTTCTAACTCAACATAAAACTAATACGTAACTCTAAGTGTAACGATTATTGAAAACTTATTGATTAAGTAAAGTGTTAATTGTAATCGAATCATTATCTAAAGAGTTAATGGTCCTAGATAAATCTTCTAACTCAACATAAAACTAATCTATAACTCTAAGTGTAACGATTATTGAAAACTTGTTGACTAAGTAAACAGTTAATTGTACTTGATTCATCTTCGAAAGAGTTAATGGTACTCGATTAATCTTCTAACTCAACATAAAACTAATACGTAACTCTAAGTGTAACGGTTATTGAAAACTTGTTGACTAAGTAAAGAGTTAATTGTACTCGAATCATCTTCTAAAGATTTAATGGTACTAGATTAATCTTCTTACTCAACATAAAACTAATCTATAACTCTAAGTGTAACGATTATTGAAAACTTGTTGACCAAATAAAGAGTTAATTGTACACGATTATTCTTCTAAAGAGTTAGTTGTACTCGATTAATCTTCCAACTCAACTTAAAACTAATTCGTAACTCTAAGTATAACGATTATTGAAAACTTGTTGATTAAGTAAAGTGTTAATTGTAATCGAATCATCTTCTAAACAGTTAATGGTACTCGATTAATCTTCTAAGTCAATATAAAAATAATCTGTAACTCTAAGTGTATTGATTATTGAAAACTTATTGTCCAAGTAAACAGTTAATTGTACTTGATTCATCTTCGAAAGAGTTAATGGTACTCGGTAATCTTCTAACTCAACATAAAACTAATACGTAACTCTAAGTGTAACGGTTATTGAAAACTTGTTGACTAAGTAAAGAGTTAATTGTACTCGAATCATCTTCTAAAGATTTAATGGTACTAGATTAATCTTCTTACTCAACATAAAACTAATCCGTAACTCTAAGTGTAACGATTATTGAAAATTTGTTGACCAAGTAAAGAGTTAATTGTACTCGATTAATCTTCTAAAGAGTTAATGGTACTCGATTAATCTTCTAACTCAACATAAAACTAATACGTAACTCTAAGTTTAACGATTATTGAAAACTTGTTGACCAAGTAAAGAGTTAATTGTACTCGATTCATCTTCTAAAGAGTTAATGGTACTCGATTAATCTTCTAAGTCAATATAAAAATAATCTGTAACTCTAAGTGTATGGATTATTGAAAACTTATTGACCAAGTAAACAGTTAATTGTACTTGATTCATCTTCGAAAGAGTTAATGGTACTCGATTAATCTTCTAACTCAACATAAAACTAATACGTAACTCTAAGTGTAACGATTATTGAAAACTTATTGATTAAGTAAAGTGTTAATTGTACTCGAATCATCTTCTAAAGATTTAATGGTACTAGATTAATCTTCTTACTCAACATAAAACTAATCCGTAACTCTAAGTGTAACGATTATTGAAAACCTGTTGACCAAGTAAAGAGTTAATTGTACTCGATTATTCTTCTAAAGAGTTAGTTGTACTCGATTAATCTTCCAACTTAACTTAAAACTAATTCGTAACTCTAAGTATAACGATTATTGAAAACTTGTTGATTAAGTAAAGTGTTAATTGTAATCGAATCATCTTCTAAAGAGTTAATGGTACTCGATTAATCTTCTAAGTCAATATAAAAATAATCTGTAACTCTAAGTGTATTGATTATTGAAAACTTATTGTCCAAGTAAACAGTTAATTGTACTTGATTCATCTTCGAAAGAGTTAATGGTACTCGATTAATCTTCTAACTCAAACATAAAACTAAACCGTAACTCTAAGTGTAACGATTATTGAAAACTTTTTTGACCAAGTAAAGAGTTAATTTACTCGATTAATCTTCTAAAGAGTTAATGGTACTCGATTAATCTTCTAAAGAGTTAATGGTACTCGATTAATCTTCTAACTCAACATAAAACTAATACGTAACTCTAAGTGTAACGATTATTGAAAACTTATTGATTAAGTAAAGTGTTAATTGTAATCGAATCATTATCTAAAGAGTTAATGGTCCTAGATAAATCTTCTAACTCAACATAAAACTAATCTATAACTCTAAGTGTAACGATTATTGAAAACTTGTTGACTAAGTAAACAGTTAATTGTACTTGATTCATCTTCGAAAGAGTTAATGGTACTCGATTAATCTTCTAACTCAACATAAAACTAATACGTAACTCTAAGTGTAACGGTTATTGAAAACTTGTTGACTAAGTAAAGAGTTAATTGTACTCGAATCATCTTCTAAAGATTTAATGGTACTAGATTAATCTTCTTACTCAACATAAAACTAATCCGTAACTCTAAGTGTAACGATTATTGAAAATTTGTTGACCAAGTAAAGAGTTAATTGTACTCGATTAATCTTCTAAAGAGTTAATGGTACTCGATTAATCTTCTAACTCAACATAAAACTAATACGTAACTCTAAGTGTAACGATTATTGAAAACTTATTGATTAAGTAAAGTGTTAATTGTAATCGAATCATTATCTAAAGAGTTAATGGTCCTAGATAAATCTTCTAACTCAACATAAAACTAATCTATAACTCTAAGTGTAACGATTATTGAAAACTTGTTGACTAAGTAAACAGTTAATTGTACTTGATTCATCTTCGAAAGAGTTAATGGTACTCGATTAATCTTCTAACTCAACATAAAACTAATACGTAACTCTAAGTGTAACGGTTATTGAAAACTTGTTGACTAAGTAAAGAGTTAATTGTACTCGAATCATCTTCTAAAGATTTAATGGTACTAGATTAATCTTCTTACTCAACATAAAACTAATCTATAACTCTAAGTGTAACGATTATTGAAAACTTGTTGACCAAATAAAGAGTTAATTGTACACGATTATTCTTCTAAAGAGTTAGTTGTACTCGATTAATCTTCCAACTCAACTTAAAACTAATTCGTAACTCTAAGTATAACGATTATTGAAAACTTGTTGATTAAGTAAAGTGTTAATTGTAATCGAATCATCTTCTAAAGAGTTAATGGTACTCGATTAATCTTCTAAGTCAATATAAAAATAATCTGTAACTCTAAGTGTATTGATTATTGAAAACTTATTGTCCAAGTAAACAGTTAATTGTACTTGATTCATCTTCGAAAGAGTTAATGGTACTCGGTAATCTTCTAACTCAACATAAAACTAATACGTAACTCTAAGTGTAACGGTTATTGAAAACTTGTTGACTAAGTAAAGAGTTAATTGTACTCGAATCATCTTCTAAAGATTTAATGGTACTAGATTAATCTTCTTACTCAACATAAAACTAATCCGTAACTCTAAGTGTAACGATTATTGAAAATTTGTTGACCAAGTAAAGAGTTAATTGTACTCGATTAATCTTCTAAAGAGTTAATGGTACTCGATTAATCTTCTAACTCAACATAAAACTAATACGTAACTCTAAGTTTAACGATTATTGAAAACTTGTTGACCAAGTAAAGAGTTAATTGTACTCGATTCATCTTCTAAAGAGTTAATGGTACTCGATTAATCTTCTAAGTCAATATAAAAATAATCTGTAACTCTAAGTGTATGGATTATTGAAAACTTATTGACCAAGTAAACAGTTAATTGTACTTGATTCATCTTCGAAAGAGTTAATGGTACTCGATTAATCTTCTAACTCAACATAAAACTAATACGTAACTCTAAGTGTAACGATTATTGAAAACTTATTGATTAAGTAAAGTGTTAATTGTAATCGAATCATCTTCTAAAGCGTTAATGGTACTCGATTAATCTTCTAAGTCAATATAAAAATAATTTGTAACTCTAAGTGTATTGATTATTGAAAACTTATTGTCCAAGTAAACAGTTAATTGTACTTGATTCATCTTCGAAAGAGTTAATGGTACTCGATTAATCTTCTAACTCAACATAAAACTAATCTATAACTCTAAGTGTAACGATTATTGAAAACTTGTTGACTAAGTAAACAGTTAATTATACTTGATTCATCTTCGAAAGAGTTAATGGTACTCGATTAATCTTCTAACTCAACATAAAACTAATACGTAACTCTAAGTGTAACGGTTATTGAAAACTTGTTGACTAAGTAAAGAGTTAATTGTACTCGAATCATCTTCTAAAGATTTAATGGTACTAGATTAATCTTCTTACTCAACATAAAACTAATCTATAACTCTAAGTGTAACGATTATTGAAAACTTGTTGACCAAATAAAGAGTTAATTGTACACGATTATTCTTCTAAAGAGTTAGTTGTACTCGATTAATCTTCCAACTCAACTTAAAACTAATTCGTAACTCTAAGTATAACGATTATTGAAAACTTGTTGATTAAGTAAAGTGTTAATTGTAATCGAATCATCTTCTAAAGAGTTAATGGTACTCGATTAATCTTCTAAGTCAATATAAAAATAATCTGTAACTCTAAGTGTATTGATTATTGAAAACTTATTGTCCAAGTAAACAGTTAATTGTACTTGATTCATCTTCGAAAGAGTTAATGGTACTCGGTAATCTTCTAACTCAACATAAAACTAATACGTAACTCTAAGTGTAACGGTTATTGAAAACTTGTTGACTAAGTAAAGAGTTAATTGTACTCGAATCATCTTCTAAAGATTTAATGGTACTAGATTAATCTTCTTACTCAACATCAAACTAATCCGTAACTCTAAGTGTAACGATTATTGAAAATTTGTTGACCAAGTAAAGAGTTAATTGTACTCGATTAATCTTCTAAAGAGTTAATGGTACTCGATTAATCTTCTAACTCAACATAAAACTAATACGTAACTCTAAGTGTAACGATTATTGAAAACTTATTGATTAAGTAAAGTGTTAATTGTAATCGAATCATTATCTAAAGAGTTAATGGTCCTAGATAAATCTTCTAACTCAACATAAAACTAATCTATAACTCTAAGTGTAACGATTATTGAAAACTTGTTGACTAAGTAAACAGTTAATTGTACTTGATTCATCTTCGAAAGAGTTAATGGTACTCGATTAATCTTCTAACTCAACATAAAACTAATACGTAACTCTAAGTGTAACGGTTATTGAAAACTTGTTGACTAAGTAAAGAGTTAATTGTACTCGAATCATCTTCTAAAGATTTAATGGTACTAGATTAATGTTCTTACTCAACATAAAACTAATCTATAACTCTAAGTGTAACGATTATTGAAAACTTGTTGACCAAATAAAGAGTTAATTGTACACGATTATTCTTCTAAAGAGTTAGTTGTACTCGATTAATCTTCCAACTCAACTTAAAACTAATTCGTAACTCTAAGTATAACGATTATTGAAAACTTGTTGATTAAGTAAAGTGTTAATTGTAATCGAATCATCTTCTAAAGAGTTAATGGTACTCGATTAATCTTCTAAGTCAATATAAAAATAATCTGTAACTCTAAGTGTATTGATTATTGAAAACTTATTGTCCAAGTAAACAGTTAATTGTACTTGATTCATCTTCGAAAGAGTTAATGGTACTCGGTAATCTTCTAACTCAACATAAAACTAATACGTAACTCTAAGTGTAACGGTTATTGAAAACTTGTTGACTAAGTAAAGAGTTAATTGTACTCGAATCATCTTCTAAAGATTTAATGGTACTAGATTAATCTTCTTACTCAACATAAAACTAATCCGTAACTCTAAGTGTAACGATTATTGAAAATTTGTTGACCAAGTAAAGAGTTAATTGTACTCGATTAATCTTCTAAAGAGTTAATGGTACTCGATTAATCTTCTAACTCAACATAAAACTAATACGTAACTCTAAGTTTAACGATTATTGAAAACTTGTTGACCAAGTAAAGAGTTAATTGTACTCGATTCATCTTCTAAAGAGTTAATGGTACTCGATTAATCTTCTAAGTCAATATAAAAATAATCTGTAACTCTAAGTGTATGGATTATTGAAAACTTATTGACCAAGTAAACAGTTAATTGTACTTGATTCATCTTCGAAAGAGTTAATGGTACTCGATTAATCTTCTAACTCAACATAAAACTAATACGTAACTCTAAGTGTAACGATTATTGAAAACTTATTGATTAAGTAAAGTGTTAATTGTAATCGAATCATCTTCTAAAGAGTTAATGGTACTCGATTAATCTTCTAAGTCAATATAAAAATAATTTGTAACTCTAAGTGTATTGATTATTGAAAACTTATTGTCCAAGTAAACAGTTAATTGTACTTGATTCATCTTCGAAAGAGTTAATGGTACTCGATTAATCTTCTAACTCAACATAAAACTAATCTATAACTCTAAGTGTAACGATTATTGAAAACTTGTTGACTAAGTAAACAGTTAATTATACTTGATTCATCTTCGAAAGAGTTAATGGTACTCGATTAATCTTCTAACTCAACATAAAACTAATACGTAACTCTAAGTGTAACGGTTATTGAAAACTTGTTGACTAAGTAAAGAGTTAATTGTACTCGAATCATCTTCTAAAGATTTAATGGTACTAGATTAATCTTCTTACTCAACATAAAACTAATCTATAACTCTAAGTGTAACGATTATTGAAAACTTGTTGACCAAATAAAGAGTTAATTGTACACGATTATTCTTCTAAAGAGTTAGTTGTACTCGATTAATCTTCCAACTCAACTAAAAACTAATTCGTAACTCTAAGTATAACGATTATTGAAAACTTGTTGATTAAGTAAAGTGTTAATTGTAATCGAATCATCTTCTAAAGAGTTAATGGTACTCGATTAATCTTCTAAGTCAATATAAAAATAATCTGTAACTCTAAGTGTATTGATTATTGAAAACTTATTGTCCAAGTAAACAGTTAATTGTACTTGATTCATCTTCGAAAGAGTTAATGGTACTCGGTAATCTTCTAACTCAACATAAAACTAATACGTAACTCTAAGTGTAACGGTTATTGAAAACTTGTTGACTAAGTAAAGAGTTAATTGTACTCGAATCATCTTCTAAAGATTTAATGGTACTAGATTAATCTTCTTACTCAACATAAAACTAATCCGTAACTCTAAGTGTAACGATTATTGAAAATTTGTTGACCAAGTAAAGAGTTAATTGTACTCGATTAATCTTCTAAAGAGTTAATGGTACTCGATTAATCTTCTAACTCAACATAAAACTAATACGTAACTCTAAGTTTAACGATTATTGAAAACTTGTTGACCAAGTAAAGAGTTAATTGTACTCGATTCATCTTCTAAAGAGTTAATGGTACTCGATTAATCTTCTAAGTCAATATAAAAATAATCTGTAACTCTAAGTGTATGGATTATTGAAAACTTATTGACCAAGTAAACAGTTAATTGTACTTGATTCATCTTCGAAAGAGTTAATGGTACTCGATTAATCTTCTAACTCAACATAAAACTAATACGTAACTCTAAGTGTAACGATTATTGAAAACTTATTGATTAAGTAAAGTGTTAATTGTAATCGAATCATCTTCTAAAGAGTTAATGGTACTCGATTAATCTTCTAAGTCAATATAAAAATAATTTGTAACTCTAAGTATATTGATTATTGAAAACTTATTGTCCAAGTAAACAGTTAATTGTACTTGATTCATCTTCGAAAGAGTTAATGGTACTCGATTAATCTTCTAACTCAAACATAAAACTAAACCGTAACTCTAAGTGTAACGATTATTGAAAACTTTTTTGACCAAGTAAAGAGTTAATTTACTCGATTAATCTTCTAAAGAGTTAATGGTACTCGATTAATCTTCTAAAGAGTTAATGGTACTCGATTAATCTTCTAACTCAACATAAAACTAATACGTAACTCTAAGTGTAACGATTATTGAAAACTTATTGATTAAGTAAAGTGTTAATTGTAATCGAATCATTATCTAAAGAGTTAATGGTCCTAGATAAATCTTCTAACTCAACATAAAACTAATCTATAACACTAAGTGTAACGATTATTGAAAACTTGTTGACTAAGTAAACAGTTAATTGTACTTGATTCATCTTCGAAAGAGTTAATGGTACTCGATTAATCTTCTAACTCAACATAAAACTAATACGTAACTCTAAGTGTAACGGTTATTGAAAACTTGTTGACTAAGTAAAGAGTTAATTGTACTCGAATCATCTTCTAAAGATTTAATGGTACTAGATTAATCTTCTTACTCAACATAAAACTAATCCGTAACTCTAAGTGTAACGATTATTGAAAATTTGTTGACCAAGTAAAGAGTTAATTGTACTCGATTAATCTTCTAAAGAGTTAATGGTACTCGATTAATCTTCTAACTCAACATAAAACTAATACGTAACTCTAAGTGTAACGATTATTGAAAACTTATTGATTAAGTAAAGTGTTAATTGTAATCGAATCATTATCTAAAGAGTTAATGGTCCTAGATAAATCTTCTAACTCAACATAAAACTAATCTATAACTCTAAGTGTAACGATTATTGAAAACTTGTTGACTAAGTAAACAGTTAATTATACTTGATTCATCTTCGAAAGAGTTAATGGTACTCGATTAATCTTCTAACTCAACATAAAACTAATACGTAACTCTAAGTGTAACGGTTATTGAAAACTTGTTGACTAAGTAAAGAGTTAATTGTACTCGAATCATCTTCTAAAGATTTAATGGTACTAGATTAATCTTCTTACTCAACATAAAACTAATCTATAACTCTAAGTGTAACGATTATTGAAAACTTGTTGACCAAATAAAGAGTTAATTGTACACGATTATTCTTCTAAAGAGTTAGTTGTACTCGATTAATCTTCCAACTCAACTTAAAACTAATTCGTAACTCTAAGTATAACGATTATTGAAAACTTGTTGATTAAGTAAAGTGTTAATTGTAATCGAATCATCTTCTAAAGAGTTAATGGTACTCGATTAATCTTCTAAGTCAATATAAAAATAATTTGTAACTCTAAGTGTATTGATTATTGAAAACTTATTGTCCAACTAAACAGTTAATTGTACTTGATTCATCTTCGAAAGAGTTAATGGTACTCGGTAATCTTCTAACTCAACATAAAACTAATACGTAACTCTAAGTGTAACGGTTATTGAAAACTTGTTGACTAAGTAAAGAGTTAATTGTACTCGAATCATCTTCTAAAGATTTAATGGTACTAGATTAATCTTCTTACTCAACATAAAACTAATCCGTAACTCTAAGTGTAACGATTATTGAAAATTTGTTGACCAAGTAAAGAGTTAATTGTACTCGATTAATCTTCTAAAGAGTTAATGGTACTCGATTAATCTTCTAACTCAACATAAAACTAATACGTAACTCTAAGTTTAACGATTATTGAAAACTTGTTGACCAAGTAAACAGTTAATTGTACTCGATTCATCTTCTAAAGAGTTAATGGTACTCGATTAATCTTCTAAGTCAATATAAAAATAATCTGTAACTCTAAGTGTATGGATTATTGAAAACTTATTGACCAAGTAAACAGTTAATTGTACTTGATTCATCTTCGAAAGAGTTAATGGTACTCGATTAATCTTCTAACTCAACATAAAACTAATACGTAACTCTAAGTGTAACGATTATTGAAAACTTATTGATTAAGTAAAGTGTTAATTGTAATCGAATCATCTTCTAAAGAGTTAATGGTACTCGATTAATCTTCTAAGTCAATATAAAAATAATCTGTAACTCTAAGTGTATTGATTATTGAAAACTTATTGTCCAAGTAAACAGTTAATTGTACTTGATTCATCTTCGAAAGAGTTAATGGTACTCGATTAATCTTCTAACTCAAACATAAAACTAAACCGTAACTCTAAGTGTAACGATTATTGAAAACTTTTTTGACCAAGTAAAGAGTTAATTTACTCGATTAATCTTCTAAAGAGTTAATGGTACTCGATTAATCTTCTAAAGAGTTAATGGTACTCGATTAATCTTCTAACTCAACATAAAACTAATACGTAACTCTAAGTGTAACGATTATTGAAAACTTATTGATTAAGTAAAGTGTTAATTGTAATCGAATCATTATCTAAAGAGTTAATGGTCCTAGATAAATCTTCTAACTCAACATAAAACTAATCTATAACTCTAAGTGTAACGATTATTGAAAACTTGTTGACTAAGTAAACAGTTAATTGTACTTGATTCATCTTCGAAAGAGTTAATGGTACTCGATTAATCTTCTAACTCAACATAAAACTAATACGTAACTCTAAGTGTAACGGTTATTGAAAACTTGTTGACTAAGTAAAGAGTTAATTGTACTCGAATCATCTTCTAAAGATTTAATGGTACTAGATTAATCTTCTTACTCAACATAAAACTAATCCGTAACTCTAAGTGTAACGATTATTGAAAATTTGTTGACCAAGTAAAGAGTTAATTGTACTCGATTAATCTTCTAAAGAGTTAATGGTACTCGATTAATCTTCTAACTCAACATAAAACTAATACGTAACTCTAAGTGTAACGATTATTGAAAACTTATTGATTAAGTAAAGTGTTAATTGTAATCGAATCATTATCTAAAGAGTTAATGGTCCTAGATAAATCTTCTAACTCAACATAAAACTAATCTATAACTCTAAGTGTAACGATTATTGAAAACTTGTTGACTAAGTAAACAGTTAATTATACTTGATTCATCTTCGAAAGAGTTAATGGTACTCGATTAATCTTCTAACTCAACATAAAACTAATACGTAACTCTAAGTGTAACGGTTATTGAAAACTTGTTGACTAAGTAAAGAGTTAATTGTACTCGAATCATCTTCTAAAGATTTAATGGTACTAGATTAATCTTCTTACTCAACATAAAACTAATCCGTAACTCTAAGTGTAACGATTATTGAAAACTTGTTGACCGAATAAAGAGTTAATTGTACACGATTATTCTTCTAAAGAGTTAGTTGTACTCGATTAATCTTCCAACTCAACTTAAAACTAATTCGTAACTCTAAGTATAACGATTATTGAAAACTTGTTGATTAAGTAAAGTGTTAATTGTAATCGATTCATCTTCTAAAGAGTTAATGGTACTCGATTAATCTTCTAAGTCAATATAAAAATAATCTGTAACTCTAAGTGTATGGATTATTGAAAACTTATTGACCAAGTAAACAGTTAATTGTACTTGATTCATCTTCGAAAGAGTTAATGGTACTCGATTAATCTTCTAACTCAACATAAAACTAATACGTAACTCTAAGTGTAACGATTATTGAAAACTTATTGATTAAGTAAAGTGTTAATTGTAATCGAATCATCTTCTAAAGAGTTAATGGTACTCGATTAATCTTCTAAGTCAATATAAAAATAATTTGTAACTCTAAGTGTATTGATTATTGAAAACTTATTGTCCAAGTAAACAGTTAATTGTACTTGATTCATCTTCGAAAGAGTTAATGGTACTCGATTAATCTTCTAACTCAACATAAAACTAATCTATAACTCTAAGTGTAACGATTATTGAAAACTTGTTGACTAAGTCAACAGTTAATTATACTTGATTCATCTTCGAAAGAGTTAATGGTACTCGATTAATCTTCTAACTCAACATAAAACTAATACGTAACTCTAAGTGTAACGGTTATTGAAAACTTGTTGACTAAGTAAAGAGTTAATTGTACACGAATCATCTTCTAAAGATTTAATGGTACTAGATTAATCTTCTTACTCAACATAAAACTAATCTATAACTCTAAGTGTAACGATTATTGAAAACTTGTTGACCAAATAAAGAGTTAATTGTACACGATTATTCTTCTAAAGAGTTAGTTGTACTCGATTAATCTTCCAACTCAACTAAAAACTAATTCGTAACTCTAAGTATAACGATTATTGAAAACTTGTTGATTAAGTAAAGTGTTAATTGTAATCGAATCATCTTCTAAAGAGTTAATGGTACTCGATTAATCTTCTAAGTCAATATAAAAATAATCTGTAACTCTAAGTGTATTGATTATTGAAAACTTATTGTCCAAGTAAACAGTTAATTGTACTTGATTCATCTTCGAAAGAGTTAATGGTACTCGGTAATCTTCTAACTCAACATAAAACTAATACGTAACTCTAAGTGTAACGGTTATTGAAAACTTGTTGACTAAGTAAAGAGTTAATTGTACTCGAATCATCTTCTAAAGATTTAATGGTACTAGATTAATCTTCTTACTCAACATAAAACTAATCCGTAACTCTAAGTGTAACGATTATTGAAAATTTGTTGACCAAGTAAAGAGTTAATTGTACTCGATTAATCTTCTAAAGAGTTAATGGTACTCGATTAATCTTCTAACTCAACATAAAACTAATACGTAACTCTAAGTTTAACGATTATTGAAAACTTGTTGACCAAGTAAAGAGTTAATTGTACTCGATTCATCTTCTAAAGAGTTAATGGTACTCGATTAATCTTCTAAGTCAATATAAAAATAATCTGTAACTCTAAGTGTATGGATTATTGAAAACTTATTGACCAAGTAAACAGTTAATTGTACTTGATTCATCTTCGAAAGAGTTAATGGTACTCGATTAATCTTCTAACTCAACATAAAACTAATACGTAACTCTAAGTGTAACGATTATTGAAAACTTATAGATTAAGTAAAGTGTTAATTGTAATCGAATCATCTTCTAAAGAGTTAATGGTACTCGATTAATCTTCTAAGTCAATATAAAAATAATTTGTAACTCTAAGTATATTGATTATTGAAAACTTATTGTCCAAGTAAACAGTTAATTGTACTTGATTCATCTTCGAAAGAGTTAATGGTACTCGATTAATCTTCTAACTCAAACATAAAACTAAACCATAACTCTAAGTGTAACGATTATTGAAAACTTTTTTGACCAAGTAAAGAGTTAATTTACTCGATTAATCTTCTAAAGAGTTAATGGTACTCGATTAATCTTCTAAAGAGTTAATGGTACTCGATTAATCATCTAACTCAACATAAAACTAATACGTAACTCTAAGTGTAACGATTATTGAAAACTTATTGATTAAGTAAAGTGTTAATTGTAATCGAATCATTATCTAAAGAGTTAATGGTCCTAGATAAATCTTCTAACTCAACATAAAACTAATCTATAACACTAAGTGTAACGATTATTGAAAACTTGTTGACTAAGTAAACAGTTAATTGTACTTGATTCATCTTCGAAAGAGTTAATGGTACTCGATTAATCTTCTAACTCAACATAAAACTAATACGTAACTCTAAGTTTAACGGTTATTGAAAACTTGTTGACTAAGTAAAGAGTTAATTGTACTCGAATCATCTTCTAAAGATTTAATGGTACTAGATTAATCTTCTTACTCAACATAAAACTAATCCGTAACTCTAAGTGTAACGATTATTGAAAATTTGTTGACCAAGTAAAGAGTTAATTGTACTCGATTAATCTTCTAAAGAGTTAATGGTACTCGATTAATCTTCTAACTCAACATAAAACTAATACGTAACTTTAAGTGTAACGATTATTGAAAACTTATTGATTAAATAAAGTGTTAATTGTAATCGAATCATTATCTAAAGAGTTAATGGTCCTAGATAAATCTTCTAACTCAACATAAAACTAATCTATAACTCTAAGTGTAACGATTATTGAAAACTTGTTGACTAAGTAAACAGTTAATTATACTTGATTCATCTTCGAAAGAGTTAATGGTACTTGATTAATCTTCTAACTCAACATAAAACTAATACGTAACTCTAAGTGTAACGGTTATTGAAAACTTGTTGACTAAGTAAAGAGTTAATTGTACTCGAATCATCTTCTAAAGATTTAATGGTACTACATTAATCTTCTTACTCAACATAAAACTAATCTATAACTCTAAGTGTAACGATTATTGAAAACTTGTTGACCAAATAAAGAGTTAATTGTACACGATTATTCTTCTAAAGAGTTAGTTGTACTCGATTAATCTTCCAACTCAACTTAAAACTAATTCGTAACTCTAAGTATAACGATTATTGAAAACTTGTTGATTAAGTAAAGTGTTAATTGTAATCGAATCATCTTCTAAAGAGTTAATGGTACTCGATTAATCTTCTAAGTCAATATAAAAATAATTTGTAACTCTAAGTGTATTGATTATTGAAAACTTATTGTCCAACTAAACAGTTAATTGTACTTGATTCATCTTCGAAAGAGTTAATGGTACTCGGTAATCTTCTAACTCAACATAAAACTAATACGTAACTCTAAGTGTAACGGTTATTGAAAACTTGTTGACTAAGTAAAGAGTTAATTGTACTCGAATCATCTTCTAAAGATTTAATGGTACTAGATTAATCTTCTTACTCAACATAAAACTAATCCGTAACTCTAAGTGTAACGATTATTGAAAATTTGTTGACCAAGTAAAGAGTTAATTGTACTCGATTAATCTTCTAAAGAGTTAATGGTACTCGATTAATCTTCTAACTCAACATAAAACTAATACGTAACTCTAAGTTTAACGATTATTGAAAACTTGTTGACCAAGTAAACAGTTAATTGTACTCGATTCATCTTCTAAAGAGTTAATGGTACTCGATTAATCTTCTAAGTCAATATAAAAATAATCTGTAACTCTAAGTGTATGGATTATTGAAAACTTATTGACCAAGTAAACAGTTAATTGTACTTGATTCATCTTCGAAAGAGTTAATGGTACTCGATTAATCTTCTAACTCAACATAAAACTAATACGTAACTCTAAGTGTAACGATTATTGAAAACTTATTGATTAAGTAAAGTGTTAATTGTAATCGAATCATTATCTAAAGAGTTAATGGTCCTAGATAAATCTTCTAACTCAACATAAAACTAATCTATAACTCTAAGTGTAACGATTATTGAAAACTTGTTGACTAAGTAAACAGTTAATTGTACTTGATTCATCTTCGAAAGAGTTAATGGTACTCGATTAATCTTCTAAGTCAATATAAAAATAATCTGTAACTCTAAGTGTATTGATTATTGAAAACTTATTGTCCAAGTAAACAGTTAATTGTACTTGATTCATCTTCGAAAGAGTTAATGGTACTCGATTAATCTTCTAACTCAAACATAAAACTAAACCGTAACTCTAAGTGTAACGATTATTGAAAACTTTTTTGACCAAGTAAAGAGTTAATTTACTCGATTAATCTTCTAAAGAGTTAATGGTACTCGATTAATCTTCTAAAGAGTTAATGGTACTCGATTAATCTTCTAACTCAACATAAAACTAATACGTAACTCTAAGTGTAACGATTATTGAAAACTTATTGATTAAGTAAAGTGTTAATTGTAATCGAATCATTATCTAAAGAGTTAATGGTCCTAGATAAATCTTCTAACTCAACATAAAACTAATCTATAACTCTAAGTGTAACGATTATTGAAAACTTGTTGACTAAGTAAACAGTTAATTGTACTTGATTCATCTTCGAAAGAGTTAATGGTACTCGATTAATCTTCTAACTCAACATAAAACTAATACGTAACTCTAAGTGTAACGGTTATTGAAAACTTGTTGACTAAGTAAAGAGTTAATTGTACTCGAATCATCTTCTAAAGATTTAATGGTACTAGATTAATCTTCTTACTCAACATAAAACTAATCCGTAACTCTAAGTGTAACGATTATTGAAAATTTGTTGACCAAGTAAAGAGTTAATTGTACTCGATTAATCTTCTAAAGAGTTAATGGTACTCGATTAATCTTCTAACTCAACATAAAACTAATACGTAACTCTAAGTGTAACGATTATTGAAAACTTATTGATTAAGTAAAGTGTTAATTGTAATCGAATCATTATCTAAAGAGTTAATGGTCCTAGATAAATCTTCTAACTCAACATAAAACTAATCTATAACTCTAAGTGTAACGATTATTGAAAACTTGTTGACTAAGTAAACAGTTAATTATACTTGATTCATCTTCGAAAGAGTTAATGGTACTCGATTAATCTTCTAACTCAACATAAAACTAATACGTAACTCTAAGTGTAACGGTTATTGAAAACTTGTTGACTAAGTAAAGAGTTAATTGTACTCGAATCATCTTCTAAAGATTTAATGGTACTAGATTAATCTTCTTACTCAACATAAAACTAATCTATAACTCTAAGTGTAACGATTATTGAAAACTTGTTGACCGAATAAAGAGTTAATTGTACACGATTATTCTTCTAAAGAGTTAGTTGTACTCGATTAATCTTCCAACTCAACTTAAAACTAATTCGTAACTCTAAGTATAACGATTATTGAAAACTTGTTGATTAAGTAAAGTGTTAATTGTAATCGAATCATCTTCTAAAGAGTTAATGGTACTCGATTAATCTTCTAAGTCAATATAAAAATAATCTGTAACTCTAAGTGTTTTGATTATTGAAAACTTATTGTCCAAGTAAACAGTTAATTGTACTTGATTCATCTTCGAAAGAGTTAATGGTACTCGGTAATCTTCTAACTCAACATAAAACTAATACGTAACTCTAAGTGTAACGGTTATTGAAAACTTGTTGACTAAGTAAAGAGTTAATTGTACTCGAATCATCTTCTAAAGATTTAATGGTACTAGATTAATCTTCTTACTCAACATAAAACTAATCCGTAACTCTAAGTGTAACGATTATTGAAAATTTGTTGACCAAGTAAAGAGTTAATTGTACTCGATTAATCTTCTAAAGAGTTAATGGTACTCGATTAATCTTCTAACTCAACATAAAACTAATACGTAACTCTAAGTTTAACGATTATTGAAAACTTGTTGACCAAGTAAAGAGTTAATTGTACTCGATTCATCTTCTAAAGAGTTAATGGTACTCGATTAATCTTCTAAGTTAATATAAAAATAATCTGTAACTCTAAGTGTTTGGATTATTGAAAACTTATTGACCAAGTAAACAGTTAATTGTACTTGATTCATCTTCGAAAGAGTTAATGGTACTCGATTAATCTTCTAACTCAACATAAAACTAATACGTAACTCTAAGTGTAACGATTATTGAAAACTTGTTGACTAAGTAAAGAGTTAATTATACTCGAATCATCTTCTAAAGTGTTAATGGTACTAGATTAATCTTCTTACTCAACATAAAACTAATCCGTAACTCTAAGTGTAACGATTATTGAAAATTTGTTGACCAAGTAAAGAGTTAATTGTACTCGATTAATCTTCTAAAGAGTTAATGGTACTCGATTAATCTTCTAACTCAACATAAAACTAATACGTAACTCTAAGTTTAACGATTATTGAAAACTTGTTGATTAAGTAAAGTGTTAATTGTAATCGAATCATCTTCTAAAGAGTTAATGGTACTCGATTAATCTTCTAAGTCAATATAAAAATAATCTGTAACTCTAAGTGTATGGATTATTGAAAACTTATTGACCAAGTAAACAGTTAATTGTACTTGATTCATCTTCGAAAGAGTTAATGGTACTCGATTAATCTTCTAACTCAACATAAAACTAATACGTAACTCTAAGTGTAACGATTATTGAAAACTTATTGATTAAGTAAAGTGTTAATTGTAATCGAATCATTATCTAAAGAGTTAATGGTCCTAGATAAATCTTCTAACTCAACATAAAACTAATCTATAACTCTAAGTGTAACGATTATTGAAAACTTGTTGACTAAGTAAAGAGTTAATTGTACTCGAATCATCTTCTAAAGATTTAATGGTACTAGATTAATCTTCTTACTCAACATAAAACTAATCCGTAACTCTAAGTGTAACGATTATTGAAAACCTGTTGACCAAGTAAAGAGTTAATTGTACTCGATTATTCTTCTAAAGAGTTAGTTGTACTCGATTAATCTTCCAACTTAACTTAAAACTAATTCGTAACTCTAAGTATAACGATTATTGAAAACTTGTTGATTAAGTAAAGTGTTAATTGTAATCGAATCATCTTCTAAAGAGTTAATGGTACTCGATTAATCTTCTAAGTCAATATAAAAATAATCTGTAACTCTAAGTGTATTGATTATTGAAAACTTATTGTCCAAGTAAACAGTTAATTGTACTTGATTCATCTTCGAAAGAGTTAATGGTACTCGATTAATCTTCTAACTCAAACATAAAACTAAACCGTAACTCTAAGTGTAACGATTATTGAAAACTTTTTTGACCAAGTAAAGAGTTAATTTACTCGATTAATCTTCTAAAGAGTTAATGGTACTCGATTAATCTTCTAAAGAGTTAATGGTACTCGATTAATCTTCTAACTCAACATAAAACTAATACGTAACTCTAAGTGTAACGATTATTGAAAACTTATTGATTAAGTAAAGTGTTAATTGTAATCGAATCATTATCTAAAGAGTTAATGGTCCTAGATAAATCTTCTAACTCAACATAAAACTAATCTATAACTCTAAGTGTAACGATTATTGAAAACTTGTTGACTAAGTAAAAAGTTAATTGTACTTGATTCATCTTCGAAAGAGTTAATGGTACTCGATTAATCTTCTAACTCAACATAAAACTAATACGTAACTCTAAGTGTAACGGTTATTGAAAACTTGTTGACTAAGTAAAGAGTTAATTGTACTCGAATCATCTTCTAAAGATTTAATGGTACTAGATTAATCTTCTTACTCAACATAAAACTAATCCGTAACTCTAAGTGTAACGATTATTGAAAATTTGTTGACCAAGTAAAGAGTTAATTGTACTCGATTAATCTTCTAAAGAGTTAATGGTACTCGATTAATCTTCTAACTCAACATAAAACTAATACGTAACTCTAAGTGTAACGATTATTGAAAACTTATTGATTAAGTAAAGTGTTAATTGTAATCGAATCATTATCTAAAGAGTTAATGGTCCTAGATAAATCTTCTAACTCAACATAAAACTAATCTATAACTCTAAGTGTAACGATTATTGAAAACTTGTTGACTAAGTAAACAGTTAATTATACTTGATTCATCTTCGAAAGAGTTAATGGTACTCGATTAATCTTCTAACTCAACATAAAACTAATACGTAACTCTAAGTGTAACGGTTATTGAAAACTTGTTGACTAAGTAAAGAGTTAATTGTACTCGAATCATCTTCTAAAGATTTAATGGTACTAGATTAATCTTCTTACTCAAAATAAAACTAATCTATAACTCTAAGTGTAACGATTATTGAAAACTTGTTGACCAAATAAAGAGTTAATTGTACACGATTATTCTTCTAAAGAGTTAGTTGTACTCGATTAATCTTCCAACTCAACTTAAAACTAATTCGTAACTCTAAGTATAACGATTATTGAAAACTTGTTAATTAAGTAAAGTGTTAATTGTAATCGAATCATCTTCTAAAGAGTTAATGGTACTCGATTAATCTTCTAAGTCAATATAAAAATAATCTGTAACTCTAAGTGTATGGATTATTGAAAACTTATTGACCAAGTAAACAGTTAATTGTACTTGATTCATCTTCGAAAGAGTTAATGGTACTCGATTAATCTTCTAACTCAACATAAAACTAATACGTAACTCTAAGTGTAACGATTATTGAAAACTTGTTGACTAAGTAAAGAGTTAATTGTACTCGAATCATCTTCTAAAGATTTAATGGTACTAGATTAATCTTCTTAGTCAACATAAAACTAATCCGTAACTCTAAGTGTAACGATTATTGAAAACCTGTTGACCAAGTAAAGAGTTAATTGTACTCGATTATTCTTCTAAAGAGTTAGTTGTACTCGATTAATCTTCCAACTTAACTTAAAACTAATTCGTAACTCTAAGTATAACGATTATTGAAAACTTGTTGATTAAGTAAAGTGTTAATTGTAATCGAATCATCTTCTAAAGAGTTAATGGTACTCGATTAATCTTCTAAGTCAATATAAAAATAATCTGTAACTCTAAGTGTTTTGATTATTGAAAACTTATTGTCCAAGTAAACAGTTAATTGTACTTGATTCATCTTCGAAAGAGTTAATGGTACTCGGTAATCTTCTAACTCAACATAAAACTAATACGTAACTCTAAGTGTAACGGTTATTGAAAACTTGTTGACTAAGTAAAGAGTTAATTGTACTCGAATCATCTTCTAAAGATTTAATGGTACTAGATTAATCTTCTTACTCAACATAAAACTAATCCGTAACTCTAAGTGTAACGATTATTGAAAATTTGTTGACCAAGTAAAGAGTTAATTGTATTCGATTAATCTTCTAAAGAGTTAATGGTACTCGATTAATCTTCTAACTCAACATAAAACTAATACGTAACTCTAAGTTTAACGATTATTGAAAACTTGTTGACCAAGTAAAGAGTTAATTGTACTCGATTCATCTTCTAAAGAGTTAATGGTACTCGATTAATCTTCTAAGTCAATATAAAAATAATCTGTAACTCTAAGTGTTTGGATTATTGAAAACTTATTGACCAAGTAAACAGTTAATTGTACTTGATTCATCTTCGAAAGAGTTAATGGTACTCGATTAATCTTCTAACTCAACATAAAACTAATACGTAACTCTAAGTGTAACGATTATTGAAAACTTGTTGACTAAGTAAAGAGTTAATTATACTCGAATCATCTTCTAAAGTGTTAATGGTACTAGATTAATCTTCTTACTCAACATAAAACTAATCCGTAACTCTAAGTGTAACGATTATTGAAAATTTGTTGACCAAGTAAAGAGTTAATTGTACTCGATTAATCTTCTAAAGAGTTAATGGTACTCGATTAATCTTCTAACTCAACATAAAACTAATACGTAACTCTAAGTTTAACGATTATTGAAAACTTGTTGATTAAGTAAAGTGTTAATTGTAATCGAATCATCTTCTAAAGAGTTAATGGTACTCGATTAATCTTCTAAGTCAATATAAAAATAATCTGTAACTCTAAGTGTATGGATTATTGAAAACTTATTGACCAAGTAAACAGTTAATTGTACTTGATTCATCTTCGAAAGAGTTAATGGTACTCGATTAATCTTCTAACTCAACATAAAACTAATACGTAACTCTAAGTGTAACGATTATTGAAAACTTATTGATTAAGTAAAGTGTTAATTGTAATCGAATCATTATCTAAAGAGTTAATGGTCCTAGATAAATCTTCTAACTCAACATAAAACTAATCTATAACTCTAAGTGTAACGATTATTGAAAACTTGTTGACTAAGTAAAGAGTTAATTGTACTCGAATCATCTTCTAAAGATTTAATGGTACTAGATTAATCTTCTTACTCAACATAAAACTAATCCGTAACTCTAAGTGTAACGATTATTGAAAACCTGTTGACCAAGTAAAGAGTTAATTGTACTCGATTATTCTTCTAAAGAGTTAGTTGTACTCGATTAATCTTCCAACTTAACTTAAAACTAATTCGTAACTCTAAGTATAACGATTATTGAAAACTTGTTGATTAAGTAAAGTGTTAATTGTAATCGAATCATCTTCTAAAGAGTTAATGGTACTCGATTAATCTTCTAAGTCAATATAAAAATAATCTGTAACTCTAAGTGTATTGATTATTGAAAACTTATTGTCCAAGTAAACAGTTAATTGTACTTGATTCATCTTTGAAAGAGTTAATGGTACTCGATTAATCTTCTAACTCAAACATAAAACTAAACCGTAACTCTAAGTGTAACGATTATTGAAAACTTTTTTGACCAAGTAAAGAGTTAATTTACTCGATTAATCTTCTAAAGAGTTAATGGTACTCGATTAATCTTCTAAAGAGTTAATGGTACTCGATTAATCTTCTAACTCAACATAAAACTAATACGTAACTCTAAGTGTAACGATTATTGAAAACTTATTGATTAAGTAAAGTGTTAATTGTAATCGAATCATTATCTAAAGAGTTAATGGTCCTAGATAAATCTTCTAACTCAACATAAAACTAATCTATAACTCTAAGTGTAACGATTATTGAAAACTTGTTGACTAAGTAAACAGTTAATTGTACTTGATTCATCTTCGAAAGAGTTAATGGTACTCGATTAATCTTCTAACTCAACATAAAACTAATACGTAACTCTAAGTGTAACGGTTATTGAAAACTTGTTGACTAAGTAAAGAGTTAATTGTACTCGAATCATCTTCTAAAGATTTAATGGTACTAGATTAATCTTCTTACTCAACATAAAACTAATCCGTAACTCTAAGTGTAACGATTATTGAAAATTTGTTGACCAAGTAAAGAGTTAATTGTACTCGATTAATCTTCTAAAGAGTTAATGGTACTCGATTAATCTTCTAACTCAACATAAAACTAATACGTAACTCTAAGTGTAACGATTATTGAAAACTTATTGATTAAGTAAAGTGTTAATTGTAATCGAATCATTATATAAAGAGTTAATGGTCCTAGATAAATCTTCTAACTCAACATAAAACTAATCTATAACTCTAAGTGTAACGATTATTGAAAACTTGTTGACTAAGTAAACAGTTAATTATACTTGATTCATCTTCGAAAGAGTTAATGGTACTCGATTAATCTTCTAACTCAACATAAAACTAATACGTAACTCTAAGTGTAACGGTTATTGAAAACTTGTTGACTAAGTAAAGAGTTAATTGTACTCGAATCATCTTCTAAAGATTTAATGGTACTAGATTAATCTTCTTACTCAAAATAAAACTAATCTATAACTCTAAGTGTAACGATTATTGAAAACTTGTTGACCAAATAAAGAGTTAATTGTACACGATTATTCTTCTAAAGAGTTAGTTGTACTCGATTAATCTTCCAACTCAACTTAAAACTAATTCGTAACTCTAAGTATAACGATTATTGAAAACTTGTTAATTAAGTAAAGTGTTAATTGTAATCGAATCATCTTCTAAAGAGTTAATGGTACTCGATTAATCTTCTAAGTCAATATAAAAATAATCTGTAACTCTAAGTGTATGGATTATTGAAAACTTATTGACCAAGTAAACAGTTAATTGTACTTGATTCATCTTCGAAAGAGTTAATGGTACTCGATTAATCTTCTAACTCAACATAAAACTAATACGTAACTCTAAGTGTAACGATTATTGAAAACTTATTGATTAAGTAAAGTGTTAATTGTAATCGAATCATTATCTAAAGAGTTAATGGTCCTAGATAAATCTTCTAACTCAACATAAAACTATTCTATAACTCTAAGTGTAACGATTATTGAAAACTTGTTGACTAAGTAAAGAGTTAATTGTACTCGAATCATCTTCTAAAGATTTAATGGTACTAGATTAATCTTCTTACTCAACATAAAACTAATCCGTAACTCTAAGTGTAACGATTATTGAAAACCTGTTGACCAAGTAAAGAGTTAATTGTACTCGATTATTCTTCTAAAGAGTTAGTTGTACTCGATTAATCTTCCAACTTAACTTAAAACTAATTCGTAACTCTAAGTATAACGATTATTGAAAACTTGTTGATTAAGTAAAGTGTTAATTGTAATCGAATCATCTTCTAAAGAGTTAATGGTACTCGATTAATCTTCTAAGTCAATATAAAAATAATCTGTAACTCTAAGTGTATTGATTATTGAAAACTTATTGTCCAAGTAAACAGTTAATTGTACTTGATTCATCTTTGAAAGAGTTAATGGTACTCGATTAATCTTCTAACTCAAACATAAAACTAAACCGTAACTCTAAGTGTAACGATTATTGAAAACTTTTTTGACCAAGTAAAGAGTTAATTTACTCGATTAATCTTCTAAAGAGTTAATGGTACTCGATTAATCTTCTAAAGAGTTAATGGTACTCGATTAATCTTCTAACTCAACATAAAACTAATACGTAACTCTAAGTGTAACGATTATTGAAAACTTATTGATTAAGTAAAGTGTTAATTGTAATCGAATCATTATCTAAAGAGTTAATGGTCCTAGATAAATCTTCTAACTCAACATAAAACTAATCTATAACTCTAAGTGTAACGATTATTGAAAACTTGTTGACTAAGTAAACAGTTAATTGTACTTGATTCATCTTCGAAAGAGTTAATGGTACTCGATTAATCTTCTAACTCAACATAAAACTAATACGTAACTCTAAGTGTAACGGTTATTGAAAACTTGTTGACTAAGTAAAGAGTTAATTGTACTCGAATCATCTTCTAAAGATTTAATGGTACTAGATTAATCTTCTTACTCAACATAAAACTAATCCGTAACTCTAAGTGTAACGATTATTGAAAATTTGTTGACCAAGTAAAGAGTTAATTGTACTCGATTAATCTTCTAAAGAGTTAATGGTACTCGATTAATCTTCTAACTCAACATAAAACTAATACGTAACTCTAAGTGTAACGATTATTGAAAACTTATTGATTAAGTAAAGTGTTAATTGTAATCGAATCATTATCTAAAGAGTTAATGGTCCTAGATAAATCTTCTAACTCAACATAAAACTAATCTATAACTCTAAGTGTAACGATTATTGAAAACTTGTTGACTAAGTAAACAGTTAATTATACTTGATTCATCTTCGAAAGAGTTAATGGTACTCGATTAATCTTCTAACTCAACATAAAACTAATACGTAACTCTAAGTGTAACGGTTATTGAAAACTTGTTGACTAAGTAAAGAGTTAATTGTACTCGAATCATCTTCTAAAGATTTAATGGTACTAGATTAATCTTCTTACTCAAAATAAAACTAATCTATAACTCTAAGTGTAACGATTATTGAAAACTTGTTGACCAAATAAAGAGTTAATTGTACACGATTATTCTTCTAAAGAGTTAGTTGTACTCGATTAATCTTCCAACTCAACTTAAAACTAATTCGTAACTCTAAGTATAACGATTATTGAAAACTTGTTGATTAAGTAAAGTGTTAATTGTAATCGAATCATCTTCTAAAGAGTTAATGGTACTCGATTAATCTTCTAAGTCAATATAAAAATAATCTGTAACTCTAAGTGTATGGATTATTGAAAACTTATTGACCAAGTAAACAGTTAATTGTACTTGATTCATCTTCGAAAGAGTTAATGGTACTCGATTAATCTTCTAACTCAACATAAAACTAATACGTAACTCTAAGTGTAACGATTATTGAAAACTTATTGATTAAGTAAAGTGTTAATTGTAATCGAATCATTATCTAAAGAGTTAATGGTCCTAGATAAATCTTCTAACTCAACATAAAACTATTCTATAACTCTAAGTGTAACGATTATTGAAAACTTGTTGACTAAGTAAAGAGTTAATTGTACTCGAATCATCTTCTAAAGATTTAATGGTACTAGATTAATCTTCTTACTCAACATAAAACTAATCCGTAACTCTAAGTGTAACGATTATTGAAAACCTGTTGACCAAGTAAAGAGTTAATTGTACTCGATTATTCTTCTAAAGAGTTAGTTGTACTCGATTAATCTTCCAACTTAACTTAAAACTAATTCGTAACTCTAAGCATAACGATTATTGAAAACTTGTTGATTAAGTAAAGTGTTAATTGTAATCGAATCATCTTCTAAAGAGTTAATGGTACTCGATTAATCTTCTAAGTCAATATAAAAATAATCTGTAACTCTAAGTGTATTGATTATTGAAAACTTATTGTCCAAGTAAACAGTTAATTGTACTTGATTCATCTTCGAAAGAGTTAATGGTACTCGATTAATCTTCTAACTCAAACATAAAACTAAACCGTAACTCTAAGTGTAACGATTATTGAAAACTTTTTTGACCAAGTAAAGAGTTAATTTACTCGATTAATCTTCTAAAGAGTTAATGGTACTCGATTAATCTTCTAAAGAGTTAATGGTACTCGATTAATCTTCTAACTCAACATAAAACTAATACGTAACTCTAAGTGTAACGATTATTGAAAACTTATTGATTAAGTAAAGTGTTAATTGTAATCGAATCATTATCTAAAGAGTTAATGGTCCTAGATAAATCTTCTAACTCAACATAAAACTAATCTATAACTCTAAGTGTAACGATTATTGAAAACTTGTTGACTAAGTAAACAGTTAATTATACTTGATTCATCTTCGAAAGAGTTAATGGTACTCGATTAATCTTCTAACTCAACATAAAACTAATACGTAACTCTAAGTGTAACGGTTATTGAAAACTTGTTGACTAAGTAAAGAGTTAATTGTACTCGAATCATCTTCTAAAGATTTAATGGTACTAGATTAATCTTCTTACTCAACATAAAACTAATCCGTAACTCTAAGTGTAACGATTATTGAAAATTTGTTGACCAAGTAAAGAGTTAATTGTACTCGATTAATCTTCTAAAGAGTTAATGGTACTCGATTAATCTTCTAACTCAACATAAAACTAATACGTAACTCTAAGTGTAACGATTATTGAAAACTTATTGATTAAGTAAAGTGTTAATTGTAATCGAATCATTATCTAAAGAGTTAATGGTCCTAGATAAATCTTCTAACTCAACATAAAACTAATCTATAACTCTAAGTGTAACGATTATTGAAAACTTGTTGACTAAGTAAACAGTTAATTATACTTGATTCATCTTCGAAAGAGTTAATGGTACTCGATTAATCTTCTAACTCAACATAAAACTAATACGTAACTCTAAGTGTAACGGTTATTGAAAACTTGTTGACTAAGTAAAGAGTTAATTGTACTCGAATCATCTTCTAAAGATTTAATGGTACTAGATTAATCTTCTTACTCAAAATAAAACTAATCTATAACTCTAAGTGTAACGATTATTGAAAACTTGTTGACCAAATAAAGAGTTAATTGTACACGATTATTCTTCTAAAGAGTTAGTTGTACTCGATTAATCTTCCAACTCAACTTAAAACTAATTCGTAACTCTAAGTATAACGATTATTGAAAACTTGTTGATTAAGTAAAGTGTTAATTGTAATCGAATCATCTTCTAAAGAGTTAATGGTACTCGATTAATCTTCTAAGTCAATATAAAAATAATCTGTAACTCTAAGTGTATGGATTATTGAAAACTTATTGACCAAGTAAACAGTTAATTGTACTTGATTCATCTTCGAAAGAGTTAATGGTACTCGATTAATCTTCTAACTCAACATAAAACTAATACGTAACTCTAAGTGTAACGATTATTGAAAACTTATTGATTAAGTAAAGTGTTAATTGTAATCGAATCATTATCTAAAGAGTTAATGGTCCTAGATAAATCTTCTAACTCAACATAAAACTATTCTATAACTCTAAGTGTAACGATTATTGAAAACTTGTTGACTAAGTAAAGAGTTAATTGTACTCGAATCATCTTCTAAAGATTTAATGGTACTAGATTAATCTTCTTACTCAACATAAAACTAATCCGTAACTCTAAGTGTAACGATTATTGAAAACCTGTTGACCAAGTAAAGAGTTAATTGTACTCGATTATTCTTCTAAAGAGTTAGTTGTACTCGATTAATCTTCCAACTTAACTTAAAACTAATTCGTAACTCTAAGCATAACGATTATTGAAAACTTGTTGATTAAGTAAAGTGTTAATTGTAATCGAATCATCTTCTAAAGAGTTAATGGTACTCGATTAATCTTCTAAGTCAATATAAAAATAATCTGTAACTCTAAGTGTATTGATTATTGAAAACTTATTGTCCAAGTAAACAGTTAATTGTACTTGATTCATCTTCGAAAGAGTTAATGGTACTCGATTAATCTTCTAACTCAAACATAAAACTAAACCGTAACTCTAAGTGTAACGATTATTGAAAACTTTTTTGACCAAGTAAAGAGTTAATTTACTCGATTAATCTTCTAAAGAGTTAATGGTACTCGATTAATCTTCTAAAGAGTTAATGGTACTCGATTAATCTTCTAACTCAACATAAAACTAATACGTAACTCTAAGTGTAACGATTATTGAAAACTTATTGATTAAGTAAAGTGTTAATTGTAATCGAATCATTATCTAAAGAGTTAATGGTCCTAGATAAATCTTCTAACTCAACATAAAACTAATCTATAACTCTAAGTGTAACGATTATTGAAAACTTGTTGACTAAGTAAACAGTTAATTATACTTGATTCATCTTCGAAAGAGTTAATGGTACTCGATTAATCTTCTAACTCAACATAAAACTAATACGTAACTCTAAGTGTAACGGTTATTGAAAACTTGTTGACTAAGTAAAGAGTTAATTGTACTCGAATCATCTTCTAAAGATTTAATGGTACTAGATTAATCTTCTTACTCAAAATAAAACTAATCTATAACTCTAAGTGTAACGATTATTGAAAACTTGTTGACCAAATAAAGAGTTAATTGTACACGATTATTCTTCTAAAGAGTTAGTTGTACTCGATTAATCTTCCAACTCAACTTAAAACTAATTCGTAACTCTAAGTATAACGATTATTGAAAACTTGTTGATTAAGTAAAGTGTTAATTGTAATCGAATCATCTTCTAAAGAGTTAATGGTACTCGATTAATCTTCTAAGTCAATATAAAAATAATCTGTAACTCTAAGTGTATGGATTATTGAAAACTTATTGACCAAGTAAACAGTTAATTGTACTTGATTCATCTTCGAAAGAGTTAATGGTACTCGATTAATCTTCTAACTCAACATAAAACTAATACGTAACTCTAAGTGTAACGATTATTGAAAACTTATTGATTAAGTAAAGTGTTAATTGTAATCGAATCATTATCTAAAGAGTTAATGGTCCTAGATAAATCTTCTAACTCAACATAAAACTATTCTATAACTCTAAGTGTAACGATTATTGAAAACTTGTTGACTAAGTAAAGAGTTAATTGTACTCGAATCATCTTCTAAAGATTTAATGGTACTAGATTAATCTTCTTACTCAACATAAAACTAATCCGTAACTCTAAGTGTAACGATTATTGAAAACCTGTTGACCAAGTAAAGAGTTAATTGTACTCGATTATTCTTCTAAAGAGTTAGTTGTACTCGATTAATCTTCCAACTTAACTTAAAACTAATTCGTAACTCTAAGCATAACGATTATTGAAAACTTGTTGATTAAGTAAAGTGTTAATTGTAATCGAATCATCTTCTAAAGAGTTAATGGTACTCGATTAATCTTCTAAGTCAATATAAAAATAATCTGTAACTCTAAGTGTATTGATTATTGAAAACTTATTGTCCAAGTAAACAGTTAATTGTACTTGATTCATCTTCGAAAGAGTTAATGGTACTCGATTAATCTTCTAACTCAAACATAAAACTAAACCGTAACTCTAAGTGTAACGATTATTGAAAACTTTTTTGACCAAGTAAAGAGTTAATTTACTCGATTAATCTTCTAAAGAGTTAATGGTACTCGATTAATCTTCTAAAGAGTTAATGGTACTCGATTAATCTTCTAACTCAACATAAAACTAATACGTAACTCTAAGTGTAACGATTATTGAAAACTTATTGATTAAGTAAAGTGTTAATTGTAATCGAATCATTATCTAAAGAGTTAATGGTCCTAGATAAATCTTCTAACTCAACATAAAACTAATCTATAACTCTAAGTGTAACGATTATTGAAAACTTGTTGACTAAGTAAACAGTTAATTGTACTTGATTCATCTTCGAAAGAGTTAATGGTACTCGATTAATCTTCTAACTCAACATAAAACTAATACGTAACTCTAAGTGTAACGGTTATTGAAAACTTGTTGACTAAGTAAAGAGTTAATTGTACTCGAATCATCTTCTAAAGATTTAGTGGTACTAGATTAATCTTCTTACTCAACATAAAACTAATCCGTAACTCTAAGTGTAACGATTATTGAAAATTTGTTGACCAAGTAAAGAGTTAATTGTACTCGATTAATCTTCTAAAGAGTTAATGTTACTCGATTAATCTTCTAACTCAACATAAAACTAATACGTAACTCTAAGTGTAACGATTATTGAAAACTTATTGATTAAGTAAAGTGTTAATTGTAATCGAATCATTATCTAAAGAGTTAATGGTCCTAGATAAATCTTCTAACTCAACATAAAACTAATCTATAACTCTAAGTGTAACGATTATTGAAAACTTGTTGACTAAGTAAACAGTTAATTGTACTTGATTCATCTTCGAAAGAGTTAATGGTACTCGATTAATCTTCTAACTCAACATAAAACTAATACGTAACTCTAAGTGTAACGGTTATTGAAAACTTGTTGACTAAGTAAAGAGTTAATTGTACTCGAATCATCTTCTAAAGATTTAATGGTACTAGATTAATCTTCTTACTCAACATAAAACTAATCTATAACTCTAAGTGTAACGATTATTGAAAACTTGTTGACCAAATAAAGAGTTAATTGTACACGATTATTCTTCTAAAGAGTTAGTTGTACTCGATTAATCTTCCAACTCAACTTAAAACTAATTCGTAACTCTAAGTATAACGATTATTGAAAACTTGTTGATTAAGTAAAGTGTTAATTGTAATCGAATCATCTTCTAAAGAGTTAATGGTACTCGATTAATCTTCTAAGTCAATATAAAAATAATCTGTAACTCTAAGTGTATTGATTATTGAAAACTTATTGTCCAAGTAAACAGTTAATTGTACTTGATTCATCTTCGAAAGAGTTAATGGTACTCGGTAATCTTCTAACTCAACATAAAACTAATACGTAACTCTAAGTGTAACGGTTATTGAAAACTTGTTGACTAAGTAAAGAGTTAATTGTACTCGAATCATCTTCTAAAGATTTAATGGTACTAGATTAATCTTCTTACTCAACATAAAACTAATCCGTAACTCTAAGTGTAACGATTATTGAAAATTTGTTGACCAAGTAAAGAGTTAATTGTACTCGATTAATCTTCTAAAGAGTTAATGGTACTCGATTAATCTTCTAACTCAACATAAAACTAATACGTAACTCTAAGTTTAACGATTATTGAAAACTTGTTGACCAAGTAAAGAGTTAATTGTACTCGATTCATCTTCTAAAGAGTTAATGGTACTCGATTAATCTTCTAAGTCAATATAAAAATAATCTGTAACTCTAAGTGTATGGATTATTGAAAACTTATTGACCAAGTAAACAGTTAATTGTACTTGATTCATCTTCGAAAGAGTTAATGGTACTCGATTAATCTTCTAACTCAACATAAAACTAATACGTAACTCTAAGTGTAACGATTATTGAAAACTTATTGATTAAGTAAAGTGTTAATTGTAATCGAATCATCTTCTAAAGAGTTAATGGTACTCGATTAATCTTCTAAGTCAATATAAAAATAATTTGTAACTCTAAGTGTATTGATTATTGAAAACTTATTGTCCAAGTAAACAGTTAATTGTACTTGATTCATCTTCGAAAGAGTTAATGGCACTCGATTAATCTTCTAACTCAAACATAAAACTAAACCGTAACTCTAAGTGTAACGATTATTGAAAACTTTTTTGACCAAGTAAAGAGTTAATTTACTCGATTAATCTTCTAAAGAGTTAATGGTACTCGATTAATCTTCTAAAGAGTTAATGGTACTCGATTAATCTTCTAACTCAACATAAAACTAATACGTAACTCTAAGTGTAACGATTATTGAAAACTTATTGATTAAGTAAAGTGTTAATTGTAATCGAATCATTATCTAAAGAGTTAATGGTCCTAGATAAATCTTCTAACTCAACATAAAACTAATCTATAACACTAAGTGTAACGATTATTGAAAACTTGTTGACTAAGTAAACAGTTAATTGTACTTGATTCATCTTCGAAAGAGTTAATGGTACTCGATTAATCTTCTAACTCAACATAAAACTAATACGTAACTCTAAGTGTAACGATTATTGAAAATTTGTTGACCAAGTAAAGAGTTAATTGTACTCGATTAATCTTCTAACTCAACATAAAACTAATACGTAACTCTAAGTGTAACGGTTATTGAAAACTTGTTGACTAAGTAAAGAGTTAATTGTACTCGAATCATCTTCTAAAGATTTAATGGTACTAGATTAATCTTCTTACTCAACATAAAACTAATCCGTAACTCTAAGTGTAACGATTATTGAAAATTTGTTGACCAAGTAAAGAGTTAATTGTACTCGATTAATCTTCTAAAGAGTTAATGGTACTCGATTAATCTTCTAACTCAACATAAAACTAATACGTAACTCTAAGTGTAACGATTATTGAAAACTTATTGATTAAGTAAAGTGTTAATTGTAATCGAATCATTATCTAAAGAGTTAATGGTCCTAGATAAATCTTCTAACTCAACATAAAACTAATCTATAACTCTAAGTGTAACGATTATTGAAAACTTGTTGACTAAGTAAACAGTTAATTGTACTTGATTCATCTTCGAAAGAGTTAATGGTACTCGATTAATCTTCTAACTCAACATAAAACTAATACGTAACTCTAAGTGTAACGGTTATTGAAAACTTGTTGACTAAGTAAAGAGTTAATTGTACTCGAATCATCTTCTAAAGATTTAATGGTACTAGATTAATCTTCTTACTCAAAATAAAACTAATCTATAACTCTAAGTGTAACGATTATTGAAAACTTGTTGACCAAATAAAGAGTTAATTGTACACGATTATTCTTCTAAAGAGTTAGTTGTACTCGATTAATCTTCCAACTCAACTTAAAACTAATTCGTAACTCTAAGTATAACGATTATTGAAAACTTGTTGATTAAGTAAAGTGTTAATTGTAATCGAATCATCTTCTAAAGAGTTAATGGTACTCGATTAATCTTCTAAGTCAATATAAAAATAATTTGTAACTCTAAGTGTATTGATTATTGAAAACTTATTGTCCAAGTAAACAGTTAATTGTACTTGATTCATCTTCGAAAGAGTTAATGGCACTCGATTAATCTTCTAACTCAAACATAAAACTAAACCGTAACTCTAAGTGTAACGATTATTGAAAACTTTTTTGACCAAGTAAAGAGTTAATTTACTCGATTAATCTTCTAAAGAGTTAATGGTACTCGATTAATCTTCTAAAGAGTTAATGGTACTCGATTAATCTTCTAACTCAACATAAAACTAATACGTAACTCTAAGTGTAACGATTATTGAAAACTTATTGATTAAGTAAAGTGTTAATTGTAATCGAATCATTATCTAAAGAGTTAATGGTCCTAGATAAATCTTCTAACTCAACATAAAACTAATCTATAACACTAAGTGTAACGATTATTGAAAACTTGTTGACTAAGTAAACAGTTAATTGTACTTGATTCATCTTCGAAAGAGTTAATGGTACTCGATTAATCTTCTAACTCAACATAAAACTAATACGTAACTCTAAGTGTAACGATTATTGAAAATTTGTTGACCAAGTAAAGAGTTAATTGTACTCGATTAATCTTCTAACTCAACATAAAACTAATACGTAACTCTAAGTGTAACGGTTATTGAAAACTTGTTGACTAAGTAAAGAGTTAATTGTACTCGAATCATCTTCTAAAGATTTAATGGTACTAGATTAATCTTCTTACTCAACATAAAACTAATCCGTAACTCTAAGTGTAACGATTATTGAAAATTTGTTGACCAAGTAAAGAGTTAATTGTACTCGATTAATCTTCTAAAGAGTTAATGGTACTCGATTAATCTTCTAACTCAACATAAAACTAATACGTAACTCTAAGTGTAACGATTATTGAAAACTTATTGATTAAGTAAAGTGTTAATTGTAATCGAATCATTATCTAAAGAGTTAATGGTCCTAGATAAATCTTCTAACTCAACATAAAACTAATCTATAACTCTAAGTGTAACGATTATTGAAAACTTGTTGACTAAGTAAACAGTTAATTGTACTTGATTCATCTTCGAAAGAGTTAATGGTACTCGATTAATCTTCTAACTCAACATAAAACTAATACGTAACTCTAAGTGTAACGGTTATTGAAAACTTGTTGACTAAGTAAAGAGTTAATTGTACTCGAATCATCTTCTAAAGATTTAATGGTACTAGATTAATCTTCTTACTCAAAATAAAACTAATCTATAACTCTAAGTGTAACGATTATTGAAAACTTGTTGACCAAATAAAGAGTTAATTGTACACGATTATTCTTCTAAAGAGTTAGTTGTACTCGATTAATCTTCCAACTCAACTTAAAACTAATTCGTAACTCTAAGTATAACGATTATTGAAAACTTGTTGATTAAGTAAAGTGTTAATTGTAATCGAATCATCTTCTAAAGAGTTAATGGTACTCGATTAATCTTCTAAGTCAATATAAAAATAATCTGTAACTCTAAGTGTATGGATTATTGAAAACTTATTGACCAAGTAAACAGTTAATTGTACTTGATTCATCTTCGAAAGAGTTAATGGTACTCGATTAATCTTCTAACTCAACATAAAACTAATACGTAACTCTAAGTGTAACGATTATTGAAAACTTATTGATTAAGTAAAGTGTTAATTGTAATCGAATCATTATCTAAAGAGTTAATGGTCCTAGATAAATCTTCTAACTCAACATAAAACTATTCTATAACTCTAAGTGTAACGATTATTGAAAACTTGTTGACTAAGTAAAGAGTTAATTGTACTCGAATCATCTTCTAAAGATTTAATGGTACTAGATTAATCTTCTTACTCAACATAAAACTAATCCGTAACTCTAAGTGTAACGATTATTGAAAACCTGTTGACCAAGTAAAGAGTTAATTGTACTCGATTATTCTTCTAAAGAGTTAGTTGTACTCGATTAATCTTCCAACTTAACTTAAAACTAATTCGTAACTCTAAGCATAACGATTATTGAAAACTTGTTGATTAAGTAAAGTGTTAATTGTAATCGAATCATCTTCTAAAGAGTTAATGGTACTCGATTAATCTTCTAAGTCAATATAAAAATAATCTGTAACTCTAAGTGTATTGATTATTGAAAACTTATTGTCCAAGTAAACAGTTAATTGTACTTGATTCATCTTCGAAAGAGTTAATGGTACTCGATTAATCTTCTAACTCAAACATAAAACTAAACCGTAACTCTAAGTGTAACGATTATTGAAAACTTTTTTGACCAAGTAAAGAGTTAATTTACTCGATTAATCTTCTAAAGAGTTAATGGTACTCGATTAATCTTCTAAAGAGTTAATGGTACTCGATTAATCTTCTAACTCAACATAAAACTAATACGTAACTCTAAGTGTAACGATTATTGAAAACTTATTGATTAAGTAAAGTGTTAATTGTAATCGAATCATTATCTAAAGAGTTAATGGTCCTAGATAAATCTTCTAACTCAACATAAAACTAATCTATAACTCTAAGTGTAACGATTATTGAAAACTTGTTGACTAAGTAAACAGTTAATTGTACTTGATTCATCTTCGAAAGAGTTAATGGTACTCGATTAATCTTCTAACTCAACATAAAACTAATACGTAACTCTAAGTGTAACGGTTATTGAAAACTTGTTGACTAAGTAAAGAGTTAATTGTACTCGAATCATCTTCTAAAGATTTAGTGGTACTAGATTAATCTTCTTACTCAACATAAAACTAATCCGTAACTCTAAGTGTAACGATTATTGAAAATTTGTTGACCAAGTAAAGAGTTAATTGTACTCGATTAATCTTCTAAAGAGTTAATGTTACTCGATTAATCTTCTAACTCAACATAAAACTAATACGTAACTCTAAGTGTAACGATTATTGAAAACTTATTGATTAAGTAAAGTGTTAATTGTAATCGAATCATTATCTAAAGAGTTAATGGTCCTAGATAAATCTTCTAACTCAACATAAAACTAATCTATAACTCTAAGTGTAACGATTATTGAAAACTTGTTGACTAAGTAAACAGTTAATTGTACTTGATTCATCTTCGAAAGAGTTAATGGTACTCGATTAATCTTCTAACTCAACATAAAACTAATACGTAACTCTAAGTGTAACGGTTATTGAAAACTTGTTGACTAAGTAAAGAGTTAATTGTACTCGAATCATCTTCTAAAGATTTAATGGTACTAGATTAATCTTCTTACTCAACATAAAACTAATCTATAACTCTAAGTGTAACGATTATTGAAAACTTGTTGACCAAATAAAGAGTTAATTGTACACGATTATTCTTCTAAAGAGTTAGTTGTACTCGATTAATCTTCCAACTCAACTTAAAACTAATTCGTAACTCTAAGTATAACGATTATTGAAAACTTGTTGATTAAGTAAAGTGTTAATTGTAATCGAATCATCTTCTAAAGAGTTAATGGTACTCGATTAATCTTCTAAGTCAATATAAAAATAATCTGTAACTCTAAGTGTATTGATTATTGAAAACTTATTGTCCAAGTAAACAGTTAATTGTACTTGATTCATCTTCGAAAGAGTTAATGGTACTCGGTAATCTTCTAACTCAACATAAAACTAATACGTAACTCTAAGTGTAACGGTTATTGAAAACTTGTTGACTAAGTAAAGAGTTAATTGTACTCGAATCATCTTCTAAAGATTTAATGGTACTAGATTAATCTTCTTACTCAACATAAAACTAATCCGTAACTCTAAGTGTAACGATTATTGAAAATTTGTTGACCAAGTAAAGAGTTAATTGTACTCGATTAATCTTCTAAAGAGTTAATGGTACTCGATTAATCTTCTAACTCAACATAAAACTAATACGTAACTCTAAGTTTAACGATTATTGAAAACTTGTTGACCAAGTAAAGAGTTAATTGTACTCGATTCATCTTCTAAAGAGTTAATGGTACTCGATTAATCTTCTAAGTCAATATAAAAATAATCTGTAACTCTAAGTGTATGGATTATTGAAAACTTATTGACCAAGTAAACAGTTAATTGTACTTGATTCATCTTCGAAAGAGTTAATGGTACTCGATTAATCTTCTAACTCAACATAAAACTAATACGTAACTCTAAGTGTAACGATTATTGAAAACTTATTGATTAAGTAAAGTGTTAATTGTAATCGAATCATCTTCTAAAGAGTTAATGGTACTCGATTAATCTTCTAAGTCAATATAAAAATAATTTGTAACTCTAAGTGTATTGATTATTGAAAACTTATTGTCCAAGTAAACAGTTAATTGTACTTGATTCATCTTCGAAAGAGTTAATGGCACTCGATTAATCTTCTAACTCAAACATAAAACTAAACCGTAACTCTAAGTGTAACGATTATTGAAAACTTTTTTGACCAAGTAAAGAGTTAATTTACTCGATTAATCTTCTAAAGAGTTAATGGTACTCGATTAATCTTCTAAAGAGTTAATGGTACTCGATTAATCTTCTAACTCAACATAAAACTAATACGTAACTCTAAGTGTAACGATTATTGAAAACTTATTGATTAAGTAAAGTGTTAATTGTAATCGAATCATTATCTAAAGAGTTAATGGTCCTAGATAAATCTTCTAACTCAACATAAAACTAATCTATAACACTAAGTGTAACGATTATTGAAAACTTGTTGACTAAGTAAACAGTTAATTGTACTTGATTCATCTTCGAAAGAGTTAATGGTACTCGATTAATCTTCTAACTCAACATAAAACTAATACGTAACTCTAAGTGTAACGATTATTGAAAATTTGTTGACCAAGTAAAGAGTTAATTGTACTCGATTAATCTTCTAACTCAACATAAAACTAATACGTAACTCTAAGTGTAACGGTTATTGAAAACTTGTTGACTAAGTAAAGAGTTAATTGTACTCGAATCATCTTCTAAAGATTTAATGGTACTAGATTAATCTTCTTACTCAACATAAAACTAATCCGTAACTCTAAGTGTAACGATTATTGAAAATTTGTTGACCAAGTAAAGAGTTAATTGTACTCGATTAATCTTCTAAAGAGTTAATGGTACTCGATTAATCTTCTAACTCAACATAAAACTAATACGTAACTCTAAGTGTAACGATTATTGAAAACTTATTGATTAAGTAAAGTGTTAATTGTAATCGAATCATTATCTAAAGAGTTAATGGTCCTAGATAAATCTTCTAACTCAACATAAAACTAATCTATAACTCTAAGTGTAACGATTATTGAAAACTTGTTGACTAAGTAAACAGTTAATTGTACTTGATTCATCTTCGAAAGAGTTAATGGTACTCGATTAATCTTCTAACTCAACATAAAACTAATACGTAACTCTAAGTGTAACGGTTATTGAAAACTTGTTGACTAAGTAAAGAGTTAATTGTACTCGAATCATCTTCTAAAGATTTAATGGTACTAGATTAATCTTCTTACTCAACATAAAACTAATCTATAACTCTAAGTGTAACGATTATTGAAAACTTGTTGACCAAGTAAAGAGTTAATTGTACTCGATTAATCTTCTAAAGAGTTAATGGTACTCGATTAATCTTCTAACTCAACATAAAACTAATACGTAACTCTAAGTGTAACGATTATTGAAAACTTATTGATTAAGTAAAGTGTTAATTGTAATCGAATCATTATCTAAAGAGTTAATGGTCCTAGATAAATCTTCTAACTCAACATAAAACTAATCTATAACTCTAAGTGTAACGATTATTGAAAACTTGTTGACTAAGTAAACAGTTAATTATACTTGATTCATCTTCGAAAGAGTTAATGGTACTCGATTAATCTTCTAACTCAACATAAAACTAATACGTAACTCTAAGTGTAACGGTTATTGAAAACTTGTTGACTAAGTAAAGAGTTAATTGTACTCGAATCATCTTCTAAAGATTTAATGGTACTAGATTAATCTTCTTACTCAACATAAAACTAATCCGTAACTCTAAGTGTAACGATTATTGAAAATTTGTTGACCAAGTAAAGAGTTAATTGTACTCGATTAATCTTCTAAAGAGTTAATGGTACTCGATTAATCTTCTAACTCAACATAAAACTAATACGTAACTCTAAGTTTAACGATTATTGAAAACTTGTTGACCAAGTAAAGAGTTAATTGTACTCGATTCATCTTCTAAAGAGTTAATGGTACTCGATTAATCTTCTAAGTCAATATAAAAATAATCTGTAACTCTAAGTGTATGGATTATTGAAAACTTATTGACCAAGTAAACAGTTAATTGTACTTGATTCATCTTCGAAAGAGTTAATGGTACTCGATTAATCTTCTAACTCAACATAAAACTAATACGTAACTCTAAGTGTAACGATTATTGAAAACTTATTGATTAAGTAAAGTGTTAATTGTAATCGAATCATCTTCTAAAGAGTTAATGGTACTCGATTAATCTTCTAAGTCAATATAAAAATAATCTGTAACTCTAAGTGTATTGATTATTGAAAACTTATTGTCCAAGTAAACAGTTAATTGTACTTGATTCATCTTCGAAAGAGTTAATGGTACTCGATTAATCTTCTAACTCAAACATAAAACTAAACCGTAACTCTAAGTGTAACGATTAATGAAAACTTTTTTGACCAAGTAAAGAGTTAATTTACTCGATTAATCTTCTAAAGAGTTAATGGTACTCGATTAATCTTCTAAAGAGTTAATGGTACTCGATTAATCTTCTAACTCAACATAAAACTAATACGTAACTCTAAGTGTAACGATTATTGAAAACTTATTGATTAAGTAAAGTGTTAATTGTAATCGAATCATTATCTAAAGAGTTAATGGTCCTAGATAAATCTTCTAACTCAACATAAAACTAATCTATAACTCTAAGTGTAACGATTATTGAAAACTTGTTGACTAAGTAAACAGTTAATTGTACTTGATTCATCTTCGAAAGAGTTAATGGTACTCGATTAATCTTCTAACTCAACATAAAACTAATACGTAACTCTAAGTGTAACGGTTATTGAAAACTTGTTGACTAAGTAAAGAGTTAATTGTACTCGAATCATCTTCTAAAGATTTAATGGTACTAGATTAATCTTCTTACTCAACATAAAACTAATCCGTAACTCTAAGTGTAACGATTATTGAAAATTTATTGACCAAGTAAAGAGTTAATTGTACTCGATTAATCTTCTAAAGAGTTAATGGTACTCGATTAATCTTCTAACTCAACATAAAACTAATACGTAACTCTAAGTGTAACGATTATTGAAAACTTATTGATTAAGTAAAGTGTTAATTGTAATCGAATCATTATCTAAAGAGTTAATGGTCCTAGATAAATCTTCTAACTCAACATAAAACTAATCTATAACTCTAAGTGTAACGATTATTGAAAACTTGTTGACTAAGTAAACAGTTAATTATACTTGATTCATCTTCGAAAGAGTTAATGGTACTCGATTAATCTTCTAA
This sequence comes from Scutellaria galericulata, assembly GCA_946896805.1. NCBI lineage: Eukaryota > Viridiplantae > Streptophyta > Magnoliopsida > Lamiales > Lamiaceae > Scutellaria > Scutellaria galericulata. The sequence continues at coordinate 8,432,713 of OX335787.1, read as the reverse complement.
CTCAACATAAAACTAATACGTAACTCTAAGTGTAACGGTTATTGAAAACTTGTTGACTAAGTAAAGAGTTAATTGTACTCGAATCATCTTCTAAAGATTTAATGGTACTAGATTAATCTTCTTACTCAACATAAAACTAATCCGTAACTCTAAGTGTAACGATTATTGAAAATTTGTTGACCAAGTAAAGAGTTAATTGTACTCGATTAATCTTCTAAAGAGTTAATGGTACTCGATTAATCTTCTAACTCAACATAAAACTAATACGTAACTCTAAGTTTAACGATTATTGAAAACTTGTTGACCAAGTAAAGAGTTAATTGTACTCGATTCATCTTCTAAAGAGTTAATGGTACTCGATTAATCTTCTAAGTCAATATAAAAATAATCTGTAACTCTAAGTGTATGGATTATTGAAAACTTATTGACCAAGTAAACAGTTAATTGTACTTGATTCATCTTCGAAAGAGTTAATGGTACTCGATTAATCTTCTAACTCAACATAAAACTAATACGTAACTCTAAGTGTAACGATTATTGAAAACTTATTGATTAAGTAAAGTGTTAATTGTAATCGAATCATCTTCTAAAGAGTTAATGGTACTCGATTAATCTTCTAAGTCAATATAAAAATAATCTGTAACTCTAAGTGTATTGATTATTGAAAACTTATTGTCCAAGTAAACAGTTAATTGTACTTGATTCATCTTCGAAAGAGTTAATGGTACTCGATTAATCTTCTAACTCAAACATAAAACTAAACCGTAACTCTAAGTGTAACGATTAATGAAAACTTTTTTGACCAAGTAAAGAGTTAATTTACTCGATTAATCTTCTAAAGAGTTAATGGTACTCGATTAATCTTCTAAAGAGTTAATGGTACTCGATTAATCTTCTAACTCAACATAAAACTAATACGTAACTCTAAGTGTAACGATTATTGAAAACTTATTGATTAAGTAAAGTGTTAATTGTAATCGAATCATTATCTAAAGAGTTAATGGTCCTAGATAAATCTTCTAACTCAACATAAAACTAATCTATAACTCTAAGTGTAACGATTATTGAAAACTTGTTGACTAAGTAAACAGTTAATTGTACTTGATTCATCTTCGAAAGAGTTAATGGTACTCGATTAATCTTCTAACTCAACATAAAACTAATACGTAACTCTAAGTGTAACGGTTATTGAAAACTTGTTGACTAAGTAAAGAGTTAATTGTACTCGAATCATCTTCTAAAGATTTAATGGTACTAGATTAATCTTCTTACTCAACATAAAACTAATCCGTAACTCTAAGTGTAACGATTATTGAAAATTTATTGACCAAGTAAAGAGTTAATTGTACTCGATTAATCTTCTAAAGAGTTAATGGTACTCGATTAATCTTCTAACTCAACATAAAACTAATACGTAACTCTAAGTGTAACGATTATTGAAAACTTATTGATTAAGTAAAGTGTTAATTGTAATCGAATCATTATCTAAAGAGTTAATGGTCCTAGATAAATCTTCTAACTCAACATAAAACTAATCTATAACTCTAAGTGTAACGATTATTGAAAACTTGTTGACTAAGTAAACAGTTAATTATACTTGATTCATCTTCGAAAGAGTTAATGGTACTCGATTAATCTTCTAACTCAACATAAAACTAATACGTAACTCTAAGTGTAACGGTTATTGAAAACTTGTTTACTAAGTAAAGAGTTAATTGTACTCGAATCATCTTCTAAAGATTTAATGGTACTAGATTAATCTTCTTACTCAACATAAAACTAATCCGTAACTCTAAGTGTAACGATTATTGAAAATTTGTTGACCAAGTAAAGAGTTAATTGTACTCGATTAATCTTCTAAAGAGTTAATGGTACTCGATTAATCTTCTAACTCAACATAAAACTAATACGTAACTCTAAGTGTAACGATTATTGAAAACTTATTGATTAAGTAAAGTGTTAATTGTAATCGAATCATTATCTAAAGAGTTAATGGTCCTAGATAAATCTTCTAACTCAACATAAAACTAATCTATAACACTAAGTGTAACGATTATTGAAAACTTGTTGACTAAGTAAACAGTTAATTGTACTTGATTCATCTTCGAAAGAGTTAATGGTACTCGATTAATCTTCTAACTCAACATAAAACTAATACGTAACTCTAAGTGTAACGGTTATTGAAAACTTGTTGACTAAGTAAAGAGTTAATTGTACTCGAATCATCTTCTAAAGATTTAATGGTACTAGATTAATCTTCTTACTCAACATAAAACTAATCCGTAACTCTAAGTGTAACGATTATTGAAAATTTGTTGACCAAGTAAAGAGTTAATTGTACTCGATTAATCTTCTAAAGAGTTAATGGTACTCGATTAATCTTCTAACTCAACATAAAACTAATACGTAACTCTAAGTGTAACGATTATTGAAAACTTATTGATTAAGTAAAGTGTTAATTGTAATCGAATCATTATCTAAAGAGTTAATGGTCCTAGATAAATCTTCTAACTCAACATAAAACTAATCTATAACTCTAAGTGTAACGATTATTGAAAACTTGTTGACTAAGTAAACAGTTAATTATACTTGATTCATCTTCGAAAGAGTTAATGGTACTCGATTAATCTTCTAACTCAACATAAAACTAATACGTAACTCTAAGTGTAACGGTTATTGAAAACTTGTTGACTAAGTAAAGAGTTAATTGTACTCGAATCATCTTCTAAAGATTTAATGGTACTAGATTAATCTTCTTACTCAACATAAAACTAATCCGTAACTCTAAGTGTAACGATTATTGAAAATTTGTTGACCAAGTAAAGAGTTAATTGTACTCGATTAATCTTCTAAAGAGTTAATGGTACTCGATTAATCTTCTAACTCAACATAAAACTAATACGTAACTCTAAGTTTAACGATTATTGAAAACTTGTTGACCAAGTAAAGAGTTAATTGTACTCGATTCATCTTCTAAAGAGTTAATGGTACTCGATTAATCTTCTAAGTCAATATAAAAATAATCTGTAACTCTAAGTGTATGGATTATTGAAAACTTATTGACCAAGTAAACAGTTAATTGTACTTGATTCATCTTCGAAAGAGTTAATGGTACTCGATTAATCTTCTAACTCAACATAAAACTAATACGTAACTCTAAGTGTAACGATTATTGAAAACTTATTGATTAAGTAAAGTGTTAATTGTAATCGAATCATCTTCTAAAGAGTTAATGGTACTCGATTAATCTTCTAAGTCAATATAAAAATAATCTGTAACTCTAAGTGTATTGATTATTGAAAACTTTTTTGACCAAGTAAAGAGTTAATTTACTCGATTAATCTTCTAAAGAGTTAATGGTACTCGATTAATCTTCTAAAGAGTTAATGGTACTCGATTAATCTTCTAACTCAACATAAAACTAATACGTAACTCTAAGTGTAACGATTATTGAAAACTTATTGATTAAGTAAAGTGTTAATTGTAATCGAATCATTATCTAAAGAGTTAATGGTCCTAGATAAATCTTCTAACTCAACATAAAACTAATCTATAACTCTAAGTGTAACGATTATTGAAAACTTGTTGACTAAGTAAACAGTTAATTGTACTTGATTCATCTTCGAAAGAGTTAATGGTACTCGATTAATCTTCTAACTCAACATAAAACTAATACGTAACTCTAAGTGTAACGGTTATTGAAAACTTGTTGACTAAGTAAAGAGTTAATTGTACTCGAATCATCTTCTAAAGATTTAATGGTACTAGATTAATCTTCTTACTCAACATAAAACTAATCCGTAACTCTAAGTGTAACGATTATTGAAAATTTGTTGACCAAGTAAAGAGTTAATTGTACTCGATTAATCTTCTAAAGAGTTAATGGTACTCGATTAATCTTCTAACTCAACATAAAACTAATACGTAACTCTAAGTGTAACGATTATTGAAAACTTATTGATTAAGTAAAGTGTTAATTGTAATCGAATCATTATCTAAAGAGTTAATGGTCCTAGATAAATCTTCTAACTCAACATAAAACTAATCTATAACTCTAAGTGTAACGATTATTGAAAACTTGTTGACTAAGTAAACAGTTAATTATACTTGATTCATCTTCGAAAGAGTTAATGGTACTCGATTAATCTTCTAACTCAACATAAAACTAATACGTAACTCTAAGTGTAACGGTTATTGAAAACTTGTTGACTAAGTAAAGAGTTAATTGTACTCGAATCATCTTCTAAAGATTTAATGGTACTAGATTAATCTTCTTACTCAACATAAAACTAATCCGTAACTCTAAGTGTAACGATTATTGAAAATTTGTTGACCAAGTAAAGAGTTAATTGTACTCGATTAATCTTCTAAAGAGTTAATGGTACTCGATTAATCTTCTAACTCAACATAAAACTAATCCGTAACTCTAAGTGTAACGATTATTGAAAATTTGTTGACCAAGTAAAGAGTTAATTGTACTCGATTAATCTTCTAAAGAGTTAATGGTACTCGATTAATCTTCTAACTCAACATAAAACTAATACGTAACTCTAAGTTTAACGATTATTGAAAACTTGTTGACCAAGTAAAGAGTTAATTGTACTCGATTCATCTTCTAAAGAGTTAATGGTACTCGATTAATCTTCTAAGTCAATATAAAAATAATCTGTAACTCTAAGTGTATGGATTATTGAAAACTTATTGACCAAGTAAACAGTTAATTGTACTTGATTCATCTTCGAAAGAGTTAATGGTACTCGATTAATCTTCTAACTCAACATAAAACTAATACGTAACTCTAAGTGTAACGATTATTGAAAACTTATTGATTAAGTAAAGTGTTAATTGTAATCGAATCATCTTCTAAAGAGTTAATGGTACTCGATTAATCTTCTAAGTCAATATAAAAATAATCTGTAACTCTAAGTGTATTGATTATTGAAAACTTATTGTCCAAGTAAACAGTTAATTGTACTTGATTCATCTTCGAAAGAGTTAATGGTACTCGATTAATCTTCTAACTCAAACATAAAACTAAACCGTAACTCTAAGTGTAACGATTATTGAAAACTTTTTTGACCAAGTAAAGAGTTAATTTACTCGATTAATCTTCTAAAGAGTTAATGGTACTCGATTAATCTTCTAAAGAGTTAATGGTACTCGATTAATCTTCTAACTCAACATAAAACTAATACGTAACTCTAAGTGTAACGATTATTGAAAACTTATTGATTAAGTAAAGTGTTAATTGTAATCGAATCATTATCTAAAGAGTTAATGGTCCTAGATAAATCTTCTAACTCAACATAAAACTAATCTATAACTCTAAGTGTAACGATTATTGAAAACTTGTTGACTAAGTAAACAGTTAATTGTACTTGATTCATCTTCGAAAGAGTTAATGGTACTCGATTAATCTTCTAACTCAACATAAAACTAATACGTAACTCTAAGTGTAACGGTTATTGAAAACTTGTTGACTAAGTAAAGAGTTAATTGTACTCGAATCATCTTCTAAAGATTTAATGGTACTAGATTAATCTTCTTACTCAACATAAAACTAATCCGTAACTCTAAGTGTAACGATTATTGAAAATTTGTTGACCAAGTAAAGAGTTAATTGTACTCGATTAATCTTCTAAAGAGTTAATGGTACTCGATTAATCTTCTAACTCAACATAAAACTAATACGTAACTCTAAGTGTAACGATTATTGAAAACTTATTGATTAAGTAAAGTGTTAATTGTAATCGAATCATTATCTAAAGAGTTAATGGTCCTAGATAAATCTTCTAACTCAACATAAAACTAATCTATAACTCTAAGTGTAACGATTATTGAAAACTTGTTGACTAAGTAAACAGTTAATTATACTTGATTCATCTTCGAAAGAGTTAATGGTACTCGATTAATCTTCTAACTCAACATAAAACTAATACGTAACTCTAAGTGTAACGGTTATTGAAAACTTGTTGACTAAGTAAAGAGTTAATTGTACTCGAATCATCTTCTAAAGATTTAATGGTACTAGATTAATCTTCTTACTCAACATAAAACTAATCCGTAACTCTAAGTGTAACGATTATTGAAAATTTGTTGACCAAGTAAAGAGTTAATTGTACTCGATTAATCTTCTAAAGAGTTAATGGTACTCGATTAATCTTCTAACTCAACATAAAACTAATACGTAACTCTAAGTTTAACGATTATTGAAAACTTGTTGACCAAGTAAAGAGTTAATTGTACTCGATTCATCTTCTAAAGAGTTAATGGTACTCGATTAATCTTCTAAGTCAATATAAAAATAATCTGTAACTCTAAGTGTATGGATTATTGAAAACTTATTGACCAAGTAAACAATTAATTGTACTTGATTCATCTTCGAAAGAGTTAATGGTACTCGATTAATCTTCTAACTCAACATAAAACTAATACGTAACTCTAAGTGTAACGATTATTGAAAACTTATTGATTAAGTAAAGTGTTAATTGTAATCGAATCATCTTCTAAAGAGTTAATGGTACTCGATTAATCTTCTAAGTCAATATAAAAATAATCTGTAACTCTAAGTGTATTGATTATTGAAAACTTATTGTCCAAGTAAACAGTTAATTGTACTTGATTCATCTTCGAAAGAGTTAATGGTACTCGATTAATCTTCTAACTCAAACATAAAACTAAACCGTAACTCTAAGTGTAACGATTATTGAAAACTTTTTTGACCAAGTAAAGAGTTAATTTACTCGATTAATCTTCTAAAGAGTTAATGGTACTCGATTAATCTTCTAAAGAGTTAATGGTACTCGATTAATCTTCTAACTCAACATAAAACTAATACGTAACTCTAAGTGTAACGATTATTGAAAACTTATTGATTAAGTAAAGTGTTAATTGTAATCGAATCATTATCTAAATAGTTAATGGTCCTAGATAAATCTTCTAACTCAACATAAAACTAATCTATAACTCTAAGTGTAACGATTATTGAAAACTTGTTGACTAAGTAAACAGTTAATTGTACTTGATTCATCTTCGAAAGAGTTAATGGTACTCGATTAATCTTCTAACTCAACATAAAACTAATACGTAACTCTAAGTGTAACGGTTATTGAAAACTTGTTGACTAAGTAAAGAGTTAATTGTACTCGAATCATCTTCTAAAGATTTAATGGTACTAGATTAATCTTCTTACTCAACATAAAACTAATCCGTAACTCTAAGTGTAACGATTATTGAAAATTTGTTGACCAAGTAAAGAGTTAATTGTACTCGATTAATCTTCTAAAGAGTTAATGGTACTCGATTAATCTTCTAACTCAACATAAAACTAATACGTAACTCTAAGTGTAACGATTATTGAAAACTTATTGATTAAGTAAAGTGTTAATTGTAATCGAATCATTATCTAAAGAGTTAATGGTCCTAGATAAATCTTCTAACTCAACATAAAACTAATCTATAACTCTAAGTGTAACGATTATTGAAAACTTGTTGACTAAGTAAACAGTTAATTATACTTGATTCATCTTCGAAAGAGTTAATGGTACTCGATTAATCTTCTAACTCAACATAAAACTAATACGTAACTCTAAGTGTAACGGTTATTGAAAACTTGTTGACTAAGTAAAGAGTTAATTGTACTCGAATCATCTTCTAAAGATTTAATGGTACTAGATTAATCTTCTTACTCAACATAAAACTAATCTATAACTCTAAGTGTAACGATTATTGAAAACTTGTTGACCAAATAAAGAGTTAATTGTACACGATTATTCTTCTAAAGAGTTAGTTGTACTCGATTAATCTTCCAACTCAACTTAAAACTAATTCGTAACTCTAAGTATAACGATTATTGAAAACTTGTTGATTAAGTAAAGTGTTAATTGTAATCGAATCATCTTCTAAAGAGTTAATGGTACTCGATTAATCTTCTAAGTCAATATAAAAATAATCTGTAACTCTAAGTGTTTTGATTATTGAAAACTTATTGTCCAAGTAAACAGTTAATTGTACTTGATTCATCTTCGAAAGAGTTAATGGTACTCGGTAATCTTCTAACTCAACATAAAACTAATACGTAACTCTAAGTGTAACGGTTATTGAAAACTTGTTGACTAAGTAAAGAGTTAATTGTACTCGAATCATCTTCTAAAGATTTAATGGTACTAGATTAATCTTCTTACTCAACATAAAACTAATCCGTAACTCTAAGTGTAACGATTATTGAAAATTTGTTGACCAAGTAAAGAGTTAATTGTACTCGATTAATCTTCTAAAGAGTTAATGGTACTCGATTAATCTTCTAACTCAACATAAAACTAATACGTAACTCTAAGTTTAACGATTATTGAAAACTTGTTGACCAAGTAAAGAGTTAATTGTACTCGATTCATCTTCTAAAGAGTTAATGGTACTCGATTAATCTTCTAAGTCAATATAAAAATAATCTGTAACTCTAAGTGTATGGATTATTGAAAACTTATTGACCAAGTAAACAATTAATTGTACTTGATTCATCTTCGAAAGAGTTAATGGTACTCGATTAATCTTCTAACTCAACATAAAACTAATACGTAACTCTAAGTGTAACGATTATTGAAAACTTATTGATTAAGTAAAGTGTTAATTGTAATCGAATCATCTTCTAAAGAGTTAATGGTACTCGATTAATCTTCTAAGTCAATATAAAAATAATCTGTAACTCTAAGTGTATTGATTATTGAAAACTTATTGTCCAAGTAAACAGTTAATTGTACTTGATTCATCTTCGAAAGAGTTAATGGTACTCGATTAATCTTCTAACTCAAACATAAAACTAAACCGTAACTCTAAGTGTAACGATTATTGAAAACTTTTTTGACCAAGTAAAGAGTTAATTTACTCGATTAATCTTCTAAAGAGTTAATGGTACTCGATTAATCTTCTAAAGAGTTAATGGTACTCGATTAATCTTCTAACTCAACATAAAACTAATACGTAACTCTAAGTGTAACGATTATTGAAAACTTATTGATTAAGTAAAGTGTTAATTGTAATCGAATCATTATCTAAATAGTTAATGGTCCTAGATAAATCTTCTAACTCAACATAAAACTAATCTATAACTCTAAGTGTAACGATTATTGAAAACTTGTTGACTAAGTAAACAGTTAATTGTACTTGATTCATCTTCGAAAGAGTTAATGGTACTCGATTAATCTTCTAACTCAACATAAAACTAATACGTAACTCTAAGTGTAACGGTTATTGAAAACTTGTTGACTAAGTAAAGAGTTAATTGTACTCGAATCATCTTCTAAAGATTTAATGGTACTAGATTAATCTTCTTACTCAACATAAAACTAATCCGTAACTCTAAGTGTAACGATTATTGAAAATTTGTTGACCAAGTAAAGAGTTAATTGTACTCGATTAATCTTCTAAAGAGTTAATGGTACTCGATTAATCTTCTAACTCAACATAAAACTAATACGTAACTCTAAGTGTAACGATTATTGAAAACTTATTGATTAAGTAAAGTGTTAATTGTAATCGAATCATTATCTAAAGAGTTAATGGTCCTAGATAAATCTTCTAACTCAACATAAAACTAATCTATAACTCTAAGTGTAACGATTATTGAAAACTTGTTGACTAAGTAAACAGTTAATTATACTTGATTCATCTTCGAAAGAGTTAATGGTACTCGATTAATCTTCTAACTCAACATAAAACTAATACGTAACTCTAAGTGTAACGGTTATTGAAAACTTGTTGACTAAGTAAAGAGTTAATTGTACTCGAATCATCTTCTAAAGATTTAATGGTACTAGATTAATCTTCTTACTCAACATAAAACTAATCTATAACTCTAAGTGTAACGATTATTGAAAACTTGTTGACCAAATAAAGAGTTAATTGTACACGATTATTCTTCTAAAGAGTTAGTTGTACTCGATTAATCTTCCAACTCAACTTAAAACTAATTCGTAACTCTAAGTATAACGATTATTGAAAACTTGTTGATTAAGTAAAGTGTTAATTGTAATCGAATCATCTTCTAAAGAGTTAATGGTACTCGATTAATCTTCTAAGTCAATATAAAAATAATCTGTAACTCTAAGTGTTTTGATTATTGAAAACTTATTGTCCAAGTAAACAGTTAATTGTACTTGATTCATCTTCGAAAGAGTTAATGGTACTCGGTAATCTTCTAACTCAACATAAAACTAATACGTAACTCTAAGTGTAACGGTTATTGAAAACTTGTTGACTAAGTAAAGAGTTAATTGTACTCGAATCATCTTCTAAAGATTTAATGGTACTAGATTAATCTTCTTACTCAACATAAAACTAATCCGTAACTCTAAGTGTAACGATTATTGAAAATTTGTTGACCAAGTAAAGAGTTAATTGTACTCGATTAATCTTCTAAAGAGTTAATGGTACTCGATTAATCTTCTAACTCAACATAAAACTAATACGTAACTCTAAGTTTAACGATTATTGAAAACTTGTTGACCAAGTAAAGAGTTAATTGTACTCGATTCATCTTCTAAAGAGTTAATGGTACTCGATTAATCTTCTAAGTCAATATAAAAATAATCTGTAACTCTAAGTGTTTGGATTATTGAAAACTTATTGACCAAGTAAACAGTTAATTGTACTTGATTCATCTTCGAAAGAGTTAATGGTACTCGATTAATCTTCTAACTCAACATAAAACTAATACGTAACTCTAAGTGTAACGATTATTGAAAACTTGTTGACTAAGTAAAGAGTTAATTATACTCGAATCATCTTCTAAAGAGTTAATGGTACTAGATTAATCTTCTTACTCAACATAAAACTAATCCGTAACTCTAAGTGTAACGATTATTGAAAACTTGTTGACCAAGTAAAGAGTTAATTGTACACGATTATTCTTCTAAAGAGTTAGTTGTACTCGATTAATCTTCCAACTCAACTTAAAACTAATTCGTAACTCTAAGTATAACGATTATTGAAAACTTGTTGATTAAGTAAAGTGTTAATTGTAATCAAATCATCTTCTAAAGAGTTAATGGTACTCGATTAATCTTCTAAGTCAATATAAAAATAATCTGTAACTCTAAGTGTATTGATTATTGAAAACTTATTGTCCAAGTAAACAGTTAATTGTACTTGATTCATCTTCGAAAGAGTTAATGGTACTCGATTAATCTTCTAACTCAAACATAAAACTAAACCGTAACTCTAAGTGTAACGATTTTTGAAAACTTTTTTGACCAAGTAAAGAGTTAATTTACTCGATTAATCTTCTAAAGAGTTAATGGTACTCGATTAATCTTCTAATTCAACATAAAACTAATACGTAACTCTAAGTGTAACGATTATTGAAAACTTATTGATTAAGTAAAGTGTTAATTGTAATCGAATCATTATCTAAAGAGTTAATGGTCCTAGATAAATCTTCTAACTCAACATAAAACTAATCTATAACTCTAAGTGTAACGATTATTGAAAACTTGTTGACTAAGTAAACAGTTAATTGTACTTGATTCATCTTCGAAAGAGTTAATGGTACTCGATTAATCTTCTAACTCAACATAAAACTAATACGTAACTCTAAGTGTAACGGTTATTGAAAACTTGTTGACTAAGTAAAGAGTTAATTGTACTCGAATCATCTTCTAAAGATTTAATGGTACTAGATTAATCTTCTTACTCAACATAAAACTAATCTATAACTCTAAGTGTAACGATTATTGAAAACTTGTTGACCAAATAAAGAGTTAATTGTACACGATTATTCTTCTAAAGAGTTAGTTGTACTCGATTAATCTTCCAACTCAACTTAAAACTAATTCGTAACTCTAAGTATAACGATTATTGAAAACTTGTTGATTAAGTAAAGTGTTAATTGTAATCGAATCATCTTCTAAAGAGTTAATGGTACTCGATTAATCTTCTAAGTCAATATAAAAATAATCTGTAACTCTAAGTGTATTGATTATTGAAAACTTATTGTCCAAGTAAACAGTTAATTGTACTTGATTCATCTTCGAAAGAGTTAATGGTACTCGATTAATCTTCTAACTCAACATAAAACTAATACGTAACTCTAAGTGTAACGGTTATTGAAAACTTGTTGACTAAGTAAAGAGTTAATTGTACTCGAATCATCTTCTAAAGATTTAATGGTACTAGATTAATCTTCTTACTCAACATAAAACTAATCCGTAACTCTAAGTGTAACGATTATTGAAAATTTGTTGACCAAGTAAAGAGTTAATTGTACTCGATTAATCTTCTAAAGAGTTAATGGTACTCGATTAATCTTCTAACTCAACATAAAACTAATACGTAACTCTAAGTTTAACGATTATTGAAAACTTGTTGACCAAGTAAAGAGTTAATTGTACTCGATTCATCTTCTAAAGAGTTAATGGTACTCGATTAATCTTCTAAGTCAATATAAAAATAATCTGTAACTCTAAGTGTATGGATTATTGAAAACTTATTGACCAAGTAAACAGTTAATTGTACTTGATTCATCTTCGAAAGAGTTAATGGTACTCGATTAATCTTCTAACTCAACATAAAACTAATACGTAACTCTAAGTGTAACGATTATTGAAAACTTATTGATTAAGTAAAGTGTTAATTGTAATCGAATCATTATCTAAAGAGTTAATGGTCCTAGATAAATCTTCTAACTCAACATGAAACTAATCTATAACTCTAAGTGTAACGATTATTGAAAACTTGTTGACTAAGTAAAGAGTTAATTGTACTCGAATCATCTTCTAAAGATTTAATGGTACTAGATTAATCTTCTTACTCAACATAAAACTAATCCGTAACTCTAAGTGTAACGATTATTGAAAACCTGTTGACCAAGAGAAGAGTTAATTGTACTCGATTATTCTTCTAAAGAGTTAGTTGTACTCGATTAATCTTCCAACTTAACTTAAAACTAATTCGTAACTCTAAGTATAACGATTATTGAAAACTTGTTGATTAAGTAAAGTGTTAATTGTAATCGAATCATCTTCTAAAGAGTTAATGGTACTCGATTAATCGTCTAAGTCAATATAAAAATAATATGTAACTCTAAGTGTATTGATTATTGAAAACTTATTGTCCAAGTAAACAGTTAATTGTACTTGATTCATCTTCGAAAGAGTTAATGGTACTCGATTAATCTTCTAACTCAAACATAAAACTAAACCGTAACTCTAAGTGTAACGATTATTGAAAACTTTTTTGACCAAGTAAAGAGTTAATTTACTCGATTAATCTTCTAAAGAGTTAATGGTACTCGATTAATCTTCTAAAGAGTTAATGGTACTCGATTAATCTTCTAACTCAACATAAAACTAATACGTAACTCTAAGTGTAACGATTATTGAAAACTTATTGATTAAGTAAAGTGTTAATTGTAATCGAATCATTATCTAAAGAGTTAATGGTCCTAGATAAATCTTCTAACTCAACATAAAACTAATCTATAACTCTAAGTGTAACGATTATTGAATACTTGTTGAGTAAGTAAACAGTTAATTGTACTTGATTCATCTTCGAAAGAGTTAATGGTACTCGATTAATCTTCTAACTCAACATAAAACTAATACGTAACTCTAAGTGTAACGGTTATTGAAAACTTGTTGACTAAGTAAAGAGTTAATTGTACTCGAATCATCTTCTAAAGATTTAATGGTACTAGATTAATCTTCTTACTCAACATAAAACTAATCCGTAACTCTAAGTGTAACGATTATTGAAAATTTGTTGACCAAGTAAAGAGTTAATTGTACTCGATTAATCTTCTAAAGAGTTAATGGTACTCGATTAATCTTCTAACTCAACATAAAACTAATACGTAACTCTAAGTGTAACGATTATTGAAAACTTATTGATTAAGTAAAGTGTTAATTGTAATCGAATCATTATCTAAAGAGTTAATGGTCCTAGATAAATCTTCTAACTCAACATAAAACTAATCTATAACTCTAAGTGTAACGATTATTGAAAACTTGTTGACTAAGTAAAGAGTTAATTGTACTCGAATCATCTTCTAAAGATTTAATGGTACTAGATTAATCTTCTTACTCAACATAAAACTAATCCGTAACTCTAAGTGTAACGATTATTGAAAACTTGTTGACCAAGTAAAGAGTTAATTGTACACGATTATTCTTCTAAAGAGTTAGTTGTACTCGATTAATCTTCCAACTCAACTTAAAACTAATTCGTAACTCTAAGTATAACGATTATTGAAAACTTGTTGATTAAGTAAAGTGTTAATTGTAATCGAATCATCTTCTAAAGAGTTAATGGTACTCGATTAATCTTCTAAGTCAATATAAAAATAATCTGTAACTCTAAGTGTATTGATTATTGAAAACTTATTGTCCAAGTAAACAGTTAATTGTACTTGATTCATCTTCGAAAGAGTTAATGGTACTCGATTAATCTTCTAACTCAAACATAAAACTAAACCGTAACTCTAAGTGTAACGATTATTGAAAACTTTTTTGACCAAGTAAAGAGTTAATTTACTCGATTAATCTTCTAAAGAGTTAATGGTACTCGATTAATCTTCTAAAGAGTTAATGGTACTCGATTAATCTTCTAACTCAACATAAAACTAATACGTAACTCTAAGTGTAACGATTATTGAAAACTTATTGATTAAGTAAAGTGTTAATTGTAATCGAATCATTATCTAAATAGTTAATGGTCCTAGATAAATCTTCTAACTCAACATAAAACTAATCTATAACTCTAAGTGTAACGATTATTGAAAACTTGTTGACTAAGTAAACAGTTAATTGTACTTGATTCATCTTCGAAAGAGTTAATGGTACTCGATTAATCTTCTAACTCAACATAAAACTAATACGTAACTCTAAGTGTAACGGTTATTGAAAACTTGTTGACTAAGTAAAGAGTTAATTGTACTCGAATCATCTTCTAAAGATTTAATGGTACTAGATTAATCTTCTTACTCAACATAAAACTAATCCGTAACTCTAAGTGTAACGATTATTGAAAATTTGTTGACCAAGTAAAGAGTTAATTGTACTCGATTAATCTTCTAAAGAGTTAATGGTACTCGATTAATCTTCTAACTCAACATAAAACTAATACGTAACTCTAAGTGTAACGATTATTGAAAACTTATTGATTAAGTAAAGTGTTAATTGTAATCGAATCATTATCTAAAGAGTTAATGGTCCTAGATAAATCTTCTAACTCAACATAAAACTAATCTATAACTCTAAGTGTAACGATTATTGAAAACTTGTTGACTAAGTAAACAGTTAATTATACTTGATTCATCTTCGAAAGAGTTAATGGTACTCGATTAATCTTCTAACTCAACATAAAACTAATACGTAACTCTAAGTGTAACGGTTATTGAAAACTTGTTGACTAAGTAAAGAGTTAATTGTACTCGAATCATCTTCTAAAGATTTAATGGTACTAGATTAATCTTCTTACTCAACATAAAACTAATCCGTAACTCTAAGTGTAACGATTATTGAAAATTTGTTGACCAAGTAAAGAGTTAATTGTACTCGATTAATCTTCTAAAGAGTTAATGGTACTCGATTAATCTTCTAACTCAACATAAAACTAATACGTAACTCTAAGTTTAACGATTATTGAAAACTTGTTGACCAAGTAAAGAGTTAATTGTACTCGATTCATCTTCTAAAGAGTTAATGGTACTCGATTAATCTTCTAAGTCAATATAAAAATAATCTGTAACTCTAAGTGTATGGATTATTGAAAACTTATTGACCAAGTAAACAATTAATTGTACTTGATTCATCTTCGAAAGAGTTAATGGTACTCGATTAATCTTCTAACTCAACATAAAACTAATACGTAACTCTAAGTGTAACGATTATTGAAAACTTATTGATTAAGTAAAGTGTTAATTGTAATCGAATCATCTTCTAAAGAGTTAATGGTACTCGATTAATCTTCTAAGTCAATATAAAAATAATCTGTAACTCTAAGTGTATTGATTATTGAAAACTTATTGTCCAAGTAAACAGTTAATTGTACTTGATTCATCTTCGAAAGAGTTAATGGTACTCGATTAATCTTCTAACTCAAACATAAAACTAAACCGTAACTCTAAGTGTAACGATTATTGAAAACTTTTTTGACCAAGTAAAGAGTTAATTTACTCGATTAATCTTCTAAAGAGTTAATGGTACTCGATTAATCTTCTAAAGAGTTAATGGTACTCGATTAATCTTCTAACTCAACATAAAACTAATACGTAACTCTAAGTGTAACGATTATTGAAAACTTATTGATTAAGTAAAGTGTTAATTGTAATCGAATCATTATCTAAATAGTTAATGGTCCTAGATAAATCTTCTAACTCAACATAAAACTAATCTATAACTCTAAGTGTAACGATTATTGAAAACTTGTTGACTAAGTAAACAGTTAATTGTACTTGATTCATCTTCGAAAGAGTTAATGGTACTCGATTAATCTTCTAACTCAACATAAAACTAATACGTAACTCTAAGTGTAACGGTTATTGAAAACTTGTTGACTAAGTAAAGAGTTAATTGTACTCGAATCATCTTCTAAAGATTTAATGGTACTAGATTAATCTTCTTACTCAACATAAAACTAATCCGTAACTCTAAGTGTAACGATTATTGAAAATTTGTTGACCAAGTAAAGAGTTAATTGTACTCGATTAATCTTCTAAAGAGTTAATGGTACTCGATTAATCTTCTAACTCAACATAAAACTAATACGTAACTCTAAGTGTAACGATTATTGAAAACTTATTGATTAAGTAAAGTGTTAATTGTAATCGAATCATTATCTAAAGAGTTAATGGTCCTAGATAAATCTTCTAACTCAACATAAAACTAATCTATAACTCTAAGTGTAACGATTATTGAAAACTTGTTGACTAAGTAAACAGTTAATTATACTTGATTCATCTTCGAAAGAGTTAATGGTACTCGATTAATCTTCTAACTCAACATAAAACTAATACGTAACTCTAAGTGTAACGGTTATTGAAAACTTGTTGACTAAGTAAAGAGTTAATTGTACTCGAATCATCTTCTAAAGATTTAATGGTACTAGATTAATCTTCTTACTCAACATAAAACTAATCTATAACTCTAAGTGTAACGATTATTGAAAACTTGTTGACCAAATAAAGAGTTAATTGTACACGATTATTCTTCTAAAGAGTTAGTTGTACTCGATTAATCTTCCAACTCAACTTAAAACTAATTCGTAACTCTAAGTATAACGATTATTGAAAACTTGTTGATTAAGTAAAGTGTTAATTGTAATCGAATCATCTTCTAAAGAGTTAATGGTACTCGATTAATCTTCTAAGTCAATATAAAAATAATCTGTAACTCTAAGTGTTTTGATTATTGAAAACTTATTGTCCAAGTAAAAAGTTAATTGTACTTGATTCATCTTCGAAAGAGTTAATGGTACTCGGTAATCTTCTAACTCAACATAAAACTAATACGTAACTCTAAGTGTAACGGTTATTGAAAACTTGTTGACTAAGTAAAGAGTTAATTGTACTCGAATCATCTTCTAAAGATTTAATGGTACTAGATTAATCTTCTTACTCAACATAAAACTAATCCGTAACTCTAAGTGTAACGATTATTGAAAATTTGTTGACCAAGTAAAGAGTTAATTGTACTCGATTAATCTTCTAAAGAGTTAATGGTACTCGATTAATCTTCTAACTCAACATAAAACTAATACGTAACTCTAAGTTTAACGATTATTGAAAACTTGTTGACCAAGTAAAGAGTTAATTGTACTCGATTCATCTTCTAAAGAGTTAATGGTACTCGATTAATCTTCTAAGTCAATATAAAAATAATCTGTAACTCTAAGTGTTTGGATTATTGAAAACTTATTGACCAAGTAAACAGTTAATTGTACTTGATTCATCTTCGAAAGAGTTAATGGTACTCGATTAATCTTCTAACTCAACATAAAACTAATACGTAACTCTAAGTGTAACGATTATTGAAAACTTGTTGACTAAGTAAAGAGTTAATTATACTCGAATCATCTTCTAAAGAGTTAATGGTACTAGATTAATCTTCTTACTCAACATAAAACTAATCCGTAACTCTAAGTGTAACGATTATTGAAAACTTGTTGACCAAGTAAAGAGTTAATTGTACACGATTATTCTTCTAAAGAGTTAGTTGTACTCGATTAATCTTCCAACTCAACTTAAAACTAATTCGTAACTCTAAGTATAACGATTATTGAAAACTTGTTGATTAAGTAAAGTGTTAATTGTAATCGAATCATCTTCTAAAGAGTTAATGGTACTCGATTAATCTTCTAAGTCAATATAAAAATAATCTGTAACTCTAAGTGTATTGATTATTGAAAACTTATTGTCCAAGTAAACAGTTAATTGTACTTGATTCATCTTCGAAAGAGTTAATGGTACTCGATTAATCTTCTAACTCAAACATAAAACTAAACCGTAACTCTAAGTGTAACGATTTTTGAAAACTTTTTTGACCAAGTAAAGAGTTAATTTACTCGATTAATCTTCTAAAGAGTTAATGGTACTCGATTAATCTTCTAATTCAACATAAAACTAATACGTAACTCTAAGTGTAACGATTATTGAAAACTTATTGATTAAGTAAAGTGTTAATTGTAATCGAATCATTATCTAAAGAGTTAATGGTCCTAGATAAATCTTCTAACTCAACATAAAACTAATCTATAACTCTAAGTGTAACGATTATTGAAAACTTGTTGACTAAGTAAACAGTTAATTGTACTTGATTCATCTTCGAAAGAGTTAATGGTACTCGATTAATCTTCTAACTCAACATAAAACTAATACGTAACTCTAAGTGTAACGGTTATTGAAAACTTGTTGACTAAGTAAAGAGTTAATTGTACTCGAATCATCTTCTAAAGATTTAATGGTACTAGATTAATCTTCTTACTCAACATAAAACTAATCTATAACTCTAAGTGTAACGATTATTGAAAACTTGTTGACCAAATAAAGAGTTAATTGTACACGATTATTCTTCTAAAGAGTTAGTTGTACTCGATTAATCTTCCAACTCAACTTAAAACTAATTCGTAACTCTAAGTATAACGATTATTGAAAACTTGTTGATTAAGTAAAGTGTTAATTGTAATCGAATCATCTTCTAAAGAGTTAATGGTACTCGATTAATCTTCTAAGTCAATATAAAAATAATCTGTAACTCTAAGTGTATTGATTATTGAAAACTTATTGTCCAAGTAAACAGTTAATTGTACTTGATTCATCTTCGAAAGAGTTAATGGTACTCGATTAATCTTCTAACTCAACATAAAACTAATACGTAACTCTAAGTGTAACGGTTATTGAAAACTTGTTGACTAAGTAAAGAGTTAATTGTACTCGAATCATCTTCTAAAGATTTAATGGTACTAGATTAATCTTCTTACTCAACATAAAACTAATCCGTAACTCTAAGTGTAACGATTATTGAAAATTTGTTGACCAAGTAAAGAGTTAATTGTACTCGATTAATCTTCTAAAGAGTTAATGGTACTCGATTAATCTTCTAACTCAACATAAAACTAATACGTAACTCTAAGTTTAACGATTATTGAAAACTTGTTGACCAAGTAAAGAGTTAATTGTACTCGATTCATCTTCTAAAGAGTTAATGGTACTCGATTAATCTTCTAAGTCAATATAAAAATAATCTGTAACTCTAAGTGTATGGATTATTGAAAACTTATTGACCAAGTAAACAGTTAATTGTACTTGATTCATCTTCGAAAGAGTTAATGGTACTCGATTAATCTTCTAACTCAACATAAAACTAATACGTAACTCTAAGTGTAACGATTATTGAAAACTTATTGATTAAGTAAAGTGTTAATTGTAATCGAATCATTATCTAAAGAGTTAATGGTCCTAGATAAATCTTCTAACTCAACATGAAACTAATCTATAACTCTAAGTGTAACGATTATTGAAAACTTGTTGACTAAGTAAAGAGTTAATTGTACTCGAATCATCTTCTAAAGATTTAATGGTACTAGATTAATCTTCTTACTCAACATAAAACTAATCCGTAACTCTAAGTGTAACGATTATTGAAAACCTGTTGACCAAGAGAAGAGTTAATTGTACTCGATTATTCTTCTAAAGAGTTAGTTGTACTCGATTAATCTTCCAACTTAACTTAAAACTAATTCGTAACTCTAAGTATAACGATTATTGAAAACTTGTTGATTAAGTAAAGTGTTAATTGTAATCGAATCATCTTCTAAAGAGTTAATGGTACTCGATTAATCGTCTAAGTCAATATAAAAATAATCTGTAACTCTAAGTGTATTGATTATTGAAAACTTATTGTCCAAGTAAACAGTTAATTGTACTTGATTCATCTTCGAAAGAGTTAATGGTACTCGATTAATCTTCTAACTCAAACATAAAACTAAACCGTAACTCTAAGTGTAACGATTATTGAAAACTTTTTTGACCAAGTAAAGAGTTAATTTACTCGATTAATCTTCTAAAGAGTTAATGGTACTCGATTAATCTTCTAAAGAGTTAATGGTACTCGATTAATCTTCTAACTCAACATAAAACTAATACGTAACTCTAAGTGTAACGATTATTGAAAACTTATTGATTAAGTAAAGTGTTAATTGTAATCGAATCATTATCTAAAGAGTTAATGGTCCTAGATAAATCTTCTAACTCAACATAAAACTAATCTATAACTCTAAGTGTAACGATTATTGAATACTTGTTGAGTAAGTAAACAGTTAATTGTACTTGATTCATCTTCGAAAGAGTTAATGGTACTCGATTAATCTTCTAACTCAACATAAAACTAATACGTAACTCTAAGTGTAACGGTTATTGAAAACTTGTTGACTAAGTAAAGAGTTAATTGTACTCGAATCATCTTCTAAAGATTTAATGGTACTAGATTAATCTTCTTACTCAACATAAAACTAATCCGTAACTCTAAGTGTAACGATTATTGAAAATTTGTTGACCAAGTAAAGAGTTAATTGTACTCGATTAATCTTCTAAAGAGTTAATGGTACTCGATTAATCTTCTAACTCAACATAAAACTAATACGTAACTCTAAGTGTAACGATTATTGAAAACTTATTGATTAAGTAAAGTGTTAATTGTAATCGAATCATTATCTAAAGAGTTAATGGTCCTAGATAAATCTTCTAACTCAACATAAAACTAATCTATAACTCTAAGTGTAACGATTATTGAAAACTTGTTGACTAAGTAAAGAGTTAATTGTACTCGAATCATCTTCTAAAGATTTAATGGTACTAGATTAATCTTCTTACTCAACATAAAACTAATCCGTAACTCTAAGTGTAACGATTATTGAAAACTTGTTGACCAAGTAAAGAGTTAATTGTACACGATTATTCTTCTAAAGAGTTAGTTGTACTCGATTAATCTTCCAACTCAACTTAAAACTAATTCGTAACTCTAAGTATAACGATTATTGAAAACTTGTTGATTAAGTAAAGTGTTAATTGTAATCGAATCATCTTCTAAAGAGTTAATGGTACTCGATTAATCTTCTAAGTCAATATAAAAATAATCTGTAACTCTAAGTGTATTGATTATTGAAAACTTATTGTCCAAGTAAACAGTTAATTGTACTTGATTCATCTTCGAAAGAGTTAATGGTACTCGATTAATCTTCTAACTCAACATAAAACTAATACGTAACTCTAAGTGTAACGGTTATTGAAAACTTGTTGACTAAGTAAAGAGTTAATTGTACTCGATTATTCTTCTAAAGAGTTAGTTGTACTCGATTAATCTTCCAACTCAACTTAAAACTAATTCGAAACTCTAAGTATAACGATTATTGAAAACTTGTTGATTAAGTAAAGTGTTAATTGTAATCGAATCATCTTCTAAAGAGTTAATGGTACTCGATTAATCTTCTAAGTCAATATAAAAATAATCTGTAACTCTAAGTGTATTGATTATTGAAAACTTATTGTCCAAGTAAACAGTTAATTGTACTTGATTCATCTTCGAAAGAGTTAATGGTACTCGGTAATCTTCTAACTCAACATAAAACTAATACGTAACTCTAAGTGTAACGGTTATTGAAAACTTGTTGACTAAGTAAAGAGTTAATTGTACTCGATTATTCTTCTAAAGAGTTAGTTGTACTCGATTAATCTTCCAACTCAACTTAAAACTAATTCGAAACTCTAAGTATAACGATTATTGAAAACTTGTTGATTAAGTAAAGTGTTAATTGTAATCGAATCATCTTCTAAAGAGTTAATGGTACTCGATTAATCTTCTAAGTCAATATAAAAATAATCTGTAACTCTAAGTGTATTGATTATTGAAAACTTATTGTCCAAGTAAACAGTTAATTGTACTTGATTCATCTTCGAAAGAGTTAATGGTACTCGGTAATCTTCTAACTCAACATAAAACTAATACGTAACTCTAAGTGTAACGGTTATTGAAAACTTGTTGACTAAGTAAAGAGTTAATTGTACTCGAATCATCTTCTAAAGATTTAATGGTACTAGATTAATCTTCTTACTCAACATAAAACTAATCCGTAACTCTAAGTGTAACGATTATTGAAAATTTGTTGACCAAGTAAAGAGTTAATTGTACTCGATTAATCTTCTAAAGAGTTAATGGTACTCGATTAATCTTCTAACTCAACATAAAACTAATACGTAACTCTAAGTTTAACGATTATTGAAAACTTATTGAGTAAGTAAAGTGTTAATTGTAATCGAATCATTATCTAAAGAGTTAATGGTCCTAGATAAATCTTCTAACTCAACATAAAACTAATCTATAACTCTAAGTGTAACGATTATTGAAAACTTGTTGACTAAGTAAACAGTTAATTAAACTTGATTCATCTTCGAAAGAGTTAATGGTACTCGATTAATCTTCTAAAGAGTTAATGGTACTCGATTAATCTTCTAACTCAACATAAAACTAATACGTAACTCTAAGTTTAACGATTATTGAAAACTTGTTGACCAAGTAAAGAGTTAATTGTACTCGATTCATCTTCTAAAGAGTTAATGGTACTCGATTAATCTTCTAAGTCAATATAAAAATAATCTGTAACTCTAAGTGTATGGATTATTGAAAACTTATTGACCAAGTAAACAGTTAATTGTACTTGATTCATCTTCGAAAGAGTTAATGGTACTCGATTAATCTTCTAACTCAACATAAAACTAATACGTAACTCTAAGTGTAACGATTATTGAAAACTTATTGATTAAGTAAAGTGTTAATTGTAATCGAATCATTATCTAAAGAGTTAATGGTCCTAGATAAATCTTCTAACTCAACATAAAACTAATCTATAACTCTAAGTGTAACGATTATTGAAAACTTGTTGACTAAGTAAAGAGTTAATTGTACTCGAATCATCTTCTAAAGATTTAATGGTACTAGATTAATCTTCTTACTCAACATAAAACTAATCCGTAACTCTAAGTGTAACGATTATTGAAAACTTGTTGACCAAGTAAAGAGTTAATTGTACACGATTATTCTTCTAAAGAGTTAGTTGTACTCGATTAATCTTCCAACTCAACTTAAAACTAATTCGTAACTCTAAGTATAACGATTATTGAAAACTTGTTGATTAAGTAAAGTGTTAATTGTAATCGAATCATCTTCTAAAGAGTTAATGGTACTCGATTAATCTTCTAAGTCAATATAAAAATAATCTGTAACTCTAAGTGTATTGATTATTGAAAACTTATTGTCCAAGTAAACAGTTAATTGTACTTGATTCATCTTCGAAAGAGTTAATGGTACTCGATTAATCTTCTAACTCAAACATAAAACTAAACCGTAACTCTAAGTGTAACGATTTTTGAAAACTTTTTTGACCAAGTAAAGAGTTAATTTACTCGATTAATCTTCTAAAGAGTTAATGGTACTCGATTAATCTTCTAAAGAGTTAATGGTACTCGATTAATCTTCTAACTCAACATAAAACTAATACGTAACTCTAAGTGTAACGATTATTGAAAACTTATTGATTAAGTAAAGTGTTAATTGTAATCGAATCATTATCTAAAGAGTTAATGGTCCTAGATAAATCTTCTAACTCAACATAAAACTAATCTATAACTCTAAGTGTAACGATTATTGAAAACTTGTTGACTAAGTAAACAGTTAATTGTACTTGATTCATCTTCGAAAGAGTTAATGGTACTCGATTAATCTTCTAACTCAACATAAAACTAATACGTAACTCTAAGTGTAACGGTTATTGAAAACTTGTTGACTAAGTAAAGAGTTAATTGTACTCGAATCATCTTCTAAAGATTTAATGGTACTAGATTAATCTTCTTACTCAACATAAAACTAATCCGTAACTCTAAGTGTAACGATTATTGAAAATTTGTTGACCAAGTAAAGAGTTAATTGTACTCGATTAATCTTCTAAAGAGTTAATGGTTCTCGATTAATCTTCTAACTCAACATAAAACTAATACGTAACTATAAGTGTAACGATTATTGAAAATTTATTGATTAAGTAAAGTGTTAATTGTAATCGAATCATTATCTAAAGAGTTAATGGTCCTAGATAAATCTTCTAACTCAACATAAAACTAATCTATAACTCTAAGTATAACGATTATTGAAAACTTGTTGATTAAGTAAAGTGTTAATTGTAATCGAATCATCTTCTAAAGAGTTAATGGTACTCGATTAATCTTCTAAGTCAATATAAAAATAATCTGTAACTATAAGTGTATTGATTATTGAAAACTTATTGTCCAAGTAAACAGTTAATTGTACTTGATTCATCTTCGAAAGAGTTAATGGTACTCGATTAATCTTCTAACTCAACATAAAACTAATACGTAACTCTAAGTGTAACGGTTATTGAAAACTTGTTGACTAAGTAAAGAGTTAATTGTACTCGAATCATCTTCTAAAGATTTAATGGTACTAGATTAATCTTCTTACTCAACATAAAACTAATCCGTAACTCTAAGTGTAACGATTATTGAAAATTTGTTGACCAAGTAAAGAGTTAATTGTACTCGATTAATCTTCTAAAGAGTTAATGGTACTCGATTAATCTTCTAACTCAACATAAAACTAATACGTAACTCTAAGTTTAACGATTATTGAAAACTTGTTGACCAAGTAAAGAGTTAATTGTACTCGATTCATCTTCTAAAGAGTTAATGGTACTCGATTAATCTTCTAAGTCAATATAAAAATAATCTGTAACTCTAAGTGTATGGATTATTGAAAACTTATTGACCAAGTAAACAGTTAATTGTACTTGATTCATCTTCGAAAGAGTTAATGGTACTCGATTAATCTTCTAACTCAACATAAAACTAATACGTAACTCTAAGTGTAACGATTATTGAAAACTTATTGATTAAGTAAAGTGTTAATTGTAATCGAATCATTATCTAAAGAGTTAATGGTCCTAGATAAATCTTCTAACTCAACATGAAACTAATCTATAACTCTAAGTGTAACGATTATTGAAAACTTGTTGACTAAGTAAAGAGTTAATTGTACTCGAATCATCTTCTAAAGATTTAATGGTACTAGATTAATCTTCTTACTCAACATAAAACTAATCTATAACTCTAAGTGTAACGATTATTGAAAACTTGTTGACCAAATAAAGAGTTAATTGTACACGATTATTCTTCTAAAGAGTTAGTTGTACTCGATTAATCTTCCAACTCAACTTAAAACTAATTCGTAACTCTAAGTATAACGATTATTGAAAACTTGTTGATTAAGTAAAGTGTTAATTGTAATCGAATCATCTTCTAAAGAGTTAATGGTACTCGATTAATCTTCTAAGTCAATATAAAAATAATCTGTAACTCTAAGTGTATGGATTATTGAAAACTTATTGACCAAGTAAACAGTTAATTGTACTTGATTCATCTTCGAAAGAGTTAATGGTACTCGATTAATCTTCTAACTCAACATAAAACTAATACGTAACTCTAAGTGTAACGATTATTGAAAACTTATTGATTAAGTAAAGTGTTAATTGTAATCGAATCATTATCTAAAGAGTTAATGGTCCTAGATAAATCTTCTAACTCAACATGAAACTAATCTATAACTCTAAGTGTAACGATTATTGAAAACTTGTTGACTAAGTAAAGAGTTAATTGTACTCGAATCATCTTCTAAAGATTTAATGGTACTAGATTAATCTTCTTACTCAACATAAAACTAATCCGTAACTCTAAGTGTAACGATTATTGAAAACCTGTTGACCAAGAGAAGAGTTAATTGTACTCGATTATTCTTCTAAAGAGTTAGTTGTACTCGATTAATCTTCCAACTTAACTTCAAACTAATTCGTAACTCTAAGTATAACGATTATTGAAAACTTGTTGATTAAGTAAAGTGTTAATTGTAATCGAATCATCTTCTAAAGAGTTAATGGTACTCGATTAATCTTCTAAGTCAATATAAAAATAATCTGTAACTCTAAGTGTATTGATTATTGAAAACTTATTGTCCAAGTAAACAGTTAATTGTACTTGATTCATCTTCGAAAGAGTTAATGGTACTCGATTAATCTTCTAACTCAACATAAAACTAATACGTAACTCTAAGTGTAACGATTATTGAAAACTTATTGATTAAGTAAAGTGTTAATTGTAATCGAATCATTATCTAAAGAGTTAATGGTCCTAGATAAATCTTCTAACTCAACATGAAACTAATCTATAACTCTAAGTGTAACGATTATTGAAAACTTGTTGACTAAGTAAAGAGTTAATTGTACTCGAATCATCTTCTAAAGATTTAATGGTACTAGATTAATCTTCTTACTCAACATAAAACTAATCCGTAACTCTAAGTGTAACGATTATTGAAAACCTGTTGACCAAGAGAAGAGTTAATTGTACTCGATTATTCTTCTAAAGAGTTAGTTGTACTCGATTAATCTTCCAACTTAACTTAAAACTAATTCGTAACTCTAAGTATAACGATTATTGAAAACTTGTTGATTAAGTAAAGTGTTAATTGTAATCGAATCATCTTCTAAAGAGTTAATGGTACTCGATTAATCTTCTAAGTCAATATAAAAATAATCTGTAACTCTAAGTGTATTGATTATTGAAAACTTATTGTCCAAGTAAACAGTTAATTGTACTTGATTCATCTTCGAAAGAGTTAATGGTACTCGATTAATCTTCTAACTCAAACATAAAACTAAACCGTAACTCTAAGTGTAACGATTATTGAAAACTTTTTTAACCAAGTAAAGAGTTAATTTACTCGATTAATCTTCTAAAGAGTTAATGGTACTCGATTAATCTTCTAAAGAGTTAATGGTACTCGATTAATCTTCTAACTCAACATAAAACTAATACGTAACTCTAAGTGTAACGATTATTGAAAACTTATTGATTAAGTAAAGTGTTAATTGTAATCGAATCATTATCTAAAGAGTTAATGGTCCTAGATAAATCTTCTAACTCAACATAAAACTAATCTATAACTCTAAGTGTAACGATTATTGAAAACTTGTTGAGTAAGTAAACAGTTAATTGTACTTGATTCATCTTCGAAAGAGTTAATGGTACTCGATTAATCTTCTAACTCAACATAAAACTAATACGTAACTCTAAGTGTAACGGTTATTGAAAACTTGTTGACTAAGTAAAGAGTTAATTGTACTCGAATCATCTTCTAAAGATTTAATGGTACTAGATTAATCTTCTTACTCAACATAAAACTAATCCGTAACTCTAAGTGTAACGATTATTCAAAATTTGTTGACCAAGTAAAGAGTTAATTGTACTCGATTAATCTTCTAAAGAGTTAATGGTACTCGATTAATCTTCTAACTCAACATAAAACTAATACGTAGCTCTAAGTGTAACGATTATTGAAAACTTATTGATTAAGTAAAGTGTTAATTGTAATCGAATCATTATCTAAAGAGTTAATGGTCCTAGATAAATCTTCTAACTCAACATAAAACTAATCTATAACTCTAAATGTAACGATTACTGAAAACTTGTTGACTAAGTAAACAGTTAATTATACTTGATTCATCTTCGAAAGAGTTAATGGTACTCGATTAATCTTCTAACTCAACATAAAACTAATACGTAACTCTAAGTGTAACGGTTATTGAAAACTTGTTGACTAAGTAAAGAGTTAATTGTACTCGAATCATCTTCTAAAGATTTAATGGTACTAGATTAATCTTCTTACTCAACATAAAACTAATCCGTAACTCTAAGTGTAACGATTATTGAAAACTTGTTGACCAAGTAAAGAGTTAATTGTACACGATTATTCTTCTAAAGAGTTAGTTGTACTCGATTAATCTTCCAACTCAACTTAAAACTAATTCGTAACTCTAAGTATAACGATTATTGAAAACTTGTTGATTAAGTAAAGTGTTAATTGTAATCGAATCATCTTCTAAAGAGTTAATGGTACTCGATTAATCTTCTAAGTCAATATAAAAATAATCTGTAACTCTAAGTGTATTGATTATTGAAAACTTATTGTCCAAGTAAACAGTTAATTGTACTTGATTCATCTTCGAAAGAGTTAATGGTACTCGATTAATCTTCTAACTCAAACATAAAACTAAACCGTAACTCTAAGTGTAACGATTTTTGAAAACTTTTTTGACCAAGTAAAGAGTTAATTTACTCGATTAATCTTCTAAAGAGTTAATGGTACTCGATTAATCTTCTAAAGAGTTAATGGTACTCGATTAATCTTCTAACTCAACATAAAACTAATACGTAACTCTAAGTTTAACGATTATTGAAAACTTGTTGACCAAGTAAAGAGTTAATTGTACTCGATTCATCTTCTAAAGAGTTAATGGTACTCGATTAATCTTCTAAGTCAATATAAAAATAATCTGTAACTCTAAGTGTATGGATTATTGAAAACTTATTGACCAAGTAAACAGTTAATTGTACTTGATTCATCTTCGAAAGAGTTAATGGTACTCGATTAATCTTCTAACTCAACATAAAACTAATACGTAACTCTAAGTGTAACGATTATTGAAAACTTATTGATTAAGTAAAGTGTTAATTGTAATCGAATCATTATCTAAAGAGTTAATGGTCCTAGATAAATCTTCTAACTCAACATGAAACTAATCTATAACTCTAAGTGTAACGATTATTGAAAACTTGTTGACTAAGTAAAGAGTTAATTGTACTCGAATCATCTTCTAAAGATTTAATGGTACTAGATTAATCTTCTTACTCAACATAAAACTAATCTATAACTCTAAGTGTAACGATTATTGAAAACTTGTTGACCAAATAAAGAGTTAATTGTACACGATTATTCTTCTAAAGAGTTAGTTGTACTCGATTAATCTTCCAACTCAACTTAAAACTAATTCGTAACTCTAAGTATAACGATTATTGAAAACTTGTTGATTAAGTAAAGTGTTAATTGTAATCGAATCATCTTCTAAAGAGTTAATGGTACTCGATTAATCTTCTAAGTCAATATAAAAATAATCTGTAACTCTAAGTGTATGGATTATTGAAAACTTATTGACCAAGTAAACAGTTAATTGTACTTGATTCATCTTCGAAAGAGTTAATGGTACTCGATTAATCTTCTAACTCAACATAAAACTAATACGTAACTCTAAGTGTAACGATTATTGAAAACTTATTGATTAAGTAAAGTGTTAATTGTAATCGAATCATTATCTAAAGAGTTAATGGTCCTAGATAAATCTTCTAACTCAACATGAAACTAATCTATAACTCTAAGTGTAACGATTATTGAAAACTTGTTGACTAAGTAAAGAGTTAATTGTACTCGAATCATCTTCTAAAGATTTAATGGTACTAGATTAATCTTCTTACTCAACATAAAACTAATCCGTAACTCTAAGTGTAACGATTATTGAAAACCTGTTGACCAAGAGAAGAGTTAATTGTACTCGATTATTCTTCTAAAGAGTTAGTTGTACTCGATTAATCTTCCAACTTAACTTCAAACTAATTCGTAACTCTAAGTATAACGATTATTGAAAACTTGTTGATTAAGTAAAGTGTTAATTGTAATCGAATCATCTTCTAAAGAGTTAATGGTACTCGATTAATCTTCTAAGTCAATATAAAAATAATCTGTAACTCTAAGTGTATTGATTATTGAAAACTTATTGTCCAAGTAAACAGTTAATTGTACTTGATTCATCTTCGAAAGAGTTAATGGTACTCGATTAATCTTCTAACTCAACATAAAACTAATACGTAACTCTAAGTGTAACGATTATTGAAAACTTATTGATTAAGTAAAGTGTTA
Source organism: Scutellaria galericulata (assembly GCA_946896805.1). Classification (NCBI taxonomy): domain Eukaryota; kingdom Viridiplantae; phylum Streptophyta; class Magnoliopsida; order Lamiales; family Lamiaceae; genus Scutellaria; species Scutellaria galericulata. Next base: position 8,402,360 of record OX335787.1, on the reverse strand, counting down.
ATTGTAATCGAATCATTATCTAAAGAGTTAATGGTCCTAGATAAATCTTCTAACTCAACATGAAACTAATCTATAACTCTAAGTGTAACGATTATTGAAAACTTGTTGACTAAGTAAAGAGTTAATTGTACTCGAATCATCTTCTAAAGATTTAATGGTACTAGATTAATCTTCTTACTCAACATAAAACTAATCCGTAACTCTAAGTGTAACGATTATTGAAAACCTGTTGACCAAGAGAAGAGTTAATTGTACTCGATTATTCTTCTAAAGAGTTAGTTGTACTCGATTAATCTTCCAACTTAACTTAAAACTAATTCGTAACTCTAAGTATAACGATTATTGAAAACTTGTTGATTCAGTAAAGTGTTAATTGTAATCGAATCATCTTCTAAAGAGTTAATGGTACTCGATTAATCTTCTAAGTCAATATAAAAATAATCTGTAACTCTAAGTGTATTGATTATTGAAAACTTATTGTCCAAGTAAACAGTTAATTGTACTTGATTCATCTTCGAAAGAGTTAATGGTACTCGATTAATCTTCTAACTCAAACATAAAACTAAACCGTAACTCTAAGTGTAACGATTATTGAAAACTTTTTTAACCAAGTAAAGAGTTAATTTACTCGATTAATCTTCTAAAGAGTTAATGGTACTCGATTAATCTTCTAAAGAGTTAATGGTACTCGATTAATCTTCTAACTCAACATAAAACTAATACGTAACTCTAAGTGTAACGATTATTGAAAACTTATTGATTAAGTAAAGTGTTAATTGTAATCGAATCATTATCTAAAGAGTTAATGGTCCTAGATAAATCTTCTAACTCAACATAAAACTAATCTATAACTCTAAGTGTAACGATTATTGAAAACTTGTTGAGTAAGTAAACAGTTAATTGTACTTGATTCATCTTCGAAAGAGTTAATGGTACTCGATTAATCTTCTAACTCAACATAAAACTAATACGTAACTCTAAGTGTAACGGTTATTGAAAACTTGTTGACTAAGTAAAGAGTTAATTGTACTCGAATCATCTTCTAAAGATTTAATGGTACTAGATTAATCTTCTTACTCAACATAAAACTAATCCGTAACTCTAAGTGTAACGATTATTCAAAATTTGTTGACCAAGTAAAGAGTTAATTGTACTCGATTAATCTTCTAAAGAGTTAATGGTACTCGATTAATCTTCTAACTCAACATAAAACTAATACGTAGCTCTAAGTGTAACGATTATTGAAAACTTATTGATTAAGTAAAGTGTTAATTGTAATCGAATCATTATCTAAAGAGTTAATGGTCCTAGATAAATCTTCTAACTCAACATAAAACTAATCTATAACTCTAAATGTAACGATTACTGAAAACTTGTTGACTAAGTAAACAGTTAATTATACTTGATTCATCTTCGAAAGAGTTAATGGTACTCGATTAATCTTCTAACTCAACATAAAACTAATACGTAACTCTAAGTGTAACGGTTATTGAAAACTTGTTGACTAAGTAAAGAGTTAATTGTACTCGAATCATCTTCTAAAGATTTAATGGTACTAGATTAATCTTCTTACTCAACATAAAACTAATCTATAACTCTAAGTGTAACGATTATTGAAAACTTGTTGACCAAATAAAGAGTTAATTGTACACGATTATTCTTCTAAAGAGTTAGTTGTACTCGATTAATCTTCCAACTCAACTTAAAACTAATTCGTAACTCTAAGTATAACGATTATTGAAAACTTGTTGATTAAGTAAAGTGTTAATTGTAATCGAATTATCTTCTAAAGAGTTAATGGTACTCGATTAATCTTCTAAGTCAATATAAAAATAATCTGTAACTCTAAGTGTATTGATTATTGAAAACTTATTGTCCAAGTAAACAGTTAATTGTACTTGATTCATCTTCGAAAGAGTTAATGGTACTCGGTAATCTTCTAACTCAATATAAAACTAATACGTAACTCTAAGTGTAACGGTTATTGAAAACTTGTTGACTAAGTAAAGAGTTAATTGTACTCGAATCATCTTCTAAAGATTTAATGGTACTAGATTAATCTTCTTACTCAACATAAAACTAATCCGTAACTCTAAGTGTAACGATTATTGAAAATTTGTTGACCAAGTAAAGAGTTAATTGTACTCGATTAATCTTCTAAAGAGTTAATGGTACTCGATTAATCTTCTAACTCAACATAAAACTAATACGTAACTCTAAGTTTAACGATTATTGAAAACTTGTTGACCAAGTAAAGAGTTAATTGTACTCGATTCATCTTCTAAAGAGTTAATGGTACTCGATTAATCTTCTAAGTCAATATAAAAATAATCTGTAACTCTAAGTGTATGGATTATTGAAAACTTATTGACCAAGTAAACAGTTAATTGTACTTGATTCATCTTCGAAAGAGTTAATGGTACTCGATTAATCTTCTAACTCAACATAAAACTAATACGTAACTCTAAGTGTAACGATTATTGAAAACTTATTGATTAAGTAAAGTGTTAATTGTAATCGAATCATTATCTAAAGAGTTAATGGTCCTAGATAAATCTTCTAACTCAACATAAAACTAATCTATAACTCTAAGTGTAACGATTATTGAAAACTTGTTGAGTAAGTAAACAGTTAATTGTACTTGATTCATCTTCGAAAGAGTTAATGGTACTCGATTAATCTTCTAACTCAACATAAAACTAATACGTAACTCTAAGTGTAACGGTTATTGAAAACTTGTTGACTAAGTAAAGAGTTAATTGTACTCGAATCATCTTCTAAAGATTTAATGGTACTAGATTAATCTTCTTACTCAACATAAAACTAATCCGTAACTCTAAGTGTAACGATTATTGAAAATTTGTTGACCAAGTAAAGAGTTAATTGTACTCGATTAATCTTCTAAAGAGTTAATGGTACTCGATTAATCTTCTAACTCAACATAAAACTAATACGTAGCTCTAAGTGTAACGATTATTGAAAACTTATTGATTAAGTAAAGTGTTAATTGTAATCGAATCATTATCTAAAGAGTTAATGGTCCTAGATAAATCTTCTAACTCAACATAAAACTAATCTATAACTCTAAGTGTAACGATTACTGAAAACTTGTTGACTAAGTAAACAGTTAATTATACTTGATTCATCTTCGAAAGAGTTAATGGTACTCGATTAATCTTCTAACTCAACATAAAACTAATACGTAACTCTAAGTGTAACGGTTATTGAAAACTTGTTGACTAAGTAAAGAGTTAATTGTACTCGAATCATCTTCTAAAGATTTAATGGTACTAGATTAATCTTCTTACTCAACATAAAACTAATCTCTAACTCTAAGTGTAACGATTATTGAAAACTTGTTGACCAAATAAAGAGTTAATTGTACACGATTATTCTTCTAAAGAGTTAGTTGTACTCGATTAATCTTCCAACTCAACTTAAAACTAATTCGTAACTCTAAGTATAACGATTATTGAAAACTTGTTGATTAAGTAAAGTGTTAATTGTAATCGAATCATCTTCTAAAGAGTTAATGGTACTCGATTAATCTTCTAAGTCAATATAAAAATAATCTGTAACTCTAAGTGTATTGATTATTGAAAACTTATTGTCCAAGTAAACAGTTAATTGTACTTGATTCATCTTCGAAAGAGTTAATGGTACTCGGTAATCTTCTAACTCAACATAAAACTAATACGTAACTCTAAGTGTAACGGTTATTGAAAACTTGTTGACTAAGTAAAGAGTTAATTGTACTCGAATCATCTTCTAAAGATTTAATGGTACTAGATTAATCTTCTTACTCAACATAAAACTAATCCGTAACTCTAAGTGTAACGATTATTGAAAATTTGTTGACCAAGTAAAGAGTTAATTGTACTCGATTAATCTTCTAAAGAGTTAATGGTACTCGATTAATCTTCTAACTCAACATAAAACTAATACGTAACTCTAAGTTTAACGATTATTGAAAACTTGTTGACCAAGTAAAGAGTTAATTGTACTCGATTCATCTTCTAAAGAGTTAATGGTACTCGATTAATCTTCTAAGTCAATATAAAAATAATCTGTAACTCTAAGTGTATGGATTATTGAAAACTTATTGACCAAGTAAACAGTTAATTGTACTTGATTCATCTTCGAAAGAGTTAATGGTACTCGATTAATCTTCTAACTCAACATAAAACTAATACGTAACTCTAAGTGTAACGATTATTGAAAACTTATTGATTAAGTAAAGTGTTAATTGTAATCGAATCATTATCTAAAGAGTTAATGGTCCTAGATAAATCTTCTAACTCAACATGAAACTAATCTATAACTCTAAGTGTAACGATTATTGAAAACTTGTTGACTAAGTAAAGAGTTAATTGTACTCGAATCATCTTCTAAAGATTTAATGGTACTAGATTAATCTTCTTACTCAACATAAAACTAATCCGTAACTCTAAGTGTAACGATTATTGAAAACCTGTTGACCAAGAGAAGAGTTAATTGTACTCGATTATTCTTCTAAAGAGTTAGTTGTACTCGATTAATCTTCCAACTTAACTTAAAACTAATTCGTAACTCTAAGTATAACGATTATTGAAAACTTGTTGATTAAGTAAAGTGTTAATTGTAATCGAATCATCTTCTAAAGAGTTAATGGTACTCGATTAATCTTCTAAGTCAATATAAAAATAATCTGTAACTCTAAGTGTATTGATTATTGAAAACTTATTGTCCAAGTAAACAGTTAATTGTACTTGATTCATCTTCGAAAGAGTTAATGGTACTCGATTAATCTTCTAACTCAAACATAAAACTAAACCGTAACTCTAAGTGTAACGATTATTGAAAATTTTTTTAACCAAGTAAAGAGTTAATTTACTCGATTAATCTTCTAAAGAGTTAATGGTACTCGATTAATCTTCTAACTCAACATAAAACTAATACGTAACTCTAAGTGTAACGATTATTGAAAACTTATTGATTAAGTAAAGTGTTAATTGTAATCGAATCATTATCTAAAGAGTTAATGGTCCTAGATAAATCTTCTAACTCAACATAAAACTAATCTATAACTCTAAGTGTAACGATTATTGAAAACTTGTTGAGTAAGTAAACAGTTAATTGTACTTGATTCATCTTCGAAAGAGTTAATGGTACTCGATTAATCTTCTAACTCAACATAAAACTAATACGTAACTCTAAGTGTAACGGTTATTGAAAACTTGTTGACTAAGTAAAGAGTTAATTGTACTCGAATCATCTTCTAAAGATTTAATGGTACTAGATTAATCTTCTTACTCAACATAAAACTAATCCGTAACTCTAAGTGTAACGATTATTGAAAATTTGTTGGCCAAGTAAAGAGTTAATTGTACTCGATTAATCTTCTAAAGAGTTAATGGTACTCGATTAATCTTCTAACTCAACATAAAACTAATACGTAACTCTAAGTGTAACGATTATTGAAAACTTATTGATTAAGTAAAGTGTTAATTGTAATCGAATCATTATCTAAAGAGTTAATGGTCCTAGATAAATCTTCTAACTCAACATAAAACTAATCTATAACTCTAAGTGTAACGATTACTGAAAACTTGTTGACTAAGTAAACAGTTAATTATACTTGATTCATCTTCGAAAGAGTTAATGGTACTCGATTAATCTTCTAACTCAACATAAAACTAATACGTAACTCTAAGTGTAACGGTTATTGAAAACTTGTTGACTAAGTAAAGAGTTAATTGTACTCGAATCATCTTCTAAAGATTTAATGGTACTAGATTAATCTTCTTACTCAACATAAAACTAATCTATAACTCTAAGTGTAACGATTATTGAAAACTTGTTGACCAAATAAAGAGTTAATTGTACACGATTATTCTTCTAAAGAGTTAGTTGTACTCGATTAATCTTCCAACTCAACTTAAAACTAATTCGTAACTCTAAGTATAACGATTATTGAAAACTTGTTGATTAAGTAAAGTGTTAATTGTAATCGAATCATCTTCTAAAGAGTTAATGGTACTCGATTAATCTTCTAAGTCAATATAAAAATAATCTGTAACTCTAAGTGTATTGATTATTGAAAACTTATTGTCCAAGTAAACAGTTAATTGTACTTGATTCATCTTCGAAAGAGTTAATGGTACTCGATTAATCTTCTAACTCAAACATAAAACTAAACCGTAACTCTAAGTGTAACGATTATTGAAAACTTTTTTAACCAAGTAAAGAGTTAATTTACTCGATTAATCTTCTAAAGAGTTAATGGTACTCGATTAATCTTCTAACTCAACATAAAACTAATACGTAACTCTAAGTGTAACGATTATTGAAAACTTATTGATTAAGTAAAGTGTTAATTGTAATCGAATCATTATCTAAAGAGTTAATGGTCCTAGATAAATCTTCTAACTCAACATAAAACTAATCTATAACTCTAAGTGTAACGATTATTGAAAACTTGTTGAGTAAGTAAACAGTTAATTGTACTTGATTCATCTTCGAAAGAGTTAATGGTACTCGATTAATCTTCTAACTCAACATAAAACTAATACGTAACTCTAAGTGTAACGGTTATTGAAAACTTGTTGACTAAGTAAAGAGTTAATTGTACTCGAATCATCTTCTAAAGATTTAATGGTACTAGATTAATCTTCTTACTCAACATAAAACTAATCCGTAACTCTAAGTGTAACGATTATTGAAAATTTGTTGACCAAGTAAAGAGTTAATTGTACTCGATTAATCTTCTAAAGAGTTAATGGTACTCGATTAATCTTCTAACTCAACATAAAACTAATACGTAACTCTAAGTGTAACGATTATTGAAAACTTATTGATTAAGTAAAGTGTTAATTGTAATCGAATCATTATCTAAAGAGTTAATGGTCCTAGATAAATCTTCTAACTCAACATAAAACTAATCTATAACTCTAAGTGTAACGATTACTGAAAACTTGTTGACTAAGTAAACAGTTAATTATACTTGATTCATCTTCGAAAGAGTTAATGGTACTCGATTAATCTTCTAACTCAACATAAAACTAATACGTAACTCTAAGTGTAACGGTTATTGAAAACTTGTTGACTAAGTAAAGAGTTAATTGTACTCGAATCATCTTCTAAAGATTTAATGGTACTAGATTAATCTTCTTACTCAACATAAAACTAATCTATAACTCTAAGTGTAACGATTATTGAAAACTTGTTGACCAAATAAAGAGTTAATTGTACACGATTATTCTTCTAAAGAGTTAGTTGTACTCGATTAATCTTCCAACTCAACTTAAAACTAATTCGTAACTCCAAGTATAACGATTATTGAAAACTTGTTGATTAAGTAAAGTGTTAATTGTAATCGAATCATCTTCTAAAGAGTTAATGGTACTCGATTAATCTTCTAAGTCAATATAAAAATAATCTGTAACTCTAAGTGTATTGATTATTGAAAACTTATTGTCCAAGTAAACAGTTAATTGTACTTGATTCATCTTCGAAAGAGTTAATGGTACTCGGTAATCTTCTAACTCAACATAAAACTAATACGTAACTCTAAGTGTAACGGTTATTGAAAACTTGTTGACTAAGTAAAGAGTTAATTGTACTCGAATCATCTTCTAAAGATTTAATGGTACTAGATTAATCTTCTTACTCAACATAAAACTAATCCGTAACTCTAAGTGTAACGATTATTGAAAATTTGTTGACCAAGTAAAGAGTTAATTGTACTCGATTAATCTTCTAAAGAGTTAATGGTACTCGATTAATCTTCTAACTCAACATAAAACTAATACGTAACTCTAAGTTTAACGATTATTGAAAACTTGTTGACCAAGTAAAGAGTTAATTGTACTCGATTCATCTTCTAAAGAGTTAATGGTACTCGATTAATCTTCTAAGTCAATATAAAAATAATCTGTAACTCTAAGTGTATGGATTATTGAAAACTTATTGACCAAGTAAACAGTTAATTGTACTTGATTCATCTTCGAAAGAGTTAATGGTACTCGATTAATCTTCTAACTCAACATAAAACTAATACGTAACTCTAAGTGTAACGATTATTGAAAACTTATTGATTAAGTAAAGTGTTAATTGTAATCGAATCATTATCTAAAGAGTTAATGGTCCTAGATAAATCTTCTAACTCAACATGAAACTAATCTATAACTCTAAGTGTAACGATTATTGAAAACTTGTTGACTAAGTAAAGAGTTAATTGTACTCGAATCATCTTCTAAAGATTTAATGGTACTAGATTAATCTTCTTACTCAACATAAAACTAATCCGTAACTCTAAGTGTAACGATTATTGAAAACCTGTTGACCAAGAGAAGAGTTAATTGTACTCGATTATTCTTCTAAAGAGTTAGTTGTACTCGATTAATCTTCCAACTTAACATAAAACTAATTCGTAACTCTAAGTATAACGATTATTGAAAACTTGTTGATTAAGTAAAGTGTTAATTGTAATCGAATCATCTTCTAAAGAGTTAATGGTACTCGATTAATCTTCTAAGTCAATATAAAAATAATCTGTAACTCTAAGTGTATTGATTATTGAAAACTTATTGTCCAAGTAAACAGTTAATTGTACTTGATTCATCTTCGAAAGAGTTAATGGTACTCGATTAATCTTCTAACTCAAACATAAAACTAAACCGTAACTCTAAGTGTAACGATTATTGAAAACTTTTTTAACCAAGTAAAGAGTTAATTTACTCGATTAATCTTCTAAAGAGTTAATGGTACTCGATTAATCTTCTAAAGAGTTAATGGTACTCGATTAATCTTCTAACTCAACATAAAACTAATACGTAACTCTAAGTGTAACGATTATTGAAAACTTATTGATTAAGTAAAGTGTTAATTGTAATCGAATCATTATCTAAAGAGTTAATGGTCCTAGATAAATCTTCTAACTCAACATAAAACTAATCTATAACTCTAAGTGTAACGATTATTGAAAACTTGTTGAGTAAGTAAACAGTTAATTGTACTTGATTCATCTTCGAAAGAGTTAATGGTACTCGATTAATCTTCTAACTCAACATAAAACTAATACGTAACTCTAAGTGTAACGGTTATTGAAAACTTGTTGACTAAGTAAAGAGTTAATTGTACTCGAATCATCTTCTAAAGATTTAATGGTACTAGATTAATCTTCTTACTCAACATAAAACTAATCCGTAACTCTAAGTGTAACGATTATAGAAAATTTGTTGACCAAGTAAAGAGTTAATTGTACTCGATTAATCTTCTAAAGAGTTAATGGTACTCGATTAATCTTCTAACTCAACATAAAACTAATACGTAACTCTAAGTGTAACGATTATTGAAAACTTATTGATTAAGTAAAGTGTTAATTGTAATCGAATCATTATCTAAAGAGTTAATGGTCCTAGATAAATCTTCTAACTCAACATAAAACTAATCTATAACTCTAAGTGTAACGATTATTGAAAACTTGTTGACTAAGTAAACAGTTAATTATACTTGATTCATCTTCGAAAGAGTTAATGGGACTCGATTAATCTTCTAACTCAACATAAAACTAATACGTAACTCTAAGTGTAACGGTTATTGAAAACTTGTTGACTAAGTAAAGAGTTAATTGTACTCGAATCATCTTCTAAAGATTTAATGGTACTAGATTAATCTTCTTACTCAACATAAAACTAATCCGTAACTCTAAGTGTAACGATTATTGAAAACTTGTTGACCAAATAAAGAGTTAATTGTACACGATTATTCTTCTAAAGAGTTAGTTGTACTCGATTAATCTTCCAACTCAACTTAAAACTAATTCGTAACTCTAAGTATAACGATTATTGAAAACTTGTTGATTAAGTAAAGTGTTAATTGTAATCGAATCATCTTCTAAAGAGTTAATGGTACTCGATTAATCTTCTAAGTCAATATAAAAATAATCTGTAACTCTAAGTGTATTGATTATTGAAAACTTATTGTCCAAGTAAACAGTTAATTGTACTTGATTCATCTTCGAAAGAGTTAATGGTACTCGGTAATCTTCTAACTCAACATAAAACTAATACGTAACTCTAAGTGTAACGGTTATTGAAAACTTGTTGACTAAGTAAAGAGTTAATTGTACTCGAATCATCTTCTAAAGATTTAATGGTACTAGATTAATCTTCTTACTCAACATAAAACTAATCCGTAACTCTAAGTGTAACGATTATTGAAAATTTGTTGACCAAGTAAAGAGTTAATTGTACTCGATTAATCTTCTAAAGAGTTAATGGTACTCGATTAATCTTCTAACTCAACATAAAACTAATACGTAACTCTAAGTTTAACGATTATTGAAAACTTGTTGACCAAGTAAAGAGTTAATTGTACTCGATTCATCTTCTAAAGAGTTAATGGTACTCGATTAATCTTCTAAGTCAATATAAAAATAATCTGTAACTCTAAGTGTATGGATTATTGAAAACTTATTGACCAAGTAAACAGTTAATTGTACTTGATTCATCTTCGAAAGAGTTAATGGTACTCGATTAATCTTCTAACTCAACATAAAACTAATACGTAACTCTAAGTGTAACGATTATTGAAAACTTATTGATTAAGTAAAGTGTTAATTGTAATCGAATCATTATCTAAAGAGTTAATGGTCCTAGATAAATCTTCTAACTCAACATGAAACTAATCTATAACTCTAAGTGTAACGATTATTGAAAACTTGTTGACTAAGTAAAGAGTTAATTGTACTCGAATCATCTTCTAAAGATTTAATGGTACTAGATTAATCTTCTTACTCAACATAAAACTAATCCGTAACTCTAAGTGTAACGATTATTGAAAACCTGTTGACCAAGAGAAGAGTTAATTGTACTCGATTATTCTTCTAAAGAGTTAGTTGTACTCGATTAATCTTCCAACTTAACATAAAACTAATTCGTAACTCTAAGTATAACGATTATTGAAAACTTGTTGATTAAGTAAAGTGTTAATTGTAATCGAATCATCTTCTAAAGAGTTAATGGTACTCGATTAATCTTCTAAGTCAATATAAAAATAATCTGTAACTCTAAGTGTATTGATTATTGAAAACTTATTGTCCAAGTAAACAGTTAATTGTACTTGATTCATCTTCGAAAGAGTTAATGGTACTCGATTAATCTTCTAACTCAAACATAAAACTAAACCGTAACTCTAAGTGTAACGATTATTGAAAACTTTTTTAACCAAGTAAAGAGTTAATTTACTCGATTAATCTTCTAAAGAGTTAATGGTACTCGATTAATCTTCTAAAGAGTTAATGGTACTCGATTAATCTTCTAACTCAACATAAAACTAATACGTAACTCTAAGTGTAACGATTATTGAAAACTTATTGATTAAGTAAAGTGTTAATTGTAATCGAATCATTATCTAAAGAGTTAATGGTCCTAGATAAATCTTCTAACTCAACATAAAACTAATCTATAACTCTAAGTGTAACGATTATTGAAAACTTGTTGAGTAAGTAAACAGTTAATTGTACTTGATTCATCTTCGAAAGAGTTAATGGTACTCGATTAATCTTCTAACTCAACATAAAACTAATACGTAACTCTAAGTGTAACGGTTATTGAAAACTTGTTGACTAAGTAAAGAGTTAATTGTACTCGAATCATCTTCTAAAGATTTAATGGTACTAGATTAATCTTCTTACTCAACATAAAACTAATCCGTAACTCTAAGTGTAACGATTATAGAAAATTTGTTGACCAAGTAAAGAGTTAATTGTACTCGATTAATCTTCTAAAGAGTTAATGGTACTCGATTAATCTTCTAACTCAACATAAAACTAATACGTAACTCTAAGTGTAACGATTATTGAAAACTTATTGATTAAGTAAAGTGTTAATTGTAATCGAATCATTATCTAAAGAGTTAATGGTCCTAGATAAATCTTCTAACTCAACATAAAACTAATCTATAACTCTAAGTGTAACGATTATTGAAAACTTGTTGACTAAGTAAACAGTTAATTATACTTGATTCATCTTCGAAAGAGTTAATGGGACTCGATTAATCTTCTAACTCAACATAAAACTAATACGTAACTCTAAGTGTAACGGTTATTGAAAACTTGTTGACTAAGTAAAGAGTTAATTGTACTCGAATCATCTTCTAAAGATTTAATGGTACTAGATTAATCTTCTTACTCAACATAAAACTAATCCGTAACTCTAAGTGTAACGATTATTGAAAACTTGTTGACCAAATAAAGAGTTAATTGTACACGATTATTCTTCTAAAGAGTTAGTTGTACTCGATTAATCTTCCAACTCAACTTAAAACTAATTCGTAACTCTAAGTATAACGATTATTGAAAACTTGTTGATTAAGTAAAGTGTTAATTGTAATCGAATCATCTTCTAAAGAGTTAATGGTACTCGATTAATCTTCTAAGTCAATATAAAAATAATCTGTAACTCTAAGTGTATTGATTATTGAAAACTTATTGTCCAAGTAAACAGTTAATTGTACTTGATTCATCTTCGAAAGAGTTAATGGTACTCGGTAATCTTCTAACTCAACATAAAACTAATACGTAACTCTAAGTGTAACGGTTATTGAAAACTTGTTGACTAAGTAAAGAGTTAATTGTACTCGAATCATCTTCTAAAGATTTAATGGTACTAGATTAATCTTCTTACTCAACATAAAACTAATCCGTAACTCTAAGTGTAACGATTATTGAAAATTTGTTGACCAAGTAAAGAGTTAATTGTACTCGATTAATCTTCTAAAGAGTTAATGGTACTCGATTAATCTTCTAACTCAACATAAAACTAATACGTAACTCTAAGTTTAACGATTATTGAAAACTTGTTGACCAAGTAAAGAGTTAATTGTACTCGATTCATCTTCTAAAGAGTTAATGGTACTCGATTAATCTTCTAAGTCAATATAAAAATAATCTGTAACTCTAAGTGTATGGATTATTGAAAACTTATTGACCAAGTAAACAGTTAATTGTACTTGATTCATCTTCGAAAGAGTTAATGGTACTCGATTAATCTTCTAACTCAACATAAAACTAATACGTAACTCTAAGTGTAACGATTATTGAAAACTTATTGATTAAGTAAAGTGTTAATTGTAATCGAATCATTATCTAAAGAGTTAATGGTCCTAGATAAATCTTCTAACTCAACATGAAACTAATCTATAACTCTAAGTGTAACGATTATTGAAAACTTGTTGACTAAGTAAAGAGTTAATTGTACTCGAATCATCTTCTAAAGATTTAATGGTACTAGATTAATCTTCTTACTCAACATAAAACTAATCCGTAACTCTAAGTGTAACGATTATTGAAAACCTGTTGACCAAGAGAAGAGTTAATTGTACTCGATTATTCTTCTAAAGAGTTAGTTGTACTCGATTAATCTTCCAACTTAACATAAAACTAATTCGTAACTCTAAGTATAACGATTATTGAAAACTTGTTGATTAAGTAAAGTGTTAATTGTAATCGAATCATCTTCTAAAGAGTTAATGGTACTCGATTAATCTTCTAAGTCAATATAAAAATAATCTGTAACTCTAAGTGTATTGATTATTGAAAACTTATTGTCCAAGTAAACAGTTAATTGTACTTGATTCATCTTCGAAAGAGTTAATGGTACTCGATTAATCTTCTAACTCAAACATAAAACTAAACCGTAACTCTAAGTGTAACGATTATTGAAAACTTTTTTAACCAAGTAAAGAGTTAATTTACTCGATTAATCTTCTAAAGAGTTAATGGTACTCGATTAATCTTCTAAAGAGTTAATGGTACTCGATTAATCTTCTAACTCAACATAAAACTAATACGTAACTCTAAGTGTAACGATTATTGAAAACTTATTGATTAAGTAAAGTGTTAATTGTAATCGAATCATTATCTAAAGAGTTAATGGTCCTAGATAAATCTTCTAACTCAACATAAAACTAATCTATAACTCTAAGTGTAACGATTATTGAAAACTTGTTGAGTAAGTAAACAGTTAATTGTACTTGATTCATCTTCGAAAGAGTTAATGGTACTCGATTAATCTTCTAACTCAACATAAAACTAATACGTAACTCTAAGTGTAACGGTTATTGAAAACTTGTTGACTAAGTAAAGAGTTAATTGTACTCGAATCATCTTCTAAAGATTTAATGGTACTAGATTAATCTTCTTACTCAACATAAAACTAATCCGTAACTCTAAGTGTAACGATTATAGAAAATTTGTTGACCAAGTAAAGAGTTAATTGTACTCGATTAATCTTCTAAAGAGTTAATGGTACTCGATTAATCTTCTAACTCAACATAAAACTAATACGTAACTCTAAGTGTAACGATTATTGAAAACTTATTGATTAAGTAAAGTGTTAATTGTAATCGAATCATTATCTAAAGAGTTAATGGTCCTAGATAAATCTTCTAACTCAACATAAAACTAATCTATAACTCTAAGTGTAACGATTATTGAAAACTTGTTGACTAAGTAAACAGTTAATTATACTTGATTCATCTTCGAAAGAGTTAATGGGACTCGATTAATCTTCTAACTCAACATAAAACTAATACGTAACTCTAAGTGTAACGGTTATTGAAAACTTGTTGACTAAGTAAAGAGTTAATTGTACTCGAATCATCTTCTAAAGATTTAATGGTACTAGATTAATCTTCTTACTCAACATAAAACTAATCCGTAACTCTAAGTGTAACGATTATTGAAAACTTGTTGACCAAATAAAGAGTTAATTGTACACGATTATTCTTCTAAAGAGTTAGTTGTACTCGATTAATCTTCCAACTCAACTTAAAACTAATTCGTAACTCTAAGTATAACGATTATTGAAAACTTGTTGATTAAGTAAAGTGTTAATTGTAATCGAATCATCTTCTAAAGAGTTAATGGTACTCGATTAATCTTCTAAGTCAATATAAAAATAATCTGTAACTCTAAGTGTATTGATTATTGAAAACTTATTGTCCAAGTAAACAGTTAATTGTACTTGATTCATCTTCGAAAGAGTTAATGGTACTCGGTAATCTTCTAACTCAACATAAAACTAATACGTAACTCTAAGTGTAACGGTTATTGAAAACTTGTTGACTAAGTAAAGAGTTAATTGTACTCGAATCATCTTCTAAAGATTTAATGGTACTAGATTAATCTTCTTACTCAACATAAAACTAATCCGTAACTCTAAGTGTAACGATTATTGAAAATTTGTTGACCAAGTAAAGAGTTAAT
Source organism: Scutellaria galericulata (assembly GCA_946896805.1). Taxonomy (NCBI): domain Eukaryota; kingdom Viridiplantae; phylum Streptophyta; class Magnoliopsida; order Lamiales; family Lamiaceae; genus Scutellaria; species Scutellaria galericulata. Next base: position 8,387,110 of record OX335787.1, on the reverse strand, counting down.
TGTACTCGATTAATCTTCTAAAGAGTTAATGGTACTCGATTAATCTTCTAACTCAACATAAAACTAATACGTAACTCTAAGTTTAACGATTATTGAAAACTTGTTGACCAAGTAAAGAGTTAATTGTACTCGATTCATCTTCTAAAGAGTTAATGGTACTCGATTAATCTTCTAAGTCAATATAAAAATAATCTGTAACTCTAAGTGTATGGATTATTGAAAACTTATTGACCAAGTAAACAGTTAATTGTACTTGATTCATCTTCGAAAGAGTTAATGGTACTCGATTAATCTTCTAACTCAACATAAAACTAATACGTAACTCTAAGTGTAACGATTATTGAAAACTTATTGATTAAGTAAAGTGTTAATTGTAATCGAATCATTATCTAAAGAGTTAATGGTCCTAGATAAATCTTCTAACTCAACATGAAACTAATCTATAACTCTAAGTGTAACGATTATTGAAAACTTGTTGACTAAGTAAAGAGTTAATTGTACTCGAATCATCTTCTAAAGATTTAATGGTACTAGATTAATCTTCTTACTCAACATAAAACTAATCCGTAACTCTAAGTGTAACGATTATTGAAAACCTGTTGACCAAGAGAAGAGTTAATTGTACTCGATTATTCTTCTAAAGAGTTAGTTGTACTCGATTAATCTTCCAACTTAACATAAAACTAATTCGTAACTCTAAGTATAACGATTATTGAAAACTTGTTGATTAAGTAAAGTGTTAATTGTAATCGAATCATCTTCTAAAGAGTTAATGGTACTCGATTAATCTTCTAAGTCAATATAAAAATAATCTGTAACTCTAAGTGTATTGATTATTGAAAACTTATTGTCCAAGTAAACAGTTAATTGTACTTGATTCATCTTCGAAAGAGTTAATGGTACTCGATTAATCTTCTAACTCAAACATAAAACTAAACCGTAACTCTAAGTGTAACGATTATTGAAAACTTTTTTGACCAAGTAAAGAGTTAATTTACTCGATTAATCTTCTAAAGAGTTAATGGTACTCGATTAATCTTCTAAAGAGTTAATGGTACTCGATTAATCTTCTAACTCAACATAAAACTAATACGTAACTCTAAGTGTAACGATTATTGAAAACTTATTGATTAAGTAAAGTGTTAATTGTAATCGAATCATTATCTAAAGAGTTAATGGTCCTAGATAAATCTTCTAACTCAACATAAAACTAATCTATAACTCTAAGTGTAACGATTACTGAAAACTTGTTGACTAAGTAAACAGTTAATTATACTTGATTCATCTTCGAAAGAGTTAATGGTACTCGATTAATCTTCTAACTCAACATAAAACTAATACGTAACTCTAAGTGTAACGGTTATTGAAAACTTGTTGACTAAGTAAAGAGTTAATTGTACTCGAATCATCTTCTAAAGATTTAATGGTACTAGATTAATCTTCTTACTCAACATAAAACTAATCTATAACTCTAAGTGTAACGATTATTGAAAACTTGTTGACCAAATAAAGAGTTAATTGTACACGATTATTCTTCTAAAGAGTTAGTTGTACTCGATTAATCTTCCAACTCAACTTAAAACTAATTCGTAACTCTAAGTATAACGATTATTGAAAACTTGTTGATTAAGTAAAGTGTTAATTGTAATCGAATCATCTTCTAAAGAGTTAATGGTACTCGATTAATCTTCTAAGTCAATATAAAAATAATCTGTAACTCTAAGTGTATTGATTATTGAAAACTTATTGTCCAAGTAAACAGTTAATTGTACTTGATTCATCTTCGAAAGAGTTAATGGTACTCGGTAATCTTCTAACTCAACATAAAACTAATACGTAACTCTAAGTGTAACGGTTATTGAAAACTTGTTGACTAAGTAAAGAGTTAATTGTACTCGAATCATCTTCTAAAGATTTAATGGTACTAGATTAATCTTCTTACTCAACATAAAACTAATCCGTAACTCTAAGTGTAACGATTATTGAAAATTTGTTGACCAAGTAAAGAGTTAATTGTACTCGATTAATCTTCTAAAGAGTTAATGGTACTCGATTAATCTTCTAACTCAACATAAAACTAATACGTAACTCTAAGTTTAACGATTATTGAAAACTTGTTGACCAAGTAAAGAGTTAATTGTACTCGATTCATCTTCTAAAGAGTTAATGGTACTCGATTAATCTTCTAAGTCAATATAAAAATAATCTGTAACTCTAAGTGTATGGATTATTGAAAACTTATTGACCAAGTAAACAGTTAATTGTACTTGATTCATCTTCGAAAGAGTTAATGGTACTCGATTAATCTTCTAACTCAACATAAAACTAATACGTAACTCTAAGTGTAACGATTATTGAAAACTTATTGATTAAGTAAAGTGTTAATTGTAATCGAATCATTATCTAAAGAGTTAATGGTCCTAGATAAATCTTCTAACTCAACATGAAACTAATCTATAACTCTAAGTGTAACGATTATTGAAAACTTGTTGACTAAGTAAAGAGTTAATTGTACTCGAATCATCTTCTAAAGATTTAATGGTACTAGATTAATCTTCTTACTCAACATAAAACTAATCCGTAACTCTAAGTGTAACGATTATTGAAAACCTGTTGACCAAGAGAAGAGTTAATTGTACTCGATTATTCTTCTAAAGAGTTAGTTGTACTCGATTAATCTTCCAACTTAACTTAAAACTAATTCGTAACTCTAAGTATAACGATTATTGAAAACTTGTTGATTAAGTAAAGTGTTAATTGTAATCGAATCATCTTCTAAAGAGTTAATGGTACTCGATTAATCTTCTAAGTCAATATAAAAATAATCTGTAACTCTAAGTGTATTGATTATTGAAAACTTATTGTCCAAGTAAACAGTTAATTGTACTTGATTCATCTTCGAAAGAGTTAATGGTACTCAATTAATCTTCTAACTCAAACATAAAACTAAACCGTAACTCTAAGTGTAACGATTATTGAAAACTTTTTTAACCAAGTAAAGAGTTAATTTACTCGATTAATCTTCTAAAGAGTTAATGGTACTCGATTAATCTTCTAAAGAGTTAATGGTACTCGATTAATCTTCTAACTCAACATAAAACTAATACGTAACTCTAAGTGTAACGATTATTGAAAACTTATTGATTAAGTAAAGTGTTAATTGTAATCGAATCATTATCTAAAGAGTTAATGGTCCTAGATAAATCTTCTAACTCAACATAAAACTAATCTATAACTCTAAGTGTAACGATTATTGAAAACTTGTTGAGTAAGTAAACAGTTAATTGTACTTGATTCATCTTCGAAAGAGTTAATGGTACTCGATTAATCTTCTAACTCAACATAAAACTAATACGTAACTCTAAGTGTAACGGTTATTGAAAACTTGTTGACTAAGTAAAGAGTTAATTGTACTCGAATCATCTTCTAAAGATTTAATGGTACTAGATTAATCTTCTTACTCAACATAAAACTAATCCGTAACTCTAAGTGTAACGATTATTGAAAATTTGTTGACCAAGTAAAGAGTTAATTGTACTCGATTAATCTTCTAAAGAGTTAATGGTACTCGATTAATCTTCTAACTCAACATAAAACTAATACGTAACTCTAAGTGTAACGATTATTGAAAACTTATTGATTAAGTAAAGTGTTAATTGTAATCGAATCATTATCTAAAGAGTTAATGGTCCTAGATAAATCTTCTAACTCAACATAAAACTAATCTATAACTCTAAGTGTAACGATTATTGAAAACTTGTTGACTAAGTAAACAGTTAATTATACTTGATTCATCTTCGAAAGAGTTAATGGGACTCGATTAATCTTCTAACTCAACATAAAACTAATACGTAACTCTAAGTGTAACGGTTATTGAAAACTTGTTGACTAAGTAAAGAGTTAATTGTACTCGAATCATCTTCTAAAGATTTAATGGTACTAGATTAATCTTCTTACTCAACATAAAACTAATCCGTAACTCTAAGTGTAACGATTATTGAAAACTTGTTGACCAAATAAAGAGTTAATTGTACACGATTATTCTTCTAAAGAGTTAGTTGTACTCGATTAATCTTCCAACTCAACTTAAAACTAATTCGTAACTCTAAGTATAACGATTATTGAAAACTTGTTGATTAAGTAAAGTGTTAATTGTAATCGAATCATCTTCTAAAGAGTTAATGGTACTCGATTAATCTTCTAAGTCAATATAAAAATAATCTGTAACTCTAAGTGTATTGATTATTGAAAACTTATTGTCCAAGTAAACAGTTAATTGTACTTGATTCATCTTCGAAAGAGTTAATGGTACTCGGTAATCTTCTAACTCAACATAAAACTAATACGTAACTCTAAGTGTAACGGTTATTGAAAACTTGTTGACTAAGTAAAGAGTTAATTGTACTCGAATCATCTTCTAAAGATTTAATGGTACTAGATTAATCTTCTTACTCAACATAAAACTAATCCGTAACTCTAAGTGTAACGATTATTGAAAATTTGTTGACCAAGTAAAGAGTTAATTGTACTCGATTAATCTTCTAAAGAGTTAATGGTACTCGATTAATCTTCTAACTCAACATAAAACTAATACGTAACTCTAAGTTTAACGATTATTGAAAACTTGTTGACCAAGTAAAGAGTTAATTGTACTCGATTCATCTTCTAAAGAGTTAATGGTACTCGATTAATCTTCTAAGTCAATATAAAAATAATCTGTAACTCTAAGTGTATGGATTATTGAAAACTTATTGACCAAGTAAACAGTTAATTGTACTTGATTCATCTTCGAAAGAGTTAATGGTACTCGATTAATCTTCTAACTCAACATAAAACTAATACGTAACTCTAAGTGTAACGATTATTGAAAACTTATTGATTAAGTAAAGTGTTAATTGTAATCGAATCATTATCTAAAGAGTTAATGGTCCTAGATAAATCTTCTAACTCAACATGAAACTAATCTATAACTCTAAGTGTAACGATTATTGAAAACTTGTTGACTAAGTAAAGAGTTAATTGTACTCGAATCATCTTCTAAAGATTTAATGGTACTAGATTAATCTTCTTACTCAACATAAAACTAATCCGTAACTCTAAGTGTAACGATTATTGAAAACCTGTTGACCAAGAGAAGAGTTAATTGTACTCGATTATTCTTCTAAAGAGTTAGTTGTACTCGATTAATCTTCCAACTTAACATAAAACTAATTCGTAACTCTAAGTATAACGATTATTGAAAACTTGTTGATTAAGTAAAGTGTTAATTGTAATCGAATCATCTTCTAAAGAGTTAATGGTACTCGATTAATCTTCTAAGTCAATATAAAAATAATCTGTAACTCTAAGTGTATTGATTATTGAAAACTTATTGTCCAAGTAAACAGTTAATTGTACTTGATTCATCTTCGAAAGAGTTAATGGTACTCGATTAATCTTCTAACTCAAACATAAAACTAAACCGTAACTCTAAGTGTAACGATTATTGAAAACTTTTTTAACCAAGTAAAGAGTTAATTTACTCGATTAATCTTCTAAAGAGTTAATGGTACTCGATTAATCTTCTAAAGAGTTAATGGTACTCGATTAATCTTCTAACTCAACATAAAACTAATACGTAACTCTAAGTGTAACGATTATTGAAAACTTATTGATTAAGTAAAGTGTTAATTGTAATCGAATCATTATCTAAAGAGTTAATGGTCCTAGATAAATCTTCTAACTCAACATAAAACTAATCTATAACTCTAAGTGTAACGATTATTGAAAACTTGTTGAGTAAGTAAACAGTTAATTGTACTTGATTCATCTTCGAAAGAGTTAATGGTACTCGATTAATCTTCTAACTCAACATAAAACTAATACGTAACTCTAAGTGTAACGGTTATTGAAAACTTGTTGACTAAGTAAAGAGTTAATTGTACTCGAATCATCTTCTAAAGATTTAATGGTACTAGATTAATCTTCTTACTCAACATAAAACTAATCCGTAACTCTAAGTGTAACGATTATAGAAAATTTGTTGACCAAGTAAAGAGTTAATTGTACTCGATTAATCTTCTAAAGAGTTAATGGTACTCGATTAATCTTCTAACTCAACATAAAACTAATACATAACTCTAAGTGTAACGATTATTGAAAACTTATTGATTAAGTAAAGTGTTAATTGTAATCGAATCATTATCTAAAGAGTTAATGGTCCTAGATAAATCTTCTAACTCAACATAAAACTAATCTATAACTCTAAGTGTAACGATTATTGAAAACTTGTTGACTAAGTAAACAGTTAATTATACTTGATTCATCTTCGAAAGAGTTAATGGGACTCGATTAATCTTCTAACTCAACATAAAACTAATACGTAACTCTAAGTGTAACGGTTATTGAAAACTTGTTGACTAAGTAAAGAGTTAATTGTACTCGAATCATCTTCTAAAGATTTAATGGTACTAGATTAATCTTCTTACTCAACATAAAACTAATCCGTAACTCTAAGTGTAACGATTATTGAAAACTTGTTGACCAAATAAAGAGTTAATTGTACACGATTATTCTTCTAAAGAGTTAGTTGTACTCGATTAATCTTCCAACTCAACTTAAAACTAATTCGTAACTCTAAGTATAACGATTATTGAAAACTTGTTGATTAAGTAAAGTGTTAATTGTAATCGAATCATCTTCTAAAGAGTTAATGGTACTCGATTAATCTTCTAAGTCAATATAAAAATAATCTGTAACTCTAAGTGTATTGATTATTGAAAACTTATTGTCCAAGTAAACAGTTAATTGTACTTGATTCATCTTCGAAAGAGTTAATGGTACTCGATTAATCTTCTAACTCAAACATAAAACTAAACCGTAACTCTAAGTGTAACGATTATTGAAAACTTTTTTGACCAAGTAAAGAGTTAATTTACTCGATTAATCTTCTAAAGAGTTAATGGTACTCGATTAATCTTCTAAAGAGTTAATGGTACTCGATTAATCTTCTAACTCAACATAAAACTAATACGTAACTCTAAGTGTAACGATTATTGAAAACTTATTGATTAAGTAAAGTGTTAATTGTAATCGAATCATTATCTAAAGAGTTAATGGTCCTAGATAAATCTTCTAACTCAACATAAAACTAATCTATAACTCTAAGTGTAACGATTACTGAAAACTTGTTGACTAAGTAAACAGTTAATTATACTTGATTCATCTTCGAAAGAGTTAATGGTACTCGATTAATCTTCTAACTCAACATAAAACTAATACGTAACTCTAAGTGTAACGGTTATTGAAAACTTGTTGACTAAGTAAAGAGTTAATTGTACTCGAATCATCTTCTAAAGATTTAATGGTACTAGATTAATCTTCTTACTCAACATAAAACTAATCTATAACTCTAAGTGTAACGATTATTGAAAACTTGTTGACCAAATAAAGAGTTAATTGTACACGATTATTCTTCTAAAGAGTTAGTTGTACTCGATTAATCTTCCAACTCAACTTAAAACTAATTCGTAACTCTAAGTATAACGATTATTGAAAACTTGTTGATTAAGTAAAGTGTTAATTGTAATCGAATCATCTTCTAAAGAGTTAATGGTACTCGATTAATCTTCTAAGTCAATATAAAAATAATCTGTAACTCTAAGTGTATTGATTATTGAAAACTTATTGTCCAAGTAAACAGTTAATTGTACTTGATTCATCTTCGAAAGAGTTAATGGTACTCGGTAATCTTCTAACTCAACATAAAACTAATACGTAACTCTAAGTGTAACGGTTATTGAAAACTTGTTGACTAAGTAAAGAGTTAATTGTACTCGAATCATCTTCTAAAGATTTAATGGTACTAGATTAATCTTCTTACTCAACATAAAACTAATCCGTAACTCTAAGTGTAACGATTATTGAAAATTTGTTGACCAAGTAAAGAGTTAATTGTACTCGATTAATCTTCTAAAGAGTTAATGGTACTCGATTAATCTTCTAACTCAACATAAAACTAATACGTAACTCTAAGTTTAACGATTATTGAAAACTTGTTGACCAAGTAAAGAGTTAATTGTACTCGATTCATCTTCTAAAGAGTTAATGGTACTCGATTAATCTTCTAAGTCAATATAAAAATAATCTGTAACTCTAAGTGTATGGATTATTGAAAACTTATTGACCAAGTAAACAGTTAATTGTACTTGATTCATCTTCGAAAGAGTTAATGGTACTCGATTAATCTTCTAACTCAACATAAAACTAATACGTAACTCTAAGTGTAACGATTATTGAAAACTTATTGATTAAGTAAAGTGTTAATTGTAATCGAATCATTATCTAAAGAGTTAATGGTCCTAGATAAATCTTCTAACTCAACATGAAACTAATCTATAACTCTAAGTGTAACGATTATTGAAAACTTGTTGACTAAGTAAAGAGTTAATTGTACTCGAATCATCTTCTAAAGATTTAATGGTACTAGATTAATCTTCTTACTCAACATAAAACTAATCCGTAACTCTAAGTGTAACGATTATTGAAAACCTGTTGACCAAGAGAAGAGTTAATTGTACTCGATTATTCTTCTAAAGAGTTAGTTGTACTCGATTAATCTTCCAACTTAACATAAAACTAATTCGTAACTCTAAGTATAACGATTATTGAAAACTTGTTGATTAAGTAAAGTGTTAATTGTAATCGAATCATCTTCTAAAGAGTTAATGGTACTCGATTAATCTTCTAAGTCAATATAAAAATAATCTGTAACTCTAAGTGTATTGATTATTGAAAACTTATTGTCCAAGTAAACAGTTAATTGTACTTGATTCATCTTCGAAAGAGTTAATGGTACTCGATTAATCTTCTAACTCAAACATAAAACTAAACCGTAACTCTAAGTGTAACGATTATTGAAAACTTTTTTAACCAAGTAAAGAGTTAATTTACTCGATTAATCTTCTAAAGAGTTAATGGTACTCGATTAATCTTCTAAAGAGTTAATGGTACTCGATTAATCTTCTAACTCAACATAAAACTAATACGTAACTCTAAGTGTAACGATTATTGAAAACTTATTGATTAAGTAAAGTGTTAATTGTAATCGAATCATTATCTAAAGAGTTAATGGTCCTAGATAAATCTTCTAACTCAACATAAAACTAATCTATAACTCTAAGTGTAACGATTATTGAAAACTTGTTGAGTAAGTAAACAGTTAATTGTACTTGATTCATCTTCGAAAGAGTTAATGGTACTCGATTAATCTTCTAACTCAACATAAAACTAATACGTAACTCTAAGTGTAACGGTTATTGAAAACTTGTTGACTAAGTAAAGAGTTAATTGTACTCGAATCATCTTCTAAAGATTTAATGGTACTAGATTAATCTTCTTACTCAACATAAAACTAATCCGTAACTCTAAGTGTAACGATTATAGAAAATTTGTTGACCAAGTAAAGAGTTAATTGTACTCGATTAATCTTCTAAAGAGTTAATGGTACTCGATTAATCTTCTAACTCAACATAAAACTAATACATAACTCTAAGTGTAACGATTATTGAAAACTTATTGATTAAGTAAAGTGTTAATTGTAATCGAATCATTATCTAAAGAGTTAATGGTCCTAGATAAATCTTCTAACTCAACATAAAACTAATCTATAACTCTAAGTGTAACGATTATTGAAAACTTGTTGACTAAGTAAACAGTTAATTATACTTGATTCATCTTCGAAAGAGTTAATGGGACTCGATTAATCTTCTAACTCAACATAAAACTAATACGTAACTCTAAGTGTAACGGTTATTGAAAACTTGTTGACTAAGTAAAGAGTTAATTGTACTCGAATCATCTTCTAAAGATTTAATGGTACTAGATTAATCTTCTTACTCAACATAAAACTAATCCGTAACTCTAAGTGTAACGATTATTGAAAACTTGTTGACCAAATAAAGAGTTAATTGTACACGATTATTCTTCTAAAGAGTTAGTTGTACTCGATTAATCTTCCAACTCAACTTAAAACTAATTCGTAACTCTAAGTATAACGATTATTGAAAACTTGTTGATTAAGTAAAGTGTTAATTGTAATCGAATCATCTTCTAAAGAGTTAATGGTACTCGATTAATCTTCTAAGTCAATATAAAAATAATCTGTAACTCTAAGTGTATTGATTATTGAAAACTTATTGTCCAAGTAAACAGTTAATTGTACTTGATTCATCTTCGAAAGAGTTAATGGTACTCGATTAATCTTCTAACTCAAACATAAAACTAAACCGTAACTCTAAGTGTAACGATTATTGAAAACTTTTTTGACCAAGTAAAGAGTTAATTTACTCGATTAATCTTCTAAAGAGTTAATGGTACTCGATTAATCTTCTAAAGAGTTAATGGTACTCGATTAATCTTCTAACTCAACATAAAACTAATACGTAACTCTAAGTGTAACGATTATTGAAAACTTATTGATTAAGTAAAGTGTTAATTGTAATCGAATCATTATCTAAAGAGTTAATGGTCCTAGATAAATCTTCTAACTCAACATAAAACTAATCTATAACTCTAAGTGTAACGATTACTGAAAACTTGTTGACTAAGTAAACAGTTAATTATACTTGATTCATCTTCGAAAGAGTTAATGGTACTCGATTAATCTTCTAACTCAACATAAAACTAATACGTAACTCTAAGTGTAACGGTTATTGAAAACTTGTTGACTAAGTAAAGAGTTAATTGTACTCGAATCATCTTCTAAAGATTTAATGGTACTAGATTAATCTTCTTACTCAACATAAAACTAATCTATAACTCTAAGTGTAACGATTATTGAAAACTTGTTGACCAAATAAAGAGTTAATTGTACACGATTATTCTTCTAAAGAGTTAGTTGTACTCGATTAATCTTCCAACTCAACTTAAAACTAATTCGTAACTCTAAGTATAACGATTATTGAAAACTTGTTGATTAAGTAAAGTGTTAATTGTAATCGAATCATCTTCTAAAGAGTTAATGGTACTCGATTAATCTTCTAAGTCAATATAAAAATAATCTGTAACTCTAAGTGTATTGATTATTGAAAACTTATTGTCCAAGTAAACAGTTAATTGTACTTGATTCATCTTCGAAAGAGTCAATGGTACTCGGTAATCTTCTAACTCAACATAAAACTAATACGTAACTCTAAGTGTAACGGTTATTGAAAACTTGTTGACTAAGTAAAGAGTTAATTGTACTCGAATCATCTTCTAAAGATTTAATGGTACTAGATTAATCTTCTTACTCAACATAAAACTAATCCGTAACTCTAAGTGTAACGATTATTGAAAATTTGTTGACCAAGTAAAGAGTTAATTGTACTCGATTAATCTTCTAAAGAGTTAATGGTACTCGATTAATCTTCTAACTCAACATAAAACTAATACGTAACTCTAAGTTTAACGATTATTGAAAACTTGTTGACCAAGTAAAGAGTTAATTGTACTCGATTCATCTTCTAAAGAGTTAATGGTACTCGATTAATCTTCTAAGTCAATATAAAAATAATCTGTAACTCTAAGTGTATGGATTATTGAAAACTTATTGACCAAGTAAACAGTTAATTGTACTTGATTCATCTTCGAAAGAGTTAATGGTACTCGATTAATCTTCTAACTCAACATAAAACTAATACGTAACTCTAAGTGTAACGATTATTGAAAACTTATTGATTAAGTAAAGTGTTAATTGTAATCGAATCATTATCTAAAGAGTTAATGGTCCTAGATAAATCTTCTAACTCAACATGAAACTAATCTATAACTCTAAGTGTAACGATTATTGAAAACTTGTTGACTAAGTAAAGAGTTAATTGTACTCGAATCATCTTCTAAAGATTTAATGGTACTAGATTAATCTTCTTACTCAACATAAAACTAATCCGTAACTCTAAGTGTAACGATTATTGAAAACCTGTTGACCAAGAGAAGAGTTAATTGTACTCGATTATTCTTCTAAAGAGTTAGTTGTACTCGATTAATCTTCCAACTTAACTTAAAACTAATTCGTAACTCTAAGTATAACGATTATTGAAAACTTGTTGATTAAGTAAAGTGTTAATTGTAATCGAATCATCTTCTAAAGAGTTAATGGTACTCGATTAATCTTCTAAGTCAATATAAAAATAATCTGTAACTCTAAGTGTATTGATTATTGAAAACTTATTGTCCAAGTAAACAGTTAATTGTACTTGATTCATCTTCGAAAGAGTTAATGGTACTCAATTAATCTTCTAACTCAAACATAAAACTAAACCGTAACTCTAAGTGTAACGATTATTGAAAACTTTTTTAACCAAGTAAAGAGTTAATTTACTCGATTAATCTTCTAAAGAGTTAATGGTACTCGATTAATCTTCTAAAGAGTTAATGGTACTCGATTAATCTTCTAACTCAACATAAAACTAATACGTAACTCTAAGTGTAACGATTATTGAAAACTTATTGATTAAGTAAAGTGTTAATTGTAATCGAATCATTATCTAAAGAGTTAATGGTCCTAGATAAATCTTCTAACTCAACATAAAACTAATCTATAACTCTAAGTGTAACGATTATTGAAAACTTGTTGAGTAAGTAAACAGTTAATTGTACTTGATTCATCTTCGAAAGAGTTAATGGTACTCGATTAATCTTCTAACTCAACATAAAACTAATACGTAACTCCAAGTGTAACGGTTATTGAAAACTTGTTGACTAAGTAAAGAGTTAATTGTACTCGAATCATCTTCTAAAGATTTAATGGTACTAGATTAATCTTCTTACTCAACATAAAACTAATCCGTAACTCTAAGTGTAACGATTATTGAAAATTTGTTGACCAAGTAAAGAGTTAATTGTACTCGATTAATCTTCTAAAGAGTTAATGGTACTCGATTAATCTTCTAACTCAACATAAAACTAATACGTAACTCTAAGTGTAACGATTATTGAAAACTTATTGATTAAGTAAAGTGTTAATTGTAATCGAATCATTATCTAAAGAGTTAATGGTCCTAGATAAATCTTCTAACTCAACATAAAACTAATCTATAACTCTAAGTGTAACGATTACTGAAAACTTGTTGACTAAGTAAACAGTTAATTATACTTGATTCATCTTCGAAAGAGTTAATGGTACTCGATTAATCTTCTAACTCAACATAAAACTAATACGTAACTCTAAGTGTAACGGTTATTGAAAACTTGTTGACTAAGTAAAGAGTTAATTGTACTCGAATCATCTTCTAAAGATTTAATGGTACTAGATTAATCTTCTTACTCAACATAAAACTAATCTATAACTCTAAGTGTAACGATTATTGAAAACTTGTTGACCAAATAAAGAGTTAATTGTACACGATTATTCTTCTAAAGAGTTAGTTGTACTCGATTAATCTTCCAACTCAACTTAAAACTAATTCGTAACTCTAAGTATAACGATTATTGAAAACTTGTTGATTAAGTAAAGTGTTAATTGTAATCGAATCATCTTCTAAAGAGTTAATGGTACTCGATTAATCTTCTAAGTCAATATAAAAATAATCTGTAACTCTAAGTGTATTGATTATTGAAAACTTATTGTCCAAGTAAACAGTTAATTGTACTTGATTCATCTTCGAAAGAGTTAATGGTACTCGGTAATCTTCTAACTCAACATAAAACTAATACGTAACTCTAAGTGTAACGGTTATTGAAAACTTGTTGACTAAGTAAAGAGTTAATTGTACTCGAATCATCTTCTAAAGATTTAATGGTACTAGATTAATCTTCTTACTCAACATAAAACTAATCCGTAACTCTAAGTGTAACGATTATTGAAAATTTGTTGACCAAGTAAAGAGTTAATTGTACTCGATTAATCTTCTAAAGAGTTAATGGTACTCGATTAATCTTCTAACTCAACATAAAACTAATACGTAACTCTAAGTTTAACGATTATTGAAAACTTGTTGACCAAGTAAAGAGTTAATTGTACTCGATTCATCTTCTAAAGAGTTAATGGTACTCGATTAATCTTCTAAGTCAATATAAAAATAATCTGTAACTCTAAATGTATGGATTATTGAAAACTTATTGACCAAGTAAACAGTTAATTGTACTTGATTCATCTTCGAAAGAGTTAATGGTACTCGATTAATCTTCTAACTCAACATAAAACTAATACGTAACTCTAAGTGTAACGATTATTGAAAACTTATTGATTAAGTAAAGTGTTAATTGTAATCGAATCATTATCTAAAGAGTTAATGGTCCTAGATAAATCTTCTAACTCAACATGAAACTAATCTATAACTCTAAGTGTAACGATTATTGAAAACTTGTTGACTAAGTAAAGAGTTAATTGTAATCGAATCATCTTCTAAAGATTTAATGGTACTAGATTAATCTTCTTACTCAACATAAAACTAATCCGTAACTCTAAGTGTAACGATTATTGAAAACCTGTTGACCAAGTAAAGAGTTAATTGTACTCGATTATTCTTCTAAAGAGTTAGTTGTACTCGATTAATCTTCCAACTTAACTTAAAACTAATTCGTAACTCTAAGTATAACGATTATTGAAAACTTGTTGATTAAGTAAAGTGTTAATTGTAATCGAATCATCTTCTAAAGAGTTAATGGTACTCGATTAATCTTCTAAGTCAATATAAAAATAATCTGTAACTCTAAGTGTATTGATTATTGAAAACTTATTGTCCAAGTAAACAGTTAATTGTACTTGATTCATCTTCGAAAGAGTTAATGGTACTCGATTAATCTTCTAACTCAAACATAAAACTAAACCGTAACTCTAAGTGTAACGATTATTGAAAACTTTTTTGACCAAGTAAAGAGTTAATTTACTCGATTAATCTTCTAAAGAGTTAATGGTACTCGATTAATCTTCTAAAGAGTTAATGGTACTCGATTAATCTTCTAACTCAACATAAAACTAATACGTAACTCTAAGTGTAACGATTATTGAAAACTTATTGATTAAGTAAAGTGTTAATTGTAATCAAATCATTATCTAAAGAGTTAATGGTCCTAGATAAATCTTCTAACTCAACATAAAACTAATCTATAACTCTAAGTGTAACGATTATTGAAAACTTGTTGACTAAGTAAACAGTTAATTGTACTTGATTCATCTTCGAAAGAGTTAATGGTACTCGATTAATCTTCTAACTCAACATAAAACTAATACGTAACTCTAAGTGTAACGGTTATTGAAAACTTGTTGACTAAGTAAAGAGTTAATTGTACTCGAATCATCTTCTAAAGATTTAATGGTACTAGATTAATCTTCTTACTCAACATAAAACTAATCCGTAACTCTAAGTGTAACGATTATTGAAAACTTGTTGACCAAGTAAAGAGTTAATTGTACACGATTATTCTTCTAAAGAGTTAGTTGTACTCGATTAATCTTCCAACTCAACTTAAAACTAATTCGTAACTCTAAGTATAACGATTATTGAAAACTTATTGATTAAGTAAAGTGTTAATTATAATCGAATCATCTTCTAAAGAGTTAATGGTACTCGATTAATCTTCTAAGTCAATATAAAAATAATCTGTAACTCTAAGTGTATTGATTATTGAAAACTTATTGTCCAAGTAAACAGTTAATTGTACTTGATTCATCTTCGAAAGAGTTAATGGTACTCGGTAATCTTCTAACTCAACATAAAACTAATACGTAACTCTAAGTGTAACGGTTATTGAAAACTTGTTGACTAAGTAAAGAGTTAATTGTACTCGAATCATCTTCTAAATATTTAATGGTACTAGATTAATCTTCTTACTCAACATAAAACTAATCCGTAACTCTAAGTGTAACGATTATTGAAAATTTGTTGACCAAGTAAAGAGTTAATTGTACTCGAATAATCTTCTAAAGAGTTAATGGTACTCGATTAATCTTCTAACTCAACATAAAACTAATACGTAACTCTAAGTTTAACGATTATTGAAAACTTGTTGACCAAGTAAAGAGTTAATTGTACTCGATTCATCTTCTAAAGAGTTAATGGTACTCGATTAATCTTCTAAGTCAATATAAAAATAATCTGTAACTCTAAGTGTATGGATTATTGAAAACTTATTGACCAAGTAAACAGTTAATTGTACTTGATTCATCTTCGAAAGAGTTAATGGTACTCGATTAATCTTCTAACTCAACATAAAACTAATACGTAACTCTAAGTGTAACGATTATTGAAAACTTATTGATTAAGTAAAGTGTTAATTGTAATCGAATCATTATCTAAAGAGTTAATGGTCCTAGATAAATCTTCTAACTCAACATTAAACTAATCTATAACTCTAAGTATAACGATTATTGAAAACTTGTTGACTAAGTAAAGAGTTAATTGTACTCGAATCATCTTCTAAAGAGTTAATGGTACTCGATTAATCTTCTAAGTCAATATAAAAATAATCTGTAACTCTAAGTGTATTGATTATTGAAAACTTATTGTCCAAGTAAACAGTTAATTGTACTTGATTCATCTTCGAAAGAGTTAATGGTACTCGATTAATCTTCTAACTCAACATAAAACTAATACGTAACTCTAAGTGTAACGGTTATTGAAAACTTGTTGACTAAGTAAAGAGTTAATTGTACTCGAATCATCTTCTAAAGATTTAATGGTACTAGATTAATCTTCTTACTCAACATAAAACTAATCCGTAACTCTAAGTGTAACGATTATTGAAAACCTGTTGACCAAGAGAAGAGTTAATTGTACTCGATTATTCTTCTAAAGAGTTAGTTGTACTCGATTAATCTTCCAACTTAACTTAAAACTAATTCGTAACTCTAAGTATAACGATTATTGAAAACTTGTTGATTAAGTAAAGTGTTAATTGTAATCGAATCATCTTCTAAAGAGTTAATGGTACTCGATTAATCTTCTAAGTCAATATAAAAATAATCTGTAACTCTAAGTGTATTGATTATTGAAAACTTATTGTCCAAGTAAACAGTTAATTGTACTTGATTCATCTTCGAAAGAGTTAATGGTACTCGATTAATCTTCTAACTCAAACATAAAACTAAACCGTAACTCTAAGTGTAACGATTATTGAAAACTTTTTTAACCAAGTAAAGAGTTAATTTACTCGATTAATCTTCTAAAGAGTTAATGGTACTCGATTAATCTTCTAAAGAGTTAATGGTACTCGATTAATCTTCTAACTCAACATAAAACTAATACGTAACTCTAAGTGTAACGATTATTGAAAACTTATTGATTAAGTAAAGTGTTAATTGTAATCGAATCATTATCTAAAGAGTTAATGGTCCTAGATAAATCTTCTAACTCAACATAAAACTAATCTATAACTCTAAGTGTAACGATTATTGAAAACTTGTTGACTAAGTAAACAGTTAATTGTACTTGATTCATCTTCGAAAGAGTTAATGGTACTCGATTAATCTTCTAACTCAACATAAAACTAATACGTAACTCTAAGTGTAACGGTTATTGAAAACTTGTTGACTAAGTAAAGAGTTAATTGTACTCGAATCATCTTCTAAAGATTTAATGGTACTAGATTAATCTTCTTACTCAACATAAAACTAATCCGTAACTCTAAGTGTAACGATTATTGAAAATTTGTTGACCAAGTAAAGAGTTAATTGTACTCGATTAATCTTCTAAAGAGTTAATGGTACTCGATTAATCTTCTAACTCAACATAAAACTAATACGTAACTCTAAGTTTAACGATTATTGAAAACTTGTTGACCAAGTAAAGAGTTAATTGTACTCGATTCATCTTCTAAAGAGTTAATGGTACTCGATTAATCTTCTAAGTCAATATAAAAATAATCTGTAACTCTAAGTGTATGGATTATTGAAAACTTATTGACCAAGTAAACAGTTAATTGTACTTGATTCATCTTCGAAAGAGTTAATGGTACTCGATTAATCTTCTAGCTCAACATAAAACTAATACGTAACTCTAAGTGTAACGATTATTGAAAACTTATTGATTAAGTAAAGTGTTAATTGTAATCGAATCATCTTCTAAAGAGTTAATGGTACTCGATTAATCTTCTAAGTCAATATAAAAATAATTTGTAACTCTAAGTGTATTGATTATTGAAAACTTATTGTCCAAGTAAACAGTTAATTGTACTTGATTCATCTTCGAAAGAGTTAATGGTACTCGATTAATCTTCTAACTCAAACATAAAACTAAACCGTAACCCTAAGTGTAACGATTATTGAAAACTTTTTTGACCAAGTAAAGAGTTAATTTACTCGATTAATCTTCTAAAGAGTTAATGGTACTCGATTAATCTTCTAAAGAGTTAATGGTACTCGATTAATCTTCTAACTCAACATAAAACTAATACGTAACTCTAAGTGTAACGATTATTGAAAACTTATTGATTAAGTAAAGTGTTAATTGTAATCGAATCATTATCTAAAGAGTTAATGGTCCTAGATAAATCTTCTAACTCAACATAAAACTAATCTATAACTCTAAGTGTAACGATTATTGAAAACTTGTTGACTAAGTAAACAGTTAATTGTACTTGATTCATCTTCGAAAGAGTTAATGGTACTCGATTAATCTTCTAACTCAACATAAAACTAATACGTAACTCTAAGTGTAACGGTTATTGAAAACTTGTTGACTAAGTAAAGAGTTAATTGTACTCGAATCATCTTCTAAAGATTTAATGGTACTAGATTAATCTTCTTACTCAACATAAAACTAATCCGTAACTCTAAGTGTAACGATTATTGAAAATTTGTTGACCAAGTAAAGAGTTAATTGTACTCGATTAATCTTCTAAAGAGTTAATGGTACTCGATTAATCTTCTAACTCAACATAAAACTAATACGTAACTCTAAGTGTAACGATTATTGAAAACTTATTGATTAAGTAAAGTGTTAATTGTAATCGAATCATTATCTAAAGAGTTAATGGTCCTAGATAAATCTTCTAACTCAACATAAAACTAATCTATAACTCTAAGTGTAACGATTATTGAAAACTTGTTGACTAAGTAAACAGTTAATTGTACTTGATTCATCTTCGAAAGAGTTAATGGTACTCGATTAATCTTCTAACTCAACATAAAACTAATACGTAACTCTAAGTGTAACGGTTATTGAAAACTTGTTGACTAAGTAAAGAGTTAATTGTACTCGAATCATCTTCTAAAGATTTAATGGTACTAGATTAATCTTCTTACTCAACATAAAACTAATCCGTAACTCTAAGTGTAACGATTATTGAAAACCTGTTGACCAAGAGAAGAGTTAATTGTACTCGATTATTCTTCTAAAGAGTCAGTTGTACTCGATTAATCTTCCAACTTAACTTAAAACTAATTCGTAACTCTAAGTATAACGATTATTGAAAACTTGTTGATTAAGTAAAGTGTTAATTGTAATCGAATCATCTTCTAAAGAGTTAATGGTACTCGATTAATCTTCTAAGTCAATATAAAAATAATCTATAACTCTAACTGTATTGATTATTGAAAACTTATTGTCCAAGTAAACAGTTAATTGTACTTGATTCATCTTCGAAAGAGTTAATGGTACTCGATTAATCTTCTAACTCAAACATAAAACTAAACCGTAACTCTAAGTGTAACGATTATTGAAAACTTTTTTAACCAAGTAAAGAGTTAATTTACTCGATTAATCTTCTAAAGAGTTAATGGTACTCGATTAATCTTCTAACTCAACATAAAACTAATACGTAACTCTAAGTGTAACGATTATTGAAAACTTATTGATTAAGTAAAGTGTTAATTGTAATCGAATCATTATCTAAAGAGTTAATGGTCCTAGATAAATCTTCTAACTCAACATAAAACTAATCTATAACTCTAAGTGTAACGATTATTGAAAACTTGTTGAGTAAGTAAACAGTTAATTGTACTTGATTCATCTTCGAAAGAGTTAATGGTACTCGATTAATCTTCTAACTCAACATAAAACTAATACGTAACTCTAAGTGTAACGGTTATTGAAAACTTGTTGACTAAGTAAAGAGTTAATTGTACTCGAATCATCTTCTAAAGATTTAATGGTACTAGATTAATCTTCTTACTCAACATAAAACTAATCCGTAACTCTAAGTGTAACGATTATTGAAAATTTGTTGACCAAGTAAAGAGTTAATTGTACTCGATTAATCTTCTAAAGAGTTAATGGTACTCGATTAATCTTCTAACTCAACATAAAACTAATACGTAACTCTAAGTGTAACGATTATTGAAAACTTATTGATTAAGTAAAGTGTTAATTGTAATCGAATCATTATCTAAAGAGTTAATGGTCCTAGATAAATCTTCTAACTCAACATAAAACTAATCTATAACTCTAAGTGTAACGATTATTGAAAACTTGTTGACTAAGTAAACAGTTAATTGTACTTGATTCATCTTCGAAAGAGTTAATGGTACTCGATTAATCTTCTAACTCAACATAAAACTAATACGTAACTCTAAGTGTAACGGTTATTGAAAACTTGTTGACTAAGTAAAGAGTTAATTGTACTCGAATCATCTTCTAAAGATTTAATGGTACTAGATTAATCTTCTTACTCAACATAAAACTAATCCGTAACTCTAAGTGTAACGATTATTGAAAACCTGTTGACCAAGAGAAGAGTTAATTGTACTCGATTATTCTTCTAAAGAGTCAGTTGTACTCGATTAATCTTCCAACTTAACTTAAAACTAATTCGTAACTCTAAGTATAACGATTATTGAAAACTTGTTGATTAAGTAAAGTGTTAATTGTAATCGAATCATCTTCTAAAGAGTTAATGGTACTCGATTAATCTTCTAAGTCAATATAAAAATAATCTGTAACTCTAAGTGTATTGATTATTGAAAACTTATTGTCCAAGTAAACAGTTAATTGTACTTGATTCATCTTCGAAAGAGTTAATGGTACTCGATTAATCTTCTAACTCAAACATAAAACTAAACCGTAACTCTAAGTGTAACGATTATTGAAAAATTTTTTAACCAAGTAAAGAGTTAATTTACTCGATTAATCTTCTAAAGAGTTAATGGTACTCGATTAATCTTCTAACTCAACATAAAACTAATACGTAACTCTAAGTGTAACGATTATTGAAAACTTATTGATTAAGTAAAGTGTTAATTGTAATCGAATCATTATCTAAAGAGTTAATGGTCCTAGATAAATCTTCTAACTCAACATAAAACTAATCTATAACTCTAAGTGTAACGATTATTGAAAACTTGTTGAGTAAGTAAACAGTTAATTGTACTTGATTCATCTTCGAAAGAGTTAATGGTACTCGATTAATCTTCTAACTCAACATAAAACTAATACGTAACTCTAAGTGTAACGGTTATTGAAAACTTGTTGACTAAGTAAAGAGTTAATTGTACTCGAATCATCTTCTAAAGATTTAATGGTACTAGATTAATCTTCTTACTCAACATAAAACTAATCCGTAACTCTAAGTGTAACGATTATTGAAAACTTGTTGACCAAATAAAGAGTTAATTGTACACGATTATTCTTCTAAAGAGTTAGTTGTACTCGATTAATCTTCCAACTCAACTTAAAACTAATTCGTAACTCTAAGTATAACGATTATTGAAAACTTGTTGATTAAGTAAAGTGTTAATTGTAATCGAATCATCTTCTAAAGAGTTAATGGTACTCGATTAATCTTCTAAGTCAATATAAAAATAATCTGTAACTCTAAGTGTATTGATTATTGAAAACTTATTGTCCAAGTAAACAGTTAATTGTACTTGATTCATCTTCGAAAGAGTTAATGGTACTCGGTAATCTTCTAACTCAACATAAAACTAATACGTAACTCTAAGTGTAACGGTTATTGAAAACTTGTTGACTAAGTAAAGAGTTAATTGTACTCGAATCATCTTCTAAAGATTTAATGGTACTAGATTAATCTTCTTACTCAACATAAAACTAATCCGTAACTCTAAGTGTAACGATTATTGAAAATTTGTTGACCAAGTAAAGAGTTAATTGTACTCGATTAATCTTCTAAAGAGTTAATGGTACTCGATTAATCTTCTAACTCAACATAAAACTAATACGTAACTCTAAGTTTAACGATTATTGAAAACTTGTTGACCAAGTAAAGAGTTAATTGTACTCGATTCATCTTCTAAAGAGTTAATGGTACTCGATTAATCTTCTAAGTCAATATAAAAATAATCTGTAACTCTAAGTGTATGGATTATTGAAAACTTATTGACCAAGTAAACAGTTAATTGTACTTGATTCATCTTCGAAAGAGTTAATGGTACTCGATTAATCTTCTAACTCAACATAAAACTAATACGTAACTCTAAGTTTAACGATTATTGAAAACTTGTTGACCAAGTAAAGAGTTAATTGTACTCGATTCATCTTCTAAAGAGTTAATGGTACTCGATTAATCTTCTAAGTCAATATAAAAATAATCTGTAACTCTAAGTGTATGGATTATTGAAAACTTATTGACCAAGTAAACAGTTAATTGTACTTGATTCATCTTCGAAAGAGTTAATGGTACTCGATTAATCTTCTAACTCAACATAAAACTAATACGTAACTCTAAGTTTAACGATTATTGAAAATTTGTTGACCAAGTAAAGAGTTAATTGTACTCGATTAATCTTCTAAAGAGTTAATGGTACTCGATTAATCTTCTAACTCAACATAAAACTAATACGTAACTCTAAGTGTAACGATTATTGAAAACTTATTGATTAAGTAAAGTGTTAATTGTAATCGAATCATTATCTAAAGAGTTAATGGTCCTAGATAAATCTTCTAACTCAACATAAAACTAATCTATAACTCTAAGTGTAACGATTACTGAAAACTTGTTGACTAAGTAAACAGTTAATTATACTTGATTCATCTTCGAAAGAGTTAATGGTACTCGATTAATCTTCTAACTCAACATAAAACTAATACGTAACTCTAAGTGTAACGGTTATTGAAAACTTGTTGACTAAGTAAAGAGTTAATTGTACTCGAATCATCTTCTAAAGATTTAATGGTACTAGATTAATCTTCTTACTCAACATAAAACTAATCTATAACTCTAAGTGTAACGATTATTGAAAACTTGTTGACCAAATAAAGAGTTAATTGTACACGATTATTCTTCTAAAGAGTTAGTTGTACTCGATTAATCTTCCAACTCAACTTAAAACTAATTCGTAACTCTAAGTATAACGATTATTGAAAACGTGTTGATTAAGTAAAGTGTTAATTGTAATCGAATCATCTTCTAAAGAGTTAATGGTACTCGATTAATCTTCTAAGTCAATATAAAAATAATCTGTAACTCTAAGTGTATTGATTATTGAAAACTTATTGTCCAAGTAAACAGTTAATTGTACTTGATTCATCTTCGAAAGAGTTAATGGTACTCGATTAATCTTCTAACTCAAACATAAAACTAAACCGTAACTCTAAGTGTAACGATTATTGAAAACTTTTTTAACCAAGTAAAGAGTTAATTTACTCGATTAATCTTCTAAAGAATTAATGGTACTCGATTAATCTTCTAACTCAACATAAAACTAATACGTAACTCTAAGTGTAACGATTATTGAAAACTTATTGATTAAGTAAAGTGTTAATTGTAATCGAATCATTATCTAAAGAGTTAATGGTCCTAGATAAATCTTCTAACTCAACATAAAACTAATCTATAACTCTAAGTGTAACGATTATTGAAAACTTGTTGAGTAAGTAAACAGTTAATTGTACTTGATTCATCTTCGAAAGAGTTAATGGTACTCGATTAATCTTCTAACTCAACATAAAACTAATACGTAACTCTAAGTGTAACGGTTATTGAAAACTTGTTGACTAAGTAAAGAGTTAATTGTACTCGAATCATCTTCTAAAGATTTAATGGTACTAGATTAATCTTCTTACTCAACATAAAACTAATCCGTAACTCTAAGTGTAACGATTATTGAAAATTTGTTGACCAAGTAAAGAGTTAATTGTACTCGATTAATCTTCTAAAGAGTTAATGGTACTCGATTAATCTTCTAACTCAACATAAAACTAATACGTAACTCTAAGTTTAACGATTATTGAAAACTTGTTGACCAAGTAAAGAGTTAATTGTACTCGATTCATCTTTTAAAGAGTTAATGGTACTCGATTAATCTTCTAAGTCAATATAAAAATAATCTGTAACTCTAAGTGTATGGATTATTGAAAACTTATTGACCAAGTAAACAGTTAATTGTACTTGATTCATCTTCGAAAGAGTTAATGGTACTCGATTAATCTTCTAGCTCAACATAAAACTAATACGTAACTCTAAGTGTAACGATTATTGAAAACTTATTGATTAAGTAAAGTGTTAATTGTAATCGAATCATTATCTAAAGAGTTAATGGTCCTAGATAAATCTTCTAACTCAACATAAAACTAATCTATAACTCTAAGTGTAACGATTATTGAAAACTTGTTGATTAAGTAAACAGTTAATTGTACTTGATTCATCTTCGAAAGAGTTAATGGTACTCGATTAATCTTCTAACTCAACATAAAACTAATACGTAACTCTAAGTGTAACGGTTATTGAAAACTTGTTGACTAAGTAAAGAGTTAATTGTACTCGAATCATCTTCTAAAGATTTAATGGTACTAGATTAATCTTCTTACTCAACATAAAACTAATCCGTAACTCTAAGTGTAACGATTATTGAAAATTTGTTGACCAAGTAAAGAGTTAATTGTACTCGATTAATCTTCTAAAGAGTTAATGGTACTCGATTAATCTTCTAACTCAACATAAAACTAATACGTAACTCTAAGTGTAACGATTATTGAAAACTTATTGATTAAGTAAAGTGTTAATTGTAATCGAATCATTATCTAAAGAGTTAATGGTCCTAGATAAATCTTCTAAC